>CM065590.1:244408109-245902781 GCA_033119425.1 Bufotes viridis
GGTCCGTCTTTGAGGTGGCCTGAATGGCCTGAGGGTGGCCCTGAACTGTTCTATTGGCTGATAAGGGCCATATAACCGTCTGTATGGCAGTTTGGATATGAAGAGAAAGAGGAGGCTTCTACTGGCTAATGTAGGTCATGTGATGTGCCATATTTGCATTTTTTTGGGAATATCTCAGGAACGGTACGTGCTAGAGAGCTGAGACCCGGTCTAAAACCTTCCCAGACAAATGATACACCTGTGTGTGGATTCCTTTAGCAGACATACATACACACGCACATACATACACTCAGCTTTACATATTAGATGTGTGTTTTTTTTTATCAAATGCATTTTATTTAAAACAATTGATGTTTAGCGTACATTTTTATTTAAAAAATTACAAGTTTATTTTGTAAATAACTGTTTTTAAAATTACTTTTTTTTAATTACAAAATACTATTTTACTGTGCCTCTGCGTAGAAATATGAGCAGATATCTGTTAGTATTTACCACTGGTATGACCTAGCAGCCTTTATCTGGTCCCAGATTTTCTAGATAGTGAGATCATGGTGCTCCGGCTGGTGATCATGACCACAAGGCATCCTATATAATGGTACAATGAGGCTTGGTCATAGCCATTGGAACGTTAAAGGGAATATGTTGTGGTAAGGTGCAAGGTACCGTGGTCGATGGCAGGTACATGTCACCGAGGTTCCTGGCCTCAGTGAGGTAAGAGCCGGGTTTTCTTGCGTGTCAGCAGCAGCTAGTGCTGTTTTGACACATTGCTATTTAGTTTGGCTGCAAAGCCAGTCCGGGCCGGCTCTTACTGGGAGTAGGCAAAGAGTTGGGTGGGTGCCTACTCCCCACGGTCCAGGCCGGGTTTTCCCGGGCCTTTATAACACAGCCAGCAGCTGGGTGTGGAGGAGGTGATTGTCCTGGAGCTGCTGTTAGGCTGTGGAGTCATTTTGAGTTTAGGAGTTCTGATCCACTCTGTGCTATGTGGAGTTCCCTGGGCTGGAAGCCAGAGCCCAACAAGGAGGAGTGCAGACGGCCTGGAAACCTGACGTCGACTGTCTTGCGGCTGGACTGACAGCCAGGTGCGAACCTGCACCTAAAACCTCCCAGGTGACTGAAACCTGTACGGGACTGTTTTGTTTTGCCTTAATACTTCTGATGTGTGTGAATTAACACCAAGAGACTGTTTGTCGTTTATTTTTGTGCAAGTGTGAATAAAACACTGTTGATTGCACATTCTGGACTCCCTGTTTTGCCTCTGTACTGCACCCGCACCGCTATCTACCAGAGCGACTCCCCACATTTGGTGTCGGATGCGGGCATGCGCAGTGAGGCTGGCGTGAACGCCGAAAATTTTTGTTTGTGCTGGGCACGACTGGATGTCCTATATTAGGCCGGCAAAGTTGCAGCCTGTGTTCCCTGACACAATGGAGGCGGTTGTAAAAGCCCTTGTGGAGGCTAACTTGCAGCAGCGGGAGGCCAACAAGCAGCAGCAGGAGACCAACCAGCTACTACTTCAGCAGGTCATGGCTTTACAAGCTGCAGGAGCGTCCCACCATGTCCATGATGCCCGGAAGCGGTCCGTGCGGCGATCCCAAAAATGACCCCCTCGGACGACGTTGAGGCGTATCTGGCGGTCTTTGAGAAAGTAGCCGTGAGGGAGAAGCTACCCCGTGACCAGTGGGCTGAAGTAGTCGCTCCGTTCCTGGCATCCGGACCCCAGCAGGTTTTCTCTGATTTGGCAGATGACCAGGCTGCTGATTACCCCACGGTGAAGGGGAGATCCTGGCCAGACTGGGGGTGAACGTGTTAGTCCGGGCTCAGCGGGTCCACCAGTGGGACTTTAAAGCGGCTGAACCCGCCAGGCCGCAGTATTATGAGTTGCTGCACAGGTTGCAAAAGTGGCTGCAGCCTGAGGTTCTAAGTCCGGCTGCTATGCTGGACCGTCTGCTGGCTGACATCTTTTGGAGGGCCCTGCCTTATCCCCTCCAGCACTGGGTCGGCCAGGCGTCTCCGGTATGTGCCCTGGAGATGGTCGACCTGGTGGAGCGTTACGAGGCCACCAGAAACCTGCAGGGAGTCTTGCTGGGAAGGGGTCAGTCAAACCCGGAGGCCTCCGCCCCAGTTCCGGCGTCCGGCGACAGAGAGGCCTGCACGGAATGTACCCCCTGCGGATCCGCCTCCCGTGGTATGCTGGAGGTGTCAGGAGCCAGGCCACATCAGGGCCGACTGTCCGCATCGGGATGAGCCGATGGATGTGAACTACGAGGGTCGCCACTCCCTGTATGCACGGAAGCTGTGCGCAACTGGCACCCGTGAGGTGCAGGACAATAACCACCTGTGTCAGGTAGAGGTGGGAGATTCTCTGGCGGTGGCCCTGCTGGACTCCGGGAGTCTAGTCTCCCTGGTAAGGGCTGCCCTGGTACGGCCGGCGGAGTATACCGGCCGTAAAATCGGGGTCCTGTGCATCCACGGAGACCTAAAAGACTACCCCACTGCACTAGTGACTTTGTCCACAGCGGCTGGTAAGTGGACCCACGAGGTGGCTGTCGCTGCTAAACTCCCACATGAACTGATACTTGGGAGGGACTTCCCAGGTTTCCCGGCACTGTGGCCGGCGATAAAACTGTCTGATGGACCCGAGACAGGGGTAACCCTAGGAGAGTGGCCTGATACCACTGGAAGGCCAGAACCATGGGAGCCCGAGTCTGAAGGGCCAGCGGTAGAGGGGGAGACAACCCCACTGAGTGTAATGGTGGGAGACACGGAGGACTTGCCACCGGGACCTAAGTTGGCAGACCTCAATGTCTCCGGGGAAAATTTTGGGACCGCACAACACCGGGACCAAACCCTAACCAGGGCCTGGGAAAGTGTCGTAATAATTGATGGTAAACCCCAGAAACCTGGGGCTGAATTAATGTTTCCGCGATTCATTGTTCTTCAGGATATGTTGTATCGGGTGAACCAAATCCGAGGTGAGCCTGTTGAACAGTTGGTGGTGCCCACAGCGTATCGCAAGCTGGTCATGGAGCTTGCCCACCAACATGTTCTTGGGGGACACCTGGGGTGGCAGAAAACGCAGGACCGCATACTGCAGCGGTTTTATCGGCCCAGTGTGTTCAAGGAGGTAGAAAATTATTGTAAGTCCTGTCCCACCTGTCAGATAAATAGCCCCCAGCCACATTTCCGTAGTCCTCTGGTACCTCTTCCAATTATTGAGGTCCCGTTTGAGCGAATCGCTATGGATCTAATTGGGCCTGTACCAAAGTCTGCCAGGGGCCACCAACACATTCTGGTAGTTCTCGACTATGCCAATCGGGATCCGGAGGCGGTGCCTCTGCGACATACCTCCGCTAAGCTCATTGCCAAAGAGTTAATGGAAATGTTTTCCCGTGTGGGCCTGCCAAAAGAGGTTCTGACAGACCAAGGGACCCCTTTTATGTCCAAAGTTATGAGGGAACTGTGTAAATTATTGCGTATAAAGCAATTGCGGACGTCCGTTTACCATCCGCAAACGGACGGTCTTGTCGAAAAGTTTAACCAAACTCTCAAAAATATGTTAAAAAGGGTGGTGTCTAGAGATGGGAAGGACTGGGACCTGCTTCTGCCCTATCTCATGTTCGCAGTGCGAGAGGTGCCCCAGGCCTCTACTGGGTTCTCGCCCTTCGAACTGCTTTATGGCAGACACCCTCGGGGCCTGTTGGATATCGCCAAGGAAGCGTGGGAACAACAGCCTGTCCCCCACAAAAGTGTCATTGAGTATGTCACCCAGATGCAGGAACGGATGGAGAGGGTGTTGCCGCTGGTCCGGGAGCATATGGAGGCAGCGCAACAAGCCCAGAGTAGGGTGTATAATCGTCAGGCTAGAGTGCGGGACTTCAATCCAGGAGATCGGGTTTTGGTTCTGGTACCCACCCTTGACAGCAAGTTCCTAGCTAGGTGGCAGGGCCCCTATGAGGTGATTGAGAAGGTAGGGAAGTAAATTACAAGGTACACCAGCCAGGGCGGCGCAAGCCGGAGCAGGTGTACCACGTGAATTTACTAAAGCCGTGGAAGGATAGGAACACGACCGACGACAACAGCCCCCCGGCCAGGGCTTCTGGGTGAGAAGGGTCCAGCCCCACAGTTCGAGGCCTGCGAAGCGGTAGCCACGGTAAAATTGCAGACAGCCTGTCTTCCAAACAAGTTCAGGAAGTCAGGGAGTTCATCAGTCGGAACACGGATGTGTTCTCGGACCTCCCTGGCCGCACGTCTCTCATCCAACATGACATCGTCACTGAGCCTCAGGCCAAGATCCGGTTAAAACCATACCGGGTACCCGAGGCTCGGCGACGGGCCATCGCGGAGGAAGTGCAATTAATGTTGAAGCTTGATGTCATTGTGGAGTCGAAAAGTGAGTGGGCCAGTCCCATAGTTCTAATACCCAAGCCGGATGGGACGTTGCGTTTCTGCAACGATTTTCGCAAGTTAAATGAAGTGTCCAAGTTCGATGCGTATCCCATGCCCCGGGTAGACGAGCTTGTTGAGAATTTAGGGCAAGCCCGTTATTTTTCTGTGCTAGACCTCACTAAAGGATACTGGCAAGTACCCTTAACGGAGGCGGCCAAGGAAAAAACCGCTTTTGTTACCCCGCAGGGCCTGTATCATTACAAGGTGTTACCCTTTGGCCTGCATGGCGCCCCCGCCACCTTCCAAAGGTTAATGGATATAGTACTGCGACCTCATCGTCGGTACGCTTCGGCCTACTTAGATGATGTAATCATCCACAGCACCGACTGGGAAAGCCATTTGCCCAAAGTGCAGGCGGTAGTGGATGACCTGAGGAAAGCTGGTCTAACCGCCAATCCAAAGAAGTGTGCGATTGGGTTGGAAGAGACCAAATACCTGGGATATGTAATTGGGCGGGGAGTCATCAAGCCGCAGGTAACTAAAGTAGAAGCCATACGTAACTGGCCCCGACCGGTCACTGCCAGGCAGGTAAAGTCCTTCTTGGGAATTGTAGGGTACTACATGCGGTTTGTGCCCCACTTTGCCACAATAGCAGCGCCGTTGACAGACCTGTTGAAGGGGCGAAGGTCTGGGAAGGTTAGCTGGAGTGAGAAGGCGGAGGAGGCTTTCTCTGCTCTGAAGTCGGCCCTGTGTGGGTCCCCGGTTTTGGTGACACCCGACTTCAAGAGAGAATTTGTGGTACAGACCGATGCCTCTGAAGTGGGCCTCGGGGCTGTACTCTCTCAGGAAATCAATGGGGAGGAGCATCCCGTGGTTTTCCTGAGTCGCAAACTCACCCCAGCCGAGACCAGGTACAGTATAGTGGAGAGAGAGTGCCTGGCCATCAAGTGGGCACTAGAGTCTCTCCGCTATTATCTGCTAGGGAGAAAGTTCCATCTGGTGACCGACCATTCCCCTCTAAAGTGGATGTGCCAGGCGAAAGACAGGAATGCTCGGGTCGCCAGATGGTTCTTGTCTCTGCAGAATTTCAAGTTTTCGGTAGAACACAGGGCAGGCCGCTTGCAGGGTAACGCAGATGCCCTGTCCCGCGTCCACTGCCTCACTTGTGTTCACCCCCTCAGGGTTGAACAAAGAGGGGGGTATGTGGTAAGGTGCAAGGTACCGTGGTCGATGGCAGGTACGTGTCACCGAGGTTCCTGGCCTCGGTGAGGTAAGAGCCGGGTTTTCTTGCGTGTCAGCAGCAGCTAGTGCTATTTTGACACATTGCTATTTAGTTTGGCTGCAAAGCCAGTCCGGGCCGGCTCTTACTGGGAGTAGGCAAAGAGTTGGGTGGGTGCCTACTCCCCACGGTCCAGGCCGGGTTTTCCCGGGCCTTTATAACACAGCCAGCAGCTGGGTGTGGAGGAGGTGATTGTCCTGGAGCTGCTGTTAGGCTGTGGAGTCATTTTGAGTTTGGGAGTTCTGATCCACTCTGTGCTATGTGGAGTTCCCTGGGCTGGAAGCCAGAGCCCAACAAGGAGGAGTGCAGACGGCCTGGAAACCTGACGTCGACTGTCTTGCGGCTGGACTGACAGCCAGGTGCGAACCTGCACCTAAAACCTCCCAGGTGACTGAAACCTGTACGGGACTGTTTTGTTTTGCCTTAATACTTCTGATGTGTGTGAATTAACACCAAGAGACTGTTTGTCGTTTATTTTTGTGCAAGTGTGAATAAAACACTGTTGATTGCACATTCTGGACTCCCTGTTTTGCCTCTGTACTGCACCCGCACCGCTATCTACCAGAGCGACTCCCCACAATGTCAACAGGATATTAACTGTTAAACCAGGCACAATTCCTTGTAGGGTTAGCTTAGCAGAATGTAAAGTTACCTTTCACTCAGTGATCTAGGAGTGTAACTGTGCTATTATGTAAGGGTCCTACATAGTTTAAATCATGGTTTCATGTGTTAACAGGTACAGTAGTACTAAAGAGAAACCTTTTTTAAGTAACAGAAAAGGCTCATAAGCAACTCCTTTTATGTCTCTCTAATAATCTACTATCATTTTGATTCATGAAAATCACTAAGTTCTTTTCATGCAACCTCATAAACAGTTTGAAGCTACTTTTAACATAGATACCGTCTGTCTATTACTTGACTCTGTATCCTGGCTCAACACCTAAACCTGTTGGAAAAAACTTGGCTAAAGCATTCTGTAACCAACTGGGAATTTCTAATTCCAAAGACTAATCAAAAGTGATAATAAGAAATGATCAACATGAAAGGAAGCTAAACTTTCTCATGAGACAAGATCTTTCTAGTGTCTTGTCACGTATGCTTTTTAAAAAGGCTTATTTGAAAATGAATACACATATAAAGTACATGCAGGATTACCAAATGTTTAACCCCATAGTTGCACACCTATTTTGGGTCTTAGTGACCACACAATTTTGCGTCACATTCCATTTTTTATTTTTCTGTCAATGTAGTTTCTTGTTTTCTGTGGGACAGAAAACTGTTGTTTTTAATGGCACCTTACTAATTAACTTGTATTAAAGGGGTTGCGTCACTTCAGCAAATAAGCATTTGTGAATTTGCACATTGCCTCCTTTTCTGTCTGGATTCATTTTTCCATCACATTATACACTGCTTGTCATCATTATGACCACCCTACAATCCATCAGCGATGCACAGCTTGCACACTATAGAAAAAAGTGTCAACCTACGGTATATGCACTCCCATGGACCTGACCACCAGAGAGGCCGGCATTTTTTCTGTAGTGTGCAAGCACGGCCACCACTTACGGATTTCCGGGTGGTTGTAACCATAGAAATGAGCAGTTTATAATGCAATGGAAAAATGAATTTACCCAGCAAAGCAAGCAATATGTATATACTATATGGAGATACTACCACTAAGTTTTTCCATTCTAAATTCTTTAGCATTATGACTTTATTCTCTGAATCAGTACAATTACAGCTATTACAAATAAATATAGTTGTTTATTTACATTTTACTATTTTTGACAATAAAAAAGAGAAAATGTTTTTTTGTATTGTCGCATCCCAAGACCCATAACATTTAAATTTTTCTTTGTACAGAGCTATTTAAGGGACCCCTCCCTCTCTCTAAACCACTTAGATGCCTTGGTAGCTATTGACCATGGCATCTTAGGGGTTAAACAGTCAAAATCAATGCTTCTACCAATAGAGGCCATTAGAGCAGGAGCTCTATGTGGGAGCTGAGACCTCGCTCTCTGCTGAACAGGAGACACGTGCACTGGTTAGACTAGGTCATAGTAAAAGGCGACAGCCTTACCCAAGACCCTTTGTAACCACTATATAAAAGTGTATGTGCGGTCACTAAGGCGATAAAGGAATTTTCTAGTACTTTATATTGATGACTTAGCCTCAGTATAGGCTATCAATATCTGATTGGTGGGTCCGGCACCCTGTGCCCACATGATCAGCTATGCAGGGTGTCGGACCCACCAATCAGATATTGATAGCCAGTCCTGAAGATAGGTAATCAATACAAAAGGAGTAGATGACCCCTTTTATGTGGTTACACTCATATATTACATTTACATGCATAATTCTCACTGTGGACTTGAGTACATGTGGAACAGACTATCTAGAACAAATGCAGATAGCAAGGCAAGGGATATGTAATAGTACGGTACCCATATCTCTTTAACAAAAAATAAAGAACAAGACTGAACAGCATTGATTGGATCTTCCGCCAATGCAACTAAAAACCTTTCCCTTTACTTTTCCCAATGCCACTCAAAGACTGCATTAAGCCCTACATTTAAAGGAGAAGATACATGCATAAAATACACAATGCAATTGCTATGCAGTCGGGTGAGCAAGTGCATTGTGTCTCCCTTCCCATCTCTCCCCTCAGTGCTGGTGTAGTGATCACACAATGAAACAGGTAAAGCAGCCCAGGCACCTTTCATTAATTCATTCATCCATCCATCTTCAATTCTAAATTCATAGAAATATACAGATATCTCTCTGATGCCAGTGAAGAATAAAATTGTGGCTAACAAGAGCTTCTTGCAATGAATGCGGGAGATGCAGGTCCTTGTTGAGCTGCATTCCACCACAGAAAGGCATGTAAGTTCTCCAGATATATGAGAAAAAACTTCTTGGCATAACCTGTAATGTGTTAAGTGTTGACATTCGCTACATCTGTGTAGAAGGTTTTTACCAACAGAGAATCACCCCCCCCCCTTCCCCCCCGCATTAACTTTAAACTGTTTTATTTGTTAATCTCCATGTCCTCCTTGGGATCAAAAGTTTAAGACTCAAAATGATGTCAAACATATAAAATTGAATGCAATTCCCTACCTTTCTAAGCAATTTCCTCTTGTCTTTCTGCTCAGCTCTTTAATGATTGTAATTGAGTTTTGCCAAAGAAACAGTCCTGGCTCAGAAAATACACGTACTTTACATTCTAGCACCTCTGATGTTATATCCTTAGAAATCTATTTCATTAACGTTTACCTCTCGTTCTGCATTACAATTACTTTTAGTAATTACTACCTGTGGTGGATTACATTAGCTTGTATTGAGATGCGACTATGAAAATTCCATCTCAAAGCAATTATACATTCACATAAGTGTGCAATTATCTTTTGCTTTTTTCCTCTTTCTTTAAATCTTACCATTGACACTGTGCTGAAGTGATTCCTTGTAAATTGTATGGAAATCATTGTGAACTATGTGTCCTGCCATTAAAATCTATTGTGTGTACAGAGAATGTGGAAAATTGTGGACACTTTTTAATAATAATATGTATGATTTAGATTATGGTGAAACTTTAGAAACTTTCAGCAGTTGACATCTCTACATGATTTTTTTTTTTTCTCAAAGATGCATTGTAATTTCTATTACAGTCAAACATTTCCATGGATCTATATATTTTTGGACATATATTAGCAATATTCCAGTAGTTTCATTTTTCACCCCAGCTCAGTTTCATCCATATATTTGGAAGTGTTTTGTTATGGACAGCTGTGTAATGTGAACCCCAGTCTGAAAGCCAGTCTAGAGGTTTCTCTCCTGTGTAACTAGAACATTAGCCCCCCCCCCCACCTTTGTGTAGAACTTCCTGTGAATTACAAGATTGTAGCAGTAGCTATCAAGTTCCTTTTGACCTGTATGACTCTCAATGTATAGAGTGCAGCTGAAGATATACACTAATTTCTTCTCATTTCCAAAGGACCAGGAGTGTGGTGACATAATAGGTGAGTCAATATAATGAAAGCTACTGAGTTATAAATCTTCTCTAACTCGCATTAGTTGTCTATGCTATCTGTGTGTGCTGCTTGCAGAGTCTCCAGTGTATTTATTTGATGTACCTTCACACTGCTCTCCCCTGCCTCCTGTTTGTCATCAGATAAGAATACCCTCAGGTTCAGCCTATGCTGCACTATATAGCCAAAAGTTTGCTAGAGTGCAAGCACAAGACATTCCTAAACTCTTTAAGATATTGTCGGTCATTTATCAAAGACCAGTGTTCCATGCCAGTCTTTTATATCCCCCATGTCGACGAAGGATACACTGAGTTTATGAAGAAACACAGTCCATGCACATGAACTGAAATCTAGTAAGGTTGAAGAAAAAATCTAGCATATTAAACTTGAAGACTTTATTGTAGGTTACTCAAATTACAAAAAAAGGATACACACACAATTGACATATTTTGACTAGCTGTGTGGTCATAAACTGAAATCTACTCCAGCTTCTAAATGGAGTAGATTTCAGTCATCATGTATGCCAATAAACTGGCGTAAATGATAGTAAAAGTGCCGAGGCCGATGGTCCTGCCCACAATGCACTCTCCAGAATCCTCCTTGTGGTGAGGGAGGGGTACAAATACCACATGTGTCTAAATTTAGATGCAGTGGCATTGAAAAAAAACACAAACCATCAGCTCCCAAGCACTGTTCTTTGTCATGTGTTGGGGTAAAACATATGAGGGATGTATGCAAGCATTAATTTTCTGTGGATGATATTTAAGATGATGACATAACTTCAGTGTTTTCTTATGAGAAAAAAGACGACTTTGTGATTAGTGGTACAAATTTTACCAAGACAGTCACAAGACCCTTTTTGTTCTAATAAAATGTTTGCCCCATAGTGTAGTTGATCCTATAATTTAATAACTTGGTGATGCCATGATACAGTGAAGCTCTAGATTAATGCTGGACTCCCAGATTTTTACTATTAATACTTGCATATATACTCTATGATATAAAGAGGAAACTTCTTTTAAAGTAAATAAATTGCAACTGAAACGTCTTTCATGATATACTGGATAACCAACCACTTTTATTCCATAGATAATATGGAATTATATGTACTTTTTATAAATACACTGTATGCATGGTAGAAAATAATAGCACAACTTACTTTTCGCTTACCTGCTAAACAACATCTCAAATTTTTACCTTGATGATGTCATGTCTATGGTGTTTAAAGGGAAACTTCTTTCAGAAATAGGTATTTCTTTAATTCAATATTCATAGAAAACTAATTTCTAAAGAATTTTGGCTGTTTTCCTTTTTCATTTTGGCAGTACTATATCATTGAAAATTATATACTGATACTGTCCTTCTGTAACAGTCATAACATGAAAAAGTACTAAAGATTGTGGCACTCACCAAGTAAAATCTTCATCTTTATTTAATAGAATAAAATCCATGCAGGTAATAATACACAGTGAGGGCAAGCAAGCAACAGCCGTTTTGTGCACTAATGTGCATTCTCAGGCCTCCCTCAAGCTTGAGAGGCTTGAGAAAGAGCAGGGTGTGGAAAATAGCTGTTGCTTGCTTGCCCTCACTGTGCAAAATTACCTGCATGGATTTTAATGTTTTAAATAAAGATGAAGATTTTACTTGGTGAGTGCCACAATCTTCAGTACTTTTTCATTTATGCATTGGATCTTCACATTGCTGAGGACCACCTGTGTATTGCCTGGACTGACTGGGATCGTACATACTCCGTTATGACAGTGAATATATCTAGTAGTGCCGGTTAGGTTATTTTCTTTTTTACTTAATCTTCTGTAGCAGTTTACAGAGAGAAAAATGCCATTTTAGATAGTAAACCCATTATCAGTTTACTGTTGTTATGAGGAAAAAAATCTCAACAGCTAGCATAATGGTAGATTAGTAGAATAGATAATAATATAATAGCAATATTGTTTTATGTCCAGAAAACCATCCATGAATTAAAAAACAAACAAAACAATTACACAGAATATTCCTATATAGGCTGCTAATACATGATAAAAAAAATGATGAGTGCCCCTTTAATGTATACTTTACAAGCTGATAACCTTTCCAAACACTGTGTTTGTGTATTTGGAATATTGCATGTTTATCAGACATGCATTCTTTGCTTCACTAGTAAATCTTCTCTTTAAATTGCATCTTCTGATTGCTTTTAGTGTTCCCAGTGAGATGACAGTGAGGCCCTAAATAGTGTCAAGATAAGAGTCTTTCCCTACACTCATCTATATCTTGCATCAGGACAGAAATTGACTCACTTTCCCATCTCCCTACACTGAAAGCTTATTTTGGGAACACAGTATCTGAACACTTTGCTTGGTATACAGTAATTGCTCAGTATAGTGGTTCTGAAATATTACTTGAAGATGTTTGAATGACTACACCGCCGAAGAAGTACACGCAGCATAAAAGTAAAACGCTCATATTTAAACACAGCTTAATTCCAAATCTTGTTTTCCTTTACAACTTGCTAATCCAAGTCTGCATAAATGTTTGCTATTATGGACAACTCAGTGTTTTAAAGTTATTCTAAAAATCCAACATAATTATAATAACAAAACTCAAAGGGGTCTTCCAGTATTTAAATATTGATGGCCTTCCCTAAGTAGAGGGCATCAATATCAGATAGGCAGGGTCCAACACCCAGCACTGATCAACTGTTTCAGGAAGCTGTCAGTTGCCAGAAACTATATAGCACCACCATAACAGTCCCTAAATGTGCCAGCAACACAGCTTACCACAGTGCTTCATAAGCGTGCAGTGCCATCCACAGAACAATGTTAGCTCCCACAGAAGTGCCAGCCACAGTGTCCTTATCACAATGATAGCTAAAGTTACCTCATTACTGAGCTAGCCACAACGCCTGTGTACTTATCTTCACCATGCTTATCAAATTATTGTTTGCTTACTTAAACGGACTGTCCAGGATTACAAAAACATGGCTACTCTCTATCAACAACAGCTTCACTACTGTCCACAAGTTGTGGATGATTTTCTGCTCAGCCCCATTCACTTAATCTGAGCCAAGGTGCAATACAACACACAAACCATGGAGGATGTGGAGCTGTTTCTGGAAAAAAGAAGCCAATTTTACCTAATCCTGTACACCCTCCTTACAGTCTACCAAGTAAATGCTATTGGTTTGTACTTAAGACCAACTGCTGTATCCTAGCGGATTCTGTTCATATGACATATAATTTTTGGTCATGGAACAATAGAGGAAGTGAAGAATAGAAGAAAAAATTAGTAAGAGGCAGAGGAGGAAGAAGAGAAATGTAAGGTGTACTTGTAGGTCTAAAAAGGTAGTGGTACTTGTGCGAGAGCTGGTTACCTGAGAGTCGTCTCCTTCGTAGAAGAATGCTACGAGCAGTTGTAATTATCCCGTGCTGCCGCTGTGGACCCCTGCCGATCTGATATTGATAGCCTGTTCTGAGGATAGGCCATCAATATTGTAGCTCTGAACAACCCCTTTAAAGGAAACATCTCAGTTTGCCAAAACCATGCAAACCTTGTGATCCCACCGAGCGATATATAAACCCCAGCATATTATATACGTTTTTTGAACCACTGACTTGCTGCTAAAGAGATACCATTAGAGGCACATATATTACCCAGTGTACAGTAGAGTTGATGCATTAGTAAAGGAAATGTGTCACCTATATTTTTTCCGCCAGTTAAAACAAGTCACATATCTTTTTTTTTTTATCTGTTTTTATTATGAAATTTTTATTCTGTTTACAGAACATGAAAATTGTTGTTGCCTGAGCTGCTAACAACTTTCAGAGATACTGCATTCTTTACAGTAGCCCCCATGGGCCATAGACACAATGAACAGGAGGGGATCTCACTGACTTGTATGGGAGAGTTTTCTAGGCATGCTTTTTGACCTGTGTAGAGGTCAGGAGGGAGTAGATATAGTGCCCTGGAGCAGGGAGTACTTTGACATTTGGACATTTGCCTATATCCCCTATGAATAGTTAAAAATTCTTACTTTATGTCTCTTGAAAGTGTTAACGTATACTGTTTATTACTGTGTTACTGCATTATATATATATATATATATATATATATATATATATCCTGTTCATTATCACTGTATTTACATGGCTCTGTGAAAAGGGTTAATCAATACTGTGAGACTGTTAGGACTTTTATTGAGAATCTGTTAATTTTCTACAGCTGCCATAGAGTTTAGAAAAGACAATGTTTTGGAGGGAAAAACCCAGACTTTTTTACCACCAAAAGCAGACAGTCTGACCTTTTAAATATCTGGTTTTAGCTATGTTGTCATCTTTGGAAACTTGTTTTTGTCTTGAAAAACTGCTCTGTCATTGCCATTGAGTATCATTGAAGCTCTAAAGTAAGTCTATACCAGACAGGAGTTGAAACAATATATTTGTTTGTGCTGAGTTTCTCCACTCCACCCCTCCCACTAGAAGGTTCTAGTCTAGCTAGAAACTGTGTATAAGGAGAGCAGTCAGAGCCCCTAGTGTGCTGCAGTTAGGGACCAATGCTTGGAAGAGGAAACTCTGCCAGACTACGGAGTGACCAGAAGAAGACGCTGAGATGGGGATACGCTAAACCAGGGTACCAGCCTTATGAAGAGAAAGAGGGACAACTAGCTCAGGACTTTCCTCAGCATTTTTCCCATTTTTCACTTTCCCAGCTCATTGCAAAGCCGGTAATGTTTTGTACTTGAATTCCTGCAGTAAAGAAGCACCTGGGTTTACAGCAGATCCTGACTCTCTGGATCTGGACTCTCTCTATTTCCCATTGGGGTGCACCACACCTTACCATGCCTTATGCAGAGCAGCAACACGTGGTGGCACCTTGACGGTGTCCGGGGGACCCAGCGAAGCATTGGGTCCACCCCAAACCCCGCCACTGCATAGATAAGCTGTAATATCACCTATTGTGAATGGTGGTTCATGTTTTTTTTTTGACACGTACAGGTATAATCTGTCATTCTAATCCTGTCTGTTATGACAAGTAGATAGCTGCAGTAAAGTGATCTGCACAGACCAATAAGTGGGTCTATTATTAGGCTTAGTGGCCAGTATAAAAAATGTGCAGTAGGTCTTTAGGATTTTTTTTAAAATATAGTTGACATGGAAAATGACAAATAACATAAAAAAATATGTTTAGCACAAAAACTTGATAAATAATAGGTAATTTCCCTGATGCCAGTGTGAATAGACCCTATGACTGACAAGCAACAAAGTGCGATATATGGGCTTCAGAGGTAATGGTTGGGCCTGATCCTTGTGCCTCAGGGAACCTACAGTTCCACTGTGCGACATATAAATACACCATAATGCTGGAATATATAGGGAACTCTGGTGAAGGACCATGATGTTGGGGGAACAGAATCTTCAGGTTGGCATCTACTGCAAATTTTTGGATACAGCATAGATACAGTGAAAATGCTGAGTAAAATGTTGCCCATAATATTTAGATGATTTCAAACTATGTATGTTTTTGTTTCATAATTTAACCATTTATATACAGTATATATTACTTTATCTCAGTTTCCTTTTTCCAGGCCTGGCATCTGTTTTTGTAGTACAAAATATGTACTGTGTATGCTGAGATTGAAAATTTTAATTCCGTAGTCTGAGCAACTGCACCATCATTAACATGCTGTCACTTTTTGGCTTTCTATGACTGACTTGATTACCATGAATAGATACACTAAAGCAAATATATTACAGGCACGCAAACATAATTTCAGGCTTTAATAGAGAAGTGGAAGAAAATAACTGTAAGTACTCAAGCATGCACATATGAATGCCTCAAATTTATATGTAAAAAAGCTTACACTGGGTACAGAAAATCTTAACAATTCTGCCCACCTTATGACATTACTATACAATTTTACACATAACCTTCATAATTTACAATATTTACAGAAAATAAAATAAGCATGCTAATACACTACATAACTCTGCTGATCAATCCGTCTGATAATAACATAGGTCATCATCCCCATGGAGCAAGTGGAGTAGAACTCTAATATGACACGTGTTTTCAATCACAATGCTGAAGGGTCTAAAATTTGCTATATAACCAACCCATAACATCTCTCTATCAAGAACAATAAAATATTTAGGAAGTTCAAGTACAGGAAGCCATCCTTACCTGTAACTAAGTTGAGATCTTAGTGAATATGTAGGAGTTAGTCTGATCCTGAGGTGCAAACCCCTGTCCACTACTTGATTTTCAGTAATCACCGAACAATGATCCTGACATTTCTGTAGAGCTTCTCTGAGCTTTAAAAGTAGAATCATTCACCTAGGATTTATGCACAGTGCTTGAAACGCATTATCTTTCCAACTCCTTACCGATGCTGCTCACGTCTAGTACAAGACAGCTACTAAAGCACATTCAAGGGCATTCCCCGAGAAACAGTATGCTAATTCCATATCTCAAGCTGCTGCTAGCTAAACTGGGCCCAGATGCATATCACTGTGTGTTTCGGAAAGAGGCAGGTATCTTTAAGACACAGTTAAGTAAATAATAGGGACATTTTAACATATATTTAATATCTTTATAAAAGTAATCATAAAAAAGGCAAGCCTTCAGAAGAAAATGATTCCATTCTTTTGGCTCAGACTTTAAATGAAATGGATGACATGAGATATGGCATTTTAGAAACCTTAAAATGTCCAATTGGCAGAAAAAAAAAATTGTAACGTATCATTTCATCCAGAAGCATATGCAGTTGGGCTTATGACTAGACATTCTTTTCTATTTTTATAATACTTTTTAATCCTTCGTACTTATCAAGGCAATCTAGGCTTCTTTTGAGGTAGTTATAAGGTAGCAGCCAAAACTGGCCACCTGTAGCAAATAGCCTACCAGTTCATAAAATGACTTGCCTCTGTTATATTTCATATCATTCATCCTAAATTAGTAATAAACCCTGTAATCATAAAATGTTGCTTTTCTGCATGGTTGTATTTATATCGCAAAATGCAGGTAACCTTAAAGGGGTTGTCTCATCTTGCCAGATGAGACATATTCCCGACCACCTCCTTGCCGGAAAACAGCAGAGTACTCCGGTGCTCTGCTGTTTCTGTATCTCTCATTGCTGTGCATTAGAGATACTGAAACAGCATAGCACAAAAAGCTATGGTGTTTGTGAGTTAGGGAAACAGTATAGCTTGCTGTGCCCCGCTGTTTCGGTAGCTCTTATGCACAGCAATGAGAGTTACTGAAGCAGGAGAGCGCCAGAGAGCTCTGCTGTTTCCTGGCCAGGAGGTGGTCGGAACTGTGAGACAACCTCTTTAAGATTCACAATTCAAGCAGCATAAGCCATTGAACATTGAACCTACGGTTGTAGTATTATATGTATTTGTTTAGTAAAGTACAAGCCAGTAACGGTGAACTTTTTAGAGGCCGACAGCCCAAAATGCAACTTAAAACCCAAGTATTTATTGCAAAGTGCCAACACGGCATTTTAACCTAAATACAGTAGTACTGTCTAATAAAGTATGTCTTCCATGTACTGTTAGCTATAATAGCCTGCCTACATTCAATCCAGACTGCCCCCCTTCTCCAAGGGGACTGGCACCCCCTGACAGGATCCCTGCCCAATATCATACATTTACAACACTTTTTTGACACTGTTACATATCAAAAGTGTTGATAGCGGGGGTCCCAGCTCTGAGGTCCCTGCTGATCTCTATGATGAGCAGTTTGAAGCACTCAGCACTAGAGCGCTGCTTTACCTCACTGCTAAGCAGGATGGTAAAGACATCCCATAAACTTTATATTGAAACTACTGCTCTCAGCAGCAAGTAGAAGCACCACTCTGCTGAGTGCTTCAGACTGCTTGTTCTAGAGGTCAGTGGGGATCTCAGAGCTGGGACCCCACTGCCCACCACTGCAACATCAGGGACCCAACTGCCAAGCAAGACCGCATACCCTGCCAGGCGCCTCTGGGTGAAGATTGCTCCCCACTGCAGGAGCCTCAATCTCTACATCTTAAAAGTGGTGCGCTAAATGCTCCAGCAACCCATTCAAAAGCTCCAGCAACCCTTTCTGTAAGGAGCTTTGTTATTGATTGTTTCAGGCAGCATATCTCTGCGCTGCCTGTGCTGTTCACAGTGCTTACTATGCTGATCAATGGCAGGAAAGAGGCTTATTGGTAGGCCTTAGACTTTTTCCAGGGCAGGCGTGCCCACAGAGAGGGCTCTGAGTTGACCCTCTGCTACTCATACCAGTGACATCACCGGTACAAATGGGTGTTGTATAGCGCGCTGTTGTGGGTGGTTTTAGAGGCGGTTACCAGCCATCTGTGCTGGTGACTTCACCAGGCTCTCTGCTAGGCGAAAGTCTCCATCTAGCACACTTATGTGAAGCCTGGTACACCTCACAACAAACAGAACTTGTGCTGCACGATGCAGCGCAAGCCAGGTGAGCCTCAGAGCAAGGAAATGCTCCAATGCTCTTCTCATACATGGTAAAGGAGTGAAGGTGGGCTTATATCCGGGTTCAGCTGTAAACCTAGACAACCCCTTTGACTTAACACCTTCAACTGTGAATTTCTTGATGACAGATTTGTTTTAACAATAAAAGGTGTCTAAATTTTATATTTGGAAGTAGAATTGTCATCAAAACACTGCACATATAGTCAGTATGACTAATATACAAATTGTGCAACTGTACCATATTGTAGACTACCTTACAAGAGATGATAAAATGTCAAATGGGCTAAAGAAACAAGTAGTGGCACGTAATATGCTGTATCCAATGCAGCGATGGATTAGGCTCATGCTGTAACAATTCTGCTCGCACTAGGGAGTGTTTTGCACATAGATAGAGTCAATAAAACATACTGGCTGTTATATTATCATGTTCACGGTTTACACATAAATTCCACTAAATTCTGCAAAATCAAAAGAGATATCAACAGCAGTAGAGCTCACAGTATTACTGTATTACTACTGTAACCATATTAATTATATTGTAATTTTATACATTTTACTAACTGGAAACTGCACAAAAAATGCATTATTTGCCTTCTCAGTTCTCACTGCATGCCCCAGACTGCAAACTCTGTGCTTATTTTCTTCCTGGTCTTTAATTTGGGTATTTGAAAGGTATGTTCACCTTTGATTGCTATTTTACAGGTTCAATATATTTATTTACTCACTTATATAGCTCTGACATATTCCTCCTTTGCTGCTTTTCTGGTTTCAATTTGCATTTTACACCGCCCCTACAAAAATGGGTGGGATGTGACGAGGGCTGAATGAGTGCATTGTGAGGATGGGGTCATTGGCCTCGTCCAATTCATCATTATTTACACCAGTAATTGGCTTACATAGTGACTGAAATCTATGGTAGTTCCAAGCTGCTGTAGATTTCGTTCCCACGCATGGAAAGCCAGAAGAAGCAGGTAACTTATGACGAGGCTTGCAGCTCATCATAAATGACATGCCTCTTCTGGCAGTGCAGACCCTATCAAGGCCAAAGTAGCACATGCCAGCATTGATGAATCAGGGCCCAAATCTCTTCATCGATCATTGCTTTGTAGTATAATGAGTCCAATGAAATAATCATTGCTTTCAATATTATATTTTCCATAGAATAAGTGGAAGAAACTGACTTGTGATGGTAACTTTTAACCTTTGTCAATTATTGTCACTTAAATAACCCTCATCCTTGCTTATGTTAATAATCACTGACCCAGTGACCCAGACTGTGGCTAGGTCGTAGAAGAGGCTTAAAGCTGGATTATAGCGCTTACTCCACAATTACTATAAGTGTATTTACACGTAATAAAGTACTTCAGGCTAAACCATACTTATTGAACAGCATTCACTTAACACATAATAATCATGAAAACATTTTTTTTTACCATTGTACATTTATTTTATATACTATATATTTTTTTTAAAACACACACAACGACCTTCAATCTAACATTCATCTACAAGAAAGACAGATTATGGCATTTTCTGAAAAATATTATAATCGCAAAAAATTGTGATCTTAAGTGCTAAAGATCAGCTAGGCGTCCCTCATCTCTTAGATTTCAAGTACTTCTTATTGCTCTTTCCCAGTGTTCAGTAACATAATTACTTATCACATGTGCTCTGCTTTCCTTCTGCCATATGGCCTCATGCTCTACTGAAGAACATTTCTGGCATTAAAATCTGCTTAGGCACAATGATTTCAATGATAGTGAACTGCCTCGATTTAGCAAGCTTAGAAGTGTAGGCTCAACTTTGCTAAAATTAATCTATCTATCTATCTATCTATCTATCTAAAATCTATCTCCAGAGGTGGATAAATCAGATTTTTTGGCCCGCTGCCTTAGATAGCCATATAAGGGGCTACCAACTCCTACTAAATATAAGATTACATGTATGAAATATGCCTTACTAATTAACATGTGTAAAGAGGAAGATGAATAGCTGGTCAACTCACCACAAAAACACCTTAGTCACCATAGACAGGGAGTCCAGACGGTGCTCGGAAAAAAAGTAATTCCAGCTGTGGTAAGAGTACTTGAAAATGGAATCCAGGGACTAATAAAATAACAATTCTTTATTGATCACTTAAAATCTATAAAGTGCATGGAAAAAGCTATGTGTTTCCGTTCGTCCAAAACACATTTATTTTTATTTATTGTTTATAGCATTATGAGAATTTTTTAAACCAAGCACCTTTTATGAAACACATCATAAAATGGACAGTTGGATAGTGACATACAAAAAAACTGAGAAATGATCAGAGTGAATAAACATATCTTCAATGAGCAGTAGAGCTCACAGTATTACTGTATTACTACTGTAACCATATTAATTATATTGTAATTTTATACATTTTACTAACTGGAAACTGCACAAAAAATGCATTATTTATGCATATATTGTTCAACTTGTTAGGCTTATCCATCCGACTATATCTCTTTGGGTAAATGTTCCAGATCATTCTCCCACTACACTAGATTTCATAGATTCCATAGGTCTAGAAGCTGTGTTACTATGTTGTGGAAATTTTATTAGGATTTGTAGTATTTCATGTATTGTCAACTTGTCTCTCAGTGTCAGGGTAAACCATTGGAGTGGATATCTTACTGTGGATGTAGAGACGCAGAGGTCTCAGCTGGCAAACAGTCTATGTGCTATGCACTGGGCTGTGGGCCGAGGGAGACTGATGCCCTGCAGAGCAGCGTTTTCTTGGGAAATGTATGTGCGCCAGCTAGGGCCTCCACCCAAAGAGCGGATTTATTGGCTTGGCGTGGATGCATTTATTATTATATGTATGATTGTACTGTACATGAAGAAAGTGGTCAGGTGTTGGGCCTGCCCCCTTCCTCTTGTTACTCCTTTTGTCTATTTAAATAAAGAAAATAGTCTGGGCGAGGGAGGAGTGCTCACCAGATCTCTACCATGAAACATCTTATCTGACTCCTGGAAAAGTGTGCCCTTTCCTTACACACACAAAAGAGCTTGATACATGTGCTTGTAAGCACGGGAGAAATTGTTTGTGGCTGGCGTACTTTGGTGCAAGTTTAGCGCAGCTTGAATACGTGCGTCGGACACAAGGAAATTTTTACAACAAATAGCGAGCTAGGTGCAACCAACTGATGGTTTCTGCTCTGCACAGCAGATAAAAGGGGAGAGAGTAAAATGTAATTTTGTCTGCTGTGTTAGAGGAAATGTCTGCTTTGGTAAAATAAAGTTTTTTCTCTCTTTGTGTAACGACAAGGTAAGTGCTTTTCTTTGTGTAGTTTTTGGTGGATCTGAGTTATTAATTGTACAGAGACTGTATGGTCAGATAGTGATGTGTGTGCTGACCAGTATAGAGTATTGTGTGTTTTTGTTGTTGTAACTTCTCTGTTTTTGTGTAACTTTTATGTTAATGTAATTTTTTAAGAGGTTATTCTGGTTTGTAGAGGAAGCATTTTGTTTTTAGTGTTTGTACAGGAGAGACAGCATTTAGAGATTGCTGGATTTTAGAGAAACTGTTTTGTTTGATTTGGTTTTTCTGTTGCTGGATTTTCTAGACACCATCTTGTCTTTCTTTGTGTGTCCAGCCATATGGTTTTGTCAGACATCTTTGATTTCCTTTGTGTAAGACCATGCCATGTGGTTTTGTGGGCCATCTTTGATTTGCTTTGTGTGAAGAGCATGTGCTTTTGGCAGACATCTTGGTTAGTTTGGTGCTGCAGGTTTTAACAAGGAATTCATTTTAGTTTGAGCTGGTTCACTTTTTAGTTGTGGTGTCTATGGAAAATGATTTGTTTGTTTTTGCCTCAAATCTCAGTTTTGTCCAGTATAGTTATTTTGTCTTTCTGTAACCTTTCTATGTGGAGTTTGATTTTGTTTTGGTAAGTTTTGTTCTGGATATCGGTTGAGTGTTTGGTTATGGTATAGCTCAGTGACCAGTCTGATACGGGAATCATTGTGTGGACATTAGTAGCAGTTTAGTGGTGAAATTGTCCTGTAGTTGATGATTCTGCTTAGTGATTGTGTATCTGTGGCTGTTACACTGGTGCTTTGTAGTTCTATGCCAAAAGTATTCGGACAACTTGCAGAGATTGATAGCAGTGTCTTTTTATAGCAACAAATGTAGTGTTTATTCTCCTGTAGAATGGAAAGCATTTTTAAGGAAGTTGCAAAGTTGAAGAATACTGAGGCCATTGTTCAAGCTATGAAGGGATCTACTGATCCATGGCTACAGGCTCAGAATTGTGTAGCAAACCTGATCGGTACCAGAAAATGACGCAAACATGAAGGCAAGAATGCTCTTATTTTTTCTGCTGGGTGGATAGTGGTTAAATATCAGGAGTCTTGTAGGCTGAAGCTGAGTTTGAAAGGAGAAGTGGAAGAATTAAAAGTGGAAATTGGTAAATTGAGAAATCTTGTCCAGCAGGCAGCTAAAGCCTGCGCTAAGTATGAATGTACTGTGAGTTGTAATACTGAGTTATGTAGGGAGAATGAACAGTTGTCTCAGAGCCTGACGCATGCACAGTGTGCTGTAAGGGAATTGGACAGGAGGACAGAAGCTGAACGTTTTCAGTGGTTAGCACAGCCAGAGGCATTGAAAGAACCGTTAGAAAGTAATGTTTCTGGGGTGAGAGAGAATTTACGGGCTGTAAGTATGGAGAAGTCTGAGGACTTTGTGTCAGATTCTAAAGCCGGCTCAGGGATGGACAATTTGTCTGACCCTGGAGTTGGAAGTATTAATACAGTGTCAGAAGATTCCTCAGATGAGTCTGTGGTAAGAGGACTTAATTCAGATGGTAGTGTGGGTCCTAGTCATGCTAGGATGATTAATGTTGTACAGCAAGGCAGGTCACCATGTGCCAAGAGAAGGTTTTGTGCAGGGAGACAAGCTATTCGTTGTTTTGCATGGAGGGGATTTGGGCATATTGCGAGATATTGTGATGTCGCTAATGGCAACAGACAGAGGTATGTTAAGTACCCCAGAACATCACCTAGAAGTAAAGTGGTTTAGTCAGCAAGGTGGGGTGATGGTCCCAGACATGGTTCTTTTCAAAGGCATAGAAGCTATGGACAGAAGGTACTGTGTGTTCTCTGTGTGTACCCCGTCCCCACAGAAGGTACTGTGTTTTCTCTGTGCGCCCCCTTTTTCCACAGGGGTACTGTGTGTTTGCTGTGCGTGCATTCCCCTCCAGGTTAATTGAGAGCCTTATCCTGTGGTCAAGTCACTATTCAGAGCCAAAACTGAGGCTCGTATATCTCATTAGGAGACTCTGAGGGCCGCTGTGTGTTGGCGAGAGCCCATTTACTCATGCTGCTACTCCTTTACCTGAGGTCTAAATAGGGTGAATGGAGTCCGTGTGTTGGTGCCAGAAATCCTAGGGCAACTCAGAGGCAAACGAAGGGGAGTAGCAGCCCTCCAGGCGTGTGTCGGGGGACACTGTAGGTGGACGCACCTACTTTTAGAAGACTTGAGCATGGTTGTAGGGAAATCTAGGCAACAGAAGGGTACCACTTCTGAGTATAAGACAGCCAATCAGCACATGAAAGCCATCTATGGAGGAGGAGGTGTAAGGGTACTTTCACACTTGCGTTCGTGTGATCCAGCAGGAAGTTTCGTCGTCGGAGCTGCCTGCCGGATCCGCCGTTTAGTGTCACAACTGACAGCATTTGTAGACGGATCTGGAAGCGGATCCGTCTACAAATGCATTGCAAGAACAGGTCTGTCCCTCCGCTTGTCATGCGGATGGAAGGATCCGTCCTTCAGTTGTTTCGAAATGCCGGATCCGGCACTAATGTAAGTCAATGTAAATTAATGCTGGATCCGGCATTCCGGCGACTGATCAGGCATTTTGGACGGACATAATACCACAGCATGCTGCGGTATTATGTCCGGCCAAAACGCCTGACAGTGACTGAACGGAAGGCATACTGATGCAAACTGAACGGATTTTTATCTATTCAGATTGTATGGGGATATGCCTGATCAGTTCTTTTCCGGCATATAGCCCTTTTGACGTAACTCTATGCTGGAAAAGAATAATGCAAGTGTGAATATACCCTTAAGCCCCTCAAAGATTGGCACCAATGGACTGTAGGTTCAGAGTGGACCATCCCCAAAGAAGGGACCTTTGAGGTCTGGATTTGGGAAAAGTTTGTCCGTGAATTCCCCACTAGACTCCAAAACCATGGTTCCGTCCAGAAGGCAGAACTGTGGCTGCACAAATCCATCGAGCTCCAGCAACATGGCATTTAAAAGTCACAGACAGTGCGAACTAACACTATCATGTACTCCCGTCCAACTAAAACTAGGGAGTCCAATACTCCCTCATCTCTCTCTCTTATCTCTCTTTATCTCTCTCATCCCGCCCTCATCTCTCCATCTAACCTTGAAATTATGCACCATGTTGAACCCAGCTTCTCTTCGTCCTGGTTTTGAGTAAGATGAGAAGGGGGAGTGGTGTAGAAAACAACAATTTTCAAACTTTTTACTAACTATTCAAACCTATTAACTGTCAATTTTCTAACCTATCTAACCTAGTAGGGGGATCACGTTGAGAACCATCACGACTGCCTTATCTTTGACAGTACTTGGGTCAGATTTTTGCAAGGAGAAATCACGGGTGATCCATGGCATGAATGTTCTGGTGTACGCTTTATTCTATCAGGGATGCCCACAAGCAGCCCCATGGATTATCACCCAATGTCCACCACCGGGTTCGGGAGTCTCTCCCAGAACCAGACTCAATAACCAGTGTTCTAGTAAACCAGGTGATTGGGTTGTGCTAAAGAAACATCCGAAGACAGGAATAGAGCCGGGATATCTTAGGCAATTCAAGGTGACAACTGGATCCACACCAGTCACTGCAAGAAGCTGCTCAACTACGTCAAAGAATGAGGAGTATCACTTCTGTTTATTTGTTTAGTTTAGTTTTTAGGAAGGGAAAAGCACTTTAACTAGAAAGGGCCATGAAGACATTTGTTGATAGCACATCCTAGAGGGTAATATCAGATATAGGTTTAATAGTAGCTCTGGCTCCGGCTCCTCGCTTGTTAATACTGTATGAGTGTCCGGGCAGCTAGGCGGCCTGCAAATGTGGTAAAGAGGATAGATTTGTGGGATCCTCCAGTTGTGCAGTTTTTACTGGAGGCCCGTGACTGTCAGACGTTCTTGTTTGGAGTTGACAGGTCTGTACTATATCCTATGCGGGTTAGCTGTTTATAAGGTAACTCCCCCTAATGCCAGAGGTTCATGTGTCCTGGTAAAGCCTGTCCCTGCATCTTACTTTACAGCCGATTGGGAGGTCTTGGGGTCTCACTGTTTTTTTTTTTGTTTCCATTCCTTCTATATGCCTGATGTCTGACCGACCAAGTTACTGAAGGCCGAACAGACGAGATGCCCTGAAGACCAAACCATGGACCAGATGCAGAGGATTCCAAACCAGCCGGCGACCAACGCCACCTCCTAAGTCACCTCCTGAAGAAAAGAATCATCGAGGGACACTGAGCAGCATATGACAAAGAGGAGGGACTGTTGTGGAAATTTTATAGGGATGTGTTTTTAATATGTCATGTGTTGTCATCATGTCTCTCAGTGTCAGGGCAAACCATTGGAGTGGATATCTTACTGTGGATGTAGAGACGCAGCTGCCGGGCGCAGAGGTCTCCGCTGGTAAACAGTCTATGTGCTATGCACTGGGCTGTGGGCCGGGGGAGACTGATGCGCTGCAGAGCAGTGTTTTCTTGGGAAATGTATGGGCGCCAGCTAGGGCCCCCCGCCCAAAGAGTGGATTTATTGGCTTAGTGTGGATGCATTTATTTCCAGTGTGCCTGATCAACTGCTGGAGGTAATGGCGCAATTCGTGTACATAAGCACACATGATAATCCTAGTGAACTTTGTTGGGCATTGATCACTGAGCAAAATTCACTCTAGTGGCAATTAGGAGACATGTGGTGGTTTCTTACTGTGTGTCATCACTTCCTGTATGATTGTATTGTACATGAAGGAAGTGGTCAGGTGTTGGGCCTGCCCCCTTTCTATTGTTATGCCTTTTGTCTATTTAAATAATGAAAATAGTCTGGGCGAGGGAGGAGTGCTCACCAGATCTCTACCATGAAACATCCTATCTGACTCCTGGAAGAGTGTGCCCTTTCCTTACACAAAAGAGCTTGATACACGTGCTTGTAAGCATGGGAGAAATTGTTTGTGGCTGGCGTACTTTGGTGCACGTTTTGCGCAGCTTGGATACGTGCGTCAGACACAAGGAAATTTCAACACCACCACCTTAGACTCTTCTCAATAAACACATCCTGTAGAATTATCCGTTGCCCAAAAATACATATTTTTCCTATGCATCACTAATAATGTAGTCTATCTTTCTAGGGCATAGCAGACTGCTACCAGGGATGAACTTTTCCTTTGAAGCTTGGCAAACCTGAGACATGCGCTTCAAAAGAATACTTGTATTCACCAGTAATTGCCATACACATTTTCTTACAGAGTGTCAGGTATGATAGTTATGCTGATAGTTTGGAAATGGCGTACCCAGACATATACTGACTTTTATTAACAAAGTACTACAAGTTAGAGTGGAGAATTTCATGATTCTTTTAATGTTTTCATCTTCTTGTCACATTATTTCCAGCAGGTACTCTGATTTATTGATAACAATATCTCTGTGAAGCTGAAGAAAGAATAGCACAGACTATACACCAGAGGTTAAAGTCGACTGACTTAATGGCACCGAATTTCCTGACTCTGAAAGGACAAATAGATTGAGGGCATTTCTTTAAAGGTTTTCTTTGTCTCTTATTTATTAAATGGCTCTATCTTCGAAAAGCACTCTGCAAATAGTATTCTAATTAGTCATCAACGGAAACTCAATAAATGTCAAACTATATGCACATGCTTCTACTGAAGACACAGAATGCACAAAATTAACAGCAAATATAGGCAACGATGAATCTGTATGCACATACAGTTGTGTTCAAAATTATTCAACCCCCACTGAAATTGAGTGTTTTGGCCAGTTTGACATTGATTTTGATCATTTCAGTCATCTTGTTTACAATTAAATCAAAGAGGCACTTGTAAGTCAGACAAATATAACATAACATTTATAATGAAATAAACACAAATGTCTTTTCTGTGCTCACATCATTATCAGTTTTATTCAACCCCCAAGTGACATTCAATCTTAGTACTTAGTACAACATCCTTTTCCAGTTATAACAGCTTTTAAACGTGAAGCATAGCTTGACACAAGTGTCTTGCAGCGATCTACGGGTATCTTCGCCCATTCTTCATGGGAAAAAGGCTCCAGTTCAGTCACATTCTTAGGCTTGCGCGCTGCAACTGCTTTCTTTAAGTCCCACCAGAGGTTCTTAATCGGATTTAAGTCTGGTGACTGCGATGGCCACTTCAAAATGTTCCAGCCTTTAATCTGCAACCATGCTCTTGTGGACTTGGAGGTATGCTTGGGATCATTGTCCTGTTGAAAGGTCCAACGTCTCCCAAGCCTCAGGTTTGTGACGGACTGCATCACATTTTCATCCAATATCTCCTTGTACTGAGAGAATTCATGGTAGCTTGCACACGCTAAAGCTTCCCTGTACCTGTAGAAGCAAAACAGCCCCAAAGCATGATTGACCCCCCGCCATGCTTCACAGTAGGCAAGGTGTTCTTTTCTTCATAGGCCTTGTTCTTCCTCCTCCAAACATAGCGTTGATCCATGGGCCCAAACAGTTCTAATTTTGTTTCATCAGTCTACAGAACACTATCCCAAAACTTTTGTGGTTTGTCCACAAGACTTTTGGCATACTGCAGTCGACTCTTCTTATTCTTTGGAGATAGCAAGGGGGTGCGCCTGGGAGTTCTGGCATGGAGGCCTTCATTACCCAGTGTGCACCTTATTATCTGAGCTGAAACTTCAGTACCCGCATCTGACAAATCTTTTTTCAGTTCCTCAGCAGTCACACGGGGACTTTTCTCCACTTTGCGCTTCAGGTAGCGCACAGCAGTCAAAGTCAGCATCTTCTTTCTGCCACAACCAGGTAGCGTTTCAACAGTGCCCTTTGCCTTAAATTTGCGAATGATGCTTCCTATGGTGTCTCTTGGTATGTTTAACATCTTTGCAATCTTCTTATAGCCATTGCCCTTCCTGTGAAGAGAAATCACCTCTTCTCTTGTCTTCCTGGACCATTCTCTTGACTTCACCATGTTTGTAAACACACCAGTAAATGTCTAGAAGGAGCTCAGTATCACAGTCATTTTAAATCTGCCTAATTGGTACTTATTATGCTTGATTGCTGCTCCTTGACATCCACAGGTGTTTTCAATAACTGATCGAAAACACTTGAATAAACCTCTGTTCTTAAGAGTGGTAGTCTTTAAGGGGTTGAATAATTGTGTCAATAAAGAAATCACAAAAAAAACATTTAATACTGTATTACAAAAACAATTGATGTCATTTTAGTTGCATTTGGTTCTTTAACAATTCCTTGTAAGATTTCATTCTGAACACAATTACAAATGTACACTAAATTCCCTAAAACCCTTTACAGCATTGGGGGTTGAATAATTTTGAACACAACTGTACATATGTCATATATACACTAGACATTCTAGATACCCAAAAAGACTTTAGACTGTTGAGACTGTTTCTGTCTGTATTTTCTGTGTCATGAAAGAGTGTGAAAGAGACATCATTGTGTGCTGTAGTTGAAAAGTTATACATGTCAAATGATAGATCTGCATAACAGCAGCTAAAGGCCATACCGGGTAACAGATGAAGGTAGAGATCGATTGCAAATGTGTTGAGTTAACTTATAGTGTTGTCATCTAAAATGACAAAGTTCACCGACCAATAGTGCATGATAAGCCACTCAAAACATGGCTGTCTGAAATGTATGACCATCTTAAAGAGGCCCTGTCACCTCTCCTGACACGTCTGTTTTAGTAACTACTTGCATTCAACATGTAATAACACTTATTGAGCATCTATTCTTATGACTCTGGTATGTGACATTCTCTTGCTAAACGTTTATGAATGAATTGCTAGTAATGAAGGTCCAGATAGACGTTACCAGTTGGGGATGTGTCTCTGCACAGTCTGACACTGGCAGCACTGATTGGATAATGTCAGTCTGGGCAGGGACGCCCCCCTGACTGGTAACACCCTGATGGACCTTCATTGCATACTTTTAGTAATTTGGTCATAACTTCTGGCAGTAATAAAGAAATGGCACAGTGTAGAGTCATAGCAATAGATGCTCCAGAATTATTACATGGGGAATGCAAGTAATTGCAAAAACAGACATTCAGAAGAGTTGACAGGTCCTCTTTAAGACTAATGAGATGATGTAATAAATACTTTCTCCTTCTTACTCTGTTATTTCTAAATTTTAAGGAGAAATTATACAGTATGTTCAACAGCATATGAAGCAAGTTCAGGTAGAGGGGAGAAATGTTGTTGACTTCAGCTTAGAAACCATTCTCCTTTTTAATGGAAATTAGGTTTGTTAAAATCCATTTCTCTGTCCGCCCCAATTGGTGGATGGAGATTATGTCCTTGCAGAAAGTATTGTAGACCTCTTTTTCTCATTCGTTCTGTTCATGCTAGCACGTTTATTGCCATCATGATCCTCAAGCCTGACAAAAATCTAAAAGTATAAGCATTTATATCAAGCAGAATGGGAATGATGACCTTTTTAAGTTGCCATTAGCTGTATGGTACAGGGAGACTGCAGTTACAGTGAAGAACTGGCACATTTTATCTACTCCAGGTAATATTATTCATTGGTAGAATTACATGCAGTTACATGTGTTCAGATCCAGGTGCTGCTTTGTAAAATATACAATATTTTATTTTGGCAACCTCTTTATTAAAGTCACTTTATTTAAAAATATATGATTTCCTATGACTATCATTTAATGAAACATATATAATATGTATTTGATACTGACAAAATATCCCCAGTGTCCATCTCCCATTCCATCCTACTCTTACTCACTACACCTCTAGTTTCCTGCTCAAGTATTTTTTTTTTTTAATTTTGGAAATTAAACTTTTTTGTTTTGACCACAAGCAACTGAACGGCTCTATTTAAATATATTCTTCAGAGCAAGTATAATATTACCAATGCTTTAAATGAATATATCTATAGTGGTCATCAGTAGGCCTTCAATATCTGATCTGCGTGGGTTTGACACCCCACATCCCCTCCGATCAGCTGTTCTGCTCAGGACGTTTGGCCAGAACAGATACACAGATCCATTCATTGTGCAGTGGGTAGAGCTGGTTACTGCACTGAAGTGAAAGGGAGTAGCGTTGCAGTAACTAGTTCCATCCACTACACAACGGATAAAGGACCTACCCCAAAAGGGCTGATCCACAGGGATGTGGGGTTAACTTGCGAAGTACACCTGAGAACTTTCCACCAGCTGCACTGTATTTAACCTCACAATTATGATCTATGTAGAGTTAAGTTGGAGTTAAGGCTGTTATCCATCCCTTTCTTAATACGACCTGGTAACTATAGAGCACTGAGCTACCTCTCCTACATGTTGTTAAAATACAGCCATTTCTTACTTGCACATTAATTTGTGTAAACTGATTGAAAACTAATAAGTCTCCCATTAAAGCTCCCAGAAGTTAAAACTTGCTGTGCCCTTAAGGCCCAAAAAAGGCTGCATGAAACCTGCCTCATAATTTGGAAGAGGAAACAACTACAACCATATTGGTTGTCATCTTGCTTTTCTTGAAAAGTAAAGTAAAACAACAAAAAAAGAGCTGAAATGAGGGTGCCCATACAGGTATCAATGGTTTTGCAATGCAGTCATTCTCCACAATTATCAAAAAGGTTAGCCACTTTGTGGTTATTGTAGACCAATGTGTTTGTAGGATGACTACTATATATGGTACTTACTAATATAACCTTTTTTGATTTTCTGTGCCATTTTCTATATTTCATTAGGTATTCTCCCTTATACAAAGCCTTTTCTGCTGTCCACACAGAGGTCCTGTCCATAAAATTGCCACTGATGGAGGTTTCATGTGACCAGACAAATCATCTCCATGTGATATCTCCTCCTTTCAAATGTACTGCATCTGCCATCTGCACTTATACTGTTAGATGTTTAATGCTGGAGCATTGTGTCTGAATGGAGGAGACTAAGTAATGTCCATTCACATAACCCTCCGTCAGCAGCCATTTTATGATCATGTTTGCCTCCCAGATTTTCCAGGCATTTAAAGTACTTTAAATTTGTTTTGTACCAGTATCAAAATTTTTTGGAAATTTTTGGAAATTTGTTCATCTTTACATTGGACCAATTTTTTTAAAGCTTTATTTAAAGTGTAATTTTATTTTTTTTTGTAATGCATAGGGGCAGTGATACTGACCATTTTTGTAATATACCTTAATTACTGAAGTCGTACATTTCTACTACACAAATAGCTCTAAAGTGGCCCATTTTGAGCTTTAGCAATGCTACCTGCCTTCTGTTTACTTAACACAATCTGTGTTGAGCAAGTCTCCAGTCAAGTAAACAGAAGAAAGGCAGCGTTAGAGCTGTTTTTTCTAATAGAAATGTACAATTTCAGTAATTCCAAACATGTTACAAAATGTTACAAAAATATTACGAAAATGTTCAGTATCACTGCCTGAACACATTAAAAAAATGACAGTTAAACTTGAAATGTATGCATTCCTATAACTATTACCATGTATGGTGGAAATGTTAATAAAAATATAGCGAGTTTGCATTCATTTCCTAATAATACAAATGCTGAACTTATTTCTACAGAGTAATGTACAGTAAAACACCTATGACGATTGTACAATAAAATGTAATATAACAATACTGTTCTGCATCTAAACTTTGGAAGTTTAATATATTATTAAAAGGCTCATAAATATTATATGAAAAATGCTAAAATATTAAAACGGGAATATTTGGTAACTGAGTGTCGCTGTACTACTAATTTTCTAGACCTAGACAGAAAAAGAAAAATGTGTTATAAGAACTCATGTACTTTAAAAATAGAGCTGTATTTATTCATCAGGGTGGGCATGTCTTCTTACAAGAAATGTATTTATATTACAGCAAAATGATAATAAAAATACAAATTGATAAATTGATAAATTGATTGATTTACCTTATTTATGGTTATACCGTACATTTATTTATGTCCATTATTAATAGCTCTAACATCTTTCATGGCACAACATTATTGATTGTTCTAGCCAATTGAACTATAAGCACTGAGTGGACAGTGTCTAAATGTTCCTTTTTGACAATGGAAGGTTAAGGCTACTTTCACACTAGCGTTTTTGCTGGATCCGGGAGGGTTCAGCAAAAATGCTTCCGTTACTGAAAATACAACCATCTGTATCCGTTATGAACGGATCCGATTGTATTATCTGTAACAAAGCTAAGACAGATCCAGCATGACTACCATTGAAAGTCAATGGGGGAAGGATCCGTTTTCTATTGTGTCAGATTGTAACAAAGAAAACTGATCTGTTCCCATTGACTTGCATTGTGGGTCATGACGGATCCTTTTTTGCTCCGCATCCAGATTTACGCTCCAGTAAGAGAATGGAACGAAATGCATTTTGGAGCATTCCGTTCTGCTCATGTACCTTTTTTTTGTCCCTATCGACAACAAATGGGGATAAAACTGAATGACGGAACTCAATACCGGAAAATATTAACGCTAATGTGAAAGCAGCCTAACACTAAAGGCCCCTTTATATGGGCCAACACAGCAGGCAATTATTGGGAATGATCTATTTATTCTATATAACTACTTACTCTTCAGAGGAGGTGATAGCTATATTTACATGCAGCAATCTCCTACTCTATTTGACGATGAGGTTTCGCCTCTGTGATTGCTTATCCCCATATAAAATCATTGTTTCTGTGCTTCAGATCACTGTTTAGAAAGCACAATGTACTGCCCAGAAACAACAATATAGGTGTCTGCACCAGCAATGCTTTCACCCAATGAATGAGCACTTACTTGTTCTTCATATGATCAGCGGCATCTTTAGAGTTTAGAAAATAAATTTATTGGGAAGGAGCGTTCCCGTGTAAAGGGCACCTACATTGTTATTTATTTACTTTTTTCTGTGAGGGATAACAGAAGAATGGTGCAATGCAGATTTCTAAAATGATATGCTACAACATTGTTATTTCCTGGTGAATATACAGTAGTAATAAAATGTATGACGTAATCTCAAACAGACCAAGGCATTAGATAACTGTCTGCAAATTTCTCCCCTTATTTACATCATAAATATGAGAGGCCAAACAGCATGCCATGTCTAGCATCAAAACAATGCATAAATCTTATGCCTATGGTTGACTTAATGTTAGAGTGAAAGTAAATGTGTTATATAGAAAATACCACACATGCTCACAAACAGCGGCATCTTTACAGTTTAGAAAATAAATTTATTGGGAAGGAGTGTTCCCATGTAATGGGCACCTACATTTTCATTTATTTACTTTTTTCTGTGAGGGATAACAGAAGAATGGTGCAATGCAGAGTTCTAAAATGATATGCTACAACATTGTTATTTCCTGGTGAATATACAGTAGGCACAACTAAAACAGTCATGTCATTAGAGGGGATGGTTTTCTTTAATATTGGAGCCGCATTTACAAATGCTTTCTTAATTATGTAATTTATCTTTGAATATATTGTGGATTGCATAAACATTATAAGAAATAAACTATATATGAGTAGTTGGAATAGTTGAGAAATTGTTTAATATGAACAGTCTGCTTCAGGGTTACAGGGAATCTGTCACCAACAAACTCTCTATCCAAATGTTTGCATGGACACATAGCTGTGGTTCACCTGATTAAAATGCCATTTTTCTTTTGCTGATCTGAGGCTCCGTTCCTGAGTTATGATATTTTTTCTTAATATGCAAATTTAGTCTTTGGTGCAATGATGGTGTCAACATTGCTCTTGTGGAAGGGGCTGGCCACAAAAATGAATGGGTCTTCGATGCACCGAAAGCAATGGTGACACTCTCATTGCACCAAAGACCTAATTTTCATATTAAGAAGATTTATAACTCAGGAATGGAGCCTCTTATCAACAAAAGAAAAACAATGTTTTCATCAGGTGATCTACAGCTATGTGACTTTGCAAACAGCTGGATAGGGAGATTGTTGGTGAAAGACTCCCATTGAGTCTGATATTTTTTTAATGTTCTTATCATTCTAACATATATACTGCAGGTGTAGCAACACTTGCATGTCCCTTTTTATTCTTTCAATTGGCACAGAGAACCAGAATAACTCAATTTTGGAGTAAAAAGCATATAACCTAATTATCCTTAGTATTAGAACAGATAAAAAAAGACGTGCATTTCCACTACTGTCAAGAATATGTTTAATTTAGTAATTTTAGAAAGTAGGCACTGCTCTTAGGATTCATTAAGTATCTTTACTTTTAGATGGTGAACTAAAGAATTAGGAACATTAGTCACAACAATTGCACAAATTATTCTTTCTCTCTTTGTGTCTCACTTGCTGTTAGATTATCATATGTCATATGGCTATAGTTATGAAACATTTAATAGGAGGTGATTATTTTTGTATCTATGGTGGAGCATTTTAAACATGGTGATGATGTGCAGATTTTGATAAGCCTACCTGGAAGATTAAGAGACAAATAAGTAATTTTGTGTGCTTTTCTATTACAAAGCGTATTTCTTTGTAGTGAGCAGGCACAATGAGGGGTTCAATAGCAATTGCCATTGAACCCCTCATTTGTTGCGTTCATCACTGATCGAAGCATCTGAGATGCAGATTGCGGCTTTCAGGGGTTAATCCAGTGAGAAAAAATAAATTCTCACAATCTTGATTGAAGATCCAGCGCAAAATCCGCAGTGTGTGATGACGTCATATGTCATCACATGCGCAATTTCACGATGGATCTTCAATTAAGATGGCTATGGTAAGCAATCAAATGGATCAGGTGGACCCCCCCCCCTCCATTTCAGTCAAAATTGATTAGTTACCATGAAGCACTTCTAATACAATTCGCTCAATACTACCTATGGGCTTATCATTAACTTTTTATACAACTTTATTTATAAATATAACAGTACAAACATAATTTCCCAAACTGGTCACTGGAAAATATCCTCATTAAACTATTATTAATAATATTATAGGCAATAGTGAGAATGATTATGTGCTTTAAGTTTATTTTATTTATTGCTGATAAATACTTTAATTGTGACATTTAATCCTTTATGAATCAATTCTCTATTTTCTCGAAACCATGCTTCTAAATTCCTTCCTTATGAACATCTTGATGAAGAATAATAAAATGTCTGAGGTAATCTCAAACAGACCAAGGCTTTAGATAACTGTCTGCAAATTTCTCCCCTTATTTACATCATAAATACGAGAGGCCAAACAGTATGCCATGTCTAGCATCAAAACAACGCTAATCTGGCTACAATGGAGGTGTATGGACCTGCAGACATAAATCTTATGCCTATGGTTGACTTAATGTTCGAGTGAAAGTAAATGTGTTATATAGAAAATACCACACATGCTCACAAACAGCATGTTAGAATAATATAGACTTTGTATTAGTGATGAGCGGCAGGTGCCATATTCGATTTCGACGAAATTCGCGAATATTCTAGTCATTATTCTAGTTATCGTAATTATTATGCGATTTAAATAATCGCGTATTGCGATTGTAACTTAAGGCTACTTTTCTATTGGTTTGATATCTAGAATTAGCGAAGATGACAAATGTATTCGTCATATTCCTCAAAAAGAAGATAATGAAGTATTCTCCATCTTCGTTTTAGCTACCTATTCGTCAACTTCGCTAATTCTAACAATCAAATAGGAAAGTTGACTATAGAGACAACTGTGTTTAATTCGCTATGCGGTTATATTATTATTATTATTATTATTATTTTTTTTTAATAAATAGAATAATTATAATAATTATCAAGTATTATAATTATTTTATTTATTTTAAAAAAAAGCAAAGTAATATAATCGCATAGCGAATTAAACACAGCTGTCTCTATAGTCAACCTTCCTATTTGATTGCTAGAATTAGCGAAGTTGACGAATATGGAGCAAAAACGATGGAGATGGAGAATACTTCGTTATCTTCGTTTTGAGGAATATGACGAATACATTTGTCATATTCGCTAATTCTACCAAGCCAACCATAGTAAACCAGGTCTTAGTTGAAATCGCAATGCGATTAATATAACTTGAATTAATTGCACTGCGATTTCAACTTAGACCTGGTTTACTATGGTTGGCTTGGTAGAAGAAGATGACGAATCTATTATGCAGAACTACTTTTGGGAAGTGGGAAAGAAAAAAATATAACAATAAAAAAAAAAAAAAAAAAATTCGAAATAGCGAATATATAGCGCTATATTCACAATATTCAAGAATTAGCGAAGTGCCGATATTCGCTAAAAAATTCGCTATTCAATTATTTGCGCATAACACTACTTTGTATGTGTACCTTTGCTTTAAAAAGGTGGTTGTATTACATATTATTACATATTATATTTCTAAATAGGCTTATAGTCTTTGACGTTGACACAGCATGCATATCAATCACTATTTTTGGATTTTTCTTTCCACTTTAATTAAATGTATGATCCACAGAATATGGACTTTTTGACCTTTCTTGTATAAGATTATATTGTTTTTCTTTTGTTCCCCTCAATTATTCTGGCCCATGGTTCAAATGAAAAAAAAAAAAAAAACTAGACAGACAAGATAAATGTATGCCCTTAAGAACTTACAATTTTACTTAGAGTCTGCAACTCAGTAAGATAAAGTGCCATGCCTAGGGTCAGCACAATGCAGCCAAACAAATCAACAAATGCACTTTGCTGTGCTGCCATAGTGAGAGAGATACATTGGTTAGGATGCCACAGCTTTGAATTCTCACAACCTGTTTATAACATAAGTTATATAGTTTTATATATATAAGCTTTTAGATAGTGAAATTTCAATGTTAAACTGCTGATTTCTTTAGAAGTCACACTAGCCATGTAGTCCATAGGCTTATCAAGTAAGTAAAACTTTTGGGTAAAGAATAGTTAAATAATTTCTGCTGCTTTACAATAGAGTTGAGCAAATTCATTTTACTGATTCAGAATAACAAAGTTCTTGTGTTGTCTTTCAGACAAATCACAGAGATTCTCAAGCTAATTCTCCCCTGAGAATGAGCTGTGCAATCCAGCGCTCCTCCCAAAATGATAAGAATTCTGGGTATCACAGTATTACACTTTTCTTATAAGATTAATAAGATTTGCATGACAGTTCTCCTTTCAAATGGACAAGAGGCCTGTATGTCTCAAGCACAAATTGCCATGGTTAGCTAAGTGACCTTGGGGGTTTTCTAGTGAGTTATTTTTCTCATTAGGGAGACCAAATAGTATGTATGAGGAGTATTGCAGCCCAGCCAACACTACTCTGCCTTTCTGGGAAACATATATGCAACTATTAGAATCTTAAGTCTGCTGGCATCAGACAGGAGATAGAAAAAGCCTATCTGATGCCAGCAGATATAAGATACTAAAATCTGTATATATGTTTCCCAGAAAGGCAGAGTAATATTGGCTGAACAATATTACTCATCATGCATACTTGTTGGTCTCCTTAATGAGAAAGAGCAAGAGTATTTTTAAGGCCCACTGAGCAAACCTAGGCAATTTTCTCTTGAGATCCTCAGTACTTTTGTACATTTGGAAGGAGACTTGGCTTGCAGATCTAATTTCCAATAGAATAGTATGCATGGCTCTTTATCTTGTGTTCTAGGAAACTAGAGACTTTTTTACACCAATTTTAGCATAACTGGAACATATTTGATTTGGATACAATCACATTTTTTGAAAAATTCACTGAATTGGATACAAAACACATTTCAAGAAATTCAATCATCTCTACTTCACATCTAAAAATGTATAGGAATGTTTGGACAATATGTTTTGGCTATGCAGATATAACTGACTCACTGATATCTCATCTAAATGCTATAGAGCAGGCGTGGCGAGCCTATGGCACGGGAGCCAGGGGCGGCACTCAGAGCCCTCTCTGCAGGCACCCGCACCCTGGAAAAAGTCTATGGTGTACCAATATGCCTTAGACTTTTCATACCATTTATCAATGCAGGGAGCACTATGAACAGCACAGGCAGTGCATTTAATGTAGGCAGGCTATTATAGCTAAATGATGGAGTACATGGAAGATTTACTATATTGTACCGTAGTATTAAGGTTAAATTGCCGTGTTGGCACTTTGCGATAAATAAGTGGGTTTTGGGTTGCAAATTGGGCACTCTTCCTCTGAATGATTCGCCATCACTGCTATAGAGCCAAAAGGTAATAATAGTGCATTTTATCAGCATTTAACAAATAATTATACATCCCTTCAAAAGTGTTTACGCTCTTTTATTGTATTTAAAGTAACATAGTAACATAGTATATAAGAACTGTCCATCCAGTTCGGCCTGTTTCCAACATTTAACAAATAATTATACATCCCTTCAAAAGTGTTTACGCTCTTTTATTGTATTTAAAGTAACATAGTAACATAGTATATAAGAACTGTCCATCCAGTTCGGCCTGTTTTGATCCAGAGGAAGGCAAAAAACCCCTGTGAGGCAGAAGCCAATTTTCCCCACTTAAATTCCTTCCCGACTCCAATCAGGCAATCAGAATAACTCCCTGGATCAACGACCCCTCTCTAGTAGCTGTAGCCTGTAATCTAACAGTAAGTTGAACTTCAACAATCCTATCATAAATCCTGATACTTGACATACAGTAACCATTATACCACTTGACCCTCCACTCTAATGGAATAGTCTACTGGCACCCTGCATGATGGGGTGACAGAGGCAGCCATAGTTGAAGTTACAATCAATATTGACTGGATGGGCTTAATATCTGGTATCAGAGTTATCTCCAGTCTTAACCATTAAAGTAGATTATTGTTCTGCCCAACAGAGTTTGAGAATCATTACAGATCATGTCTGCCTCAGTTTTGGTATTTCTCTAGTGATTAGTGTAGTTATAGCACCATCTAGAGGCGTTAAGTTATATTACAATTTGTTTTTCCTGTTACAAAGACTACTGCATTGTGGGTGGTGCACTGCATTGTGGGAGTGCAAAGCATCCTGGGAAAGAGTAGCCTCCAGTCTGCAGGACACATCAGCAGAGCTGTCATTTTGCATATCTCCTTCTCAAACTCGACCATCTTTGTAAAAGCATATCTGGTGAGAGATATACCTTCGTTTCAGGGATATTGTGTTGCAGAGCTGTTCAGCTATTTGTAATTGTTACTCAGAGAGTTGTTACTACTGTTAGTTAGACATGTAGTCCTATGTTAGGCAGCCATTTTACCATGTGCTTCAGTGTTATGCAAATGTTACAGTATATACTATTTTATATGTTATACTTATACATGTTATTTGTATTCATAAAGTTTTACCGCACACTTGTACAATCTCTCACTCATATGCATCGCACAGAGAGTACAACCCGTTAACCAATAAACAAGTTAGACTATAAAGAACAGTCCTCTTATTTGGAAGACAGGAATGGTTTATGCTGAATGTCAGACTGCACACTGTGTGAATGTGTATGAAGACAGAACAGTTATTGTCTGTTAGTTATAGCTATAACTACTGTAGCTATTAATGTTGCAGACACATCCCCTTGGCGCACACCATTGGCAAGTTGACTCAAGTTGAAACAACAAATGGACAGTTGTGCCAGCGCTTGGAGTACAAAATATTTTTCAGTATTTATATTTTTCTGGACCACTTCTTTAAAGTACTATATGGTTTAAATAAGGTATGATTTCTGTTGAGAAAAGAAAGATAGCATAGGAATTTCTCCTTTGGCCAGCTAAGCAGTAGTGTTGTATCACTAGTTACATTTCAGATAACTAACAATTTAGGCTATTTCTATGATCTTATCTACTCATTTCATGTTTATCATTGTCATGATGTCATTTAATACACTGCTACTCTGATGCGTCCACTCTGTGCCAGTCAGTGCACTGGTTGCCCATACAGTATATGATTCCATTTAAATGTCTCACTGTAATCCTCAAAGCTTTCCCCAGTTCTATACCTCCCTATACTACCACCCCCCCATAATCCATACCTCTCACTCCCATCACCAAGATTTCTCTCCAGCTGCATCAGTTCTCTGGACTGCCCTAAACAAAATAATGAGGTTAATTCCCAACTCCTACAATTTTAGGCGCTCCCTAAAAACACATCATTTTAGACTTATCACACCCCTTAATCTAAATATTTGTTCACTCCCCCTTCAATATTATTCCTCAGAAAATACAACTCTATCCAGCACTATAAATATCAGCTGGTGACTGGCTCATGCAGCTTTATATCTACTTCCCTATTGCGTTAAGATGACTGGACCATTGTGCAAAACATGCACTTTTTACCTTCTGTGTCATCTCTATCTCTTCATAGATTGTAAGGTCTTGTGAATATGGACCTCGTTCATCTTGTTTTAATTATTAACTTTTGTTACTTTGTAATGTGTGATTTTGTTTGTACATGAACCCTCAGTTTTTAAAGTTCTGTGGAATATTTTGGTGCTGTATAAATAAAGATTATTATTATTAATATTATTATTATTATTATTATTATTATTAGTGTTGAGTGAATTGAAGTTCATGAAGTGGAATTTGATCTGAATTTCAGATCAAATTTTATTAGAAACTAATCAGAATTTCAGGGCTCTTTATGGCAACGAATCATTTTTTTCTGAAACGGTGGTAAAAATAAAAACATCCATTTGATTGCCAAAAGGCCATTGGAGCCATATTAAAGTAAACACACCAATTCTTACAAACACTGACGAGTGACATCACTGTGTCATCACGCTGGGCAGGCACATTGATGTCATTACGCTAGTACACTTGAGAAATGCCACGTTTTCTTCAATCAAGATGGCTTCTACAGCCTCTCTGCGATCAAATGGATGAAGTATGAATTTTTTTGTTTTAACCTCTGATTAACCCCCTGATAGGCTGAATGTGACATGGTCAGAGTTGAATGCAGCATCTGAAGGTTAAATGATGGGGGGGGGGGGTGATTGCCGCTCCATACAATCGAATTAGATTAGTTATGAAATCATTTGTAACAAATCAAATTTCTCGTTGAAGTTTGTTAAAGCACTAATTATTATTATTATTATCATTGTTATTATTATGATTATTATTATTATTAATAAAGATATGCCGTTGAAGTTTTATTTTTTGCTAATGGTTGGGGCAAGTGATAGGCAACATTTTTCTAATATATTTTATTTATTCAAAATGTTTATTTATATTAGAAAACTTCAGCTGAAATGGCCTTTAGCAGCACTCTCTGAAATAAGCATTGCTAAGGGCCATCCGTCTCCAATTTATAAAGGGAAGATGGGCTGTGTGGGCGCTGTGCGGGCGCTGTGCTGCCTTCCGTGTTCCCCCAGTGGCCACAGGCATCTTAGGAGTTAAAATTACATCTATATTCCCCCTTTCGATGGAATCTAATCCTCTTGTACATTCACTAACCTGCAATCCCTGCGATAATTACTGATGAAGCAGCCAACGGAAGTAGAAGCACTGTGTGCAGTCAGTGCTAACTTCTGGCGGCTGCTTCATGAGTAATTATCGCAGGGATCGCAGGTTAGTGAATGTAAAAGAGGATTAGATTTAATCGAAAGTGGGGATAATGATGTAATTTTAACTCCTAAGACACCTGTGGCCATGGGAGGCAGAAGCACAGCGCCCGCACAGCCCGTCTCCCCTTTATAAATAGGAGACGAATGGCCCTTAGCAACGCTCATTTCAGAGAGTGCTGCTAAGGGCCATTTCAGCCCCAATATTCTAATAAAAATAAAAGTTTTTGATAAATAAAGTACATTAGAAAAATTTTACCTATCACTTGCCCCAACCATTAGCAAAAATAAAAAAAATTTCAACGGCAGTTGCACTTTAACTATATGATAGTGAACCAATCCTAGAGAGGTTCTTTGTCTTTTTTTGGAAGCTATAAAGAATATTAGGTGAATGGATGAAGTAATTTGTCAGCTATCCTTGCATTATTAAGGTTTATTTGTTCCACATATTTGTTGCTTCTTTTGAACCAGTCGAGAAAATCTTTCATTTGTCTAATTTAGAAGCTTTCCAGGGTCTGAATTCCAGTCCTTTAGAAGTGTCACCAGCAATAACTATGAAAAATTGCAGCTTGCATCTTGCTTTACTTTCCTCTCTAGCTTTAAAGTCGATCCCAGCTACCAAAGGGAGTTCAGCTTCAAAAGTAACAAATCTAATTTAACCCTACTGAATTTCAATTTCTGTGCCTAATGGTCATTTTGTAGAGCTTGAACCACAATGAATCATTTATATTCAAAAATGCAATTAAACTTAATATTCTAATAACATGCAGTGCAACACAAGGAAGCCACAATGCTGGATACATTATTATGGGGGGGGGGGGGGAGCTGCATAACTTCATGTACTGCAAAAAGAGCAGCATTTTCACTGTGAAGAGATCAGTTCTATTATTAAACTGCATTGTGGACAAGTCAGAACCCATGACAGCTTTTAATAGGCAGATTGAAACGTAAAATAGATTATTACAGAAATCAGACAGACATTAATTTGACTGGCCATTTGGCATTTAATGTATACCTGTTTACTGGGCAGCTATGGCAAAAATGATTATACAAACAATTAGAATCAGGAATTACTCAAAAACTATACTGAGACAATTATATTATGAAAAGGAACCCCAGAAAATGAAAATATAAACTGGAGTTTGCCACAGACCCTGTACAGTATTATACAGTCTCAATAAACATGGATATTTATTAGAATATTTGAGAAAGATTTTAATACATTTATAGGCAAATCTGGGATGTAGCGATTTGTGAAGATCTTTCTATTTTCTTCTGTATGGAACTGAAGTTATAATTTTCTGTATAGACACTTTTAAATAGGGGTTCTGTCAGCAAACAGCAAGACTCAGAGTGCATGTGAAGCCCGAAAGGTAGAATTTTAAGGGTTGCTAGAACTGTTTATTTTGGCTATATATACTAAGCAGTAGTACTGAATTATGGATGAGTGAAACTCATGAGCATACCAGCTGGTTGGGATTGGTGTCGTTGCTAGTAGTAGTAAATTCTTATTTAAAATCATTGCCAAATGTATTACAGTATATCCAGGAAAGGCATCAGCACCTGGTCTAGTAAGGTCAAGCAGATGCTGGAGACCACAGTAGGAAGGAGGGCACACTGCCGCTTGATGCTCAGCATTTACTGATGGTATACAGGATTTTCTCATAAACAGGACAATAGAAGAAATTAACATGTTCTTATATACTGAGTAATTTCTCTTACACAGGAATGGGCTTCTAGGTTTCTTACATAGTTAAGTTCAAGTTTAACCAAGGGATAGGTGGGGATGCGAATCACAGAAGGAAGTGAGGCTCAGATTTCTACATATTTTCTTAAGGATTAATGTCATGTACTTTTAAGAATTATACTAAACCCTTTTTAAAACTGTCCACTGTTCCTGTTGTGACCACGTCCTGAGGAAGTCTATTCCACAGATTCATAGATCTGACAGTTAAGAAGTTTTGACATTTCTGGACACTGAACTTTTTTTTTTCCAGTTGGAGGCAGTGCCCCCTTGTCTTTTGAGGGCATTTGACATGGAAGTCTTTCACCATATTTTTTGTATGCCCCATTTATATATTTGTATGGGTTAATCATATCCCCTCTTAGTATCTTCTCAAGACTAAATAAGTGTAATTCTTCTTTCGGGAAAAACGTAAATCACAGCCCAAAGGTAGTAGAAAATCACAAATGATTTTATTGGTACATGTGCGGCCAATACAAGTGCGCGAACGTTTTCGGCCAGTACAGCCTTCATCAGGCACTATGCCGCAATGGAGAAGGATTGGAGGTGGGAGAGATGTAGTAACGAAGAGAAAGGGGCCTGCCAGCCGCCCAACAGAGAAAGTGTCTCCTTACTAATGTATTGTGATTGTCCATATTAACTCCTTTGCTGGCTTGATTAATTTTTACATTACATTATATACTGTGAAAAAATCAGGGGTTACAACAATCATGTTTGCACACTGTAGGAAAAAGTGCCGGCCTGCGTGGTGGCGAGGACCGTGGGATTGTGCGTAGGCACACACGTGCTGTAGTCATAACCTCTGGAAATGAGCAGTGTATAATGCCATGAAAAAAATGAATCAAGCCAACAAAGGAGGCAATATGGAGAATCACAATACATTAGTGGGGTGCCTTGTTTTAACTTTATGTACATGATGAATGCCATTTGATGAAGTGTGACAATTCCTTTAAATTACACACTGTAGCATAAAACTGCTCTCATTTATCTTTATACAAGGTCAGCTTATTTGGCATTCCCTGGCAGAAAAAAAAAGAATGTTTTTTATATTATTTTTACGAATACACAAAAATACTCACAAAACCAGCAAAAATATCATTATTGTTGTACAGTATACTGAGTGAATGAAAGAAGTTAAGGCGCACTGTGACCACAAAAGGGTACACATAAACCTAGAGCTGATCATGGCTTTACTTAGAAATGATATATAAAGAATTATAATTAAAGAGGACCTGTCACCACAAAACGTAACACAATCTGCAGGCAGCATGCAATAGAGCAGGAGATTGATATATAGTTTTGCCAGAAAAGATCCAGTAAAACTTGTAATTTTTAAATTTATATCTCTGCTATTTCTGATTTCATTATTCACGGGGAGGAGATATCTGTGATCGATAGCATTCTCCGTGTAAGTGTGTATACAGGGATATTTGTCAGTCACTGATAGTTGTACATGTGAGATGTGTTATCAGTCATTGATAGCATTCTCTGTGTAAGGGCTCGTTCACACGACCATGGCTTTGGTCCGTATCCGAGTCGCATTTTTTGCGGCTCAGGTGCGGACCCATTCATTCTATGGTGCCTCAAAAGATGCGGACAGCACAAAAATTCTGAGTCATGTCCTATTCTTGTCAGTTTTGCGGACAAAAATAGGCATTTCTATAAAGTGCCGTCCGTTCCGTTCCGCAAATTGCAGAAGGCACACGGGCGGCATCCGTGTTTTGCGGATCTGCAGTTTGCAGACCGCAAAACACGACACAGTCGCGTGAACAAGCCCTAACTGTATATACAGAGATAGATGTCAGTCACTGATAGTTGTACACGTGGGATGTGTTATCAGTTATTGATAACATTCTCTGTGTAAGTGTATATACAGAGATAGCTGTCAATCACTGATAGTTGTACATGGGGGAGGTGTTATCAGTGTATTGTATCACTGTATACTGATAGTATTCTCTGTGTAAGTGTCATAGATAGCTGTCAGTCACTGGGAGGTGTTATCAGTGATTGATAGTATTCTCTGAGTAGGTGTGTATAATGAGGTAGCTGTCAGTAACTGAGTGTTGTACACGGGAAGGTGTTATCACTGATTGATAGTATTCTCTGTGTAAGTGTGTATACATAGATAGCTGTCAGTCACTGAAAACTGTACACATGGGGAGGTGTTATCAGTGATTAATAATATTCTCTGTGTAAGTGTGTATACAGGGATAGATGTGAGTCACTGATAGCTGTACATGGAGGAGGTTTTATTAGTGATCGATAGCATCCCTGTGTAAGTATGTATACAACCATAGCTGTCGGTCACTGGTAGCTGTACATGAGTCAATGTTAAAGAGTACCTGTCACCACAAAATGTCAGTATGTTATAGAGCAGGAGGAGCTGAGCAGATTTATACTAATGCAGATTGTACTGAATTGTCTGGTGACAGGATCTCTTTAACAGGGTATATAGTACACTAGTGTAGCAGAAGATCTTCCAGTGAGCCAGGACATTAAAATCATAAGGTGGTTTATCACTTTATGGAGGATAATAAATTATTGCTTCCCAATGTATAGTGATAAAAGCATAATATATGATACTGAGAGTTAAACTAAACTACAATTAAGTATGAAAGAGAAAATCATTTCTGTAGAGAACATTTGATACTGGCATTACAGCTGTACTGTAGCTGAGTGGTTAAAAGGACTCATTTCTACACATCATTGTATTAATTATTCATACTTAGTTGCTTGGCAAGGTAGAGAGAATTAACTGCCGTGAGTGTTCCACATAACATACTTTATGCATGAATCAGCACATGGACTGTATTAAATGTCAATGTGGGATCATGTCCTTAAAATTGCTTTATGGAAGTACACCTTGGACCACAACCTACAGACTTCCTGTTTACTCTATCTAGTTTGCTTTCTTAATGCTTTTAATGCTAATAACAACTGTTAATTGGCAAAAATACATTGTAAATGACCCATGGATCATATTACAATTTTGCTAATCAACAAAGTTGCCTCCAGGCAACTGGCCTTTTAAATGAATGTGTTAAAAATTAAAAAGCAATGTAATTGTCTGCAGTACATTTGCATGGCAGTGCTTGCTTAAATTTTCAATTACTGCTTTTTGGGGTAAAAATACTTGTCACAATTAACATACTCAGTGGTAAAACTGTTTTGCATATATGTAGGGACTGACAAGCAATTCGGATGAAAGTAAATTAAAGTCATAAGAGTTGGTCCAACCTTCCAAAACATATCAATTTCTTCTTCTGTTACCTACATCCATATTAAAGCTGTCCTAGCTAACCCCCAACTTGTTTAGTTATTCTTACAATTAGAATACACAGTAATAAAATAAAAAATTAAAAAGCTCTCTAAGGAAATGTTTGCATCATGGTTTCTCAAGCCAAGGCCTCAAAAGTCAGAATATGATAATATCCGACATTCCCAGTGCCTGGAGCAAAACCAAAATGCTAAATTAGACTTAGTTTATCTTTTACTATTCTCCTGAATCCAATGTAAAATAACAATAAAAGAGCATAAAATTAGTCAGTTTTGTTGCTTATTCCTGAAGAACAATTCAGGAAGAAAAAATATACAGTGACCACTGTCATAACCCCCTCTCCTGGTTTACCGCATCAATAACTAGTGGGTACTAGAGATGAGTGAGCAAGCTCAGCCGGAAATCTGTTCGGCTCGAGGATCGCTATGCTCGGCGCATGGCTGTACTTGACCGAATACCGCATGTGCTCGAGCGCAATGCTCGAGTCTCCGCCCCGCACGTTTCGCGGGTTCTAAGCAGCCAATAAAGGTACAGGTAAGTACTGCCCTCTCTGTAATGCAAGTAGTGATGTTGGTTGCTGGCATTACAATGATTGGCTGGCTGGAACTACATCTGCAAACAAATTCCAATAATCTGGACCTAATATAGTGTCTATATTCTGTGGTGTTCTGTAACCAATACTGTACTACACCAGAAAACAGTGCCAGTATAGCAAATTCCAATAATCTGGGCCTAATATAGTGTCCGTATTCTGTGGGTTTCTGTGACATATACTGTCCTGCATCCGAAAAATGTGTCTGTATTGCAAATTCCAACAATCTGGGCCTAATATAGTGTCCATATTCTGTGGTGTTCTGTAACCAATACTGTAATACACCCAAAAAAATGTATGTATTGCAAATTCCAATAATCTGGGCCTAACGTAGTGTCCATATTCTGTGGTGTTCTGTAACCAATACTGTACTACACAAAAAAAAGTCTGTATTGCAAATTCCAATAATCTGGGCCTAATATAGTGTCCATATTCTGTGAGTTTCTGTGACATATACTGTCCTGCATCCAAAAACAGTGTCTGTAGCGCAAATTTAAATAATATGTGCCACATCTACTGTGTGTGTGTTTAATACATATCACTGACATATACTGTTCTAGAGGATGTATGCTAGTTTGTGACATTATCAGGACTACATTTCCTGTGTAATTTGTGCACATCCCAAATACCTTTTTTTTTTATTTATTGGCGCATACACTTACAAATCTTAAGCTACTGTATGTGTGACATACTTTTAAGCATATATAACTTTTAATATTAAGAGGACGGCCAATAAGGGCCGTGGAAATGGCCGTGATGCTGAGGGTGTACGCAGAGGTCGTGGCCCTGGGCGCAATGAAACTGAGTAAAAAAAAAGTAGCTGAGGGCCTCCAGGTGCGCTAATCCTCAAAAACATTATTTGGAAGGGCCTTCCGGTCTGCTGTCCCTCTAAAACATCATTTGCAAGTGCCTTCAGGACAGCTGACCCTCTAAAACATCATTTGCGAGTGCCTTCAGGGCAGCTGACCCTCTAAAACATCGTTTGCGAGTGCCTTCAGAGCAGCTGACCATGTAAAACAATATTTGTGAGGGCCTGCAGGTGAGCTGACCCTAAAAAACATCATTTTCCAGGAACTGCAGGTGAGCTGACCCTCTAAAACATTATATGTAAGGGCCTGCAGGTGAGCTGACCCTGTTAAACATTATATGTAAGGGCCTGCAGGTGAGCTGACCCGCTGACCCTGTTAAACATTATATGTGAGGGACTGCAGGTGAGCTGATCCTCTAAAAAATTATATGTGAGGGCATTCAGGTGAGCTGACCTTCTAAAATGTTATATGTGAGGGCCTGCAGGTGAGCTCACCCTCTAAAACATTATATATGAGGGCCTGCAGGTGAGCTGACCCTAAAAAACATGAATTGCGAGTTCCTGCTGCTAACCCTGTTAAACATTATATGTGAGAGCCTGCAAGTGATCTGAACCTAAAAAACACGAATTGCGAGGGTCTGCAGGTGAGCTAACCCTTTTAAACATTATATGTGAGGGGCTGTAGGTGAGATAACTCTGTAAAGCATTATATGTGAGGGCCTGCAGATGAGCTGACCCTCCATAACATTATGAGCGAGAGCAGCCTAAAAAGCATGATGATATGATGGAGGAGGAGTAGAGAAGTCAGGGTCAATTCAGGCCTTGTTCATTTTTATAAGAATCGACCTGTCAGCATTTTCAGTTGACAGACGGATGCACTTATCAGTTATTATGCCCCCAGCAACACTAAATACCTACTCTGACAAAACACTGGCGGCAGGGCAGGCCAGCACCTCTGAGGGCGTAGAGTGGCAGTTTGTGCCACGTGTCCAGCTTGAACACTCAATAGTTGTAAGGCACAGAGGGATTACTGAGGACGCTGACACGGTCTGCTATGTACTCCTTCACCATCTTCCAAAAATGTTCCCGCCTTGTGACACTAGGCCGCGCATCAGGGTGAGGGTGCTGGCAGGGTGTCATGAAACTGTTCCAGGTCTTGGAGAGTGTTGTCCTGCCTCTGTTGGAACTGCTGTATGTTCCCCTCATCTCTCCTCCTGGGTTTCACAAGGAACTACGTACTCTGCCGCCAGCGTTGTCAGCTGTAAATTTGTCCGCAATGATATTCTGTTCTATTATTAATATGGTTTGTGGTTGTATTATTGTTGGTATTATTATTGTTATTATGGTTGTAAAATATGTTATGGTTATTTATGAGTTAATTAACAGGCCAAGCCATTGGTTTACCTCCACTCTCGTGTGTTATGTTTTTAGTTATAATAATGTATAAGTTTGGGATGTTTGTTGTTCATGGGACATATATGCTGTATGATTGCCATTAGAGATGAGCGGGAGGTGCCATATTCGATTTTGCGATACTTCGCTAATATTCGATTGAATATTCGTCATATATTCGTCGAAATCGCATTTTCGTCATTATTCTATATATTGTGAATGTTACGCGAATTTATATTCGAATTGCGAATTTAACTTAGAGCTCAGTTCCTAATGGTTGTATTGCTAGAATTGACAAAGATAACGAATATCACGAATATAGCACTATATTCTCAATCTTTGTTATATTCTAGCAACAACCATTAGGAACTCAGGTCTAAGTTGAATTCGCAATGCGAACATATACTCGCATTGCGAAATCAACTTAGAGCTGGGTTTCTAATGGTTAGCTTGCTAGAATATAACGAAGATTGAGAATATAGTGCTATAATCGTGAATTTGTGATATTCATTATATTCTAGCAATACAATCATTAGGAACCCAGCTCTAAGTTGAATTCGCAATGCGAGTAATTCAGGTTTTATTATTCGCATTGCGATTACAACTTAGTCAAATTTGTGAGATCGTGATTATCACATCCGACAGTACATTTTAGCATGGAGGCATTCCCATGCACATGGGAAGTCGGCAGAAGCGGCAACGGGCATTAACTGGAGCGGGCAGGGAGCCAGGAATCCTCCGGACAGGTAAGAACAGCTTTTGGGAAGTGGGAAGACAACCAGAGAGCAACAAGGATTAACAACTTATCAAAAAAAAAAAATAATATTTGAAATAGCGAATATATATCGCTATATTAGCGAATTTGCAAAGTGCCGATATTCGCAAAAAAAAAAATCGCTATTCTAATATTCGCGCTCAACACTTATTGCCATGTGTGAGCTTGCCAAGCTCCAAAGCTGCCAACAAGTTACGGCCATTATCAGACACAACAACCAACCATGCTCAGTCTGGTCCCTTATACCCTGCGGCGGTGTGCTTTTTGTCAGCTAAGCTAATGACTTTCAGCACGGCCTGTTGCCGCTTCCCAACTGCCTTGCTACACCGCTTCCAGCTACTGACTGATGGCTGACTGGTGCTGGAAGATGAGAATTCAGAGGTGGAAGTGGAGTAGGAGTAGGAGAAGTGGGGTTTGCTGCAACTAATGTAGGTGGTGGTGAAAATGCTGATGGAATGGTGGCCCGCAATCCTTGGTGTTGGTAGCACCTGTGTCATCCCAGGGAATGACTAGCTATCAGCCTCCACAAGGTTTACCCAGTGTGCCGTCACGGAAAAATAGCATCCCTGCTCAAAAGCACTTGTCCGTGTGTCAGTTGTTAAGTGGACCTTCCCAATAACTGCGTTGGTCAGGGCACGGGTGATGTTACGGGACACCATTGCTGGTGTAATGCGGGGACGGCACGCCGAGAAAAATAGTGGCAGCTGGGGGATGAGTAACCTCAGTGTCCACAGGCCTAAATGGCAACATTTTCAGGGCCAGCAATTTTTAAAGGTGTGCATTTAGTGCTATGGCCTGTGGGTGGGTGGCTGGGTATTTGTGCTTACATTCAAAGGCCTGGGTTAAGTACATCTGGAAGCGGGCCTAGTTGGTGTAGCCTACCTTCTCCCTTTTGCCATCCCACAGCCTCTTCCAGCCTGTTGCGGTGCTGTGGATCCCTCTACCTCTGTACTGCTGTCCTCGCTTGGCTTGCCACCTTCCCAGATTGGGTCAGTGATGTCATCGTCCACCACCCCCTCTTCCACTTCCTTACTCGAGCCATCCTCCTGACTTGTGTTGTTGACTTAACAAGACCCTCACTTATTGCCAACTGTGTCTCATCCGCATCATCCACCTCATGAAACACTAAATGCCATTCCCCACTGTCATCTTCTTCTGACTGTGGATGTTGAAACGTTTGGGAATCAGTGCACAAGATCTCCTCATGTCCCTCTTCAGGGAAGGTCAGCTCACCTGCAGGCCCTCACCTACAATATTTGAAAGGGTCAGGTCACCTGCAGGCCCTCACTTACAATATTTTACAGGGTCAACTCACTTGCAGGCCCTCATCTACAATTTTTGAGAGGGTCAGCTCACCTGCAGGCCCTCACCTACAACCCTCACCTACAATATTTGAGAGGGTCAGCTCACATGCAGGCCATCAACTACAATATTTTACAGGGTCAGCTCACCTGCAGGCCCTCAACAAAAATATTTTACAGGGTCAGCTCAGCAGCAGGCCCTCAACTACAATATTTCACAGGGTCAGCTCAACAGCAGGCACTCGCCCATCATTTTTCAATGGTCAGCTAAGCAGCAGGCACTCGCCCATCATTTTTTGCAATGCTCAGCAGCAGGCCCTCACCCCTAATGTTTTAGAGGGTCAACAGCAGGACCTTGCTCCTAATGTTTTGGAGGGTCACCAGCAGGCCATCAATGATAATTTTATGTGTAACAAAGGGTGTATTGCAGTGTCGGTTCCTTGTAACTTTTGGCAGCCCTTTCAATTAGTGCATAGGCTTTATGAGTGTAGGAGTCTCACTACCTGAACAATTGTACCACAATGTGAATGAGGCCCTCCTTTATGTGATATACAGGCTGTTTCGAAGTGCCTCTTGCTTGTACTTTTTTGCAGCACGTGCACTTTATATACAATTGAATATACAGGAAAGAATGTTTCCTAACAATTCTTCCTGTGAAATTGATTTATTATTATTTTTGGGTGGTTTGTGCATATTTTTGTCAGCCTGTAAGAGTGGCGTACAACTATGACAACATGATTCTCAGCAGTGACCTGGGAGTTCAAGATCCATCCAGACATCATCCCAATGCTGTTCCCGATCCATTTCAGTGGTGTTTCTGTCACTTTCTGACCTTTTCCAATGGACCAGGCACCCTCCTCTTTTCAGAGCATGGGGTGCCTGGTTGTCTCCCATTGACTTCCATTATACTCCGGTGCTCGTGTCGAGCACAAGCATATAGCAATGTGTTTGGCCTAAACACCCGAACACCCGAATACTTTGGTGTACGATCATCACTAGTGGGTACCCTCACAGTTTAACAACAACCTTCAAATAAAGGTATGCTAAAAGGGAAGACTAGATTGTGTGGGGAATGTGTGCTGTAACATCAGCCTATTTAGACAGAAACCTCTGTGGTTTCTATTGGCCAAGGACTTAATAGGGAAGATTTTTCAGGACTGGCACTTCCTACACCAGTCTTGATCCCTTGTGTGCTGGAGTGAGATGCACCTAATTTATTGAAATGTTAGGTGTATCGTTGACCCCTAAGCACCAGAAAGTCAACTCTATGACCTGGTGAACTAAGACCTGGTGAAGACTTCTGCTATAATTTGCACCAGTTTCTGGTGTAAATTATAGTAAATTTGCTGAGCCATAGAAGGCTTTCCAAATCATGCTAAGCCCCACCCCATTTTCTTTCCATCTTTTAAAAAGCATCGAGAAGCTCTCAAAGTGTTACAAATGATGAAACAAATATGGTGTTCACTATAATATGCACCTTTTTACATTATAAAAGTGGCATAGCATATTTAGTATATCTGTCCTAATACTTCGTAGGCAGATTGCCAGACTATGCCATCACCTTAATTTGTATGGGAAACCCCTCAGTGTATACTGCTATCCCTATGAAGGGAAAAAATTATCAGACTTTTTGGATTCACCCAGTCTGTTTTGTTTAAACAGTGCCAGAGGTTTTTGTGGTTCCCTCTCAGACAAATACTATTTCATTGGTGGAGTCCAGAAAAATAGATATATATAACTATTATATGTCTATGCCAATTTCAGGTTTTACATTAAATCATGTGTAGTGTCTCAAAATATTAGTAGAACAATTTACAGCAATGATTATAGATTTAAGAATTATGAGATAAGTTAACATTAATGATTTACTTTACATGGCTAAAAGAAAATAGCATTTTCAGGAAAATTTGTAAGTATGACCTACCTGGATGTAATTAAAACATATTATGCTGCAGGCACAGCTGGCAAGCCTACAAATACCATCTGTTATGAGCAACTATTTCGTTTTCAATAATTTTTCTGGGTTGTAACATGAAACAATATGTGGAAAAGGAAGCAACACAGCAATGGTGTGCAATATTAAATGTCATCCAGTAATATTTATATTGGCTTACTTGGGTAAACCATTTGCCTAAGTATAAAATAAACAATTCTAATGGAAGACACACTATGGTTTTGTTGGAATAATTGCACAGGCAGAAAGCAAAATACAAATCATTCTTGTCCAATCACCTTTAAAACATTCAGCTTGAAATAAAATTATGTATTGATTTATATGAATATTCTGAATAATAAAACAAGAACAGACACCAGTTACATCAGATCAAATGACTTTATAATAGGATTATAATCTATTACAAATTCTATAAAAAGTGCACACATTAGGAGGCAGTAAAGTAAAATAATTTTACCTTTTAAAAGGGATCAGAATAGAGGTTAGCCTTCTATTTGTTTGTTCCACTTGCACCTCAGAATGTTCCCTGCACACAAAAAGTGACATTAAGACTAAATTACAACATGTAAAATAAATACATGAGAATTAAAATAATATATCACTAAAGTCATTGGGAAAGAGTTATCATAGATTTATATTTTACACTTGTCTATGTTATCCCCTATACTGCCGGAGGATGCATCTAATATATGACGAGCCACAAGCCTCATCATATATAAGGAGCATCCTCAGGTAGTCCATGTGTTAAGACTTAAATCTACATCAGCTCCAAGCTGCCATAGATTTTAGTCTTCATTTACACCAGAAAAGTGATATTAAAAAAGATAAATTTGCCAGGCTCCTTGGCCCCTTTCCTTCCCACCCGTACCATGACCCATCTTTTCAGGAAAAAGGTGCAGGCAGTGTAGAAACCCCACTTGAATCAAGATTTAGGCTTGAGAGCATTTAAAAAGTCACAAAAAGGAGGTTTGTGACTTTTTAAATCCAGAATTCCCCCAAATTTTCTACTTTTTAATGGCCTTTATACTGGGCTACAGATAATATGATTGAAGGAGAACCTCCTATTATCATGGTAAATGCTTCAATCGAACATCTGCAACAATATATTATTCAGTAAATATAATAAATAAGTCTAGATGGAACCATTATAGATAATGAAGGGGTTTTCTGGGCTCCAGATATTGATGACCAATCATCAAGAAAGGTCATCAATATCTAATAGTTGGGTTTTCAAAACCTACCCCCCACCAATCAGCTTCCCACTGCCTCTAGTACCAGAACTAGTACTTTGAATGGAGCTGGAAGAACACAATCCATACTGAGTTACTGCAGCTTAACTCCCATTCAATGAAGCTGTGTGTTGGACCCCACTGATCAGATATTGGTGACATTCTAAGGATCGATCATGAACATCAGGAGCCCTGAAAACCCCTTTAATTCACAGTAATGCATAAACACAAAACACGCTGTGGCATTTGCATAGGAGGAATGACTTTAAAAAATTGTAGGACCAATTTTAGACCTCAAAGGTCAATCAATAACCCTAATAAAGGTAGTCTAGCACTTCCTCATTGACCCTCAAGTTTAATATACTCTGATATTTATTGTATAATGTTTGAAGGCTAATGGTTGTTCATTCAGTTTAACGCTCAGTCACATTCATATTATGCATCGGTGTCTGTGTTTTCTTGACCTAGTCTGCCACATTATTTATACATATGTCTGTATGTTTCACAGCTGAAAATCAAGCTAAGATAATATCATTGACAACATAAAATGGATCAATCTGCAATAACCTGATGCACCAGACTTAGAGACAATAGCCACTTCGTTATTGAATCAATGTTTTACCCAAGGGTGAATGAAAGGCAATCATTGATATTGTATTGTCCTTAATCAAATTTGAGCTCAAGTAAAGGTGGACACATATGTAGATGATTATTGAGTCAATATTAGGTATCCATTATATTTTGATGAAAAATTGTTCTATGTATGGTCAGCTTTATATGCCGAAGTGGAACATTTAATTGATAGATAGATAGATAGATAGATAGATAGATATTGGGGGTTGTGAAAAAGCTATATATATATATATATATATATATATATATATATTTATTTATATTAATACATGAGAAATAAAACTGTACAAAGACATTACTTTTAGAATTTAACAAGGTATTCTGCTATCATCTGACACCAGTCTTATCTATAATCAATGTTATTTTATGGTATATTCCCTTGGGAGTATTCTAATAAAAAAACGTCCTACACTTTGTCAGTGCTACTTTGTGCCAACTGTCATTGAAATTTAATTACATGCAAATAATAAATGATTTTCTAGACCTGCGATCTATAAATGTGTATGATGTGGAGCTTGTAGACTTGTTTAGAGAGAGCTATCATTATTACTGGCTCAGACATGAAAATATGCCAGACATGTTGGCCAGAGGTTAAAGCCTTAATTTATGAATATCCATTTTGATTACGAATGACAGGTGGAATTCAGAAAGTTCACAATGTAATTATTAATAATTAACAAGTGTTTTAATTAGATACTTTTTTTTTATTGATTTTATGATGCAATAAAACAATTACCCTTTGCCATATCCTCCCATTCATTCCATAAATCCATAGACAACATGTTTCAATGTGCAGGTAGAAATTCGTATACCAGTAGTTTTTATACAATCTGAAAAATGCAGTAGGACATGGAAAACCATGGTTGTCAGCCAGGTGTTGCTGGTAAAATCTAAAATGCCACTGTCATTCTCTTGCCTGAACATTGACTGGTGGAGAACACCGGACTGGACTTTGAAGCACCATCCACCAGTCCATTATGGCTGTAGCACACATTGACTGGAGAACTGTGGACTGTCTTGCACTCCGAAGTTAGATCTCTTTGTGCCTGCTATTGTAAGCCTCTATAGGCATCTCATAAGTTTCTTATTTATTTGTATATTTTTTAAATAGAAATCATGCATTTCTATGTTGTTTTATATGACCATTCAATAAAAGCTCAGAGATTTGCTATGTGGTCTGCCAGTTGCTTTCATTTCAACATGCAATAATAACATGCTTGTCTAATTGTAAGATAGCAACTCAAGGGTGATTTTCTTTCCCACTGTTTGTCTGCTGCTCCTTTAGAGATAAGGAGTTTAAACTATCATCATAGCCCCTGAGCGCTGCAAAAAGGAAAAGACACTTAACATGAATTTGTAAAAACAACACAAAACATATCTTGAGGGTTATCATTTAAAGAGCTTAGATTCCTGGACTTCTTTCTCCACTTTATACTGTTGAACCTCAGCTTTAAGCAATATGTTTTTTTATTTGTGTGAAAGATACCCTGCGGTCTTAGTCTATTTGAGGGAACATGTTATATTTGAGAAATCTCATCAAACTCTGCGTATAAAAAAACTGATATATAACTTATATTTCGGATGAGTGAGATCATAGAGAAATACGGCTTCATAAATTCAAGCTCTGTATTTGCCTTCAGCTCCATTGAAAATGTTTATAATCATTACAAATTTTTATAAACTATGTAGTTTATAGGAGAATATGAAAATAATATAATGATATTTAGAATAAATATAACAAACAGTTATGATAAATATAGGAGATTAGACATCTCACTGTATACATGATGTGAAGCTTCTCAGAGCTATCCATAGCAAGTGGATAAAGGAGCAAAACATCACTTTAACAGCAGTACATAACCATGATCAGTTTGAATAGGGACCAAATGTTACCAAAAAGGGATTTAATTTCAGTTCCCACTTACTTTTGTTGAAACCTAGGTTCAACATGATCATTGGTAGTAAATTACAATTTTTTCAATTTTTGTTAAAAGAACTGTCAGGTTTAGAAAACCGATTTCCACATACCAATATAGAGTGCTGATCCAGTTTTCTGCCCAGGTGTCAGCAGGAGTCAGGAAAGATTTTTTTCCCAATTTATAGACGAATTGAGCCTCTGCCATTTAAAATAGGTTTTGCCTTCATCTGGATCAACTTTGGTTTGTAGAGAGTTTAACTTGATGAACTAAGGTCTTTTTTTTCAACCAACTAAATATGTAACTATATAACATACTCAATTACAACATTCAGTGTTAATATAGGTGGGGAGTAACATAGAAAAAGTATTTGCCAAACAAGTGTAAAGGAAAACTTACTTAGTTGCCCATAGTAACTAATCAGATTTCACCTTTCAGAAGCTCTAAAACATTAAAGGTGGTATCTGATTGGTTGCTGTGAGCAACTAAACCAGTTTTCCTTTACACCAGTTTTGATAAATCTCCACTATAAACTTTAGATTTTTAATGGACTTTGTGTAATGCATTATTTCCCCAGTGTCAAAAGAAGACAAACATTTTAAATAGTTGTTTTATTCACACTAAATTATACCTTACCCAGCTGGGGTTTCATACTTTTAAAATTCTTAACATTCGCATTAATATGAGTCACAGGAACTATGAGTAATCCTGGCCTTTACTAGGACTTTAGATATAGGTCCTGGCTCAGTGTGTTGACTCTATTAGTTTTGGATATAAGGAACCACTGAAGTAAAGTGGAACATCAAAGTCTTTTCAGTTCAAATTATAATACTAATAGTTTTCAATTTTAATGTATAACCTTAGCAGGTTTTGCTTATCAGCGACAGTCCACACCGCGGATAGATCAGGCTTTGCATAGCCTTGTGGTCACTAGTGTTGAGCGCGAATATTCGAATAGTGAATTTTTTAGCGAATATCAGCGCTTCGCTAATTCGCGAATATTTCGAATATAGCGCTATAAATTCGCTATTTCGAATATTCGTTTTTTTTTGTTTTTTTTTAGTTATATTTTTTTCTTTCCCACTTCCCAAAAGTAGTTCTTACCTGTCCTGAGTATTCCTGGCTTCCTGGCTGCTCTAGTCAGTGCCCGTTGCCGCTTCTGCCGACTTCCGTGCTCATGGAGCGTCCCCATATACTAAAATGTACTGTCGGATTTGAGGAATTACGTTAAAATCGCAATGCGACTAATTCAAGTTATTTTAATCGCATTGCAATTACAACTTAGCACTGCTATCTTACATATGCTAGAATTAACGAATATGAAATATAGCACTAGCAGTGCTAAGTTGAAATCGCAATGCGATTACTTCAAGTTAAATTAATCGCATTGCGAATTCAACTTAGCACTGCTGCTATATTCCATATTCGTTAACTTCGTTCATTCTAGCAAGCTGACCCATTATAAACCCAGCTCTAAGTTGAAATCGCAATGCGATTAATATAACTTGAATTAATCGCATTGCGATTTCAACGTAATCCGACAGTACATTTTAGTATATGGAGACGTTCCCATGGTGATGGGGACGCTCCATGAACACGTAAGTTTATGGTTGGCTTGGTAGAATTAGCGAATAGCGAATATGACGAATGTATTCGTCATATTCCTCAAAACGAAGATAACGAAGTATTCTGCAGCTTCGTTTTAGCTACCTATTCGTCAACTTCGCTAATTCTAGCAATCAAATAGGAAGGTTGACTATGGAGACAGCTGTGTTAAATTCGCTATGCGATTTTATTTTTTTTTTTTTAATAGAATAATTATATTACTTGATATAATTTATTATAATTATTCTATTTATTAAAAAAAAAATTATATATTTGTATAGCGAATTAAACACAGTTGTCTCTATAGTCAACCTTCCTATTTGATTGCTAGAATTAGCAAAGTTGACGAATAGATTGCTAAAACAAAGATGTAGAATACTTCGTTATCTTCGTTTTGAGGAATATGACGAATACATTCGTCATATTCGTCATCTTCGCTATAATTCTAGATATGAAACCTTAACCAATAGGAAAGTAGCCTTAAGTTAAAATCGCAATACGCGATTATTTAAATCGCATATTAATCGCGATAACTAGAATAATGACGAATATTCGATTTCGAAGAATATGAAACGAATATTCTTTCGAATATTCGCGAATTTCGTCTAAATCGAATATGGCACCTGCCGCTCATAACTAGTGGTCACACAGTCCACCTGACTGAGACCATTTCACACAGAGCATCTGCTCTAGACCTCTGTGTCACCAAAGACCCTCTCCCCAGAGTGAGCACCACCCAAGTCCAGCAGGCAGACTAAATTGATTTGCTGGCAGTGAGCAAGTCCCGGACTGGAACATGGGGAACAGGCACCCACCCAGCACATTGCCTGTTCCCAGTAAAAGTCCGCCCTGAACTTCTTTAGTGGACACCCAAACTAGGGCCTTTACTCCACCAAGGCCGGGAACCTTGGTGACACGTTCCTTGGTGACAAAACCCCGCTTTTAAATGCTTCCTTTGGACTTCACTGCCCATAACACTATTCTTATTGCCACATATCCCCCCCCCCCTCTGTTCAATCTTGTGGGGGTGAACACTTGTACCAACTGGATGCTCGTGACAGGGCATCCACATTTTACTACCCTCCGGCTCAACGTTTCCCCTGAAAGATGTGGTCAGCGTCACACTTTTCTCTCTATTCCCCCTACACCCCCAGGCTAGCAGAGATTGGTTTTCCATAAATACTGCCTTTTTAACTAGCCTACAGTGTCTAAGGGCCTACTCTGACTCCTCTCCACTTGAGAACTTGGCCTTCTGGCTTGCTTCTTTTCCCGATTTCTTCTTTGGTCCATGACCTTTAACGTCCACAACCTTCACAGCTGCGTATTCTTCGGAGAGCTCCCGCCTCCTCTTCTTGTTCAAGATATGGTTGGCCACTTGTAAACCACCCTTCAGCCGCTCTGAAGTCACCTGGTGTTCACACTCACTTTGCTTCTTCATTCTACCAACAGGTAGCATCTTTCTTTTTCCTTTACTCCCTGCAGGGGTCACATCAGATTTGGCTTCAGTTTCAGAGTCTTCTGCTTCTTCATTGGCTCCTCCCACTTCAGCAGACACTTCTTCAGCCTTATCTTAAGTCACTGGTATATCCGAGGATTTCTCCAACTCCAACCCATCGGTCCTAACTTCTTCAGCCTTTGAGTCTCTTTTGGAGTCTTCACTAACTTGACTAGCCTTCTCATTCTTCTCGTACATGGCATTATACACTTGCCATCTTAACTCCTTCTCCTCATCAAGGTTGGAGGTACTGGGGACATAAGGGTCTTCACCAGACTCGTCATCTTCTGGCAATCCCTCCAGAGGTTCACCTCGGATATTGTTCCCCATTCGTTAAGGCTCTAGAACAGCCACCTCACAGTAACGGACACCCTTCGCATGCTGGTCATCTGTCTCCTGGTATTGCTTCCCCAGCAGACTGCTGGCTTTCTGGAAGGCATTGATGGCATAGGGTACATCTTTCATGATCAGGTCCAGGCTGCTCACTGTCATGAGCCTCTTGGCTTCTGTATACACATCAGCCCCATCAACTGGTTCAGCAGCTACATCCTTCACCTTTTCTGCTTCGGCTGGCACCACGGCTCCACCATCTCCAGACCCATTCTTAACAGGCTCTGACTTCTGGGCATCTTTCAGAGGACCTTTTTCTTCAGGTTTCTCATTTTCTTCCACCTGCTGCGCAGGAGCACGCAGAGACTTCTCCATCTCATAGATTTCATCTTTTGAGCTCCTGAGATCTTCCATCTCTGCTCTGAGTCGCTTGTTAAGCCTCTCCAATTCATTTAGCTCCTCAAGCACTTCTTCAAGGGCTCTAGCCAAGTAGAGGGACTTGGTCTAATTTTCCCGAGCATTAGCCTCCGCTCGGTCACGTTCTTCGGCATATCGAGCCGAGATGCATTGCTCTTCAGCCAGGAGCTGGTCAAAATTCTTCTGTTTCTTCTCCAATCTAGATACAGTTTGTTTCTGCTGGTCCAGGTCCACCATCCGATCATGCAACTCTTGATCAAGTTGAGCCATCCTGGCTTCCAAATTTCTTTTCTCCTCCAAGTGAGAAGATTTTTCTGAGGCACTGTTCAAGACCTCATCAGCCAGCTCATCCCTTTCCTGCTCTGCATGACATCTGGATCACTCAGAAGCTGCAAGTTCCTCTTGAAGTTGGAGAATTTCCGCTTCTAATTGTGACTCTAGATCCTTCAGTGCATTCATCTCTTTCTGACTCTCTTCCTGTGACTCCCCTGGAGCTTTCTTCAATTGTTCTGCAAGAACAGCTAGTCCCTAGTGTATCTAGGGACTGTGCGGAGTGAGCGAAAACATCTTCAAGGTTGCAGCTTTACTGATCTGCCAGCAGTTGGTCATGCTCTTCTACATACTCTTTTTGGTTGGTCAAACCTGCCAGGAAATCGTCCACTGCCTGGGTATAATTCTCAGACCCTATGCTGACGTCTCCCCAGTTAACTCTTGTCATGTCAGGTATAATTACCATCTGGTTGCTACCAGTAACCACCTCAAGTTCGCAAGACCAAGACATGACAGCTTCCCTCACTGAGTTGCTATCGGTCACAGCACCTACGTTATATATAATGCTCGGGTCCTTATCAGTCCTGACCTCTAGGGGCACCAATGATAATCTCCACATTGGACACCTCCCCAGCAACCATAGAACCCCGTGGAGACTGCATATCCACCTCTGATATGTGTGGTACACCACCCGTGCTCACAACATTAATCAACATTTTGGCATGACATACATTTTTACCAACAGGGGGCACTTCTCTCCTGATCACACCCTTTAAAGGAGCAGGTATATCATCGTCACACATATCATTAGACACTTCAAGTAACTTGTTTTCTATGTGCAGCTCCTTCACATTATCCACAATAACATTATGCTTTTCGGCAAATATGGTACTATCGCTTTGCAAGAGAAAAGGCATCATCGCCATCAGATCTTGCACATGACCTCACATTTTCATTTTTCACTTTAACTACTTTACTGTTTTCAATGGTCATTTCCCTTACAACTTTACTTACAGGGACAGGTACAGGTTCTGTAGGAGCGTCACCACTTTCTACAGAAGTGTCCCCATTGCCCCACATTACGTTATGCATAATTTTATTTGCAACACCAATTTCATAAGTCCCAGTTCCCACTGGAGCCTCACTCTCAGTGAAAACCACCGGATAGTCCTTCTTATCCTCAAAATTGTCCCCAGCTACCAAGCTGGCATGTACCAGGCTCCCCTGGCTTTCTGCATCCAACAACACTCCAAATGGACTGCCCTTTATCACCATGTCACCCATTTTTCTAGCTTTGATCATGGGCAGCTGAGGTAATACAAAAACACTTTTCCCTGCAGATTCTTGTGAGGGAGTAATCACAACAGGCCTACCCGCCTGTTCAGAAACTGCGGTTTCCCGAATGTCACACACTTCCGAGACAGTTCCTCGCCTCGGCGATTTATCGCTCACCAGTCCAGCAGGTATCCGCTGCCACACTGTCACATAATTACTAACAGGAACAGTCTTACCCATTGTCATCACAGACTCAGCACTCTGCTCCGCAATGCCATAGTTGCTACGGAAAACATCTTGGACTTGTCTCCTTTCTTTTCCCGGACGGTCACTTCATCCGCACCTTTTTGGGCTCTGTGCACAGTCGCAGGGGATATGGGAACTCCTGAGAATTGCTTGCCATCTCTTTATCTTCCCGACGGTTGCCCGTGGCAATGGCACACCTTCGCTTCTCCTTGGGAACTGTGGCCACACCTCCGTCCTCGGGGAAATTTGTGCAGGGTCCATACAGTGTCGAGGACCCCATTTTCAGGGCCAGCTGCAGCTGCATCTTGAGAGCCTCTCGCTCTACATCAAGTTTTGCCAGTTCATTTTTACTATAGCCAATTGCTATGGCCATCTGTTCTCCCTGCTGTATGCGCCACAAGCGGCAGGCGTACTCCTCCATGAGACCCATGGCAGCAGGAAAACTTTTCAACAACACAGCTTACTTATAAATCAGGGACCACACCCGAATTTTCTTTTCTAAATGGAACAGTCTCTTTTGCAACCCACCAAAGTCCAGCACAGCACTGCAGTACACAGCTCCACTGACCCTTTAAACTCCCGCACAGCAGTTTTCAGCAGCACCTGCTCTTTCTGATTGGTTGTTGCTCCCAGCAATGCTTTGCCTTTTCCAGCAGGTACGCCTGCCTACATCCGACACCATATGTAAGTGATTAGCTCTGGTCTCCGGGATCATTCACACAAAGATCTTCATCACTACTTGATTTCCAGTCCAAACAGTGTGATTTATTTTGGCACACAGCATAATAAAATAAACATAAACAAAAAACACCTTGCCCGTCTGGGCTATGCCTAAACATTTACGGTTCCCTACCTCACCTCTAAGTAGGGCTTAGTACCGGTCAGTGTCTTAGGCTCCAAGCCTTAGCAGGTTTCGCTTATCAGCGACAGACCACACCGCGGATAGATCAGGCTTTACATAGCCTTGTGGTCACACAGTCCACCTGACTGAGACCACTTCACACAGAGCCTCTGCTATAGGCCTCTGTGTCACCAAAGACTCTCTCCCCAGAGTGAGCACCACCCAAGTCCAGCAAGCAGACTAAATTAAATTGCTGGCAGAGAGCAAGTCCCGGACAGGAAGATGGGGAACAGGCACCCACCCAGCACATTGCCTGTTCCCAGTAAAAGCCCGCCCTGAACTATCTGGAACCAGCTATGCTATGTATTATGGTGTCCGCTAACTACTTTAGTGGACACCCAAATTAGGGCCTTTACTCCACCAAGGCGGGGAACCTTGGTGACACGTTCCGCGGGGGCAAAACCCCACTTTTAAATGCTTCCTTTGGACTTCACTGCCCATGACACTATTCACATTGCCACAATATATATAAATATATATATATATATATATATATATATATATATATATATATATAATCCAAATAATTATAACACAGAACTCCTTGGATAAAAAAGTGAAAAAAAATGTGATATTTATTCAACACATGTTGATACATGCAATGTTTCAGCTCTCTCACAGAGCCATTATCAAGCCTGGTGACTTGATAATGGCTCTGTGAGAGAGCTGAAACGTTGCCTGTATCAACATGTGCTGAATAAATATCACATTTTTTTTCACTTTATCCAAGGAGTGCTGCGTTATATTTATTTGGATTGTGTTTGGACCCCAGGACCAAGGGGATAACGCTGGCACCTGAACTACTTGAGGATAGGAGTGCTGCCCTGTGATTTTCTGGATATATATATATATATATATATACTGTATATATATATATAATATATATATATTTCTATATATATATATATATATATATATATATATATATACATATATATATATATATATAAATGTTCTAATATATTCTGATGGTTGCAAAATATGGGCTACTGTATATAGGAGAGTGTTGTCTCATCCTAATGTCAGCTACGGCAAAATAAAGATTGCACATTTGTTCTGAACATACAGAAGATGGCTCTTATCTAATTGAGGTAACAGCAATGCATTGTGCAAAATAATTAAAATGCATTCAAAGGTAAAGAGTACTGTAGTTCAGCTCCTGTTAAGCATTAGTTAAATAGAACTTTTCTAGGACCTACCACTAGAAGCTCGCACAAACTGGAGAGGCCATCACTTTGCCACACCTCCTTCCCAGGGGAGATGTGCTGTATATTATCTGTTCATTGCACCCTCTACAATAACAAGACCACATATATCTCACCAGTGCTCAACTGAGCCAATGGGGCATACAAGTAGTGGGTCCTAGTGGACTATATTGCAAGCATATTTATTTGTGTGTATCTATAGCGTATATCTAATGTTATTCACATCAGTCTGCAAATTGTACATACCTAGTACTCTCTCTATGAAGATCAGATTGGTTATATATCAAATAACTAAAATATATTTTGCACTAACAAGCACTTTAATATTTGGCACATGAGCATTAGCACTGTATATTTTACAGGCTGGGTGAAATAACTGAGGGACTTTCATACTGTCTTGGGGGGTATACCTCTTTTATCCTGGGAAGGCATACCTATTTTACCTAGAGTAATTGATTGAATATATCTTGAGTCTTTCAATAGGATATATTGTGCTCTGGAGATTACCATACTATATCTTTGGATGTGTATGATACCATCTTATTTCTTTATTAAAGGTAACCTTTCTTCTCCTCTCTGTAAACAATATGCATGTTTATGCATGTTGAATCTAAAAGGGAAATACTCCGGTGTTACTATGTCCCCTGATGAGTTTACCTTCAGGCACAGTGAAACATGTCGGGATGTAAACTAATGAGATGTGAATTAATATAACTAATTGGTATCTCACTACAGAGTTTTGTGTATAATACACATACTACTTCTTAATAGAATTAACAATATGTTTTTGAATGAGAGGAATTGTACTCATCACTTACCATGACTTATTGACTGATCTGGGGCGGTGGCTATCTTTCTCTGTGTCAGGGACAATCCAGAGTCGCTAGGCGGTGCCTGATAGAGATGTCCCGAACTATTCGCCGGCGAACATGCAATGTTTGGTCTGCCCCCTATACGTCATCATTGAGCAAACTTTGACCCTGTACCTCACAGTCAGCAGACACATTCCAGCCAATCAGCATACCCCCCTCCAAGACCCTCCTACCTCATATCAAAAACCAAGGACAGCATCCATCTTAGATTCATTCTGAAGCTGCAGTTTAAGTTAGAGCAGGGAGAGTGCTGCTGCTGCTGAATTAATAGGGAAAGCGTTAGCTAGGCCAGTGTTCTGTGTCCACTCCAGTCCTCAAAGACTCATCTGCTGTAAAGACTGCGTCCAGACAGCACCCCAAAAAGCCCGTCAACTACGTAATGTTCCATGGGAGTTTTGCCATGGATCCCCCTCCGGCATGCCACAGTCCAGGTGTTTGTCCCCTTGAAACAACTTTTCCATCACTGTTGTGGCCAGAAGGAGTCCCTGTGGGTTTTAAAATTCACCTGCCTATTGAAGTCTATGGCGGTTCGTCCGGTTCGCCCGTTCGCGAACATTTGCGCAAATTCATGTTCGCCGTAAGCGAACGGAAAATTTTATGTTCGCAACATCTCTAGTGCCTGACAGGGTCTACAGAATAGGGAAAAATAGGGACAACCTTTCCCTTTGCTCAGGTCCCTTTAAGTCCTAATCCTTTTTAAGTCATTTATTGGTATTTTCAGATAAATCAAATTAAGGTTATTTCTTAATGGCGATTCTCCACTATTACACCTACTTGACTTTACGACAGTCTACATGTCAGAGCTGTGACTGTAAACTGATATACTGTATAGTTTTGTGGCAAAAGATTCTGTATAATTTGCATTTCATTCATTTAAATTCCTGCTTATTCTGGGCTTTGAAGTCAAGGGGCCGGTCCTATCAGTGATTGACAGCTTTCTATGTATACACAGTCATAGCGAGAAGGCTGTCAATAACTGTTTGGACTTCCTCCTTAACTTCAAAGCTGTTAGGCCTGCGTCTTCTGCCAAACCTCCACTGTCTCACCTGTCATATCCCCATTGTCTCCTGCCTCGCTGCCCGCTGCTGTCTTCGTCAGATGGGGAAAGCATGTGCCTGCTAGACGCATTCTCTGTCCACACTGCCTCCTTGATCCATTTCATGCTGGCTCCCCAAAGGGGTGTGCGCCCCCCTCCTCCCGTCATTTATGTTTTCAGGGGAGTGTGCTTCCTGCCTCCCAGCATGGCCCCTGGACAGTGTTGAGAGGTTAAATAGCAGCTTCCTGTTCCAGGAAGTTGCCTGAGCGTTAAGTTACTTTTAGTAATAGCAAAGGTGTTCTGTTCTGATATTCTGTGTTTGAACCAGCCTGTTTGACCATTTTGTTTGCCTGCTGCCTGCTTCAACTACTGGACTTGTCTGACCCTGAGCCTGTCTGATCCTCTTTACCACGCTTCTATCTGATACCGGCTTCTGACTTCTGGCTTGTATCTGACCACGCTTCAGCTTCTGCCTCTGACAATTATCATTATCAGCTGCTGCCTTTACTCCAGTTTTCTCTGCAATAAGACTTCTCACCACCATGTCTGCTATTGGGTGCAGTTCACACTAACTGCGGTTCTTAGTGCAACTTGTGCTGTTTGAGCGTTATCTGTTATCTGACTCTGTGAGTCAGCTGTCAACCTTATTAGGTAATCCTGTAGGTAGTGGTTCAGTTTCCCTCTTTCTTCATTCTGTCCTGTCTCCTGTGAGAGTGCTAGGGGTTAGTGGCCGCCATCCCTTATTTGACACAGAGAATCCATACTGTCTGGTTTGACCGGTGGGTCCCACCCACTGGTAGTAACAAAATCCTAAAATGAGCAGAAATTTAAATGAATAAATGACAAGTTATACTGAATCATTCCCCCACTAATCTGTATATCTATCTGCTCTGCTCCTCCTGCTCTATAACATGCTGTTTTAAGCTCTGAAATTAATGATCAGATGCAATATATAGAAGTTTTATTTGCTGCATTATTTTAAACAACACAGAATGTTTGATAGATACTTTGTCGCTGTATTTAGTGGGAAAGGCCTCACCTGCAAACCAATTATTGGTACTAATCCAAACATTGTGGACCACATTTACTAATGCTGTCTAATATTTAGATTAAACAGCATACACTTAGACCAGTCAATCACAAGATGGCGCAAACTCAGTAGTGTATGCTGTTTGATAGATTTGAAACTATCAACAATAGAACTTATCAGTAGCCCTAATTACACTTAGAGATAGCAGGGCAATCCACTGGCTCTCTCTAAGTGTATTTGTGACACCGGACGGCGACTGTGGTGTTCACTGGTTGTTACCATTATTTCTTCATTGTTGGCCCCCTGTCCCCTGATGAGTCTGGGGGAACCGAACGATGCGTTGGGACATTTTTTGAGAACATTTTTAGTTATTGTATATGAGGTGTAGAATAGGCAGGTTATCTATAGGTAACCCCTATATTCACCGCTCCTAACAGGTTTTTTTTAGGGACTAATAACAGGGTAAGGTTCTGGATGGGGCCGCTCTTGTCAGGGCGATGACTCCGTATTAGGAGTTCATTAGGGCACAATAGACCTGACAGGGCGAGGCAGGGACAGCAAACTTACATTGTATCATTTCCAATCCCCCCCCCCTTTCCCTTTTCTTCCGTTAGCGGCATCCACCCAGCAAGCCGGGTATTTAAGTGATGACTGTGTAATCAGCATACCGGTAAGATTGTTCCAATCTTTGTAATTACTGTGCACTGTTGTCTTTTTTAGATACAATTCATTAAAAGTTAATTTTTATTTATTCTGCTAGATATGCCCCTCTATTGTTGATAGTGTTAAACTCCAAAGGAAGCACAGTAGGAGTATATTACCCTTTACTCGTAGATTGACATAGGTTTTGAGATTGATTTGATATATTTGATGCCTCATGCTGGAAGAAAGACACTTTTTTCCCCTTTTTGAGTCAACTGGCTTACATTAGGCTACTATTTTGCCCCAGAAAAGTGGTGCATGGCAATAATAAATCTACCACTAACTATTTAAGGGTAGGCTGTCATCTTCGCTTAAGGTAATGCACTAGTCTGTTCCAGAAGAGGAACGGACTAGCGGAGTTACTGTATCCAGCATAGCCGGATACCACTGCACACCGCCAGTTCCCCATTAACTATTAACTATGGCTTTCCAGCATAAAAGATGGCATTTATACCGGAAAGCGTGGATCCCTGTCTGATACTAATATAGTCAATAGGGATCTGGTGTTGTGTGGCAGTATCCAACTATGCCAGAGATGGTAACTATGGTAGTCCTCAGATATGGTAACTATGGTAATCCTCTATCAAGACTACTGGATTACCTTTAGCGTAACTGTTAACCTACCCTAATCACACAGTCATTTTTTGGCATAAATACATACAAATGGTGCAAACAATAGAAGAAGACTGGCACATCAATTTTAGTAAATTTTGGCCATAACTTCAAATTGATTAAAACCATATATTTAAATTTGTGTTTCCATATATTTTCTGTAAAGATCTGTACTCATTGTTCATTGCATTATTTACATTTCGAACATTAGAACGTATGATATTGAAATGTACCGAATGTTACAGTTTATATTTTTAACAATTAATATTCTTAATATGTGCAGTATGGACTGTTAGGAATTTTAGCTTTGAAATCATGCAAAATTATGAAATGCAGCTCTGCATTATGATAAAGACTGTAACTCAGACTCAGTTATTTACATACTATAAGTAATGTGCTTTTACAAAAGTATTTTAAGGGTGTTGTCTGCTTTAGAATTCCTATTTTATGGGTTGACATTGCATTTTAGCCTTATAAAATGGTATTCAAAAATATACTACTATGAGAACAATCACTTTATTGCATCAAAGGGAGTATGAAGAATTTATCCTTGGACTCCTTTTGACCTGCTTTTTATTTGTCTCCACCTTTGCAGGAAAGAATAGAGTGGTAAACTGGAATATGCTGTCTCGCAAAAAAAAGTCTGAAAAAATGTAGATGAAGTGAAATGAAGCCCAGATAAATCCTTGACCCATTAAAGTTAATGTACCAGACATGGTATACAGATGTAGCAAGCCCCACCATCGATGTGTTAACAAATTATCCTGGCAGAGCAACTCAATAAGGACTTTAGGCTTTAGAAGCTGTGCACAAAGTTAAACTAAGCCAGCCAATAAGCTTGAGTGTTAATGCAGCAGAAATTATTTCAAAACCTGTTAGTTCTGTATGTTTGAACATCATTTTTTGGCATTCAGAACTATTCCCCTGACCTCCCCTGCCCCTGACAGCTGTGTAGCAGCCCCTGTATTTAGGAGTGGTACAGGGCTGCTGCGCTTTAGTTCCTATTAGTGTAATTCTAATAGACTCCAATGCTAATGCTTTGTAGTCTATGTAAGAAGCAATGTAATGATTGTTTGCTTTAGGTCTCTTGGGGAAATATTAAAAAGTGTTAAAAATAAAAATAAAATTGTTTTTAAAAAATATTTAAAAAAATATATATAAACTTCCAAATCACCCCCCTTTCCCCAAAATGTAAATACATAAATAATTTTAAAAATTAATATCATGGGCATCATCACGTGTGAAAATGCCCATACTATTAAAAATATATAAATATTTATACTATACAGTAAACTGCGAGGTGTAAAAAAAAAGTTAAAATGGACGATTCGCCGTTTTTTGGTCGCTTTACCTCCCACACAATGATGAATGGTATCAATGAAAAGTACAAAAAATGAGCCCTCACACAGCTCCGTACACATTAAAATAAAATAGTTATGTGGGTCAGAATATGGCAATGCAAAGGAAAAAAAATTATTTTTCCAAGGTGTTTTACTTTTTTCAGTAAAAATACATATATGTGGTATTATTGGAACTGTAGTGACCTGAAGAATAAAAGTAACAGGTCAATTTTACTGCATTGGAAACGGTGTAAAAAACAAAACAAAACATAAAACTGTGCCGGAATGTTTTTTTTTTTAATAATTCCATCCCATTTGGAATTTTTTTCCGACTTCCCACCACATTGCATGCCTTGAAAGGGTTAATGAATATAGTGTGGTACTTCATTTCTTTGGTGGAGAAAACCTTTGAATATAGAGCACTATTTCTCCTTTCCCACCAGAAAAAAACCTTGCTGACCTGCTGATATCAATAGGAAGCTGGGCTTTCTACTAATGTACATAAGGAAAATGCTAATAGTATATTCATATTAAAAGGGTTTTCTGTGATTTTTTAACCAATGACCTATCCATAAGATAAGTCATCCATCAGTATCTGATTGGTGAGGGTTAGACAACCAGGACTCCCACCGATCAGTTGATTAAGAAGGCAGTGTAGCTCACAGTAGTGCTGCCGTCTTCTCTTAGATCACCAAGCACAACGCCGTCCATTTGATAGCGATTGTGCTTGGTATAGCATCTCAGCCCCACTCACTTTAATGATGCTGAGCTATGCCTAGGCCATTTGACCAATGAATGTGATATCACATGGCCTGGGGAAAGCTGTAGGAAGGCCTACTCTCTACTATGAGCACTGGAGATTTCTCAAACAACTGATCGACGTGGATATCAGGTTTTGGACCTCCACTGATCAAATACTGATGACCTATCCAGAGGATAAGTCATCAGTTAAAAAATCTCAAAAAAATCTTTAAATACAAAGTAGACATGTTTTGATGTGTTTTTAACCTGGTGTTCACAGTTACCATGTGCTACAGCCAAAAATTTTGTGAACCTTTTCATTTTGAAATGCAGAAAACAGTATTTCTATTTCTGTAGAAACTGGTTATGTATTAAATTAAACAAACATTATTTTCCAGGTTCACACTAAGGGTCAAGAGCATTCTAATGAGATAGCTGTGTGAAACAATATAATCAATATGTCATAAATTCACAGTTTCCATAATCTGCATGCAGGTTCATGATGTTATCTCAGTTCCACACAATAACCATTTCTATGAGCAACAGGCAGTCCTGGCATTGTGCAATCATCAATTATTTGTAAAAAGGGACAATTTATTTCCATACTAGGTATTCTTACAGTCTAAAAAATTTGTGTCACGTACTCACCCGCGTCTCCCAATCAGGGATGGATATGCCAGGGGCCAAACTACCCCCAAGCTCTCACTCAGCGCACAACACACACTCAGGCCGCTAAGTGAGTGTAGTTCACACCCAGACACGCACAGACCCAACACCCCAAACACCAGCTGCCACCACCGACTTTGACTTGAGCCGGAAACATTGCACACTCCAGGTATATACGTTCTGCTCACCAGCAATCTCCAGTCACACGTTCAGGCTATGGGTTATTTAGAGCAACAAGGCAGACTTTTAAAGAGAATATTTTATACACAAAAAATAGTGCAGACTTACAAAAACAGAGATAAAGTGAGACAAAGTAAAAATACAGTAAACAGCAAGAGTAAAATAAATGGGTTATAACAGTAATAATAACTTACTGCCCCGGGAGATGAGGAAGAAAATGGTTATCCGTCAGCTAGGCTGTGACTCCCACACAGTGTAACCCTGAAATATGTCCGTCCAACAATTTTATAGAACCAGGATTGGTTTCCAGTTTCCGGTCGGCCCAGTCATTGACTAACCAAATTCCAGTTCTTCCATTGGGGAGCAATTAATGAGGGGAGGGGAGGGCATTGAGTACTGAAATCTCTTTGTTTTAAAAGTTTCAAATCTCCCTCCAAAATAAGTTCCCTTCCTCCAGTATCCAGGTTAGCAGGGGAGAGGAGATGCTTCTTTGAGGCAGCAAGAGGTGTTAGATATGATGAGATGATGAGGAGAACTGTCCACCTGCATCTCCTGTAGCTGGCAGAGGCTCAGCCTGACCGACTCCACCCTGCTGAGATAGAATGGAAGCTTCAAAGCAATCAGCCATTTGGCGAAGGACCCTTCTATCCAGCAGAAATCACACCTTATAAACAGACACAGACCAAATATAATTCTACAATAGCTACACCTTATAAAACAGACACAGAACATATATAATTCTACAATAGCTACCACTAGCATGTACTCCACATCATATTCATGACATCTCCCCCTTTTACAATGGGCATGGGAGACTGGCTCAACTGCCATCTCCCAAGCCCACCTTGGTGTCTGGAACTTCTTTCGACATAGACCATCGGCGTTGCTATGCTCAGCCCCTTATTTATGTTGTAAGATCAGGCTCCATCTAAGAAGCTTCCCGTTATCCCCGGCCACCCTGATGAGCCAGTTCAGGGGGCTATGATCAGTGACTACCATAAAGTTATGTCCATATAGATATGGCTGCAGTTTTTGCAGAGCCCACACGATGGCCAGACACTCTTTCTCGATTGTGGTGTAGGCAACTTCCCTTGGCAGAAGCTTTCTGTTCAGATAAAAAATGGGGTGTTCTTCTCCTTTCAAGTTCACCTGGCTGAGAACTGCCCCTAGTCCATAGGTGGTAGCATCTGTCTGTACCACAAACTGGCGATTAAAGTTGGGTGCTTGAAGAACAGGGGAACTGGCCAAGGTGTATTTAAGGGCTGCAAAGGATTCTGCACATTGAGGTGTCCATGCAACAATTTGGAAAGCCTTTTCTTGGTCAGGTCAGTTAGTGGTTTGGCTATAGCACTGTAATTGGGCACAAAAGCCGGCGGTGCCCAGAAATTACATTACCTGTTTCTTTGTTTGAGGGGTAGGCCAGGCTGTAATGGCATCTACTTTCCCTTGGTCAGCCTTGAGCAGTCCACTGCCCACATGGTGTCCTAGGTACTGCACCTTAGCCATGGCGAACTGACATTTACCCGGTTTGATGGTTAGACCTGCGACAGGTGAACAAGGCGCTCCTCACAAGAATTGCTGAAAATCGCTATATCGTCCAAATAAGCAACAGCAAACCTATCTAATCCACCTAACAAGTGATTCACCAACCTCTGAAATGTGGCAGGGGTGTTCTTCGTATCAAATGGCATAACCAGGAACTCATATATTTCTAATGGTGTGATGAAGGCGGATTTTTCGTGAGCCTTTTCTGTCATGGGGATCTGCCAATATCCCCTACTCAAATCCATTATGGTGAGGTATGAGGCATTGGCCAGCTGATCCAATAGTTCATCTATCCTTGGCATTGGGTAGGCGTCAAATGTGGTAATCGAGTTCAGCTTTCAGTAGTCCACACAGAATCGGGTTGTGCGATCCTTTTTTGGGACAAGGACCACAGGTGAAGCCCATGCACTGTGGGATTTTTGGATTACCCCCAAAGCCAACATCTCTTCTATTTGTTCTTTCATGTTGGTCTTTACTTCTGCAGAGACCCGGTATGCAGACTGTCTAATGGGGGAAGGGTCGCCTGTGTCCACATGGTGAACAGTCAAGTAAGTCCCACCAGGTTTCCCGGTGAATATATCATTGAAGGCATTGAGTGCCTTGTGTAGCTCAGACTTCAGGCTGCTGGGTAGGAGAGCGTTGAATTTGGCAGCCTCGAGGGCCTCTTCACTCTGAGCCTTGGCCACCAAGTCAAGGAGAGGGTCACCTTCTCCCTCCTCAGGTACGCTGCAAACAGGCAGGGCGCAGGCCCCTCTGTCATGGTGGGCCTTTATCATGTTCACATGGAATACCTTCTGGCGTTTTTTATCCTCATCCAGCATCACAACATAGTTAACATCATTAAACCGCTGGCTTATGGTATGGTAAAACCACCTTTTGCCCCACTTCATATACCCTATGTCGGCCATTATGATCATACCAAAGTTTTTGGTTCGGTTGGGCCTTGGTCACGTTCTCATGTACCAGGCTGCCGGGTCTGCATTCTGTCCCTGAGTCTCATCACATATTACAGCACTGAAACTTCAGGGGTTTTGAGGTGGCCCTCCCAAGAGTCCCTAATTAGGTCAAGGGGCCCTCTTTCCCTTCGCCCGTCGAGGACCTCAAATGGAGAAAATCCGGTGGAGGCCTGGGGCACTTCTCGGTAGACAAACAGAAGGTGGGGAAGGTAACATTCCCAATTACTCCCTTCAGTCTCTACAAGCATCCTCAGCATTTGTCCCGTTAAAGCGCTTGCATCATTTGTTTGTTTGGGGGTTGTATGCGGCAGCCACGAAAATCTGCACTTGAGTCTTTTGGCAGTGGCTCTGCATTAAATTGGACATGAATTGGGTCCCCTGATCCGTCAGCATTTCCCGGGGGAACCCAACATGGGAAAATATACTCAGTAATGCATCCGCCACCTCATCAGCTTGTATGGAGGACAATGCCACAGCCTCTAGATAATGTGTAGCATAGTCGACCACTGTGAGGATGAAGCGTTTTCCTGAGCTGCTGGGGATCGCTAGTGGTCCGATAATATCAACAGCCACACTATGGAAAGGTTCATCAATCACTGGGAGAGGAATTAATTGGGCCTTTTGTACCTCCCCGGCTTTTTCCACTCATTGGCAAATGAGGCAAGACCTACAATAGTTGGCTATGTCGGTACCCATGGATGGCCAATAAAAGTGATGTGTCAAGTGAGCTTTAGTTTTGTGCACTCCCAAGTGTTCTGCAAGGGGCATTTCGTGCGCAATTCTCAACAACTGTTCCCTGAACTGATAGGGAACAACAAGTCTTTTCTCAGAGTCCCATGGCTGTTGTCTGTCTGTGGAGACATCTATATATATATATTTTTTTATAACAATAGTTTTTATTGGATTTTTCAAAATAGAAAACATTGCGTAGTAATCGGTACGCAGTAACGGCATAAGTTCATACCATATTTAGTTCAGATAGAAAGCAGAACACAGAAATGGGTACTCAGTACCGGCATATGATCATACCATAAATAGATCAAATAGAAAACAGTTCACAGAAAACAGTACGCAGTATCGGCGTAAGAACAAACTGTTAACAAATCGAACCAAGAACAAACATGTAAATTCTCCTGAGTGTACATTCTGATTCCACACACAATGTAAGCATGTCAAATAACAGAAAATTTTCATATAAGAACCCAAACTTCTGAACCAGATCAGCTAGTAAGACAGTATCTTGATTTAGCCCAACATTCCCATACATTGGAAGAGTCTTGTCACTGTTTACAAAGGAAGGAGAGCGTTTTCTCATAGGTGTATGTAGTATTGAGTCTATTAATTATATCGGTCAATGAGGGGATAGAATTACTCTTCCAGTTTGAGGCAATCACTAGCTTTGTAGCCAGGAATATATTAACTATAATACCCATGCTTCGGCTAGGAATATTGTCTAAGTTCACATATAATAACGCCAAGGAAGGCGACGGGGACATCGAGCAGGTCGCAAAATCGAAACAAATGCAAATACATCTTTCCAAAGTGTTTCTAGTTTGGGACAAGACCATAAGACATGCATTAAAGTACCCTTACTGACACAACCCCTCCAAGATTGATTTGAGGTTTCAGGGAAAATATGACACAATCTATCTGGGGTGTAATACCACCTCAACATGGTTTTCATTATGGACTCATAGTGTGTAGTGCATTTAAGATATTTGATTGAGAAGCTTAGAGCTAATGACCATTGGGCACTGGAGAATGGTTTCTTCAATTCCGTTTCGCAAGAAATGTATGGCTTGGATTTCGTAAAAGTTTCTTTATCATCTAATTTGACATATATAGGTCTAAGAGGTAAATTTTTTGCTCTAGGTATGGACCATAGTTCCAACATGGAGCGGGTGAAGTTAACAGGAGTCAAGAGTTCTGAATGGACTCAGCTTTTCAGCCTCAAGTAGGTGTACAGCTCAGAGGATTTAAGTTTATATTTATCTGACAAAAATTGAAAAGAGTTAACCCTAGAATCAGAAATGAGTTGGGTCACCTTCGTTATACCTAGACGTATCCATGTCTCCACATGCAAGTCGGGGAAAAGAAGATGGGTAGCATCCAATAGCAGAAGCTCCAGCAAGGATATGGATTTACTTCCTGTTAAAGCATGGAATTTCCTCCAATGCGTAATCGCAGCGCTCACCAGATGAGGAAGATGGGCCGTAGAGAAAGAAGGAAGGAGGGATACTAATTTGGGCCCATTGTTTACTCCCATCTCTCTGCCACCAGGCCTGCATCTGTTGAACCTGAGTTGACAGGAAGTATTCATAGACGTTGGGTATTCCCACCCCCCCCCCCCATACGTTTATGTAGCAACGAGGAGGAAATTCTCGGACTCCTCCCTGCCCATATATAATTACTGATAATTTGTGTAGCCGTGGTAAAAAGCGCTTTGGAGACTGTGATCGGAAGGATTTTAAATATATACAGTATTTTTTGCAACACAATCATTTTGAAGGCTGCTATCCTACCTAGCCAGGAGATTTCTTTCATGGCTAACGTAGCTAGGTCGGTCCTTAATGTATCAAGCAGTGGGGAGTAACTGCACCTGTATGAAGCTTTCATAGCTTTGGTTAATTTCAGGCCCAAATAGTCTATATATTGAGTCTGCCAGTCAAAAGTGAATTTAGCCATAAGACATGACATCTCTTCAAGAGGGACATTAAGAGGTAGCATTTGAGATTTGGCTTCATTCAGTTTATAAAAAGAAAGTTCGCCATAGGCGTTTATGAGACTTTTGGAGGTGGGTAAGGGACAAAATTACATTGTCCGCGTACAATGATATGTGGTGCGTGCGATTACCTACAGTCTGGAGATATTTTCTTTATAGAGTTTCCCTTGGTTCCAGTACACCCTTTTCTTGTCAGACTCAGCAGGGGGTTGGTCGGCCAGTCGTCTCAGGGCCTCCAGGCTGGGGTCTGTTAGCAGGACTATCCATCTGCAGACCATGGTTTGATGGGGTCACTGGTCCAGACACTGAGATGGGATCCTCTGAGGGCATAGATGGGACCTCAGGGGGAATAATCACATTAGGAAGCTCTATGGTCAGGGTAGGGCTCTCTTCCATAGGTATTGCAGTGGGAGATTCATCGTCCATGACCGTGGCTGGAGGGTTACGAGCAGTGAGAAATATCAATCTGGCCATCATTTCCTAGCGCTCCCTCCAAGTCGTTACATCTCCACAAGTTTTCACGGGACATTGTTGCTGACATACCAGTCTCTGCGCTACGAACAGCCTCCGGGTGAGTTATAGGCACATAGTGTCAGATACCCCTACTTCTCTCAGTCACCTGTCTGCTCCCCAGTCCAGATATACATGGGTCATGGGCACGGCAGGGCTGACCCCCCTACTCCTGTCACCGACATGGTCTTTCCTGGAATTATGTCTGCCAAGTTCACCATCTCTGGTCGCACAAGGGTCACTTCTGCTCCAGTGTCGCGGAGGCCAACTGTAATCTTATTGCCCAGGGTAACAGACTGAAAGTTATTCATAGCTTTCCCTTCAGCCCCAGCCACAAATTGGACAGAAGGGAGGTGCACAGGTGGTTGGTGGGAGGTAGGGGTCCTCCTTCTCTTATAGGGACACATGACACTCACATATCCCACCTAGCTACAGGTAAAACATCTGCGCGGATCCATTAAAACAGTCCTGGTCCCCAGGGCCCCAGATGTAGAAGTAGGATGTCCTGGGTATCGACTGGGGGAAGTAGTTAGGGCTCCCACTGGCTTACCTCCCTTCGAGCTGGTCACGGGTGGCTTCCGGGTGTGGTACATCCTGTTGGCTGTATAAGAGTCCGCAATTTGTGCTGCCTGGTCTGCTGTGTTAGGCTCTCTGTCACAGATAAACTGCTTCACATCCACAGGGCAGATATGGAGAAACTGGTCCTTGATCATGAGGTCTTTCAATTCATCAATGGTGGAAATAGATAGTACTCTTGTCCACTGCCAAAAGGTAGTCCTCAAGCTGCTTACAACGTCAGCATAGCTGTCAGTAGGAGTCCTTTGTATTCTACTGAACTTTTTACGGTAGACGTCTGGGGTGAGATTGTACTTTTTGACTAGGGCCTCTTTTATGGCATCATAGTCCCCATCTTGCTCTACAGGAAGAGCCAAAAATACATCCAGGTCTTTCTTTGCCTTTCAACCCTGGCATCAGATACTGTGCCCATTGCTCACGGGGCAGATGGGACTGCCTGCATGTTTTCTCAAAACTCCGCACAAAAATATCCAAGTCACCATCCTCTTCCAACTTAGGGAAGTTCTTCTACTAGGGTCTCCTTCGATGTGCATCCTGAGATGGAGCTTGTGGGGAACTGCTGCTCTGTTGAATTCTCATTTCTAGCTGAAAGGCCCTTTCCAGCTCTGCAGCCTCCCTCTCGGCTTGACGTTCTGCAGCCTCCCTCTCAGCTTGGCATTCTGCAGCCTCCCTCTCGGCTTGGCGTTCTGCAGCCTCCCTCTCGGCTTGGCGTTCTGCAGCCTCCCTCTTGGCTTGGCGTTCTGCAGCATGGTAAAGTTGCGAAATGAGCTGCAGGCACATGTTAGGGTCACATTCACCCATCTGTTGTGAAATCCACCGAAGCGTTAAGTCCACACCCTCCTGAGGATTGGTGCTGTGGGTATCCTCAGGAGGAACAGTTATAGCAGTGCTGTCCATTGCTTGGCTCTCTGGATCCATACTGTGACTGTGGCCAGGTTCCACTCGGTGCAGCTCCTTGTCTTGCCCCATCAATTCAAAAACCATCCGGGTCCTGTTTTTGCCTGTAGCATTGATGCCTCTCTGTTTGCTGAGTTGGACCAGAGCCTCTTTGGCCTGCTTTTCATAACAGGTCGCCATCTCAGAAAGCAGGTTTTCGCCAAATTAAAAATAGGAAAGAATAACTGGGGAGGGAAACTGTTTGTACGTATATGTCTCACAGTAAGCACTGAGTCCGTCCTTGTAGAACTGCCATAGATCCTCGCAAAGTTACAGACAGTCCTTTAGTGCATAGAATGATCAAGTAAAAAAAGCACTAATGCTCTAGTAGATAAAAACATCCCACTGCTTGCCACCAATTTGTCACGTATGCACCCGCGTCTCGCAACCAGGGATGGATCTGCCAGGGGCCAAACCACCCCCAATCTTTAACTCAGCACACACCACACACTCAGGCCACTAAGTGAGTGTAGTCCACTGACTTTGACGTAAGCCAAGAAACGTTGCACACTCCACATATATACGTTCTGCTCACCAGCAATCACACAGTCACATGTTCAGGCTATGGATTCTTTAGAGCAACAAGGCGGACTTATAAAGAGAATATTTTATACACAAAAAATAGTGCAGTGCTTACAAAACAGAGATAAAGTGAGACAAAGTAAAAATAACATACAAAACAGTAAGAGTAAAATAAATGGGTGAAAACAGTAATAATAACTTACTGCCCTGGGAGATGCGGAAGAAAATGGTTACCCATCAGGTAGGCTGTGACTTCCACACAGTGTAACCCTAAAATATGTCCGTCCAACAATTTTATAGAACCAGGATTGGTTTCCAATTTCCAGTCGGCTCAGTCATTGACTAACCAAATTCCAGTTCTTCCATTGGGGGGCAATTAATGAGGGGAGTGGAGGGCATTGAATATTGAAATCTCTTTGTTTTAAAAGTTTTCAAATCTCCCTCCAAAATAAGTTCCCTTCCTCCAGTATCTGGGTTAGCAGGGGGGAGCAGATGCTTCATTGAGGCAGTTAGAGGTGTGAGATATGATGGGATGATGATGAGAACTGTCCATCTGCATCGCTTGTAGCTGGCAGAGGCCCAGCCTGCCCAACTCCACCCTGCTGAGATAGAATGGAAGCTTCAAAGCAATCAGCCATTTGGTGAAGGACCCTTCTATCCAGCAGAAATCACACCTTATACAACAGACACAGAACATATATAATTCTACAATAGCTACCACTAGCATGTACTCCACATCATATTCATGACAATGTGCTAGGCTTATTTTCTTACTATTTTTCTCATCTATCATACCACAGTGATTATGAAACTCCAAAGGACAAAATCAATACTTAAATAGCATTTACGATCATGCCTTCAAAGGCAGCGTTCCTAGTGAAACTTCAAAAGCTGATAAACATTGTGCGGAAGCCCTGCTATGGTGTCGTAAAAGCCATGTGCTTCTTAAAAGGATTCATCTTAGGAACCAACTATTATCTCACAAACATATATATCAACATTTTTTTCAAGGCCGCCATAGCTCAAGATGTTTACGCCTCTGTAAATCCTGAAAACGGATAGACTGGAAGCATAAAGGATCTACTGCTGTAATTCAACCACATGCTATGTTATAAATCATACCTTCTGTGCTTTCTAAATATGTTCTATGTAATGCTTCTGGCCAGATATAGGATGCTGGAAATAGAAACACGATGTATAAATGGCTTATATTCTTTTTGGTTTCTCCTATGTAATCCATCTAGAGGGAAAATTATGGTTTATGTCCCAGATCAATACTCAGCACTCAACTTATTAGTAGTTACTCATCTATGTTGTCTTGAACAAGGCATCAATAGGAGATACTATAATGCCAGATATTATTAGCCTGTTCATAATTATATAATTTCTCCAGGAGTTTCTTGCTTTTATTCCTCTACAATATCTACTGTGCTGATGAACCATTTAAGTGGCTTTTGTGTTTCCTATGAACTATTCCCCATAACCTACTAAAAGTCAGAAGAACCTTATTTCAGTGTTTTGGATATCTATGTTATAGAACTATATACTCTATTAATAATGCAAACCAATCTGATAACTTAAAGCACAAAATTTATTATATATATTTTATGTTACATTATTAATATATCTATTATTTATAAGAAGGAAATATGAACACTGACATAAGAGATGATTGAAGCTCATGTAGAGCAAGCACAATCAGGGAAGGTACCTACACATTCACCATTCCATGACCTTTTAAAACCCTTTACTCGCTACAGCATGCTCAGGAAGTTATGGAGACCTGAGCCTTCATTACGTCCATACTGACCTCTATTGTAATCTTTTTTGTTAGGTAAGGTCAGGCCTTGTAAACACAAATATTTCAACATATTGAATGTACTAGAATAGTTTTTCATAGAAATACAGTAATTTATGATTATAATACAAATGTATACATGCAGTAAAGAAGACCAGATGTCCTCTGAATTCTCAAAAGAATAGCTGAAAATGCATTTATGTGGCAATTGAACCTTATGTCTACACAGACAAGCACAATAAAGTATGAACTATTGAAGGGGTATTCTCAACTGCAAAGCAGTTAGTGTGTTAGACAATATAAAATATTAGGTGGTTTTCAAATACATGTATTTTTCAAAAATACACCTTTATTGAAAAGAGCATTTTTATGGACCCTGTGTCCCCAATTATGTTTTCTCAATTTGTCAAAAGATGTGGCCACTGCAGCATTTGGGTAGTGGTGGCCATTCTTGTGTTTGCTCTTCTGGACATGCTGTCAGGAGCATGCATGCTGCAGAATACGCAGTAACACCTTACTTAGGCTACTTTCACACCTCAGTCTGGTGCGGATCCGTCATGTATCTGCACAGACGGATCCGCACCGATAATACAACCACATGCATCCGTTCAAAATAGATCTGTTTGTATTATCTTTACCAAAGTCAAAACAATTATACCATATTGTGTCAGTGAAAACGGATCCGTCCCCTTTGACTTACATTGTATGTCAGGACGGATCCATTTGCCTCCACATCGTCAGGCGGACACCAAAACGCTGCAAGCAGCATTTTGGTGTCCGCCTCCAGAGCGGAATGGAGGCAGAACGGAGCCAAAATGATGCATTCTGAATGGATCCTTAATTATTCAGAATGCATTGGGGTCAAACTGATCCGTTTTGGATCGCTTGTGAGAGCCCTGAAACAGATATCACAAGTAGACCCAAAAACGGCAGTGTGAAAGCAGCCTTAGCCGCCTCTTGGCAGCTTCATTTTAGTTTATGGAATGCCCCTGATGCATTTAATGTAGCCCTGGAGCTGTCCTGTACTGCTGGTTGTCACATCGCTGGCTAGAGGGATTCTTACACACATCAAGGAATGCTATTTAATCCCTTAAGCTCAGAAACGGATCTCACAAGCGGACCCAAGTGTGAAAGTAGCCTTAGCCAACTCTTGGCAACTTCATTCTAGTTTATGGAATGCCCCTGATGCATGCAAAGTAGCCTTTGAGCTGTCCTGTACTGATGGCTAGAGGGATTCTTACACAAATCAAGGAATGGTATTCAGTCCCTTATCAAGACCTCAAAATGTCCCTTTACACTGGCTGACTGAGCACTCAATTATGAGGAACAAACCATTCATTCCTCTTTAACATGCAGCAATCATTGCCTCTGCATGTGGACGAGCAATTGCTGCTACAATTGCTCATCTCCATGCACAAATATTATTTCTAGGGAAACAGATTGCTGTTTAGACAAGACAATATGCTGCCCAAAAACAATGATTTCGGTTTCAAACCCAAAAACAATAATTTTGGTGTTTGAACCAATAATGCGTTAACCAGATTAAAAAGTTCCCTTGAGCTGCCAGCTTGATATAAATCTAGCATAGCAATGAATGTGGAGATCCATGTGAGGTACAGGGCTGGTTCTAGCTTTGTTAGAAAGAGATTGTCATGTATATGATTAGAGATGAGCGAATCGAAGCTGACAAAGTGGAATTCAGTTAGAATTTCAGGAAAAATTTGATTCGAAACTAATGCGAATTTCCTCGCGCTTAGTGGTAACGAATCGCAATTTTCCTAAAATGGCGGCTACACGTGTGAGGACATGGGGCAAGGAACTTTGGGAACGCGGCATCACCCAGATTGACATGCCTGCATGCAGCCAATCAGCAGCCAGCCCTGTGAAGTCACAGCCCTATAAATACGGCAGCCATCTTACAGTCAGACATTTTCCAATGTTCAGAGTGCAGGGAACGCAAGTGGAAAAACGATTGTGGAAAAAAAATGATATGCGGTAAAATCTTTTTTTAATTATCTTACTGGAAAAAAAATTTAGATTGCGCATTAGGCGCCACACTTATGAATTTACATCTTCTCCATTAATTTCCTCATCTCTTCATTATCATCGGAAACGCTAGCTTTACACCCCTCCCAGCTATATATATAAGTGGTGCTAGCACCATCTATGAGCGAATAAAGTAAATGACAATGCCAGCCTGTAAAAGGGAATTAAAGCATGATAGAACAATACATTTGATATGACATTTAGCAAGAGTTTAAAGTGCCCACATACAGCCGCTCTGTGGTATCCTCATTCTGCCATCACCTACAGACTCTATCAGTGTGCCACTCGATGGCCTCCTCATACTGCCGCCACCTCTAGACTCTGTCATTGTGCCACTTGGTGGCCTTCTCCTAATGCTGTTGCTTCCACCACCTACAGACTCTGTCATTGAGCAACTCGGTGGCCTCCTCATGCTGCTGCCAACTCCAAACCCTGTAATTGGGCCACTCTGTGGTCTCCACATGCTGCTTCCACCTCACGACTATGTCAAAAGGCCACTCTGTGGACATCTCATGCTGTTCCCACCCTCCCCACTTCATTACTGGTCCACTATTTTGGCTTTCGGCCTGGCTGACATCATCATTTATTTGACACTTCTTCTGATCTGTCAGATGGAATGAAAAATGAGATGCACAACAGATCCTGTCTGTGTAGCAGCTTTAAGGCCTGTATGGTCCCATCAGAATTGGCTTATGATTTGGTAGCCAAAAGCAGGAGTGGGTAGAAAACACAGAAGACATGCAAATATTCCATTCACGTGACATCTCTGTTTTGGATCCACTCCATTTTTTTTTTCCTTTAGCAATACTGATGGATTATTGATCAAATGCTTACTGAGTGAAGGCGTATGCTCCACAGACAGGATCCATTTTTTCTGGGTAATTGTTCTCAGGGATCAGAGAATGGGGAAAATTACTGCTGACACCATCTACACTCTGTCGGGGGGCTCTATTTGTATAAGCGTTTAATAGAACAGGTTCTGTAGAAAGGTTCTGTAGAATGCACTTCTTCTTGACACTAACATCTACCTGTAAGGTAGAGTTGATACTTGAGTTATTTGGTCAGTTTTGACCCTGTGACCTCCCAAATAAGTGAAGTATGCAGTGATTCTAGGAGTGACGCCTGTGATCCGCATGTCATACAGACTCACAGTATTATTTCACTACCAAAGCAGACTCCCTATGCGTGTTACTGCATGGCACAGTGTTCTACACCACTATAAAGGCTCTCAGCAGCAAGGAAATAGCAGTTTTTTAACGTAATTCGCCACGAATATATTCGTATCATATCGTATATATCAAATTAAATTTTTCCCAGAGAATTCGGCAAACCGGCGATTCGAATTTTTGAAAAATTCACTCATCTCTATATATGATGTCTGATTTTCATTTTTTACATTATGGGATAACCCCTTTAATGGGAATGAGCGTTCTGATGAGAATTCACTCCCGATAATTGGTCTGATAATTGTCTTGTGTAAAGAGTTCTTTAGGTCTACATATGACTGTGCCTTACTGGTGACAGGGAGTGAACATAACTATACATGAATATCGATGTAAGGATCCTCATACTTCAGTCTTGTACTGCAGGGCACAGTGGAGACATTGACATAGACAGGGTGAGAGACATAGATGGATGTGGGGACATTTGACATCATATGGAGTATGAATTATGTACATGAAAGCATCAGGAGTGTGTATACAGATAGCAGCTGTGAGATGTTGCCTGCTGGCAGATCACATGAGGGCGGTGCTAAGCTCCTCACACTGAAAAAGGTGGGAAACTAGGAGGGGAGTAGTGTGGAGAAACGAGGAATATACAGAGGTAAAACATTTATTTTATATCCTGCAATATGTTAAACCCTTTAAGGACATGGCAATGTTCAGTCTTTCCATTTTCGCTCTTTACTCTCTGCCTTTCCAGAGCTATAGCTTTTTATTTTTCCGTTCACATAACCATATGAAGGTTTGTTTCTTTGTGTGAAAAGTTGCACTTTCTAATGTCACCAGTTAAAGCTGTCTACAATGTTATGACCCCCATAACTTTTTAATATTTCTATCTACAGAGCTGTGTGAGGTCTAATTTTTGGGAGGGTGATTTGTAATTTTTATTGATACCATTTTGAAGTGTGTGTATGACATTTTTTGGGAGGTGAAGCCATGAAAAAACTGCAAATTGGACATTTAGATTTTTTTTTTTTGTGTGTTACAGTGTTCACCGTATGAGATAAATACATGTCTAATAGTTCAGGCATTTTGGGACATGGTGGTGCATATGATCTTATTATTTATTGTTATGATATAAGCAATGTTAAAACCCATCTTTTCAGAAGGGCATCCACATATAATAACCTTGCTGCAATGACACTACCACTGAGCATCTTCTGTCCTCACTCTCTGTCTCCTACCCCCTTCTCTTGTAGATTGCAACCTCTGCATTGGTCTCCTTTCCCCTTATCTTGTAGATTGCAACCTCTACACTGGTCTCCTTCCCCCTTCTCTTGTAGTTTGTAACCTTTGCACCAGTCTAATAATTATAAACACAAAATAAGATAAAAAAAAGAAATGTACAGTATATACTGTATCTATTAATTTGAAGATTGCATACAATGCTAAATGCAAACATCATAAAAGAATGTAGGATGAAATAAAGTTTGTTTTTGTTTTTTGCGCTTTTTGTTACAAATCTGTGGAGGTACCTGGCAGTAAGTTCCATTAGGTAAATAAAGCATTAAACAATTGCCATTGAAATCAATGGACTGCCCATTTAATGCATGGACATATTGGGTTTACTAGCGTGAGAGACATTTTTGGAGTTGTTCTGCATTCTGGCTAGTGGATGAAGGTTGCATAGCTGCTCATGATAATGAAGTAGAGCTACATTTTGCACCACAAACCATAATGTCATGATGATCCAAATGGCGTTTTATATTAGAGCTCAGGTAAGCCCTGTAGTACTCCATTGTCTTCCCTCAGTGAGTGCAGAAGAAATTGTTAAGTGACATATTTAGCTCTGCTACATTTATTACACTGCTTAAATGGGTCAGTAAGGATAAGTTAAATGAAAGCTAAAACTTTTTTCCTTTTTTCTTTCTTTGTGAAGATCGGTCAGTGAGCAATGTTTGATTTCTATGGTCAAAACGGCATGTGTGCTTAGCAACACAAAAGTAACAAAACCCACTGCCTTGCAAAGACAACTGTAAAGAGCAAATCAGCAGTACAGCTCCAGCCATTTGTCCTTCACACTGGGGAGTTATCTCATGCAAGACTAGCCATGGAGATCATTTTACCCCAAAACTTGTTTCACAGTCAGTATCGGTATAATCCCTGCAGACAGCAATCAATGAAACGCAAACCATTCGGTATGGATCATGGTTTTCATGATGTTTTTGGACATAAGAGCTTTGAAAAATAGCCTCATTCAGCTAGCACAAATCCCTTTGTTACTCGATGAACACGCAATAATGTTTTCTCTTCGGACAATTCCAAGACAGATAAATGACCTGGAACCATTGCAGTATGTCAAGCCTTTATGAAAATGTAACGAGCGCAGCAAATGTACCTTTTCTGACTTGACAGAGGCGGCTGTATATAATTATGGTTGTGCAATTATTAATTAGACTTCCATGGTGTTAATTAACACTTGCTGAGAATTAAAGACGACTCTTACTAGAAAATCTTTTCAGACTGCAACCCTATATTTCAATACCTCAAAGAAACCTTCCCCGTCCTCCACAATATTGTGCTGCACATTGGGGGTTTGCTTATTAAAACAGTGTTTGTTAATACTGTGCTACTGTTTTGATGTGTGTGTATGAAAAGAAAGCCAGGGACATGTGAGGGGCAAAATGCATAAAAGCTACATGTCTTTTAAATGTACTTTTCTTTTACATCATGCCTTTGTAAAGTTACATAATAGACCTCTGCCTATTACATAGGATTCCATATAAAGCTAAGGTATAGATCTGAATATGGACTTTAGAAGTCGAATTGTTGACAATGAAATATAACATATCTGACATAAAGGATTTATATGAGCAGTTTGTATCACTAGAGACAATACTTTTGTGTTGCCCTCACTTTAAAGGCTCATGCACATGACCGTATGTATTTTGCAGTCCGCAAAAAAGAGATCTGCAAAATATACGGATGACGTCCGTGTGCAATCCGTATTTTCCGGAATGAAACAGATGGACACAAATAGAAAAATGCTATCCTTGTACATGATGTGGACAATAATAGGACATGTTCTATTCTTTTGCGGAACAGACATACGGAAACGAAACGCACACAGAGAAACTTCCTTTTTTGGGGGGACCCATTGAAATGAATGATTCCGCATACGGTTTGCAAAAAAAAAAAGGAACAGACATGGAAAGAAAATACATTCGTGTGCATGAGCCCTAAAGTGCTTGTCCAGGAATAAATAAAAGGTATCATTTTTTTTCTTGTTAATTTACTTTGGTATTGGTATTGCAGCTAAGCACCATTCACTGTTTCTGGAAACAAAAGTAGACTCTTGAATATCTAATTCAATAAAGGGATTGTGTCACCCACATTTTTATCTGCCAGTTAAAACCAGATAGCAACACATACCCTTGTCTAATCTACTTTTATTTTCTGATTACAGATAATTTAAATTCTGAACATTATTATGGGGGCGGCCATCTTGTTTGAGCTGTTCTTAACAGCATTTAGATTAGCATTGACCTTTATGGCATCCACATGGGCCACAGACATAATGAGCAGGAGGGGACCTCACTGAAACTTTTCTAGGCATGCTCTGTGATCTGTGCAAAGGTCAGGAAGAGTAGATACGTTGTGATATCACCTATTGTAAATGGTGGATCCTGTGTTACCTACAAATTAGTGATATTTAGCTATCATTCTAATCCTCCCTGTAATGATAAGCAGATAATTGCTATAAAGTGATCTGTACTGATCAAGAAGTTGTGGCTTTAATAAGTGTTGTGGCCAGTGCGAAAACTATAGACGTTTATGTTTTATATATAGATAGTGACATGGAAAATTAACCATCAAAAGTTCTTTAACCCCTTAAGGACGAAGGGCGTACATGTACGCCCTTGCGTCCTGGTACTTAAGGACCAAGGGCGTACATGTACGCCCTGTGAATATCCGATCACCGCTGCGCATGTGGCGGTGATCGGAACAAGATGCCTGCTGAAATCAATCAGCAGGCATCTTGGCACAATGCCCAGGGGGGTCCTGTGACCCCCCCCATGTCAGCGATCGCAGCAAACCGCAGGTCAATTCAGACCTGCGGTTTGCTGCGCTATCTGTAGTCTCTGATCCCGCGGTCTGTGACCGCGGAGATCAAGACTAAATATGCCCTAAAGTGTAAATTTTAACCTCCCCCTGCACCCCGCCATATTACTGTCCCCGGGTGGTGCAGGGAGATGCGAGCGATGCTTTGGGTGGGCGGCGCGGGAGGCGGGCGGTGCGGCAGGCGGGATCGCAATTGCGATCCCCGCCCGCCTCCTTTCAATCGATTTCCTGGTGTCTAGTGGGTATAGCAGGGGTCAGCACATTGCTGACCCCCTGCTATAAACTGCTGACATCTGTGCTGCAGATGTCAGCAGTTTAACCCCTTCTATACCGCGGTCCGTACGGACCGCGGTATAGAAGGTGTTAACATGGAGGGAGCTCCCTCCCTCTCCCATCGGGGGGCTGCCGTACCTTTGCAGCCCCCCCCCGACGGGATAGGGTAGTAGAGGGAGGGAGCTCACCTCTCTTCCCATCACCCGCTGCTCTGTAATGGCAGCGGGTGATGGTTACCATGGCAGCAGGACGCTTTCAGAAGTGAAAAGTAAAAAAATACAGTGCAGTACAGTATATAGTGTACTGTTCTGTATTATATAGACACTAGATCCACTGGATCTACAAGAACCAAGTGGGTCTGGGTCAAAAAAATGTCAAAAAAGTGAAAAAAAAAGTAAAAATAAGAAAAATGCATATCACTGAATAAAAAAAACAAAAAAACAAATACACTACACATATTAGGTATCGCCGCGTCCGTAAAAATCTCCTCTATAAAAATATCACGTGACTCTTGTGGAAAACCTAAAGGGTAATGACGTTTGTAAAATCAGTTTTGAATACCTTGAGGGGTGTAGTTTCTAGAATGGGGTCATTTTTGGATGGTTTCTATTATGTAAGCCTCACAAAGTGACTTCAGACCTGAACTGGTCCCTAAAAAGTGGGTTTTTGAAAATTTCTGAAAAATTTCAAGATTTGCTTCTAAACTTCTAAGCCTTGTAACGTCCCCAAAAAACAAAATGGCATTCCCAAAATGATCGATACATGAAGTAGACATATGGGGAATGTAAATCAATAACTTTTTTGGGCGGTATTACTATGTATTATAGAAGTAGAGAAATTGAAACTTGGAAAATTGCTAATTTTTCCAAATTTTTGGTAAATTTGATATTTTTTTATAAATAAAAATGAAATTTTTCGACTTAATTTTACCAGTGTCATGAAGTACAATATGTGATGAAAAAACAATCTCAGAATGGCCTGGATAAGAAAAAGCGTTTGAAAGTTATCACCACATAAAGTGACACTGTTCAGATATGCAAAAAATGGCCTGGTCCTAAGGTGAAAATGAGCCCGGTCCTTAAGGGGTTAAAAATATGTCTAACATTATATTGCCAATCACTTAATGCCTATTTTTAGAGAATAGCACGTCCGATATAGACCTATCACTGAATATAACTAAAGACGCTAACATTATTTTGCCATTAAAGGGATTGTCTCACTTCAGTAAGTGGCATTTATCATGTAGCAAAAGCTAATATAAGCCACTTACTAATGTATTGTGATTGTCTATATTACTTCCTTTCCTGGCTGGATTCATTTTTCCATCACATTATGCACTGCTCGTTTCCATGGTTACAGACCACCCTGCAATCCATCAGCGGTGGTATTACCTTATAGAAGCAATTTTTCCAATAACTTGAAACATTCAGAAAATACGCTCTACAGTAGAAGTACTCTTAAGGAGCATGATTAGCTGCCACATCATTGTGTCACATTGCTACGCCTCTTATGGACCATGCTGATCCAGTGATAAAAGTCACTGTGTAATCCAATCCTTCCTAATATAATGCCCAGGTAATTTTTCAGAACTTGGATAGCCAAAAGACCTTTGCTTATATATGGAAGATTTCCTACCTGCAACATATTTGAAATCATGTCTGGATAATACCCATAAATCTCTGGGTATTTTATGAAATATTCAGCGCAGGATACTATTATTTTAATTATAAATGAATGTCAACATCAATGACAAACGCAATTCGAGTCCTAAAAGAAGCTTGTGGCGTTGCCTTTGTAGTGGCAATGCTTTCATACCTTCATAGAACTAAAAACATTACAATAAATCGAATAATATTTTAGCACCTTGAATAATGGTTTGCATAAACATTTGAAAATACAAGATAAAAGATTTATACACCACATATTACATTTATGATAAAATAGTAATGATAATAATTATTATTAAAATTGTGGTTGTGGTTTATGCAGTTCTTTGTATAAAATTTATAATTGACACTTATATTGTACTATAAACATTTCAGTTTTAGCATATTACATATCAATTCTTTTTAATCTACCTAGAGAATGAAAAAATGATTCAGTGGCACCAATATTTAGTGAAAAAATACATAAGTTTATCCATTTTGGCCTAGTCTCCTTCTATGTTGATTCTGAGGAAGGCAACTCCTCATGAGCCCCAAGTCAAATAATAACTCCCTGGATCAACAACCCTTCTCCAGAATTTTAGTAACTATAAAAATGAAGGCCCCTTCTGCACTTTTTTAGTGAGTATACCATAATAATCTATGTTGGTATAGAAAACCTCTTTTCTCTAGATGCAGTGCATAGCATTGGCTTTTAGAGTTCAGCTACATGGCGATCTTTATCACGAGACAGCTTTTGCGCCTACAGACGTGAGTATAGTGGTGCTGGCATAGAGATGTATGCGGTCGCAGTGCAACTTGCACATTTGTTGTGACCATGACCTCAGAATTACAAAAAATCCAACAGTGTTTGATTTTTTTGTGATTTTAGGGTCACATTTGCAGCGCGACCCACTAGCTTTCTATGCTAGCACCACTACACTACAATCCCACTTCGATTGTTGGGCATAACATCTGTCACATGACTGATATGTAGCTATGTAGCCGAACACTTAAAAGGATTATCCCGCAAATTTAAACTCTTTTTATACTCACTGATCTTCCTATATGAAGTACTTTTCTATTTCTGTGGCTGGGCAGTATCTCACGTGAGACAATTAAGCACCTGCATCTCCCAGGATACACTGCTATTAGCTCTTGTTAACCCCTTCTTCCCCTGCATACAACAGTCCCACACATATAGCCCCAGAGATGAATATCATAGTAGAAAGTGGACCAGAGAACCAGGGGGTGCTACCAGTGAGAAAAATTTCATATACATTTAAAAAACAGAACAATATTTTTATTACATATATATTGCAACACTTTAATTGAAATGTCCCATTCATTGCATAGTAATACTTTTATAACTCTATTTATTAAATATAGCTTGTGATGCCCAATTCATTGGTCCTAGCGGTGACTCTTCTTAGCTAGTTTTTTGTTAAGTTGGTACTTCAAGTAATTTCCTGTTTGTTGTGCCAGGACCAGAACATAGTGAGAACTGCAGGAGTAGGGTTCTTATTATTATTCCTTTCTGACCCATTATTTTTAATATATCTCCCCAGAAAACAGCTTTAAATTTTATTGAACTTTATAAATAAATTAAACGCATTTCATTCTAACAAGGAAAAAAAAAACAAAAAAAAGGGAAATGAAATTCAAGAACTCTTCTTTTGTGTCATTTTATGAATCATCTTTTATTTCCTATCCCTCACGCACATGGCCATATTATGGCTATGTAAAACTTCACAGTGTACAAAGCTATAGTCTACATTTCAATCATTTGTTTTAGGTAAAATATATCAGTGATACAGTGCTGTGTTGAGACACCACATGGCGGCAGACAATACTAAATAGTCACAGGGACTTCACAGGCCATTATATGCTTCAGTGAACATAGTTTTGTCATGTGTATGAGCCACAATAGATGCTTAATTTCTAAATTTGACTGCCAATTATGGTCAACAGCATAGTAACTATAAGGCTACATTCACAGAAGCGTATGTGTTTTGCGGCAAATTGCGGATTCGCAAAAAATATGGATGATGACCGTATGGCATCCATTTTTTTTTTGATTCATTGTAACAATGCATATACTTGTCCGCAAAACGGACAAGAATAGGACATGTTCTATCTTTTTAGTGGGGCTACGGAATTGACATACCGATGCGGGTAGCACACGGTGTGTTGTCCGCAATTTTTGCGGACTTATTGAAATTAATGGGTCCGCATCCTAATTGCAAAAAAAATGAAACGAACACGGAAACAAAATATGTTCGTGTGCTTTAGGCTGTGGTACAACTATCAACAGATCAAAAGAGACGTAACGCTAGCAGGGTGAATTATAAAGCTACGGGTACAGGTAGAGGAGGGCAGCAGTGCTCGGAATTGTATAGTAGAAAATGTTCTATTTGCTAAATTTTCTATAATAATTAAATGTAGAGACATGCCTATATTTGAGTAAATCCCATTTTTTTCCCCTATTCTATAGTTTCCTGAGCTCCAAAAATAGCATAGGGGGTTTGTATATATTCATTGCATCACCCAATGGAATGAAGAATTCTTAGCTATGCAACAGTATGTGGCCCGAGGAAACAAACATGACAAATGTCAACGGAGCTGTTCAGTCAAGCACGCTTAGCAGCAGAACGCTGCTGTGTTATTTTACTGTGTGCATTTCTGTTTATCCAGCTATTTCATTTCTAAATCCTAAACTAACAAAACCATGCAGGGATAGCCAAACCTATAGTCACCATGTGGATCCCGGCTTTATGCAGTCACTCAGGTCATGCCATTTCTGCCACCTAAATCTTTATATAATACTAACCATAGTAATAGAGCAGTTTACAAAGAAAAAGTACTGCATGATTGAAGAGCTGACAGATAATTTAATAATAATGATCAGAAATAATTATTTTTTGAAAACTGTTACAATTTATGTCCATGATGACATTCTACGTGCACTGAAAGTACAGTATATAAGGAAATGATATGGAAATTCAGCGTTGTCACTTATTCTAACATTAGAGACCTACAGTAAAGATATAAAATTATAGGCAGCTATCATTATATCACTATGTTGTTAGGCCGAAAATTATAACTGGTTCTCCAACTAAGCCCTAGACAAAGTTAGATTAGATACATTAGAACTCATCAGTTTCCACAGAGATCATTAGACCACCCAATCCTGACTCTCCCCCACCGGCAGATGTCAAAGGTGTGGGGGGAGATGAAACTGCCCAATCCCTTTTTCTCTCAGGAGGATAAGCCACCACCAGAGGAGTCTAACAGAAGCTTTCTCCTCTCTTCCTGACCAGGACGGGTATATTCGACTGAGCCCAGCAGCAATAAGTATAGGGGAATCTGAATATGTTGCTGTCAGCCAAACAAGTATACTAGTCTAATGTGTATGACCAGTCTTACATATACATTTAATGATAGCAAGTAAACACTGATTACTGTAAGCAAATTTTTTTCTATAAGACCTTTATCTTCCTTAATCGACCAAGATACAAATTTTGCACTTGCCCGTCATACCACACTATATAATATTAGCTGCTATGGAACTTTTTAAAGCACCCATTGCTCTTAAAGGAAATGCTAATTTATAATTTGGTAGTTTGCACTGTATACACTACAGGCAAGAAAAGTAGTCAACTAATTATCAACAAAGGGTAGCATTATGCCAAAATAATAGGTAATTGAGATAGCACAGAACATCCTCCCCCTTCCAGCAGATTGACTATACAACTTATCACAGAGCATGCTCACAACACATGGCTACAAAACTCAATAGGTCATTTTTTTTGTCTTTTTTTTTTTTGTTCACAGATCAGACCAACATCTCAGGCAAAATTGCCACCCTCATTATCACGTAAAGGGGGAAAAAAAACTAAAAGAAAATAACATATTAAAAAAATAATGGGGGAGAGTTATCCATTTGGAGCTATAACAATTTTTTTAGAAATGGAGATAAAAGTGGTGAAAGTTGAGACCAAATAACATCATAATAAATTAGACAAAGTCAAGATTTGTGATATTGTGACAGCAATTGTGACATTTTCCAGCATTTCCTACATCCGTTTGTGTTAGAATAGCAGGAGGGACTGAATATGATCAGCTCTCTTTAACAAAAAGTTACAATTAGGATTACAGCATGTCACTTTCCATGAGTTTACGCTTGTCTGAGGAATGGTTACATCGCCGATATTTGTGCCTTTTCTCTGATAACACATCATAAATGTGACGCCACTTTATAAATTATGTGCACTTTTTGCAACAGCTTACTATTTGAATCCTTCTTTTTAGAGTGAATACTAACAACGACATGTGAAGAATTTTGCGCAATTTAGTTTACATGTAATTTTTGGTGTATTTTGAGTTACTTATTTGGCGCAGATTGATTGGTAAATCTCCCCCAAAGGTCTAGATTTAGGTGTTAAGTTTGGTAGGTTATAAATAGAGATGAGCGAACATTTAAAAAAAGTCCGTTGTTCGGGGTTCGGGTGGTGGTTAATTGCGCATCCCGTTATGGATTCCACAATACCGCATATGGAATCCATAAGGGGCGGCTGCCACCAACCCGAACTGTAGAACAGCTGAAGGACCTGGCGTGACGTCACTGTCATGTGATCAGTGCAGGGGGCGTGGCTCAGCACGGGATCAAATCCCGTGCTGAGCCACGCCCTGCACTGATCACATGACAGTGACGTCACGCCAGGTCCTTCAGCTGTTCTACAGTTCGGGTTGGTGGCAGCCGCCCCTTATGGATTCCATATGCGGTATTGTGGAATCCATAACGGGATGCGCAATTAACCACCACCCGAACCCCGAACAACGGACTTTTTTTAAATGTTCGCTCATCTCTAGTTATAAATAATAAAAAAATGTGGGTGGGCACTCAAACTATGGACTAGGCAGAAAGCAATTTATTAGAAGAATCAATAATAAATGTATATAAAAATATTACAATAAAATATAAAATACAAAAACATAAAACAATCCTAGTACCGTTTATCAATGCTAATTCCAGCCCGGGATTTACCAATATTCCAAGATGGTGCTCTATAAAAATGTCCTAAGAAACAGCATATTTTAGCCACTGATGAAGAAACTGTTTGTTTCGAACCGCGCTTGGTGTGGAAACATATGCTGTAGGAATTGCCAAGCCTTATACAGTTGATGGAATCCGTGTGAATAATCTTCCAGCTGGAGTGGCGATATAGCCGAAATCAACGCTGCAAACTATTGTGAGACTGGTGCATAAGAATTGACCAGCTGAGCAGTGATTGCAGTCTGTTCCCCCACCACCACTAACAAGTGAAACTGCTGAATACTGGCAGACAGAAGGTTAGTTTTTCAAATATACTGACACACGGACACAGAGGTGAGTCTACTGTACCGTCAATGCGAGACGCCGCACAGGAAGATATTGGTACGTAAGTAGTTACACTCCCTCTCGAATTTACCCAATTGCCGATTAACTATAAGCTGGCTATTTGATCTATATGGGATTTATACATAAGCAATTGCTCTGATGGCTGCTCAGCCCTGCATTCACTGCAAGGATTTTTTATGATATATACTAGATACATTGTGCCACAATATACTACTACTGAACTCTTTGACCATTAACCAGAGACATTGCGATACATTTCATCAGTACTGGACTTTATTGACTGGCTGTATGTTTTAGGCAACTAAATCCTCATACTGTTGCAAGCTTCGGTACTTTATTGCGATTTGCACTTATATTGTGATTTGCATTGATGAACGGTACTAGGATTATTTTATGTTTTAGTATTTTATATTTTATTGTAATATTTTTATATACATTATTATTGATTCTCCAAATAAATTGCTTTCTGCCTAGTCCATAGTTTGGGTGCTCACCCACACTTTTTATAATTTATAGCGTACTTATACTGGCAGGGTGAGTCAGACCTGGTTGGCTGCACCTATATCCATATATTGTCAAACCTTGAGCCGCCCCCCTTTGGACATAAAGTTTGGTAGGTTAGCAATTTTAATGACATAAAAACTGCATTATCTGCTAATGATTTCCATTGAAAAGGTAGGTTCTGGGAAATCCAGTACACCAGGTGGTCCATATTGTCATTCACTGTATCACTACAATATGGATGAATATAACGAATACTCTTTCAAGTGGAAGTGCATGTAGTAGTTAGTCAATAGCTCTACTGATGTGCTATATAGGACCTTGCACAACTGAGCTTCATCTGCATATTATACTGTCAAATATGTCAAGGTCAATGTACCTTTAAATAGCTGTTAAAGATTTTGTTTTAATTAAATTGGTTAATTTGTTCTCAGATGCTTTCCAGGAATGGGCTACACTTTACATATTTTATTTTGCAGCAGTGTGGCATCCAAATTACCCTTGAGTAATCTGTCAAGAAAAGTGATTAGTGAATTGTTATGGTGTAAAAGATGCCAATGATTAAAAATGTAAAATAAACAGCTCCCATAAAGAGAATAATTCAATCTCACTTGTGATAAGAGACAAGTCATTTATTTCTATAGCATTTTTTTAAAATAGAAAACTCAGTTATAATCTAAAATCATGTAGAAATTAGGATTCTTGGACAGGAGTGCTGTCCACTTGGGCCATAATGTAAATAGGTTCCTGGCAAGTTTACGCCTGAGCTGGATCAAGGGACATTGTTAGAAGTCCAATAATGTTAAAGGGAATGTTCATCATAAAACAACCTATTGTTTAAATAAATGTTTTACATTTTTCTAGAATTTTTGGATATTTTTTATTTACTTTTGTCACTGTATTAAAAAAAAGGCTAACCATGCAGTTTTCACACTAGCAACTACAAGCCTAAACTATGTCAAGACTTCCTGGTCTTTTGGCCAAAGACAAAATAGACTGAAGGGGACCTCTGATATTTTTCTAGGCATGCTATGTTACCTGTGCAGAGGTCAGGAGGGAGTAGATAAAATATAGGTAGTGACATGGAAAAAAAAAAAAAGATCACCAACAATTCTAATAATATATGTTATTTTTGATTAACATAAAAATATGATTTTAAAAATAGGTAATTTTTGGTTGACTTATTCCCTAAATATAATCTACTAGGTTTATTAACAGACCTATGGAAAACCAGAACTTGTTATATTTTGTCATTGTGCCAAAAGACACACTCATATACACACTTGCATATAGACAGTGATGCCCCCATATGACATCTGTTGTTTTGTTTTATCGTATTGCACACTGGTTTATGGATGTGTTTCAAAACTATCTCTCAAGAATAGTCATTGTGTTTAGTTTAATTAAGACCATTTGCCATATGTTGATGTCTAGTTAAGTATGGTTTAATTTAAATGCTGTTTTTCTTATAGTTTTTAACCAAGGCTATATTTTTTCAACCTCGGGTAAATGCCATTGTCATCGGTATGCCATTTATTATTCTGGGCAAACTCAATGACAACGCTTCAAGAGGCAGGGAATGTCAGAGGTTAGTAGAGGGATGTCCATGAGAGCTAATGCAAAATGCTGACAAGTCATTATCAAAAATTCATTAACAAGCCATTATGAAACTATGCTTCCACATGATAGGAAGCTAATTCACTGCTAAGAGCATGTTAATGGCCATACAAGTTCAGTATAAATCTCACAGTTCAAATCATCTCTTTCTGAGAAAGTATAATCGTATCTAATCTGAAATGCTCAAGTACAATTTATATGAAAAGGCTTGAAATATGCTAGTATATTAACATTCATTTTACTCTTTTGTGTAGTATCACACAGGAATGAAAGAGCCAACACATGTGAAAGAAAACAATTAAAAACAGGTCCACAACAATAAAGGTAGAGCCCAACCTAAAATAGAAATTCAGTAAGTAGTAAGGGTATGAGGGCTGGGAAGAGTATTCACAAAACTAAGACGTCTCAAGGTGTTCTTACCATTTCTAGAACTTGTCTCTTTTCATGTTACTTCAGTTCCAGCGGTTGCATGAAATATGCTAAAAGGGTACGGCTTTTAATTATTTATTCTTTTTTTGAAATTGTGCCACACTAATTCAGCAGCTAAGTTTGCTATTGCACCTCAGCCTCAAGGAAAGGAGCTGAGCTGAGCTATAATACTAGGCATGGGTATCCTTTCATACATCTAATGTCAAGATCTGCTCTAGCCAGTCAGAGTTATACAAAAATTCCACAGCACTTCCTTTAGTAGTGAAAAAAGGTTCTTGTTTATTTACCGAGTGAAAAGCGACGTTTCGGTGCACCCAATGGCATCTTTCTCAAGCAATGTCAGAGTTATAGTTTTCAAAGGAACTTACAAGTGGGTAACCCTCAATAATGATACTATTTATAGCAAATATCTTCAGCTTGTGGCTCCCTAGTTGTTGCAGAACTACAACTGGATGTCAGGACAGGCTGGAAGTTGTAGTTTTGTAGCAGCAAGCGAGACACAGATTAGACCATGCAACTGCTATAGGGCTTGTTCTCCAAGGGGCTTAACAGTGAGCTACTTTTGCTGCTTCCTGACGGAGTCAAATGGTTTTCCCACAGCTGCCACTATGGGAAGCAAACTGCATACAGTTTGTTTTACAACTAATATTGACTCCTATTGTAGACATATAAGTTCATAGGCACTTAGCACCCCCCAGACATATAGAGCAGCAAATATGAAGCTCACAGGTGGAGATTAATCAGTGCACCTATTGCATTTTCTGTGCATTAACACATTGACCATTATAACATTGGGCCTGAGCACTAGTGGCATACACCCTACTAGTAGGCAAAAGCACTGTAGGAAAGGAACAGGCCGCAGCATAGCTCACTGTAGCACATGAGTGGGGGATCAAGTAAGTGCACCAGCAGCTGTGCCCACCAGGAACAGGGAGATGTTGATGCAAACCACTGGTGTCATACTTAATATAAAATTATACTGGGATAAGGGACACAAAAAGAATTAGAGTGTACTAATTTAGGTGCATCTTGAGCCAGAAAATGAAAACTTTGCCAGCTAGGCATAAATAAATCTGTTAGTCTACATAGACCCCATGTTTTAGAAAGCTGGGTAGCATGATTTAAAACAGGGATGCTCAACCTGCGGCCCTCCAGCTGTTGTAAAACTACAACTCCCATCATGCCCTTCTGCAGGCTGATAACTGTAGGCTGTCCAGGAATGATGGGAGTTGTAGTTTTGCAACAGCTGGAGGGCCGCAGGTTGAGCATGACTGATTTAAAAGGTCACAAATTAACTTTTTGGTGCAAAAGGGTGTTTCAATGTTTCAATGGAATGATTACAAATGTGGTATTAACGTGGAATTTTACAACTTATTGTTGCTATACTGTATAATATGTTTCCTTATATCTAGAATCATGTACATCTTGAGCTGTCTCTCTCCATACAGGAAGTAGCATTACTAGCCATTCACTTTTATATCTCAGAAACTGGTCTTCTCTGGGCCCACATTTCATTCTCCTGACTGTGTACAGCATCAGGACATAGTGTGCTGTGTTGTACGCAGTCAGGTCACAGTGCAGCGTTCAGAGAAGACCAGGAGCATGACTGCAGGAGAGACCGACAGATCTGAGTAGCAGTGGAGCAGTGGAGAGTTAAAAGGGTTTTCCAAGATAGTTTCTTTCACTGATGACCTATCTTGTAGATAATTCATCATTATCTGATGGGTGCGTGCCCGACACCTGGGACTGCCGCAGCATTCTCGCAGCTTACCAAGCACAATACAAAACATGGTATAGCGGCTTTGCTTGGTATTGCAGCCCAGCCTCATTCACTTGAATGGGGCTAAACTGCTCTTAGGCCACGTGATTTTTGTGCGTGTGGTCACTGGCCTAGGAAAAGCAGAATAAAGGCCATGGCCTTCTCAAACAGCTGATTAGCTGGAGTCCCCAGTGTCAGATTACCCCCAATCAGATACAGATGACTTAACCACAGGTTATATCAGTGATGGCGAAACTATGGTAAGGGTGCCAGAGGCGGCACTCAGAGCCCTCTCTGTGGGCACCCACTCTCTGGAAACGTCTAAGGTGTACCAATATGCCTTAGACTTATCTTGCCATCTATCAGCGCAGGGCGCACTATGAACAGCACAGGCAGCGCGCTGAATGTAGGTAGGTTATTATAGCTAAAAGATAAAGTAAATGGAAGATATACTATACTGGACTGCAGTACTCAGGTTAAATTGCCATGTTGGCACTTTACGATAAATAAGTGGGTTTTGGGTTGCAGTTTGGGCACTCTGTCTGTAAAAGGTTCACCATCGCTGGGTTAGGTCATCATTAAAAAAAAAGATCTTGGAAACCCTTTTAACTTACCTTTCCTGCTCCACTGCTACTCTGCAGGTCCGTCAGTCTCTCCGTCAGAAAAAATCTCATAAAACCCCTTTCATTTATTTATTTTAGCTCTGTTGAGGGTCTCATCTGAGGTCTGATGGGACTTTGATATGGAGGTCTGATATGCAGGTATGATCTGACATCTGATATGGTGGTCTGACATGTGGGTCTAAAGGAGGCCTGATCTGAGGTTTGGTAAGGAGTACGATCCTAGGTTTGATATGGGGGTCAACATGGAGGTCTGATGGGGATCTGATCTGAGGTTTGAAAAAGATGTCTGATCAGAGGTCTGATATGGGAGTCTGATCTGAGTTCACACTTAGGTCACAATCATATTACTTGAAGTTTTTGCTTTAGTTTTAGTATTATTTGAACACACTTCTTACATTCTGTTACAAAAGCTGAAATAAAGATTACGTGCAACATTCAGGTACATTTACTGACAAATACTTAAGGTTCCTAAAGGTGAAATTCAGCCATGAATTAAAATGACTCTGCATGAAATCATCACCCACTGTTAGCAAAACCTTCATAATCCACAATTTAAAAGCATTATAAATATTAATGAAAAGTTTCCTTGCGAAAGAAGCCTCAGAACAGCTCACTATGAGGTATTTGATAGAAATGTTTATTATTTCCAGCAGACAGAAATGATTTCACATAGTCGCTGTCACTTTCACTCTAAACCATATCAGTGCATAATCTCTGAATATTGAGGTGGGTGGTAATGTGGGTTTTCTACAGGACGTTCATAGCAGCACATTTAGCTGAAATTTAGAGGAATTCATGTACTGCATACTAAAATATTGTCTGACCAACAAATATTCACAGGAGTCATAATGTCAAATCAGGAAATATTTATTTTACTTATATTTAGAAAAAGCTATATCATGCAAAAAAAAAAATAGCTAATTTATCAATCAATAATTAATACATTCCCCAAATGTATAACAATCCTATATGACTCTACTGAGAAATGATTAACCCTACCAATAATCCAAAATTGATTTGATTCACTGTAGCAGAGGGCCACAAGCAGCACATCTGCTGCTTAAAAGGACAACATGTGATGGTTAGGAAGCCCTGGGACATAATTTCAGGGCCCAGAAGCTTTAAGCCATTTCTCTGTATGTTAACAGAGAATAAGGAACCTTTAAGGGGCTACTGAAATTTATATAAATACATTTAATTTATCAGAGCACTAAGTTTACAATATTCAATTTGAGGAGTGCCATTTGAATGCAATGTATTGACCATGACTTGACATGAATGTATTGACCTTGAACAAATGCAAAATCTAGTGAATGTCAGAAAGTAAGTTTTTGACAACTCAAATTTTACACTGTATTTGATACAAGAAAGAAATGTCTTTCCTTACTATATAAACCAGTTTTTATTTTATTAGAGCAATCGAATGAAAACTGGGCTATAATTGGTTTCTGTAGGCAATAGGCAGATTGTGTATTAGCTGGGACTAAAATAAATCCTTAGGATAGACCATCAATATTCCAGGTACCCCCCACAGACAGGCCATCAAGACTGTCATATTTGAAAATCACTTTATTCACACTGGGACAGATTTATTAATACTTAAAAGAAGATTTGGGAAGAAAGTGTGTAAGACACTCAATAAATGTGGTGTACGGCATATTCACCACAACTCATGCTCAGTTTCAGCCAGAAATCTGTACATTTCAATTAGTATATCCCCTCCATTATGTACTTAGTTGAATTAAAGAAATCCCGCAAATATTTTTTTTAACCTATTAGGAAGGTACATGATATAAACTGTGGTGAAGGTAATCTTCTTACCAGTGACTTATTTGTGAGTATTTGTGAGTTATAATCTCATGTCTGATTCTTAGCTGTGTCATGTGACCAACACTCTGATCTTCAACTGACACAGGACAAGAAGTCAGTTACTTCTCCATTCTTTCCTATGAGACTTACAGTTAGTCTTCCATAGAAATACATATAGAAAATGTGTGTTTCCTGTCCACACATAAGATGATGAATTATTTGGAGAGTCAGAGTGTTGGGAGTGCTTTTGTGGGAGTGTTTTTTAACTATATTAATATATAACTATATTAAACTATAACTATATTATTATATAGCTATATTAAAAATATATATTTCAAATAAACCTCTGCTGCAGCTGTACAGTGACATCCATGCTTTGTCTGCTATGTCACAGATTCTTAGCATGGCTGTGTCAGGAATTTAGCACTGACATAATCCACTGCTGGAGGCTAGAGATGTCCCGAACCATTTGCCGGTGAACAGTTCCCTTCCTCCCAGACCTTCCCACCTCCTATCAAAAAGCAAGGACAGCATCCATCTTAGATTCATTCTGAAGCTGCAGTGTTAGTTAGAGCAGGGAGAGTGCTGCTACTGCTGAATTAATAGGGAAAGCGTTAGCTAGGCCAGTGTTCTGTGTCCACTCCAGTCCTCAAAGACTCATTGGTCTCTTTCACATGAGTGTGTCTGGATTAGGTCTGGATGCGCTGTAGATGGTTCAGTGAAAACTGTGCGATTTCACAGGCAAAGCCATTCAGTTTTGCCTGCGATTGCATTCAGTTGTTCAGTTTTTTCCGCGCGGGTGCAATGCGTTTTGATGTGTTTTTCACGCACGTGATAAAAAACTGAAGGTTTACAAACAACATCTCCTAGCAACCATCAGTGAAAAATGCAATGCACATGCACTTGCTTGTGGATGCAATGTGTTTTTCACGCAGCCCTTTTCACTTCTATGGGGCTAGGGCTGCGTGAAAAATGCAGAATATAGAACATACTGCGATTTTCACGCAACGCACAAGTGATGCGTGAAAAAAAACGCTCATGTACACAGACCCATTGAAATGAATGAGTCAGGATTCAGTGCAGATGCTAGGCGTTCACATCACGCTTTGCACCCGTGCGGAAAACCCGCTCGTGTGAAAGAGGCCATCCGCTGTAAGGACAGCGTCCTGACAGCACCCCAAAATGCCCTTTTTAGGGCTGGTACATTAGTCTGCTTTTATATTTTTTTTCTATATATATATTGCAGTTGCCTGCCCGTGTGTGAGAGGCCGCAGGCCCACAGACTGTACTGTGTGCACACCACTCATATAGGGTGCAGATAAAAAAAGTCATTTAATTTTTACCCTGTAATTTAATTGCAGTTGCCTGCCAGTGTGTGTCAGGCCCATTGACTGTACTGTGCCCACTGCCAGTGTCCATCACTCATATCGGGTGGAACAGTACCTTGCAGATAAAAAAGTCATTTCATTTTTACCCTTTAATATAATTGCAGTTGCCTGCCAGTGTGTGTCAGACCCACAGACTGTACTGTTCCCACTGCCAGTGCCCACCACTCATATCGAGTGGCACAGTACCTTTCAGATAAAAAAGTCATTTAATTTTTACCCTTTAATATAATTGCAGTTGCCTACCAGTGTGTGTCAGGCCCACAGACTATACTGTGCCCACTGCCCACCACTCATAAAGGGTGTCACAGTACATTGCACAGCGCACGCGCAGTGACCTAAAATTCAAACGAAGCGGACCGAGCATGGGTCTTTTTCCATCTCCAGCTCTTGCCCTGATAAAGGACAAAACAGAGATTAAACTGATAGGAATAGTACTTAGTTAACACTAGTTGCATTGGTGGCAAATTCCATTGCAAGTGCCCAAAATTAATAGAAAGCAGACAGAGCAAGCTTTTTTCTCTATCTCCCCATGCAAGGATTCAATTCAATACACGTCCCCTGTTAGGGGACTTAACAAAGATTAAAATGGTAAGAATAGTAGTTCACACTATTTGTATTGGTGGCACAGTACATTGCACGGCGCACGCGAAGTGCCACAAATTGGAAGTAAGAGAACCGACCAATCATCTTTTTCCATCTCCCAGTTCCTAAAATCTTTTCGATACATGTCCCCTGATAGGGGACGTAACAGGGATTACACTGATAGGAATAGTACTACTTAACACACCACTCATATAGGGTGGAACAGTACATTGCACGGCGCACGCGCAATGCCCCGAATTGGAAGGAAGAGGACCGACCAACCATCTTTTTCCATCTCCGGGTTCCTAAAATCTATTCCATACACCGGCCCCTGATAGGGGACAAATCAGAGATTAAACTGGTAAGAACAGATTTTTTTTATTTAAAAAAAAGAGGACAGCCTCTGCGGAGCTGGGTATTTTTTGGTCGCGTTACTAAACGCTCATGCACAATGGCTGTAGGCTCATGCATCCTTTTGTGGAGGTGACAAAACTGGTCATTCAAACCCAAGGCAACATCATTGACCTCATCCCATATGCGTTTTTTCTGGAGCGTGCCCTGCGAAAAGTGCTGGATCAGGCCGTAGATGAGCATGAAGAGGAAGAGTTGTGGTCACCATCACCACCAGAAGCAGCCTTGTCGTCATCGATTGCTGGACCTGCGGCAATGCAGAGAGAGGAGTCTGAAGAAGAGGAGTCAGAGGAGGAAGGTGGCTTTGAGGAGGTGGAAGACCAACGACAGCAGGCGTCCCAGGGGGCTTGTTGTCACATTTGGGGGACCCTTGGTGTTGTACGTGTCTGGGTGGAAGAAGAGACCTTCAATGACATCAGTGAGGACAAGGAACAGGACATGGCTAGCTTGGTATCCAACCTTGTGCAAATGGGGAGTTTGCGGTTGTGCAAATGGACTGTTTGCGGTTGTTTGCGGTGCGTTTAGAGGGGAGTTTGGTCTGTTAGAGTTTGGTCTGTCACTGTGAAGCGGGCGTAACCCTTACACTACCTGATCGATACAACATCATACCTGATCATATACACACACTGGATGTTTTAAAGCACGTTATTCCAAACAATTTAGGAATGTTAGGTGATTTATGCCCTTTATGGATTAAAACCCGACTCTGCGTAATTTTCCATGGGAGTTTTGCCATGGATCCCCCTCCGGCATGCCACAGTCCAGGTGTTAGTCCCCTTAAAACAACTTTTCCATCACTATTGTAGCCAGAAAGAGTCCCTGTGGGTTTTAAAATTCACCTGCATACTGAAGTCTATGGCGGTTCGCCCGGTTCGCCTGTTCGCAAACATTTGCGGAAGTTCGCGTTCACCGTTCGTGAACTGAAAATTTTATGTTCGCGACATCTCTACTGGAGGCTGGCATTACTTTGTTGTAAATGGAATGGTGGCACCATGTCTCTAGAATAGATACCTCAGGCTGTATTATCTATTGCATTATGGCAGGAAAGATTACACATATAGTAGTGGAAAAAATTCTAATATACAATTTGTCTAGTGGTGTATTGTCAGAAGTCATAGATATAGCATGCAATGCAATTAAACGTTTCTATACAGCACAGCCACTATCTACCATTTTCCTTACCCATAAACTGTGTTCAACTGAAGTTGTACGTGAATGTGCTACATTACATGAGTTGAGAATAATCTAGGGTTTCCAACAGACAGGAGAAAAAAAGAATTTGTGAATTTTCTGAAAAAGGTGACTTGTTAAATTCTGCCTTTTTTTCCCCAAGGACAGTGACAGAATGCAGAGTTTAACTACTGCACGAAGAGAATGTCTACTGAATGTAAATAACATCTTGACTAATGCAGGAGAACTGGTGCTGAAATATTTATTATGGTATATAGAATACTTTTTTTTAAGAGTGGCTAAAAATAAAAGCAGACCTGCCATTTCATGGAAGCTGAAAGATTATATTACAATCAATACAGTGGGAAATAAGAGCACAAATCATCATTCATTAATATGGCAAGGGACATCCCAAATGCCCTTATGTGACTAACATCAAAGTCTGGTAAATACTAAAACCTCAAGGGGGGATATTAAATGAAGAAAGACTTCAAGCTACAGCAGTTTCTAGGTTGAAAGTACTGAACAAGTAAAAAAAAATTATGATGGAGATCATATTGCATCTTTATGGTGCAAGGTAGCATAAAAAATTATATGGCAATATGAAAAAAACTATTGGGGCAATATAATTTCATAAGTCAAAATACAGAAAGAGCTTCATGAAGCAGTGAGCATTTGCTCATGAGCTCACTGCAACTGTCCTATTCTACTTGATTCAGGTAATAGAAGTAGGTTAGGAATTTCTCAATATACATTTTCCTAATGTTTAAAATGTTTTCTGGGTTCAGAATATTGATAGCCTATCCTCAGGATCGTTAAGGGTCTTACTCTTGGCAACCTCCGCCAATTAGTCATTTTATTGTCCATCTAATTGCATACCATCTAATTATTAGCGATGTTGCAGGATACTACTACTTACTAAGGATACATGTCTACTTACACTACTATGTAGACATATAGAATTTTGACTAATTCTTGTAAATCATTTCAGTTTTTACCTATAAAGATTGAAAAAGAGGCTTGGTACTTTTATTTTAAATTCCCCCCCAAAAAAGTTTTAAAATAGGATATAGAACTAAACAATATAGAGATGATTATCACCTTAAAATTGGTTGTATAACTTGGTTCTTTGGCTCTGGAAGACTCTGTACAACCATGTACATTACAGTGGCATAATACTACATCCTGAAACTGATTAGAAGTAGGTCTGCAATCAGAACAGAAAATGTCAAATGGGATAACTGTTTAAAGGGGTTCTACACTTCTACAGTCTTACTGGTGAGGTTACTTGCCAATAAGTTGATCAAAAAGTGACCTCCTTCTGGGGCATGCAGTGAGCATCTGTAAACTCTGCGGAATCCCTGCACTGTTCAATTTCCTTTAGTGCCACCACAGGACAAATTAAGCATTACACAGTCTAAATTCAAATCAATGAGTTGTCTGTGTGATGCAGGACTGGACCTATAAAGATAGATGGCAGTTGTAGACTAGAGATGAGCATTCTGAACAGGGAACCTCTCTGTATTAACTCAGAATTCCTTATTAGGCTATATGAAACTTGATTTTCTGAACTGAGTAAACTGGGTTTCCTTAGTAAAGTAAAAATTAAATATGGATAGCATTTATAGTTTTTTAGACTTACAGTTTAAGGTTCTGTGGTCGGTGAGTTGAAGGGATCAATATTTATTTTTAGTGTGCTTATGCCCTTATAGACTTGACGTCTGGATCAGTATTTGCATCCATAGCATAATAGCATTATTATGACCAGTAGTATATCATTTGCTATTATAGGAATATCATGCAGATAGCAGGAATACATGGCTAGATACACTTTCAATAAGTCATCCAATGGTGGAAGGAGATACAGTACGCTATGGCCACATAAATTCTGTGTGTACTGTATCCTTAACAAGCATGAATAAGTGCTGATTTTTAATAGCTTCTAAATGATGTCATGCTTGTCTTCACCATGTAAATAGTTACTTGAAATGATTATGGCTTAGTTTAAAGTCAATAAAGATCCTCTTATAGTAAAAATATATAGGAAATGTTGCTGAAGTTTGCTATTGTTTTTGTGTTTTAATCTCTGTAACAGAATGGCTTATTCTACCAATGTCAGAGCAATGTCTTCTTGCATTACGATCCATATTCATCTTTTTCTACTGGGCTGCCTCAGTGTGATTGATTGCTGCAGTTTGTGTATGCTACCTTTAGGACACTGATGCTAATGAGAGGGTACATCTCAAAGGATTTTACAGTCTGTAATAAATGTTAACAGATAGAGAATATAGTTTGTACACGGTCGAATGAAGTTACACTGTAAACTCAGAACAACTGCCAGAATATTCTTGGCTTCTGTTAAGTGAAGAAGAAGTAAATTTGTGTATAATAAAAACTGTATAAATCAGAATGGTCCAAGTAGCTCGGGAGACAGTATATTTATTTCAGGAAAAATTAGGTAACAGACCCTGTTCAAGCTATAAAGGTTGTATGACTATATCAGCTGTCACTAGATATAAGAAGTCTATTTTCTATTAATTCTCAATAATGTCTGCCTCCATGCTCCTTGCACCCTTTCGCACGTTATATCTGTGCATACACAGATACTGACTGATGACTTACTCATGATGCTCTGTGTATGCTACTTTTATAAAAGATGGTAAAATGATTGTACAAAGCAAGAATGTTTTTCTCTTGGGTCATCCCTGTAGACATATATTTACACATAGATTGTAAGCTCTTGAGGGTAGAGCCCTCCCTCTTATTGTCTAAATGAGTTATTTGTTTGTTACTTTGCAATATCTCTACATGTACCCCCTACAATATAAAGTTCTTTGTCATACAAATCACTCTAAATCACCATGAAACCTCAACCTTCTATCACCAAATCTTCACATAAATTGATATGATTCAAATAGCTCAGGGCCTATACATCATCGGACCCATGAGGGAGCTGGGCACCTGAGGGGCTGCTACTACATATTTGTCATTGGACAAGTGCTGCCTCATTTGTATCAGGTACCGCTGGCTACAGCCAGCTCTCTCTTATACCATTTCTGCTATACCATTTGATTATTTATCTGACCTGTCTTTGTTTGACCTCCTGATGAACCCTAAATAAGGGGGAAACGCGTTGGGGCGATCAGGTCACTTGAGGGCAATCCAGGGTTATAGGGGTAGGCACGAGGACGAGGGCTCACCACCATCAGGTCAGTCCCTCGGGCTTAGGGATAATCAAGGGATAGAGTAAGGATATCTTACCTGTCCCCCCCTAGCCGCTTTCTGCTCATACTTCCCCACCCCTACCTTGGCGCCCATATATGGTGTATATTGTTTTCACCAATTGAAGGGGAATTATTTTTGTTTGCTATTTAGTCATTTGGCTACTGCCATTTTTAATGCATATCATTAAAGGTATATGTTTTAGAGTCTACCACATGTAGGACTAAATTTATAATTTAATACATGGAGACCTGGTATCACGGTTTATGTATTTTTGTTTGTTCTAATCATTATTGTTTATGCCTACATTAATTCTTCCTCAGCCCATTTCCCCTGATGTTTCATTCACATCAAAACTGTGCATGCCTTGTTCTTCCTCACCCCATCTCCGATTATATGTTTCATTCACTTCATAATTGTGTATGCCTTGTTCTTCCTCACCCATCTTCTGTGGTATGTTTCATTCATGTCACTATTGTTTATGCCCTTTTCTTCTTTACCCCACCTCCTGAGATTTGTGTCACTCATTATGCATTAGCATACATCACTGATCTGGTCATCTTAGTATAGCATAGTAGTTAATTCTTCTTTATCCTTGTCTTGCTTTGAGTAAGACAAGACAGAAATGTTCTAGGCACTGATGTCTGTAAGGATGACTATGCTATACATGCTATGACAGTATGCTCCTCTCTGACCTACATTGTTTAAAATACTTAGCAATCATCTTGAACATAGCACTCTAGCCTTTTAAAGAACAAGAAAATAACGTGTTTACACTTTTATTATGTGTAATTTTGTTCAACTTCTTGAGAGGGTGAAAGGACATTTCCAGAACCATTCCCTGACACTTCAATTACTGAAGCTACACCCCTACAGCTCTTTATTGGCATTTTTAAAAGCTTAAGCCTCACGCCTTTCATAAAGTACATATTGCACTAAAGAACTGTGCCTGTCAAAATGTACTCGAACTCAAAAAACAACACTTAAAAAAAACAGCTTCAACTAATTATTTTCATTGCTTGAATAATTTTATTCACAAATGCTTATGTACTTTTTGTACGTACCAATTCTTTTTTTTTCTTTTTACATAAAATACTTCTGGACTAAATACATGTATGTGTACATCTGGTTGAGGCTTGAAAAATGTTGTTGTTTTTTTTACAATGAAAGTCCTTGAATATTATGTGTTTATTATAATGTATGCGTATATAAAAAGATCGTCCATAATATTAACCTCATAAGGAACCAGGCTGTACATGTATGGCGCTGGTGGACATGACTTAAGGACCAGCACCGCATATGTACGGCGGGCTGATCGGGTGGGTGCAGGAGCTGCGCCTGCCTGATCAGTGACAGGGGTCTGGCTGTCACTGATAGCTGGACACCGATGCCAGCGCAATAACCCTCACACTGCTGCAGTCAACGCTGACCACGGCACGTGCGGGATCGTGCTAGGTGTGGGGTGGCCATCGGGTCCCCACACTGTTGTGACAGAGACCCGATGGCAGGGACGGCAGTCCGATGCCTTCCTTAGGCATTGTGGCTGCCTTCTTGGAACACCCTGGATCTCACAGGCAGCAAGGCTGTAAGTGTATTACTCAGTTTAATACACTTACAGCTATTGCTTTACAATATAGAATTATTGTGATGCATTGTAAAGGGGATCAGACCCCCAAAAGTTGAAGTCATAGAGTGGAATTTAAAAAAAAAACATTCCACAGGACCTGCACAAGGACCTGCAATGACGTCACCGCCCTCACCACTTGGTGAGGGCGGTGACATCATCGCAGGTCCTTTTGCCAGTTCTGCAGAAAGAAGAGAATACCGGCTGGACGATCAATGGATGAGGTGAGTTTTTTTTTAATTATTTTTAACCCCTCAATGGCAATTTTATTTAGCATTCTGTCTTAAGAATGCTATTATTTTCCTTTATAACTATGTCATAACGAAAAATAATAAAGTGAAGTTCGGGTCCCCATTGAATTTAATGGGGTCTGGGTTCGGAGTCAAGTTCGGGTCCCGAACCCAAACTTTGACCTGAAGTTCGGCCTAACCCGGCGAACCCAAACTTCCATAGGCTCGCTCATCCCTAACATTCGGTAAACCAGTAAAAGTGTCATGAGTGCTCAGATCTCATTTATGCACATGAGGGGCTAGTAATTCTGATCAGATTCCACAGAATAGTTACAATAGCACAAATTTCCAAATAAACTGGTTGTAACAAAAAAGTATCAGAACTCACAGTGCATCATGGCTTGCTGCATACGGGGCTGCATAGTGAGCGCCCATGTTGATCCCTGTCCACCACCAAAAGCATGGGTACCAACATGAACTATTAATTGAAGGCAAGCTACCAAATGCAGTGGGACAACACTGCTCTGGGCAGTTTTCTGCTAGGAAATCTTGGGTTCTGGTGTTCATCTGGTATTCATGTCTAAACCAAGCATCCTATAGTTCTCGATAAAAACATGGCACAGTTTTCCTTATTATCAGTAGGCTCCTTCAGCAAGATAATATACCCTACTAAAATGTAAAAGAAAATGTTCAAAATGGTTTGAAGAGCATGACAAAATGTTTAGGGTGATGACTTCACCTTCAAATTCCTAGACTGAGGGTCCAATCCCCCAACTTGCAGCTTACACAAATCTACTTATAAGGTCTTGGTACAGAATTCCACATCATGGCTTTACAGAGTCTGTGCCTCAATAGGTCAATACTGTGTTTATGGTATGAGAGACACCTATACAATAATACTGTAGATGATAAGTGCTTATTCTTGTGTAGCTTAGTGTAAAATATTTGTAAAGACTAAAGACTTCCTATGTATCTCTTTTTAAGATTAGTGTAGAAATATGTGAAAAGTTTTCCAAGGAAGCACGAACAAAAAAATCTAATAAATTGAGATCTGTAACTGCTCTATGTGCACTTGCATTTCAAATATGTACATATAAAACTATGTATTCCCACCTTTAGTGAATTAAACTTAAAAATGCCATAATATGCCAAAAATGTTCAAAAGGCATGTGAACAGTCTCTGAGATCCACTGTAGAGTTGAGCGTACCGAATTTTAGTATGTTCGGGACACGGACCCGAACATTTTCATAAAAGTATGGGTTCGGGTCCGTTGTTTGGCGACTCTTCCCACTTTTTGAAAGGCTGCAGAGCAGCCAATCAGCAAACCTTTTACATCTTTGCCCTAAGAAGCCATCACAGTCATGCCTACTAATGGCATGGCTGCGATTGGCTGAGTGCAGCATGTGACCCAGACCCATACTAACTCTGCTGCTGTTAGTATAGGGAAAGGTTGCTGCCGGTGCTCTCAGGGAGAGATTAGGAAAGAAATCTGTTCAATGTGGTGGTATGAAATTTTCAAGCTACAGCAATTATTGAGGGAGGGTGCTACTGCAAACCTACTTTTTTGTACCCAGCCCTGAGCCCAGTGATACTGCAAAGTGTTTTTTTTTTTTTTAATACATCTGTTACTGAGGTAGGGGCCGGTGGCCATTTTAGCCACTGCAGGGTCCTTAGAACTGCATGTGACCTCCATGTGTGCCAGCCTGCCAGGGACATCAGTCTAATCCTTTTTGGTAGCTCAGTGAAGGAAAAAATCATTTTTTCTGGCAAGTCAAGTCTCCTACATTACCCTTTGTATAATTTAAGGGTGACATAGTCCATTTCTGTAGTCTGGGGCAAAAATCTGTATTGTGGTGCTATAGAGCACTTGTGCATACAACGCACCAAAACGTATTTTCAATTTCAGCAGTGAAATAGTGCATCAGTGTATTTTTTGGAAAAAAAGGTGGTATTCCTGGTCCACAAAGCAGTTTAAAATACACCGCCCAAATACCTATTTTAAATTTCTGCAGTGAAATTGTCATCAGTGTATTTTTGGGAAAAAAGTTGTATTCCTGGTCCACAAAGCAGTTTAAAATACACCACCCAAATAACTATTTTACATTTCTGCAGTGAAATAGTGCATCAGTGTATTTTTGGGAAAAAAACGGTATTCCTGGTCCACAAGGCAGTTGTGCATACAGCGTACAAATACCTATTTTAAATTTCAGCACTGAAATAGTGCATTACTGTGTTTTAGGGAGAAAAAGCAGTGTTCTTGCGCCACAAAGCAGTTGTGCATACAGTATTCAAATACCTATTTTAAATTTCAGCACTGAAATAGTTCATTATTGTGTTTTAGGGGGAAAAAAACGTGTTCTTGGTTCACAAAGTAGTTGTGCATACAGCGTACAAATACCTATGTTTAATTTTCAGCCGTTAAATAGTGCATTTGTGAATTTTGGGGAAAAAAGCCGTGTTCTTGGTACACAAAGCAGTTTTAAATACACCACCCAAATACCTATTTTACATTTCTGCAGTGAAATAGTGCATCAGTGTATTTTTGGGAAAAAAACGGTATTCCTGGTCCACAAAGCAGTTGTGCATACAGCGTACAAATACCTATTTTAAATTTCAGCACTGAAATAGTGCATTACTGTGTTTTAGGGAGAAAAAGCTGCGTTTTAGGTCCACAAAGCAGTTGTGCATTCAGTATACAAATACCTATTTTAAATTTCAGCACTGATATAGTGCATATGTGAATTTTGGTGAAAAAAGCCATGTTCTTGGTTCACAAAGTAGTTGTGCATACAGCGTACAAATACCTATTTTAAATCTCAGCACTGAAATAGTGCATTAGTGTGTTTTAGGGAAAAAAATGCCGTGTTCTTGGTTCACAAAGCAGTTGCTCATACAGCGTACAAATACCTACGTTTAAGTTTCAGCCATTAAATAGAGCATTTGTGAATTTTGGGGAAAAAATCCGTGTTGTTGGCTCACAAAGCAGTTGTGCCTACAGCGTACAAATACATATTTTACATTCCTGCAGTGAAATAGTGCATCAGTGTATTTTTGGTATTCCTGGTCCACAAAGCAGTTTTAAATCCACACCCCAAATACGTATTTTAAATTTCCACACTGAAATAGTGCATTTTTCTGTTTTATTTAAAAAAAAACATATTCTTGCTTCACAGAGCAGTTGTACATACAGCATAAAAATACATTTTTTAAATTTTTGCACTGAAATAGTGACTTTGTGTTTTTTTGGGAAAAAAAGCTGTGTTCTTGGTCAACAGAGCAGTTTTCAATAAATATATATGGTTTTTGAAATTAAGGCATTTAGAGCCAGGGATCACGGGTGGGTAGGAGGGTACTTCCTCTTTCTATTTCTCTTTTTCTCCAGTGTTTGGGATATGGACAGCTGGAAGCTGAACACTTCTATAGGATTTGGTGGAGAGGCTTGGTGACGGTGCCAGATGTGGTGACGTTGCCGCCACATCCGCTGTTTGCTTGGTGGCAGGTTCGGGTTAAGTTCGGTTCCCGAACCCGAACAATTTTGTGAAGTTCGGCCGAACTCGTCGAATCCGAATATCCAGGTGTCCGCTCAACTATAATCCACTGCTATCTCAAGAACAGGGGCCTATTTGACACCTCCATGAAGGGAAAGGTGATTGTGAGTAACCATGATTGATGAGATTTGGAAGTCCCATAGAAGTGAATGGAGTGATTCGTGCATAATGTTCACCTCTCTACTCACTGCAGCGTAAAACAAGCCCCATTCTCGAGACAGGAACCAGACCTGTCAGATGTTTATTGCATATGCTGTGAATGTGTCATAAAATTCCAGATGGGACAGCTCTCTTAAGTAAAGTAACTTTGAGAGGTCCAATCCACTGCATAAGATGACATGATCCATGCTCAATAATCAAATCGTAACACCAGATATATTTGAACTCTGATAATCGTTAGTTCTATTTTACCTTGTCTTGGAAAACTCTTTAAAATCTCAACAATTTGAAAATTGCTTCATGGGTTCCTAAACTGTTTGAGAACAAAAAAGTTTTAATGACATCGAACGACGGAAGAACAATATACTTTTCATGTTAACTAACCAAATATCAATATCAAGGAGAAACTTCAACCAGATATCTTTTAACACCCATATCAGCTATATTATACCTACCATTTTGACAGCTTTTGAGTTTCATGGTGTCAGGAGACTGTTATTTATCCTTCTCAGTGAATCTGTCATAGAGCTACTCTGTCACCTCAATCTGTATCCCTTACCTCTAGTTATCTAGCAGCTAATAAATACTCACTTAAGAGAAATTCTTATAAGCTTAACAAAAATTTTGATAAAAAGAGTGTTTTTGAGCTGTCAGAGAACTAGAGATAAGGGATACAAAGTAAGCCATTAAAGCAGCTCTGTGACATATTTTCAGAGAGAAATAGTCTTCAGGTACAGTGAAACTGAAAGTTATGAAGGAAAACCTTTTGAACATTTTTAACAAAGGCCAACTGAAAAAATGTTTTTAGCCCAAAACAAGTAAACTGAAATAATATACAAAATGTCCCAAAGCTGTCCAAAGCCTTTCACATTTAATACACTCTCTACAAATGCACCCATACAGAAGAGACTCTCCCTCTAATTGGGGATGGGAAAGAAGAAAATAATTTGGCATGTGTAGAGATCAAACAAAACACAATCTGTAATGTAATTTTGTAAACATGTGAATATATGGATTACAAATTGTAATACTATATTCACAGTATACATGCATACGAGCTATATAGCAGTACTATAATTTATAATCCACATATTCAGTGCTTGTACAGTGCTGTTGTTATCTTTTCTTTTGTATCTCAGGTATGGTGTTCATGCACTTGCGCATGTTTCATTTTGTAGACTGTGCTGATTTTGTATCTGCCATGCACACATAAAGATATGACTGTTTCCATTATTTTTCAGTACCCTAGTCATCCATATTTCTTAGAGGGTATCTTTAATTAGAGAAGAACAGAGCTGGATCCCACTTTCCCAGAGTTCATCCTGAAGGCCTAGGTCCAAGGAATAGTAAGCCATTTTACTGTATGTTTCCACTTGTAAGAGGTCCCCTTTCCCGGGGTAGATGGGTGAAGGCAGTTTGATCAAAATATTTGCAAAATACCTCATATTCATTAATATAGTTTAGTACAATTTATAATCCATGTAATCAATGTTAGCATTTTGTATGGTATTTGCTTTTGGACTGCAGCCACAGTGTACATACACTTGTATATTTATTTCATTTTATAGGACAGCTTTTTTAGACAGCTTTTTTATGGTGTCAGTATTCCATAGCAGGATGTCTTTATGGCAGGAGTGGTCTGATTTGACTGCTATTGTTGTAATTAGAGCTAGAGTGAGGACAATCTGCTAAAATGTCTCCCCAGTAGGCAGCGATAAAAGTCATCTGAGGTGCTCACCTTGTAATATGGATGGTATACCGAGCATACATCTGGACCTCATTTTGTGTAGGCTGCCATTGCAACACATTCAAAATGAAAAACAAAAAATGATTTCTGAAAAATCCATTTCAACAACAAGAACCCTTAATATTAATCATGTACTAACATTATTCCTTAAGTTTGAAATGTAAAAGACACAACTGTATATCAGGAAATAGATGATCATAATTTCAGCTGTAGCTTTTAGTTGGTTCCATTATAGCATACAATAGAATAATATTCATACAAAATTATTTATAGAGAAAAGAACACACATTTTCTTATAGCACACATACAAAAGCAATTATGCATAGTAAATCTTAGCCGTTCTTTCTTTTATCAGTCCTCACATTTTGACTGGTTTTAGTAGATTTGAAAAGCAAAACTATAATATCCAGCCTGAGCAGAGTGAATGGTAAAAGATATCATTACTAAACACATGCAAAGAATTCCTCTGTTTCTGTTTCCTGCGCTTGAGGCACTACAGTTTCTTTATTTCTGGAGTGATTTAGTCGCTTTTTGCACATCACTAACTTATATTCCAGTGGCAACTTCAGAATGTGATAAACGTCTTATAGCGGCTGAATTTTGGAAAGTGTCACCAAATGACGTACTGCATTTGCAAATTTTATATTGGTTCAGTATGTAATGGAAAATTATTGATGAAGCCTATGTTTACCACATTCATTGAAATTGAGTTTGTATCAATATCCCTGTTTTAAATTTAACATGCTTCATGCAATCGTATCCTGAGCAGTAAGACAAGCAAACTGTATAAGTAACCTGCATCATTATTGATTGTGCTACATTTAGCAATTTAGGTTATGGCAAAGCTTTATCGTGTGCAAAGAAGCTTGCACTCCTTTTTACGTTACCGAGAATGGAATTCATGGCTCTATTTTATCAAGCATAGTGTGTGTCCATACATAAAGAATAACATTAATATTCAGAGATAAAACAGCTGTATATACTATGGCAAATGTATCATGCTTCTTCGTGACTATAAGCTCCTATCGGTTGTACTGGTATGTCCAGCATTGGGATGAGATCAAGCAGAAAATTAATGCAAACAATGCATTTCAATGCAAGCATGCTGCATTAGTAGCGCATGTACAATGAAGCAAAGAACTTATTGAGATACTTATCCCTGAGGAGTATATTGGTTGGGTTCCCTGTCATCGTTGCCACCTTACTGCCACTGCCTGTAGCTGGTAAGGCATACAAAGAGAAAGAAAACATTAATAAAGATAGAAGTCCTTTATTACTTGCAAATGCAAAGCAACTCACCACATCCAGTGATGAGACACATTTGTATGCCCCGCATTAGAGTGAAGGCTGACTGCTGTCTAGGGAGATAGCCAAAGATTACAAACTGCTGTCAGTTTCTTTATCTACACAATTGTATGGAATTTGGAATGTATAAGATGCCATTACATGATAAAAATTCTGAGAAAGAAGAGATCACTGGCTGCTCGCCATCTGATAAAGTGAAATCTGATGTTTTAGTTCACTTTGAAAAAAAGGTTACTCTTGAAACGGACATTAAGGTCCATTTCTACTGACATGGTAGCAGAAGAAAAATAGAATCAGTTCTGAAAAAAGAGCAATTGTTTTATGTCTTAGCCACCAATCATATTCTGGATTTCGTTTTCTTAGTTCAGATTAGAAAATGGATCCAGTGTTCTGCTTGGCTGATTTTCATATGGAAGGCAAGCAAAGACTGTCCTCAAGTTGTCAACTGTCCAGCCAATACGGATCACCATTGGCACGGCACATGTGGTTGACATGTAAAAATGTTTTCAACATATGAATATTTAGTTATATCACTGTTAGATTATAGAACCTGTCACATACTTAGCAAGGATGCTGATGTAGAGTTCTGCTATAATTTATGACAGTTTCCTGGCGTAGATTATAATAAATGTGACAGTCAAGCTACGCAAGCCATACACCACCTGCTACTTTGTAAAGTGGTGCGCAATGCGTAAAAATGCTAAATATTTTGGTGCTAGTTTTCTGGCGCACAGGGGATAATAAATGCTTCCCCTAGTTTCAGATTTTCTAACTAAGATATAACTTGTAAATTAGATGTACTGTATATTTGGAAATCCAGTTGGCACTTTTTTTGGTAATGGCAGAATATATGTTATTGTTATAGTATAATAAATCATGTAAGAATGTGTAACAAAATGATGACCAAGAAAACAGCCGACCATCAGAAGGGTTATATTCACTATAGACATTGATAACTGATGAGCTGACCAACATATTCACAGTTAAGTTTGACCATTAGTAATGAAAATACCTTGGGAAAATCTGGAATAATTGAAGACATTCCATTCAGGGCAGGCAAAATAATAGCATTGTGTATGATCTTCAGTGCATCAAATGTAACATTTCTAACAATATCTGAATTACTCAATGCTAAAATATCATATTGTGTACAATTATGACTTCCTCTAAAGAACCCCTATAATGTAAACCTACACAGTTATTTCCAAAAACAGAAATAAAGGAATAAAGCAGGGGAAATGATCCAAAAAGAGCTCCTCTTGCAAGAGGTCATTTTTTGTTCCCCCCAATGAACCTCCATCACATCTATAAATGGCCCTAGAGGCATCTTATTTGCATTGAGATTACTATGACCAAAATAATTTACATCTCTTCCTAAATGAATAAGTAGGATAGAATAAGTAAGCCCTGCAACCCTGTCCTGATAGCATTTTGATTTTTGATCTAAGCTCCCTCTTGGCTTTGTATGTACGATGTATTACAATATCTCTCTCTATATATATAGATATATAGATATATACATATATATAAAAGAGAAAGTTTGTATATTTGTTCTTAATAGGCTCCTACATGCCTTGATGAATCTCAAAGAAACTTGGTTGATATACACTTCACGATCCAACTTAAAATAAGTTGTCAAGTCCATCCAACAGAGTTCTGGAACGTTCTTCCAATAACGTTGAACATTGTGTCTGAACTGCAGGCAGTATGTTAAGCCTCATTCACGTCACTATTTTGGTTAGTGATTTTCATCAGTGATTTTGAGCCCAAACCAGGATTAGAGCCTCCACAGACATAAGGTATAATAGAAAGAGCTGCTCCTGTTCTGTGTTTAGAACCGCACCTGGTTTGGGCTCAAAATCACTGATGAAAATCGCGGACTGAACACTGACTGTGTGATTTAGGCTTTATAGAGCAGGAGGAGCTGAAAAGATTGAAATATAGTTTTATGGGAAAAGATTCAGCAAATCTCCCTCTATGATTGTGTATACAGAGTTAGCTGTTGACCACTGATAGGACTGCCTGCTTGACTTCAAAGCCCAGAAGGAGCAGGAATTTAAATCAGTGAAATATAATTTATACTGAATCTAATCCCACAAAACTGTATATATCTATCTGTTCAGCTCCTTCTGCTCTATACCATGCTGTCTGCAGATTAATTCACATTTTCATGGTGACAGGTTCCCTTTAAAATGTATACACTAATGTACTGTAACTGCAACTGCTGCGGCACCTCATCCCATAGAAACCAATCACAGCACAGCTTTCATTTTACTATATCAGTTCTTACAATACTGTAGACATATGTTTACTAACCTGTGGTTTAACAGCTGTTGCAAAACTACAACTCCCATAATGTACTGATGGCTGCATGCTGTCACTCTCCTCCTACATAGCCCCAGCAGGCATGATGTGTCACCATATTGCACCTGAGGCTGGAGAGAGCATAAGCCAGGCAATGGTGAAGCAGGGAGGTGATACAGCTGAAATGGGGACACACATCAGCCGTCCCAGGACAGTGGAACAGTCACAGAAATCTGGAACTGCCACACCAGATCTGGGACATTTGGGAGGTGTGATGCAGTATAATGGTTTTGCAAAGTTTGCAGGCATTACCAAACTGTTAAGGCAGCCACACATATTCAATAGCTATTGGCCAAATGATCAGCTACTGCATCTCTCTTGACTTCCTCCCAGCTCCCCCTTGCACATCAGTTAGGCTGAACTGGTACAGTATGCATATTTAATGGTGGGAGAGGAGAAAGCCGCTGCTAGAGACTTCTGGTGGTGGATTATCTCCCGGGGGACAAAATGATTAGGCAAAAATATTCATTTTGCCTGATCCTTCTCTCCCCCGACATCATCTGTTGGGGGAGAGTTATGAGCTTCCCATACAAATTAAACCATTAACCACACCCCCAAGAACAGCAGGTTTGGAAAACAATACACTAATGTGTATGGTGGCCTATAAAGGCCATTTTATAAAATAGTGGACGTTTTCTTTACCTCTCTACCTCTCTAGTTGGGTCAAAGGCAATGAAAATTTCTAAGAAAAAAATTAGCATTAGAAAATATTTATAAAGATAGATGTACACCTAGGCAATGCCAGGTATATACTCTAGTATATTTTATAAGTCATTATGACTAAATTTAATATTCATGACTATAGACAGAAGAGAAGCAAAATCTAATGTCAAGATGACATGAAGCATAGAAGAAAAATGCCAGAATGAACCATATAATTTAATAAGTGTTCATAAACACTGCAAAAAATAGCCTTCAAGTAGTGAGATGTATCGTTACATTCCCAAATAGTTATATAACACAAAGGAAGATAAATTCTTTATTCTGTGTGTCACTGTGTCTTTTTCAATCAGCTAGCACACACCAAGCAGTCACAGCTGTTTTATAGCAACACTTGATTGCATTGGGCAAATAATATTATAAGGCGCTGTTACTTATGTGCAGTTCTTGCCTTTTAAAATTAATGTACCACTGCAACACTTCCTTTCTTGCCATGGTATATTGAATTTGATAGTGTTCCATCTGAATGTACCCAATCGAAAAGTACTCCCATTACGGAGATACTAATTCTAGGCAAAATGATGTCATTATTGTCCTAGAGAGAAAGTTACTTATTTTTTTATTTTTTTCCCCTCTATATAATGTATGGAAAATAAAAAAATATACAACTTAAAACATTGTAAAAAAAGGAACCAAATTAGTTAAAGGGTTATGACATGATTAAAATAAAAAATGAAAGTCAGATATCATACCGTACATGGCATTCTCTTTCTAACAAAGCTAGAACCAGCCCTGTAACTCACATGGATCTGGAGATCTCCCCATGCATTGCTACAATTGCCTGCTATAATATTTTTATGCTGGTAGTTTAGGAGCATGTCCTTTCTGCTGCAGCACTCTTCTTGTAACTGTCACAACTTCTAACAGTAGATATAGCTAATGGCAGTTATATTGCATGGAACAGAGCATGTGTGTCCACTTGAGTAGGTGGATGTGCACATTAGTATACAGTTAAAACACCAGTGGGTTCCATTATAAAGTTAAAAAATATCTTACAACAGGAGTTTTTGGACTATTTTTTGGACTATTTTTCCCTATAGAGAAATCAAACAAGCCTGTGTCTGTAAGAGTATATATATATATATATATATATATATATATATATATATAGAAGCCAAAATCAGGCAGCACTCCTCCAGTGTAATTAATCAAATGGTGCACGCGTCCACCCCTGGTTGCGGGGTCTCTTTCCAAATCCAACAAACTGGCGCAGCACTCCTTAGGTAAAGTGAACAAAATAGTGTTTATTCACACATGTTTAACACAGCAACGTTTCAGCTCTCTCACAGAGCCATTTTCAAGCCAAGTCTTGGCTTGAAAATGGCTCTGTGAGAGAGCTGAAACTTTGCTGTGTTAAACATGTGTGAATAAACACTATTTTGTTCACTTTACCTAAGGAGTGCTGCGCCAGTTTGTTGGATTTATATATATATATATATATATATATATATATATTGGACAGTGCCTAACATCTAGCCACATAATTTAAAGTAAAAATGCTGTAAAAAGGTATGATTTTTGGTATTGTAGATCGGCTCCACTGAACTGAGTAGGTTTGAGCTAAAGAGTCAGATATACCCTGTGGATAGGGGTGGCACTGTTTCTGTTAGGAGCCATTTTTCTGTTATTCTGGACAATCCCTTTAAGCATGCATTCCACACATTGTGGTTGAAGTGCAATTTTACAAACTTCAGTGATTTTGCAAAAAAAATAAAAATGCCAAAAATGCTGCACAACCACATTGGGTAAACTTAGCCTTCCCTATCTCAACAAATTATACGGTATGTCAGCAGTGTTTTAATGGGTACATATGGGCTTGCCACGAAAAAGTACGTAAATGCATATTTGATCAAAAACAGGCTATGTAAATTAATATGATCATTCTAGAATGATGGGAGACATGGTAACTAACATACCTTTATTAATATGGTAGTTGAGATTAACATATTTATTTTATAAAAGAAGGCAGGATAGCCAGTGATGCCAAGTGGTGATGTCCAGTGTACGTATCATATTACAGTAATTCTGTCCGAATAATGTACAATAGCTAGTGCTTGTTAAATGACAAGTAAGGGTGGGTTCACACTAGCGTTATGGTTTCCGTTATGGCCTTCCGTTATAACGTGGTTATAACGGAACATAACAGAATCCATAAGACAGAAGGACGGATCCGTTCTTTTGCCCAAAGACTTCTATTATGACATCTGGTTCCCGTTATGCAAGACAGAAAACAAAGTCCTGGGCTTTGTTTTCCGTCTTGCATAATGGGATCCAGGCGGATCTGTTATGCTTTCCCATAGACTTGTATTATGACAGAAAGCAAACGGAATGCCTTTTAAAGGCTTCCATTTTGCATTCTGTCTGGGCATTCCGTTATTTTCCGTTATAACGAAAAGCAATAATGGAATCCCTAACGCTAGTGTAAACTCACAACAACCTGTCAACATTTGCAGTAAAATTGTGAGATACTGCAGTCATCATGCAACCGCACTCAAAATGCACCAAAAAAACTGTCATCAATGCTTTGCACCACATTTGTATTTTACACACTTTTAGAGTCTTTTTCCAACTCGTATGACAAGGGGATTTGGTTTAGAAGCAAAGTGTTGTGACCTGACATAAATGTGCATGGCTTAATATGCACCTAAAATGAGCCACAACTAATAGTCAACTAAAAAAAAGGAAGTGTAAAGTTAGACTAGACATTCTAAAGGTATGCTGGATTTATCAATCAGAATCATACAATTTCATAAATCTGGCTGGCTTACACTGTCTAATCTAAGTTTACACTGTCTAAATCTTAGACAATATGAAGTAATTTACTATAGACCGGCTTTCACATGCCAGTTGTAGTGAAGGCCTCACTAGAGGAAGGGGCACATGCCTCTTAATAAATCTGCTGTCCATCCACCAGAGCTGAAATCTACTCCAGTCAGGAGCAGTATTATATGTGTGCTGCAATGTGCACACATTTTCTAGTGTACATGATATTAATTAAGTTGGGCTGCAGAGGTCCCACGGCCCCACAGTAGACTGCCTCCTCTGGCACACGCCTTGCCTCGTCCCATTGACACCCCATCTACTTTCATTGTAAAAGTGGCAAGGGTATCAGAGAAGGCTAAAAAAAAATCACTAATTTGTTGCAGCACTTGTAACAAACTTTGTGATTTTTCTATACCAGAAAACTGCAGCAGACCTATGATAAATAACCCCCTTATTAAGTATTGTATATCTGCCTCAATTGAGGCTGCACAACAGTTATGGTAACCTGCAATTTTACCACTAGCAAATGTTGATGAAGATATCTGCTAGTATCATTTCCCACTACATCCTTCGCCTTTTTCGGTGTTTGCAAGAAGATATTACTGGGCACGTCTCTGTTCACTTTTTAAGCAATCCTATATGTGCACACAGGTATCAAGTTTGATTTTCAGCACAACGTTTTTTTTACTGATGACACTTTACTGTGTATTTCCTCCAGTAAAAGTTCTCCTGATCTCCAGAGAAGCTCTTAGGAAACAATTTCAGCATCTCCAGAAAAGGTGTTAAGTAATCCTTTCCGTTACACAGGCCCAATCTCTACCTAGCTTCATGAACACTGTATTATTTCCAATGTGTCACCTCTAAATCCAGCTCAAACCATGAGAGCCGCATTCTGCAGCTTGTTCAATTATATTTGCAGGAAAACATGTTCCCCTGTATGCTTTAAATTAACGCCACAGGATCATTAGATTACTTTTTGCTATTAAAGTAACAGTAGGTAGAATATTTGGTCACCCTAGGCTGCTTGGCTAGGTTTTAAGATAATGATTTTATAATTGTGACAATTACTTGTGAGTGTGCATATATTTTATTTACGTACTTTTATGCATGTGTAGGTAAATGGAATTATAAAGGGGTAGATTTTAAATAATCATATGTTATATTGAATAAAAAACCTATTACATTTTAGGTTTTCATGAATTGCTAGGGTATTTAACACATAAGCTCATGTAGTTTCTTACCTCATGTACATCTTCCCTATGATTTTTCTTTTTAAATGTGGACTCTCCTGACCCATTTTCACCATGTAAATAATTCCCTCGGTTTATATCTCGTATACAGCACTTCCTGTTACTGTATCCAACCAAACCCATGATGCACTTCTCTTTTCTCTGCCACAGCTCAAGCACAGCGCCTAACAACACCCAGCTGATTTATAGCTTCTCTCATCCTTCTAGTGACATAGACACTGCCCTATCACTGCCCCTAACACCCAGCTGGTTTATAGCTCCTCCCACCAGCTAGTTACATAGACACTCCCCTATCACTGCCCCTAACAACACCCAGCTAGTTTATAGCTCCTCCCACCAGCTAGTTACATATACACTTCCCTATCACTGCCCTTAACAACACCCAGCTAGTTTATATCTTCTCCCTCCCAGCTAGTTACATAGACACTCCCCTATCACTGCCCCTAACACCCAGCTAGTTTATAGCTCCTCCCACCCACCTAGTTACATAGACACACCCTTATGACTGCCCCTAACACCCAGTTAGTTTATATCTTCTCCCACCCAGCTAGTTACATAGACACTGCCCTATCACTGCCCTTAACAACACCCAGCTAGTTTATAGCTCCTCCCACCCAGCTAGTTACATAGACAGTCCCCTATCACTGCCCCTAACAATGCCCAGCTAGTTTATAGCTCCTCCAACCCAGCTAGTTATATAGACACTCCCCTATCACTGCCCCTAACAATACTCAGCTGGTTTATAGCTCCTCCCACCCAGCTAGTGACATAGGCACTCCCCTATCACTGCCCCTCACCCATGGACATATAACATCACAGGAAATAAGAAAGAGCAGCATGGACATGGTCATGAGACCACAGCCCAGAGAGCAAGATAGGTAAAAGAAATACATTACAAAATTACATCTACTTTCATAAATGATTATTGTTAAGGATGTTAATGCAAATTGGAAAATCCTTTAAAATATAATGCAAGCCTGTAAGGTGTATGAATGTATCTAAAATTTGGCAGATTGGCTATTTATCTTAATTTTTAACTTCAAATTCTACTCGCTCTCAAAGTACAGATGCCAGTGCAACATGTTCTCTGCTGTCAAGCCAACCTTCCTTCACATCTTAGGAAAAAACAATGTCTCTGACTGTAGATTTGTAGGTTCATCTGGGCAAAACAGCAATTAGAGATATGAATCTGATGGCTACAGAGCTCAGACAAAATGTCCTCAGCCTCTTCTGTTCCTATGTGCAATCAGATAAAAGAAAAGCCTGCATTGAGTGTGATGACCATCCAAGGATCCTGCTCAATCCTTACATAGCAGTAAGGTCTGTGTCTGTTTTGGTGACCTGGAGAAATACTGCCAGAGACTCTTTAAAATATTGAAAAAGAAAAAGAAAAAAGACAACGGGGGTGATTTTGAAAAGTGTTTTTGATTTAGTTTTGGAGTGAACTGTGACATATCCTCACAAAACAATAGTTAGACAAAACTATGGATATGTAGTGATTGGCCTATTTGTGCTTTGCACCTAGTAAGACAGTTTACGTAGTCCAGAAGATTTGTGTGCGTGTCATACATATACCTTGGCCTCATTTAGTTGCAAAATGTTGCACAAAATTATGTGTAAGCTGACACCAATCCTTAACTGCCATAGAGGGGAAAATATGGCAGAATGTGATTATGCAACTGTGGCACATTCAACAATTTTTTTGCAACATTTTCAAAAGTTTTGCATACAGGCAATTAACTTTTCTAGGGATGAGTGAATCGACTTTAGATGAAATATCCGAAGTCGATTCGCATAAAACTTTGTTTCAATACTGTACGGAGTGAGCGCTCCGTACAGTATTAGAATGTATTGGCTCCGATGAGCCGAAGTTATTACTTTGCAAAGTCTCGCGATACTTCGCATAATAACTTTAGAAATTGATTTATATTGTAAAAAACCATTTCCTAAACTCGGGTTAGGTTCCATGGTACCACTTGGAACCGAACCCGAGTTTGGGAAATGTTTTTTACAGTATAAATCAATTTCTCAAGTTATTATGCGAAGTATCGCGAGACTTAGCAAAATAATAACTTTGGCTCATCGGAGCCAATACAATCTAATATTGTACGGAGAGCGAGCTTCGTACAGTATTGAAACTAAGTTTTATGAGAATCGAGTTCGGATGTTTCATCCAAAGTCGATTCGCTCATCCCTAACTGGGGATATATGGTAACTTTGGCCATAAGACATGCCGCATGGTCAAACATTGCAGCCTCATAATGCCACTGTACTGTGTATTGCAGCATAAAAGCGACCACAACCTGACAGATGCAAGAAATCCAAATATGTAGAGACTGCTAGGTCAACTTGCAGGTTGCAATGTAACTAGAGATGAGCAAAGTTTTGAAAAATTCAATTTGGCAGCTTCGCTGAAATGCGCCAAAACATTTGATTTGTTACAAATTAATTTGTCACAAATTTCTATAAACCAGGTATACCTAGGCCACCCTGCCTAATCATATTCTTCCCACTTGTTGGCCCAATCTCAGTGTGAAGGCTTGGAAGTTAACCCTTTCTCGACTGCTAACAGTATATTTATGTCAGCAGCCGGACATTTAAAAATGGCCATGGCAGCCGGGTGTCTGCTGTTTTAAAGAGCAGACACCCGAACTAATGTCCGTGACCAGCAGTAATGCCAGTCATGGACTTTTAACCCTTCCGATGCCATCGTCATCTGTATGCGCTCCAGCTCCCCGGCGGATTTATGCATGTATGCCGCAGCCCCTGTCCTTCTGTGTGATGGTACCAGAGATGGTACACAGCATTGAGTTGAGAAAACCTTCCTTAAAGCAATAAAATTGAGGGATGACCAGTATCCCATGTGGATACCTCCATAAGGTCTTCCTACTATGAACCTTTAGAGGGGTATTTTGCTTTTAATATTATTAGGGTTAAAACAAGATGGCAGAACATGGTGGATAGATCAAGCATGGCCTCTGGATTAAAGGTTAATATACGAGACCGCGCGCTTCTCTCTTCTCTCTTCAATGATTCATACAGTTCACCAGCAGTATATTGGTTAAGACAGTTGAGTCACCCAGGCTCCTTTCCTCCAGAAATTCTGTGTGATGTCAGAAAGTATACACAATAGTGAAGTACCTTCGCTACTATCGTACCTCTATTAATCGAGTATACTCACTAGACGCAGATGGAATCTCGGTATATAACAGACTTTCCTGCAGCAATCTGCACTTCTCCAAACTCTCCACATTTCTCAGCATCCAACTGCAAGTTCAAAATATGCCCTCCATGGTGAAGTAATGCCAAACATTAAAAGCATAATGACTTTAATTATACTCACAAACATCGATTAAAATACGCGTAACAATTTCTTTCTGTGCCCGACCCGGGTTTCACTCCATGAGCTTCGTCAGGGGCGTCTAGAGTGTAACCATCCCCCACCTATTAATATTGACCTTCCCCACCCTAATCACCTGCGCTAATTATCATCCACCAATACTATGTCCGTTTTTCTTCCTAAGCATATGCAAAACCGCATCCAACAATCAAAGAACATACCCATCATAGCATACAAGCCTACATAAGTCACAATTCACACCACCCACATCTTTAGACGACAATCAAAACTTACTTTAGTAGTACATGCACACTTTAGCCTTATAGGGAATCCACCTGACAGGGAGTATCATCTACTTTTTTATTCCTCTTTAGTTTTTTCATGGTGTCCTCACAATACACAACCGCGTTTCCTCCTCACTCTACCCATCTCATATGCTTTTCTTTTATTCCTTTTTCATGTAATGCATGTTCTTAGGTCAAAATCGACATTCAGACCTGTCGGTTGCAGGGTGCCCATCTGGTAAATCTCACATTTATCAATCTTCGCAATATATTCACCTCCTCTCCAGTTCTTTGTCATTAGTTCTATCCCAGAAAACTTTAACCCCTTTGGGTTCTTCTGATGTACAATCTTAAATTGTCTTGACACTCCATGTGTGTCAAGACCTTTTTGTATATTCCGTATGTGTTCAGCTATGCAAATTTTTACTTTTCTGTTTGTCCTTCCTATATACTGGAGGCCACATGGGCACTCCAGCATATAGACTACTCCTATGCTCTCACAAGATATATCTCCCTTTATCCCTAATTCCCTGTTATTTTTATTGGAATAGATCTTATTTATTTTCTGTTGTCTATCCTTCAGATTTCTGTTCTTGCAAGAAATACAAAAGCCGCACCAATTAAATTGGTTCTTTTCTTTTTTATCTATTTTCTCTGGGATAGCACTATAAACATGCACCATCTTCAAAGTGCAACATTCTAAGTGCTGAGACCGAATTATACCAGAATTTAATATTATGGATATGGAATCCACCTTGTCATCACTGCCTACTGACCATCACCCAATTCTCTCCTCTCCAGGTATGTCTACTCTGAAGCTAACTGCTACATCCAGCTTTCCCAGAGTCTGATATCGTCCACACCCCTCCTGTTTCCTTCACATTGCTTGGTATGTCTACTCTGAAGCTAACTGCTACATCCAGCTTTCCCAGAGTCTGATATCGTCCACACCCCTCCTGTTTCCTTCACATTGCTTGGTATGTCTACTCTGAAGCTAACTGCTACATCCAGCTTTCCCAGAGTCTGATATCGTCCACACCCCTCCTGTTTCCTTCACATTGCTTGGTATGTCTACTCTGAAGCTAACTGCTACATCCAGCTTTCCCAGAGTCTGATATCGTCCACACCCCTCCTGTTTCCTTCACATTGCTTGGTATGTCTACTCTGAAGCTAACTGCTACATCCAGCTTTCCCAGAGTCTGATATCGTCCACACCCCTCCTGTTTCCTTCACATTGCTTGGTATGTCTACTCTGAAGCATTAATGTCTCTTTCCCTGCTGGATTTATTGAGTATTTGTTTACATTGACTATTTCTGTATCTGGTCCTCCCTTGATTAGGCCATAAGTAGCCCCTCCCCTCTTGTTCACACCTGATTGAACACTGAGTGGTATAAATCTAAGTTGTTAGGTCATTCCAGACCTTGGTCATTCCAACATGCACCATCTTCAAAGTGCAACATTCTAAGTGCTGAGACCGAATTATACCAGAATTTAATATTATGGATATGGAATCCACCTTGTCATCACTGCCTACTGACCATCACCCAATTCTCTCCTCTCCAGGTATGTCTACTCTGAAGCTAACTGCTACATCCAGCTTTCCCAGAGTCTGATATCGTCCACACCCTCCTGTTTCCTTCACATTGCTTGGTATGTCTACTCTGAAGCATTAATGTCTCTTTCCCTGCTGGATTTATTGAGTATTTGTTTACATTGACTATTTCTGTATCTGGTCCTCCCTTGATTAGGCCATAAGTAGCCCCCTCCCTCTTGTTCACACCTGATTGAACACTGAGTGGTATAAATCTAAGTTGTTAGGTCATTCCAGACCTTGGTCATTCCAACATGCACCATCTTCAAAGTGCAACATTCTAAGTGCTGAGACCGAATTATACCAGAATTTAATATTATGGATATGGAATCCACCTTGTCATCACTGCCTACTGACCATCACCCAATTCTCTCCTCTCCAGGTATGTCTACTCTGAAGCTAACTGCTACATCCAGCTTTCCCAGAGTCTGATATCGTCCACACCCCTCCTGTTTCCTTCACATTGCTTGGTATGTCTACTCTGAAGCATTAATGTCTCTTTCCCTGCTGGATTTATTGAGTATTTGTTTACATTGACTATTTCTGTATCTGGTCCTCCCTTGATTAGGCCATAAGTAGCCCCCTCCCTCTTGTTCACACCTGATTGAACACTGAGTGGTATAAATCTAAGTTGTTAGGTCATTCCAGACCTTGGTCATTCCAACATGCACCATCTTCAAAGTGCAACATTCTAAGTGCTGAGACCGAATTATACCAGAATTTAATATTATGGATATGGAATCCACCTTGTCATCACTGCCTACTGACCATCACCCAATTCTCTCCTCTCCAGGTATGTCTACTCTGAAGCTAACTGCTACATCCAGCTTTCCCAGAGTCTGATATCGTCCACACCCCTCCTGTTTCCTTCACATTGCTTGGTATGTCTACTCTGAAGCATTAATGTCTCTTTCCCTGCTGGATTTATTGAGTATTTGTTTACATTGACTATTTCTGTATCTGGTCCTCCCTTGATTAGGCCATAAGTAGCCCCCTCCCTCTTGTTCACACCTGATTGAACACTGAGTGGTATAAATCTAAGTTGTTAGGTCATTCCAGACCTTGGTCATTCCAACATGCACCATCTTCAAAGTGCAACATTCTAAGTGCTGAGACCGAATTATACCAGAATTTAATATTATGGATATGGAATCCACCTTGTCATCACTGCCTACTGACCATCACCCAATTCTCTCCTCTCCAGGTATGTCTACTCTGAAGCTAACTGCTACATCCAGCTTTCCCAGAGTCTGATATCGTCCACACCCTCCTGTTTCCTTCACATTGCTTGGTATGTCTACTCTGAAGCATTAATGTCTCTTTCCCTGCTGGATTTATTGAGTATTTGTTTACATTGACTATTTCTGTATCTGGTCCTCCCTTGATTAGGCCATAAGTAGCCCCCTCCCTCTTGTTCACACCTGATTGAACACTGAGTGGTATAAATCTAAGTTGTTAGGTCATTCCAGACCTTGGTCATTCCAACATGCACCATCTTCAAAGTGCAACATTCTAAGTGCTGAGACCGAATTATACCAGAATTTAATATTATGGATATGGAATCCACCTTGTCATCACTGCCTACTGACCATCACCCAATTCTCTCCTCTCCAGGTATGTCTACTCTGAAGCTAACTGCTACATCCAGCTTTCCCAGAGTCTGATATCGTCCACACCCCTCCTGTTTCCTTCACATTGCTTGGTATGTCTACTCTGAAGCATTAATGTCTCTTTCCCTGCTGGATTTATTGAGTATTTGTTTACATTGACTATTTCTGTATCTGGTCCTCCCTTGATTAGGCCATAAGTAGCCCCCTCCCTCTTGTTCACACCTGATTGAACACTGAGTGGTATAAATCTAAGTTGTTAGGTCATTCCAGACCTTGGTCATTCCAACATGCACCATCTTCAAAGTGCAACATTCTAAGTGCTGAGACCGAATTATACCAGAATTTAATATTATGGATATGGAATCCACCTTGTCATCACTGCCTACTGACCATCACCCAACTCTCTCCTCTCCAGGTATGTCTACTCTGAAGCTAACTGCTACATCCAGCTTTCCCAGAGTCTGATATCGTCCACACCCCTCCTGTTTCCTTCACATTGCTTGGTATGTCTACTCTGAAGCATTAATGTCTCTTTCCCTGCTGGATTTATTGAGTATTTGTTTACATTGACTATTTCTGTATCTGGTCCTCCCTTGATTAGGCCATAAGTAGCCCCTCCCCTCTTGTTCACACCTGATTGAACACTGAGTGGTATAAATCTAAGTTGTTAGGTCATTCCAGACCTTGGTCATTCCAACATGCACCATCTTCAAAGTGCAACATTCTAAGTGCTGAGACCGAATTATACCAGAATTTAATATTATGGATATGGAATCCACCTTGTCATCACTGCCTACTGACCATCACCCAATTCTCTCCTCTCCAGGTATGTCTACTCTGAAGCTAACTGCTACATCCAGCTTTCCCAGAGTCTGATATCGTCCACACCCCTCCTGTTTCCTTCACATTGCTTGGTATGTCTACTCTGAAGCATTAATGTCTCTTTCCCTGCTGGATTTATTGAGTATTTGTTTACATTGACTATTTCTGTATCTGGTCCTCCCTTGATTAGGCCATAAGTAGCCCCCTCCTCTTGTTCACACCTGATTGAACACTGAGTGGTATAAATCTAAGTTGTTAGGTCATTCCAGACCTTGGTCATTCCAACATGCACCATCTTCAAAGTGCAACATTCTAAGTGCTGAGACCGAATTATACCAGAATTTAATATTATGGATATGGAATCCACCTTGTCATCACTGCCTACTGACCATCACCCAACTCTCTCCTCTCCAGGTATGTCTACTCTGAAGCTAACTGCTACATCCAGCTTTCCCAGAGTCTGATATCGTCCACACCCCTCCTGTTTCCTTCACATTGCTTGGTATGTCTACTCTGAAGCATTAATGTCTCTTTCCCTGCTGGATTTATTGAGTATTTGTTTACATTGACTATTTCTGTATCTGGTCCTCCCTTGATTAGGCCATAAGTAGCCCCTCCCCTCTTGTTCACACCTGATTGAACACTGAGTGGTATAAATCTAAGTTGTTAGGTCATTCCAGACCTTGGTCATTCCAACATGCACCATCTTCAAAGTGCAACATTCTAAGTGCTGAGACCGAATTATACCAGAATTTAATATTATGGATATGGAATCCACCTTGTCATCACTGCCTACTGACCATCACCCAATTCTCTCCTCTCCAGGTATGTCTACTCTGAAGCTAACTGCTACATCCAGCTTTCCCAGAGTCTGATATCGTCCACACCCCTCCTGTTTCCTTCACATTGCTTGGTATGTCTACTCTGAAGCATTAATGTCTCTTTCCCTGCTGGATTTATTGAGTATTTGTTTACATTGACTATTTCTGTATCTGGTCCTCCCTTGATTAGGCCATAAGTAGCCCCCTCCTCTTGTTCACACCTGATTGAACACTGAGTGGTATAAATCTAAGTTGTTAGGTCATTCCAGACCTTGGTCATTCCAACATGCACCATCTTCAAAGTGCAACATTCTAAGTGCTGAGACCGAATTATACCAGAATTTAATATTATGGATATGGAATCCACCTTGTCATCACTGCCTACTGACCATCACCCAATTCTCTCCTCTCCAGGTATGTCTACTCTGAAGCTAACTGCTACATCCAGCTTTCCCAGAGTCTGATATCGTCCACACCCCTCCTGTTTCCTTCACATTGCTTGGTATGTCTACTCTGAAGCTAACTGCTACATCCAGCTTTCCCAGAGTCTGATATCGTCCACACCCTCCTGTTTCCTTCACATTGCTTGGTATGTCTACTCTGAAGCTAACTGCTACATCCAGCTTTCCCAGAGTCTGATATCGTCCACACCCCTCCTGTTTCCTTCACATTGCTTGGTATGTCTACTCTGAAGCTAACTGCTACATCCAGCTTTCCCAGAGTCTGATATCGTCCACACCCCTCCTGTTTCCTTCACATTGCTTGGTATGTCTACTCTGAAGCATTAATGTCTCTTTCCCTGCTGGATTTATTGAGTATTTGTTTACATTGACTATTTCTGTATCTGGTCCTCCCTTGATTAGGCCATAAGTAGCCCCTCCCTCTTGTTCACACCTGATTGAACACTGAGTGGTATAAATCTAAGTTGTTAGGTCATTCCAGACCTTGGTCATTCCAACATGCACCATCTTCAAAGTGCAACATTCTAAGTGCTGAGACCGAATTATACCAGAATTTAATATTATGGATATGGAATCCACCTTGTCATCACTGCCTACTGACCATCACCCAATTCTCTCCTCTCCAGGTATGTCTACTCTGAAGCTAACTGCTACATCCAGCTTTCCCAGAGTCTGATATCGTCCACACCCCTCCTGTTTCCTTCACATTGCTTGGTATGTCTACTCTGAAGCATTAATGTCTCTTTCCCTGCTGGATTTATTGAGTATTTGTTTACATTGACTATTTCTGTATCTGGTCCTCCCTTGATTAGGCCATAAGTAGCCCCCTCCCTCTTGTTCACACCTGATTGAACACTGAGTGGTATAAATCTAAGTTGTTAGGTCATTCCAGACCTTGGTCATTCCAACATGCACCATCTTCAAAGTGCAACATTCTAAGTGCTGAGACCGAATTATACCAGAATTTAATATTATGGATATGGAATCCACCTTGTCATCACTGCCTACTGACCATCACCCAATTCTCTCCTCTCCAGGTATGTCTACTCTGAAGCTAACTGCTACATCCAGCTTTCCCAGAGTCTGATATCGTCCACACCCCTCCTGTTTCCTTCACATTGCTTGGTATGTCTACTCTGAAGCATTAATGTCTCTTTCCCTGCTGGATTTATTGAGTATTTGTTTACATTGACTATTTCTGTATCTGGTCCTCCCTTGATTAGGCCATAAGTAGCCCCCTCCCTCTTGTTCACACCTGATTGAACACTGAGTGGTATAAATCTAAGTTGTTAGGTCATTCCAGACCTTGGTCATTCCAACATGCACCATCTTCAAAGTGCAACATTCTAAGTGCTGAGACCGAATTATACCAGAATTTAATATTATGGATATGGAATCCACCTTGTCATCACTGCCTACTGACCATCACCCAATTCTCTCCTCTCCAGGTATGTCTACTCTGAAGCTAACTGCTACATCCAGCTTTCCCAGAGTCTGATATCGTCCACACCCCTCCTGTTTCCTTCACATTGCTTGGTATGTCTACTCTGAAGCATTAATGTCTCTTTCCCTGCTGGATTTATTGAGTATTTGTTTACATTGACTATTTCTGTATCTGGTCCTCCCTTGATTAGGCCATAAGTAGCCCCCTCCCTCTTGTTCACACCTGATTGAACACTGAGTGGTATAAATCTAAGTTGTTAGGTCATTCCAGACCTTGGTCATTCCAACATGCACCATCTTCAAAGTGCAACATTCTAAGTGCTGAGACCGAATTATACCAGAATTTAATATTATGGATATGGAATCCACCTTGTCATCACTGCCTACTGACCATCACCCAATTCTCTCCTCTCCAGGTATGTCTACTCTGAAGCTAACTGCTACATCCAGCTTTCCCAGAGTCTGATATCGTCCACACCCTCCTGTTTCCTTCACATTGCTTGGTATGTCTACTCTGAAGCATTAATGTCTCTTTCCCTGCTGGATTTATTGAGTATTTGTTTACATTGACTATTTCTGTATCTGGTCCTCCCTTGATTAGGCCATAAGTAGCCCCCTCCCTCTTGTTCACACCTGATTGAACACTGAGTGGTATAAATCTAAGTTGTTAGGTCATTCCAGACCTTGGTCATTCCAACATGCACCATCTTCAAAGTGCAACATTCTAAGTGCTGAGACCGAATTATACCAGAATTTAATATTATGGATATGGAATCCACCTTGTCATCACTGCCTACTGACCATCACCCAATTCTCTCCTCTCCAGGTATGTCTACTCTGAAGCTAACTGCTACATCCAGCTTTCCCAGAGTCTGATATCGTCCACACCCCTCCTGTTTCCTTCACATTGCTTGGTATGTCTACTCTGAAGCATTAATGTCTCTTTCCCTGCTGGATTTATTGAGTATTTGTTTACATTGACTATTTCTGTATCTGGTCCTCCCTTGATTAGGCCATAAGTAGCCCCCTCCCTCTTGTTCACACCTGATTGAACACTGAGTGGTATAAATCTAAGTTGTTAGGTCATTCCAGACCTTGGTCATTCCAACATGCACCATCTTCAAAGTGCAACATTCTAAGTGCTGAGACCGAATTATACCAGAATTTAATATTATGGATATGGAATCCACCTTGTCATCACTGCCTACTGACCATCACCCAATTCTCTCCTCTCCAGGTATGTCTACTCTGAAGCTAACTGCTACATCCAGCTTTCCCAGAGTCTGATATCGTCCACACCCCTCCTGTTTCCTTCACATTGCTTGGTATGTCTACTCTGAAGCATTAATGTCTCTTTCCCTGCTGGATTTATTGAGTATTTGTTTACATTGACTATTTCTGTATCTGGTCCTCCCTTGATTAGGCCATAAGTAGCCCCCTCCCTCTTGTTCACACCTGATTGAACACTGAGTGGTATAAATCTAAGTTGTTAGGTCATTCCAGACCTTGGTCATTCCAACATGCACCATCTTCAAAGTGCAACATTCTAAGTGCTGAGACCGAATTATACCAGAATTTAATATTATGGATATGGAATCCACCTTGTCATCACTGCCTACTGACCATCACCCAATTCTCTCCTCTCCAGGTATGTCTACTCTGAAGCTAACTGCTACATCCAGCTTTCCCAGAGTCTGATATCGTCCACACCCCTCCTGTTTCCTTCACATTGCTTGGTATGTCTACTCTGAAGCATTAATGTCTCTTTCCCTGCTGGATTTATTGAGTATTTGTTTACATTGACTATTTCTGTATCTGGTCCTCCCTTGATTAGGCCATAAGTAGCCCCTCCCCTCTTGTTCACACCTGATTGAACACTGAGTGGTATAAATCTAAGTTGTTAGGTCATTCCAGACCTTGGTCATTCCAACATGCACCATCTTCAAAGTGCAACATTCTAAGTGCTGAGACCGAATTATACCAGAATTTAATATTATGGATATGGAATCCACCTTGTCATCACTGCCTACTGACCATCACCCAATTCTCTCCTCTCCAGGTATGTCTACTCTGAAGCTAACTGCTACATCCAGCTTTCCCAGAGTCTGATATCGTCCACACCCCTCCTGTTTCCTTCACATTGCTTGGTATGTCTACTCTGAAGCATTAATGTCTCTTTCCCTGCTGGATTTATTGAGTATTTGTTTACATTGACTATTTCTGTATCTGGTCCTCCCTTGATTAGGCCATAAGTAGCCCCTCCCCTCTTGTTCACACCTGATTGAACACTGAGTGGTATAAATCTAAGTTGTTAGGTCATTCCAGACCTTGGTCATTCCAACATGCACCATCTTCAAAGTGCAACATTCTAAGTGCTGAGACCGAATTATACCAGAATTTAATATTATGGATATGGAATCCACCTTGTCATCACTGCCTACTGACCATCACCCAATTCTCTCCTCTCCAGGTATGTCTACTCTGAAGCTAACTGCTACATCCAGCTTTCCCAGAGTCTGATATCGTCCACACCCCTCCTGTTTCCTTCACATTGCTTGGTATGTCTACTCTGAAGCATTAATGTCTCTTTCCCTGCTGGATTTATTGAGTATTTGTTTACATTGACTATTTCTGTATCTGGTCCTCCCTTGATTAGGCCATAAGTAGCCCCCTCCCTCTTGTTCACACCTGATTGAACACTGAGTGGTATAAATCTAAGTTGTTAGGTCATTCCAGACCTTGGTCATTCCAACATGCACCATCTTCAAAGTGCAACATTCTAAGTGCTGAGACCGAATTATACCAGAATTGAACCAGAAGGGACCCAAAGGTAACTACAAAAAGTTAATGTAAACAATGTTTCACTTTTTCATCTTACTCTTCCCACTTTTCCTAAACCTCCTAAAATACCCCCACATCCATCCTCCCAGCAAGGAACTATTCATATCTCCCTCCATCTTACCTTCTCATCTGACTGATTGCACAAACTTATTTGGCAATGTAAAACACTTCCTTCCCAAGCACACACATATACCTCCTGCCCTTTCTTTTTCTCACCTACTGACACTTTCTCTGCTTCTCCTTATTGCTGGTGATATCTCACCAAATCCAGGCCCCCTCAGCAAATCCCCACTATCACCTCTACCTCCTACTACAAATCTCATTCCACAAATTTCTGCAACCCCTTAAACCTAATAACCATTCCTCTGACCCCTGCTCCTTTGGCTCCTCTTTCTGAGCATTATGGAACGCTCGCTCTGTCTGTAACAAACTCTCCTACATTCATGATCTCTTTATCTCTCAAAAACTTTCCTTTCTGGGTCTCACAGAAACATGGCTGACACCCTCCGACACCTCCTCCCCTGCTGCACTCTCGTATAGTGGATTTCATTTCACTCACACCCCCCGCCCTGGCAGCAAACATGGTGGAGGAGTTGGTCTGCTCCTATCAGATACCTGCTCCTACAGCCCAACTCCACTGCCGCCCTCCATTGCACCCACTTCATTTGAAGTACACTCTGTTCGCATCTACTCTCCCTCCAACTTCCAAGTAGCTGTTATTTACCGCCCCCAGGCCCAGCCACCATCTTTCTTGACCACTTTAACACCTGGCTCCTACACTTTCTTTCTGCTGACATCCCCACTATCATCATGGGTGACTTCAACATCCCCATTGAAACCTGCCACTCAGCCGCCTCTAAACTCCTATCGCTCTCTTCCTCCTTCGGCCTCTCACAGTGGTCTTCCGCTCCTACACACAGACATGGTCACACTCTGGATCTTATCTTTACCCGCCTCTGCTCCCTATCTAACCTTTCTAATTCGCCTCTCCCCCTATCCGACCACAACCTACTCACCTTCTCTTCACTGGTCTCTTCTGCTGCTCCCTCGGTCCACACACTAACACACCCCCGCAGGAACCTTAAACATCTCGACTTTCGCTTGCTCTCCGACTCTCTTCTGCCGCTCTCTTCAATTTTTTCCTCCAAGACCCAGATACTGCCACCACCCTATATAACACCACAATAAGTGCAACTCTGGACACTATTGCCCCACTTACACACAACAAAACCAGAAAAATCAACAGACAACCCTGGCATACCGACCTGACCACAAATCTCAGACAAGCTTCCAGGGCTGCAGAGCGGCGATGGAAGAAATCCCATTCTAAAGATGAATTCACCGCATACAAGCAATCCCTCCTCATTTTCAAATCCTCACTTGCTGATGCAAAACAGGCCTACTTCTCATCTCTCATATCTTCCCTATCCCACAACCCAAAACAACTTTTTAACACCTTTAATTCTCTTCTCCGTCCACCAGCGCCCCCACCCTCTCCTCTCATCTCAGCTGAGGATTTCGCCACATTCTTCAAACAAAAGATAGTCAACATCAGAGAAAGCTTCAACACACAGTCTCCACAGACCCTCCACACAGCTGCTCCGTCCTCTTCACCCAAAACCAGCTTCTCCGCTATTACAGAAGAAAAACTCTCCACTCTACTCTCCAAATCCCATCTCACCACCTGTGCACTTGACCCAATCCCATCCCACCTCATTCCTAACCTCACCACAGTGTTTATCCCAGCCCTAACTCATCTCTTCAACCTATCACTAACCTCTGGTCTCTTCCCCTCTGCTTTTAAACAAGCTACCATTACACCCATCCTCAAAAAGCCATCACTTGACCCATCTTCTTTGTCCAGTTATCGCCCCATATCACTTCTTCCATATGCCTCAAAGCTACTTGAGCAACATGTCCATTCTGAACTGTCCTCTCACCTCTCCTCCTGCTCCCTCTTTGACCGGCTACAATCTGGCTTCCGACCCCACCACTCAACCGAGACTGCCCTCACCAAAGTCACCAATGACCTACTACTTGCCAAAACCAAAAAACATTACTCTGTCCTCCTTCTACTTGACTTGTCCTCTGCCTTTGACACTGTCGACCACTCCCTTCTGTTACAAACCCTCTCATCTCTTGGCATCACTGACCTGGCCCTCTCTTGGATCACATCATACCTCACAGACCGGACATTTAGCGCCTCCCACTCTCACGCCACCTCCTCGCCTCACTCCCTCTCTGTTGGTGTCCCGCAAGGCTCCGTCCTAGGACCCCTGCTCTTCTCTATCTACACCTTCGGCCTGGGACAGCTTATAGAGTCCCATGGTTTCCAGTATCACTTTTATGCTGACGACACACAAATCTACCTCTCTGGTCCAGACATCACAACCTTACTATCCAGAATCCCACAATGCCTATCTCGCATATCCTCCTTCTTCTCCTCTCGCTTTCTAAAACTTAATATGGATAAAACAGAATTTATCATCTTTCCCCCATCTTGCTCACTCCCCCAACAGACCTATCTATCACAATCAATGACTGCACACTCTCCCCGGTCAACCAAGTCCGCTGCCTTGGAGTGACCTTGGATTCTGCCCTCTCCTTCCGACCACACATCCAAGCCCTTTCCACCACCTGCCGTTTCCAACTCAAAAACATCTCCCGCATCCGCCTCTTTCCTCAACTTTGAATCGGCAAAAATGCTTATACATTCCCTCATCATCTCCCGCCTAGACTACTGCAACATTCTCCTCTGTGGCCTTCCATCTAGCCTCTCGCACCCCTACAATCTATCCTCAACTCTGCTGCCCGACTAATCCATCTCTCCCCCGTTACTCCTCTGCATCTCCCTCTGCCAGTCCCTGCACTGGCTCCCCATTGCCCAGCGAATTCAGTTTAAAATACTAACCCACACATACAAGGTCAGTCCACAATCGGTCCCCTCCCTACATCTCTGAGCTACTTCCCGATACATCCCCACACGCAATCTTCGATCCTCACAGGACCTCCTTCTCTCCTCTCCTCTTATCACCTCTTCCCACACTCGCCTCCAGGATTTCTCCCGTGCATCCCCTATACTCTGGAACTCTCTACCCCAACATATCAGACTCTCACCTACAGTGGAATCCTTCAAAAGCAACCTGAAAACCCACCTCTTCAGACAAGCCTACGACTAGTGACACTGCTGCTTCTATACCGCCATGACCAGCTTCACCCTCGCCTACTGTCTCCATCCCCCATACCATGTAGATTGTAAGCCCTCACGGGCAGGGCCCTCTATCCTTCTGTACCAGTCTGTAACTTGTCTCGTTCATGCTTAAGGCTATTGTCTTATTATGTATGTGCACCGCTTATGATATGTACAGCGCTATGGAATGAATGGCGCTCTAAAAATAAATAATAATAATAATAATAAATAATAATAAACAACACAATTCTGGATATTTGGATATTTGGAGCTCTTTTAAAAATAATACTGTTTTTTTTTTGGGATCTTACTATCTATCACCGAATCATTCTTTAGTATAGACCAATTTTTCTTAATAATATTCTTTATTTGCCCTGAATGTACACTATAACCTGTCATAAACGCATAGCGATAATCTATATCTCTTTTATTTTTTTCTTTACCTTCTTTCATTCTTTGCCCCTCTATTTCCACTTCCCTACTGCATTCTGCTACTGCTTCTTCATAATATCCTTTTTCCACAAACCTCTTCTGAACAATATTACTCTGAGTCCTAAAAACCGCAGTGTCTGAACAGTTATGGTAGACTCACCCGATCTGGCCCTTAGGAATATTTCTCAACCATGGGCGATGATGACAGCTATGCCAATGTAACCATTAACATCGGTAGGTTTAAAAAATGTTTTAGTTTTAAAACCTCCATCCTCAATGTGTATATTCATTAAATATTTGCCAGAAACTTGGTTCAATTTGTGCCAACTAGTGTACATACCTTGCACCATATTTATTAACAGTCTTAAACACCTCTTCTGCCACATCTAACAAAAAGAAAGAGTATGTCTATGCTGGAAAGAGGTGTGGCTTCATATGTACCATCATGCACCAAAAAATTGGTGCACTTTTTTGGAGTTAACTAAGTCAACAAATAGGAGGTGTAAAGTTAGAACCACTATCCGACACTGTGATTAGAAAAACATTCCTTTATTCCACAAAGACCCATCCCTATTCATGGGTAATGCCTGGTATCACCAATAAAGTGAGTAGTATTGAGCTGTGGACAGGTGTGCTGCTGTTTTTGGATGAAAGCTGCCATCTTTTTCTAGTCCTAGGCAACCCTTTTAAGATTATCTGCTGAAATTTACACTGTCTTACTCTTAGATAGTGTTAGCTAATCTGTCCCCCTCTACTACTGGTAAGCAGCTATTTCAGCCTAGGGATTCAGAAAATGTATTCTCCTATAATCTCTACTCTTTTACACGTATCTCTAGATTTGAGAACTCCCAGAAATGTCTGCATCCATATTTTGCATTATAGTGCCAGCTCTTTTAAAATACTTTTTTGGGGCTCGTATATTAAATGTCATGTTCCTTTAAATGAACAAGCTAAGGTAAACTATGCAAAATTGTAACTTGACCATAAATTCCAATCATGATCCATTTAAGCAAATAAAATGTCAATTGTAATTAAATGTTTGCTATTAAACATGTACACTCTCTTGTATTTCTATGACTTCTAATTAACTAAAGGATACAGTAAACTACTTCTGCAAAGCTAATCCGCCTGAGGGACAAAATGCCAATGAACGATGATTAACTCAGGGTGCATGAATAGCCTATGTTATTAACTAAATTAATGCAAAATTTACAGAAATACACAAGGAAAGAGAGGATCCTCATGAAAAATGTAGGAGTAAAGAAATAAATCATGGTATGTTGAGCAAAATGAATGTTTGTGATAATATTAAAATTAGTTAAATAAATATTAGAAAATAAAAAATAGTACATTAAACATAATGCTAATCCTTACAATAACAAAAACAATGACAATGAAAATAATCACAATAAAAATATACATAGATTTGATAATAAATTTCTATCCAATGAATATCTCTCTTGGAGTGAAACTAGGTCAGTTGAAAAGTAGAATAACAGGCTAATAGCGGATTTAAACACAATGTAGGTTAAAGAAAAGAATAAGGGAGTTATTTAATATATATAACATATTCTGGGAAGACTTTCCCCCCCTAGGCATAAGGCATAAGACACCTTATTATGAACCAGTTTGGTTAGAATGAAGTTAAATGGTGTTTCAAACAACAGTGTAGCATTGTATGCTGTAACTATGCTTACACTCAGTTATATTGGAAAATCTGCTTAGGGCTAGTGCTATATTTAGATAGTCTTCTTAACAAGTCTCTAATTAGATAGAATATCTAAACTGATTATAAAAGAATATTTAAATGCTTTCCGTCACTGTACAGCATTTTCACTAATGGATGTGCCACTCTCCATTAGGATATGAAAAGGCAGTGCAGCTGTCCCTTGGGATATTAGTAAGTATGCCCACTGAGTGTGTGCATAGAGAACAGTGATAAGGGGTTTGACAGTTATACTTTCACTCATATTGACCCTTATAATGTTAGTGTGGGGTCCTGATGGATTGTAATACCAGACCGATGTCTAACAATGGCCTCCAGGTCTGCCATCTATGGAAGGGAAATAAAAAAGGAAATAAAAAAATAAAAAAAGTGGTTGTTATGAAAAATTATTTATTATGTCAAACAGTAAAAATAAAAAAAAATACATAATTGGTGTTGCCATGTCTGTAACAACCTAGTCCATAAAACTATCATGTTATATAACTCACATTGTGAATGCCGTAAAAAAAAAAAAAAAGCTAATTTTTGTTCAGCCCTCCATCCATAAATGGAAATAAAAAGTGTATATACTCCAAAAACAATGAAAACATCAACACATCCCTCAAATAACAATCCCTCCTACTGGTCAGATGATAGAAATGTAGAAAAGAGAAGAGGTGGAAAATAAACCTGCATATGCCCCCAAATCATAGTAACTAGTGATGAGCGGCAGGTGCCATATTCGATTTCGACGAAATTCGCGAATATTCGAATGAATATTCGTTTCATATTCGTCAAAATCGAATATTCGTCATTTTTTCTAGTTATCGGATTAACATGCGATTTAAATAATCGCATATTGCGATTTGTACTTAAGGCTACTTTCCTATTGGTTTCATATCTAGAATTAGCGAGGATGACGAATATGACGAATGTATTCGTCTATTCCTCAAAACGAAGATAACGAGTAGTTCTACATCTTCGCTTTAGCTACCTATTCGTCAACCTCGCTAATTCTAGCAATCAAATAGGAAGGTTGACTGACTATAGAGACAGCTGTGTTAAATTCGCTATGCGATTTTTTTTTTTTTAATAAATAGAATACTTATAATAATTTTATCAAGTAATATAATTATTGTATTAAAAAAATCGCATAGCGTAATTTAACACAGCTGTCTCTATAGTCAGTCAACCTTCCTATTTGATTGCTAGAATTAGCGAAGTTGACGAATAGGTAGCTAAAACGAAGATGTAGAATACTGCTATCTTCGTTTTGAGGAATATGACGAATACATTCGTCATATTCGCTATTCGCTAATTCTACCAAGCCAACCATAACTTCTGTGCTCATGGAGCGTCCCCATCACCATGGGAACGTCTCCATATACTAAAATGTACTGTCGGATTTGAGGAATTACGTTGAAATCGCAATGCGATTAATTCAAGTTATATTAATCGCATTGCGATTTCAACTTAGAGCTGGGTTTATAATGGGTCAGCTTGCTAGAATTAACGAAGTTAACGAATATGGAATATAGCAGCAGTGCTAAGTTGAAATCGCAATGCGATTAATTTAACTTAAAGTATTCGCATTGCGATTTCAACTTAGCACTGCTAGTGCATAGCTATATTCCATATTCGTTAATTCTAGCCTATGTAAGATAGCAGTGCTAAGTTGTAATCGCAATGCGATTAATATAACTTGAATTAATCGCATTGCGATTTCAACGTAATTCCTCAAATCCGACAGTACATTTTAGTATATGGAGATTCTCCCATGGATGGGGACGCTGCACATGAGCACGGAAGTCGGCAGAAGCGGCAACGGGCACTGACTAGAGCAGCCAGGAAGCCAGGAATCCTCAGGACGGGTAAGAACTATTTTTGGGAAGTAGGAAAGAAAAAAATATAACTAAAAAAAAAAAAAAACGAATATTCGAAATAGCGAATTTATAGCGCTATATTCGAAATATTCGCGAATTAGCGAAGTGCCGATATTCGCTAAAAAAATTCGCTTTTCGAATATTTGCGCTCAACACTAATAGTAACCCCTTAGAATAAAGTCTTATGGCCATAACGGGTGCACACGGGAAATTTATTATTAGATATATGCCAATTTTTGGAGTATATCTGATGCAGATATAAAGGGGATTTGCGGCCAAATACGCAAATTTTCCCCACTCATACAGTTCTAAAAAGGAGGGCTGGCGTGGGCTGGGAAGGGGGCAGACCAGTTGGCCGGCCTTTTTTAGGCATAAAACATTATCTAAATCTACTCCAGTAAGGGTGCTGACATAGATTTAGGCTGGCAGTGGATGCGCCTAAGTTATGTAGAGGCCAGCGCTTTTATGTCACTTATAAACAAGCGCAAGGGGTATTAAATGACCCCAAATATGTGTGGTCTGCATCCAATATGGATTTTTTGTGGATTGCATGGGGACTAATTCACACTGTGTGCTTTCCGTATCCGCACATCCATTCCGCGGCTCCGCAAAGAAGATTCTTGTCAATTTTGCGGACAAGAATAGGACATTTCAATTGAATTGGAAAAAAAATTACAGCATGCACAGAGCCATTACTCGTGTCTTTGGATCTGCAATTTGTGGACTGCAAAACTGATATGGTCGTGAGCATGAGCCCTCAAGGTAACAACTGTAGAACTTTTCTTTTTTACAGAAATGATTAATCAGGTTATATGTACCACTGAAAAATGCACCCCATCTAGAAAAAAATTAAACCTCATCTGGCTATGTCAACCAAAAAAATAAAAAAGTTATGGTTCTTGGAATGCAATAACATTAAGATCTAAAATAGCCTTGATTAGGGATTAAGATATCTGCCCTTGGATATACATAAAAGAATATATAATATCCAAAGTAGCAGCCAGGCATAAGATCACTTTGATGACCTAACTCTATATAATTATTCCTGCCAAGGTAGGTAAGTCTTGCTCACTCTCCCTTTCTACTAACATAACAGTTTCTGTTTTTATTATTATCCTATCATTGCTGGATTATTTTGAGTGTGTGCAGCCACTTTAGCATATCTCTCTGTAATATCTCATAGATAACAGTATTACTATAACTGATACCAGTGTTTCATTTCCTAGTCTGGGTTTGGTTATTGTTCTACTATTTAGGCATTCTCAGTAAAAAGTCACAGGCTGGAAATGTTACTTTCAATATAGTGACACAGCTTTTATATTAATTTCATTGCCAGCAGCATAAAAATAACTTTGTAAAAGGTAAGGGTATTGAACTAAACCTCTAGAACTGCACACTTGCCATCACCTTCTGCAGCATGAAGAATACGCATACAATTTTAAATCCTGGCTTTAATTCCTTTTTTTGCAGCCAGGCTGTGTGGTTCCAGCTGGGGCTCTGCCATATTACTGGTCAGGCAAGATAACACCATGAAAAATACTGGTGTGATCATCTTGTGCTTGGTATTGATGTTCTTTAAAGAGTTATTATTCCTCACTTTATATACTGGGTTAGAAATCTAGTAACTGCTGCTTGCTGGAATATATTAACACTTCATAAAGCAAATATGTGATAATTTACAGAGCTGATTTAAAGAGGACCTGTCACCTCTCCTAAAATATCTGTTCCAACAACTACTTGCATTCTTACGTCTTTATGTTCTATAACTCTTTTGTTATTCGTACTAGAAGTTTATGAATGAATTTCTAGCATTCTACAATAAAGGTTCAATAGGGTGTTACCTGTTGGGGTGTGCCCCTGCATTGTTTGACTTTGCTCAGTCAGGTAGACTCTGCATGGACATATCCTAACCTGGTAACACCAGCTGGACCTTTATTACACACTGTAAGCAATGCATTCAAAAAGTGTAGTAGGAATAAATGACGAATAGCAGAGATAACAGAGCATAGAGTCATAAGAATAGATAATCCAGAACTACCATATGGGGAATGCAAGTTACTATAACAGAGGTTACAGGTCCTCTTTAAGCAATTAATAACAGTGTTACAACAAGCACAGCAATCTAAACTTGAAATTAAAAGACTCATTTTGATTTTGTATGAAAGTATCATAAAATATAATAAAAAATATCAGATGAGCATAGAAAAATCACCAGGGATTTACAATAAGGCCCCTTTCACACGGGCGAGTTTTCCGCGCGGGTGCAATGCGTGAGGAGGACGCATTGCACCCGCACTGAATCCTGACCCATTCAGTTCTATGGGGCTGTGCACATGAGCGGTGATTTTCACGCATCACTTTTGCGTTGCGTGAAAATCGCAGCATGTTCTATATTCTGCGATTTTCACGCAACGCAGGCCCCATAGAAGTGAATGGGGATGCCGGAAAATCGCAAGCATCCGCAATCATGTGCGGATGCGTTGCGATTTTCCCGCATGGTTGCTAGGATACGATCGGGATGGGGACCCGATCGTTATTATTTTCCTTTATAACATAGTTATAAGGGAAAATAATCGCATTCTAATTACAGAATGCAATGCTCGGGCTTGAAAGGGTTGATAATAAAGAGTTAACTTACCTTCTCCATTATGCGCAGAGCCTCAGAACGTCGTCTCTCTGATAGTTTGCTGCTAGAGACCTGTGGTGACGTCACAGGTCACATGGTCCAATCATAGAGCATTTGAGTGGACCATGTGACCCATGTGATCTCTAGACATCACGGCAGGTCCTTCATCGAACAACAGATGTTCGATGAAGGACCCGCCGTGATGTCACAGGATCACATGGGTCACATGGTCCACTCAAATGCTTCTATGATTGGACCATGTGACCCTGTGACGTCACCACAGGTCCTCAAGCAGCCAAACTATCAAGAGAGACGACGTTCTGGGGCTCTGCGCGTACAATGGGAGAAGGTAAGTTAACTCTTTATTATTTTTAACCCTTTCAAGCCCGGGGAACATTGCATTCTGTAATTAGAATGCGATTATTTTCCCTTATAACTATGTTATAAAGGAAAATAATTACACATACAGAATACTCATCCCGAAACCAGACTTCAGTGATGAAGTCTGACTTCGGGTCTGGGTACCAAGCATGCGGATTTTTTCACGCGCGTGCTCAACGCACTACAAACGTTAGCACACGCGCGGAAAAATCGCGGCGATTCCCGCAACGCACCCGCATCTTATCCGGGCGTCAAACATGACGCCCGTGTGCAAGAGGCCTAAAGCCTGCCCAGTAATCAGCTGATCACTGTGGGTCTAGCTTCAAAAAACATAAGCAACCAGTTATTAGAATTGGTAACTGCAGGCAGCCAGCATACATAATATTACATACTTGCCACTAGAGATTAGCAATTTTTTCGAAATTTTACTTTTTAAAAAATTCCACCCAAATCAAAAATGCTCTAATTGCCAGGAAAATTGGTATACAGCATTCTAAGATCTCCAAAGACTGCTATTTTTTCTCTCAAAAACCAGAGAAAAATATGAGTTCTAAAAAACAAGAGAGAGAGAGAGAAAGAGAGAGAGAGAGAGACTCGCACCTAGAAAAAGTGGGGAAAAAAACCTAAACAAAACAAAAAAAACAAACAGTGTCTCAAGAGAAAACTGCCCTGGTAACCTGAGTAGCATTTGTGGGGTTCTTGGGGTTGCTCTTTCTCATTATATAAACCACCTAGTATGCATGAGGACTATTGTAGTCCAGCCAATGCTACTCTGCATTTCTATAAAAAATATATGCTGATCATTCCTACTGGCTTAGTGTTCTTTTCTTTTTTGGAAGGAAAGCTAATTCAAATATTTTTCCCAGAAACCCAAAGGTATGTAAATGAAAAGACCTTCTCCTATTATATCCACAGTCTTCATTTTTGTATATTTTGTGATTATATTTTCTGACAAATCCCTTTATCATAGAGGTATTTATATTCTCTACTTACATACATGTTCTTGACAAACCTGTCTAGTAACTAGGAATTACATTGAACAAGTCTCTGTTATGTAAATGAAAAGACCTTCTCCTATTATATCCACAGTCTTTATTTTTGTATATTTTGTGATTATATTTTCTGACAAATCCCTTTATCATAGAGATATTTATATTCTCGACTTACATACATGTTCTTGACAAACCTGTCTAGTAACTAGGAATTACATTGAACAAGTCTCTGTTTTGGATAAAAAAATAATTATAGAAATCCTTTCTCTAAGGTCTCATGCACACGACCGTGTGTGTTTTGCGGATCCGCAAACCGCAGATCCGCAAAACACGGAAGCCGCTCCGGACTATTATAGAAATGCCTATTCTTGTCTGCAAAACGGACAAGAATAGGACTTGCTCAATTTTTTTGTGGGGCCACGGAACGGAGCAATGGATGCGGACAGCACACGGAATGCTGTCCGCATCTTTTGCGGCCCCATTGAAGTGAATGGGTCCGCGCCCGAGCCACAAAATATGCGGCTCGGATGCGGGCCTAACACACGGTCGTGTGCATGAGGCCTTACTTGCACTTATCCACTGAATTACCTAGTTTAAAGGATGAAAGACTTTGATTTTGCATTGTATTTATTCTCATTATAATGCACAGACATTCAATGTGTATTGTGCTTAAATGGCCGCCTGTTTATTCCACAGTAAGCACCATAAAGATCATATTTATTCTCAATTGAAATTAAATGGCCAAGCAAATGTCATAAAGATTTACAAAATGGTTCAGGTGTAGTTTAAAGGACAAAGTACTATACATTCACCTAAATGTTGCAGTGTTAACCCCATTGTAACCATCTGGTTTTGGGCCTTAGTAACTTTTTTCTCTGGGTCAGTATTACAGAGATACCTTTTTTTTTTTTTTACATTTTACTACTAGAGATGTCCCGAACTATTCGCCGGCGAACATAGCTTGTTTGCGTCCGCCGTGGCGGCCGAACATATGCGATGTTCGCGTTCGCCCCTATACTTTATCATTGAGCAAACTTTGACCCTGTACTTCACAGTCAGCAGACACATTCCAACCAATCAGCATACCCTCCCTCCCAGCCCCTTCCACCTCCTATCAAAAAGCAAGGACTGCATCCATCTTAGATTTATTCTGAAGCTGCAGTGTTAGTAGTTGTAATCGCAATTGCGAATTTAACGTAGAGCTGGGTTCCTAATGGTTGTATTGCTAGAATATAACGAAGATTGAGAATATATCGCTATATTTGTTATATTCGTCAATTCTAGCATTCAACCATTAGGAACTCAGATCTAAGTTGTAATCGCAATGCGATTACTATAACCTGTATTAATCGCATTGCGAATTCAACTTAGATCTGAGTTCCTAATGGTTGTATTGCTAGAACTGACGAATATAACGAATATAGCGCTATATTCTCAATCTTCGTTATATAATTCTAGCAATACAACCATTAGGAACCCAGCTCTACATTAAATTCGCAATGCGATTAATGCAGGTTATATTAATCGCATTGCGAAGTCAACTTAGAGCTGGGTTCCTAATGGTTGTATTGCTAGAATTATATAACGAAGATTGAGAATATAGTGCTATATTCTCAATCTTTGTTATATTCTAGCAATACAACCATTAGGAACCCAGCTCTAAGTTGAATTTGCAAATTAGATGTCCCGAACTATTTGCCGGCGAACAGTTCCCGGGGAATATAGCTTGTACGCGTTCGCCGCGGCGGGCGAACATATGCGATGTTCAGTCCACCCCCTATTCGTCATCATTGAGTAAACTTTGACCCTGTACCTCACAGTCAGCAGACACATTCCAGCCAATCAGCAGCATACCCTCCCTCCCAGACCCTCCCATCTTCTGGATAGCATCCATTTTAGATTCATTCGGAAGCTGCAGTCTTAGTTAGAGGAGGGACAGTGTAGATGCTGCTGATTTAATAGGGAAATCTATAGCTAGGCTAGTGTATTCAGTGTCCACTCCAGTCCTGAAAGACTCATCAGATCTCTGCTGTAAGGACAGCGTCCTGACAGCACCTCAAAAAGCCCTTTTTAGGGCTAATACATCAGTCTCCCTCCCAGACCCTCCCACCTCCTATCAAAAAGCAAGGATGGCATCCATCTTAGATTCATTCTGAAGCAGCAGTGTTAGTAGTTGTAATCGCAATGCGATTAATATAACCTGTATTAATCACATTGGGATTACAATTTAGATCTAAGTTCCTAATGGTTGTATTGCTAGAATATAACGAAGATTAAGAATATAGTGCTATATTCTCAATCTTCGTTATATTCTAGCAAATCAACCATTAGGAACTCAGATCTAAGTTGTAATCACAATGCGATTAATACAGGTTATATTAATCGCATTGCGAATTCAACTTGCCACACTCTGCATCAACTACGTAATTTTCCATGGGAGTTTTCATGGATCCCCCTCCGGCATTCCACAGTCCAGGTGTTAGTCACCTTAAAACAACTTTTCCATCACTATTGTGGCCAGAAAGAGTCCCTGTGGGTTTTAAAATTCGCCTGTCTATTGAAGTCTAAGGAAACTCGCGTTCTCCGTTCGCGAACTAAAAATTTTATGTTCGCGAGTTCTCTATTTCCTACTTATGTTGAGGAGAATTTATTTTTATATTTTTCAATGGAAAAAGGTGTATTTTTTAATGTGGAGATTTTTTAATTTAATAAAACTTTTTTTTTTACAGTTTTTAAACTTTTACTAGTTCCAAAAGGAGACTTTAACAAGTGATTTTTTAATTGCTTTTAAAATATATTTAACTATTTCTGCAGTTCAGTGTAATCTACTGTCATTGTTAAACTGATAGTCACCAACAGGCTGAGCCAGAGAGGCTTAGCCTGCCAGTAAAACACTGCAAGCAGGCATGGATCCTCCATTAGACCCGAGGCTTCCATGAAAAGACAGCACCCTGTGATCTCATTTGCGGGGTGCTGATCAGGGGGAGCTTCCTCCCTCTAAACCACTAAGATGCTGTGGTCGCTGTTGACTGTGGCATCTAAGGGGTTAAATGGCCTAGATCAGCCTTCTGCTGGTACAGGATTTTAGAGCAAGGGCCAGCTGAGCACTCACTCTCCACTACACAGGAGACCCGTGCCGCTCTTGGACTAGGCTGCCATCAAAAGGCAGAAGCCTAGCTAGCCTAAGGTCCCTTAGTGACTGCCACAAAAATGCATATTGGTGTTCACTAATGGATAAATTTACATGTTTCATGCTATCTAGCATATTGTTCACAAACCCTTTGTTTTCAGTCATAGCAAGTGTAAGTAATGGAAATTTCCAATGCAGTCCACATTGTATGTGTCATATTATAGTTTATATTGTTTACTCCATATCCAGATAATAGTCACATGTATTAAATGGCTGGCCACCATATGACTTGATAGCATGTTTTTTCCTGCATAGCACTGATCTAATAAACATGCTCTGCAACAAAGCCCCATTTTCATGCATGAGTGGGTTAGACACGTAATAAGCTACACCTATTATGTGCAAATAAATCACCAAGTTGGTTTCTGCATCTTTATTCTGAAGAGCAATGGGAGTCTCAGAGGTTAGACACCTTGCAAGGGTCATGTAGCAATGTCATATCCTAGTGATTTGCTACCCCTTCTGGCATCAAAATCCCTTGATGTAAACAATTAGATAAAATTACAGGACAAGCATATTAGTTACAACAGACATATTATATTAAATGCAAAATAGGTCATAATTATGTTTATGCGGCTACATTTTGCTAAATGAGTTCATACATATTTCTAAGTAAACACAGCATACAACTGTGCTTTTCATGAATATTTTCTGGGTATGCACAGTTTGCAGACAAGCTGCTTGAATTATTAAAGAGGATTAGAGAGATAAATAAAATCCAAAGCTGTTGCGGTGAAATGTAATAGTGTCAAGTGACTGCATTGCAACTAGTTTCTATCACAAGCAAAAAGATAATAATTGGGTCAGAAAGATTTTCTCCTGTTTGTGAATAGTTTATGATTTTTTTAAATAAGTTGACTGCAATGAAAATAAAATAAAGTAATATGTTATAAAAATAATCTGAAATATTTGCACTCACCAGGTTCTGGACTTATCTTGTTGGCTTTTATGTCAATATACCTGTTAAAAAATGGAACATGAAAACTTGCAATTTAAAATAACATGGATTTTAGTAGATTTTAATTTTAAATGTTTTAATATAGGTAAAAAAGGATCAATAAATCACTAACGATATATGAAGTTAATTAAGACGGTTGCCTAAACTGACTAGTCAGCATACTGACTGGCTAACGTGGACTAGCCCAGATACCTCATAGGGTACAAACTATTTTATAACCATTGGCTTGAACTCCTGGTTTCAATAGCCCCACTGATGAGGCTGGCAAAATTGGTGAATTCCCCCATAGAATTTTTGCCTGTATGACTCTAAGGTTCAACAGGGCCAACACTACATGGTTGTCCTCTTCAAGGTTTTAAAAAGTTACAGTAGGATGCTTCTAAAGGACAGGTCACACACAGTCTCCATGCTATTTACTATAGCCACCATGGACCAGATCACACTGTATACTGATGACTCCAATTGATCGATTGCATCGTCCACTAAAGAGCTTGATGAAGGAATAGACATGAATCCAGTGGTGTGTTACCATCTCTTGATCGTTTATCATCTTTTTGTGGCACAATCTATTTGGTTACCCTGTATAATGATCAGTTATACCTTTTGGTTTACAATCACTATGAATATGATTGCTAATGTATAGTTTTAGCAGTTCAATTAAGTTATGTTTTATAAAATTTACTACAAAAGACACAAAAATAATTACTAGTCTTTTATACCAAAGTTTAATTTATCTGCAGTCTAAGAAGATTCAGTGAGATAATAAAGCTGCTACACATTCATTTTCAGGAAGTCATATACTTAATATTATTAATCAGTATATATATATATAAAATCAATCTAAATAAATGCATGACCAGCAGGATTTGAGAAACTTTAAGCTGGTTGGCCCATCTGCAACATTGATGGCATATCACCAGAATATACCATCAATGTCAGATAGGTGGAGATATCACCTCTGTGACCCACTCCTATCTAGAGAAGGGGGACCCCAATGTGAAGGAGAGAACACTGCACATGTGTGGCATGCTCTCCATTCATCACTACGGGAGTTTTGAAAATAGCTGAGTGAGTGATCTAATAGCGACTTTAATAGCATATCCTAGCGATATGCCATCAATGTCCCAGATGGGAATACCCCTTTAAATAGTGGTATACATCCTGAGTAGTGTCTAACTGTGGACTCCATGCTGCTGTTAGTTCTTCATCTTTATATAATTAACTGTATAGTTATGTAATTCAACTATGCTCTCTACAACTTTATTTCACCTAACCTTTTGCCCTCTCGAAACCTATAGCAAACCTCTTCTAATGTAGCCTTCTCTGCAATGTATACTTTTAAAACTCTTCCCAGTAAACTGCGAAAAAGTACAGGCTGTGTTTTGGAAAATCAAAAATGAGTAACTAAAGATAATTCAGTAAAAACAAAATGACAAACCTGACCTAGAAAACAGATTTTTAACAGAACCAAATTTTGTTCAATGTAGTATATAGTCTATTTCCTTAGAATGACCTAATAGCCGCTAAAATTAAATATTGTGTACTTTATTCTCATTTTTAAAAAACCTCATATGATGTATACTGATTTCCAGCACAAGCACTAATAGTTGATTAGTTCAAGACACCCTATAAGTCTTAAAGCACCAGAGGTCCAGACATTTTGTATGATGATTAGAGCCACCCACAACATAATAGTCAGTGCTCGACACATAACATTAGTAATTATCCACAGCTGCTCCTTTACAACAGCATTGTGAAATAAACAGTATAGCTATAAACAATGGGAGGTTTATTTAGGATTGTTGGAAAATAATAAAGAAGAAAACATACAGTACAGCTATACTAATTAAAGTCTCCCAGGAAAATGGTTTAAACATTACAAATTAACAAAAATGTACTTATTAGCAATTTTCTTCACATTGACTTTTGTCTTCATTTCTGAAGTATAAGGTGACACAGGAATAAAATATTATGGCCCTTACGACTGTTTCGCAGAAATATTTTGGAAAGTAAGTAGAGATGCGTGAAATTCAAGAATTTTGATCCGAGAGAGACACTTTTCCAGGCAATTGGGGCACCTTCACCTTTGCTGATCTCTAATACTAAGTAAAATGCAGTGTCTTTGGGAGAGGTAATACATACATTTTATGTATTTTTTTTTTTTTTTACCTCTTAAATGAGGAAAGACACTCTTTACACAGCAATATTTTCGTCAAATATTTGGTCAATATTCTACATCAATAAAAGTTGTGGATCCCAAACATAATGGGTACAAATCTTTTCATTATTCTGTCCTGTAGATTCCATTCCTGTTTTTTTCCATACAAATCTGATGCTTAACACTGATCTAAATACGGCCCTGTGAAAGTGGCTTTATGATAAATGTAGTGGCCTACACTCACTAATGTGTGTGCGCCAAGATCTTGTAAATTATTGCAGACTTTAAGTTTAAGGGTTAAAGTTCCTAATGAGTCCTGCCTAAGGTAGCACTTAATAGTTACATGGGGAGCGTATTATAGACTGCAATATTATTTAATTGCAGTTTATAGCATAAGCAATCTAATAATCAAATGTTCAGGTCTGTTATGAATAAATACATATAAACAAAAAATAAATAATAATCATATTCAGTGCCTCTGAAAATATAAAAACTATCAAAATCAAATTTTTTTTATATCTCTCTACATTAGATTATATAATGGGAAACTCAAAATGCTTGAATAGGCAATTTTTGTCACTTTGTACCACACACTAAATGCAGTAAAATCATAACTGATGAAACAATGGCACAATTCCCTTTTTCTCAAATTCCTCCTCAGTGATCTTTTTTTTTTTTTTTTTTTAGCTTCCCATTATATTGTATCCGATATGATATCATGTCATTAGAAGGTACTACTTGTCCCACAAAAAAAAGGCCTCATATACCGGTAGCTCTGTGAAACAAAAACCTAAAGAGTTATGGCTCTTGTGAGAAAAAAGAAAAGTAAAAACATCCCACAATGGCCTTTATTTAATTCCAATCATCTCTCATCACTTGGTGTTTTTTTCTTATAGTTTATGCAGCATACCAGTAGAATCACAGTGGACATCGATTACCATATAGGGTGTCTGAGGTATAGCTGTTCTGCTTTTAAAAAAATTATCTCCTTCATTTATTATTGAATTTGTCCCTTAGTCACACATCAGCAACAAGCATATGCCTACAACATCTATTATCTATGTGAAACAGGAGACAGAGAATGAGCTTCTATAGTGTTAGACAATAGTATATGCAACTTGTTTTACAAATTGCTCCCTTGAGACATGACACCATTTAAAACTGCAGCGCATTTCCGCAGTGGTTAATTTACTGTATTTATGGACACTCCGGTCAGATGTGAACATTAACTAGACAAAAAACTCCAGCAAGTATTAAAGAAAGACAAAGTTTGCTTTAGATCTAACATACAAAAAGGTAAATAAATGTGTTTTCTTTTAATTATGTACATTATGGCGCCCTGCATGTTAATCAATAGCATCGGTACAGAGAGGAGGAGACGGCCCTGTTTTTCAATAGGATTCTCCTTCTCCCTGGCTGTGAGCTTTTTTTTCTCCCTGGCTGTGATGCTCTCTGCTGCGATTAGCCAGCACACAGCCTGGGAAAGGGAGATGCGCCTTGAAAAACGCGGCCGTCTCTTCCTCCCTGTACTAACATTTTTTCATGAAGCAGGTGCAATGATGGGGAATGTTGATCGCGCCACCTCCATCACTGAGCCCACCAGATGCCGCATTCATCACGTTAATCAGGGTAAAAACAAAAAAAACATACTTATCTAATCCATTTGCTCACGGAGAGGCCGTCGTGGCTATCTTCATCGAAGAAACCGCGTGAAATCTCGCACAGTGAGGTGATGATGTCATCATGCCGGCCAGACACGGTGACGTAGTGACATCACCATGCAGAAGATTTTCCACAGTTCCTTCAATCAAGATGGCCATACGGCCTCTTCATGAGCAAATGGATGAGGTATCTATATTTTTTCAACGCAATTTTAGGAAAGATTGATTTGTTACCACGAAACACAAGGAAATTTACCTTTTTGGCGAATTGAGTTTTTCCTGAAATCTGGATCAAATTCAATTCATTTGAACAAACCCTATTAAACCAGGTATATTGCATGGTAGGCTATATGTATTAAAAGCATTTTGGCATAAAGAATGGGGATAAAAGGTGATGGCCATTTTGTGCTCTCCTGTACTTTTCAAGGCATGTACCCCACCCATTTATATCTGCTTCACACATTCATATATTACAGTCATAATCAGTTGTGGCATTCCAGAGAGAAAAATACTTCTATTGTTTATGCAAATGACTGCTTCAGTGCACCAAGGGGTGCGGCCAGCATAGTAAAACTAAGGAGCTAAGGTGAATTAAAGCCCTAATTTGCATAAACAGAAAAGTATTATTTTTTTGCAACGCTGTAACTGATTTTCACAAGTTAGGTATAATTATAACTGAATTAACCCTACAGGCAAGTATTCCTGGTTTAGGTTTGATCCTGCCCTTTACAGAAAAACTCCAGATGCCAATATTTGTGACTAGCACATTATTGATCTGGTTAAAGTCTGAACACCTTTAGAGATTACATTACATTTAATAAAACAATAATAAAAAGTTGCAAGTCTAACAAGCATCCATTTGGTTTATCTTGGAGTGATGAATGGGGAAGATTAATTGATGCATGTATGCTAATTTTAATGCATCATTTTATGGCTATTTTATTTGTAAAAATATTGGGAGAGAATTATCATCCCCTTGCGCTAGAAAAATGGCTCTAAAAATTCGCAAGCTGTGCGCTTGTGACTTTTCAAATGCGCATTTTTGAAAAAAAAAAAAGTCGCAAGTGCCTCTATTTACACCACCCTTTTCCAACAGGGAGCATGGTAAGGGTGGAAAAGAGGCATGGCCAACAGCGGAGACAAATTTATCTTCATTTAAAGCCAGTTTTATGGTGTAAATGAAGCCAGAAATCTAGGCTGCCATAGATTCTGTTTAGGTGCATGGACTGCTAGAGGATGGGCCAATTTATAATGAGGACTGTGCCTCGTTATAAATGTGGTGCATCCTCTGATATTTTAGAGGGTATTAAGACCTATTCAGAAAGCACTTCTCTTGATAAATCTCCATCCACTGTATTTATAACACACCCATACTACAGATCTGTGTAATATAGCTCCATAATACCGAATTCATCCCATAGAAATATATGAGTCCATACTGCGCTTCCATGGCCTTACAATTTTATATGCAAATACAGATTACAGTTGTACTATATGTCTTTATGGAGGCTTTGAGAGCACCATGAATTTTAATGCATCCGTACTATATCTGAACCTCATCTTTATTATCCAGCTTTCACTCTATCATACAGAGCCGCAGAAGTACCATAGGTTAAACAACTGTCATATTGGCTTTTATAGAAATATTAGCCTCTGCACAGAGTTCAACATAAGCAGCAGGTTCAGAGTGGTGGCTATTTGCAAATATACATATAAACAGAAGTGCATTACATTTGTTTTATCAAGATGTTATACAATGTTCATTCTGAAAAAAAGCTAATTTAATTAAAATATTGTCATTTGAGACCATAACCAGCAACTGTTTCTGAAACCCTTAAAATGTCAACCAAAAATAAGATACAATAAGGATTAAGTAAAATAACCATATATCTCATAAAGAGAAATGTGAATTGTTACATACAAATCAGACACAGCTGTTGGAATCTGGTGAATCATCATCAGACAGGAGTGTCTTCAGGGTCTCGTATTTTACACTCAGTGTATGGTAAAAGTAACATGGTGTTACCCTGATCTGGTGTCCGAATGACCTTCTCATTCTAGTGCTGGTAGCGTGCGGTACTTAACTTGCCCCAATAGAATTACAAAAGAGAACTGGCGCTTATAGGATATGGCCAATCACAAAGGATTTCCTGAGCAAAACTTTTGCTGGGGATTTTGCCATGGCAAAAGCAGTGAGCAAGCTGGGCGCAAAATCTACAAGTGTTTATGCAGATTTGTCATGGATTTTGCTGCCGATTTGTTGCAGATTTCACCCTAAGCATTGCAAAGTGTGGAAATTTACAGCATCAGTTGACATTCTCCAGATTCAAAAACTGCACTGCAGATCTATGGTGGACTTTTTATGCAGCTCATAGATGAGATTTGTTTAGATCTCATTCACTTTGCTGCTACTAAATTGCTGTGGATTTTTATCTGTAGTACTGCTGTGTGGAATCAGCAGAGTTTACGTCACATGTGGCTGCACCCTAAAATATTCCCATTGTAGATTAAATTACTACTGGTGATAGGGGGGTGTTTGTGATCATTACAGCACAGGCCACATATTTTTTTGCGATAGGCTCACAAATGAAATATTCTTGTAACATTTAGTCTTAAACTATTGAATTGAATCCTATCATGTGACCTTAAAGGACATCTGTCAGCAGATCTGCACCTATGAAACTGGCTGTTATATGAGCGCTTGACAGCTGAAGGCATCTGTGTTGGTCCCATATTCATATGACCCAAATCATGTTTTAATATATGCAAATGAGCCTCTAGGAGCAACAGGGGCATTGCTGTTACACCTAGAGGTTCTGCTCTCTCTGCCATGTCCTCTCCACTTTGATTGACAGAGCTATGTGTGATGAAGTTTTCACTGCACTGCTCTGTCCATCAAAGTGCTGAGGGCGCACGGGAGTTACAGAGAGAGCAGAGCCTCTAGGTGTAATGGCAATGCCCCCATTGCTCCTAGATACTAATTTGCATACATTAAAATATAACTTTTCTTAGCAATGTGGGCACATATGAACATGGGACCAACACAGATACCTTCAGCTGCCAAGCGCTCAGGTAACAGGTCAGCTAGTGTCATAGGTACAAATCTGCTGACTGATGTCCTTTAATAAATAATTTCTTAAAGAAGGGAAAACCTTGAAGAAAATGTTAATGTTTCAATATAAAAGACTTCTTTAATACATATGAGTTATATAGTTAAAATTGAATTTGCTATATATCAAATATATGTATACTCTATGCCTGTTTTGATATTGTTCTCTTGTCTCATTTTTCCTTCTGACAGTTTGACAGACCAACTAGCAGAAGTGTCAGATGTTTTGTAATGCACCCAGAAGAGTGACAATGGAGACAATCTTCGCATGCTGCTTCATTCCATGTGCCCACAAAGTTCATAAGGCTTTCAGAAAGAAACATGACATTTCCTTAAAGCAGAAACAGTATCACATAACTAGCTGTCATTAGAAATAAACATTCAAATCTTACAATAAAACAAAGCTGCAACATGAATCCTCTATATCATCTATTATGTCTTTATGATGGCCAAATGTCACACCCCAAATTCTGACATCTAATTTAACCCTCACATTTCCAGCTTTGAATTTAAAGTAGTCTTTCTCCAGTTTTTACAAATTATCTGCTTCTACAAGATTACCTTTATGGTTCTAAGTGTTCATTATTTTTTATGACTTTTCATATGCAACGAATATTGCATTTGCCAAGATAATGCAAACTTCACATGAACAAGTTTTCTGACCAGATGTGTTCCATCCAGCATCTGGTCTGAATCCTGAACCATTCATTTCAATGGGTATGTGCACATGCGAATTGTTTTTCACATAGGACTGGTCCATTCAAGTCAATGGGCTAGTGAAAAAAACTGTCTGTTTTTCATATGGTTGCTTAGAGAATACCGGGTGATATTTATCAGTTTATTATCATATATGCGAAAAATGCATCAAGACTGATTGCATGACTGGCAAAAATGAAATTGCTCAACAGATTTGCAGAAAACACTGAAATAAAATAAATAAAATTTATTTTGAATATTTTAGAAAAATTATCCCTCAGTGTTAACTAACTACACATACTAGAACTAACTTGCTAGTCTTATAACTTCTATTGGAATCTTAAAGTGATAATTTTTTTTTTAAGATTCTCTCATTTTTGCTCCTAAAAGTCTTCTTACATGACCTAGCTGACAGGCGCTTATTGTGCATAGACTATACATTCCTGATAATTACCTGATTGTTAAGCAGAGGTGAATACATACAACAATAATCCCCTCTGTATAGAGAGGAGTGAATTGTACTGCAATTGTTCATCCTCACACAGATTCATTATTTGTCAGTAGCACATCTGTATTTACACAGGGCAATGTGCGACAAACAAACAATGATTTAAAATGCCGCATTAAAGATGCGATCACCCAAAGAACAAGTGCTCATGTGTTCAGTGATCAGCGGCATCTTTACATGGGGCAATTATCATAAAGAAGAGTTCATATGATTTTCATTGTTGAAAATTGCCCCATCCTAACACCCATTTTAGGCCTTAACATATACTGTGATATTAGTATGTATAACAAATTTTTTGAGCAACTTAAAATAATACCAATAAGGGTGGGTTCCCACATAGGTTTTTGTGGCAATGTTTTAAACCATAGCCAAAAGTCGATCCAGCATTCTTTCCTTTATTTTCCCTTCAACCCAGTTCTGGCTTTGACTCAAAATACTTCCACAAAGCCTATATATATATATATATATATATATATATATATATATACATACATACAGGGCTGCCACCAGAAATTTTGGGGCCCCTTACACAGCTCAGGGTCTTGGCCCCCGTACCCCTACCCCAGTGGCGGATCCAGAGCCTAGTTCCGGGAAGGGCAATAGGAGATCACGGAGCCCCTGTGTCCTGCGGCGCATGATCCCGCGAGACCCACCAGAGGTCACAGGTCTCCAGCCAGATATCCAGCCTATCAGAGGAAGAGGGGAAAAAAAAAAGTCTCTGGACTGTCCGGGCCATGAAATCAGAATAAACCTTTCCTGTTTTTGGCCAATAAGGACGTCATGTTTGGAGATCGGACACAGCTGTTATTGTTCAGGCCTATTGCTGTAGCTGTTCCTTGCCATGTGACTCCCCCAGCTAAAATCAGCTATCCTGAAAGGCATTTCCACGTTAGGCTTTTACTTATGTCTTACGCCTGCTATTGCACCATGTTTGACACGCCTCACACCCTACGATGCATCGCACGTCTTTTATTGTCCATCACTTTCATGCGGCTCGTTTCAAGACTGGCCTTTAAATTTTGCTGTTACACATGTTTTACTCTCTGCTTACCGAAGCTGTGTCCACATGTCTGCTATTTTCATCATGCTTCATACATCAATCACATTCGAGTTGCATTCACCTGTTGGCTGTTACATCAAATTCTGTACCCCACCGACATCCGGAACTGTATTACACGCCTGCTATTACATGTTTTCATACTCTGCCCACGGGCAGAGCTGCTACTGTTACATGTTTTCTCTGGCCGCACCAGACCGGTGTTCACACTTTGCTGTTACATCATGATTTTTCTACTCCACTCGCAACTAGAGCTGCGTTCATGCGTCGGCTAGTATACCATATTTGCTCTGCTCACAGTGATAGCTACGTTTACATGTCTGCTGTTACAACAGGTTTATACTAAGCTTGTTTCAGAGATACGTTCACGTTCGCTGTCACATCATGTTCATGCTCCACTTACATTTAGAGCTGCTGTTATACCAATTTCATTCTCGGCTCACACCCAGAGGTACATTCACACTTACGCGGTCAAACTCACGACCAGAGCTGCGTTCTTACGTCTATTGGTATATCAGGTTTGCTCTACTCGCACCCAGAGCTGCGTTCACAAGTCCACTGTTACTACAGGTTCTTCCGCATGTCTGCTTTTACATCTTGTCCTATACTCCATTCACTACTAGAGCTGCGTTCACGTGTCTGCTTTTGCATCACGTCAATAATTTGCTCACTTTCAGATGGCATTTATACGTCTGCTTCATACCATGCTTTTCATGCTCTACCCATACTCAGAGCCGCCCATACCACGTGTTTTAGGTACCACTTACATTCAAAGCTGCATTCACCCATTTGTCGTTACATAATATGTTGTACTCTTCTCCCACTCAAAGCTGCATTCTCCTGTTCATTGCTACGTCATGGTTTTACTCAATAATCTCACTGGGGCAGTCTGCACCCACCGCTCTGGTACCTCTCTCCCGACAAACATAACTGCGTTCTTTTCATGCTTACGTTCCCTTCCTCGGTGGTCTGTTACATTCCATGGCCCACTTTTCTTTTCACTTGAGTTAAAAAATATAAAAAATAAAAAATTATTTTAATTTTAACATTCTTTAATCCTGGTTCATATTCACTCAGACTGGTCCCCTTTTACTTCTGGTTCGTATTCACTCAGATTGGTCTCCTGCCCCAGTTTATCAAACAGCTCCTCAGCGGAGGTCAGTGGGCCAATAGGAGTAAGTTTCCTGCTATATTTTCACAAGCTGTTCATTTGTTTGTCAGGATAAGAGTCTTCTCTTAGCGAACTTACAATGCCTCAGGCTCTTGTTTTTCTCCCATCTCTGTTTCAATTTCATGTTTACGTTTTATGGTTCATGGTGGTTAGTGTTTCATGTATGCCCGTACTTCGGATGACTAATGTCTATGTTATGTTTCTTAGGCCACCTTCTAGCCAATCCAATCATTCAAGCTGCTGCATATCTCATCAGGTCTGGCTTACGTTTTAATTACTTATCGTCACCGCAACGTCATTGGGATCAGTCTCTCGGCTTCGGGGGCCGTATGACTGCTTCGGCTTCTGGCTTCGGGGGCCCTATGACTGATCCGGCCTCATGGCTCCGGGGGCCCCATGACCGTTTTTCATGTTTGGTTCGTTAGGGGTACGACATGGTTGTAGGCTGGTTAGTGTCCCAGGTTTGCTGTTGGAGGGGGTCATGGTTATGCAAGTCCCTAAGGCATTCTGGTGCTGCATAAGTCATAAGAGGCTCGCACGGGCGGCTCTTCGCTTATAGGACCTCACGATTGGCACTGACACTTGTAGTTCGCACGGCCATCTGATACTTTTTTCTGCCATAAGAGGCTCGCACGAGTGGCTCTTCGCTTATAAGACCTCCCAACTGGCATCGTCTTTCTTAGTTCGCACGGTCATCTGATACTTACTCCTGCCATCAGAGGCTCGCACACATGGCTCCTGCCATAAGAGGCTCGCATGCATGGCTCCTGCCATAAGAGGCTCGCACGCATGGCTCCTGCTATAAAAGACTCGCATTCATGGCTCCTGCCATAAGAGACTCGCTGGAGTGGCTCTTGGCTTAGAGGATTTCACAATTGACATCAACATTGGTAGATCATACTGCCATTTGATACTATTTTCCATGGCCCACCTTTCAGAAGTTTCCTTTGTTCATTTATATTTTACAGATTAGTATTTGCAGTTCATTTCAGCCTCATTTCATTAAGAAGCTTACCCCATGTCTTTGTCTTTTCCGGTTATTGAGTCCCGGTTGATTACTAAACCCGTTGGGTTAAGCCCCAATCTTTTCCACAGCCATCCATAATTCTTAAGGTTTGCATCCCGGCGGCTGCCCGGTCCCATGGGCCCTGGCGGTTGTTTCGCCCCATGGCTTCAGGGGTCCAACCAATGGTTGTCTGTCCACCTGTGCAGCTATGCTTTTAGTTTTTAATGACTCTCATCTTTACCTGCTTGCCAGCTTATGTTATTTAGGTTTCATTTTAGTTAATGTCCCTTATTATCTCCATTTTCTGTCACGTTTCCCTTTTTTTTTTAGGTCACGCAGTTGAACTCATGTTGAGGGTCACCTTCCACGTCGGTCAGGTCTCGTTGGTTTAATTTCACCAGGTCTCATGTTTTAATTTCACCTGCACCTTATTCAGGTCACTAATTATAGTTATAATTTCTTGTTTAAAAAAAACTTGGCTTCGGGGGCCCGATGACAGCGTGGGCCCCATGGCTTCGGGGCCCGATGACAGCATGGGCCCCATGGCTTCGGGGGCCCGATGACAGCGTCGGCCCCATGGCTTCGGGGGCCCGATGACAGCGTGGGCCCCACGGCTTCGGGGGCCCGATCACAGCGTGGACCCCATGGCTTCGGGGGCCCGATGACAGCATCGGCCCCATGGCTTCGGGGGCCCAATGACTGTTTTCAGTCCTGCTGGGCTGATTGCCTGGTTGGTTGCCCATCTGTGCATCTAGGCTGATTTGGCCTGTATGTATCACATACATACCTGCTTCCCTAATCTCCTAATAATCCATATTGATCGCTCACTTTATGTTTTGTCCACAAACTGGTCCGGTTCACCCTACAGCATCCTTTTGTAGCTGGTCTCCCTGAGATCAGCTGTTGTTGTGTTTGAGTAGTCTCCGAGGCATTGCTCCTGGTTAGCCAGAATCCTACTCCACACTGATGAGGGGCAACACCCTGAAACAGCTGTCTGTGGATGGATACCTGGCTCAGGTTTTCCCCGTCACATCCTTAAAGCTTGTAAAAAAAGCGGGATCTTGACATAGGGGCCACTTAATATGGTGGATTTGGTGATCTCTGTAATGGAGACACCCCTTTGCTCAGTTTTCCTTCCTTTGAGGGATATCTGGCTTTCATTGTGTTGTAGACCCATAACTGGGGCTCCACATTTATTTTGCATATTCCTGTTTCCCAGGGAGCTTTGCACTTTGGATTGCTGTGTTGAGACTCTTAAGTGAGGCTCTGCGGTGTTTTTTGTAGCTAGTCTCCCTGAGATCAGCTGTTGTTGAGTTTGAGCATCCTTGTCATGTCACGCATATTTTTCGTCTTGCTTTAATTGTTCATGCTTTTGTTCAGGTCCTGCCAGAGGAGGAACAAGTAGGGCAATTCCCTCTAGCATTTCAGTCTCTGATTGTAGTCTATCATATCTGGTCAACCAGGTCCCCGCGCAAAGTCTTTGCCTTTTTACTACGACCAGGAATTCATTTTCGTCGGTAGCTTCATTGCAATTGCTTCCCTCACTTATGGTAGGGCATAGACAGAATCTTTATGGCTTCGTAGCCTCTTGCCGCACTAACCTCAGACTCCCTACAACCACGTCGAATCGCGTCTGGACAAGGTCTGGCATTCCCTCACAGTAGAAGACTCAGATAGTAGGTCGGTCTTCACGTCTCAGGCGTTAAAACAATTCTCAGGGGTACACGGAAGAACAACCCGCGGACCATGGCTAGCAGATAGCTGTTGTCTGAGGAACTATTCAAGGATTCTCTTCCTATCTACCTGGTTCTTTCTGGCCCCCATTCCTGCATAGTCTAGGCAGTCAGGTTTCGGTTTCATGATCTCCTGAGGCTAGGGCATTGCCAGTTCTCGCACTAGAACCAAAACTTTACAAGGTTTAGGTGGTTTTTCATGATCCATTTCACAACGTATTCCCAGTCCTCCATTCTGCTTTGGGGCAGTATCCGCAATATTGAGCATCATGTCTCCCGCCTTGTCATCCACAAGATGGGTTGTAGGTCTCCTTCTGGTCTTGCCTCATACACCCCAAATTTTCGCTCGATCCCTGACGCTTGCAGTTGGCTTGGGGATTAGTTTGCTCATGCCATTCAAGTTTCTTTTCTACCCTACTTGGCTTGGTTTTTGCCCACTTATAGGCCTACCCACGATCATGGCTTAGGGCACACAACAAGCTATTTAGTCAGGTTATCTAAGACACGCTTAGCTGAGTTAGGTGGTTCCCGTTGTTTTCTCTCCCTAGGGTTCTTCAGATATCTCTTTTCCGTAGCCATGACCACAATTATTATTTGCCAAATGCCAAAATAATGAAAGAGAGAGAGTGTTTTAAGGCATGTTTATTACTTTCTGCAAAGTAAAAAGTTTACATACATTTCATTAATATTTGGTACCATTGCCCTTAAACTGTATGACTTGGGTCAAATGTTTTGGATATTGTTCCACAAGCTTCTCACAATAGTTCTTTGGAATTTGAGCCCATTCTTCTTGACAAAACTGGTGTAACTGAGCCATGTTTGTTGGTCGCCTTGCTCGCTCCTGCCTTTTTAGCTTTGCCCATAAATTTTCAATAGGATTGAGATCAGGGCTTTGTAATGGCCACTCCAAAACAATGACTTTGTTATCCTTAAGCCACTTTGTAACCAGTTTGGAAGTAAGCTTTGGGTCATTGTCCATTTGCAAGACCCATTTCCGCCCAAGCTTTAACTTTTTGGCTGATGTCTTGAGATGTTGCTTCAGTATTTCCACATAATCTTCTTTCCTCATAATGCCATCTATTTTGTGAAGTGTACCAGTCCCTCATGCAACAAAACAACCACAACATGATGCTGCCACCCGTGTGTTTCACAGTTGGGATAGTGTTCTTAGGCTTTCAAGCTTCTCCCTTTTTCCTCCAAACGTAACGATGATCATTATGCCAAAAAAAGTTCAATTTTAGTTTTGCCAGACCACAGTACATGTCTCCAAAAATGTAGGTCTTTGTTCTTGTGTGCATTTGCAAATATTAATCAGTTTTTTTTTTATGTTTCTTTTGGAGTAATGGCTTCTTCCTGGCAGAATGGCCTTTCAGCCCATGTTGATACAGTACTTTTTTCACTGGATATTGACACACTCTTACTAGGATCCACCATAATCTTAACAAGGTCTTTTGCTTTTGTTCTTGGGTTGATATGCACATGTCGGACCAAAGCACGTTCATCTCTGGGACACAGAACCCGTCTCCTTCCTGAGTGGTATGATGGCTGGATATTCCCATCTTGTTTGTACTTGTGTATAATTGCTTGTACAGATGAAAGAGGCACCTTCAGGTATCTTGAAATTGCACCCAAAGTTGAGCCAGACTTGTGCAAGTCCACAATTATTTTCCTGATATTTTTGCTGATTTCTTTAGACTTTCCCATAATGCTACACAAAGAAGCAGTGTGTTTCAGGTGTGCATTTAAATACATCCACAGGTGTGTCTTTGAATAACTCAGATGTTGCAAAAAGAAAAAAACTAAAAGAAGCTTCCAAACATATGACATAATCATATGGGCAGTCCAGAATTGAATAAAGGCATAGTAATCTTAATGTATGCAATAAAAATGCCTTAAAACATTATCTCTCTCATTATTCATGCATTTAGCAAATAATAATAATTATGGTAATCCTAGCTGACCAAAAACAGCAAAGGTTTATTCTGATTTCAGATATTGAGAAAAACATGCATATATATAGTAAACTTCTGGTTTAAACTGTGTATATATATATATATATATATATATATATATATATATATACATATATATATAATTTTTCCCCCCTCTGTGTTTATTTGATTTGATTTATCTGCTGTATTAGGCATACATGTCACTACATATGGAATAAAGAATGTACACTTGGATGTGCTGTGTGTATTTTGGATCTTTAAAAACGTGCAATAAAAAGTTAAAGATTAAGAAAAGACTTCCAGAAAAACTTCCAGAAAAACTGCAACAAAAACCTATGTGTGACCCCACCCTAAATGAGATAAAACTTTTAACTGAATATTTTGCTGTATCTATTTCAATGTCAATATCATGACTTTCATTTCCTTGTCAGCTGTTTAAGATGTACGTAATATTGATTAACTTGAATGTTCAAGCAACACACAAGACCGATCTAAGAATTAACTTAGCATAAGATTTACACCACACGCTGTGAGTCACTCTACAACCACCACTTAAAATCTTTTCATTCAAGTCCAGATGGTTTACCATGGCAACTACATCTTAAACACCAGGTTTGTAAGCAACAAAAGTGAAGTAAGCAAATGATGAGCTACAAGGTGGTTTTTCTCAACACCCTCCTATTCATTTGCCATCCTTGGTCTATTAAAGCAATGAAAATGCATGGAAGTTCCATTTGTGACGGTGATAAAAAAGCATAAAAATGCTTTTCACTACTTTCACTAATACTAAAGGGCTTGGAGGCATAACTGCAGATAAAAAAAAAAAATATTGTTTGGGACAAATGGAAGATTGGAAACTAACACTTGCTTCATTGCAATGTAATTAGTTTTTAGTAATTTGGAAATTTTACTTCCTACAGGAACCTGTCACAAAGACACAGGTTCCCTTGAGGGCAACTGCAAACTACATATAAGCTTAACTGGTGGTGCTATTGTGCTTAAAGGGCATCTATATTGCTGGTGCTGCAAATAAAATCCTTTACATTAAAAATACAAATACCAATAATTTAGATAACTTCACATATAAAAGTGTTGCTTCTGGGAGACAGATAATTTGTTGCAGACAAACATAAAAAATTCCAAGAAACTCCAATAGGAATTTGATAGAAAAAAACAGCATTCAAGTAGAAAGCAAATCTGAGAAATATACTGTAGTGCTGTTTAAATACTGTAGCTTATCTAACTTTAAAATATGTAATCTTTCCAGGCACGACTCAACCAATGCCTAGTGGGAGAAAGAAAAGAGAGGGAATGGAAAAGAAATATACCCAAAATCGTACTCTATGTGAACTAGAAGTTATGACTTGTTAAAGTGTACTTTTACTAAACTTTTGGCATGGCATGTATTTAGGTAATCTCTAAAATCTCATAATTAAATTATGTTTAAAAATATCTGCCTTTTATGAAGTGAAGCGTTACTGCTCTAAAAAGGTCCTCTTTTCCCAAGTGCATCATCCACTGTCACTCAAAGGATACACCATTATTAATATATAGAAGTACAGAAAATAAGTCTCATTTGCCCAATCATCTGATCTGGGGGTGTTGCAAGTTTTCAACTGCAATATGATAATGAATGCACCATGGCTTATAAGATGACCTGGGAGGACAGAGATGCTTGGTAAGATTCACTCTTGCTGCATAAACTCATAGATGATTAAATGATCCTTTAATTGGGTAGTTGTCTAATTAGTAAAAATGTAATGTCGATATGAGGTGATCTAAATTTGATTTGGCACAAACATAGTGTCTAGGTCCTGTAGCAGAAAAAAAATAGGTACAAATGTATACAGAATTGAGGATGAGTGAAAGTGACCTAAGTTCAATTTGTTATGCCATGTTAGTAATGTTTTAACTTAGATAAAGCTTAAAGGGGTTGTCCCATCTCGCCATTTCCACGGCAAGATGGGACTAAGAGCCAGCTCTCCAGGAGTTAGGAATGCAGCCTAGCTTGTTCTGCTACTCTGTTTGCATAGTTCCTTTCACTACAATGGAGTGTTTCTGTATGCCTGGCCACCTAAGGCTAGTGCTTAGCCCTATATCGCCACAGAAACGGTGAGAAAGAACAACCCATTTAAGTGTTTAGGATTACTTGACATACTTGACACCAATCACTGGCCTTAGCAATATTGTGCCCCCTGACTGCACATTACTGGTGGGTAATGTGCATGAGACATGCCACAGTTAAGACTGTTGATTGGCTATAGATTTGCACTTGACTCCATCTGGAAGTTTACAGGTCAGGTAATAGTGTGGATTGGACCCCAGCGCTGCACTGGCATAGGAGGAAGAAGTAGAGTATATTTTTTGTTTAAATAGTGTGCAGTACTGGACAAATTTAAAAGGAGTTATAAAGCAGGACAAATCCCTTTAAATTGATTGTTTAGTTTTGAAAACTAAGTTGTGAGCAGTACTGGACCCCAAGAACAGATATTATTATTAGTGTTGAGCAAAGCAAAGCATTCAACGCGGAATTCAGTCCGAAGTTTAGGAAAGCTTCTATTTGTAAAGAATGTGAATGTTCTTTCACTTTGTGGTAACAAATCAGTTTTTCCTAAAATGATGGCTGCATGTGTTACAAAGTGAAAGTAAGACACTTGGGAATGTGAGATCACCCATAATGTCTTGCAGCCAGCCAGTCGGCAGGTAACCATCCCCCGTGATGTCACAGCCCTATAAAACCCTCATCCAGCAAGGTCTCCGCAATTGTCCTGTGAGCTAAGCATAGGGAGAGATGTGGTAAGCACTCATAAGTTAAGGAGAGTGCTGTTGAAAATGACTAATAGAAGAATACTAGAGATGGGGAGTGCAGGGAGAGTTAAGTGAGACTTATGCTGCATCAGTTTTATGTATATATTCCTACATTTACTTATTCCTACATCAGCCGTAATCTAAGGTATGTAATCAAATACAAGTAGGATGGAAACTAGAGATGAGCAAATGGAAGCTGATGAAGTGGAATTCAATCCGAATTTAAGGAAAAATTTGATTCACACCTGTCAGGAATAAGGACCGCTTTATCCCTAGTTATTATAATGTTTGCTGTGATATAATATGTTTTATGGTTATATGTCGTAGTGTAACATATTCCGCTGTGATTCACATATATATACAGTGTGTATTTATGTATTTGTATGGCCAGCAGCCATTTATGATTTGGTTTAACGCTCCATAAAGAGAGAGTCGAGCTGTATGCCTCGGACTTGGGAAACAACCAAATTGCTCCCAGGTAGTTAGCACAGATATGCTAATAAGGATGGGCCTGTTTGCTGGTCACACCTCAGGACAGGAGACTGCAGACTCTCTTGCACCTTTTGTCAGCAGGGGGCTTCCAACCAGAAAATGAACAATAATTCGTAATCCTTCATAACTTGTTCAGGAGGGGACAGATGTCGCTAAAATCCAGCTCATCACCTCTGACATGATGGGGGCATCACATGGACACCAGACATGGCATATCAACTTGCCTTCATCTTCTTAAAAGAAGGATCTCACCTTCCAAGCATCCTGGACGTGTCGCATTTGATATGCTAGGACTCGGAACGGTGTGATATGAATTATGAAGAAGGGTTGGGGCCTGTTTCTTCACCAGGGCAACTGGGAAAATATCTTTTGGATATTTTCATACCTGTTCCCTAGATGGCCAAGGGGGCAGGCTGCATGTGTAATGCAGCCCAAGTGTGAGGTGTGAGGAAGAATCCCCCTCAGGCCTGCCCCTTGAGGGAAGACAAAAAAATGTAATCCCTGGGATATTTGGGTGTCACAAAGTGGGAGATCCAATTGAATTGGTTTGTGCACCATTACTCTGCCCAAATCCCCTGAGAGGAAAGGACTTTTACCACGCAACTGCTAAGTATCAGAACTTTCTATGTTTTCTCTTTTTTATTTTACAATTCTTTGACAATTATGTATGTCTCTTGTTAATCATTTTTTGTAACCAAGTGCTGTCCATTTTTCATACATTAAACCTAAAAGTTTGATGGTTTGTCTTGTAACCTTAAGAACCTGTTAGCTTTATGAAGAGTTTTGTGCAGTCTGAGGCTGTATGTTGTTTTTCCGTGAGGATTACTACCGTGTGTGTGTCTGCTTGTGAGTGGAACACTCAGGGGTGTCTTGTCGACCTTATAACGGGCAGGTGGTGGCAGCAACATTTTCGTGTTATTGTATGGGTGTGCTTGCAGGCTTCAGGTGGCGATTTATGCTCGATTTAGGGCACGGCAAAGGGTGTAACAGCGTGTGAGGGCGTGAGGTGAATCGGCCTGAAGGGCTTGGGCAACTCTTGTCAAGTTACGTGGTGGGCTGGCCTGGTCCCCGGTACGTGAGAAATGAAAATTTTTAGGTAGAGGGCTTACCCTGGTTTCCCCGGAACTGTGGATATATGGCGTGTCCGTTTTGATGTTGAAGGGCCTATCATCTCTAACCCCCCTCACAACTGGTGACAAGATCCACCGCAGCGCATCTCGACGTTGAGTCTCATGGTTATGGCTCACTCCCGACCTTAAATGGGTAGAGTCCCTAGTGACTGTTCTCTTGGTCAACATGTCCATTTCAGACATTACCTCCTTTGGCTCTGGACACAGGTTCTGATGAATCCTGATCACTTCTGGAACTCCGTCCACAGTGCCAGGTACAGGAGTGATTAGAGTGGCTAACAGTCCATTGTCAAATGACCAGAATAATCCATGTAGGTGAGATGATCTTTCATCATCCAGTAATCCATCTGGGCAGTGCCCATTAAGAAGGTCTCCGATTTTGTCAGTCATTTCCATGGTTTCCTTGCCCCCCTGACTGGAATTTTTAGCTGTCACCGTGAGGTCATCGCCTACTACAGTTATCTCCGCTGCTACATCCAGTGAGTTATCAGCCACTAGGTCATCAATATCATTCCCATTTGTCAGTCCATAGTATTGGTGCTGTGGACCTGCAGTCAGTAAGGTCTCCATGATGATGGCTGGACAAATTGAAGGGGCTTCACTGGTTAGCTCCTCCATGCTCTGCTCCATGTTTGGCTTCTTTACAGTGAGATTGTCCTTCTCCCCAACATTAACACGATTTTCATTCTCTGCCTCCGAAGATACCTTTGTGGCTTCACTGTATTCCATGTTGTCATCAGCTATATTACCAAAGTCCATCTCTTTATTAACAAAGTCCATATCTTTATCAACAATGTCCATACCTTCATCTGTTGGCCTCAGGACAATAGACTCCTCTACGACAGTGTCCATATCTCCATGTCCAGGGTCTCGGACACTAAAGTTCTCCGCTGAATATGCATCCAGTTTTGCAACACCAGCAGAATCTTTGGCCCGTGCATCACGGGACTCTTTAGTTAGGTCATTAGGTCCCCCACTGCATCGCCTCTATCAATGGGATCCTCTCTGACAGTGTCCATGCTGGGACAATGGAATCTTTAATAAAGTTTCCCTCTTGCAACTCGCCTGTCTCTTCTGAAACACTGCAATTTTCCTCTGAAGATGCAGGTGAACAGGCGAGACCCTCCTGAGACAGTCCATTTAGTTTAGGTGGTGTCTCCAGGAAGGAATTATCGAGCTAGATACAGGTTTCTGAGACTTCAGTGTTTTTGGAGCCATCCCACAGGTCCCTACAAGGACCCACAGGCCCACATGCCTTTAAATCACAGTCCTTGTCATAAACCCCACACAGTACCTTGTTGGTTCTGCAAGTTTCCTCCTCAGGTGCTGCTGTGTTGTCCACAACTGGGGTATCCAAATGCTGGCATGTCCTCTGCTCCTCATTGGTTCCAAGCTCCACAGTGGTAGTCACCTTTTTCACCGGCACAGTCCGCTTAAGAGCAGTGTCCTTGGGTCTGAGCATCTTGGTGCGATGCAGCTCACCCTGTCGGATGAGAGCGCTTTTTATGGTGGTATAATCCAGGTAGGTTTCCGGAGGCAAATGTGCCGAAGTGTCCAGGAGGTCTCCTTTCAGACTAAGGATGAAGAAGTGTGCCCAGTGCTCCGAGGCCAAGTGGAATCGTCAGCAAATTTCCTCAAACTTAGGCCCCAGGGAGTGAAGTTCCTCATCTGACTCCATGAGGAGGAAAGCTTCCGGATCGGGCTCGTACTGTCCTATACTCTTGGTGCTCCCATAAATTTGTGCCATCTTTCTGCAGAAATCTCTCTTCCTTTTTATAACAGACGGGAGAAACTCCAGGCGCTTTTGAGGCTCCCATCCACTCACACTCTGTAGGACCAGGCCCATATAGAACGTCATGCTCTTCAGTGGTTGCCAAATAAAAAGATAGAAAAAAGAAAAACAAGGAGGCGGGGTTGTTTGCATGTATGTCTATAGAGCAAAAATCAAGTACTGTGTTTTTCTTGTACGCTGGTTCACCTTGCAAGGTTTCTACCAGCCTTTAGTGTCAGGAATAATTCCGTAAACCAGACACTAAAGCCTTAATCACATAAAAATAGCGATATCCCACTGCTGCGAACCAATTTGTCAAGTTCCGGGGACCAGCCCAGTCAACCGCATCACGTGACAAGGGTTGCCCAAGCCCTGCAAGCAGATTCACTTTACGCCCTCACACGCTGTTACGCCCTGCCCTGGGCCATAGCTCGAGCATAAATCGCCACCTGAAGCCTGCAAGCACACCCACACAATAACTTGAAAATTTTGCTGCCACCACCTGCCTGTTATAAGGTCGACAAGACACGCCTGAGTGTTCCACTCTCTAGCAGACACACACACACGGTAGTAAGACTCACGGAAAAACAACATACAGCCTCAGACTGCACACACACTCTTCATGGAGCTAACAAGTTCTTTACGTTACAAGACTCCTCCTGAGGAAGCAATTTAATGCGAAACGCGCGTCGAGGAGCGCCATCACCCTCTCCACAGTCTTCTGTTCCTGCGGTACGTTACCATTCCCATGGAGTGTTTGTAACTAGTAAGCACGATTCGCAACTCTGTCTAGCATACGCATGGGTTATATTAATATTTATTTACTGCACTTTATGCACTTTATGTAGACCGGGCTTTCATAGTAAACCTGTTGGTTCAGTTACTGATTGTGCTATTGGTCTACACTTTGATGCAGTTTTTTATAAGCTAGTAATTGTGATGTGATGTGCAACTGTGTTATTTCCCCACGTTTTTTAGTGTATGTTTTGTTATGTTAATAATATATTTTTACTTTTGTCATCAATAAACATAATATTTTAATCGTCTATTATTGGTGTACTCATTTCTAAGGTTGATACAGGTTCTTAGGGTTACAAGACAAACCATCAGACTTTTAGGTTTAATATATGAAATATGGACAGCACTTGAAAAAAGGATTAACAAGAGACATACATAAATGGCAAACAATTGTAAAATAAAAATGAGAAAACATAGCAAGTTCTGATACTTAGCAGTTGCGTTGTAAAAGTCCTTTCCTCCCAGGAGATTTGGGCAGAGTAATGGTGCACAAACCAATTCAATTGGATCTCCCACTTTGTGACACCCAAATATCCCAGGGATTACATTTTTATGTCTTCCCTCAAGGGGCAGGCCTGAGGTGGATTCTACCTCACACCTCTGACTGGGCTTCATTACACAAGCAGCCTGCCCCCCTGGCCATCTAGGGAACAGGTATAAAAATATCCAAAATATATTTTCCCAGTTGCCCCGGTGAAGATACAGGCCCCAACCCTTCTTCATAATTCATATCTCACCGTTCCGAGTCCTAGCATATTAAACGTGACACGTCCAGGACGCTTGGAAGGTGAGATAGTTCTTTTACGAAGATGAAGGCGAGTTGATATGCCATGTCTGGTGTTCATGCGATGCCCCCATCATACCAGAGGTGATGAGCTGGATTTTGGGGACATCCGTCCCCTCCTGAACAAGTTATGAAGGATTACAAATTATTGTTCATTTTCTGGTTGGAAGCCCCTTGCTTACAAAAGGTGCCAGAGAGTCTGCAGTCTCCTGTCCTGAGGTGTGACCAGCAAACGGGCCCATCCCAGTTAGCATCTCAGTGCTAACTACTTCCCTGGGAACAATTTGTCGGTTTCCATGGTCCAAGGCAGACAGCTCGACTCTCTCTTTATGCAGCCTTAAACCAATTCATAAATGGCTGCTGGCCTTGTAATACAAATACATAAAATACACACTGTATATATATGTGAATCACAGCGGAATATGTTACACTACGACATATAACCATAAAACATATAATATCACAGCAAACATTATAATAACTAGGGATAAGGCGGTCCTTATTCCTGACAGCAGCGAAGCCGAATTTCCTCATGCTTTGTGGTAACGAATCACATTTTTTCCTAAAATGGCTGCTGCATGTGTGAGGACATGGTGAAAGGAACTCTGGGAAAGAGGGATCCCACATAATGACATGCATTCAGCCAATCAGCAGCCAGCCAGCCCTGTGATGTCACTGTTCTATAAATAGCGTCAGCCATCTTAGATTCTGCCATTTACCAGTGTACTGATAGGGAGGAATCGCTCCACAACATTTAAGTAGATGTTCAGTAGTGGACGTTACAAACTGGGTAATAAGAACAATCCTATGACACCTTGGTGCACTGACTGGGAATACAAATTGGACTGTGAATCCAAATTGCCATTACACAGCTCTGTCACTCCAGCAAACTGTTCTTGTTCTTGCTTGATACAGCCATTCCCAGGGTTTATTACAAGGAAATATTTCTACAGTACATCTTATTTGCCCTTGTGCGGTGCAGTTATTTGTTGTAAAGCCCTTTTTGCCATGCATTAGTGGCAAAAGAAAAATATATTAGCCCTTGTGCGGTGCAGTGATATATTCTAAAGCCCTGTTTGCCTTGTATTAGTGGCGAAATAAAAATATATTCGCCGTTCAGCGTTGCACACAAGACATGACAGGAGATCCTCTGCTTTGGAGTCGAAGTCCAGTGTCTTAAGATCAGCAGTTCCATCAGAATTGTGCGTAACATTATTGCTCCCTGTGCGCGAATATTCGAATTGCAAATTTTAATTGCGAATATCGCCTCTTTGAGAATTCGCAAATATTTAGAGATCCAAGAATTATGTTGAAGGTATGTAGTGTATGCGAAAGTGATGGGGATTGTACACCTCCTTTGGCTGTATGGACCGAATTACGTAGCGGTGACATTTTTTATGTGAAACAGACTTTTTTGGGGAAAATTGATGAGTGATTGTAGACTCTCATTACTCTCATGCTGTTCTGCACCTAGTTTGCCTGGGCGAACAGAGTCACATAGCGAAGGAACTGCTCCGTGTCCTTCATCACGAAATCAAATCCTGGCTTTCTCCGCGACAACTCAAATTTGGAACCATGGTGATCTACAACGGGAAGAACATTGTGTTGGTGCTTCATCAAGGATGGCTCAGCCATGCGCCCTGCATGGCACATGTGTTCAATCTGGTTGTCAAGCGGTTCCTGAAGTCTTCCACCCATCTGAAAAACATCCTAAACATGGCCAGGAAACTTTGCATGCACTTCAGCGACTTGTACACCGCAAAGCACACCCTCCTGGAGCTGCAGCAGCAGAGCGGCATCCCCCAACATAGGCTGATATGGGATGTTTCCACCCGTTGGAACTCCACCCTCCATATGTTAGACCGACTATACGAACAGAGAAAGGTCATAAACGATTTCTCGATGATCCAAGCTGACATGAGTACTCCCCTGTGTAACCTCAATGTCAGTAAGTGACAGCTCATGCGTGACACCTGCCATTTGCTCAGGGCCTTTGAGGAGACCACGTTATTTGTCAGTCGCCAAGACTACGGAATAAACAACGTCATTCCACTGCTTCATGTCCTGGAACAGATGCTGGTAAATCTGGCTGGTCAGGGGACTGATGGCGTGGCACCTAGATCTCACTGCCACGTGAGCTCTGTGGGGGCTGAACTGGAGCAGGAGGAGGACATTGGAGCACAAGCAATGTGTAGCGAAACGGGTGGTCTTTACACACAGATGACAGGAGAGGAGGAGCAGGAGCAGCCAAAGGAGGTACAGTGCAATGAGGAAGACGAGGCAGAGGACCCAGACACACCGTGGCAGTATGCAGTGGAGATGAAGGCAGGGAGTCCCTCCCAGTCACTTGCACAAATGACCCAATGCATGCTCACTTGCTTACGTCGTTACAGCTGAATTGTCACCATTCGGCAGAGGCATGACTTCTGGCTATCCACCTTGTTGGACCCTCTCTACTGATTCAATATGGGGGCCTTTTTTACACCCGCTGAGAGGGAGGACAAACTGAACTACTATAGAGACATCCTATGAGGGAGGGGTGGCCGGAGCAGTACCAGCTCTATCAGCAGCAATCTGAATCTAGAGTCCCTGATGAGCAACTTTCTTCACCCGCCAAGTGAAGAAACTACTCACTAGCAGCAGCAGCTACACCTGGAGCAAGACTTAAACAAGCAGGTGGTGGCATACTTGGACAGTACCTTGCCACCCCACATTGAAGATCTGCTTGACTACTGGGCAACCAAACTGGATTTGTGGCCGCAACTGACAGAGTTTGCCCTGGAAAAGCTGTCATGCCCATTCAGTAGAGTGGCATGAGTGCGGGTGTTTAGTGGGTGTGTGTGTGGGGGGGGGGGCATAGTTGACCCAAGAAGAACTCGCCTGTTCACCCATGGAGATACTGACCTTTGTCAAGATGAATCAGGCATGGATCAGCCAGGATTTCCATCCACCAATGGCGCCACACAAACACTTTGGCAAAAGAGACCGGTGTCTTCTGGCTAACTGCCTCAGCTTCTATTCTGATGCTGCCACCCGCCCTATGCCACACATCTGATGCCAAGTGCTCCTTCTTTCACCCACCATCTTCAGTGAGTACTCGTATTGCCAGCCACCTCCACACTCTGTCCCCTTGCCATTCTGTGGCCTCCTGATGCTGCCACCACCTCCTCACTGCCATTGTGCCACTCTGTGACCTCCTTCTGATGCTGCCACCTCCACACTGTCATTGTGGCATTCTGTGGCCTTCTCATGCTGCTTCCACCTCACCACTATGTCATAGGGTCACCGGGTCACTCTGTGGTTTCCTCATGCTGCTGCCACCTCCACACTATGTCACCTTGACACTCTGTGGCCTCCTGATGCTGCTGCTGCTACCTCCACACTATCATTGTGCCACTCTGTGGCCTTCTCATGCTGCTTCCACCTCACCACTATGTCATAGGGCCACTCTGTTGACTTCTCATGCTGTTCCCACCCTCTCCACTTTATGACTGGGCATCTATTTGGCCTTTCGGCCTGGGTAACATCATCATTTGACCCTTCTTCTGATCTGTCAAAAGGAAGGAAAAATTAGACGAACAGTGGATCCTTTCTGTGTAGCAGCTTGTGATTTGCTAGCCAAAAGCAGAAGTGGGTACTAAACTCACAAGACATGCAAATTTTCCATTCAGGTGTCATCTCTGTTTTGGATCCACTCCTGTTTTTTTGGCATTAGCAATACTGATGGATTACTGACCAAATGTTGAGTGAAGGTGGATGCTCAACAGACAGGATCCGTTTTTTGGGGGTTATTGTTCTGATGGATAAGAGGAAGAGCAAAATAATCAGTCAAGTCAACACAAACTTACTGCTGACACCCTCTCCACTCTGTCACGGTGCTCTACTTGTATAAGTATTTAATAGAACAGGTTCTGCTGACATCTATGTGGAATCTGCTGACAACGGTGTAAAAGGAGTGCGCTTCTTCTTAACGCTAACATTGACCTGTAAGGCTGAGTTTACACTTGAGTTATTTGGTCAGTTTTGGAGCCATGGCTGCCCAAATAAGTGAAGTGTGCAGTGATTTTAAGAGCGACTTCTGTCATCTGCATGTCATACGGACTCACAGTATTATTTCACTACCAGAGCAGACTACCTATGCATGTTACTGTAAGGCACAGTGTTCTACACGACTATAAAGGCTCTATGAAACAAGGAAATAGCTGTTTTTTAATGCGATTTGCCACAAAGAAATTCGGACCGAACCAAATTTTTCCCCAAAAATACGGCGAACCTGCGAATTAAATTTTTAAAAAATTTGCTAATTTCTAATGGAAGCCTTTATTATTCCACTGCCAGCTTTCCAACCAATACTATCCAGTCTGCACCCCTTAGAAGGGCCAGGTCTTAATGATGACCATACTCATCTTTTGCTGGCTTTTCTTCTTCTTAATCATACTTTATATTCTCCATGTTGTAGAAAAATCAACAAGATGCAGAGAGAGGAGGAGCTGGATGTTCTCGGTGACATATTTTCATCGATATTAGATGATGTGGAAAAGGAGGAAGAGCAGATGGCTGTGGAATCGCTCCCACCTGCAGGGCAGTATAGGGCTGGGGTTGGAGAAGTGGGTATGTCATATCTGATTAATATTCTGTATTTGCTGTCATATAGCCTGCAGGAGATTGCAGGCCAGAACAACAATAATATGCATATTTTACCCCCACCAACCCAGCCAAACCCCATACGAGCAATAGCCCCTGCTTAAGGGTGCATTAAAGGAGCCGCATGGCCATTAACAATGAAAAAGGACTATACAGTGCAGTCTTCATTATTAAATGAAAGGCAGTTGTGGGCTAATTGCCTGTGCGGTTCTTCACCGCAGCATGGCCGTAACCCACCCGCAGCAAAGCTGCTTTCTGTGGCCGTACCCTAAGGCAGAGTGACCTGGGTATACCTAATTTATAGTAATTGGTGATTAATAATTCATAACAAGTAGAATTTCTTGGCTAATGTCAGCAAAGTCGCCAAATTGAATTTTTCAGTGGAACAATGGAGCATTACATGGTGCCTGTGAATCAGTAGGATACAGTATACTTCTACATGTGGTTTGGGGTTTCAATTTCAGTAATATTTTATTGTTTGCAGGAAAAAGTATTGGAATATTGCAGAACATGGCATGTAAATTAGACAGACATTAACCATTATATGAACAGCTAATATTCTATAGTAAATTATTATTATATTATATTTTTAATATTTTTTTACTTTTGGTTTAATAGATGTGTGATACTAGTATTTTATTTATAAGTAAATTCCATATTCAATAAAACTGTGCACTGTACATGATGATTTGATTCATACATCTCTGGTTCATTCTCTAAGCATAAACTATTCATACCCTGACACTGTTCTGTGCATAAATTCCTTTCAATCTGATATCCTGTTCGCAATATTGCACCTGTGGGACAAGACATAAATATTCCAAGGGATGTGCTAGCACATATAAACAGAAGTCATTTTAATTCACATTTATTTGCAAGTAATGCATTTATCTACTATCCAGAGAACACATATTTATTAAATTTGGCCTACAAGAATGAACATGGTAGGCTATTACAATGCAAATTGACTGTGTTCTTTAAATTATGTGAGATAATTTAAGTGATTCATTTTCTGTTTTCCACTGTTATTAATAATATGACAGGTCAATCAAATTAAGCACTGGTTTTTCAAAGCCAAAGTCGTGAAAAACATAACGCATGCCATGGATTAGAAAGTAGAAAAAAATTATATTAAATGCTCTTTTGTATCATGGGCAGGTTCTCATTTTATATTTACACACTTCCAAATATCCCAAATGAGATATTTAATAGCTTATATGATTTCTCTATAGCTCTTTTTTATCAGCACTTATAGTGGTTTATGTATCAAAAATCCAAAAGTTTCTCTTTTTCGTGTTTCTGTATATACTTTACTTTCCAGAGAAGCTGGATTTACATGTGACTATTGTCAGGATAACTATTGGGAAGGAACACTTGTTCTTGATAAACGGCTCATGTAAAGGTCACAGATCACCCTATGAATGAGAAAAATGCTTGTTAGCTGGGTGAAATCGTTTATACACACACCTAAATTATTGTTTCTGGGCAGCAGATCATCCTGTGTAAACAGCAAACTGTTACCCAGAAACAAGGAATCTGTTTGAGGTTGAACGATTGCAGTAGCCATCACTCATCCCCATACAGAGGATGTGATTGCTGCATATAAATGTATATCTTCACCTCCAATGACTAGCAGGCAATTATTGGGAAGAAATGGTTCCTTCCCAATAATTTCCTACTCAGTTGTTGCATGCATATGTGCCTTAATTCTTAAAATAAAAAATCTGTATACCTAGAGGCCACTGTCTCATAGGCCCAATGGCCACTCAACCATAGAGGAGGATATAGTACTATATATAAAACATTTTTACTACATATTTTTAATAATTCTTTTAAATAAAGGCATAGGAGCTTCAATTCCCATTTCTGTACAAAGTCAGTACATTTTTAAGGCACGAAGAACCGTCGTTTCTTGAGGTGCTAATCCTGGTTGCATCTATTGCCACTGTAACTACTACAGCTATTCTATAAACAACAAGAAACATTGCAGAAATGGTTCAATACTTTATGACTGCTGCAAGTGACTTAAAGATGATACCTTTAACAGCTACATAAGTAAAGATAAATCATTCTCAGTTAATATTAACACAATATAACATTAAATTACAATACAAGCTATTTTTGCTATAGGATAGGCTAGTAAACTAGCCTTATCTTATGAAGTGCGAGTAAATAATAGGCACCATTAATCTATTCTCTGCCGGAGAACTATGTGTCTGCAATTCATTGTAGACTCTTCATGCAAATAAAGTGAAGGGAAACATTTATCTCTGACAAAAATGATTTGTTGTTATATTATAGGCTGACATGAGTACTATATGTTCTGCATGTTAATTCAACCATTTGTTAGTGGTTGTACAATGTCCACTAGGTTAGATAGCAACATCCAACAAAAAAGCAGTCTTGAAATAAAATATACATGGATCATGTTGTTGCTCTGCCAAGCTAGGCTTGTAACACTTCAACATGCCAAATGTTTAAGCACAGAAAATGTTACAATTAAAGAGAGTTATCAATACATTATTTCAGGATCTTGGGGAGTGCTATTACACCTGGAGGTAGGAACAGAAACGCATAGTGAGCCCTGATTAAGAACACAGCCCACTTTCCCTATCCACTTGAAGTGCAAAATCGCAACTGTTCGTTCAACAGTCCCTATGCTACTAAGGTGCAGAGACAGACAAACACCTAGAGACAAACAATACAAAGACAAAGTAATACATAAATAGGTCAGAACAAGGAGGACAACCGAGTACAAAAATGAGATACAGGGAGTGGTCAAAAGATGAGCCAAGGTCAGAGCAGACAGGATGCACAGTAAAAATCAAGACAGACAGAGAGTGGTCAAAGGAAAAGCCGAGGTAAAAAACATGAGCAATCCAAATCAGCACAGGACAAGAACCGGGAACTTCGCCAGTGAGCCCAAACAAGACTATCACAGGCAGTGGTGTATGGCCAGGAAGGGGTTTAAATAGAAAACCGAGTCCCTGGATCACCACCTGATAGGTTAGCCAGAAACACTAGCACATAGGAATGGAGCAGCTAAGCAATTAAACCACTGCTAATCTCATCCAGCACCCGCTGCAGAAACAGAGCACTGCAACCTGTTGCTAATAATGCTGTTGTGTCATCAACGGGCGTGGCTCAGCAGCGCGTCTTTCCTTGTGCGGCCATGCCAAGGCTGAGGATCGCGCCACTGGAGCTTGGACAGGTACGTTTATGACAAGTACTTTTTCTCCCTGTAATAAGTGACTAGTAGGTGTAAGGTGTCAGATGTCTCATTCAAATTAGCTCTCTTAACAAAAATAAAAGAAAGTTGACCTTCAAATGCCGCCAAATGAAAATATGTAAAATAAATCAACTAGAGATGAGCGATTGTTTCAAAAATTCAATTCGGCGGTTTGCCGAATTGTTTGGGAAAAATTTGTTTGGACCCGAATGTATTTGTGGCGAATTACGTTAAAATGACATGCAGATGACAGGCGTCACTCTAAGAATCACTGCACACTTCACTTATTTGGGCAGTCACGGGGCCAAAACTGACCAAATAACAAATAAGTATGAATTCAGCCTTACAGGTCGATGTCAGCGCCAAGAAAAAGCGCACTCCTTTTACACCGTTGTCAGCTGATTCCACATAGATTTATACAGAACCTGTTCTATATAACACTTATAAAAGTAGAGCCCCCTCCGACAGAGTGGAGAGGGTGTCAGGGTGTCAGCATTAAGTTTGTGTTGATGTCACTGATTATTTTGCACTTCCTCTGATCTTTCAGAACAATAACCTCCAAAAAATGTATCCTGTCTATTGAGAATTCGCCTTCACTCGGTCAGCATTTGGTCAGTGATCCATCAGTATTTGCTAATGCCAAAAAAAAACAGGAGTGGATCCAAAACAGCGATGACACGTGAATAGAATATTTGCATGTCTTCAGTGTTTGTTACCCACTCCTGCTTTTGGCTACCAAATCATAAGCCAATTCTGATGGGACCATACAGGCCTTAGAGCTGCTACACAGACAGGATCTGTTGTGTGTCTCATTTTTCCTTCCTTCTGACAGATCAGAAAAAGGGTCAAATAAAAGATGATGACAGCCAAGCCAAAAAGGCAAAAGAGTGGCCCAGTCATGAAGTGGCGAGGGTGGGAACAGCATGAGAAGTCCACAGAGTGGCCCTATGACATAGGGGTAAGATGGAAGCAGCATGAGGGGGGTCACAAAGTTGCAAGGTGACGTGAAGTGGAGGTGGAAGCAACATCAGGAGACCATAGAGTGGCACAATGACAGAGTGTGTAGGTGGCGGCAGCATCAGGAGACAACAAAGTGGCACATTGACAGAGTCTGGAGGTAGTGGCAGCATCAGGAGGTCACAGAGTGGTAGAATGACAGAGTCAGAAGGTGGTGGCAGCAGCATCAGGAGGCCACAAGGTGGCGCAATGACAGAGTGTGGAGGTGGAAGCAGCATCAGGAGGCCACAGAATGGCAAGGTGACAGAATGTGGAGGTGGGTGGCAATACCACTACCTGCTGAAGATGGTGGGTAAAAGAAGGAGCACTTGGCATCAGATGTGTGGCATCAGGTTGGTGACAGCATCAGAAGCTGAGGCAGGTAGCCAGAAGAAACCGGTCTCTTTTGTCAAAGTGTTGGTTAGGCAGTATGGATGATCTAATCTGATGGACCAGGCATTGGTGGGTGGAAACCCTGGCTTATCCATGCCTGATTCATCTTGAAAAGGTCAGTCTCTCCACATTTTGGGTGAACAGGTGAGTTCTTCTTGGGGTAACTATGGGCCCCCCCTCCCCCCCACACTAATCACCTGGCTCTGATGCCACACTACTGGCTGGGCAGGACAGCTTTTCCAGGGCAAACTCTGCTATTTGCGGCCACAAAACCAGTTTGGCTGCCTAGTAGTCCAGCAGATCTTCAATGTGGGGTGGCACCACCTAGCTGCTGCTTCTGGTGAGTAATTTCTTCACTAGGCGGGTCAGCAACTCTAGACTCAGGCTGTTGCTAATAGAGCCGGTACTGCTTCTGCCACCCCACCCCTCCCCAGCAGCCATGGCAGTGGAACGTGAGCGCAGAGGGCCCCCCCGGTCGGACCTGCGAGAGGATGGATGATGGCGCAGATAGACAGCGGCCAACTGACTACATAGGATGTCTCTATAGTAGTTTAGTTTGTACTCCCTCTCAGCGGGTGTACCAAAGGCCCCCATTTTGGAAAGGTAGCGTGGGTCCAACAAGGTGGAAATCCAGAAGTTATCCCTCTGCAGAATGGTGGCAATTTGGCTGTCACTATGTAAGCAACTGAGCATGCATTGGGCCATTTGTGCAAGTGACTGGGAGGGACTCCCTGCCTCCATCTCCACTGCATACTGCCACAGTGTGTGTGGGTCCCCTGACTCATCTTACTCATCACTCTGTAGCTCTTCTGGCTGGTCCTTCTTCTCCTGCTCCTCCTCTCCAGTCACCTATGTAGAAAAAACACCCATTTCGCTACACATTGCTTGTGCTCCAATGTCCTCCTCCTCCTCCAGTTCAGCCCCCACAGAGCTCATGTGGCAGTGAGATCTAGGCGCCACGTTTCCAGTCCACTCACTAGCCAGATTGACCAGCATCTGTTCCAGGACATGAAGCAGTGGAATGACATTGTTTATCCCATAGTAATGGCAACTGACAAGTAACGTGGCCTCCTCAAAGGGCCTGAGAAAATGGCAGGAGTCACGTATGAGCTGCCACTGGCTGACATCGAAGTTACACAGGGGAGTACTCCTGTCAGCTTGGATCATTAAGAAATCGTTTATGGCCTTTCTCTGTTTGTATAGTCAGTCTAACATATGGAGGGTGGAATTCCAACAGGTGGAAACGTTGCATATCATCCAATGTTGGGGAATGCCGTTCTGCCGCTGCAACTCAAGGAGGGTGTGCTTTGTGGTGTACCAGTGGCTGAAGTGCAGGCAAAGTTTCCTGGCCATGTTTAGGATGTTTTGCAGATGAGTGAATGACATCAGGAATCGCTTGACAACCAGCTTGAACATGTGTGCCATGCAGGGCACATGGCTCAGCCCTCCTTGACTCAGTGCCGACACAATGGTCCTCCCGTTGTCGGTCCCATGGTACCATTTTGAGTTGTCGCGAAGAAAGCCAGTATTCGATTTTTTGACGAATGACACGGAGCAGTTCCTCCCCTGTGTTACTCCCATTCGCCCAGTAAAACGAGGTGCAAAACAGCGTGACACCACAGTGCCCTGCACATGTGGTATGCTGGAGGGCCCCTGTGAATTGTTCCTGCAGTAGAGGCTGAGGACACGGTGGAGGATGAGGAGGCAGAGGCGGACATTGTCGCAGGACCAACGGTGTGACAACATGGAAGCGGAAGCGGCGTCAGCTGGCCAAGTTGTTGGTGTGGCTGCGCAGGAAACACATTCACCCAGTGTGCCATAAAGGACATGTATTGTCCCTGCCTGTAGTTATAGCTCCACATGTCGGCATTGCCGAGCACTTTGGCAGACACTGACAGCCTCAAGGACTGGCCCACCTTCTATTCTACTTGTGTGTGCAGGGCTGGTACTGCCTTTTTGGCAAAGAAATGATGGCTTGGGACTCTCCACCTTGGCTTGGCACAAGCCATCTGTTCTCTGACAGGTGCAGAGTCCACCACTTGGAAAGGAAGGGACTGCAGCACCAGCAACTTGGACAGGAGCACATTTAGCTTCTGAGCCGTTGGATGTGTGCACGCATATTGTTGTCTCTTGGCAATAGCTTCGGTGATCGATTGCTGACAGAATGACTGACGAGGAGCAGGAGGAGCAGGAGCATTAGGACCAGCAGATGATGGGAAGGACAGATAGCTCTCTTCGGCTGAGGTGGTGGAGCCTTGGCTGCCTGAAACCTAGTACGTGCCGCTGGATGATGTAATGGTTGCTGCCGCAGGCAGGGCTGTGACATGACAGGGCTGGCTGCTGATTGGCTGCATGCATGTCAGTATGGGTGATCCCGCCTTCCCAGAGTTCCTTGCTCCATGTCCTCACACGTGTAGCAGCCATTTTAGGAAAACACGAGGAAATTCGTTTTCATATTTTTCCTGAAATTCGGATCGAATGCCAGCTTCGATTCGCTCATCTCTAAAATCAATTTTAGAGATGGGCCAAATTTTTAAAAAAATCAAATTGCATCTGTATGGGAATTTTTGTTGATTTGGCATGGGAACATTTTGAAAAAAGAGTGAAAAAATTAATTTGAAAAAATTAGAGAAGAAATACTAGGCTTATGAGACATCAAATTGTCATACTCACATTTTAAGGCCTATAGAAGTAGTTTTCATTTAAGTACAATCAATTTGGACCAAAATCGAATTACAGATTCAGCTGCATGGAACCCAAATCAAATTTTGAGTGATTTACTCATTTCTACTTGTGACATAACTTAGGATTATAGGTCAGTACCTTATCAGCAGATAACTGTTTCAGGGTGATTGCAACTCATTAATGCAGTGCATAAAGAACTGACTTAACTGAATGAGATGCCTTTTAAAAGGTTGGACATTGACTTATAGGTAAGCTACCTTACATCTGGTGGCATTAAAAGCTCAGCTTTCTTTTATGAAAGAGAACTAATTTTCATACCTTTACCAAAGGAACTATGCATGATCTATAAGAGTCCTTACACCTGGTAAATGCCCTTCACAAGGAGAACAAATGTTTGAACATTGAATGTTTGGATAGCTTCATCTGGTGTTATTAGATGCTCAGCTTCCTAGCGAATACAGAATTGTGTATTATTGTAACAAAGATAATAGAGAAGTAGTAGTACTTGCCGTTTTTGTGCAGTAGTAGTAGCAACAAAGGTAAAATTGGTTATATCACTATTAGCTAAAACACTTAGGGCATCATTTATCATTCGGAAATACGTCTAATTTCAGATGCAGATTGCAGCGCAAAAGCTAGTTGGCAGGCCCTTCTCATTTACCATTTTCTATGCCTGTTTCAGATGTAGAAAAAAGTTTTAAATATAAGACAACTCTGAAGCTATCTTACTTTTAGAACCTGCTTCGGATGCGTCGAAGTTATAGAGAGGCCTGCGCCTCTTTATAACTTTGGAGAAACCACCACTGGCTTAGGGCTTTATTAAGACCGGCATCTAAAACACAGGTCTTAATAAATATGCCCCTTAGTTCTATGATAATGATTATCATAACTAAGGCAGTTTTGATGCTACAAAATTCTTAGGGTCTAGACAGTGTAAAAAGTTAAGTGCATAGAATACAGACATTCACTATCCAATGGAGTTGCAAAAAAATATCTTTTTAGACTGTGAAAAAATATCTTTTAAGACTGTGAATCTCCTTCATCTCAGCTGTTATGGGTCCAGAGATAGTGTAAGAAGCACTCAAAGCTTTTAGTGCTCAATGTTAGTATAATGGAGCTAAGTCTTAAAGGAAAAACCTAAAATTGGTGTGAATACTACATTTATTAAAATATATACACCTCAATACATTTATTCATATTTGACTGTTCCAAAGTAAGAAAATTACATCTATGAATGATATGAGCAGGCGTAGATTTATGCCAAAGTGTGTACCATTTTCTGCTTTTAGTACTGTATATTAAAATCTGTTGGTTTTAGTCCATGCTCCATATTGGTAAACCATGACTACTTTTCTATCTTTTGGTAAGCACAATGCAAAAAGTTCATTTTTTACACAGTTTGTGACTTTTTGCTAATTATGTTTGAATGAATGATGACTAGTGTTGAGCGAACAGTTCGAGCATAGTTCGGTACCGAATTTTGAGGTGTCAGGGACACGGACCCGAACCCGGACATTTTCAAAAAAGTTTGGGTTCGGGTTCGTTGTTCGGCGATTACTTCACGCTTTCTGAAGGGCTGCACAGCAGCCAATCATCTAGCGTTTTACTTCTTGCCCCTAAGAGCCCATCACAGCCATGCCTACTAATGGCATGGCTGTGATTGGCCAAGTGCAGCATGTGACCCAGCCTCTATTTAAGCTGGAGCCACGTAGCGCCGCACGTCACACTGCTCTGATTAGTGTAGGGAGAGGACGCAGCTTCTGTGAGGGCAAGATTAGGCAGGGAAAAGTCAGCAACAGCACCGAGTGAACTGATCGATCGACAGCTGTGAATGTTTGAACTTCTGCTAGTTACTTGCTCACTGGTTTTTAGGCTGCACAGTTTTTCTGTCACTTATTTTCTGGGGTGATCGGCGGCCATTTTGTGACTTGTGGTGCACCAGAACAAGCTGCCACCAAGTCCATCAATCCATCAATACTAGTTTTTTTTTTTGCTATATCCTACATCAGGGGCTTGGCTGTGCTAATTGTCACCCCTAGAAACTCAGGATAGCAATTTCTATATTTTATTAAGGGGTTAAATACAATTGCCCAAATACCAATCCCCTAAATCTGGTGTTCCAGCTTTGGCTAGCCAAGTATAATACTGTCTGCTGTCTGGCAAAGGATAGATTATTTTATGTGGTGAAATTCAATTGCCAAAATAGCACTACCATAAATCAGTGGTTTCAGCTGTGGCTGGCAAAGTATAATAGTGTCCGCCAAAACATATATTTTGTTCTGGGGTGAAATTCAATTGCCAAAATAGCAATACCCTGAATCTGGTGTCCCAGCTGTTGCAGGCCAAGATTCATAGTGTCCGCCAAAACATATATTTTGTTCTGGGGTGAAATTCAATTGCCAAAATAGCAATACCATAAATCAGTGGTTTCAGCTGTGGCTGGCAAAGTATAATAGTGTCCGCCAAAACATATATTTTGTTCTGGGGTGAAATTCAATTGCCAAAATAGCAATACCCTGAATCTGGTGTCCCAGCTGTTGCAGGCCAAGATTCATAGTGTCCGCCAAAACATATATTTTGTTCTGGGGTGAAATTCAATTGCCAAAATAGCAATACCCTGAATCTGGTGTCCCAGCTGTTGCAGGCCAAGATTCATAGTGTCCGCCAAAACATATATTTTGTTCTGGGGTGAAATTCAATTGCCAAAATAGCAATACCCTGAATCTGGTGCCCCAGCTGTGGCTTGCAAAGTATAATAGTGTCCGCCAAAACATATATTTTGTTCTGGGGTGAAATTCAATTGCCAAAATAGCAATACTATAAATCAGTGGTTTCAGCTGTGGCTGGCAAAGTATAACAGTGTCCGCCAAAACATATATTTTTTCTGGGGTGAAATTCAATTGCCAAAATAGCAATACCCTGAATCTGGTGTCCCAGCTGTTGCAGGCCAAGATTCATAGTGTCCGCCAAAACATATATTCTGTTCTGGGGTGAAATTCAATTGCCAAAATAGCAATACCATAAATTAGTGGTTTCAGCTGTGGCTGGCAAAGTATAACAGTGTCCGCCAAAACATATATTTTGTTCTGGGGTTAAATTCAATTGCCAAAATAGTAATACCCTGAATCTGGTGTCCCAGCTGTTGCAGGCCAAGATTCATAGTGTCCACAAAAATATATATTTTGTTCTGGGGTGAAATTCAATTGCCAAAATAGCAATACCCTGAATCTGGTGTCCCAGCTGTTGCAGGCCAAGATTCATAGTGTCCGCCAAAACATATATTTTGTTCTGGGGTTAAATTCAATTGCCAAAATAGCAATACCATAAATCAGTGGGTTCAACTGCGGCTGGCAAAGTATAATAGTGTCCGCCAAAACATATATTTTGTTCTGGGGCGAAATTCAATTGCCAAAATAGCAATACCCTGAATCCGGTGTTCGAGCTGTTGCAGGCCAAGATTCATAGTGTCCGCCAAAACATATATTTTGTTCTGGGGTGAAATTCAATTGCCAAAATAGCAATACCCTGAAATCTGGTGTCCCAGCTGTTGCAGGCCAAGATTCCTGGTGTTCCAGCTTTGGCTAGCCAAGTATAATACTGTCTGCTGTCTGGCAAAGGATAGATTATTTTATGTGGTGAAATTCAATTGCCAAAATAGCACTACCATAAATCAGTGGTTTCAGCTGTGGCTGGCAAAGTATAATAGTGTCCGCCAAAACATATATTTTGTTCTGGGGTGAAATTCAATTGCCAAAATAGCAATACCCTGAATCTGGTGTCCCAGCTGTTGCAGGCCAAGATTCATAGTGTCCGCCAAAACATATATTTTGTTCTGGGGTGAAATTCAATTGCCAAAATAGCAATACCATAAATCAGTGGTTTCAGCTGTGGCTGGCAAAGTATAATAGTGTCCGCCAAAACATATATTTTGTTCTGGGGTGAAATTCAATTGCCAAAATAGCAATACCCTGAATCTGGTGTCCCAGCTGTTGCAGGCCAAGATTCATAGTGTCCGCCAAAACATATATTTTGTTCTGGGGTGAAATTCAATTGCCAAAATAGCAATACCCTGAATCTGGTGTCCCAGCTGTTGCAGGCCAAGATTCATAGTGTCCGCCAAAACATATATTTTGTTCTGGGGTGAAATTCAATTGCCAAAATAGCAATACCCTGAATCTGGTGCCCCAGCTGTGGCTTGCAAAGTATAATAGTGTCCGCCAAAACATATATTTTGTTCTGGGGTGAAATTCAATTGCCAAAATAGCAATACTATAAATCAGTGGTTTCAGCTGTGGCTGGCAAAGTATAACAGTGTCCGCCAAAACATATATTTTTTCTGGGGTGAAATTCAATTGCCAAAATAGCAATACCCTGAATCTGGTGTCCCAGCTGTTGCAGGCCAAGATTCATAGTGTCCGCCAAAACATATATTCTGTTCTGGGGTGAAATTCAATTGCCAAAATAGCAATACCATAAATTAGTGGTTTCAGCTGTGGCTGGCAAAGTATAACAGTGTCCGCCAAAACATATATTTTGTTCTGGGGTTAAATTCAATTGCCAAAATAGTAATACCCTGAATCTGGTGTCCCAGCTGTTGCAGGCCAAGATTCATAGTGTCCGCAAAAATATATATTTTGTTCTGGGGTGAAATTCAATTGCCAAAATAGCAATACCCTGAATCTGGTGTCCCAGCTGTTGCAGGCCAAGATTCATAGTGTCCGCCAAAACATATATTTTGTTCTGGGGTTAAATTCAATTGCCAAAATAGCAATACCATAAATCAGTGGGTTCAACTGCGGCTGGCAAAGTATAATAGTGTCCGCCAAAACATATATTTTGTTCTGGGGCGAAATTCAATTGCCAAAATAGCAATACCCTGAATCCGGTGTTCGAGCTGTTGCAAGCCAAGTGTAAATCTGTCCATAATAGGATACCTTTCATCCAGGGCCTAAATACTAGCCCTAAAAGAGATATTCCCCTAAATCAGTGGTTACTGCTGTGCCAGGATTAGTGTAATACGCTACATAAATAAATAGGCAGATAGTGTTAGGTGCCTGTAAAAAAAGGCCTGAATTTGAAATCAATACATTGGACAACAATGCCCAACAATGAGGAAACAATGAGGAAAACATCTAGTAAGGGACATGGACGCGGTCATGGTGGTGTTAGTGTACCCTCTGCTGCTGGGAGAGGACGTGGCCATTCTGCCACAGCCACACGTCCTAGTGAACAAACTACTTCAGGTTCCAGTACCCGACAGAATTTACAGCGATATTTGGTGGGGCCCAATGCCGTTCTAAGGATGGTAAGGCCTGAGCAGGTACAGGCGCTAGTCAATTGGGTGGCCGACAGTGGATCCAACACGTTCACAACATTATCTCCCACCCAGTCTTCCGCAGAAAGCGCACAGGTGGCACCTGAAAACCAAGCCCATCAGTCTGTCACATCACCCCCATGCATATCAGGGAAACTGTCTGAGCCTCAAGTTATGCAGCAGTCTCTTATGCTGTTTGAAGACTCTGCTGGCAGGGTTTCCCAAGGGAATCCACCTAGCCCTTCCCCAGTGGTGGAAGACATAGAATTCACTGATGCGCAACCACTGATGTTTCCTGATGATGAGGACATGGGAATACCACCTCATCGGAGTCCGCACGTCTCTGATGATGACGAAACACAGGTGCCAACTGCTGCGTCTTTCTGCAGTGTGCAGACCGAACAGGAGGTTAGGGAGGAAGACTGTGTGGAAGACGATGCAGGGGACGATGAGGTCCTAGACCCCACATGGAATGAAGGTCGTGCCACATAGTTCATAGTTTCATAGTTCAGATGAAGAGGCAGTGGTGAGACCGAGCCAACAGCGTAGCAAAAGAGAGAGCAGGGGGCAAAAGCAGACCAGCCGCTGCCAAGAGAGTTCGCCTGCTACTAGCCACCGCCACCAGGAACCGAGCACCCCAAAGGCAGCTTCAAGGGGTTCTCTGGCATGGCACTTCTTTAAACAATGTGCTGACGACAAGACCCGAGTGGTTTGCACGCTATGCCATCAGATCCTGAAGCGAGGCATTAACGTTCTGAACCTTAGCACAACCTGCATGACCAAGCATCTACATGCAAAGCATGAACTGCAGTGGAGTAAACACCTTAAAAACAAGAAACTCACACAGGCTCCCCCTGCTCCCTCTTCTGCTGCTGCCTCGGCATCTTCCTCCGCCTCGGGAAAAATGTTGCCACCTGCCGCCCACCAAACAGAGGATGTGCCACCGACACCAACACCTGCATCACCAAGCATCTCCACCATGTCACACAGCAGCGTTCAGCTCTCCATCTCACAAACCTTGGAGAGAAAGCGTAAATTCCCACCTAGCCACCCTCGAGCCCTGGGCCTGAATGCCAGCATTTCTAAACTACTGGCCTTTGAAATGCTGTCATTCAGGCTGGTGGACACAGACAGCTTCAAACAGCTGATGGCGATGGCTGTCCCACGGTATGTTGTTCCCAGCCGCCACTACTTCTCCAAGACAGCCGTGCCTTCCCTGCACAACCAAGTATCCGATAAAATCAAGTGTGCACTGCGCAACACCATCTGTGGCAAGGTCCACCTAACCACAGATACGTGGACCAGTAAGCACGGCCAGGGACGCTATATCTCCCTAACTGCACACTGGGTAAATGTAGTGGCGGCTGGGCCCCAGGCGGAGAGTTCTTTGGCGCACGTCCTTCCGCCGCCAAGGATCGCAGGGCATCATTCTTTGCCTCCTGTAGCCTCCTCCTCCTACTCGGCTTCCTTCTCCTCTGCTTCCACCAGCTCATCCAGTCAGCCACACACCTTCACCACCAACTTCAGCACAGCCCGGGGTAAACGTCAGCAGGCCATTCTGAAACTCATATGTTTGGGGGACAGGCCCCACACCGCGCAGGAGTTGTGGCGGGGTATTGAACAACTGACCGACCAGTGGTTGATGCCGGTGGGCCTCAAGCCCGGCCTGGTGGTGTGCGATAATGGGCGAAATCTCGTCGCAGCTCTGTGACTAGCCAGTTTGACGCACATCCCTTGCCTGGCGCATGTGCTGAATTTGGTGGTGCAGAAGTTCTTTCACAACTACCCCGACATGTCAGAGCTGCTGCATAAAGCGAAGGCCGTCTGTGCGCGCTTCCGGCATTCACATCCTTCCGCTGCTCGCCTGTCTGCGCTACAGCGGAACTTCGGTCTTCCCGCTCACCGCCTCATATGCGACGTGCCCACCAGGTGGAACTCCACCTTGCACATGCTGGAGAGACTGTGCGAGCAGCAGCAGGCCATAGTGGAGTTTCAGCTGCAGCACGCACGCGTCAGTCGCACTGCGGAACAGCACCACTTCACCACCAATGATTGGGCCTCAATGAGAGACCTGTGTGCCCTGTTGCGCTGTTTTGAGTACTCCACCAACATGGCCAGTGGCGATGACACCGTTATCAGCGTTATAATACCACTTCTATGTCTCCTTGAGAAAACGCTTAGGGCGATGATGGAAGAGGAGGTGGCCCAGGAGGAGTAGAAGGAGGATGAGGGGTCATTTTTAGCACTTTCAGGCCAGTCTGTTAGAAGTGGCTCAGAGGGAGGTTTTTTGCAACAGCAGAGGCCAGGTACAAATGTGGCCAGCCAGGGCCCACTACTGGAGGACGAGGAGGATGATGAGGAGGAGGATGAGGATGAAGCAGGTTCACAGCGGGGTGGCACCCGACACAGCTCAGGCCCATCACTGGTGCGTGGCTGGGGGGATACGGAGGACGATGACGATACGCCTCCCACAGAGGACAGCTTATCCTTACCTCTGGGGAGCCTGGCACACATGAGCGACTACATGCTGCAGTGCCTGCGCAACGACAGCAGAGTTGCCCACATTTTAACGTGTGAGGACTACTGGGTTGCCACCCTGCTGGATCCCCGGTACAAAGACAATGTGCCCACCTTACTTCCTGCACTGGAACGTGATAGGAAGATGCGCGAGTACAAGCGCACGCTGGTAGACGCGCTCCTGAGAGCATTCCCAAATGTCACAGGGGAACAGGTGGAAGCCCAAGGCGAAGGCAGAGGAGGAGCAAGAGGTCGCCAACGCAGCTGTGTCACGGCCAACTCCTCTGAGGGCAGGGTTAGCATGGCAGAAATGTGGAAAAGTTTTGTCTCCACGCCACATCTAACTGCACCACCACCTGATACGGAATGTGTTAGCAGGAGGCAGCATTTCAATAACATGGTTGAACAGTACGTCTGCACACCCCTCCATGTACTGACTGATGGTTTGGCCCCATTCAACTTCTGGGTCTCCAAATTGTCCACGTGGCCAGAGTTAGCATTTTATGCCTTGGAGGTGCTGGCCTGCTCGGCGGCCAGTGATTTGTCTGAACGTGTATTCAGCACGGCAGGGGGCTTCATTACTGCCAAACGCAGCCGCCTGTCCACAGCCAACGTGGACAAGCTGACGTTCATAAAAATGAACCAGGCATGGATCCCACAGGACCTGTCCCTCCCTTGTGCAGAATAGACATTTATAACTGCCTCCCCCTCAACCATGTATTTTTGTACTCCGGGGCACTTCTTTATTGAATCCTAATTTTTTTAACTTTACCATGATCTTGCGGTGCAACCCAAAGTTGAATGAACTTCTCCTCTGTCTGGGTGGTGGGGCATAAATAACTGAAAGTGGCCTTCTCCGGTGGTGGGTGATATGACGCATGATTCCTTGCTGTGGGACCTGTATCCTCGGTCTGGGTGCTGGGCCGAAATAACTGAAAGTGGCCTTCTCCAGTGGTGGGTGAAATGACGCATGATTACTTGCTGTGGGACCGCTCTCCTCTGTCTGGGTGCTGGGTCTGAAATAACTGAAAGTGGCCTTCTCCAGTGGTGGGTGATATGACACATGATTCCTTGCTGTGGGACCTCTCTCCTCTGTCTGGGTGGTGGGGCATAAATAACTGAAAATGGCCTTCTCCGGTGGTGGGTGATATGACGCATGATTCCTTGCTGTGGGACCTCTCTCCTCTGTCTGGGTGGTGGGGCATAAATAACTGAAAGTGGCCTTCTCCGGTGGTGGGTGATATGGCGCATGATTCCTTGCTGTGGGACCTCTCTCCTCTGTCTGGGTGGTGGGGCATAAATAGCTGAAAGTGACCTTCTCCAGTGGTGGGTGATATGACGCATGATTCCTTGCTGTGGGACCTCTCTCCTCTGTCTGGGTGCTGGGGCCGAAATAACTGAAAGTGGCCTTCTCCAGTGGTGAGTGATATGACGCATGATTCCTTGCTGTAGGACCTCTCTCCTCTGTCTGGGTGGTGGGGCATAAATAACTGAAAGTGGCCTTCTCCGGTGGTGGGTGATATGACGCATGATTCCTTGCTGTGGGACCTCTCTCCTCTGTCTGGGTGGTGGGGCATAAATAACTGAAGGTGGCCTTCTCCGGTGGTGGGTGATATGACGCATGATTCCTTGCTGTGGGACCTGTATCCTCGGTCTGGGTGCTGGGCCGAAATAACTGAAAGTGGCCTTCTCCGGTGGTGGGTGAAATGACGCATGATTCCTTGCTGTGGGACCGCTCTCCTCTGTCTGGGTGCTGGGTCCGAAATAACTGAAAGTGGCCTTCTCCAGTGTTGGGTGATATGACGCATGATTCCTTGCAGTGGGACCTCTCTTCAATTGATATTGGTTAAATTTTATTTATTTTATTTTATATTAATTAATTTCCCTATCCACATTTGTTTGCAGAGGATTTACCTACATTTTGCTGCCTTTGGCAGCCCTCTAGCCCGTTCCTGGACTATTTTACAGCCTTTTTAGTGCCTAAAAGTTCGGGTCCTCATTGACTTCAATGGGGTTCGGGATAAAGTTCGGGTCGAGTTCGGATCCCGAACCCGAACATTTTCGGGAAGTTCGGCCAAACTTCCCGAACCCGAACTTCCAGGTGTTCGCTCATCTCTAATGATGACGTTTAAAAAAAACAACAAAGTGTTGATAAAACTGTTGATAAATTCCTACAATGTGTTGTTTTAAGAAATCCTGTGATGCCAAGCAAGTTTGTCATACAGGTAGTGACTTTCTTGGATCCTGATCAGAAGCTCTAAAGAAGACAATAACAGCAAGAGCTGGCACCTACAACATTGATTATACAAACTCAGCTGACACCAGAGGTCATTTTCTCCTGCACCAGAGCTTTGTGAGGTAGAAATAAGAATATATGTTTCTTGAAGTGAGAAGAAATGTGCAATGGAAAATGATTAATTTGCAGCAAACTAATTTAAACGATTAATGTACATGGAATATAAAGGAAGCAGTTTTATCACATTTAATATGAACTAAACAAGTTACTCATCCAAAGGACACATTTACCAGATAGATCAATTGCAATTAAAACAAAAAAAACTAAAAAAAAGTTACAAAAAGTTGCACCTTATGAAGCTACAACTTGTTGGAAGTACAATGGACATATAATTGTTAAAAAAGTGTAAAAATGTGTTACAGATTATTATAAGTAAATTATGTAGTTAAAAACTGTATAAGGCTCAGTGTCCATTGTTCCCCAGACAGTCAATAAGCTTATTTTTTTCAAAGACTAATCTTCAGATTATCTCTCTTCCCAAGAATTGACTGTTAATTGACAATGCTGGACATACAAACAGAGAGATTTGTGGGCATGGTTACCTACTGATATATCTGCTAAGTTATTCACTGTTATATTATATTGTGGCACATTTTGAAATGTTCATATATATATATGTTCATATATATATATATATATATATATATATATATATATATAAAAGCCAAAATCAGGCAGCACTCCTCCAGTATATACCAAAGATCCACTGGTGCACGAGTCCACCCCTGGTTATGGGGTCTCTTTACAACTCCGACAAATTGGCGCAGCACTCCTTAGGTAAAAGTGAACAAAATTGTGTTTATTAACACATGTTAACACAGCAACGTTTCAGCTCTCTCACAGAGCCATTTTCAAGCCAAGTGAATAATACATATCAACATTGTGTCTTTATAAAAAATTCATTATTGATTACACATGTGTATCATTAAAATCACGTGATAAATAACATAAAAAAAGTCCAATGTGTCATTAATTCATTCTGTGCAAAATTCATCCAAGGAGCTCCACGTCCCGCTCCACTGGAACAGCTGATTGTGTATAATAAGGTACATGGTACAAAAAGTGAAAGTGCTCTTGTGCATATACATAAAAAGAGAAAACCTGGCTTGCAACATACCCAGGACATGCTTGAAAATAAAATAGGAGAACAGTAGTTATGCGAATTAACTTTACCTTGGCATCAATCACTTTACCTATATCCACTGAAGATGGAGACTTCACCATGCTCGGCGTGCGTCTCTACTCATTGCGCATGCCCTACAATCCTCCCGACGCGCACCTCCTTGTAACCATGTCTTGTCTCGCGGGAAGAGCCGCGCTTGCGACGACAATATCATCGCGCCTGCGCATCACCATTCCACCACGAACTCGTCCATGTTACTAGAGGGCAGCAAATCGGGCAAACATGTATCTATATCAATGTTCATGGGATCAATCCCGTGTATATATATCCGCCCATTATGGACCCACTATTGTCGATGAAGTCACATCTCCCTGGATATAGATTGTGCCAATATGTTATCTTTATCATAAAACGTGTATCAGTCTTAAATATAACGTTCCTCCTATAATTTCCTGCTTCTCTATATCAGTCTAATCACCCAAAATATTTTTTCAAAGGTAACCACAAATTATATAAAAGATTGCATAATTCACCTACTACAACAATACGTAAACTCAAAAGGCTAACATGAGTTTAGGTTTCACGCGTACCACAGAAGGATCTTTACCTGAACATACCAGTGGTAACCCTAAAATCCACGTTAAGCCCCATAGGTTTCAACGTGTTGAGACCAAAGATCCACTTCAGTTCACATTTTTTGAGGCGTACCTCCCTATCACCTCCTCTTTTAGACACCTCTATATGTTCCAGGATCATAAATCGAAGATCCTGTTCTTTATGTTTTTTCTCAAGGAAATGTTTAGAGACTGGGAGATCCTTCCTCCCGTCCCTAATACTCTGACGATGGTTGTTTAACCTTACTTTCATCTCTGTAGTTGTTTCCCCGACATATAGTAATTTGCACGGGCACCATATCACATACACAACCCATGATGAACTACAGGTCAAATACTGATGGATTTTGTATTTTTCCTGTGTTCTGGGGTGTGTGTAATATTAGATAATAGAGAAATACTAAAGAGAGAAATAATAGAGGAAACATTCCCCTGACACTCCTGTCTAAGACATGCAATAAAGATAAAAGTGATTTTACACCTATTATTGGTTCACACGCTATGGAAGTATTTATGGAATCGGTTTCACAGAGATATTGCATGTCTTAGACAGGAGTGTCAGGGGAATGTTTTCTCTAGACCAAACATGACTACGGAGGAGATGAGGGCACTGAATGGTCTGTCCAATAACCACGATCTCACCATCAAACCTGCCGATAAGGGTGGTGGGATCGTGGTTATGGACACTGTTAAGTATATACAGGAAATCAATAAACAATTGACGGAAGGTGATACGTATGAAATGTTGAGTAAGGATCCCAGATTTGATATCGTTAGGAGAATTGAGGTTCTATTGAATAGAGCATTACATGATGATATTATAGATAAACAACTCAAAGAGTTTTTGACCATTAAATCACCTGTTACTCCTCTGATATATGTATTGCCCAAGATACATAAGAATCTGAGGGACCATCCGGGGCGTCCCATCATCTCGGGCAGAGGATCTATATGTTCAAACGTTGCGATCTTCTTGGATAGAGTTTTGAGACAATATGCTATGGGCGCTAAATCATACATCAGAGACACAGGTGATTTTCTGAACAAACTGGATAATTTTAAACTTACAAAGCAGTGTACCTTGGTGTCGTTTGACATCGTGTCTCTCTATACATCCATAGAGCATAAAAGGGGTGTGCAGGCAGTGAAAGAGGTATTGAAGGACTCTGTATACCCAGATAGGGTGCAGGAATTTTTACTGGAACTTTTGGAACTCACGTTGTGTTGTAATTATTTTTTTTTCAAGATAGATTTTATTTGCAACGGGTAGGCGCGGCGATGGGTTCCAATGTCGCGCCTACTTACGCAAATATATTCGTGAGGTCACTTGAGGAGCGCTTTATCTATGTCTCTCCCCACTTCAGACATGTCTTGACGTGGTGGAGGTACATAGATGACGTGTTCCTCATTTGGACTGGAACCATAGAGGCCTTGGAGGATTTCCATGTGTTCTTGAATTCTATAGATGAGGGTATTAAATTTACCCAAGTGACATCTGAAAATAGGCTACAATTCCTTGATACAGTGGTATATATACAGGATAACTCCATGCACACGGATTTACACGTGAAACCAACTGATAGAAATACATTACTTCATTTCACAAGTTGTCATCCTAGAAAAATGATAAATTCAATTATTGATGTAGAAGATAAAACAGAGGTGGCCTTACAGACAATGAGCGAATATTTTGCTCAATGTGGGTACCCTAGGGCCCTATTGAATAGGCATATGACGAAGGTGAAAACTATTCCAAGGGAGGAATTAAAGAGGGGACGGACCAAGCGAGGAAAGGATAGGATCCCTTTTGTGACTACATACAATGAGTTTTCTCCAAAAATTGAACAAATCATCAGAAGGCATTGGGGATCATTACAAAGTGAGTTTCCACAAATAGAGTCTTTTAAAAAGGCTCCAGTGATGTCATATAGGAGAACTAAAAGTATCAAAGATCAACTAGTGAGGGCTATAATCCCTGTGAAAAAAGAAATAAGACAAACGTACTTCAAAACGAAGAGTATTGGTAGCTATCCTTGTTTGAATTGCGTTAATTGTAAATACATGCACAAAGGACAATATTACACACACCCCAGAACACAGGAAAAATACAAAATCCATCAGTATTTGACCTGTAGCTTATCATGGGTTGTGTATGTGATATGGTGCCCGTGCAAATTACTATATGTCGGGGAAACAACTACAGAGATGAAAGTAAGGTTAAACAACCATTGTCAGAGTATTAGGGACGGGAGGAAGGATCTCCCAGTCTCTAAACATTTCCTTGAGAAAAAACATAAAGAACAGGATCTTCGATTTATGATCCTGGAACATATAGAGGTGTCTAAAAGAGGAGGTGATAGGGAGGTACGCCTCAAAAAATGTGAACTGAAGTGGATCTTTGGTCTTAACACGTTGAAACCTATGGGGCTTAACGTGGATTTTAGGGTTACCACTGGTATGTTCAGGTAAAGATCCTTCTGTGGTACCCGTGAAACCTAAACTCATGTTAGCCTTTTGAGTTTACGTATTGTTGTAGTAGGTGAATTATGCAATCTTTTATATAATTTGTGGTTACCTTTAAAAAAATATTTTGGGTGATTAGACTGATATAGAGAAGCAGGAAATTATAGGAGGAACGTTATATTTAAGACTGATACACGTTTTATGATAAAGATAACATATTGGCACAATCTATATCCAGGGAGATGTGACTTCATCGACAATAGTGGGTCCATAATGGGCGGATATATATACACGGGATTGATCCCATGAACGTTGATATAGATACATGTTTGCCCGATTTGCTGCCCTCTAGTAACATGGACGAGTTCGTGGTGGAATGGTGATGCGCAGGCGCGATGATATTGTCGTCGCAAGCGCGGCTCTTCCCGCGAGACAAGACATGGTTACAAGGAGGTGCGCGTCGGGAGGATTGTAGGGCATGCGCAATGAGTAGAGACGCACGCCGAGCATGGTGAAGTCTCCATCTTCAGTGGATATAGGTAAAGTGATTGATGCCAAGGTAAAGTTAATTTGCATAACTACTGTTCTCCTATTTTATTTTCCAGCATGTCCTGGGTATGTTGCAAGCCAGGTTTTCTCTTTTTATGTATATGCACAAGAGCACTTTCACTTTTTGTACCATGTACCTTATTATACACAATCAGCTGTTCCAGTGGAGCGGGACGTGGAGCTCCTTGGATGAATTTTGCACAGAATGAATTAATGACACATTGGACTTTTTTTTATGTTATTTATCACGTGATTTTAATGATACACATGTGTAATCAATAATGAATTTTGTATAAAGACACAATGTTGATATGTATTATTCACTTGGCTTGAAAATGGCTCTGTGAGAGAGCTGAAACGTTGCTGTGTTAACATGTGTTAAGAAACACAATTTTGTTCACTTTTACCTAAGGAGTGCTGCGCCAATTTGTCGGAGTTATATATATATATAAAAATAACGCTGACATCTTATGCATAACTAAAATATGAAACATATCAAGTTGAATGTAAATAATGGGCTGTAAGAAATTCACAAACATTTATATAAAAAGCTTATATCCAGTGTATTACACAAACAAACATGTTGGTGTCATTATGTTCAAATACATGCACAACAAGGCTTCTTCAACCATGTGGAATCTTGCTCTGGGAAACTAAATTAGATTATACTCTAAAAATACATATAGTGAGAGCAGAGATGGAGAGACTGAAGCTGCATTAGTATAGCAACAAGACAAGTAAGTAAGATTGTCAGCATATCTCATTATAGAGTTATAAAAATGTACTTCTTTTTGTTAAACTACAGAAATATAATTGTTTGGACCAGTAATTATAACCTCAAGGCATTTGCAAGGGTAGAGGAACCAAAAACAACCTCCGTTTGCTGAGGCTTAGGGACTGCACATGACTGGATCTGCCACTAGGGCTCTGAAATAGATAATGAAGAAGCAGCCAAGATGCTGCAGGAGGCTAAAGAACCTGGGGCAACATACTTAACCTAGATTGCTCTGCAACCCTTGAGAGTAATTCCTTACAAATCTTTAATGCATAACATAAAATAGTGTACACATGAAAATACAATGAAAAATAAATCAAATTAATAAAAACATAGTACCAGACACAGATCTAGTGTATGCAGTTTGTGCACACAGTGTTGAGTCAGGTTGTAACATATTCAGTGCCATCTAGTCAAAATTTAGTCCATTTTTATATAATTTGCTACAGGGAAGAACAGTCAGCTATGAAAGATTTTGAGATCATACACAGATAAGGTCTGTCAATCATGACAAAACCTTATTTATAGAAGTATTCTGAACATGTTTATATCTACAGGAGATGCCATAAATGTCTAGTAGATGTGGGTCGTAATTGTGTCATCAGAAAATGACCTACTTTTTAAATCATGTTTTTATGTTAGACATTTTTTTTTTTTAAATTGTTTGTGTTTCTTTTTAATTTTCCATGTCACTATCTATATAAACAAATGTAAATAATCCTGCAATTTTCACAATTGCTACTAGGCCTAATAATAGGTCAGGATTTACTGTTTGGTACAGGTAACTGTTCACTAGCAATTATCATTATAAGTAACACCTCAATGAAGATAACACAACAACCACCATTTATGATAGGTGATATCACAGCTTACCTACTCCCTCCTGACCTCTGTATCGGTCACAGAGCATGCCTAGAAAACTCCCCCATAAAAGTCAATGGGATCAGCTCCTGTCTATTGTGTATATGGCTCATGTAGTTGCTCTCAAAAGATTGTTATCCCATGACTAGTGTAAAAATGAAAATCATATAGCACATGACAATCTCTTTCTAACAAAGCTAGAACCAGCTCTGTACCTCACATGGATCTGGAGATCTCCCCATTCAGTGTTCTGCTAGATTTATATCAAGCTGAAAGCTCAAGGGGAATGTATTTTCTGCTGCAGCTAAGGGGGCGTGTCCATGCTCTCCCTATCACAGCTCAGGAGACAGTTGGCCTTCTCAGTGATCAGGTCAATGGAATAGGAGTAAAAATCAACAGCAGGTGGCGCTATACAGAATATATTAAATAACTCAGTGGCTAAGCTAAATTTTTAATTACACGGAATTACAAAAGTATTCAGATCCAGGTGCTGGTTTGAAAACTGCAGAATCTCCTTATCTTTTTTTTGTGAGGGGCACCTAGATAAAGATAACTGGAACTGTTCCATGTTTGCAAAAATGATCCGACAAAATTTTGCTAATTTCTCGACTGATTTCTACCTCATTTACAAGGGCCAATTATACTTGGCCTGATCATTGGCTTGTGTAAAACAGTCCTAAATTAAATTGTGTCTAAAACAAAAAAAATTGGGCTAGAAACATGGCTAATGCTGCGGTCCCAGGAACCATGTTCAAATGTCTAGGGGGGGGTGCCCTGTGACTCCCCCCCCCATATCGGCGATCGCTGCAAACCACAGGTCAATTCAGACCTGAGGTTTGCAGCGCTTTGTGCGATCTCTAATCCCCGCTGTCTGTGACCGCGGGGATCAGAGACTAAATGCCCCCAAAGTGTTAAATTGTATCCCCCCCTGCAGCCCCAACTCATATTGTGGCTGCGGGGGTGCAGGGGGATGTCGTTGCGGGCGGCGGGAGGAGGTGCGGCAGGCGGAATCGCAATAGCGATCCCCCGCCCGCCTCCTCTGTAACATCGTTGGTGGTATAGTGGTTCTATTAGAGTGTCAGCACATTGCTGACACTCTGATAGAAACAGCTGGCATCTGTGCTTGTTCAGATGCCAGCCGTTTAACCCCTTCCATACCGCGGTCCGTACGGACCGCGGTATGGAAGCGTTAACAAGAAGGGAGCACCCTCACTCTCCCATCGGGGGGCTGCTGTGCTTTTGCAGCCCCCGGACAGGATGGGATCGCAGAGGGAGGGAGCCCCCCTCCCTCCCCATCACCCGCTGCTCAGTTCTGACAGCGGGTGATGGTTACCATGGCAGCAGGACGCTTTTAGAAGCGTCCTGCTCTCCATGGTGCTGAAACTCTTAATAGACTTCTGCTAAAGGCAAAAGTCTATTCAGACTTTGTAAAGTAAAAAATACAGTAAAGTACACTATATAGTGTACTTTACTGTATTATATAGACACCAGATCCACTGGATCTACAAGAACCAAGTGGGTCTGGGTCAACAAAAAAGGTAAAAAAGTGAAAAATAAAAATAAAAAAAATAAAATACACTACAGATATTATGTATTGCCGCATCCGTAAAAACCTGCTCTATAAAAATATCACATGACCTGGCCCCTCAGGTGAACGCCATAAAAAAAAAATTAAAAATGGTGTAAAAAAAGACATTTTTGTCACCTTACATCACAAAAAGATTAATACCCAGCAAAAAGGTGTATGCCTTCCCAAAAAATACCAATCAAACCGCCATATCATCCCACAAAAAATTAGCCCCTACATAGGACAATCGCCCCAAAAAATAAAAAAAAATGTCTCTCAAACTGTGCAGACATTAAAACATGTTTTTTTTTTCTAAAATGCTGTTATTGTGTTAAAGTAAAATACATAAAAAAGTATACATATTAGGTGTTGCCGCATCCGTAAAAACATGCTCTATAAAAATATTCCATGATCTAACCCCTCAGGTAAATACCGTAAAAAAAATGTAATAAAAACAGTGTAAAAAAAAAATGTGTCACCTCACATCACAAAAAGTGTAATAGCAAGCGATCAAAAATTTATATGAACCCCAAAATAGTTTCAGTCAATCCGTCATCTCATACTGCAAAAAATCATACCCTACATAGGACTATAGCCCAAAAAAATAAAAAAATATGGCTCTCAGACTATGGAGACATTAAAACATGATTTTTTTTTGTTTAAAAATGATATTATTGTGTAAAACTTAAATAAATAAATTAAAAGTATACATATTAGGTATCTCCGCGTCCGTAACAACCTGCTCTATAAAAATAACACAAGAACTAACCCCTCAGGTGAACACAGCAAAAATAAATAATATAAATACGGTGTCAAAAGCCATTTTTGTCACCTTACATCACAAAAAGTGTAATAGCAAGCGACCAAAATGTCATATGCACTCCAAGATAGTGCCAATCAAACCACCATCTCATCCCGCAAAAAATGAGCCCCTACATTAGACTGTCACCCCAAAAAAGAAACATGGCTTTCAGAATTGTGAGACAGTAAAAAATCATTTTTTTTCACAAATGCTTTATTATGAAAAACTGAAACAAAAATTCCCAAAAAGTAGTCATATTTGGTATTGTCGCGTCCGTAACATCCTGCTCTATAGAAATAGTACATGATCTAACCTGTCAGATCAACTATGTAAATAACAAAAAATAAAAACGGTCCCAAAACAGCTATTCAAAATTCAAATTTTCCATTTCAATTCATTTTTACAGTAACAAAGCAAGGGTTAACAGCCAAAAAAACCTTAATATTTATTGTCCTGATTCTGTAGTTTGCAGAAACACGCCATATGTGGTCGTAAACTTCTGTACGGGCACATGGAAGGGCATAGAAAGAAGGAAACGCCATATGGTTTTTGGAAGGCTGATTTTGCTGGACTGTTTTTTTGACACCATGTCCCATTTAAAGCCCCCCTGATGCACCCATAGAGTAGAAACTCTAAAAAAGTGACCCCATCTAAAAAATTACACCCCTCAAGGTATTTAAAACTGACCTTTGGGTGTTCCACGACAGTTATTGGCAAATAGAGGTGAAATTTCAGAATTTCTATTTTTTGTTACCTTGCCTCAAAAAAAGTGTAATATAGAGGAACCAAAAATCATATTTACCCTAAAATAGTACCAACAAAACTGCCACCTTATCCTGCAGTTTCCAAAATGGGTCTCTCTTTTTTTGAGTTTATACTGTAGGGGTGCATCAGGGGGGCTTCAAATGGGACATGGTGTCTAAAGAACAGTCCAGTAAAATCTGCCTTCCAAAAACCATATAGCGTTCCTTTCCTTCTGAGCCCTGCCGTTTGGCCATAAAGGAGTTTACAACCACATATGGGGTGTTTCTGAAAACTACAGAATCAAGGCAATAAATATTGAGTTTTGTTTGGCTGTTAACCCTTGCTTTGCTACTGAAAAAGATTGATTAAAATGGAAAATTTGCCAAAAAATCGAAAATCTGAATTGTTATCTCTATTCGCCATTAACTCTTGTGGAACACCTAAAGGGTTAACAAAGTTTGTAAAATCAGTTTTGAATACCTTGAAGGGTGTAGTTTCTAGAATAGGGTCATTTTTGGGGGGGTTTCTATTGTGTAAGCCTCACAAACTGATTTCAACCTAAACTGGTCCCTAAAAAGTGGGTTTCTGAAAATTTCTGAAAATTTTCAAGATTTGCTTCTAAACTTCTAAGCCTTGTAAAGTCCCAAAAAATAAAATGGCATTCCCAAAATGATCCATACATGAAGTAGACATATGGGGAATGTAAATTAACAACTTTTTTCAGCAGTATTACTATGTATTATAGTAAATAGAGAAATTGGAACTTGGAAAATTGCAAATTTTTCAAAATTTTTGGTAAATTTGGTATTTTTTTATAAATAAAGATACATTTTTTTGACTCCATTTTACCGGTAAACTGCCTGAATAAAGTATGTTAAAATGTATTTTATTAATATATGTTAAAAATTGGTTCTCCACCAAAATAAACACATCAGGCTGCCCTCAGTATCTATTGGTGGATGTGAACCCTTTTGAGCTGGATATATTTATACGAATTCCAGACTCCAATCTCACACCACCAGCCTGATTTGTTTATTTTGGCGGAGAACCAATTTTTTAACATATAATAATAAAATACATTTTAGCGTACTTTATTCAGGCAGTTTATTATTATATAGTGTATTGTACGTCCAATTTATCTATCTATTTTGAGTTAATCCATTTTACGAGTGTCATGAAGTACAATATGTGATGAAAAAACAATATTAGAATTGCCAGGTTAAGTAAAAATGTTTTAAAGTTATCACCACATAAAGTGACACTGGTCATATTTTCAAAAAATGACCTGGTCTTTGAGGTGAAATAGGGCTGTGTCCTTAAGGGGTTAAAGTAGGTGTTCTTGTCAAAAAAAATATGTGTATAAAAACAGCAGTGTAACTATCCATAGGGTGTTTTTGGTATTGCATCTCATAGTCCCATTCACTTCAATGGAGCTGAGCAGTGGTACCAGACACAACCATATCATGTTTTTCTAGTCAAAGGCAACCTACAATGTGTGATCATGAACGTGATGGTGAAAGGAGCAGGGATAACAGAGTGGAGACCCAAAAGATAATAAGCTTTAGTAAATTATTTGATTAATATGCCATTGCACATTATGTGCCGTGCCCCTGTTTAACGAGAACCTAATACCAGAACTTGCCATATACTAATATGACTATGATTTCTATCAGGGATATGCTATACTGATTTTCAATATATTGTAATTATACATGAACATTTGAAAAAAAATAAAAATACTGATGGATATATGTAAAAAGCTCATTATTAAATTGAATGGTCTACAAGATATGGTTAGTTTGATTCAATCATAAGGAGAGATTTGCTTTTTACATGTCATTATATATTTTACACTGGTAGAATGTAATGTAACAAATATAAATATAAAAATCTTCTGAATAAAGAGCAGAGAAGACAGATTAGGGAGGAGTATGCCTTATACAGCTATAAACTTACAAGTACAACATAAAATCAAACCACACTTAACAGAATGAAGCAGAGAGTAGCAATTCCTGGATATTTACTTGATTGTGTATTTTCAGTTAACATAAAGCAAACATAACTTCTCTCCTAATTGAAAAATTAGATATAATGTTTAACTTATACTACGAGCCAATAATTCTATTTTAATGATAATTGTGTCCATATTTTGTAGTATTATTGAGCAGTAATTCAATATAATTATAATTTACTGTGCTTGGTTATGGTTAAAATAATTATATGACAGCATGTATTTATTTTAATATAAAAATAATTATATTTTCTCAAGTGACTCTGATAAAAAAGAGACTTCTGAAATGGTAAACACCATATATTGCATAATACTGATAGCATTTTATTGGGGCAGTTTTCCATACAAATACGAGAAATGTAATATAGTACTTGATGTATGGTGCCAGCTAATTACTGGTGATGCTATGGGAAAGACACTGTCAACTAACTTAAAGGAGTTGTCTCATCACAGACAATGAGGGCATATCGCTAGGATATGCCCCATTGTCTTATTGGTGCGGGTCCCACCGCTAGGATCCACACCAATATCGAGAATGGAGCCCTGAAGGTGGAGGGCATATTGCACATGCACAGCTACCCTCTGTTTATTTAAAAAAATGTATGGATTAAAAACATATATAAGATATATGTTCTTAATCCATATATTTTTTATTTTTGTTTTTGTTTTTATTTCTTTGTATTGATATCTTGCTTTATTGTTCTTATGATTCACCATTATAATTACATTTTTTAATACTGGGAATAATCCTCTAGACATATTCTTGCTCTCTACATACATTCCAGGTTGAGTGTGCCGGTTTTTCCTCAAATTAACTGTTTTTGCGCCTCTCTTTTCTGGCTGGGTACCAGATATTTAACCAGAGCACCCACTATCCACATAATCTGTGGGTTGGGAAGCCTTTGATACATATTAAGTCAGAAATAGGCTAGATTCTAAATATAGCCAGTAGTTAGCCAAGCCAGTAGTTATCTATACATGTTTTCTTCTATCGTTAGACCACATGTGATCAGGATATAACAACCATTTCACTACACAGAGTAATGAATATCAGTAAGGCAGGAGGACACAGGCTGGCTTCCTGGGATGTGGGCATATGTCTGTGTGTGTAGATGCACCCAGAAATATAATTTGGAGGCATTTGTGTGCTGCATGCCTGTCTACTGCTGTCCCCTGCCTTCAAAGACCAATATAGCCACAGTGCCAAAGACAGCCTACTCGCATGCTTTAACCTCTGTAGGCTTTGCTAACTGGCTGTCCCACTTCTAGGGATGGATTAAGTGTGTGTTAAAACATGTAGTGGGTCATTTACCATAACCCCCTATGCCAGAAACTAGTGCAAGAAAAAGTCACAAACCCACAGTTTGCAACTCTTTGGACTTCAATTCTAACAAAATTTCGGTGTAAGTGGCGTTTTTACACTGCCCTTGCCGCTTCTGAAATGGAAGAGTAGTGGGGACAAGGTGGGGTAATGTTGCTCGGGCCATCATCTCTGACACATTCACTATCATGTACACTAGTTTTTGGCATAAATGATGATTAAAATCTGCTCTAGCTAGGAGCTGGCGTAGATTTCAGTTTAGATACATGGAGTGCTGGAGGATTTGCCTAATTTATAAAGAGCCCTGCGCCTCATCATAAATTAAGTGCATCCTTTGATGGCACAGAATATGTCAAGGCTGGCTTAAATAACGCCTGTAGTCTCCAGGTGTTACAGTCTAAATATGATGTGCTGCCCCTTGATGGAATCATGGGCTCCATTTGAGATCATTATTTGTCTGGTTTACCATGGCTCTTAAGTGCTTACTTTTCACATAGATATTTTAAATGTAGTATCAAATTAAAATCCAAGATGCGCTTAATAGAATGAGTCATATACCTGTTTTGATTGACCTAGAGTTAGGAAATGCACAGAAATACCAGTAATCCCCGTGAAGCAGTGCAATCTATTAATACACACATACATTTATTCTGTATTCAGAATGAGTAATGAGATAAAGATGGATGAAATGCACTTTTTACATACATTTACTCTGAAATTGCAGATAGCATATAAGTATAGGGTTGTGATGTATCATTACAAGTACAGATGGAAAAATCTATTTTATATTCAATGTATTTTGTCATTAGTTCCACATATGAGGGTCATTAAAGGAGGCAATGTTTCATATAGAAAACTATCTATTCTTATTTCTTGCAAATGGCAAAACGATAATGAAAGCTGCTAGGAGGAATAATGTATATACAAAGGGAGATATTTTTGGTGTAGGTTTAAAAACACCATTAATTACTGGTACTTTTAATTGTTACTATTACTTAGGGTTCTTTTTACTACAGAAAGCCCCCACGGGGAAGGGGGATTTGTGCATTTTCTCCAATGCCTACAATGTGGAATAAGACGGGCACTGAAAGTTTTCAAAAAGTAGTAATAGTATGGGTACATGATACTGCTTTCACAGAACTGATTCTAAAAAAGAAAAGTAAAGTAATGTTATAACAGAGAGACAGCTTAATAAATGGAGCAACATTCTCAATTCTGCACACACATGAAATAACTACAACCAGGTGTGAAAAATTGCATTACAGTCTATGCGGTACCATTATTTCCATAATTCACCTATATCATAATAGATTATTAAAATACAATAAGACCTCTTCTATGGGAAGATATTGGTGAATTATGGAAATAATGGTACCACATAGACTGTAATGCAATTTTTCACACCTGGTTTTAGTTATTCCATGTGTAGACTGTGCGGATCCATCCCATAATATCCTGCTCAATGCCTTAATGTCATAAAGCATGCTCTATGGCTATAAATTACTGCAAGGTTATGGAAACCTTTGGTCATGACAAATTATGTTTGGAACAGAGGACAGAAGCTCCAAAATAGTTTATCCCAGAAGACAAAATAAAGAGATACACTGCCATTTCCAAAGCACATAAAACTAAATATCAGGGTTGGAGTGAGGGTTAGGCAGCAGCCTACGACACCACTGATGGTCAACCAAACTAGATGGACCAGCCTTTCCTGCCAACATAAATCAATGAGCCTTTAGCACCTATAACCCAGTTGATCATTTATCTGTTATCAGTTATCTATCCTTGAACCAGTTTTCTTGGTATTAACCACCAAGTACAAAAAAAATCCCACAAGATCTACCTCTTGGAGATGCTCTACTCCAGTCATTTAGTTATGAAAATCTGGCCCTCGTTAGAATCTCTCAGATTCTTACACTTTCCCATATTTCCTGCTACCAACACATTACATTGAAGATTTGACTGTTCACTTGATCCTTAATACAGTATATCTCACCCCTTGGCAGGTGAAATTGTGACAAAATAATCAATGTAATTTACTTCGCTTGGTTTTAACATTATGGCTGATTTGGTTTCTGTATTGCAAAATGTGCAAATGTTCATATAATGGTAACATGAAGAGAGACACAATACAAATACTACTGTATTTATATAGTCTCCATGTGTTGGAGCATATTAAATGGGTATCTACAAACTAGCCCTATGCGATTTTTCATCTATTGCGCAATTTATTAAATGTTATGCTTGCACAAATTTTATTTTCCAGAATTTTGCAATGCAAACTTTAGTAACAGTTCTAAAATATTATATTAAAGAAAAAAGTCATGAATTTCATAAATATATTTTACTAAAAATGCATGAATCTGCCAAAAGCTTTTGCTCTTCACACTCTTCCTTCTAGTTAATATTTAAATTCATTCTGATTTTCTAAAGCCAGGTTGTATTAACTTTAAGATGTATTCTGATATGTCAAGACTTTGTTTAGAGCAATCAGAAAAAGCATTTCAAAATCGGTGTAGTAATTATCCAGAAACTGACAAATACAGTAGATTTTTCCTTTATTTTTATTTTTTTTATCCTTGTTACTTTATTTGGATTAGTCGTAAGTATTAGACTGATTGACATATAATTTATAGTCAGACAAAATATGCTAATTTTATTTGGTATAGTAGTTTGATACATTTATGTAGCATTTTATAGTAACCAGTATATCTTTTACAGTAGCTGTTTTTTTTATTTATAATTATGGAATTATATCACCAAATAGTCAATCTATAAGTTTAATTTCAGTCTCCCATTCTTTTATCACTGTTGTATATCGCTGCTAGAATTCCTTGAGCCCTCTATTTAATGCCAACTAAAAACGTCATCCTAAAATGCTTCATATGCATAAAACTGTTACCCTCAGTTCACACTTGCGCGTTTTACAGCGCGTTCGAACGCGCTGTAAAACGCTCAAGAGGAGAAAACTCATGTTTCCCTATGGGCATGGTTCTCACCTGAGCGTTTTACAGCGCGTTTGAACGTGCTGTAAAACGCCCTACGCTCAAAGAAGTTCTTGAGCTTCTTTGGGGCGTTTTGTCGCGCGTTTGCACCCATAGACTTCAATGGGAACGCGCGTTTAACACGCGTTAAAGTGTAGATATGCCTTTTTCAATTGGTCTCCATAGTTACGAACGCGCGCATGATGCGCGTTTCCTATTTGCAAAAACGCGCTGTAATACGCGCGACAAAAACGCGTGTAAAACGCGCGTCTCAAAAACGCTCAGGTGTGAACCCAGGGTTAAAGAAAAATCCATAAAATATCTTAATAACAGCACTACTTTAGCACTCAATTAAAAAAGTTTTCCCGAGTGTAAAGAAATGATGAGCTATACTCAGGATCAGTCATTTATTAAGTGGGGGGTTTAACAGCCAGCAGCCTTTCGATCAGCTGCCGAGGATAGTTGTGGCCTGCTCGCAGCTTATCAAGCACAGCACCGTTCATTGGATACAGGCTGTTTTTGGTACTGCAGCTCAGCTCATTTAGCTGAATGGGACATGGCTGATGAACACGACCTAGTAAGGGGCCACTTACTCTCTGTGGCCTCACTCACCATGGTCTCTTCAAACAGCTGATCATTGGGGGTGCTGGGAGGCAGACCCCCACCATTTAGGCACTGATGTCCTATCCTGTGGATAGGTCATACATTTTTAAATACTTGGACAACCCCTTCAATACTATAGTTTTTTACCAGACATTTACAGGCATTATAGATAAGACAGGTGAGATAGGTATATATCTCTACTAGGTTAAGTGGTGACACCACTCAAAAACACTCATTCAGCAATATACATCTATACTATACCATTTTTTATACATACATAACATAAAAAATATGTTTTGTGGACTCTAAATCTTAATGCTGTGTGCCTCAGTCTCCATTAAATCAATACTACAAATCAATCTTCCTAAGTCATTATTAAGAAGATGATGCTTGGCGGATGGTCCAGTTTCTGCTTATAGTAATAGTTTTTATATCACAGTCAGCAATCACATATTTCCTCTAGCATAGTAGCAAATCAAAGCTGACACCTCATTGACAAACACTAGATTTTAGTTGCTTTATGCAGACCAACTGCTTACCAAAAAGTCCTTTGTGTAATCCTAAATAGCATTGATGCCTTTTTCTTGAAATGATTTGAGCTGGAATGAGGTTTGGCATCTCTGATATTACACAAATTGTGCCTAGATTTTATTTATTTGGTAGTAAAGGGCATTTTGCAGTGACTGAATATAGGTTGTCGGAGGCTTGCTACTTTCCCTGATGCTCAAGCCGAGGACCATTTTATCACAATGCACTAGTATATCAGAGTGGTGTGAGCTATATCACAGTTGAATGCACAAGTCATTAGGTGAAAACATATTTTATACTTTTATTTCATTTTCTGCCTGTCATATACAGTATAACATGGCTGGCAGGAAATCTTTGGGGTAACAGCAGAGGTCTTTTCAGTTATGTTATGCACTGCATGACTGTGCAGCTGACAAAGAAAAAAAAAACTAATACAGTACTCATCTATAGTGGACAAACATACACGATAGTCCTGTGAAATAATTTTTATCAAACTATATATATATCTATTATAGCATATTTTGATGCAAACATTAGATGTGCATCAGAAAAAAAACATGCATAGTCTTCAGTCACAGTGTCAGCATATTATTGGTTCCTGACTAATTGACCTATTTTACTCAATTATATAGCACCAACATGTTCCTCAGCACTGTGCATAGATTATCGTGGTTTATCTGTCCCCAATGGGGCTTACAATCTAACCTCCAAATTAACATCTTAGTGGTGTGTGGAGGAGATGGAGTACCAAGAGGAAGTATATGCACGCTTGGGGAGAACGCTCTTGGTCAGCACTCCCCAGAAGGAAATTGTCCAACATCTATGACACTTTTTAAAGGCTTCAAACAAGGGCACATTTTGCTAGCTTTAGCTATTGTGATTATTTAACCAGTAGTAGTTTCTCACCACGTGGCTGGGAATATGTATGTTACCCTTCTTTGAATACCCAGAGCAGAACACAAAACTTATTTACAATGCACAAGTGACCTTATCCATAGCAATGCCATATATAATCTGTACTAAACAATGATACCAAGTTCCTATGAATAAGAGGAAAATCCTATATGGCTATTATAATATGAAAATATCTTCTCTCCTCAGTAGTGTTGAGCGAATAGAGCTTCGGATCATTGATCCGAAGTCGATACGGTCAAACACTTCAATTTTAATGCTGTCTCCGTACAACATTAAAATAAATTAGCTCGGTGGAGAAAAACTTCATTTCACCCAAAGTTGTGGGAGACTTCGCTCAAGCCTACTTCTCATTTTTTCCAGATACTTTTTGAATAAAGTAAAGAGGTTAAGAGCAAAAAAGTAGAAGACTTATGGAATCTTATCACTAGTTTTAAAGAATATCTGTAACCTAAATACTGTTTCTAAGTCTTTGAACCAGTCATTATAAATTTACTGCACTATGAGGGGCAGCTACCAAACTGTTTGCATGCCATATTTGTGCCATAGTTTGGGACTTTTTGATCTTGTAAACACTTTTCTAAAGTGATGAGAAAAGGGCGGGGCTTTCTGGGAGACGCTGGGCTTTGCGCTGCCCGCTGGAATTACTACACTTACGCCAGAAACTAGCATAAGTTATAGTTGAAGTTCATGCCAGCCTCTAGCTGTCGTAGATATCAGTTTCTAGAGCATGAAGTGTCGGAGATGTGACTATTTATTAGGAAATTTATTGGGAAAACCATTCTTGATAGATGTCCTCCTATTTGTCTATAATTTCCAGTAAGTTTTTTTTTTTATATTCCAACTGCAATGACTGATACTAAATTCTTCAGGAGATCAACTCTCAAATAGTCCTCCTAGAATGCAGGATTTGTTGCAATAACATGAATTCACATACTCTACTAGGCTACACTGAATCTGTCCTTACTGTTGGTATAAAAACATAAAAAAAAACAAAAAACATGTCCCATATCTGAATAACCACAACATAATATAATATAAATGAATGCTTAACACCCTAAAATTGTTGAAATTGTTTGTTTTAAAGTACACTTTAAAATTATGGCCTAAAGAAATTTAAGTGGACTTTTTTAGTAAATTTGGTATATCTTTAAATAGTCACATTTTCCTTGTAATATATCTTCATAATTTCATATTTAAAGGCTATGAATACTTTTGGGACAATTTTTGCTTTTACATGCATTTTACTATTTCACACTAAAAATCATTTTTTTAATTGTCTGTATTAAAAATGTTTAGCCACTTTTGAGATGCAAGGGTTAAAAAATCTGTCTATTTGCAGACTGTCGGTTCTGAGTTTCATCAGCTGACAGCTCATGTGAGGCCTTATCTCTGATCTCCTGACCTCATAAGCACTCATTATTACTAGTGATGAGCGGCAGGGGCTATATTCGAATTCACGATATTTTGCGAATATTTGTCATATATTCGAGAATTTGGGGTTATTTTTTCGATTGAGAAAAATCAGCAGTGTATTATTTGCGTATTGTGTGCGCAATACAGGCGTGGGTCACTTTGGGTACATTTTTCAAGCTGCTAGAAGTTTACTGAGACTGGAAATAATTGTTGGCACGGCAGAACATTACAATAGCTTTATATGCAGATAGAGTGCGCCAATATATTTGCGATTGCGAAAATTGGCAATTAATGATGCGCATATTTTGGCGCAATATGAGCAACTGGTGACATCACAGCACTATGTCTGTAGCATGCATTTATAGGGACAGCAGAACCTATCACACTACCTAACACCCTACACTAATCTAGCCTACACTGACTATCTCCTCCTAACTATCTGAATTATAGATATATAAGTTAACTTTCTAATGCAGGGGTGGCCAACCTGTGGCTCTTGAGCCACATGTGGCTCTTTGCTTCTTCACGTGTGGCTCTTCCTGTGGAGCTGGGAAGCAGTCAGGCTAGCTCACTCTCTACCCCATGCTCAGATATTTTTTCCTGATCGGGCACCGTTTTTTGCAGCTCTAGCTCACTCTCCACTACGTCCTGATGCACACAGTGTGAGAATGTAGTACATGAAGACATGCACTATGACCTGATGCTGTACTCATCAGGTCATAGTGGAGAGCGTGTCAGACCTGCAAAGTAGCAGCTGCCCGAACAGGAGCCCAGTGCCTGATCAGGAGAGGGAAGAGATTTTTTATAAATTATAGAACTGAGCATGGGGGTCTGATCTAAGCACGGGAGGTTTTGATCTGAGCATGGGGGAGGGGTCCTGATCTGGGCAATAGAGGTCTGATCTGAGCATGGGGGGTCCTAATCTGAGCAATGGGGATCTGATCTGAGCATGGGGGTCACATCTGAGCATGGGGGAGTCTTGTGTGAGCATGGGTTGGTCAGGTCTGAGCATCGGGGTGGCAGATCTGAGAATGTGGGGATCTGAGCACTGAGGGTCTGACACTGGGAGTCTGATTTGTGTTGTCTGATGAGGTTTGGGGATCTTATTTTAGGTCAGATGAGAATTGGGGATCCGATTTAGGAGTCTGATCTGAGGTCTGGTGAAAAATATATACTTTTTCTTTTTTTTTTTTCTCTGCTAATGAAAAATAAGAATTTTTTTTTTTATCAGACCTCAGATCAGATGAAAAATCATTTTTTTTCTTTTATTTTTCTTTGTTGCAACCTAGGTGCATCTTGTAGGGCGAAAAATACGGTGACTGTGTAAATGTATAGCTTGTGGCTCCTGGTAATTATCCTTTCTTTTTTTTGGCTCATGTCTGTAAGGTTGGCCACCCCTGGTCTAATGTATATACAACAAAGCATAGAGCACAGCAATGACACTGCTGTCTCTCTCAGAACTCCATTACATTACAGAAAATGGCTGCTGGGGAGGTTCTCATATAGTAACGGGTAGGCAACTTTCCTATTCGTTGCTAGCGATGTTGCTAAGCTTAGACAAAGGCATTGCAGCCTTCTCATTGGCCCACAAGCAAAAAGGAGGTTGCTGATGAAACAAAAATCTAAATTCCGAATATATAACACTATAGAAGAGTCCTTCTATCTTCATTCAGCAGGCCCTGCTCTGACGTCAACACGATCACCACGTGGTAAGCGCAATGACGTCATCAAAGGTCCTTTTGTAGGTCCTCAAAGAAGAAGAAAGAAGACGATGCCTGACTGTGCGATCAAGTGGATGAGGTGAGTTAATTTTTTTTTATTTTTTAACCCCTCAATCCACATTTTAGTAAACATTTCCTATTAAGAATGCTATTGTTTTCCCTTTATAACCATGTTATCAGGGAAAATAATACAGTAAATAGACTTAAATAGGGTTGCTCATCCCTATAGTCTCCTAGCAACCACGCGTAAAAATCGCACAGCATCCACACTTGCTTGCGGATTGCATTCATTTCTATGGGGCATGCGTTGCGTAAAAAACGCAGAATATAGAACATGCTGCGATTTTCACTCAGCGCACAAGTAATGCGTGAAAATCACCGCTCATCTGCACAGTCCCATTGAAGTGAATGGGTCTGGATTCAGTGCGGGTGCACTGCATTCTCGTCACACACTGCACCCACACGGAATTCTTGCCCGTGTGAAAGGGGCCAAAGTGTTCTACCAAAGAGTATATGTGAAACCTATAGCATCCATTCAGATTCCAGCTTTTTTTAAAGTAAATAGGAAAATTAAAAATGTGATTTCATTGGGTACTAAAGCCTCTATATGTTTTCTGTATACCCATTTTATTACACTTATATTGTATTTACAGCCTTCCGGTAGCAAAACTTGTAAGAACTCTGCTCTAATATTGAGAATTACTGACAAATCCTCGTATTATATGATTATTAGAATTATTTATTATTATTATCATTATTTAGGTGCCGTTTATTCCAATGCATGGTACACAGGAAAGGTTTGAGCAAATAAAATCACATCTGAAGGATAACCATTTGAAATGTAATATCATTATTAATGTTTCGTTTTCATACACTGAAACCCAGAAAAAGTGTCTGGATGTGAAATAGTAACGAAACTAGTTCTATATCAAAAGCATATGAGTTTACTTGGGATGAAAGGTCACAAATTACAAGAAAGCTCCAGTAGGCAATTTCAAAGCAATATGTTTCCTACTGAGAAAATATTATAAGTGGGAAAATCTAAAAAGCTAAACAATGTATTTATTTTACAGAAGTAGCAAGTATGTATTTCAGTAAATCTTAAACACAAATCTGCTAGGTAATTATGAGCAGATAAACTTTATAGCACACTTATTACATTTAAATAATGTCATATAGTTCTTCACATACTGTACATTGGTAAGTAAAATACCTATAAAATGAGTTACCTATATGTGCTTCAGTGATGATCTCTCCTGCCAGATATCCCCAGTCCATGCTGTGGATGGTGGGTTGTCCAGCAAATGGTAGCACTTAGCCATTAGCTAATCAGGTGTTCACCTGAGGGGTTAGTTCATGTAATATTTTTATAGAGCAGGTTCTTATGGATGCAGTGATACCTAATATGTATACCTTTTTTTATTTATTTTTTTACTTTTAACACAATAACAGCATTTTAGGGGGGAAAAATATGTTTTAGTATCTCCATAGTCTGAGAGCCATATTTTTTAACTTTTTGGGCTCATTTTTGTGCGATTAAATGGTGGTTTAATTGGCACCATTTTGGCATACATACGACTTTTTGATCACTTTTATTATCTTTTTTGGGAAGTAAGGGGGGCAAAATTTCAATTTTATCATAGTTTTTATTTTTTATTTTTATGGTGTTCACCGTTGACCGTTTTATAGATCAGGTAATTACGGACGCGGTGATATAAAATATGTGTTGTGTATTTTAATTTTTAATTTTTATTCAGTGATAAATGTTTTTTTTATTTTTACTTTTTTTCACTTTTTTCACTTTGTTTGACCCAGACCCACTTGGTTCTTGAAGATCCAGTGGGTCTGATGCTTGTATAATACAAAACAGTACACAGAGCAGCGGGTGATGGGGAGGGGGGGGAGCCCCCTCCCTCTGTGATTCTGTCAAGAATCGGGGGCTGCAATGGCACAGCAGCCCCCGATGGGATGGACCGTGGTATGAAAGGGGTTTAACGGCTGACATCTGTGTCAGATGTCAGTCATTTCAATCAAAATGTCAGCAATGTGCCGACACTCTGCCCGCTCGGCCATCCTAAAATTGAGATAGGGGACGGGCAGGGGATTGCGCGCCTTTCATTGCCTTAATTTTCATTTTTAATTTAGTTGTGTGATGGTTTGATTTTTGCAGGATGCCCTGTAGTTTTCATTGGTAAAATTTTTGGGTACATAATACCTTTTGATCTCAATTCTGGCATTGTTTATTTTTATGTTTTTTGGTATTCATCATGCAGGATACATTTCATGATAATTGTGTAATGTGGTTTGTTTTACAAGTGGCAATACCAAAAATGTGGAATGATTTTTATGTTTGCTATTTTTTCCACTGAAAAGCATGATTTTTTTTTAGCTAAGAGGTTTTTTAAAATAAAACTTTATCATTTATTTTTACAATTTATTAGTCCCACAATGAGGATTTGAGATGTAATCTGCTAATTGCTTTTGTAATACACTGTACTGCAAATGCAGTACAGTGTATTACACTGTCAGTATTATACTGATTCCTCTGATACAGCCTCATATACTGCAGGCAGACCTGGAGGCCTTCATTAGGCCTGCAGCTGTCATGCTAAGACATCAGCAACCCAGGATCTCATTCATGGGAGTGCTTATTTCTGACAGATAGAGCTCCCTCTAAACTGCTTAGATGCCATGGTGGATATTGGTTGTGGTATATAAGGGGTTAACTGACCTGGATTGGTACTTCTGCTGTGAAAGCCACATTGCTGTTCTGTGCTACATTGAAGACCCATTCAGCACTTAGACCAGGCATTGTAAAATGGTGGAGGCCTAGCCTAATGTCCATTAGTGTCCGCCATAAAAATGCATATTGGCAGTCAGTAATGGGTTAACTTTTTACCTCTAGTGATATTGACTTGGAATGCCTAACTTTTCTTTTGCTTACTGTTCTGTCACTTTTAGTTATCTCCTAATTTTGACTCTGCTCGTACCCTGATGAATTTTTGAATGTCTGACATTGACATTCTCTCGGCTGTTACCCAGTATTGACTGATGGCTCTGTTTCACTATGTTTTACCTTTTTTGCTCCAACAGGGGACAATTAAAGTGCAGACCCAACCTGGGTATTTGCAGCAGTAAAAACTAACATCCCGGTTAAAGGGTGAAAAATCGGGTCCCTTAAATTCTGCTAACCAAGGGCAACGTGCACCAAGGGCAAAGTCCACCACTTATAATGGAAACCCTATTTCTAAACACGTGAGATAAACCACTATAATACCATTAAAGGGGTTTTCTGAAATTCTGATATTGATGATTTATCCTATCGATAGCAGATCAGAGTGGGGTCTCAATCTTGGCAGCCCATTGATCAACCATTTGAAGAGATTGTGGTGTTCAGTTGAGCACTGTGGCCTCATTCTAGGCCAGTCACATTCATTGGCCAAGTGGCCTAGGTGAAGCTCAGTCCCATTCAAGTGAATGGGGTTCAGCTTCAAAACCAAGTAGAGCTGCTATCCAAAGAATAGTGCTGTGCTTAGTAAGCTGCAAGAAGGTCATGGTACTCACTGAGGTGTAGTAGCCTCCTCAAACAGCTAATTGTGGAGGGTCTCGGGAATCAAATCCTTGCCGATCTAATATTGATAATCTGTCCTTGGTTGGTCATCAATATCAGAATCTTGAAAAATAACTTTCATAATTAAAATATAATAGGAGTATCATGATATTTTGCTGTAAAAACAGAAAGCAACAAGCTGAGAGCAAAGTGTGATAGCCTGTAATTTTAATTAAATTGGTCAAGTGCCTTACATAAAATTAACTTGGTCACTAAATGCATTTATGACATATCCACAGTACATTGCAAGATAGGCATTGCTCCTTTAGAGCTGAATGGAAAGAGCCATGCTCACCTCAACATTCACTCTCCATATCACCATAGTACAGTCATCTCATTGGACAAAATTGTTAGTCAATTCTTAGACTGAGGATAACTACTGCGTGACAACAAAGTCACTAAATGTATCTTTTTTCTCAAGTTGCAAATAATAATCAGAAATAGAATATCTAAATTTAATTTGCAAGTAGCAGTCTAAGCAGTGCCCTATTTCAGTGCAACCTCATTTATTTCACTTGAAAGCTCACACTTCTTGACTTCATGAGGTACTGTGGCAAAGACGTAATGGTGATTTATTGTTCAATAAACCCATAAAACAAAGGTTTACAATGTCTGGAAAAAGAGAAAGTTATAGCAGCATTGATTTCATATTTTTCTTTAAGAGGGCAACAATTTCATTTGGTGCATTTACTAACTGAATCCTGTGCCAGCGCAAACTTCAATGTTTAAGCCTGTGAAAATGTTAAGGCATTATTTTTGCTATAAAAGTTCCATTTGCAGGGAAAATATTTAACAATATATGACAAGGAGCAAGTTTTTTGTTTCTCATTCGTATCCATAAGTAACATCTTTTTGACCTTGCTGCTTAAAAGTATCTTTTATAAAACAATGGACTTAAAAAGTACCAAAAACATAATATAAAAATTACATTGTGACAATTAATAAATCTTTATGGCATAAGTGAAAATAACCATGTAATATCTAGCACGAAAAAATTGGTCCAGATTTTTTGAAAATAACTCAATATATTATGCAATTAATAACAAAAACAAAGATCAGAAATGGTAAATTAAATTATATATAAAAAAATCTATTATGTACTATGTGGCAGACTTACTTCTGCTAGCTTATTCTTAGACAGTATAAATTTAGGCCTCTTGCACATAACCGTATGCGTGGATGTCATCCGTGTGCTGTCCGCATCCATGCAGCTGTTTCTAACATAATAGAACATGTCCTATTCTTGTCCGTTTTGCGGGCAAGAATAGCCATTTCTATAATAGGGACCAAGGAGAGTTCAGGATACACACTGCCAATATCTGTATTTCGCAGATCTCCTGTTTGCAAACTGCAAAATACATATGGTCGCGTACATGTAGACTTAGACAGTATAAAGATGAGCCACAATTATGAGTGACTGATGATGTTTGATAAATTTAGTGCATCCTAAATCTGTCTAATCTAAGTTTATATCACCTATTATTTGGCATACTTTACAAAAAATACTGCACTTTGGGGTTTTTATATCATTTACAGCTATACATTTAAAAAATGGATTAGTGGGAGGGAGTGTGGTATCTCACATATTTAATATAATTTACACCAGAAACTGGTGTAAATTATAACCCAACCCTTTGACAGTCCATATAGTAGCTCATTTAGTTTTCTGGCACTATATTACTATGTTACTATGTTACACACAGCCTTCAAGCAGCTATGCCAAATTTATTGTTCTGAGCCTCACATTTTTCTCCAGTGTACTTCCTATTAAGCATTGTTCATCAAATGCCATCTTGATAAATTCCCCCAATTAACCCAGCAATATTCTTGGTTTGGTAAAAATAGAATAAACAACATGGGGGAAACCATATAATTCCATGAAGAAAGTGAAGAAACAGTGTTTTGAGCAAAAGATACTAAGTGCTCTACCACTAAACAGTCTTATATAGGAACCATATGACTAAATGGAAATACCTTCAGAGCAATTTGTCCTGTCAAGATGCTCAAAACGTGTAGTTTTATAGAAAGGTCAATTAAAATTGCTATTACTCTAATCCTTGATCCAGAGGAAAAAGACACTTATTCCCATTGACAGTAAGTAGGCAATGCTTGAAGATTAAATGGTTGGTGGGGTATCTGATTAACTGAGTTTCTGTGCTCTCTATAGATTTCTTGAAGGAAGAGGTATTGCATAACAATAAGAAGAACACTGGAGATGGTACTTATCAATGACAATTTGAATGTCATTATGAGCTACACTGAGGATTAATGTCAGGCATTATAGACTAGATCATGATAACAAATAATTATATTGAGCTGAGGTGGATGGATTGATGAAACACATTTAGAGTTCAGGGACAGGAGAGATTTTGAAGAGAGATTTAAGGTATCCAATTAATTTGTGTCTTTAGCAGTACCCTAAACAATGTTGTAAAGGAAAAACTAAAGATGGAGCCATAGCACATTATTTAATTAGGTTGGTTCTGAAATCCTATTGGCCTTTAAATAAGTTAAAACACACTGAATAATTACATGATATAGTGTGAAACACATGGTCAAAATATTATAAAAGATGAATAGTCAGAAAATGCAAATATTATTACTTTTTAGTAAACCAATATGAATGCTTTACTTATTATTATAATTTTTTTAATTCAGTGGCATACTATCTGTTTATTTGTTTTCTTCAAGTTTTGGCTATGCTTTATCTGTTCCTAAGTGAATATTGGCATACAATACCGTATTAATGCCATACACTGCCCCAGTATTGCCAAAATTAGTCAATTTTCTTTCTTCTCTGACTGATATATAGTTCTGTAGTCTGACACAGTGTACAGAACTACAATGCCATCATTTTAGCCAACATCAGGAAAGGTAGTCCACAGAAGAGACTGAAAAGTAAGTGTGCCAAGGGTTTCTTTACAGCTTCAAGTCAGGGTATAAAAAGAAGGTGCCAGCTGGTCTTGGGGTGTGAGTTTAGGCACTTGGAGTCTTTGACTACTTCTGATATATCTGCTATATTTGACATTGTTACATGGAGAGAGACAAAAAGAAACAGAAGTAAAAGAACTTAAAATAACTAAAAGAATTAAAGGGAATCTGGCACCCCAATTCTGGACTATTATCTACAGTAATACAGGAGTAGTACCAGAGATAAGGAGCTGAAATCATTATTTTTTTTTATTTTCACACTGCTTCCAGTTTCCCCACTGTCAGCACTCAAATCTGTACTGAAATACACAGTCTAAACTGCTATGCTATGCTAACATAATGGAGAAGATTCCGATGCCCATTCATATCAGTCCTGACAATGTATTTCAATGCTGTTCTGTGCACTGACAGAAAGGGAAATGGGGTGCAGTAGGAAAATAAATAATAGCGATATGGACTCCATATCTGCAGCACTAGTCATGTATTACTGGTCCAACATCAGGATGACAGATTTCCTTTAAATGACATACATAGAGTAAATTGCAAGTTGCCTATAGAGGGAAGTAGCTGATACTCTCCTGTGATTACAGCAGCCTCAGCACTGATTAACCTCCTATCAGTCACATTAAAATCAGAAAAACTCTCCTGAAAATGACACTTTTTATTGTAGATTTTGAATTCATAGTGAATCTGTCACAAATGATCTCCTTATTAAATTGTCTGCACAGACACATAGCTGTGATTTATCAGATTTTTCTTTTGTTCATCTGAGACTCCATTCCCAAGTTATGATTCTTTTTCTTAATATGCAAGTTAGGCCTTTGATGCAATAAGCGTGTCAGTATTGCTCTTGATGCACCCAAGCTCCAGTCCTTTCTGTGCTGCTACTGTGAATGCCGATGCATTCTCGAAAAGCTAATTAACGTGAGCTCTGGGTTTCAGATCCTCACTAATCAGAAAATCCCCTTTAAGGCCTCATGCACACGACGGTATGTGTCATGCGGTCCCAAAAAGTGCGGATCTGCAAGAAAAAAATGGATGATGTTCCGTATGGCATCTGTTTTTTTTTTGAGGATCCGTTATTTTTGCGGATCCATTGTAATAATGCCTATCGTTGTCCGCAAACTAGTAAAAAATAGAACATGCTCTATTTTTTTGCAGAACGTAAAGACGGATATACGGAAACGGAATGTACACAGATTACCTTCCATTTTTTTTGTGGACCCATTGAAATGAATGGTTCCGCATATGGTCCGCAAAAAAAAAGGAACGGACGTGGAAAGAAAATACATTTGTGTGCATGAGGACTTAGGACCAGTAACATTTTTTTCTCCGTCTTCCAGCAGTAATACGTTTTTTCTTTTTTTCTGTAATGCCTCCAATTTTTCTGGATAAATTGTCATTTTGTAAAAAACATTTTAGTGTTCATATAATGCATTAAATAACTTTTAATCATTTTTGGAAGAGAGATTAAAAACAGCAATTTCAACATTGTTTTTTTTAGGATTTATTTTTACAGCGTCACTGTGTGGTATGAATAACATAATAACTTTATTCTGTGGGGCAATACACTTACGATTATATCAAATGTACATTAGTTTTATTACATTTAACTTCTACTTCTCTACACTTTTTCAAAAATAATTTTGATTTGTGTCACTGCATTTGTGGGCTCTTTTATGGGATGATTTAGTTTTTATTGGTACCATTTTCAAATGCTTTTTATTCAATTTTTGGTAGGTGAGATGAAGAGAAAACATCAATTCACATATTGTTCTTCACTTTTTTTTTACTGTGTTTACTGTGACTGATAAGTAATGTATTATGTTTATACTATGGGTTTTTATGGATTTGCAATGTCTTTTTAATTTTTTTCAACAATAAAACATTGTATATGGGAGAAAAGTTATTTTTGCATGTTTTTTCTGTAAAAAACACTCAAGGGTCATAAATAGCACTGGCAGTAGCATCTTAGGGGTCAAATAGCTAGCAAGCACTAATTTTGTCACTCCTTCCCTTAAAATAAAGACCGGCCCTCATGACAGTCAGAGAGCAAGTATGAAGATTGATAACACTTTGAAGCCAAGATGCTACAGCTCAATTCATGCCTAAGAGGGAGACTTCAGTAGCACCCCACTCTCTAATTATATAACTTGAGAAGGAGTAACCAAAAATAGTACTCTTTCTGTTTGAATGAGCCCTACTTGGGCTGATCAGTAGATTAAAGATTGGCTGATTTTATTTTTTAGACTGTCTCAAAATGCTGTGAAAAAATAAAACAGCAGAACAATTGAGGAATCCGCAGCCCTCTTCAGTTAAAGAAAACCAAATTGTTTTTTATTTAACCAGCAGCATACAATGCAATGTTTCGACTTAACCAAGTTAAGTTCTGCTATTTAAAGGGACCTGTAGCCTGGATCTCCGTCCGCAGGTACCATGCCAAAATTAGATCTGAAATTAGGTACCTGAATTATTGGTATGATCTTTACCCCACTTGTAGTGCTGCTTACTTTCTGTTACTGAAAAAATAACACAGGTCACAATCACCCCACTGATCCCTCAGCACTGCTGTTTGGAGGCTTCCCTGGTGTGCTTCCAGACATTGCTTCTTGATCCCTCTCGACAGGAAATGACCACTCAGCCAATCACTGGCTACTGTGGTAACCCACCTCTGCCAGAGACTGAGCGGTCATTTCTTGTGTGTCAAGAGGGACTAGGAGGCACAGGCCAGGGAAGTGGTCCACTGTAGTTATAGGTGGGGAAGGAAGTTAGATATATGGCAAGAGTGATGCCATTTAGCTGGTATGTAGACATACTGGGGGACATTTATCAAGACTGGCATTCCCATATGCATATGCCTCTTAATAATTTGGTGCATCAATGGCCCTCCATGCACCAGAAACTCAAATCTAGCCAGGGGCTGACTTAGACTTCTGCAATATCACATTGTCACAATGTACTAGTTTTTATCATTGTACTGTACAGTACATGATATAGCATGGTCTTAATATTATATATCAACACAATGCATTGTAGTCATATGGCAAGGACACTTAAAACAACATGCATACAACACATTTGTTTTTATGGAATTCTAATCCTGATTTATTTAAAAAAAAAAACATACTTTAATTAATACTGTTGGTGCCTAGGGCCCAGTAAGGTTTGTCCATGTTCAGAATCAGAACACCTAGATTCTGAAGTTAATAAGCTAAGTCAGCTTCATTTGGCTCTTTATTCTCATATTCATTTCCCATGCTGAGTTAACTGGCAGAACAGCTATATAGATGAACAGTTTAATCCAGAACTCATCAATCATGCGCTGAAGCACTGTTTATGATGTTGGCTTTTCCAGCTATCTGCAGGCCAGTATATTTTGTACACAATTACTATAATCACCCTTTAAATAGATCCTAGTATTAATTTAATCATCATCTGGGTTGTCAAACAGTTTTCACATAGCTTACCTAATTAACTGGGACATTTTCTGTTTTGGCACTAACATTTTGTTGTTATTTATATGTATTTTATGTATGTTTATATTATTTGTATAAACTGTTATACTATTCTTTAACAACAAACATAAGACATTGGTATGGAACATAATAATAATACCACAAACAGATAAAAATCTGTACACTGTATTATACAGATATAGCATTAACCAAGCAAACCATTAACGCAGTGCTCTTGGATTTTCCTGTAGGGAACCACTTATTCACCAAATACTGTATGTGAACGACTCCATTATGCATTTACCATACAGTGCCATGGCATGTTACCTTAACAGTCTAGTGAGGATGTGGTTAGCTTGACCAGTGCTATGAACTATGCATCTGTAGTTCACAAGAGAGCCAAATAAAATAAAAGTACAGCTACAAAGGTGCCCACTATGCATATACTGTAATGAAGAAAGATAGGTCAAACAGTATCTGATCGGTGGAACCGACACTCTGGACCCCTGAGAAATCAGCTATTTTATGAAGGCAGGGGCACTCCTGTGAGCGCCACAGCCTTCTCTCTGCTTTTCCTAGTCTAGTGATGACACGTACATCGGTCAAGTGGCTTAGGAGCTGCTCAGCCTATTAAAGTGAATTTTGTAGAGCCACAATACCAAGCACAGCGGCTATATAATGTAAGGCAATGTGCTTGGTGAGCTGAGAGAAGGCCACCGCACTCACAAGAGCACTGCTGCCAAGTATTGGAATTCCACTGATCAGATACTGATGACCTATCCTGAGGAAAGCTCATCAGTAAAAAAAATCTCAGAAAACCCCTTTAACCTCTTAAGGACTCATGGCGTACCGGTACGTCATGGTGTTCTGGTACTTAAGGACTTATGACATACGGTTACGTCATGAGTATTTCCGATCCTGTCCTAGGACTGCATTTCTGGGTTATTCGGGCCTCTGGTGACCCGATAACTAGGTACAGGATGGTGAGCACCATGCTTAGATACTGTGAGGTGATGGTGACATCACCTCACAGGATCGCATCTTATTGGCTGCATTGGCGGGAGGAGGTTAACTCCCCCTGCTGAACTCCTCCTCCTCCATTTTGCATCGGAGGAGCGAGTAGAGAAAAGCCTGCTGCCGATCAGGACCCCAGCACCCAGCGTTCACCCCCAGCACCCTCCTGTACTCATCCAGAGTGCCCTCTGGAACTTGCAGATACCTTAGGGAAATACAAGGAAAGCTTTAGTTCAGGCAGGGAGAGTTAGGGAGAGTTCAGGGTTAAACATTTTTTTTTGAGTGTTGCATCACCCTCTTAGGGTGTCTGAGGTCAACAACACCGCTGTGTGACCCTAGACCCCCCAGAAGTGCTGCAGCTTGCCCCCTTGTTTCCCCACCCCCCTCCACCTTTTTTGGGGGCGCAAGGTTTTTTGTTTTTTTTTTGCATATTTTGCACTCTTTAGCGTCCGGCCACTGTTAGCGCATCTCCCACCCCACCCCTGATCAGCGCCGGACGGCTGATCAGCGAGTTAGAATTTTTTTTAACCCTTTATACATTGTTTGGCTCTTTTTATTTTTTAGTTAGTTCTTTTTTTCCCCCTGTTAGCTTTAGGGAAAAGTCATGAACACCCGTGCCCCCACGCACACTAAAAATAGTGTTTCACTCACGCACGTACACACGCACCCACACACACTCCCCTATGGCCCGCCGGACATTCTAGGCTTAAGAGGCATATGCCCAACTGGCCTCCGAATCTTAGAGTCCCAGTGAGGACGAGGATGACCCCACGTTCCTTTTGTCATCCGCATCCTCCTCATCATCTAGCGATGATGAGACCCCAAGGCAGCGGAGACGCCGCCTGATAGAGCAAGGGGACCTACATGTCAGGGACCCTTTGGCCCACCCTAGTACGAGCAGCTCTGGGGCTCATACTAGTTTCCCGGCCCACCAAATAAGTTCACCTGAGGCCCCAACCGGTGAACTTGCATGGTGTACCCCAGAGAATTTTCAGCCCGCGATTCCTGATTTTGTTGGTGAACCAGAAATCCAGATTCCCACAATGGGCTTCACTGAATATGACTATTTCAGTCTTTTTCCTAGTGACCCTCTTGTGAATCTGATGGCAGTTTGTTGCTCAACACCCGGGCTCTTTTTTGGCTAGGCCCGGTGGCTGGATGCCGGTCGGTTCAGCCGAGATGAGGTCTTTCTGGGGCCTCGTGCTGCACATGAGCCTAGTCAAGAAACCCAGTGCCAGGCTCTACTAAAGCGGGGACGTCCTCTACCAGACCCCACTCTACAGTATGGCCATGACACGTCCCAGATTTGAGACCATACGGAAATGCCTGCATTATGCAGATAATGCAGCATTTCCCCCCCCAAGGTGATCCTGCCTATGACAAAATCAGGCTGGTCATCAATCACTTTAGAGCCAAATTTGTGGAGGCCTATGTACCTGGAAGGGAGGTCGCGGTTCATGAGTCTCTCATTGCTTTCAAGGGGAGACTCATTTTCCACCAGTATGTTCCCTCAAAGCGTGCGGGTTATGGCTTTAAGCTGTACAAACTTTGTAAGAGTACATCAGGGTACACTTACAAGTTTCGTGTGTATGAGGGACGAGATTCCTGTATTGAACCCCCAGAATGTCCCCCCACTCTGGGTGTTAGCAGGAAACTTGTGTGGGACCACTGCTAAATAAGGGTAACCACCTGTACATGGATAACTTTTATACTAGCGTTCCCTTGTTCAAATCCCTCGCTGCCAGATCCACGTCCGCTTGTGGGACTGTGTGGAAAAGTCAGCACGGCCTCCCTACCATCCCCCCCCCCCGGTACCTATCCCCAGGAGTGAGACCCGTGCCCTTACCAGTGAAAACCTGTTACTGGTCAGATATAAGGAGAAGAGGGATGTCCTCGTACTGACCACAATTCACGGTAACGGCATCTCCCCTGTCCCTGTGCGAGGTACCACGGCAATGTCCCTCTAGCCCAATTGTATCGTCGACTACAATCGGTATATGGGAGGAATTGATCTCTCTGATCAAGTCCTCAAGCCATATAATTCCATGCCCAAAATCCGGACATGGTACAAAAAAGTTGTGGTCTACTTGGTACAGGTTGCCTTGTACAACTCTTTTGTACTGTTCCGGAGTGCTGGCAACACAGGAAAATTTCTTCAATTCTATGAGGCAGTCCAGGATCTAATCTTTTCTGACTGGGAAAGAGCAGTCCGGAGTACCTCAGGAACTGGAGGTGCCCTGATCGACCCTGGCCAACACTTTCCAGGTGTGGTCCCCCATACTAGAAAGAAGGGACAAACCCAAAAAAGATGCAGAGTGTGTTACAGGAGGGGGATACAAAAGGACACCACCACTCAGTGTGACACATGCCCAGATCATCCGGGTCTCTGCTTTATTGGTTGCTTCAGGGAGTACCACACTTCCATGGAGTACTAAATTTACTATCCCCTTTTCCATGTAGCCACTCACAATCGGATAAACTATGGTTCTCAGACTTGATACACCAATTTTTTTTTTCCAAAAATGATAGTTTATAAATCTAAAATAATTAAAAAAATAATTTAAAAAGTTGACAAATTAGGTATCTTCGCTTCCGTAATAATCTGTCCTTAGATTAACACGGGGAAGAAAAAAGGAGCAAAAAAAGGAATTTTTTGTCATCTTACATAATAAAATGCATAATAGCAAACAATGAAAAAGTCACATGTCTCCCAAAATAGTGCCATTAAGAACGTCCCTTCATCCCACAAAAAATGAACCCCTACCGAAGACAATCGGGTAAAAGCTTAAAAAAAACTGACTGTTAGACTATGTAGATAGTAACATTTTTTTAGTTTGTTTCAAATAGGATAATATATTGTTAAACAAAAGAAGTTAAAAAAGTAGACAAATTAGGTATCGCCGCGTCCGTAATAATCTGCCCTATAAAAATACCCCATGACCTAAACCTTAGATTAACACGGGGAGAAAAAAAAAGGTGCTAACATTTTTTTTTTGTCACCTTACATAATAAAACTCGTAATAGCAAACGATCAAAAAGTCACATGCCCCCCAAAATAGTGCCATTAAAACCGTCCACTCATCCTGCAAAAAATTTGCTCCTACCTAATATAATCGGCTAAAAAACGTAAAAAAACTATGACTCTTAGACTTTAGAGATACAAAAAAAATGTTTGTATCAGAAAGGATAATATAGTCTAAAACCTAAATAATTGTAAAAAAGTAGACTTATTAGGTATCGCCGCGTCCGTAATAATCTCCCCTATAAAAATACCCCATGACCTAACCCCCCAGATTAACATGGTCCAAAGGAAAATTTAAAAACGGTGCCAAAACAGTCATTTTTGGCACTTTTCAATTTTAATCCGTCTTTACCGGTAAAAAAGCAAGGGTTAACAGCCAAACAATACTCAATATTTATTACCCCGATACAGCAGTTTACAGAAACGCCACATTTGTGGTCGTAAACTGCTGTATCACTAAAAGGCAAGGCGCAAAAGGAAAGGACCGACATGGTTTCTGGAAGGCCGATTTGATGGCCTTTTTTATTGACACCATGTCCCTTTTAAAGCCCTCCTGATGCACCCCTAGAGTAAAAACTCCCTAAAAGTTACCCCATCTAAGAAACTACACCCCTCAAGGTATTCAAAACTGATTTTACAAACTGTATTAACCATTTAGGTGTTCCTCAACAATTAATGGCAAATGGAGATGAAATTTCAGAATTTAAATTTTTGGTAACCATACCTCACAAAAATGTAATATAGAGCAACCAAAAATCATATGTACCCTAAAAATAGTCCCAACAAAACTGCCACCTTATCCCGTAGTTTCCAAAATGGTGTCACTTTTAGGGAGTTTCTACTCCAGGGGGACATCAGGGGGGCTTGAAAAAGGACACAGTGTAAATAAACCGGTCCATAAAAATCTGCCTTCCAAAAACCACACAGCGCTCCATTGACTCTACACCCCGCCGTGTGGCTGTACAATAGTGTCCGACCACATATGGGGAGTTTCTGTAAACGGTAGAGTCAGGACAATAAAGATACAGCCTTGTTAACCCTTGCTTTGTTAGTGGAAACAATGGGTTAAAATGGAAAATCTGGCAAAAAAATGAAATTCTGAAATTTCATCTCCATTTGCCAATAACTTTTGTGGAGCACCTAAAGGGTTAACATAGCTTGTAAGATCAGTTTTGAATACCATGAGGGGTGTAGTTTCTTAAATGGGGTCACTTTTAGGGAGTTTCTACTGTAGGGGTACATCAGGGAGGCTTGAAATAGGACACAGTGTAAATAAATCGGTCCATAAAATCTGCCTTCCAAAAACCACACAGCTCTCCTTTCCCTCTACACCCCGCCGTGTGGCCGTACAGTAGTATACGACCACATATGGGGTGTTTCTGTAAACGACAGAGTCAGAGCAATAAAGATACAGTCTTGTTTGGCTGTTAACCCTTGATTTGTTAGTGGAAATAATGGTTTAAATTGAAAATTTTGCAAAAAAAATGACATTCAGAAATTTCATCTCCATTTGCCAATAACGCTTGTGAAGCACCTAAAGGGTTAACATAGCTTGTAAGATCAGCTTTGAATATCTTGAAAGGTGTATTTTCCAAAATGGGGTCACTTTTAGGGAGTTTCAACTGTAGGGGTGCATCAGGGGGGGCTTGAAATAGGACACAGTGTAAATAAACCGGTCCATAAGATCTGCCTTCCAAAAACCACATGGCGCTCCTTTCCCTCTATACCCAGCTGTATGGCCGTACAGTAGTGTACGACCACATATGGGGTTTTTCTGTAAACGACAGAGTCAGGGAAATAAAGATACAGTCTTATTTGGCTGTTAACCCTTGCTTTGTTAGTGGAAAAAATTGGTTAAAATGGAAAATTTGGGAAAAAATTGAACATCTGAAATTCTATATCCATTTGCCAATAACTCTTGTGAAGAACCTAAAGGGTTAACAACATTTTTAAAATCAGCTTTGAATACCTTGAAGGGTTTAGTTTCTAAAATGGGGTTATTTTTGGGTGGTTTCTATTATGTAAGCCTCACAAAGTGACTTTGAACCTTAACTGGTACCTAAAAAAAATTACAAATAACTGTATGGGATGGCTCTACTTCTAGGTAGAAGTAAGTGTCTGACCGGACGGTGGTAAGATATTATTAATGCCCTAAGCAGGTGGGACGCCACCGGGAATGAAATACTTTTGCTAATTCATTGGAACTTTTGCACTTAAGTTACTTATCGCTCATAAATGAATAACTTTCTGTGGAGACACATGATTTAATTGTAGCCAGATGGATTAACAGCAAATCGGACACTTTGTGTGTACAGAGCACACTAATGTTCATCTTGCGAGCTTATAGGTGAAGGATGGCTATTTCTGAGAACGGATTGACTCTTACCGGCTGCAATTAATTTTTTTATATATATATTTTAACATTTTGATGATTAAGCTTTCTATAGTGAATAATTAATTAGTGGGCCTCTTATGTAAAATATTATTTTTTTTTTTTTTTTTTTTTTTTTTTAAATTTTTTCATCTTTATTTTTCTTTACCATCCATAAAAAGACAAAAGTAATACAAAAACATACCTACCCACCCGCCAACACCCCCCCCTCCCCAACCCTGCAGGAAAAAAAAAAAAAAACAACAATAGGGAAAGTCGCTTAATCAATCCAATCCTTCCATATAGTACTCCACTTTGCATAAGACCCTCTTTGTCCATACAAGACTCTCTCATAACTCTTAACTTTCTTAACTAAACTTAGCCAGTTGTTGCAATCTGGAGCGAGGGAGGAACACCATTTTCTGGATATAAGAAGCCTAGCCAAAAAGATCACTTTCATCAACAATTGGCACTTCAAAGGCTGACAGTTAACTTCCGATAGATCACCAAGAACCCATAACTTTGGGGATAATGGAATATCCATATTAAGTCTCTGGGCCAAAGTTGTTTGAACCATTCTCCAGTAGTTACTCACCATCGGGCAATCCCAGAACAGATGAAGATGATCTGCCCCGGGTCCCCGCATCGAGGACAGTCAGAGGAGGCTCTAAATCCCCTCTTATGGAGCCATAGTGGTGTTAAATAAATTTTGTGTATAATATTAAACTGTACAACAGTGTGATTGAAATTGTGAGAAACCCATCCCAGACCGTCACCTATTTTCTCCCAGTCCGGGGGCCAACCTCAAGCAGTGATTCAGACCAGGATCTCTGTCCTGGAGAAAGACAGTCCGAGAAAAAATGTTTCATCAAGTGTCTGTAACAATGTGAGAGTTTAACTTTCATACATCCTTTCTTACTAATCAAATTGTGCAAAAATTCAGGAGTGTCTATATAAAGTGAGTGACTAACAGCAGTGCTAAGAAGTGCCGACCTCAATTGAAGGTGGGCATACCAAACCACCTCACCAACATTTAGCTTTTGTTTTAGCTCTGTAAACGACAAAATTTGTCCATCCCCAATCACCTGGTGGAAATATTGAATATTTTTCATCCTCCAATACTGCCGACAATTTGGGTCACCCAATTTCAGAAGCTTATGGTTATGCCATAATGGGGTACAGGTAAGTAGTGCCTCCACTTTAAACCAGCTCCTTATAACCTGCCAAGCTTTCATAGCCATTCTGCAGAAGGGTTTAAACCCAGTCTGTATATTAATTAGGTAATCGGACTCTAATACTGTAAAGAAATCAGAAAAACCTGAGTCCTTTACCAATTTTCTACAGAGATGGCTATTTTCCCAGTCATTAAAAAAGTTGAGTTGAGAGGCCATATAGTAACCCCTAAAATAGGGGAGGTTAAGACCTCCCCGATTGTAGGGCATAGATTATGTAAAATATTATTAAAGGTGGAAGCCACAATATGCCTATATGGGATTAATTGATTTTATAATCCATTGTTTTTAATGTTTTTGTGCATGTTATTATGGGATATGAATGAATTGATTATCTTTTTACAATACATTGAGGACTAAAAACATCATTGTTTTTACATTGTTTCTGCATTATCTCCTGATGACTGAGTGCCATATCTACCTAAAAAAAAGTTTTTTTGAAAATTTCTAAAAAATTTCCAAGATTTGCTTCTAAACTTCTAAGACTTGTAACATCCCCAAAAAATGAAATGGAATTCCTAAAATGATCGATACATGAAGTAGACAAATGGGGAATGTAGATCAATAACTTTTGGTGGTATTATATATTATATACTATGTATTATAGAAGTAGAGAAATTGAAACTTGGAAAATTGCAAATTTTTCCAAATATTTGGTCAATTTGGTATTTTTTTATAAATAAAAATGAAACTTTTCGACTCCATTTTACTAGTGTCATGAAGCACAATACCACATAAAGTGACACTGGTCATATTTGAAAAACATGACTGGATCCTTAAGGTGAAATAAGGCTGAGTCCATAAGGGGTTAAGTCAGATGCCATAGCTATGTATTTATACATCCTGGCCAAGGCAGAATGGCATGTTGACATTTCCCAGACCCACTAAAATGGTAGGGTAGGGTAGCTCCCATTCTAGCTCTACACTCCTGAGTTGTCTGTCTGAAAGTGGGTATTTTTTTTATCCAATCAGAAGAACATTAGTAGAGCTTCGCGAAATGCCAAGTGTTAATGTAAGAGAAACACAAGGGGGGGGGGGGGTCAGTCAGCACGTCCCTGCATGCAGGTGCACGTAGCTATGGCAATTATACATACAAACAAAAAAATGCAACAGCACTCTGCAACCAGAACTCTGCCCAAGATAGAAGCTATAAGAGTACATTAGTGTACGTTTTGATCAAAAGGTAATAAGCCACTCGCCACGCCAAGGCTGTCCCGTGAGTGGTCCTAACGCTAAATCTGACCTGTTATGGGCCATGACAGCCACATAAAATCCTCCTAACGCTGAATCTTACCTGTTATGGGCCATGACAGCCTCATAAAATCCAGGGAGTGTGGGCCCAGCATGCATGCTGGGATAAACCATACTTATTAACCCTTTCTGGTTCTGTAACAGCCTCCATTAGATCCAGGGATGCAGGTACCAACATGCATGCTGAGCCCACTGTGCACTCCTCCTGGAGCCAGATGGCTACTAGCAGGAACTATGAATGCACATTCAGCTTTATACTCACTCTGGTTGCAGAGTGCTGTTGCATTTTTTTGTTTGTAAGTGTTAATGTAAGAATCTGCAGCATCTTTAACTATTTTATATGATTATGAACTTGTCCGTTTTTCATTTACAGTAGAACAATATGCAAACAACAGTAAAACTATCCAAGGAAACGGCAATGAATTTTATCCATGTGGTATAAGATAGACAGCTTCTACTCAAGACTTACAAGTAAAAATTTGTAAAGCCTTTGATGTACTTTCTGGTCCTTGATCTCAAACATTTGATGTTTTTTTTCCTACCATGCAAATGATTAAAGCAAGAGATGCTCTTAAAGTAGAATTACAAAACCTTGAAATTACCTAGAGCAAACTTCGAAGTTAATCCAATCGCTAATGCTAATCCATGCAATAATAATATTCCCAGGGTTTTTAGTTTTATGAAAAAGACTTCAAAAGCATTAAAATTAGATGAAGATTTAAGAATATGATTAATACAAAATAGTAATTTGATAAAGTTACACATTTCTGTATTAGCAATCTGTTGATGCAAACAAATGTAATTTAATAAAATCATTATATGTAATGATTCTACTGTCCATTAACTGAACAGAAGAGCTAGTTGAATCCTAAGTATTCAGTAGTACAGTATTATTTAAAAATTTGACATTTGTCAAAATTCAAGAATAGTTTTTATTTACTGAGCCCTTTTTGATGAATAGATTTAATAGCAATATTACATTTCTGTAAATCCACAGGATGTTGACACCCCACAAACTGTGTTATGTCGGCAGACCATGCACCTTGCCACTTAACTCTCCTGGACAGGGAATGGTTCTGCTACATTCAACACATGTTCTTCTCTTGGCGGACCAGACCTGCCAAACTTCATCAGACTCCTTCCACTGGATTCAGTTGGTGGTCTCATCTCCACTGGCAGGCTGCAGCCTAATGTTGCCAGCAAAATCTGTTCAATCTGCTCCAAAAGGGCCAACATGCGTGCCCCTAATTCACTCCAGCCTCTTGCTGATTACCTCTGGGTACCATAGACACCTTGCCCTACGGAAGGGTGCTTGAGCAATAAGTTAGCTAGCCTGCCAGTTCCTGCAAAGTTGAGCTATATCAATGTGTCTGTCTATGTACTGACTTCTGCTTGATTCCTGGATTCTGACTCTATGCTACATGACCTGATCTGTGCTTGACCTATGTATTGACCCTTTTCTGCTTGCCCTGAACTCAGTCTATTTACTGTATTTTATGCACTTCACCAGTTCTGATATTTGCCTGCCCCTGACTACAATTTTGTCTGATCCCTTGGACCTCTGTGCTGGTGTCTCTGACCCCCATGGGTCAGCTGTCAACTACATAGAGACTACTCCAGGAGGTAGCAGCCTGGTATCTCCCCTGCAGTGAAGTCTAGATTCCTTTAAAGGGTTAAGAGGGAATACCAAGATAATGCTCTTAGGATTAGTCTAAGCCAAATCTATTGGTTGACACAGTGGTTTTACATCCACTTCTATAACAGTATGGATGTAGATATACAGTATATTATTAGTCACAACCATTAACAATGTAGACTTCAGAGACAAACATTGGCATTAGTAGAAGTCTTGTGCTGAAGAGGGCTCCCTAAAAATGCTCCCAAGGAAAAGCATGCAAAAGAGTTCTCCTCCAAAAGGAAGAAAGCTATTGAATTGGCTTCTGATTGCACAACAATAGTTAAGGTGCTATGTTATGTAATTAAAACATACATTTGTATCATAGTCTATTAATATAAAATACTTTGTGTCAAGGTCAAGAAGCACATAGGAATGGATAGGATTACAAGATTCAGGCTAATCAACAATATAAGGATACATAGGGACCAATCAAGGATTAGGCAGGTAAATTGTAGCCCTTTTACACCTCAGTGTTTGGTGCCATGCTCTGTCTCTATCAGTTGGCCAACAGTGGAGCAACTGCTCTGAAATGAACAAACCTTTAACCAATTATAGATTCCATCCTCTAACATACTGTAGCTGGCAGTCCCTGCTTCATCAGTTCTTATTACTGTTAAATGACTCTAGTCATCTAGTTAGAAGCAAAAAAGCAATAGGCCACACAAGCTTACACAATTAGACCACCAAGTGTATAATCAAGTATAATAATACTGTATAGGGAGACAAGAGAAATTGCAATATTTACTTTAGGGAAGTTTAGGGAAGACCTATACATGTTCTCACATGTGAATGCTCAAATACAATAAGGTCTGGTCTGAAGTCATCAACCTCTTTTATAGAGAACTGAAAAGCCAACTGAGGGGCCAACATCAGTACCTGATCTCACTATGGTCTGAAATGATGTGAAACTGAAGAGGCATGTTACAAAATCAAATTGCTATCCCTTGTGGAACAATCCAGACCTCCATATCAGCTGAAAAGACACCAACAGAGCTGCTTTTCTGGGTTGGCAAACAGAACAAATGGCCAGAAACCTGTTTCCCAAGGTGGCCTTGAGACTGGGAATAATTGACACTATGTGGTGGTTTTATGTGGGCTGTATCTTATCATATTTACTGGTCACTATAGAGGCAGTATGGTGGCATTGCAGTATGAAAATTGAAAACTTTGGCCCAAACTAAAAATGACAAGTGGGGACTTTATTTTGCTTGTTGCCCAGACCCAATTTTTCTATAAAATCAGCCCTAACAGCCATGTCTATGTTAATGAAAATGCTAAAGCATTCATAATACTCACCTCAAGAACTTTGATTATGATGCTTCAGGTACTGTATTCAAAGAACAGCTCTCCACTTTAATTAGACCTGAAAAGAAAACAATATGCAAATGATATTAACATAATCTACAGTATATTATTCAATACCATTCCCATTATTCTCATCGCTAAAATTAGTCTGAGACTGTGACATCTTTCCTGTCAAATGATCTTGCAATATATTCACATTGTCCCTTGTCCCTTGTCCATAGACTTCATAAATATCAACATTATGAAAATTACATACACCTCTCTAATGAATTTTAAAATTACACTTTGAGACAGTGTATTAAGATAGGCAGGTTTTATGAGGAATATATTTACAAAGAGATTCAAGGACAACAGGACCTTACCTTGGGAAAAAAAAACTGTACACGCCAACTGTCAAAGACTACTTGTTAACTTGTCTGGTGACTCTGATTAGAGTCTAATATGAAATGTTAAAATATAATAATGGAATCTCATTTCAATTTTGGCTTTTTTGGAGGACAATAGCTTAAATTGCAAAGGAAATCATCAAATGGGTGCCCAAAAAAATCACAGGCAGCACATAAAAAATATGCTGTAAGGTTGTCCATTAAAGTATACAGAACAAATTGGTTCTAAAGTGTGAATGAGCCTAATCTGACCATCTTGTGATACAGAAAGAGACACAGCTATTTACAGACAGCTTTATAGAACATTAGTTACACAACTACTTATTGATTACTAACACACTTCTATCTAACACAAATCTAAATGGTGTTCAGATAAAAGTACTTGCAAAGAAAAAGGATATAGCTGTGCCTTCAACAGCTGCCTATTCACTTAACCTCTCAGTTTTTTTTTTTTATCCTTAGAAAGACATTGAATTATAATTACCTCCTGTGCAAACTGTTATCCCAATCTGTATGAGGTAATAAAACAATTGCTTATGACTATTTAAAATCATTATCCCACAATATATATATATATATATATATATATATATATATATATATAATGAAAAAAGATAACAGCACCGGCTTTGCAGATAAAGTGGGTGCAGGCTCACAGGAATAACCAGTTCCAATAATATAATAAAAAAATAGAGCAGCACTCCGAACTAAAATGAAAAAACAAGTTGTTTATTTACCCATAGGTGCACAAGCGACCTTTCAGTCCCAACTGGAACCTTTCTCAAGCAGTGTATGAAGGACACAAAGCAAACTTATATAGTGCAAAACCACTCCTTAACAAGTGTCACATGATCAGTGAAATTAACCCATACAATGTCTGTTAGTCTAGTAAAAGACATAATTGCGTGACTGATAAATGTGAATAAAAATACATTGTTATAATATATATCAAGATAGTGATCATTCATAATGTGTAAATATAACTCAAGATGATTAAAAAGTGTTGTCCCGTCGCACCTGTGAAACAGACGTATCTTCAGACAAAGAGCAACAAACTAACCTAGTCGCGGGAAAACCGCATGTTGTTCTGGCGTGTTTGTCGAGCCAGTGCGCATGCCCACACAAGATCACGTCGCCAACGTCACATGACCAGTGGTCATCATGCGACACAAGGTCAGCGTCATCCCGTTACTAGACAACAGGGAACGACGCCAGCATCGCAAGACCAACAAATGATCCCGCGACACCGTGCATGCGCACCCCGCTGCCCACAAATGGGCAATTGCGAGCCTGCCCAACAATACAGCAGCTATAAAGCTATGTGCAGTTGTTACCATACAACACTGTATACATTGAATAAAAGAAAAATATTAGTTACGCCAACAGTTATATTGGCTGTAGGTCATGGGTCGACCACTCCCTCCATGCATCTAAACACATTTAAAACATAAGTACTCTTAATACTCTTAAACCGAATGGTTTAAATGTAGATTACAATGTAGAATATGCAATTGGAAGATATTTTGCCATATATTGTCTCTCTCTATCCATTCATCATGGTGTAATAGGTTGTTACTTGAATAGGACTTTCTTTAATGATCTTTATTTAAACTTATGTATTCAATGACGAATAATGTCTTGGTTTTTCTTTCTCTTTTTTTACAGTGTGTCCTGGTAACCTGATGAACAGACAACTACATGAAGACTAGAACAACAAACTGAATGTATATCTGATTATTAGAGCATCATATGGTTGTACCGTTAACACTGATATTTGTGGTGTAAGTTCGTATCTCCTGGGTATATGTGAGGAGAACCCTCGGTCATGGATCTGTCGCTGGAACATGGGGGCGCTATTGATTTTGCTTCCCGCATGTTCCCTTGTGACAACTACTTCTTGGATTAACGCGTAACAGCGGTTCTCCAGGGAGTTAATAGATCCTGTATATGACCACAATACAGGTATGAATGTGTTTAGATGCATGGAGGGAGAGGTCGACCCATGACCTACAGCCAATATAACTGTTGGCTTAACTAATATTTTTCTTTTATTCAAGTATACAGTGTTGTATGCTAACAACTGCACATAGCTTTATAGTGGCTGTATTGTTGGGCAGGATTGCAATTGCCCGTTTGTGGGTGCGCATGCACGGTGTCGCGGGATCATTTGTTGGTCTTGCGATGCTGGCGGCGTTCCCTGTTGTCTAGTAACGGGATGATGCTGACCTTGCGTCGTGTGATGACCCCTGGTCATGTGACGTTGGCGACGCGATCTTGTGCGGGCATGCGCACTGGCTTGACATACACGCCAGAACAACATGAAGTTTTCCCGTGACTAGGTTAGTTTGTTGCTCTTTGTCTGATGATACGTCTGCTTCACAGGTGCGACGGGACAAAACTTTGATTAACTCCACCCTTTCTGGAATATGTTATATATACTTTATGTAAAAAAAACGATTTTTTTTCCCCCATGTTTTAATAGAGGGACATTTGCTTGACCCCCATACTCAGGCTAATACCACTCTAGCGGCCATCAGGCCCCTATTCCATATTTCCTTTTCCTTCTTTTTATTTTTAATTACCGAGGGGGCATACCCTAACAAAGCAAAAACACTATCTGTTTGCAGTGAAGTGGAAGCTTCAGCGTTCAAAATCTGAAATACCTTAGACCAAAAATCTTGAATGTCCGGGCAACTCCATAACAAATGGACATCGTGGGTCTTATAAATTTTACCTAAAATTTGTAGAGTCAGATATAGTCTATGAACAATGTTAAAAAATATTATTCTGAAGTTACTGGAGATGGAGACCTTTTTCACATCCCCATAAATCCCTCACCAATCTAATACAGCTTTTCCCAGATCCCCATCCCAATCTTTCTCGCTTTTGAATTTATTATTTATCCCCATCTCTTTCCGGAATAACCTATATAATTGTGAAATTTTAATGCTAACAGTGAGCTTCGTATCACAAAAATCCAAGAAAGCATTATTCTTCGTCAAATTTAATGCATGCTTCAATTGATGATATCGAAATCTAATCATAAAATCGATATCCTTACCCCTAAACAACTTTTCAATTGTGTTCATCTCTCCATTAGTGACTAACTGTGAAACGAATCTTACTCCTTGACTCACCCAAAATTTATAATCAGTGTTATCTACAATTTCTGTAAGGTTATAATTACCCCACAGCGGGGCAAATTGACAGGTATTTTTAATCTCCAGTAACTCCTTAATTTTACTCCACACACGATCTGCCATCCGGAATATAGGACATGCGGGGGTCATCCTTCTCATGAAGCCCGTTTACAAAATACTAAAAATGCAATAGTCCGGCCCTATGAACTCCCTTTTTAAATATTTATTAATAGTTAAATCCCCTGCTAGAAACCACTGGACTTGAGCGACCAAGTAATACCATTAAAAATGGGGAAGCGACAATCCGCCATCCTCCTCTGCCAAGCAAAGATACTTCTGCTTTAATTTCACCCTTTTCTTCCCCAGATTAAGTCATTCAGCAGTCTCTCCAACAGATTGAAGAAATGATCCTCAATCCATATAGGACAGGCCACCAAGACAAACAAAATCTGGGGAAGTAAGACCATTTTTATCAATGCAATTCTGTCTGCGAAGCTAAATGGAAGTTTCTGCCATACCCGAGTTCTGTCTCTACATTTTTCCAACATAAGGGTAAGATTTAATTTTACAAAGTCTGAGATATCTGCGTTAATTTTTATTCCTAAATAATCAAATGGTTCAGTTTGTTGTGTTGTAGTACTTTAAGTTCTTGTACCCTAATCCCCCTCTCCCCTTCTAACGGCAAGAGTTGAGATTTTTTCCAGTTGATCTTATACCCCAAAAATATGCTAAATGTGTCGATTACTTCCATCAATAAGGGTAGTTGTTTATTAGTGTTTTCTAAAAATAAAAAATATATTTCCGCGTATAAACTTATCTTATCTGCGGCCCCACCACTACCAAACCCTCTTATCTTACTGTTGCCCCTCACCATACATCCCAAAGGTTCAATGAATATCGCAAATAATAAAGTGGAGAGAGAGCAACCCTGTCTGGACCCTCTATATAATCCAAATACCGATGACCATTTTCCATTTACATTAATCCTTGATTTAGGGTGGATATATAAAATCCTGGCCCACTTAATAAAGTGACTGCCAAGATTAATTCGCTCCATCACCTTCCAGAGATATTCCCACTCCATCCTGTTGAATTCTTTCTCAGCATCAACCGACAGGATGGAACAGGAACCTCCTCTCCCCCCTTCACACATACATTCAACAACACCCTACGAACATTAGAATAAATGGACCTTTTCAGGATGAAACCAGTTTGATCTGGATGAATCAACTGCTCTATTATTCTCTTAAGTCTGATAGCAAGAATCTTAGCATACAGTTTAACAAAGAGATAGGACGATATGACCCTACCTCCTTCTCATCCTTACCCTTTTTCAATATCAGTGTAATGACTGCTTCCGTCATAGAAGGGGGCAGACTACCACTTAGGAAATAGCTATTAAGAACCTCTAAGAGCTTAGGTATAATCACTTTTCTTTATTTCCTATAAAGCTGATCCTGGAGACGAATTTCCATTTATAGAGTCCAACGCTGTATATATGTCTTTTAATTCTATAGGGCGATTTAATATATCTCTTTCAACATTGGAAAGTCTAGGTATAGATACGGTATCCAGAAATTTTTCTAGCTCCTCCAGATGCTGATTACAATTACTAGCATATAGCTGTTTATAATACTCCACAAATACCCTCTCCATCTGTTCTTGGCTGCTTACTATAACCCCTTTACTTGTCCTAACCTTTTCGATTCTATTTAAATCCTTTTAATTTTGAATCCTTGAGGCTAGAAAAGATCCAGGTTTTCCCGACTGTACAAAATGTTTAGCCCCTGAGAAGATTACGCGTTGCTTATACTTATTATACTTCGTTCTCGCCTCCTCAAATTGCACTTGGGCCTCTGGGGAATTATTGCCCAACGTTTTTTCCCGTAAAGCAAGAACTTTTTTATGTAGTACATCTTCTTCTTCTGCGAATGGTATTTTCTTTCCTCTAATCTTTGATATATATAAACCACGGATGTATGCTTTAAAGACGTCCCATACTATTGAAATATGTGCTGTCTTATAATTTATCTCCCAAAATTCTTGCATCTGTCTCGTTATATTTTCTCGATCCTCAACTATGCTAATCCAATGTGGATTTAATCTAAATCTCTTTGTCGTCTTTATCGATTGTCCTAATTTTAACGTACAACTACCGGGGAATGATGTGATTTTGTATGAAGCTCATATTTCATCTTCCATATGTACGCCAGACAGTCTATACTTGCTAAAGCCAGGTCTATCCTTGATTTAACCATGTTTGAACGGCTAAAGCATGAAAAAGTGCATTTCTCTCCATACAGAAGCCGACAAATATCTGACCATGACATTTCCTCACTTAATCACTTTAGTCCAGTCAGTTTAGTTTGTTTAGTCCCATTAACCTGTGTAAGAGATTCATCACTTCAATAAAGTCTCCAGTGACTAGCATGGGACACTTCGGAACCGCCCCTATAAATTCTATAAGCATTGATAATATAGTCGTGGAGAAGGGAGGTGGAACATATACAAAGGCCAGTATACAAGGGGCGCCATTGATTTTTCCGTAAAAAACACAAATCTACCCTATTTGTCGATCCTATTTTTGATAGGAATGTAGTTTACATTTTTGTGAATAAAAACGCTAAGCCCCCGGGAATATACTGACAGGAATAAGTGAAACTCATATTTAACCCATTTTTTTTTCGCTTTTTGAATATTTTCAGATGTAAGATGGGTCTCCAGTAATCCTACAATCGCGGGTAAGTGTCTGGACACTGTGTCAAAGATCGCTACACGTTTCAGCCTGTCAGCCATCCCCCGGAAATTCCACGTTAAAACTGTATCCATATTTACTCTAAATTGGCGTCCCCTGTCTATGTCCCCTATCGCCCCTACGATCCCCTGCAGCGCTCACCGAGTCCCCTCCCTTATCCCACCCTAGTACCCCATTCCCATGCTGGTCAGAGAGACCACACATCCCTCCAGCCTCTTACTCTAAACCCTCCCCCCCCCAACTCCCTCCCCCCCGCTCCCCCATTTTAATCCTATATCTTTCCTCACTTATCAATTCCCTTCCTGTCCAGCCATTCTCTAATTTCCTCTGACTGCGGGAAAAAAAAAATTGTTCTTTAGATTCTATCCTCATTTTAGTGGGGTACAGAAGTGAAAATTTAATCCCTGCGGCCACCATCCTTTTCTTCACCTCTCTAAATTATTTACGTTTTAATTGAGTGGTTCTAGAATAGTCTGGGTAGATCTGAATTCGGTTTCCATTAAATTCTAACGAGAACAGATTTCTCTTCATTCTCATAATGATATCTCGATCTCTTGAGTTCAAAATCTTTGCCAAAATTGCTCTGGGAGGACTCCCAGGTGGCAATCGTTTACCGAGTATACGGTGAGCTCTCTCTATCATAAAACTCGGTGAGAGCTTATCTTTCTCAAAATTCTTTAATAACCATTGTTGGATGAACCCAGCCAGGTCCTCCTTTTCTAAGCCCCCCGGGAACCCCACTAGACGAATAGTTGATCGTTGTGACCTATCCTCCAACTCCATAACTTTCTCCACGAGAATCTTTTTCTCCTCCTCCATAACTCTTACTTGTTTCTTAACATCTTCTAGCTCTCTTTTTAAATCTTTAGTTATTACTTGGAGATCCTTAACTTTGTCCCGAATTTTGTTCATATCATCCTTAATAAAGGTAATATCGGTCTGAACAGTGAGTATTTGGGCTGACAGGTCATCTAGAGACCGGTTGGACTGCTGAACTGTGTTTAAAATGTCCAATAACTTCTCATCTACCAGATCTCTTTTTTCCTCAACGTTTGTCATTTTATGCCTCTCTACCTCAACCTCTTCACTATAAGGATCTGACTGGTCAACTTTACCTTCTTTGTTCGTTTTTTGACCTGATCTGGTTTTGCATTGAGGGGATATTAAGAATCTATCAATTTTATTGGATGGACTAACACCCCCTACACCTCTCGGGGAGGCTGCGCCAGTAGATTTTCTATTTTGAGCTTTAGGAGCCATCTCTTACAAAAGGAAAAACGGAAAAATAAATAAATAACTATTTTGATCTTCCCACAAGAGCTAGGGTTGGTATTGGACTTATCAGTGATCTATTTCACTCATATTCTCAAATTTGCATATATAGCACCATACAAACAACACCACAGCAATATATAGACATATTAACAGTCACTGACGCCAGCAAAACTTTCCAGTATGTCACAGTAACTGTGTTATAAAAAAGTTCGCAATATAACATAGCTAGTTGCAACCATAAAGTTGCTACCATGCATACAAAAAACTGATACTCCAAAAACAATAAAGCTTTAGCGATACGCTAATATAGACGTGAGTTTGGTTCTTTGATATTAAGTCCCGCACTATCTTAATACTTCCAGTAATTCCAGTCACAAGTGTCCACTGCTGATGACCGTACAGGACACAGATAGCTGCTTTACAAACCGTGCCATATAATATCCAGCGGGTGACTGGTCGTTTGAAGTATAGTAAGGGCTATGCAGCTTAGGATTTAGCAGACATCCACACCAACCTTAGCCCAGATTGTCACTGCTACTCTTGCAGATCAAGTAATTCCAGACACAAGTGTCCACTGCTGATGACCGTACAGGACACAGATAACTGCTTTACAAACCGTGCCATATAATGTCCAGCAGGTGACTGGTCGTTCAAAGTATAGCGAGGGCTGTACAGCTTAAGATTTAACGTACATCCACACCAACCTTAGCCCAAATAGTCACTGCTACTTTACAAACCGTGCCATACAATGTCCAGCGGATGATTGGTCGTTCAAAATATAGCGAGGGCTGTGCAGCTTAAAATTTAGCGGATATCCAACCTTAGCCCAGATAGTTACTGCTACTTATGCAGAGCCAATAATTCCAGTCACCAATATCCACTGCTGATAACACACAGGACACAAATAACTGCTTTACAGACCGTGCTTTATAATGTCTGGCGGGTGACTGGTTGTTCAAAGATTAGCAAGGGCTGTGCAATTTTGAGGTTTAGGGTTTCACGGCCACCGGATCCACTGCAAGGCACAACCATCCACCATCCACTCACGCCCCACCATCAACTCCCGACAGGCAGCAGGTGACTCCGCCAACTCCAGAGATCCTCCGGCCAACAGGTGAAGTCAGCTCCCTCCTCCACCAAACGAGGCATGCGCTCCGCTCACCCGTCACCTTAAAGTTGTGTATTGGGCAGTTCCAGCTCCAGTCAGCCATCCGGCGGAGTGAGGGTCTCCCTCACAAGCACCAATCACAGCGGTGTGTAACATACACTCCGGCTCAGGTTCAGGCCGAACACTTGCGGGCCTCTATACATGGCTGGACAGTTAGACGCCGTAGGGAGTGGGAGTTAGAAGGGGAGGGGAAGAGCGCGGCGCGCCTACCTTACCTGCGGCATGATGGCATAAACTTTATTAGGGGGAAAGCTACTGCAAAAAGGGCATGCCCCCTGAGGTGTGATAGCCTAGGGAGAGAACTATAGCAGAAATGACATATCCATAGCCTGTGATAGGGAGAGATCTTCAGGAGAAAGGACATATCTCCTGAGCTGTGATATGGAGAGAGCTGCAGAAAAAAGAATATATGCCCCCTGAGCACTGATCCAAGAAAAGCTGCAGAAGAAAGCTGTGATAGGGAGAGAGCTGCATGGTAAAGAACATGCCCTCTGAGCTGCCCGCTTGTGATACAGCAGTAATCGAGCAATTGGTGCAATAAACAAGGAGATCTCTGGATCCATGTGAGGTACAGGGCTGGTTCTAACTTTGTTAGAAAGAGATTCTCATGATGTCTGATTTTTATTTTTCACATTAATCATAGGATAACCCCTTTAACCATTGCTATTAGATTCTGAAGAGTTTCCATTTGCGATCTATAGAAAAGCTTATTATGCAAACTGCCAGTTGTGAGCAAACTTACAATTCAGCCATAGTGGCCAGATATTTGAAAACATTTTGTTTAGATTATAGGGATGACATACTGTAACTGTGAACTGAATTGAAGAGCCAGTGTTCACACTATCTATTATACACACTCTAAACATGTTTGAGAGAGGAGGCAAAGAGTATCTATTGCTACAGAATGGCTTTTGCATGGTTACATTAAAAAAAATTGTATATATCCAATGTTTAAGGTTTAACATTTTGTACTGGTTATTTTGATAAAATCTCTTCATAGGTGTCTAAACTTGTTTTATTTATTTTTTTGTCTTTTTGTCTTCCCTTCACACAGTCATATAGTTAGATACTAAGGAGCACTTAGATATTTAATGTATAATGATTGAGTTCAATGTGCATTACTACTGCATGCAGTAAGCTCTTAAGCTCCCTCTAGTGGTGGGTGCAAGCTACTAGAATTTCATCAGCTACCATTACCATGAAGGTTCTTTAGAGCTCTGCATCAGAAAAATCTATTTAATCCCTTTAAAGCTACAGTGTATTGTGATATTAAATTAAATATTGCAGAATTGTTGACTTCCTTTTCTTCAGCAGCAAGATTTAATTTAAGAATTTATTAGCATTACTAATGTTAAATATACATTTTGGATGATTAATAAATAATGCCTTGAATCTGCATATATGGGAAACTGCTGTATATATATAAAAAGGCAAACATCAAATCACAAAAATATGAAATTGGTAACAAAATGACAAGAAGACTATGGAATCTGTGTTTCCAGAGCAGGTTGGTGATTTTTCTTTGTTAGTATTTGTGATTTATCTCTGTGGTTGTGAATTTTACAAAACTCCTTCATATGGATTACAAGATTGGTCAGTGAAGCAGTGATAAGCTACTACCCCCTTCTGTCAGACTACTTTATCTTGCTGGTTCGAAGCATAGTAGATATAAAATGAATGCCATTAGACCGCAATATTTTACTAACATTTAACTAGAAAATACAAGTATAATTAGTACACATATAAAATTAGAGTATGATATCAGAGATTACATTTGTGCATTTTCTTTAGAATATATTTATCCTGACAAGTGTGCATAACATATAAGAATTAATGTTTTCTAGCTGGAGCCTACAATCTAAAGTCAGATCTCAAGAGCATCTGCCAGACTTCCTTTAATATCACACAAGCCCTGGTCATCCAATGCCTCACATAGACAACTTTATTTTTATTATTTTCTCTTTATTACATTTTGTGAATTAAAACGGATATAAGCTCTAACATCAGTTTTTCTTATCAATATTAAAGAGACATTCACAAAAAGATATTAAGAAAATGAAATTCTGTCTATCAGACTGGCTACAGTAAGAGAATTAAATGGAACATTTATGGTCTGGAGAAGAATTGCGTCAGGTACATTATTAGCTGATACACATTTCACAATCAGAGATGCAATGAAGTAGTTTATTAACATTATTATTATTATTATTATTATTATTATTATTATTATTATCATTATTATTTATTATCATTAATCATTTGATATGGCTAAATGGTCACAAAATCCATTGTTTCTGTCATGAAATGTGCACTGTAATTCATGAAGTTGTTATGCAGGGATATAGTTTTGTTTTGCTATGCAGACTACCTTTCTGCACAAGGTAAGTACTGTAACTAATCAGTTGATACATACAGTATAGCACATATTCTTCTATTTAACCTTGGAGAAACCATTCTGACCCGTATATATCTTAAGTGATGTAGGGGAATGTTTTGATGTTTTTTTTTTATGTTTATTATGTTTACTAGAGATGAGCAAAGTTATAAAAACTTTGATTTGGCTTCTTCACCGAATTTCACAAAGAAATTTGCTTTGTGATGAATTACTTCATCACGAAGTGTATTTCTTGGTAAGTAGCGTGCGCAATGACGGGGAGTGGCGATTGCGCTGCCCCCCATCATCAAACCCCCTGAGATGCCACATTTGTCACTGATCGCGGCATCTGATGTAAGAATGGAGGCCTTTCGGAGGTTAAAAAAATATGTCATATGTCACAGGGCACGAGATATTGAGTGAGCTCTTTAATCAAGATGGTCGCAGCAGCCTCTTTGCGCTCAAATGGATCAGGTGAGTATGTTTTTTTACACCATTTTAATGATAATTGATTTGTTACCATGAAGCACGAGGAAATTTAGCATCTAGGAGAATGGGATTTTCAATGAAATTCTAATCGAAGTCCACCTTGGATACTTTGATTCGCTCAACATTATTGTTTACTTTTAAAGGGATGATTAACTTAAATTGTATCTACATTTTTGGTCTGCTGAAAAAAGCTACTAAACCTTTAAGTGGCCATTTCAAGGCGGGAAGAGGCTAGGGGGTATTGCCCTTGCCATTGCCATCCATAAGATGTCCTGACATACTAAGGCAGTGACACGATGTATGATGTGCTATTGTAGCACAGCAGTATAGTGTAAGGGAACCTCTTTAGTCTCTCACAGAATTACCAGAGACATGCTCCTCCAATAGTGAAACAGTGCTACAACAGGATAAATCCTCCATTGTACTTACCAAACTTAAGTATCACAATCTTGCTTTTTTCCAGAAGAAGTAAGATTGCAAAATTCAAGTTGGGATGGACCATCCACATGTTGGTATCAGTATAAGCTGCATTTTACATTCTTTAACCCCTTAGTGACCAGCCTGTTTTGGGTCATAGTGACCAAACTTTTTTTTCCCCTTTTGTTCATCGCCTTCCAAGATACTTTTTTTTTCCAACAAGTTGTCATTTTTAATTACATCATTTTGGGGTACACATAACTTGCTGATTAACCTGATCTGGTAGGGCCGAATTCTGCTATTCATCACCAGATCCTCATTGACTTTAATTGGATCCAGCTGTGATCTAACTGCTTTCTGGCATAAATGATGGGCTTCAGACAGACAAATGCTGTTGTGTGCAATAGTTTTTGTATGGTCAACAGCCGACATTTAAGCTGGAACAGGCTACAGGAAGTACTGCCAGCATAAGAAATTCAACTCTGAATGTTCCCTAAACCTTTTTAGGGTTCATGCACATGAACATATTTTCATTCCGTGTCCAATCTGTTGTTTTTTGCGGACCATTTATTTTAATGGGCCTGCAAAAAAAAACGGACGTTACTCAGTGTGCATTCTATTTCCATATGTCCGTTCTGCAAAAAAATAGAATAAACCCCTGAAACACAAATTTTCTTTTAAGTTGATCAGAAATGGAATGAAAGCATATTATACATGTTTACAACTAATAATTAGGAATCAGCGAATCGACTTCGGATGAAACATCTGAAGTCGATTCGCATAAAACTTTATTTCAATACTGTACGGAGCAAGCGCTCCGTACAGTATTAGAATGTATTGGCTCCGATGAGCCAAAGTTTTTACTTTGCGACGTCTCGCAAAACTTCGCATAATAACTTCAGAAATTATTTATACTGTAAAAAAACATTTCCCGAACTTGGGTTTGGTTCCAAGTGGTACCTTGGAACCAAACCCAAGTTCGGAAATGTTTTTATAGTATAAATCAATTTCTGAAGTTATTATGCGAAGTCTCGCGAGACTTCACAAAGTAATAATTTTGGCTCATCGGAGCCAATACATTTTAATACTGTACGGAGCGCTCGCTCCGTACAGTATTGAAACGAGGTTTTATGCGAATCGACTTCAGATGTTTCATCCGAAGTAGATTCGCTCATCCCTACAAATAATTCTCTTTTCCATCACTGAAATGCTGCAGAAAGGATTTATTTGCTCCTGTGCTTAGCATAGAGAGATATTTTTAGGATAAAATTTGGACTTCCTTGTGTTCTATTGCTATGAGCTTATGCTTCATCAACCCCAGACTTGTCATGGCTCATTATCTATAGATCATCATTGTGAGCAGCTTGTCTTTTATAAATATGTTACGGCATCTGCCCATGTGCTTCACTGCACCATAGCACATAGCAAGTCTCAAGCCTTTTTTACTCTATTTGTAAGCAATTTAGAAGCAGCAGCATGGGCTTATTAAAAGAAAAAATAACATAAAAATAAAGTTTACATTTAATCTTTCCAAAGAAGATGTTATTATAATGTGTTTTGTGTTTAGTAACTATACTATTTAGATATATTTTTACATTACAGTTCCAAAAATTACACATCGATATTTGCTTACTTTATTTCCCATTTTTCAGAATTTCTTGTGTTTTAGGCAAAGCTTAATTACTTTTGTGAGGATTAAGTAATAAGTTTTGTCACTTAGGCTTCTTTCACTCTAGCATTTTTTGCAGATCCATCATGGATCTACAAAAATGCTTCCGTTACAACAATACAACCTCATGCATTCTTCTTGAAAGGATCCGGTTGTATTATGTCTTCTATAGCCATGACGGATCCGTCTTGCACACCTTTGAAAGTCAAGGGGGGATGGATCAGTTTTCTATTGTGCCATATAAAACGGATCCCTCCCCATTGACTTACATTGTATGCCAGGACGGATCCGTTTGGCTCTGCTTCGTCAGCCAGACGGACAGAAAACGCTGCAGGTAGCATTTTGGTGTCCGCCTTCAGAGCAGAATGGTGCCTGAACAGAGGCAAACTGATGTATTCTGAGCGTATCCTTTTCCATTCAGAATGCTTTAGGGCAAAACTGATCCGTTTTGGACCGCTTTTGAGAGCCCTGAACGGATCTCACAAACAGAAAGCCAAAACGCTAGTGTGAAAGTAGCCTTAGGGTACGGCCATACAATCCGGTTTCTTGATGCAGTTTTGGAAGCCAAAACCATTAGTGAATTAAAAAAAGAGAATTACTATCTGTCTGCAGGACTCTCTCTCTTTTTATGATCCACTTTTGATTTTGGCTTCTAAAATTACATCAGGAAACCTGACCATATGGCTATAACCTGAGGATGTCAAAACATGTATCTAAGAGTAGATTGATTAAAGGTGAATTAGTTACATCACTTGGCAAGCCCAGAATAAATTTACTCAACTCAAGTACTAAAGTCAAGGCCTTCTATTCTAATAATTTAAAATAATTTTTCAGGAACAACATGGTGAAGAACAATACAGTAACATCAACTTCACAAGTTGTCATAGAGTATGATGCTCATGAGGAAATGTCCACAGCTTTCCACTCGAGATCTCATAGGATTAAGAAGTGATCACCTGACTGACATCCAATTTCCATATACTCTATTAAAAGATATGAACATCATAGGCTAGGTTTGCATCTGCGGTGGAGTTCACAGCAGGAGCCTCCGTCACAGATTCTAGTAAAAAAATAGGATGCAACATCACTGCATGCAGAAGTATTTTGTCTAGCAGAATGCTGTTATCCATGCCAGAAACCAGATGAACCCTATTAGGCTGAATTGGATCTATCAGGCGCCAGCAGATTTAAGAATATACTGGATCAGCCGATTCCAGGATTCAGTGCTTTGGACCGGAACAGAATTTGGAGTTTGTCCAAAGATATGAACCTAGCCTTAGTCTACAGCTTTATGACAAGAGCAGAGAGCCTCTAAAGGGATCAGGTATAAAAAGTTATCCTCATTTCTCTTTATTTATTTATCTTTGCATAGTTTCACATATGTGGCAGTAGAAAACAGCCTGCCAGAGTTCTTCAGATCCTGCATTGTCAGATACTGCCGCTTGCCATTACCCTGCACACAGCTGTGATTGTCTGTCCGGTTCCCAGCATTCTCTGCCGGAACACCCGGCTGAATGTGTGAAACTACCTTTACCAGTTAAAGTCAGGCAGTGTAATGACCCAGCATAAGTAGAATCACATCAGATCTCCGATCCCAAAGAACTAATGCGTCACGGAAATTAATTGAAATTACCTATTTATACATTGCAAGCATACAAAAACACCAGCAGTACATGCAATCTGGGAGGATGAGGACATGTATTTTCAATGTATTGACCCCATAAAACAATTAAGCCACAGAGATAATTGAAGTATCTGAAGTAATACATTTTCACTCTCTGTACAATACTTGGTTTACAAAGAGCTATTTGTACATGTTCATCAAAAGTAAACTTTATAAGCGCTTCAAGATGGAGATCAATGTATACACCATGCTCTAAATCCTTTGTAAATGTCATAGCAGAAGCCGTGAATTACTATGCTAATATTTCATATGTGCTTCTCTGCTGACAATGTGAACTTAGCAGATTCTGTGCTGGATTACTTATTTAATACACATGTAGAAGTAAATGTAATAATTAAAGATAAGGATAAAGTAATATGGGACTGATAGAGGTGATCGTAATTCAATTACAACTTTGCCAATCTTAATCCTCTCCTAAACATAATACCATAATAACTGGCATTAACAACCAATATTGATGGTCACATGTACAATAAGTGCATACTTCACTAGAAACATGTATAAGGTGCCCTGCATACACTGTGTCTGCAAATCTCAGATACGCAAAATACAGATACCTTCCATGTGCAATCCACATTGACCTCACTCCCATCACAAGAAATTACTATTCTTGTGTGCAAACAGACAAGAATAGGGCATGTTCTATAATTTGCAGAATGGACATACAGATATGGACAGCATATGGATGACATCCATATATATTTTTTTTCATACCCATAGAAATTAAAGGGTCTGTGTGCAATCTGCAAAAATGCGGGTTGGACATGGATGCAAAATATGATTGTGTGCATGAGGCCTTAAGGTAATTGAAGGTTCTCCATTTAAATTAGAAAAATTAGATTAGTCTAGAAAATGGCTTGTGTTGGTATTTATCCAGCTTGGTCACGACTAGAGATGAGCGAACACCTGGATGTTCGGGTTCGAGAAGTTCGGCCGAACTTCCCGGAAATGTTCGGGTTCGGGATTCGAACTCGATCCGAACTTTATCCCGAACCCGAACCCCATTGAAGTCAATGGGGACCCGAACTTTTAGGCACAAAAAAGGCTGTAAAATAGTCCAGGAAAGGGCTAGAGGGCTGCCAAAGGCAGCAAAGTGTAGAAAAATCCCCTGCAAACAAATGTGGATAGGGAAATGAATTAAAATTAAATAAAATAAATAAAAATTAACCAATATCAATTGAAGAGAGGTCCCACAGCAAGGAATCATGCGTCATATCACCCTGCACCGGAGAATGTCACTCTCATGTATTTTGGACCAGCACCCAGACAGAGGATACAGGTCCCACAGCAAGGAATCATGCGTCATATCACCCTGCACCGGAGAATGTCACTCTCATGTATTTTGGACCAGCACCCAGACAGAGGATACAGGTCCCACAGCATGGAATCATGCGTCATATCACCCACCACCGGAGAAGGCCACTCTCATGTATTTTGGACCAGCACCCAGACAGAGAGAGAGGTCCCACATCAAGGAATCATGAGTCATATCAACCACCACCGGAGAAGGCCACTCTCATTTATTTTGGACCAGCACCCAGACAGAGGATACAGGTCCCACATCAAGGAATCATGCGTCATATCAACCACCACCGGAGAAGGCCACTCTCATGTATTTTGGACCAGCACCCAGACAGAGAGAGAGGTCCCACAGCAAGGAATAAGGCGTCATATCAACCCCCACCGGAGAAGGCCACTCTCATTTATTTTGGACCAGCACCCAGACAGAGGATACAGGTCCCACATCAAGGAATCATGCGTCATATCAACCACCACCGGAGAAGGCCACTCTCATTTATTTGGGACCAGCACCCAGACAGAGGAGAGGGGTTTTCACAGCAGAGAATCAGGCATTTAGATCACCCACCACAGGAGTAGGACACCATTTAATGGGACCCCGGCAACCATGTCAGATGGCACAAACATCAGCTTCACATCACCCAGCACAAGAGAAGGCCACTTTGAGAGACTTTGACCCCTGCACCCAGGCGGAGGAGAGGGGTTTTCACAGCAGAGAATCAGGCATTTAGATCACCCACCACAGGAGTAGGACACCATTTAATGGGACCCCGGCAACCATGTCAGATGGCACAAACATCAGCTTCACATCACCCAGCACAAGAGAAGGCCACTTTGAGAGACTTTGACCCCTGCACCCAGACGGAGGAGAGAGGTTTTCACAGCAGAGAATCATGTATTTAGATCACCCACCACAGGAGTAGGACACCATTTAATGGGACCCCGGCAACCATGTCAGATGGCACAAATATCAGCTTCACATCACCCAGCACAAGAGAAGGCCACTTTGAGAGACTTTGACCCCTGCACCCAGGCGGAGGAGAGGGTTTTCACAGCAGAGAATCAGGCATTTAGATCACCCACCACAGGAGTAGGACACCATTTAATGGGACCCCGGCAACCATGTCAGATGGCACAAACATCAGCTTCACATCACCCACCACAAGAGAAGGCCACTTTGAGAGACTCTGACCCCTGCACCCAGACAGAGGATACAGGTCCCACAGCAAGGAATCATGCGTCATATCACCCTGCACCGGAGAATGTCACTCTCATGTATTTTGGACCAGCACCCAGACAGAGGATACAGGTCCCACAGCATGGAATCATGCGTCATATCACCCACCACCGGAGAAGGCCACTCTCATGTATTTTGGACCAGCACCCAGACAGAGGATACAGGTCCCACAGCATGGAATCATGCGTCATATCACCCACCACCGGAGAAGGCCACTCTCATGTATTTTGGACCAGCACCCAGACAGAGGATACAGGTCCCACAGCATGGAATCATGCGTCATATCACCCACCACCGGAGAAGGCCACTCTCATGTATTTTGGACCAGCACCCAGACAGAGGAGAGGTCCCACATCAAGGAATCATGAGTCATATCAACCACCACCGGAGAAGGCCACTCTCATTTATTTTGGACCAGCACCCAGACAGAGGATACAGGTCCCACATCAAGGAATCATGCGTCATATCAACCACCACCGGAGAAGGCCACTCTCATGTATTTTGGACCAGCACCCAGACAGAGGAGAGAGGTCCCACAGCAAGGAATAAGGCGTCATATCAACCCCCACCGGAGAAGGCCACTCTCATTTATTTTGGACCAGCACCCAGACAGAGGATACAGGTCCCACATCAAGGAATCATGCGTCATATCAACCACCACCGGAGAAGGCCACTCTCATTTATTTGGGACCAGCACCCAGACAGAGGAGAGGGGTTTTCACAGCAGAGAATCAGGCATTTAGATCACCCACCACAGGAGTAGGACACCATTTAATGGGACCCCGGCAACCATGTCAGATGGCACAAACATCAGCTTCACATCACCCAGCACAAGAGAAGGCCACTTTGAGAGACTTTGACCCCTGCACCCAGGCGGAGGAGAGGGGTTTTCACAGCAGAGAATCAGGCATTTAGATCACCCACCACAGGAGTAGGACACCATTTAATGGGACCCCGGCAACCATGTCAGATGGCACAAACATCAGCTTCACATCACCCAGCACAAGAGAAGGCCACTTTGAGAGACTTTGACCCCTGCACCCAGACGGAGGAGAGAGGTTTTCACAGCAGAGAATCATGTATTTAGATCACCCACCACAGGAGTAGGACACCATTTAATGGGACCCCGGCAACCATGTCAGATGGCACAAATATCAGCTTCACATCACCCAGCACAAGAGAAGGCCACTTTGAGAGACTTTGACCCCTGCACCCAGGCGGAGGAGAGGGTTTTCACAGCAGAGAATCAGGCATTTAGATCACCCACCACAGGAGTAGGACACCATTTAATGGGACCCCGGCAACCATGTCAGATGGCACAAACATCAGCTTCACATCACCCACCACAAGAGAAGGCCACTTTGAGAGACTCTGACCCCTGCACCCAGACAGAGGATACAGGTCCCACAGCAAGGAATCATGCGTCATATCACCCTGCACCGGAGAATGTCACTCTCATGTATTTTGGACCAGCACCCAGACAGAGGATACAGGTCCCACAGCATGGAATCATGCGTCATATCACCCACCACCGGAGAAGGCCACTCTCATGTATTTTGGACCAGCACCCAGACAGAGGATACAGGTCCCACAGCATGGAATCATGCGTCATATCACCCACCACCGGAGAAGGCCACTCTCATGTATTTTGGACCAGCACCCAGACAGAGGATACAGGTCCCACAGCATGGAATCATGCGTCATATCACCCACCACCGGAGAAGGCCACTCTCATGTATTTTGGACCAGCACCCAGACAGAGGATACAGGTCCCACAGCATGGAATCATGCGTCATATCACCCACCACCGGAGAATGTCACTCTCATTTATTTAGGCCCAGCACACAGACAGAGGAGAGAGGTCCCACAGCAAGGAATCATGCGTCATATCAACCACCAACGGAGAATGTCACTCTCATGTATTTTGGACCAGCACCCAGACAGAGGAGAGAGGTCCCACAGCAAGGAATCATGCGTCATATCAACCACCAACGGAGAATGTCACTCTCATGTATTTTGGACCAGCACCCAGACAGAGGAGAGGTTCATTCAACTTTGGGTTGCACCGCAAGATCATGGTAAAGTAAAAAAATGAGGATTCAATAAAGAAGTGCCCCAGAGTACAAGAATACATGGTTGATGGGGAGGAAATGTCTATTCTGCACAAGGGAGGCACAGGTCCTGTGGGATCCATGCCTGGTTCATTTTTATGAGCGTCAGCTTGTCCACGTTGGCTGTGGACAGGCGGCTGCGTTTGTCAGTAATGGCGCCCCTGCCGTGCTGAATACACGTTCAGACAAAGCGCTGGCCGCCGGGCAGGCTAGCACCTCAAGGCATAAAATGCTAACTCTGGCCACGTGGACAATTTGGAGACCCAGAAGTTGAATGGGGCCGAACCATCAGTCAGTACGTGGAGGGTGTGCAGACGTACTGTTCAACCATGTTAGTGAAATGCTGCCTCCTGCTAACACGTTCCGTATCAGGTGGTTGTGCAGTTAGCTGTGGCGTGGAGACAAAACTTTTCCACATTTCTGCCATGCTAACCCTGCCCTCAGAAGAGCTGGCCGTGACACTGCTGCGTTAGCGACCTCTTGCTCCTCTTCTGCCTTCGCCTTGGGCTTCCACCTGTTCCCCTGTGACATTTGGGAATGCTCTCAGGAGCGCCTCTACCAGCGTGCGCTTGAACTCGCGCATCTTCCTATCACGCTCCAGTGCAGGAAGTAAGGTGGGCACATTGTCTTTGTATCGGGGATCCAGCAGGGTGGCAACCCAGTAGTCCGCACACGTTAAAATGTGGGCAACTCTGCTGTCGTTGCGCAGGCACTGCAGCATGTAGTCGCTCATGTGTGCCAGGCTCCCCAGAGGTAAGGACAAGCTGTCCTCTGTGGGAGGCGTATCGTCATCGTCCTCCGTATCCCCCAGCCACGCACCAGTGATGGGCCTGAGCTGTGTCGGGTGCCACCCCGCTGTGAACCTGCTTCATCCTCATCCTCCTCCACCTCCTCCTCATCCTCCTCGTCCTCCAGTAGTGGGCCCTGGCTGGCCACATTTGTACCTGGCCTCTGCTGTTGCAAAAAACCTCCCTCTGAGCCACTTCTAACAGACTGGCCTGAAAGTGCTAAAAATGACCCCTCATCCTCCTCCTCCTCCTCCTCCTGGGCCACCTCCTCTTCCATCATCGCCCTAAGCGTTTTCTCAAGGAGACATAGAAGTGGTATTGTAACGCTGATAACGGTGTCATCGCCACTGGCCATGTTGGTGGAGTACTCGAAACAGCGCAACAGGGCACACAGGTCTCGCATGGAGGCCCAATCATTGGTGGTGAAGTGGTGCTGTTCCGCAGTGCGACTGGCGCGTGCGTGCTGCAGCTGAAACTCCACTATGGCCTGCTGCTGCTCGCACAGTCTCTCCAGCATGTGCAAGGTGGAGTTCCACCTGGTGGGCACGTCGCATATGAGGCGGTGAGCGGGAAGGCCGAGTTACGCTGTAGCGCAGACAGGCGAGCAGCGGCAGGATGTGAACGCCGGAATCGCGCACAGACGGCCCTCACTTTATGCAGCAGCTCTGACATGTTGGGGTAGTTGTGAATGAACTTCTGCACCACCAAATTCAGCACATGCGCCAGGCAAGGGATGTGCGTCAAACCGGCTAGTCCCAGAGCTGCGGCGAGATTTCGCCCATTATCGCACACCACCAGGCCGGGCTTGAGGCCCACCGGCAGCAACCACTGGTCGGTCTGTTGTTCAATACCCCGCCACAACTCCTGCGCGGTGTGGGGCCTGTCCCCCAAACATATGAGTTTCAGAATGGCCTGCTGACGTTTACCCGGGCTGTGCTGAAGTTGGTGGTGAAGGTGTGTGGCTGACTGGATGAGCTGGTGGAAGCAGAGGAGGAGGAAGCCGAGTAGGAGGAGGAGGCTACAGGAGGCAAACAATGATGCCCTGTGATCCTTGGCGGCGGAAGGACGTGCGCCAAGGAACTCTCCGCCTGGGGCCCAGCCGCCACTACATTTACCCAGTGTGCAGTTAGGGAGATATAGCGTCCCTGGCCGTGCTTACTGGTCCACGTATCTGTGGTTAGGTGGACCTTGCCACAAATGGCGTTGCGCAGTGCACACTTGATTTTATCGGACACTTGCATGTGCAGGGAAGGCACGGCTGTCTTGGAGAAGTAGTGGCGGCTGGGGACAACATACTGTGGGACAGCCATGGACATCAGCTGTTTGAAGCTGTCTGTGTCCACCAGCCTGAATGACAGCATTTCAAAGGCCAGTAGTTTAGAAATGCTGGCATTCAGGCCCAGAGGCTCGAGGGTGGCTAGGTGGGAATTTACGCTTTCTCTCCAAGGTTTGTGAGATGGAGAGCTGAACGCTGCCGTGTGACATGGTGGAGATGCTTGGTGACGCAGGTGGTGGTGTCGCTGGCACATCCTCTGTTTGGTGGGCGGCAGGTGCCAACATTCCTCCCGAGGCGGAGGAAGAGGCCGAGGCAGCAGCAGAAGAGGGAGCAGGGGGAGCCTGAGTGAGTTCCTTGCTTTTAAGGTGTTTACTCCACTGCAGTTCATGCTTTGCATGTAGATGCCTGGTCATGCAGGTTGTGCTAAGGTTCAGAACGTTAATGCCTCGCTTCAGGATCTGATGGCACAGCGTGCAAACCACTCGGGTCTTGTCGTCAGCACATTGTTTAAAGAAGTGCCATGCCAGGGAACTCCTTGAAGCTGCCTTTGGGGTGCTCGGTCCCTGGTGGCGGTGGCCTGTATCAGGCGAACTCTCTTGGCGGCGGCTGTTCTGCTTTTGCCCCCTGCTCCCTCTTTTGCTACGCTGTTGGCTCGGTCTCACCACTGCCTCTTCCTCTGAACTATGAAAGTCAGTGGCACGACCTTCATTCCATGTGGGGTCTAGGACCTCATCGTCCCCTGCATCGTCTTCCACACAGTCTTCCTCCCTGTCCTCCTGTTCGGTCTGCACACTGCAGAAAGACGCAGCAGTTGGCACCTGTGTTTCGTCATCATCAGAGACGTGCGGACTCCGATGAGGTGGTATTCCCATGTCCTCATCATCAGTAAACATCAGAGGTTGTGCATCAGTGCATTCTATGTCTTCCACCACAGGGGAAGGGCTAGGTGGATTCCCTTGGGAAACCCTGCCAGCAGAGTCTTCAAACAGCATAAGAGACTGCTGCATAACTTGAGGCTCAGACAGTTTCCCTGATATGCATGGGGGTGATGTGACAGACTGATGGGCTTGGTTTTCAGGTGCCACCTGTGCGCTTTCTGCAGAAGACTGGGTGGGAGATAATGTTGTGAACGTGCTGGATCCACTGTCGGCCACCCAATTGACTAGCGCCTGTACCTGCTCAGGCCTTACCATCCTTAGAACGGCATTGGGCCCCACCAAATATCGCTGTAAATTCTGGCGGGTACTGGAACTTGAGGTAGTTGGTTCACTAGGACGTGTGGCTGTGGCAGAATGGCCACGTCCTCTCCCAGCACCAGAGGGTACACTAACACCACCACGACCGCGTCCGCGTCCCTTACTAGATGTTTTCCTCATTGTTACCGTTCACCAAGCACCACAATAAGGAAAAAATATTTGGCCCAATGTATTGATTTCAAATTCAGGCCTTTTTTACAGGCACCTACCACTATCTGCCTATTTGTTTATGTAGCTTATTACACTAATCCAGGCACAGCAGTAACCACTGATTTAGGGAATATCTCTTTTAGGGCAAGTATTTAGGCCCTGGATGAAAGGTATCCTTTTATGGACAGATTTACAATGGGCCTGCAACAGCTGTGACACCAGATTTAGGGTATTGCTATTTTGGCAAGTGAATTTCACCCCAGAACAAAATATATGTTTTTGCGGATACTAATATAGTTTGCCAGGCTCAGCTGTGACACCAGATTTAGTGGGTTGCTATTTTGGCAAGTGAATTTCACCCCAGAAGAAAATATATGTTTTTGCGGATACTAATATAGTTTGCCAGGCTCAGCTGTGACACCAGATTTAGGGTGTTGCTATTTTGGCAAGTGAATTTCACCCCAGAACAAAATATATGTTTTTGCGGATACTAATATAGTTTGCCAGGCTCAGCTGTGACACCAGATTTAGGGTGTTGCTATTTTGGCAAGTGAATTTCACCCCAGAAGAAAATATATGTTTTTGCGGATACTAATATAGTTTGCCAGGCTCAGCTGTGACACCAGATTTAGGGTGTTGCTATTTTGGCAAGTGAATTTCACCCCAGAACAAAATATATGTTTTTGCGGATACTAATATAGTTTGCCAGGCTCAGCTGTGACACCAGATTTAGTGGATTGCTATTTTGGCAAGTGAATTTCACCCCAGAACAAAATATATGTTTTTGCGGATACTAATATAGTTTGCCAGGCTCAGCTGTGACACCAGATTTAGAGGATTGCTATTTTGGCAAGTGAATTTCACCCCAGAACAAAATATATGTTTTTGCGGATAATAATATAGTTTGCCAGGCTCAGCTGTGACACCAGATTTAGTGGATTGCTATTTTGGCAAGTGAATTTCACCCCAGAAGAAAATATATGTTTTTGCGGATACTAATATAGTTTGCCAGGCTCAGCTGTGACACCAGATTTAGGGTGTTGCTATTTTGGCAAGTGAATTTCACCCCAGAAGAAAATATATGTTTTTGCGGATACTAATATAGTTTGCCAGGCTCAGCTGTGACACCAGATTTAGAGGATTGCTATTTTGGCAAGTGAATTTCACCCCAGAACAAAATATATGTTTTTGCGGATACTAATATAGTTTGCCAGGCTCAGCTGTGACACCAGATTTAGGGTGTTGCTATTTTGGCAAGTGAATTTCACCCCAGAAGAAAATATATGTTTTTGCGGATACTAATATAGTTTGCCAGGCTCAGCTGTGACACCAGATTTAGAGGATTGCTATTTTGGCAAGTGAATTTCACCCCAGAACAAAATATATGTTTTTGCGGATAATAATATAGTTTGCCAGGCTCAGCTGTGACACCAGATTTAGTGGATTGCTATTTTGGCAAGTGAATTTCACCCCAGAACAAAATATATGTTTTTGCGGATACTAATATAGTTTGCCAGGCTCAGCTGTGACACCAGATTTAGAGGATTGCTATTTTGGCAAGTGAATTTCACCCCAGAACAAAATATATGTTTTTGCGGATAATAATATAGTTTGCCAGGCTCAGCTGTGACACCAGATTTAGTGGATTGCTATTTTGGCAAGTGAATTTCACCCCAGAACAAAATATATGTTTTTGCGGATACTAATATAGTTTGCCAGGCTCAGCTGTGACACCAGATTTAGTGGATTGCTATTTTGGCAAGTGAATTTCACCCCAGAAGAAAATATATGTTTTTGCGGATACTAATATAGTTTGCCAGGCTCAGCTGTGACACCAGATTTAGAGGATTGCTATTTTGGCAAGTGAATTTCACCCCAGAACAAAATATATGTTTTTGCGGATACTAATATAGTTTGCCAGGCTCAGCTGTGACACCAGATTTAGGGTGTTGCTATTTTGGCAAGTGAATTTCACCCCAGAAGAAAATATATGTTTTTGCGGATACTAATATAGTTTGCCAGGCTCAGCTGTGACACCAGATTTAGAGGATTGCTATTTTGGCAAGTGAATTTCACCCCAGAACAAAATATATGTTTTTGCGGATAATAATATAGTTTGCCAGGCTCAGCTGTGACACCAGATTTAGTGGATTGCTATTTTGGCAAGTGAATTTCACCCCAGAACAAAATATATGTTTTTGCGGATAATAATATAGTTTGCCAGGCTCAGCTGTGACACCAGATTTAGTGGATTGCTATTTTGGCAAGTGAATTTAACCCCAGAACAAAATATATGTTTTTGCGGATACTAATATAGTTTGCCAGGCACAGCTGTGACACCAGATTTAGGGTGTTGCTATTTTGGCAAGTGAATTTCACCCCAGAAGAAAATATATGTTTTTGCGGATACTAATATAGTTTGCCAGGCACAGCTGTGACACCAGATTTAGGGTGTTGCTATTTTGGCAAGTGAATTTCACCCCAGAACAAAATATATGTTTTGGAGGAAACACTAATATATTTTGCCAGCCACTGCTGAAACCACTGATGTATGGTATTGCTATTTTGGCAATTGAATTTAACCCCAAACCAAAATATCTGTTTTGGCGGACACTATTATATTTTGCCAGCCACTGCTGAAACCACTGATGTATGGTTTTGCTATTTTGCCAATTGAATTTCACCCCAGAAAATAATCTATCCTTTGCCAGACAGCAGACAGTATTATGCTTGTCTAGCCAAAGCTGGAACACCAGATTTAGGGGATTGGTATTTGGGCAATTGTATTTAACCCCTTAATAAAATATAGAAATTGCTATCCTGAGTTTCTAGGGGTGACAATTAGCACAGCCAAGCCCCTGATGGAGGATATAGCAAAAAAAAAATAGTATTGAAGCATTGATGGATGTGTGGCAGCTTGTTCTGGAGCACCACAAGTCACAAAATGGCCGCCGATCAACCCAGAAAATAAGTGACAGAAAAACGCTCTGTGCAGCCAAAAAACCAGCAATCAAGTAAATAGCAGAAGTTCACTGATTCTCAGCTGCAGATCGATCCGTTCATTAGGTGCTGTTGCTGACTTTTCCCTGCCTATCTCGCCCTCACAGAAGCTGCATCCTCTCCCTACACTAGTCAGAGCAGTGTGACGTGCGGCGCTACGTGACTCCAGCTTAAATAGAGGCTGGGTCACATGCTGCACTTGGCCAATCACAGCCATGCCATTAGTAGGCATGGCTGTGATGGCTTCTTAGGGCAAGAAGTAAGACGCTAGCTGATTGGCTGCTGTGCAGCCCTTCAGAAAGCGGGAAGAAATCGACGAACACCGAACCCGAACCCGAACTTTTTTGAAAATGTCCGGGTTCGGGTCCGGGTCCCGGACACCCCAAAATTCGGTACGAACCCGAACGATGCGCGAACTGTTCGCTCAACACTAGTCACGACTAACATTCTAGTTGTTATAGATACATTGTCTAACACACACAGTATTTTCAATAGGATTGTCGAACATCATATCCCTCAAAATATTCTGTCTCAGACTATCCAGGTCAGCAGTAGAGGGCAGAACTGTTCATCTCTCACTTCTGTGTTAATCATATTTTTGTAAATAGTAAAGATACTAATTCCCTTAAATGTTAAAAAAATGTATGCATAAAATGGAAAACATAATGGTATACATATAATGGAAAACTCTCAATTAAACTATATACTGCAGGTTATATTGCTTTTTAGATACATGGCAACAAGGCTATGGCATTTTTTTCTAAATGAAGATCTGTTCCTAGCAATTTAGAGCACTAAGAGGGAAAGCATGATTTATTTCATCAGCCATGGCAAACATTGAATGATTTAATAAGATAAATTTTCATAATTAGTAAAATGAAACCTACTAAGATTATTTAACATATCAGGGCTGATAATTCCTTCAAATAAATGCAAGTTTTCAAGGTTCTCTGAACATCACACGACATGAAAACTACTGCTGCATGTTACTAGGCTCTGTATAGCAGAAGTTACCAAGACACTCCCCTCAATAACAATATGTAGGAGTCTATTGCTCATTCAGAAGAGCTCCAGGGTAAAGAGGTCGGTGGTCCAGCTGTCTGATCCATCTGAAAAATATTAGTTTGTCTACTATACAGTGGATATAAAAATTCCACACACCCCTGTTAAAATGTCAGGTTTCTGTGCTGTAATAAAATGAGACAAAGATAAAAAATAATTTCAGAACTTTTTCCACCTTTAATGTGACCTATAAACTGTACTACTCAATTGAAAAACAAACTGAAATCTTTTAGGTGGAGGGAAGAAAACAAAAAAAACTAAAATAATGTGGTTGCATATCTTATAACTGGGGATGTAGCTGTCTTCAGAATTAAGCAATCACATTCAAAATCATGTTAAATAGGAGTCAGCATACACCTGCCATTATTTACAGTGCCTCTGATTAACCCCAAATAAAGTTCAACTGCTCTAGTTGGTCTTTCCTGAAATTGTCTTAGTCACGTCCCACAGCAAAAGCCATGGTCCACAGAGAGCTTCCAAAGCATCATCTCATTGTTAAAATGTATCAGTCAGGAGAAGGGTACAAAAGAATTTCCAAGGCATTAGATATACCATGGAACACAGTGAAGACAGTCATCATCAAGTGGAGAAAATATGGCAAAACATTGACATTACCAAGAACTGGACGTCCCTCCAAAATTAATGAAAAGACGAGAAGAAAATTGGTCTGGGAGGCTACCAAGAGGCCTACAGCAACATTAAAGGAGCTATAAGAATACCTGGCAAGTACTGGCTGTGTAGTACATGTGACAACAATCTCCCGTATTCTTCATATGTCAGGGCTATGGAGTAGAGTGGCAGGATGAAATCCTTTTCTTATGAAGAAAAACATCCAAGCCAGGCTACATTTTTCAAAACACATCTGAAGTCTCCCAGAAGCATGGCAGAAAAGGTGTTATGGTCTGATGAAACCAAGGTTGAACTTTTTGGCCATAATTCCAAAAGATATGTTTGGCACAAAAACAACACTGCACATCACCAAAAGAACACCATACCCACAGTGAAGCATGTTGTTGGCAGCATTATGCTTTGGGGCTGTTTTTCTTCAGCTGGAACTGGGGCCTTATTTAAGATTGAAGGAATTATGAAAAGTTCCAAATACCAGTCAATATTGGAACAAAACCTTCAGTCTTCTGCTAGAAAGCTGAACATGAAGAGGAACTTCATCTTTCAGCATGACAATGACATCCAAATCAACAAAGAAATGGCTTTACTAGAAGAAGATTAAAGTTTTAGAATGGCCCAGAAAGAGCCCAGACCTAAATCCAATTGGAAATCTGTGGGGTGATCTGAAGAGGGCTGGGCACAGGAGATGCCCTCGCAATCTGACAGATTTGGAGTGTTTTTGCAAAGAAGAGTGAGCAAATCTTGCCAAGTCAAAATGTGCTATGCTGATAGACTCATACCCAAAAAGACTGAGTGATGTAATAAAATCAAAATGGTGCTTCAACAAAGTATTAGTTTAAGGGTGTGCACACTTATGCAACCATATTTTTTTATTTTTAGATTTTTTCTTTCCTCTACCAAAAAGATATCAGTTTGTTTTTCAACTGAGTTGTACAGTTTATAGGTCACATTAAAGGTGGAAAAAGTTCTGAAATTATTTATCTTTTAACAGGGGTGTGTAGACTTTTTATATCCACTGTATCCACTGTATATGTGATTCATCTCATGCCTACACAGGGGTCAGTGGACTAACTTTACAATATTTGCAATGCACAATGCTTTTCTTCGACCACTATAACTTAAAAATTAACATGAGTAATGTGAATAAATATTGATGACCTATCCTCAGGATAGGTCATCAATATTAAATCAATAGGGGTTTCGACTCCCGACACCTCCGCCAATTAACTGTTTAAAGAAGTCTTGATGCTCATACAAGCGCTGCATCCAAAGTTGTCTGCACATCATCCCCTTTGAAGTGGCTGTTCGTGGTAATTACAACAGCTTCTCCCATTTACTTCAATGGCACTGAGCAGATGTAATTCCACTCCTCTGCCTCTATAAATGAGACGATATGCAGGTAATTTTGAAGAGGAAGCAGCGTTCACATGAAAGCCACAACCCCTTCAAACATCAATATTAAGTCACTGCACAACCCCTTTGATGAAGTTAATTTACTGGCTGTCTAGTAGCATCTCTCTACAATATAGTCCTGTTCTACATGTCCTCTACTGCTCTCTGTGTCAGGATGAACTTCTCCATTGAACACCATGTGAAGATGTCTCCATTTTATTTTTTCTGGACAATGTGTATACTGTACAGGGCCTTGAAGAAGCTCCTGTCCTCGATTAACAAAGCAATTTACAGCTTTAGGCTAATGGCAATTCAAAAGAAACAGCATTACTAATTTTAAAATAATTGAGGTATGAAAATAAAGACAACTACATTACACATATGACAGTATCTTACTTCTTGGAACAAATCGCTTTAATAAGATTCCTCCTCAACAGTCACCTAGCTGTTTATACAAGTCCCTTCTGGATGCCAACTCTTTGGGACAGACCAACTGATCGACCGTTCTCCCTCTGTGACCTACCTCAATTTATTATTGGCTAAGCATCCCTCTCCTGGCATTTCTGGTGTATCCAGCCAAGACCAGGAAATAAATAAAAAGGGGGACAAGAACAATATAGGAACTGCACTGGTGCGGGACCATTGCAGGTTATGATCCTTTATTTTATTTTATTTTTTTGAATCCCGTCTAACCTATATTCTTAAAAAAATAATTATTCACGGAAAACCTCTTTAAAAGAATTAATGAGATGACATTTTATCATCAGGAATAAATATTACTGTACAAATGTACACATTTTAAGATAATTATTAAAAATGTAGTGCTTCTTTTTCTTATCTTTCCTGATATCAATTGTCTATTGTCTTAGGAAAAAAGAATAGGAATAATGAGGAAAATTATGTTTCGAAAGTGACAAGTGTTTAAAAATAATATATTTCACATCAATGATCTTTCCTTCTTAAAAATGTTTTTCTTCTTTGATAGCACTTGCTTGAAAAGTAGTTTTTGACCTGAAACTCCTCTGATTTAACTGATCTGCAAACCACAAGAGAATTTTGTACATCTAGAGGATTAACTTGTACCCAGTGAAATGTGTCAGATCAGCCTCTTTCACTGTGTTCTTAATGCCATGCCAAAACTCAGGCACTTTGATGCCACGTTTTAATTAAGCAATTAGCGCACATGATAAAACATTCTTATACTTTCTAAGATGTGGCTTTCCCCCACACATTTTACAGAAGGTGCAAAATATAAGCTGTATATAAGTATTCAACTGAAAACCTGTTTGAAAATTCCATACAGTGCAAAGTACTGTATACAGTGAAAGTACACTCAACATTCAAAGTGCAACTCCAAGAAAGACAAGCCATAAAGTTATGCAAACTGAGGAAGTAGCAGGTGTTACTAAGATCTGCAGATGATAAAATTTTGCAATGCCTCTTGTTCATCAACAGCTATCACCACTTGTTGAAAGCTGAAAGGGATAGAATCTTTAAACTGAGAGACCATGGTATATCACTCTGGCAGATCACTACATGCCTAGGCTGTGATGTCAGGAAAGTTCAACGTTGTGTGTCTGGTGTTTGGGATAACAACCACCAACTTGAATGACAGCAAGAGGTGTACAAAGGCAAATCTTTCAACGAAAGAATCATTTGATTATAAGAATGGTGTGTAATGATCCATTCTGTACTGTGAATGTCACATCTCAAGCCTAGGGTGGAAGTATCTACACAAACCATTAAAAAGCATTTGCATGATATTAGACTACAAGTCAGATTTCAGCTACAGGTTCTCTATTGATTTCCCACCACCACTCTCAAAGGCTATCACGATGCACAGTTAGACAGCAATAGAGTTGGGAATGGAGGTCTATTCTTTTTAACAACGTGTCCCACTTTTGTCTTTTTAATAGCTCGAGATTGACCTGGAAACCATGTGGATAACATCATGAAGTGGTGATCTCAAGGTAATGTCACACCGGTCCTACTTCTGGGATTTTGATGTGGGGTGGCATAATATATGGTAGCTGGACTCCTCTAGTCGTCATACACTAACAGCTCTGATTTAGTTGTGGAACCAGAGGTATGGCCATTTCTCCAAAGTGTCCCAGGAGCTGTTTTTTTATCATTTGTATATCATTAAAAGGTCTATAATTAAAAAGTCTATAATTTGGATAAAACTCTTAGGTCAATTTCATAAGAAGCCATTTAATCTATCAGTATGAATGTAATATGAGAAAACCAGAGAACCAGTACAAACATGGGAGAACATATAAAGTCCATACAGATGTTGTTCTTGGTCACATTCAAACCCATGACCTTAGGAAACATTGCCAACCTCTCAGCCATCGTACATATATTCACATCACAAATTCAAAATTTTCCTTAAGGGGTCCTTTAAGTCAAAACATAATTTTGAGAATGCTATAAACTTTGTGAAAGCAGAGAAATGACAGTTATAGCAAAGAAAGATAATTCCAGATTGTAAGCAATCTATTCCTGAATGGACCTTGAATGGAATTGTAGTATGCTGTACAATGTAGTAGAAAGCAATGCATTTATTCAGAGATTTGGGATTTACAAGCAGTATTTTTCATGACTGAATTGTTACGTGTATACACAATACACCAAAGGGTAGAAATGGTCATAATTTAGATAGTTTAAAAATTTGACATAATAGAAGGTATTCATCTGGGAAAAGAGAGAAGCCATGAGAATTAGTTACTTTATGCCTTCCACTGTTTGGCAACATTTGGTATCTTATGCTTAGAATCCATTAAGATGGTGACCCAATCCAGTAGATCCTCTGCTATTATCGTATGATAAAATAAACGTAACACTTAGAAGCAGATTTATTAAGACTGGCGTTTTAGACACTGGTCTTAATAAGGCCCTGCACTGGCAGTGGATCCACATAACTTCGGCATATCCACCGCCGCTTATAAATTTAAGACCGCTTCTTAGCTTCCTAAAACAGGCGCAGAAAATGGTAAATGAGATGGGCCTCTCGGCCCTCCCCTTGCCCGACCACATCACTCCCGCTTTTTTACACCTGGCATGAGTGGGTAGAAGTCACAGATTGCAGCGCAAAGGACCTTTGCACAACAATCTGCACCAGAAATATGCCTAATAAATTACCCCCTTAATTTATATTTCATTTTATACAGCTTTGAAAAAATGCTAAGGTGCAATCTCTACCTAGACTTTACTTTTTACTGAGCCATCTATTTTCCATATCTTTATTTATTAGTATAGATCTAGAGCATAAAATATTTTACATAGAATTTAGAATACAGATTTAAACATGCTAACTCTTTTAAATAGTGAATCACCATAATGAACATTATTTAGGCTGAGCAGAAAAAAATGTGTACAAAGGTAATGAATTTCATTATCCAACCTTTCATCAAATCTATCTTTGTATTATCAAACGGCAGCAAAGTTGTTATGCAGGTGTGAAAAAATGTACAGATTGGGAAAACTGCCATCATTCAAATTATCACTTCCATAAATATTAATGAGTTGCATTTTCTGTAGATTTGTGTTAAAAATAGGTAGAATCAAAAATTGTCAACATGGTTACTGTGGAACTGAGAAACATCACTTATCAATGCAACGGAGAGTAGCTGGACGAAAAAACATATTATTTAATGATTATGGGATATCCATTATTAAAAGTTTCTCTTAAAGGGACTGCACCATAAACTACTTTTCAGTCCAAAGTTTATTTTCATCAAATACGGTAGCTCCCAATCCTCCTTGGATTGTTTTTTCTTTTTTAAATTTACCTCATTTGCAGTTTTCTCTTATCCCCCCCCCCCATGCTTGAATCCTACTTCCTGGTTTGTCATGTGACTGCTGTTCCATCATGCCTTAGGGCAGAGAGATGTGCCCTGACATCAGCAGGACATATGACTATCTATCTATCTATCTATCTATCTATCTATCTATCTATCTATCTATCTATCGATCTATCGATCTATCTCTGTCTTATTTGCCTTATCTTCCTGCCTGTCCATCCATCCAGCCATCCAGCCATCCATCCATGACACTGTAAGTGACATATAACTGACACTGCACATAGAGGAATGATTATTGAAGGGATGGAAAAGAAGTGCTTTGAGTATGTGCATCCTGTATTACAAAGCTCCACTACAGGATGCAACCAACCACAAATAAAACTGATTTCCCTCTCCATGCACCACTTATGCCCATATGATGTATTATGTCAGGGGATACATAGGGTAAATGCATCACTGGCATTCCTGATGGCACCAACTGAAATCTATGCCATATTTCAGCTATATCCTATACCAATATTCAATTTCTAAGTCATAATGCTCTGTCGAAATGAGAAGGCCCTGCTCTAATTCTGGAAAACCTGAAAATGTCAAAACTTTTAGTGCAAAAATAGTGAGTGCCAAATATTTGCCCCCTTTTTAAGCCATAAAATTGGCCAACTGCTCATAATTAATCCTCCCAGACAGATGCATGATGGGCTATAGACTTAAATTGGTCCATACTATAGGTTTGTACAAATCAGAGTGGGTATGAATTAATAATAGAGATTTAAGATTACCATTTTCCAATCCATAAAAGGTATGATATGTTGTCTGGTACAAGGTATGATATGCTGTCTAATACAGTTAGGAATCTTTGCTATTATGATTATTTCACGCTACACATTGATGTCTCTTAGGATGTATTGGGTCTTTACTGCATTTCATGCTTGATTTTGGAACATTTCCCTTTGTTGCTTAGAATGAATGTGCAGTACAGTATTTACAGTGTAATGCCATATGTCCTTTTATTACTGATGGAGAAACACAATAACAGTATGCAGCACACCCTTTCCTCATACATGTTTGAAGCAGCTAATGCCAAGACAGATGCCTTAGGCTTATTCTCATTGAGTAGCGATGCATTATTTATATTGTTTTTCAATAAAATCGATTTCATTTAGAGTTTAATATTTCATAGTGAAAACGTGAAGAAAAAATATCCTGTGTATCCTTCACTAAGGAAAAAATATTTAACATTTTCAGAGGGTCTTGGTCTTTCATAAGGATTTTAAATGGTCACTGAACTTTCACACATCCTTGCATAAACCAATAGTACAGGCAAATATATATTAGAAACTTTATAATACAGCTGTGTTCAAAATTATTCAACCCCCACTGAAATTGAGTGTTTTGGCCAGTTTGACATTGATTTTGATCATTTCAGTCATCTTGTTTACAATTAAATCAAAGAGGCACTTGTAAGTCAGACAAATATAACATAACATTTATAATGAAATAACCACAAATGTCTTTTCTGTGCTCACATCATTATCAGTTTTATTCAACCCCCAAGTGACATTCAATCTTAGTACTTAGTACAACATCCTTTTCCAGTTATAACAGCTTTTAAACATGAAGCATAGCTTGACACAAGTGTGTTGCAGCGATCTACGGGTATCTTCGCCCATTCTTCATGGGCAAAAGACTCCAGTTCAGTCACATTCTTAGGCTTGCGCGCTGCAACTGCTTTCTTTAAGTCCCACCAGAGGTTCTCAATCGGATTTAAGTCTGGTGACTGCGATGGCCACTTCAAAATGTTCCAGCCTTTAATCTGCAACCATGCTCTAGTGGACTTGGAGGTATGCTTGGGATCATTGTCCTGTTGAAAGGTCCAACGTCTTCCAAGCCTAAGGCTTGTGACGGACTGCATCACATTTTCATCCAATATCTCCTGGTACTGAAGAGAATTCATGGTACTTTGCACATGCTGAAGCTTTCCTGTACCTGTAGAAGCAAAACAGCCCCAAAGCATGATTGACCCCCCGCCATGCTTCACAATAGGCAAGGTGTTCTTTTCTTCATAGGCCTTATTCCTTCTCCTCCAAACATAGCGCTGATCCATGGGTCCAAACAGTTCGAATTTTGTTTTGTCAGTCCACAGAATACTATCCCAAAACTTTTGTGGTTTGTCTACATGACTTTTGGCATACTGCAGTCGACTCTTCTTATTCTTTAGAGACAGCAAAGGGGTGCGCCTGGGAGTTCTGGCATGCAGGCCTTCATTACGCAGTATGCGCCTTATTGTCTGAGCTGAAACTTCAGTACCCGCATCTGACAAATCTTTTTTCAATTCTTCAGCAGTCACACGGGGACTTTTCTCCACTTTGCGCTTCAGGTAGCGCACAGCAGTCTAAGTCAGCATCTGCTTTCTGCCACGACCAGGTAGCGTTTCAACAGTGCCCTTTGCCTTGAATTTGCAAATGATGCTTCCTATGGTGTCTCTTGGTATGCTTAACATCTTTGCAATCTTCTTATAGCCATTGCCCTTCCTGTGATGAGAAATCGCCTCTTCTGTCTTCCTGGACCATTCTCTTGACTTCACCATGTTTGTAAACACAGCAGTAAATGTCTAGAAGGAGCTGAGTATCACAGTCATTTAAAATCTGCCTAATTAGTGCTTATTATGCTTGATTGCTGCTCCTTGACATCGACAGGTGTTTTCAATACCTGATCGAAAACACTTGAATGACCCTCTGTTCTTAAGAGTGGTAGTCTTTAAGGGGTTGAATAATTGTGTCAATGAAGAAATTACAAAAAAAAATGTAATACTGTATTACAAAAACAATTGATGTCCTTTTAGTTGCATTTGGTTCTTTAAAAAGTCCTTGTAAGATTTCATTCTGAACACAATTACAAATGTACACTAAATTCCCTAAAACCCTTTATAGCATTGCGGGTTGAATAATTTTGAACACAACTGTATATCTTACTACAGAAAAGAATGCCTTGTTCCATAGTTATCTTTGGTTTTCTACTTCTCCCCTTTTCAACACTTTCTCTCTTAACTTTGTAGGATATAAGTCATGTTAAAACCAATACAATTTGCCTGCTCACTGAAAGATGACAAGAGACAGATAAGATTCAGCAGCAAAAAAAAAAAGCCTTAATGTCACCCAAATGCTTTATTCACATCATTACTGTTAGATACTTCTCTGTAATATCTTTCATAATGTTGTTGGGTGATTCTGAGTGAAAAACAGGAAGCTCAATCTCCTGCCTCTATGTCTAGTCTGTGGGCAAACATGACACAAGCAAGTCTCCATTCACCAAGTCAGATACAATTAAGATGCAATATTCAAAGAACAAAACTGCTAAAACATTCCAGATGCAAGTCATATAATGGTCAGATTTATACACATATGACATCTTATTCTGAAAAGTTATCTGAAAGGCTAGTTACTGTGTACTTTAACTATTTGGCAAAAAAAAAAAAACATGAGTTGAGTCTAATATATCATGTCTTCCAATTGTCCCAGTGCTCAAAACCCAATTAGGTTCAGTATTTGAGTCACCATTTATGGGGAACCCAAATGTCTACTACCAAAAATTCCAGTAATACATATCTGTGACTGATAGGGTTACATAAAGGATATAATAACACCTACCTAGACAGACTTTAACTTGATAATACTTAGAAACTGTTTAGAGCTGTGCAAACTATATCCCTAATAATGCTCATAATAATATTAGTAACAAGGATTTTTACAGTGAAGAAAATATTCCACACATCCCACTCAGGTTGACATTACATGTTACATAGTAGATGGTGTACAGATAAACACTGAAAAGGAGGCTACGCTTGTACCAGCACAGCAGCCTCTTCAAAAACAGCTGATTGCAGGGGCACCAGGTGTTGGAAAAGTCATCACTATTGTGATAATGCAAAACCCCTTTAAATCTAAGTTGAGTTTTTACTGTATATAAAATGGAATATCCAAACTCAAATTCTACAGTCAAACTATTCCACATCCTAGCTAGCTGGGGTTAAATGTCATTATAGAGAAACAAGAAGCTAAGAGACTGGCCAATGCATGCCTAGGCTAAGCTCCTAATTAAACATACTTTTTAAACTGAACCTTATCCCAAAACTGGAGCAAAAAAATAATGAACCTTATTATTTTTAAAACCGGCAAGTCTTGATGTGTTTCACATATAGAACATTTAAAATGTGGTAGCAGCCACCTCATAATGAACGGCATAGGCAATATTTGAATTTGCGATATTTAGCAAATTTTTTGCCGAATATTCGCCATAAATTCACAAATTTGAGAATTCGTGATCTCCAGTCATTATATACTTGATTGTGAAAATCGGCAATGTAATATATTCGCAATAAAAATTTGCGATTAGAATATTCGCGATCAACACTAAGGGGTAGGCAACTTTCCTATTGGTTGCTAGGGATGTTGTTAAGTGACGATATTCGCAATAAATTTACAATAAATTCCCGATAATTTCACGATTAGAATATTCACGATCAACACTATTCACGAATACGAATATATAGCACTATATTCTAAAAATTTGCGAATTCTTGAAGTGGCCATATTCAAGATTAAAATTCTCGATTCGAATATTCACGCTCAACACTAGTCATAGTAGAAAATGCATTTGTTTTGTTTGTGATGTGGTATAGGATATATCAGACAATTTTATTTTTTAAACAACAGTACAAAAGCACATATGGATCTTTTCACAATCTACCTTGACAATCTACTGACCCAAGATTGCTATGAAATTGAGCATAACCCAGACCTAAATACAGTAGGTAACAAGTCCCTAGAAGAAAAATGAATGCATACTATCCATTATTACAATATTTTGCATTTGAATAGCTTTTGAATTTTATACTTCACAAATGGTAAATTGCTCAGGAATATTAAAAACTAACAGAAAAGGTTAATGGGGAGAATTTAGATTGGTGATTTTGATATCTGGTACACAATACTAAACGGCTGCAAACGTTAAAGTGCATGTGCTTATATGTAGCTAGGGATACTGATCAACATAGAAACATAGAATGTGTCGGCAGATAAGAACCATTTGGCCCATCTAGTCTGCCCAATAATCAAAGTAGCACACTGCAATAATGTATTAAAAATAAATACCATCCTTATTGGAACGATATTAGGTAAAAAAAAAAAAACTGAATCAAAGGACACAAGAAAGTCATTTCTGCTTCAAGGCTGAGATGTGTGCTTTGAGAGAAGAGAAATTAGGAATAAATTGTCTATAATAATTTTCAAAATCTAAAAATCTTTGAATTGCTATCAAATCAGATAGACAGGGCCAGTTTAACAGAGCTGACCATTTTTCAGGGTCCATATGAAGACCCTGGTCACAAATGATGTAGCCAAGAAAAAGAAGAGAAAATTCTTGAAAAGTGCATTTTTTCAAATTTTGCTAAAAGGTGATTCTCTCTTAATCTCTGGAGCACAGTCCAGAAGTTTTTGGTGGATTGCAAGATCAGGATTAAAAAAACTAAATATCGTCTAGATATACCACAACACAAAAATACAGAAGGTCTCTGAAGAAGTCATTAAAGAACTCTTGAAATATTGCTGGGTCATTACTCAGTCCAAAGGACATTACTAGGTACACGTATTCGTAGTGTCCATCTTGGGTGTTGAAGGCAGTTTTCCATTCTTCGACTTGGAGGATTCAGATTAAATTATAGGCCCTGTGCAGGTCCAGTTTAGTAAAAATTCTAGCTCCACCAACTGGTCATATAATTTAGAGATTAATGGTAATGGATACTTGTTCTTGATTATATTATTTAGAGCTCTGAAATCAATAAATAGACAAAGAGAAATGTTTTTTTTTTTTTAAAGAATCTGGCACCAGCTGGAGAAGATGATTTTGTAATGACCGCTCTGTCCAAATTTTCTTTTATGTATTCTGACATTGCTTGTGTGTCAACAGGAGACAGGGGATATACTCAGGCAATAGATGGTGAGGATGCTGTGGAGGAGGCTTACCCCAGTTCTTCATTTGCAAAAAAAAAGGTCAAGAAGAGTTGAAGATTATTTGCAAATGGTTTGTTCCACACATCCCATTCAGGTTGATATTACATGTTCAAGAAAGGAAAAATCTATTAGTGGAGGTACTGTGTCATTACAGTTTCCTCTTACATTCAAGTGAGTTGGACGAACAGCTGTAATTGGCAACTCACTCACTGGGCTCAGGGACTCTGTTGCAAGTACTAGAATCTCAAAGTACATAAAATGCACCAAAAATACAGGAAAACCGCAGGTATTGTCTGAACAGTCACCAAGACTGGAATGCTGGCTTTTAGAGATCCAGGCAGCACACCGCTAATGCAGACACAGAAAAGACTTGAACGCAGAGCAAGGATGAAGCAAACACAAGGAAGGCAGGCAGGCTGGGGACTAAAGTATCGACAGAGTATACAGACTGGGTTAACTTAAATATGAACTGAACTTAGACTTGAAAGGGACCCTCAGCCATTGGCTGGTTAATAATTGGGGAGTGCAGACTAGTTGCAGACATTTACAACCAGGTCATCAGATAGTATGGTAAGTAGTCCGGTGTCTGAGTCCGCAGGGGACAGCACGGGCACGAACTGCAGACCAAACACTAGGTAACAGATCAGTGCAATTTTATATTGTTATATCATTATATATCCTTCTTACAACCATAAAGTCTTTGACCTCTTTTCGTAACCTGAGGCAGGTTCAGTCATTTATTTGATGCTAAACAACAAGCTGAAACCTAAACTATGACTGTGACCTTGAATTTATGTGAGATAACAAAAACATGATCAATCCTGGGGAAAAAGAGCAGAGTGCAGATGAAAGCAAAACTTGCTATTTTTGCAGCTACATGGCAAAAATACTAACAAGCTGTCACACAAAGGCCAGATTTAGATGCTTTTCCATGTTTGTTGCTTAAGGCACACAGACATCGTATATTCAACTTGTGACAGCAAGACAAAATGTGAGAAAGAAGCTCAGCTTTATTCATGAATTTCTAATTAATGTGTATTACAGGAATGAAAGATATAACAATGAATATACAATACTGAATAAATCCCAACCATTTCTATTGATCCAGGCAATACACACACAATACAAAAGCATGTACTAACTGTGCAAGAAAGGATATATGATATTCAGAACTGCCTGGCTGGGAAGTTATAATGTTAGACATAGTGTCACTGATGCTTTTCTAAAGTATGCCTAACAAAGAAATGGACTAAATGATTTTTTAAAGAAGTGTTCTGAAACCTCTTTAAATACACTTGTAATTGTTGCTGAATGTTAAAAAAAAATACTGTATATACTGTACATGAAATGCTATACCTACACCAGATTCACTGGAGTTCTTCTCTACCTCTTATGGTCATTACAAAGTGATGACATGTCTGTTACAACCAATGACCAGCACAGCAATGGTCAAGATGGAGCAGTTCTAAATGTCAAAGTGAAACTGATAACATATCACAAAAGCCATTAAAAAAGTAAATTAAAGGTTTATTTAATTAAGAATCAAGTTGAGGATTGTTACTTCTGTATGTCATTACCACTGTGGTCAGCAATTGGATGCCATGGCCACATTACATCGGAAAATTCCACAATTTTTACTTATTTTTTTCTATTGTAAGCTACTTGTGTTTTTACAGACATGAACAGTATCCTGACTAATTAATTTTATTTTTTTAATTTATAAAGAAATATTATTTACCTTTCTATAAGAGGGTAAATACTTCCGACTCATGCTTATATTCATACTACACTTGTTGAAGAGAATACAGAAGATATTTTATTTAGAACACACTAAGGCTCTATTTTCTCTGGTGCCGATGTGGACATACACTTTCCATTTTCATTATGTATGCATGTGAAGTATTTACTATCATTTGAAAGTGCGACCATAAGTAGTACATGACAAAAGATAAACTGACTTAAAGTGATTCTAAGTGCTGTTCTCATTTATAGCACATTAAGTTCTCCCTGCTTTAATGTGCAGTTAGAAGTTACAAAGAACAGCATAGAAATTGCTGCATACCATACAATTTAGCTATATTTCAAATTGTCACTAATAAACTTAGCTAGATTGCTAATATCCATTTCTCAATAAAAACTGTAAAATAAGTTTCACTTCAAATTTCTTGCTGAGCATGTTTGTATTTCCCATGAAATAAAGATATTTGCAAGTGTCACCAGATTACTATAGTATCCCAAAGTAGGCCCCGGCTGTGATATTACATTGATATTATCCAGCAGCACAGAACCTAATCTGGAGCTAGCTTTTGAGACCACCACTGGCCAATCCACAGCAGATATACAAGTAAAAAGTCATTCTTAACTATAGAAAGTAGGTTGATATGCCAAAAGAAACTACTTGTTCTTCTTCTTCGTTGTCTTTCTCCAGTTCATCTAACCATCTTCATTGAGCACAGTGTATGGCCCTGCATATGACCATAGCAGGGGCGGACTGGAAACTTAAAGTGGCCCTGAAAAAAATACTAAAAGTGGCCCCATTTTGTAGTCGGGTCCAAACTGATGGAAGGCAGGGCCAACACAAGAAGGCAAGCCAGTGATACCATATTGTGGCACATTATACAACTTAGAAGCTTAGAAGAGCCAAATGCCACCGTCCATCACAAAATATTGCCACCAGCAGCACAAAATACATCCCCAAAAACCGCGAGGAGGGCTCAGGCGGCCTTGGGGAAATTTCCCTGTAAAGTCTATGGCCAATCCACTCCTGGACTATAGTGTCAGACTGGGGAATTACATTTCTTACAAACCCCTGTGTCTCTTCCTCCTCCAAATTATGTATAACAATAGTAGAATAATTGTAGGTTCATTGTCCAAAAGACAATCAAAAAGGCTGGTGACCCTCCTGGTCTCTCCTACTGCCTCTCATGTAGGTGTTCGCTCAATTCAGTCATAGCTCCTTCCCAGTCCGGCTGCATATTCACAGTGACCAAGGTGGAAACACAAGGTCAAGGTCAAACCAAGGTGGAAACACACACACATTACATGGTGTATTTAGTGTATGGAGTGATTTAGCGAAAATAGTAATTTGTATTTGCAATTAATATTTATGTTACAAAAAGGGGTCAGTGAGGAATACTTTGGGATGAGTTTGCATCTGGACCGGCACACAGATATCTCTGAAGTTCAATGGAGATTTCTGATGCAGAATCTGAGTCAATAATTAAGAATGACTCGCAGTGTCATATAAAAAAGAAAACAAAGAGAAAGTGCGCTGGAGTATAACAATAGCTGGGTGGGGCCGGTATATATGTCTATTCTGCACAAGGTACGGACAAGTCCTGTGAGATACATGCCTGGTTCATTTTAATGAATGTGAGCTTGACCAAGGTGGAAACACACACATTACATGGTGTATTTCAGAGGGGTGATTGCAGAAAATAGTAATTTGTATTTGCAATTAATATTTATTTTACAAAAAGGGGTCAATTAGGAATACTTTGGGATGAGTTTGCATGTGGACCGGCACACAGATATCTCTGAAGTTCAATGGAGATTTTTTATGCAGAATGTGAGTCAATAATTATTCATGGAGACCCGAACTTTGGGGCACTAAAATGGCTCTAAAAAAGTCATGGAAAGGGCTAGAGGGCTGCAAAAGGAAGCAAAATGGAGGTAAGAACAGGACAATTGCACTGCAAACAAATGGGGATAGAGAAATTACTTAAAATCACATAAAATACATAAAAATAATAATCTTGAACTAGGAGGAGGAGAAGGTCCATATAGAGTAGGAGGTTTAGGAGGCGGTACACCCAAATATAAAAAAGAAAACAAAGAGAAAGTGCGCTGGAGTATATCAATGGCTCGGTGAGGCAGGTATACATGTCTATTCTGCACAAGGTACGGGCAAGTCCTCTGGGATACATGCATGGTTCATTTTAATGAATGTGAGCTTGTCCACATTGGCTGTGGACAGGCGGCTGCTTTTGTCTGTGATAACGCCCCCTGTCGTGTTAAACACACGTTCAGACAATACACTGGCTGCAGGGCAGGCCAGCACCTCCAACGCGTAAAGAGCAGGCTCAGGCCATGGGCCTAATTTAGAGACCCAGAAGTTGAATTCCGCAGACCCATCAGTCAGTATGTGTAGGCGTGTGCACAAGTACTGTTCCACCATGTTGCTGAAATTCTGCATCTTGCTAAGACATTCTGTATCAGCTGGTGATGCTGGTTGTTGTGGCGTGGTGACAAAGCTTTTCCACATTTCGGCCATGCTAACCCTGCCTACTAAGGTGCTGGCGGTGCTCCGGCTGCATTGGTGACTTCTTCCTGCTACTCTGCCTTCCCCTTGTGCTTCCACTGAGCCCCCGTCAGGTGGGAATGCCATCAGCAGTGTGTCTACCAGCTTGAGCTCGTAGTAACGCATCTTTCGATCGCGCTCCATTGAGGGAATTAACTCGCACAGTCTCTCCAGCATGAGCAAGGTGGAGTTCCACCTTGTGGACATTGCGCATATGAGGCAGTGAGTCGGAAGTCCGAAGTTACTCTGCCATGCAGACAGGCGAGCAGCAGCAGGGTGAGAATGCCGAAAGCGCGCACAGATGGCCCGCACTTTATGCAGCAGCTCTGACATATTGGGGTAGTTTTTTTAGGAATTTCTACACCACCAAATTCAGCACATGCGCCAGGCAAGGGATGTGCATCAAACCGGCTAGGTCCAGAGCTGCTACAAGATTTTGCCCATTATCGCACACCACCAGGCCTGGCTTGAGGCTCAGTGGCACAAACCACTCATCGGTCTGTTGTTCCATGCTCGTCCAAACTCCTGCTCGGTGTGTGGTTTTTCCCCCAAACAGATGAGTTTCAAAACAGCCTGCTGTTGTTTCCCCCTGGTTGTGCTGAAGTTGGTGGTGAAGGTGCTATGCTGAACGGATGAGAAGGTGGTAGAAGAGCAATCAGAGCCGGAGGAGGAGGCAACAGGAGGCAAAGAGAATTGCCCTGCAATCCTTGGTGGCGGAAGGACATGTGCCAAACTGCTATCCTCCTCAGGCCCAGCCGCCACTGCATTTACCCAGTATGCTGTTAGGGAGATATAACGTCCCTGCCCGTGCTTACTGGTCCATGTATCGGTTGTTATGTGGACCTTGCCACAGATGGCGTTGCACAGTGCACACCTGATTTTGTCTGCCACTTGGTTGTGCAGGGAATGGATGGCTCGCCTGGAAAAGTAGTGGTGGCTGGGAACCACGTACTGTGGGACAGCCACCGCCATAAGGTTTTTAAAAGTTTATGTCCCCACCAGATGGAATGACAGCATTTCAAAGGCCAGGAATTTTGAAATGCTGGCATTAAGTGCCAGGGATCGCGGGTGGGTAGCTCCCCTACCCACCCGCGATCCCTGGCACTTAAACACCTCAAACACCAAGAAAGATCTCAGGCTCCTTCTGCTCTCTCTACTGCTGCAGTCTCGGCCTCTTCCACTACCTCTGGAGTGACAGTGGCACCTGGCACCCATCAAACAGAGTATGTGGCAGCAATTCCACCACCTCTGTCACCAAGCATCTCCACAATGTCACATGGAACGGCGATACAGATGACTATGGAAATAAGCGCTTCCACAATGGAAGTGCTCATCTCCCTGTGCTCTGCTGCCAGTCGCGTTATGCTGGGGGGCCCGTTGGCCCCTCTGACTTAGGGGCCCAGTCGCAATTGCGACTGCTGTGACCCCTGTAGCTACGCCACTGTATATGTCGCCCACTGAACTACCAGAACAGGATTAAATTATTGTCCCTGGCACATATGCAGGTGAAAGTGCACTGCACTCGCAAAAATTGGTCGCCAACACCAACCTAACTAACAGACGGATTAAACCTTATTTTTCTGTGTCACTGGGCTCAGGGGTGCAAAAATGTTGCATTGCACCCACACACAAAAAAAATCGCTGTAGGTCACAGATTTAACACCAAGTTCAGATTCCTTACTAATCTCTCCCTAACAGTGGCAGCATGCTTCCTACACTAGTAAGAGCTGATGTGATGTGCGGCTCTACGTGACATCCAGCTTATATAGTGGCTGGGTCACATGCTGTTCTGGCCAATCACAGCCATGCCATTAGTAGGCATGGCTGTGATGGCTTCTAAGGGCACACATGTTAAACTCTTGCTCATTGGCTGCCCTGCAGCCTTTCAACGGCTTTATTAAACGGCCGAACACCGAACTCGAACCCAAACTTTAATGGAAAAGTTCAGGTCCGGGTACAAAAAACCCTAAAGTCTGGTATGAACCCGAACTTTACAGTTCGGGTTCTCTCAACACTACGTGTGAGCATGACTTATCTTTCATTGTGCTGGCTCCTAAAGAGGACCTTTCACCACTCATGACATGTCTGTTTTAATAGCTTCATGAATTCTCTGTGTAATAACAATTGTAGAACAACTATTCTTATGACTCTATGTTGTGCTATTCCTTTATTCCATATTTCTACTAGAAGTTAGGAATTAATTACTAGCAGTCTGCAGTAAGGGTACAGAGGGGTGGTAACAAGTTGGGGGGGTACCTGCACATGCTCACACTTTCCAGTTAGTGCTGCCATTTTCAGACAGTGCAGGTACACCCCCCAGCTGGTTACCACCCTTCTCTGCCCTTACTGCAGACTGCTGACAATTCTTTAATAACTTCTAGTGGAAATAATAAAGGATGGGCACAACATAGAATAGGAATAGATGCTCCAGAATTGTTATTACATGGGGAATGAATGAAGCTATTAAAACACATATGTCAGGAGTTGTGAAATGTCTTCTTTGAGCGTAGGCTCAAATCCTATGCATCAATTGGCCTTGAAATATCATATTTGAGCAGTACTTGGTTAAGACCATTTATGATATTTGTTCATGATATAAGGAAAAACAATAGATAGCACATGTCAAGTAATGGTATCTTGAGTGCCACATCACCAGGTTCTGTTTGTTTCACAGACGAGCCCTTATATCTTCAGCAGTGGTGGAAAATAACCCTGTTCCTCTAATCTCGATAGTTCCCTCCAGCTATTTTCCTCTAAACATTAGTGTAACTTAGAAGAAATTGATATTATGTTAGAAAGGCTATTACAGATGTCCCAGGAGTCTAACTGGAAATGATGATCTCACTATTTAAAGGTCATTACTACAGGGCAGTTAACAAGGGTTAAACTGTATTGTATTTTATTTTAATAGCTTTGGCATATAATATGCTGATGTCATTTAGGAACCCCTGGAGGTTAGAAAAATACATGGTAAAAACCTTACCGATACAGATATCACTGAATATCATTAGACTGCTTGAATAAATAATGAGTATAATAATAATAATAATAATAATAATAATAAATAATGGCAGATTGATACTTTCATCTTAACACAGTGCATTCAAAGATGTTTTCTTAAATGTAAATGTATTTCATCTGATGAACCAAACAAATCACACTTCATGTGCATACAAGCTATATTTTCAGATATATATGATTCAGAATTAGATTTTAATTAACTCCCCAGAAAATTCCAGCTTGCAGTAAAACTACAGTAACTTCATCATCACCAGCATGTTGTCAAAGAAAAGGCAGCGTAATTGCAGACCCATTTTGTGTACGATGGCGTTTCTTAAGAGCTATTTAAAAAGTAACAATATGTAATGCATCTATTTTAAAATGAATATAATATTGCACTGAATTTAGAATATCTAAAAACATAATATTTATATGTACACAGTACTAATCAGCAAACATTAAAACATTAAAACTATTGAATAGAGATGAGCGAACTTTAAAAAAAAGTTCGGCGTTCTGCGTTCGGGTTGTGGTAACTCGCGCATCCCGTTATGGATTCCACTACCGCGGACTATCGCCGCATATGGAATCCATAAGGGGCGGCTTCCACCAACCCGAACTGTTGAACAGCCAAAGGACCTGGGGTGACGTCACCGTCATGTGATCAGTGCAGGGGGCGTGGCTCAGCACGGGATCAAATCCCAGGTCCCTCGGCTGTTCAACAGTTCGGGTTGGTGGAAGCCGCCCCTTATGGATTCCATATGCAGCGATAGTCCGCGGTAGTGGAATCCATAACGGGATGCGCGAGTTACCACAACCCGAACGCCGAACGCCGAACTTTTTTTTAAAGTTCGCTCATCTCTACTATTGAAAGGTAACGTGAATAACATTATCTCAATGGCATCAAATGGTGGGATATATGAGGCAGCAACTGAACAGTTAGGCCTCTTTCACACGGGAATCCCGTTTGACGCCCGGATAAGACGCGGGTGCGTTGCGGGAAAATGCGCGATTTTTCTGCCTGAGTGCAAAGATTTTTAATGCGTTTTGCACGCGCGTGGGAAAAATCGGCATGTTTGGTACCCAGACCCAAACCCGGACTTCATTACTGAAGTTCAAGTTTGGGTTGAGTATTCTGTAGATTTTATTGGTGGTGATGGACCATGTGATGTGACGTCACCACAGGTCCTATAGATGGCAGCTAATGCTTGAAGAAGACAGAAGAGATCGCAACTACGTGATCAAGTGGATAAGGTGAGTTAATTTTTTTATATTTAACCCCTCCATCCACTTTTTACTAAGCATTCTGTATTGAGAATGCTATTATTTTCCCTTATAACCATGTTATAAGGGAAAATAATAAAAATCGGGTCCCGTCTCTTAGCAACCTTGTGGGAAAATCACACTGCATCCACACTTGCTTGCGGATGCTTGCGATTTTCCCGCAGCCCCATTCACTTCTATGGGGCCTGCGTTGCGCTAAAAATGCACAAAATAGAGCATGCTGCGATTTTCACTCAATGCAGAAGTGATGCGTGAAAATCACCGCTCATGTGCATAGCCCCATAGAAATGAATGGGTCCGGATTCAGTGCGGGTGCAATGCGTTCACCTCACGCATTGCACCCGAGCGGAAATCACACCCGTGTGAAAGAGGCCTTAGGGAGAAATTTAGTAAGACCAGTGTATTGCACGCCAGGGTTATTCTGTTCCCTGCAGGCATCAGATGCACCAGAATTAATAAGAGGTGTATACCTCTTGATTATTGTGGAGAATCTATGCAGGTCCGATCTTCTATGCCATTTCCTGGCATAGATTATATATAGCTTGCTGGCCCCACACTAGACGCTGCTTGGAAAAGTGTCCAGCAGTATGTAAAACTCAAAAAAGTCACAGAATTTTTCACAAGTACCGTGTACACCAAACTTTGTGACTTTGTGGCGCTAGTTTTCAGGTGCAGAGGGGATAAAAGTTTTTGAAGTTGATAAATAGGTAAAAATAAGCAAGCATAAGGATTTGAGTGACTTTGACAAGGGCTAAATTGTGATAGCTAGATGACCGAATCAGATGATTTCAAATACGGAGGAACTTGCGGGATGTTCCCAAAAAAAGAAAAAGAGCCAAAAATTCCTTAAAAAGTTTTCTATGAATATTAAGTTTAAAAAAGTACTCCTTTCTGACAGTAGGGTCCCTTAAACTTACGAACCATACCTAAAAAGAAATTTATCTCAGTAAAGACATGACTCATTGTTTCATTGACAGTCAATGCGAGATGCAAAACAAATAGCAGATGCAATTTGCAGCACAAAGGGACTGAAGACATTGACATATGCAGGCCAGTTATGAAAATTTCTGCAAATAATAGCTACAGGTACCGGTGACACAATTGACAGAACAGAAGAAATGAATGATTAATAGCTAGACTGTATAAGTAACATTTAGTTCAACTAAATTCATTGTCTTTAATGCACAATCTGGATGCTAGTGTAGGACAGATCACAATGTGCAGAGGGTATTAGAAATTATTTCATTATCATATGAATGCAATGTGAAAATGAGGTGTCCGACACTCTCTCATTTCAGCTGTTTGCATTTGTCTTCCAGTAGCATTCAGAACATTTTCTTTACTGTACAACAGTACTAAAAACATATAATTGTTTCTTCTAATACAAGCAACTTGTGTAACGTTCCCACAAAATCACTTTTCAAAAATGTTATTAAATTTTCAATTTGATGCATATGTATGCACAATTATGTTACAGGAAAGTAGAATTGGCTTAGTTGCCCATAACAAACAAACAGATTCCACCTTTCATTTTCCAAAGGAGCTGTCAAAAATGAAAGGTGGAATCTGATTGGTTGCTATGGGCTACTAAGCCAGTTCTACTTTACACCAGTTTGATGAATGATCCCAAAAGTATGCCTTAAAGGGGTATGATCATTTAGACATTTGTGGCATATCCACAGGTGTCCTCAACCTCCATCCTGCCTGATAAAGTGGCTGCTGCATACACATTGAGTATGAATGGAGAGGTAGTCACCATTCACTTTCATGGGAGTCATGAAGCCAGCTAAGCAAGGTGGGAATATCCCTTTAAGACAATAAAACCTGAACAGTATACAGTCAAGTAGAGCCCAAGAGTCACTGAACATATTCCTCAAGCCTAGATCACAAAGAAAACCCAGAGATGCAAAATATAACCTCATGCTTATGTCTAGGGATGTGCTAAAATATATGGCCACCCATGGTGCATTTCATAATGCCGTAAGAGAAGTCAATACTATACAAACCACAGGTAAATAGTGGAAAATCCATGAACTGCAGAATATAAATAATTAACTGCATTACTGTACCAATTTTATAGGGAACATGTCATAAGAAAATTTCCAATTACTTAAATCAGATTTTGTTTTAAAGATGTTTTTGTGATATTTTTAATTTTCCTTACTGCTCTCTGTAAAAAAAAAATCTGCAGATTTTGCGCTGTCAACTATGCCTAAAAATAGGCACCACTTCTTGGTCTATATAGATTACATTTAATTAGTCATCTCGTTATCATGACAGATAGGATTACAATAAAAGGTAACACCGCTGTACAGATAACACAGGATCCACCACTCACAATAGGCAATTGTTAAAGCTTATCTTCTCTATCCTTGTACAATTACCTCTACACAGGTCACAGAGCATGCCTACAAAACTCTCCCATAGAAGTCAATAAGTGATCTACTGTCCATTGTGTCCATGGCTCATGGTGGTTACTGTAAAGTATATCTCTAAATGCTGTTATTAACAGCTCAGACAAGATGGCCTCCACAATCATGTACTCAAAAAAAAAAAAAAATCAATCAGTAAATACAGATCAGAAAAAAGATATGTGTCACTATCTGGTTTTAACTGGATGAAAAAAATATAGGTGACACAATCTCAGTAAGGGCTTGATAAATTACATCCTACAGTAGATAAACTTTTTCTGAATAACTTCACTACATGTTATACCTTCTATTTATGCAACAAGCTTAAAAGAAAACAATGTTTCAGTCCTAGGCAGCCATGCACATTAGATAGAATTAAGTTCATGGTTGAAAAGCAGCAACCATCAAGTTAATATTTGTCCAGTGAACAATTGTTTTGCAGATACAACTATATACATTTAAGTCCATATTGACCACTAAAGTCTTTAAAATTGGCCTCAAATGTTAAATCAAACCTGGCAAAATTTCCTTCAGGGAATATTCTTTCAAAGAAAAATCTTTTGTCCACATACAATGTTTCTTTCAACAAAAGATCCTTTATCCAATTATTAGACAAACATTTCAAATACAGCCAACTTTATTTCAAACTAGATAGGTCTGTCACCTATTTTTCTAATTTCCTGTATATAAACTAAGAGAGGTTAAACTACAGTATTTGATTGAATTATTCAAGAGAAATTTCATAATAGGAGACGTGCCCATTCACAAATTTTCATAAGTTTACTCATTTACACTCATGAGTCTGAGCTACTTTTCATTTAAAGTTGAAAAGCTGGTGCTTCAATGTGCTTCAACCTCTTGGAAGAACTATGATTAATTAATTGATAGCATACAGTGGTCCGTCGAGATACAATGGCCCCAGGATACAATATTTTCAACAAACAATGGACTTTCCTGGACCATTGTAAGATGAAACTAGCAACTGCTCTTTACAGTACAGTGCAGTACTGCATGTCCTGTACTGCACTCTGTCAGTGCCAGGATGAGATGCTCCTTTGGATGTCAGGAGGGAGTGGCTTCATTTTATTTTTCTAATACACTGTGTCCTGACCCTGAAGACGCTCCAGCATTTATTCCTGACTGTTACATGTAAGGACTGAGTTTATCTGACTTAGTTGTCTGCTTATTTTTGTTGTATCTTCATTCTCTCTTATCGGTGGATGACAATTTGGAGCTTTGGTACCATTACCAGTTCTCTCTTGAGCTATAATCTGATGTTACAGTGGTTATACAGAATTCAACATGCAAGGAGATTTCAAATGCTTTAAAGGGAACATTTCATCAGAAAATGACCTATTGTTTAAATCAAGTTTTTATATTTAACATATTTTAAAATAATTTTTGCTGATGTTATTTTTAATTTTCCATCTTACTATCTATATTTATGCAAAAACCATAAACTCCTGCAATTTTTGCACTGGTCACTAAGCCTAATAATAGGCGCCAATCTTGGTCTGTACAGATCTCTTGACCACCATTCAGAACAGGTGATTGTCAGAGCTTATCTATTCTTTCCTTGCACAATGACCTCTGCATAGGTCACAGGGCATGCCTAGAAAACTCTCCAAAGGAAGCCAATGAGGTCCCCTCCTAACCACTGTGTTTATGCCGTAAAGCAATTTTTTAATGCTGTGTAAATGCTTCTAAAACAGCTCAGACAAGATGGTAGCCTCCATAATCATATCCAGGAAATAGAATAAAAATATCTGCAATCAGAAAACAAAAACAGATTACATAAAAAGGATATGTGTTGCTATCTGGTTTTAACTAGTAGATAACATTTTTAATGACACATTTCCCTTAAGCTAAGTAAAGGATCACCAAAATATAAAGATTTGTTCAGTCGGTGATGAGACTACAAAGGTCTAATAAAATTAGTGTCATGTTTAATTTGAGTTGGAAGATAAAACAAATGAATGGTTTGAGTTTGTAATTGAAATTATATCAGTAATTCAAAAGCATGCATAGGTCGCAATTAGGGTTGAGCAAACCCGAACTGCAAAGTTCGTGTTCATACCGAGCTTTGCGAGTTAGGGTACCCGGCCCCGAACCCGGACTTTTTCACTGAAGTTCGGGTTCGGTGATCGGGTGATTTTACTGTTTTCCATTATAACATGGTTATAACTGAAAATAATAGCATTCGTAAGACAGAATGCTATATAAAATGGCCATTGAGGGGTTAAAAATAAATAAAAAAAACTCACCTCATCCACTTGATCGCACAGCCGGTATTCTCTTCTTTCTTCTTTCTGCAGGACCTGCAAAAGGACACGCAATGACGTCACGGAGCTCACCACATGATGAGCGCGGTTACTTTATCGCAGTTTCTGCTGAATGAAGATAGAAGGACCTGCGGTGACCTTACCGCGTTCACCACGTGGTGAGCCTGGTGACGTCATCGCCGGTCCCTTTGCAGGTCCTGCAGAAAGAAGAGGATACCAGCTGCGTGATCAAGAGGATGAGGTGAGGTATTTTGTTATTTTTAACCCCTCAATGGCCATTTTATTTAGCATCCTGTCTTAAGAATGCTATTATTTTCCATTATAACCATGTTATAACAGAAAATAATAAAGTGAAGTTCGGGTCCCCATTGACTTTAATGGGGTCCGGGTTCGGGGTCAATTTCGGGTCAAGTTCGGGTCACGAATCCGAACTTTGACCTGAAGGTTGGCCTAACACGGTGAACCTGAACTTTCATGGGTTCGTTAATCCCTAGTCACAATACATCATCATTATGTCACAGTGATCCTAAACACCTTTATTTCTCACACACACCTATTCTGAGATCATACAGAAGACAGTATGTGAACATAATTATCCAAGAACTTTTCTCCTCCTCAGGGAATTAGAGAGGATAAATTCTACATTATTATTTTTGCCCCCAATGTTTGGCACCTTGTTTCAGCAGCAATATTGTTTGACTTATCCAAGCAATTCCCTTTATTTCCCATGATGTAAAGAAGTTATTTTTTGTATCGTACATAATATTTTTTAGTGTTATGACCATAATATGGAGAAAAAGAAGGTGTGAGGTCAACACTACCTTAACACTATTATTTTATTGACCAAATTTTATTACAACTATGTAGATTTAGTGTTTTATTATCAATAATTCAAGAGATAAATTGTTTTGGATACTTCTGAATTGATGTATATCTGTGTGTGCTATTTCATTTAGTTAGTTACCACCAGTTTAATGGAGTATTTGGACAGTCTAAATAAAAATGTATGATTAGCTCACCACTACTGTTGCATGTAGATCTAACTTCTGCGCACAAATACTTTGGAAAATAAACCAGCAACAATGACAAAGGACAAAACACAACAACAGATCTAGATCTTCATTAAAAATGCTTCAGATGTATTAGATCCGGTAATAAAATCCAGTCTTACATAGGAACCCCATCAGGTCTAGCTGACTAGCTGCTATGGTTCCTTTTTGACTGTGGATTTATATGTTATGGAAATACAATTAAAGGGGTTTTCTGAGATTTTCATATAGATCACCTATTCTCAGGTGAGGTCATCAATATGTGATCAGTAATTCACTCCTGGTACCATTGTCGATCAGTTGTTTGAAGAAGCTGAAGCTTTCTGGTGAGCATTACAGCCCCTTCCTTAACCTTTTACATCATGTTCATGGATCACATGGCCTAGGCACAACTCAGTCCCATTCAAGTGAATGGAGCTGAGCTGCAATCACAAGCATTATGCACTGTGCTTGGTGAGCTGTGAGGAGACTGCAGTGCTTATTGAAGCACTGCAACCTCCTCAATGAGCTGATCATCAGGAATGCAGGAGTCGGACCCCCATCAAAACACATATTGATGGCCTGTCCTATGGAAAGGCCATCAATATAAAAATTCTTGGTGAACCCGTGTCAATGTCTGTGCTGTGAAGAAGAGAATGTGCAAGCTCTGCAGGCATAAGTTAAACGTGAGGAAGATCAATGTTTGGAATGTTAGACAGAAGAATTTAAAGGGAACCTGTCACCAGGAAATTCACTGATATACCAGGCATGCTGCCTTGTAGGGCTCACTCTGCTGAATATAATGATACCTCTCACTTGGTGATCTGTTGCTTTATTGTGGAGAAAAAGTACTTTTTATCCATATGCTAATGAGCTGATTTGAGTCCAGCAGTTGATATGAGTCCAGTGCTTTTTCTATTCAGAGCTGTAGCCACGCCCTATTCACTTCAGATGTAAAAGGGGTGCGGTTTATTACATCATTCATTAATTTTAATAATTGGCGGGAAAATGAATAACAGGGAATGCTAAGGTATTATATTACCTAAGGTAAAAAAAAAGGGGGAGAAATATACTATTGAAGTTAGTAATAATATAATAAGGGCTAGTTTGGTCATGGGGTGATAAACACATGTTTGATAAACAATTTTTAAAATGAATGATGTAATAAACCATGCCCCTTTTCCATCTGAAGAAGTGAATAGGGGCGTGGCTACAGCTCTGAATAGAAAAAACGCTGGACTCATATCAACTGCTGGACTCAAATCAGCTCATTAGCATATGCATTAAAAGTACTTTTTCTCCACAATAAAGCAACAGATCACCAAGTGAAAGGTATCATTATATTCATCAGAGTGAGCCCTACAGGGCAGCATGCCTGCTTTATCAGTGAATTTCCTGGTGACAGGTTCCCTTTAAAGATCTCCTGAAATCTTGGAGAAAATGTGAATAGTACAAAGAAGACAAATGAAATCCCGTGAAAGTCAGCATTGAGGGAGTTTTTCAGCCCTTGATATTAGAGATTGCATCCATCAACCCTCTATCTATATAACTAGTGCTGATGCCGGTTTTGGGTAGCTGGCGTAATGCATAAGGCATTGAGAAACGTTTACTATTAAAACTTCTATTTACCTCAGTTGCATGTTAAAAATTCTGTATAGCACGGTGTACTATGTATTGTACTTATCTTGACTCAAAGTGAACAAAACATAACCACAACTGCTTTCTATTCATCACAAAATGACTATGCAAGACACAATTGCACTCTACCAGCACATATTATTTCCCTGGAAGTGGTGGCTATTTCAGAGTTGCATGGTGTGTTTCATTATCCACTGCAGATTATTCATACACAAATTAATGAAACCTGCATAGTGAAAAGGTTGCTAAAGCCTCTATCCCATTTGTATATTGTAATTAGCATAAATGTGCACCCTGGGACTTTCAGAAAATTGGTGCCTTAAGCTTGTTTGTTGTGCTCAGAGGGTTACTGTATTGAATGGTTGTATTTCCCACTGAGCATCTTTTCATGAGAAAAGAACACTCGGAAATGCCTGTAGAATGGACCATAATTATTTTGATCTTTGGCTGGAACAAGGAATTGGCTGTGAACAGATTTTAGTACTGATAGATACAGTTTATATTCACTCTGGTATATCATATGCATTTGAAGTTATCTGCATGATGTGTTAAACAGCAAAGAAATAGGGTCCTTACAAAGAAACTAATTTGTATCAAGGTGAAGCAAAATTTATTTTTTGGCAAGTAAAATATATTACAGTTATAAATAAGCTGCTTTTAGACTTCACATTGTGGACTGATACTGGCTGGTTCAATATATAATTGATAAGTAGAGGCGTCTGCCCGACTGCCTCATTTTCATGTAAACCTCAAGTGTCAAATGTGATTCACTGCTTGTGTGAGTTCTTTTGTGACCTCTTAAAGAATAGCTGTAGAAATGTTTTTTAGATGATTGGCTACAAAATACACTAGCTAATCTATCTGGACATATAACATTAGGGATTCTGATTTGTTCTAGCTAATGAAGCTTCCTTTCAGGACTTTTTGCCCTTTTCCTGTATTCACCTGAACATTTTCAAATGATCTACAAAAATGCAATAGTAAGGATGAGGTTATGTTATGTTAACATTCAGCCTTTGAAAGAATAAAGCCCATAGCAACCAATCAGATTCTGCCTTTCATTTTTCAAAGATTCTTTGGAAAATGAAAGGTAGAATCTGATTGGTTGTTATGGGCAACTAAGCCAGTTCTACTTTACACCAGATGGATAAATCTCGCCTGTAGTGTTTTCAATAGGCTTACTGGTAAAGAAACTAGTTAAAGAATACCAACCATTACACAACAAAAAGAATAAAAATTTTTTTTTAAATCACTATTCCTCCTCAGGCAGCTATAGATATATATTAATGTAATGCAGACCGAAATGTTGTGTCTAACTAACTTGGGAATTTTCAATCCCTTTGCTGAGGTTTCTGTATAAGCAGATTTTTCCATTTGCAAAGTTGAGGTTATCTCATATTTTATAAGAGTTGGCTGTATGCTTTGAACCAGTCAGATACAATATCTCCTACTGGTGCTCTTCCCCCTTTTCGAATTCTAGATATTTTGCTGAAAATTTAGAATAACACTGTTTTTCAACATTTTCTGACCTTTTTGTTTTAAAGAAGGTCCCTTTAATTTATGCAAAAAAGGACAGATATAAAGTTGTTGTTATGATAGCTAGTAATTAGCTAAGGTGTGACGGAAATTGTCTACCCTCTGTAAATATTGTAAAAAAGACCAATTCTTTTCTACCCTGTCCTTACCCTTGACGTTTTGACAGCACAAGAGGTTTGTGGTTGTGGTCAAAATAGCTAAAGCTGTAGCTGACCATTCCCATGTTTTTTTTTTTTTTACCTCTCTATTGATCATGAGCTGTAAGTTCAACCTGTTTGCGCTATAGAAAAGGAATAACCCTAATTTTTAGTAATTCAATTCTAGATAAATAGAGAATAAAGTAAGTAAATTAATTAATTAATAAATAATACATGTTTAAGTGAGAAATCCTATGAGACTTAATTTCATATGCAAATTTTCAGTATTATTAGAATAGTCTGGATTTCAATAAAATCAATTCAAATCTTTATAATCAGTCAAACATATCAAACCCAAATAGAATTCTAAACGATTCGATCATCTCTGTATGCACATTAAACTGAAAATGAATGTTAAGAGCTTAGCTTTTGTCCAACAATTATATTATGTATTTGACGAGCTAAGGTCAAAATTAAGTGGAACATAATATTTGTGTAACAAATTCTACTGCTGCAGACAAAGAGGTAATAAAGAATGTAGCCTGAGAGGCACAATGGGGCTTTGGCTTAAGAGCCAGTCAGTGAGATTTGTGCCCTAGCTGTTAGATTACTCAGTGCTAGTTATTTTAACTTTCAACCTGGTTTCTTTGCTCTGTGTTTCTGATCCAGCTCATTTTCCCTGACTACTCTCCTGCCTTTGTTATTATGCTGTTTGTCTCTTTTGGTTTTGACCCAGCGTGTCTTATTTGTGGATACTGGTTTCTGGATACTGGTTTTTGTTTTATGTTCTTTCCATAGTGGTTTTTACCCTGTTCACCACAAAAGTTAGTGGCTAATTGGTGAATGCAAGAATTCTATACCATCTGCAGCGATCACTCAGGACTACAAGTTAGGCTACTGAGTGGGGCAATTATTCCACCATAAGCAGGGCCCATGTAGTGTTAAGTATTTTTCAGGGCATGTTCACCAGCTCTTGCTAAATTAGGTAACTAGCATCAAGTCTGGCAGTGGATGTGCATTTGCACTGACAGTTTCACCACAACCTTAACTGGTAACCCCCAGTTGGCAGTTGATAAATGATAATGATTATTGGAAATGAGGTCACCCAAGATAATGCACATTGTACAAAATCAATAATAAAGAATTCTTAAAATGTGTAGTTAATTTGTTTCAGAAGAAATTTGAGTCAATTCTGGCACTTACAAGATTACATTTAAACTCAAGGAGGAATTTCCACCTCTCCTGATATGTGTAAAGATATACTATAGTCACTGTCCAGAACCAAAACCAGCAAACTCAGAAACTGCTACCAGTTTTCCTTAACCACTCTGGCTGGAAGCTAAGGCTACAACTAGGTCTTCACCAGAGCCACTAAAAGGCAAAAGATAGACTTGGCTCGTAGGGACCAAAGTTATATCTGTGGAGGAAGGTAGCAGAAAACTGGTGAAAGCTCATTACAAGCAGACTTACCAGAAATACCAAAGAAAAAAGAAAAGTAAATTAATTCTGATAAAACATGGCACAGTGTTATCTTGTTTATATTGTTGGAAAAGCCATCGAAATTCATTGAAAATTAGTTAGCTTTTTCTTACCATTCTTTACTTAATGTGTTAAGTTTAGCTCTGCTGCATCTGTAGTCTGAAATCCCCCATCTAGCTCTAGGATTGGACACAGAGTCAGGATAAAAAATCTGTCTAGCTTGGTTTCCAGTGTCACTAGATCAACCAGGCAGGACTTTGTTGCTTGGCATGGCTACCCAACCCTCCCAGCACAGTCATGCACAGCAGCTGGGCTTGATAAATTCTTAACATCATCTTTGTTTCATTAAACAATTATAATGAAAATTCTGAAGCATATTTTTATACAACTATACTCTATGTCATCAGTGACTGAGAGCTATGTATACACACTACATACTTACTCAGAGAATGCTATCAATCACTGATAACACATCCCCCGTGTACAAAAATCAGTGACGGACAGCTATCTATGTATATACACTTACACAGGGAATGTATCAATCTCTGATAACACCTCCCCTGTGTTCAACTATCAGTGACTGACAGCTATATATGTATACACGCTTACACATAGAATTCTATCAATCACTGATAACACCTCCCCTGTGTACAACTATCAGTGACTGACAGCTATATATGTATACACGCTTACACAGAGACTGCTATCAATCACTGATAACAGCTTCCTGTATGCAATGAAATCAGAAATAGCAGAGATATAAATGTATACATTACAACGTTTATTGAATCTTTTCCAATAAAACTATATCAATCTGCTCAGCTTCTCCTGCTCTATAACATGCTGATTGCAATGCATGCTGTTAAACTCTTTAAACTCTTATTTGCAAATAAGATTGAAAGCAGACTTGAACTGATCAGTACTGAAAAATAATGTAAAGGCTCTTGAGGCAGTCCTGGAATGCAAAACAATAGAAGAATAGAATAGAAACATATAAATAGAAAAAATTGAGCTCATAGTGTAAAGGCCTAAAAAACATTTTTCTTTAAAAAGCTACCCAGACCAGTGGGGAATATTCTACAGAGAGTCAATAATGGATACTTTGGAGGACAATCAATAGTCCTGGCAACCAGGGAATCTAATGCAACTATTAGATGTACTTAAGGACATTTTAATGCAGATAATATTCTCTTGAAAAATAGCACACATTTTGAAAAAATTCTTTTTTTTAAATCATATTGTAAAAAAATAAGTAGGTTGAAATTTCTGCTGTCAGTCCTGTAACGGTTCTTTAAAGGGGATGTCTCATCCTCCTGTTACTAAAAAGACCACCAGTTGACCCTGTTGAGCTGACCCAGTTGAGCTAGTTCACTGCTCTGTTTCCGACACCTGGCCGATCAGCTCTTTTAGAAGGCACCAATGCTCACAGTAGCATTGTGGCGTTCTCTATGCTTATCAAGCACAGCTCTGTCCATTTAATAGCTATTGCGTATAGTATCGCAGCTCAGACCCATTTACTTTCATGGGGCTGAGATGCGCCAAGGCCATGTGACCAATGAACATGACGTCACATGCCCTAGGGAAAGCTGTGAGAAGACCACGGTGCTAATGTGAGTGCTGGTGCCTTCTCAAACAGCTGATCGTCAGAGGTTCCAGGTGTCAGACCCACACCAATCAGATACTGAGATGACCTATCCAGAGGACCTATCCATCAATAAAAATATTGTGAAAAACCCCTTCAAATGAGACATATAGAATAATATTCAACAGGTTATAGAGCTGAATAGTCTTCTGAGATAAAATACTTCTTGGGTGTTAAAACACATTAGAAAACTAATTTTTTGTTGCTGACATAATAAAATGGGTTGTTATTGTCTGGTTATTCTCAGCACAATATGATAATTAACGATGTCATAAACATTTATTGGTCCCCACTAAGTTGTAAACATTATAATAAATAGCATATGGCTGCTTAAAATTTGGTGACTGCAAAAACCCAAATAATTTCTCATTTATTCCTAATTTACTGTGAAATATAAAAAATAAATACTTTAATTGCAATTCACCAAGTGAAATCCTACATGAAATTGCTTACAATAAAACACTTCATGTACACAACTTGTAAAATCAAGGGAAAGCTTTCCAAATGTTCAAACTGTGCAGTACAATCTGAAATGGAAAGAAAATACTTGAAGTAGCACTTTAGGTTTTGAATTGTCCTATGATGAAATGTATCTCTAGGGGTCTATAACCATCTTAAAATATAGTTGACTTCTCAGCTGCAAGGGAGAAAAATGTGTTACATTTGTGTGTTATATTTTGCTAGGGGATCATCACTTTTCACATTTCAAGGTCATGCACTGCATTCACAAATGGGTAACATACCTAAACATCAAAATCTGTATGGAATAAGATTTATGCCATGAAACAACTGGGAGGACAAATGGAGCAAATGAGCTATTGATATTGGTTGATATACAGGTTTAATCTGTGATTTATATGGTATGACTGATTTCCGTTATCTGTTAACATAAGTAGAAAGAGGAGTAGATAAGGGAAATAGGTATGCTCAGGACTTATTCAAGCAAACATTTAGGGGGTCATTTACTATGCTGAAATCTACCCAAATTAGATAAGTTAGTTGCGCCGCTATCTGTGACTTCACCCTGCTCATGTCAGGTCTAAAATTGTGGGCATGGTGTGGGCGGGAAGGGGACGGGCCGTCTCATTCACCATTTTCTACGCCTGTTTTAGTCGTAGAAAAAGTACATTTAGAACTGACACTCTATGCTCTTAAGTCATGGAGAGGCCTGCGACTCTTCATAACTTCGGTGGATCCTCTGCCAGAGCAGGGGCTTTATTAAGACAAGTTTCTAAAATGGTAGTCATAATAAATGTGCCCCTTAGTAACTAACTGCACTATCCCAGGCTTCTATAGTGGCATATGCTTTGCTTAGTAGCATGGCAGGAGGTCCAGAAATGACATCCAGTATACATACACTTAAAGAGGTATACCGTTTCATGATACTAATAGCCTATCCTTGGTGGGGGTCCAACTCCCTGCAATACTGCCAATGAGTTATTTGAACTTAATGCTATCTCCATTGTAGTGGTGGTGCAGTGAATTTACAGCTTCCACTCATATTTAAGTGAATGGGATGGAAATCTGTAATTACAAGGGTGTCAGGGTGCAGTTAAATATTGAAGAGGATACAGCACTTGCAGGAGCGCTACAATCCCTTTAAACAGCTATAGGCAGGTGTTTAGGGAGTTGGAGACCCATCTAACTGTTACTGATGACTTATCTGTTATAGATGACCTATCCTGAGTATAGGTACAGTAAGTATGCTTTTATAGTAATACTTCCAAGTAATTCTAACTGTGATTATACATATGTGATCAAAGCATTACACTTCATGCATTGCCTCTTTAACTTAATGGATGTCCTGACCCAAATCACAATTTACAATCAATAGATATAATGTCTAAAAACTTAAGTGCAAATAGATGGAATGATGATGGTTCATTTTCTAGCACTGTGATCAGAAGGTATGGTCTCTGTTAGAGATGAGCGAATTTCTGCTTATGAAATTTATTCACACTTCGTTTGGTGGTAAAAGGTGGTAAAAGGTGAATAACGCAATTCGATGATGGAATGCATAACGGAATGCCTACGGAATGCCTTTAGAGGCATTCTGTTATTCTTTCCATCATAATAGAAGTCTATGGGCAGCAAAACGGATCCGTCCCATTTCCGTTATGCAGGAGAGTCCTCCCCTGCATAACGGAAACGGGACGGATTCGTTTTGAGGCCCATAGACTTCTATTATGACGGAATGAATAACAGAATGTCTCTAAAGGCATTCCGTCATGCATTCCGTCATAGCATTGCGTTATGGTCAGTAGTAACGCAATCCATTACGCAATTCACCTTTTACCACCAAATATGTGAATGAATTTCATAAGCGGAGATTCGCTCATCTCTAGTCTCTGTGCTGAACCTTGACTAGAAGTGATTAATATTTCTATATTATCACACAGCTGTCCTATAAAAATCATGCAATTAAATAATCAGGATAGATGAGATGTAAGGAAGTGCGCTGGAACAGAAGGAAGGGATGTCTTAATTGAGAACCAAGTGACAGACATCACCAACATGCTTTAATACCCAGCTTGTTATTTAATTTTAATTAATCACATACATTTTCCAGGTCAGTCCTTTTTAGATTTAGACAGACTAAGTAATGTAAAATTGGGTAAAATTTGCACACAGCTTTGTTTCTGCCAATGGGGTAGATTTATGGTGTATTTAAAAAACTATCTTTGTTGTTTAAGGCAACCAATCACTACACAGCTTCCATTACTAATACAGGTCTTGGAAAATGAAAGTTGTGCATTGATTGGTTGCTATGGGCAGCAAAACATTTTTTTAGACAGTTTATTTAAAATCTGACTTTGTCTTCTTCCTGATATTTAGTTTTTTGGCAATCACATGAAGGTGACATGATCTACATGTCACAAATTAAACGTATGCCAAAGTAATATCACTGTCATATGACATTACCTTTCACAGTTGTGCATAAGACTGGACTACAAAAACAATTTACAATATTCTATTGTTAGAGGCCATCTCCCATGACCATGATGGTTGTGTCTCCCTTCAGAGGTGACGGGTAGAGATGTGACTGTAAGTGATGTTGTACCAGTTGTCAATACAAGCTAATAACATTGAAATCCTCTCTTATGAAGCCCTATTTTCAGGATATGATTCTGTCACCACCTTCTGTCATGGGCATGTCTGTTGCTGCCACTTTTGGATTTCTGACGATAGACACATCCATCATCAACTTTGGAGAAACCTTTTTTAAATTAAGTTATCCAATTGACATTACTATTCTGGCCTAACATTTATAACTTAATTGTATTATAAAATTGCAAAAAATATATTTGATATTTGACAAAAAATAAATAAATCTAAAAAAAGTTAGATCACTTCCATGACATATCCAAAACATAAGAAGCTTTCTTATTTTAACCATGCTACCATTAATATCTGTGTACGGATTTCCACTTGTCTTCATTTTAAATTTTTCATGTCACACCAACCTTTAATAATCTACACTAAGAATAGGTTATGACACCCTACAACACCAGCAAATGAATTTACTGCTATGTTAAAAGGAATCTATAACCGGAAAATTCACTAATAAATTAGGTACTATAATAGCTTATCTGAACGCAATGATATCTTTCACTAACTGTTCCATTGCTTCATTATGGATAAAAAATATTTTTAATCCATATGTAAATTACCAGTTAAGTACACTGAGGGTGGGCCCAATGCCACTCTATGCATCCTTGTTCTCCTGCTTCCTCTGCCAGACCCTCCCTCTCTTTCAATGATATAATCCAGTTCCTGCATAGTCATCTTGCCAGGCCCTGCCAATCGAGAAGGAGAGAGGGAGGTTGACAGAGCAAGTAGGAGGAAAAAGGCATTGTTCCTGATTTAACGGTGAATTTCCTGGTGACTTTTTCTATTATCTCAACACAGGGTCATATCATTTGGAACATCTGATCATAAAACGATGCTTAGAAACTAATCAAGTACATTTAGAAATGGAAAGTGCATATATAGTACCTGATCATAGCTTTAGAAGTAGCTATAAGCTAAGTAGCATGGAACAGTCATTAAGGAATACAGCATATTCACTGAACTTGAGGTTGTCTTTCCAAAATCCACAGTTATTTCTAGGTTTCAGCGAAATTACTAAATAATCTATCTATCTATCTATCTATCTATCTATCTATCTATCTATCTATCATTTTTCAGATTAACTTCCTATGTGTATTATATATTACTGATTTTTAAGAGTTGTTCCACAAAAGATATTTGCAGTTTTTAAACCAGTACCTGGATCTGAATACTTTTGTAATTGCATACTGAGTTACTCAATGAATTCTATCAGTATAGAATGCACTTTTTCGAATTTCTCTGTCCTGCCCACTGAGATGGCCGCACATGTTGAGTTCCATTCTTCAAATGCCACCAGCTACAGTAGAAAAGCAGAGCAATTGGAGCAATGAATGGAGAGATCTGTGGATCCATGTGAGGTGCAGGGCTGGCTCTAGCTTTCTTAGAAAGAGGTTGTCATGAACTAGGTTATGTAAGATTTTAATTTTTTACATTAAACATGGAATAACCCCTTTAAAAGTAAAACTAGGGCAGAGGTAGGAGAGGGGATATAAACATAAAAATTTGTGATCCTGACTCAGCAGGAGCTGTACTATTCATATACTCCAGTACTGCTCCTAACAGTACTCCAGGGAGTTGACATTATGTGTAAAATGAAGCCATTCTTTGCAGAGGCTTATTGCCCTGGCTATTTGAAGTGTTGCCCCAAGTAGGAAAACCCCTATCATATCCAAATACCCTAATAGGGCATTTAGCCTCTTCTAAATATTTGGGAATAATTTGGTTCATCATAATATTTTTATGCACAGACATTTGTTTAAATGTTTTGAGTTCATTCCTGATCAGAATATAATATAGAATAAGCAGATTAATTGCATGAGTAGCAGATAATGAGAATTAGGCCTTACTATGGTAACTTCCATTGCCCTTACTATTGTTATGATCTGTATTAGATGGAAAAAATCTTCAGATGCTTGATGTTGTGTAGCTTGAATGCTGAGAACAGTTAACCTTTATTTCATCACAGATATTACATGTCTACAATCCTTTATCTGATATACAATTATTTTTCAGCAGCCTGGTTCAACTTTCTATTATATTCCTTTCTAGGGTTCATCTTCTTCCTCTCTACATACTTAGTTGTTTTACAAAGAAAACCTTCCAAAGGAAAGTCTGAACTAAAAAGAAGAAAAGGGAAAACAGAAAGATAACATAGTTACATCTTTCCACCAGATAAGAATGAGCCATGCCAATGTTATGCAGTCTGCAAAAGCCTGATAATGTATATCTAATATTTTTAGCTTTCATGCAGCTCTTTTAAGGGAGATTTTAAAAAAAATACAATATTTACAAGGTCAAACACAAGGACATAGACATTAACAATGAGAAAGGGCTCTTTTACTACTGACTTTGTATGCTATTTCTGAGATATTTATGTTAGAAATGCTTGCAGGTGTTTTTCTATCTCTCCATTTGTATCTATTACAGTTTAAGTAATTAAACACGTACAACACAATCTAAAATAGAAAAATCATGCATAACTAAACCCATGGACAGAAATAAATTTATGATAAGAATTGTTCAACGACTTATGACATTGATATCAACAAACATTATAGTAAAACTATTGTTTAGTAGGTGATTTAAATTAAACTCAAATCATCTTCAAAAGTGTATTCCAATACAAACTAAAATGAATACATAAATGTTTCACTGGCAGCTTTAGACTTAGGGCTACCATCCAAATAACCTTTATAATGAACCACTTAGCATTCAAGAGTTTATCTATTATTCATTGGGGTTCTTTGTACATTATGAAGACAATATCCATAGAGATTAGGGAGGTAAAAGTATATAACTGTAATATATATATATATATATATATATATATATATATACACATATACATATATATAGTTAGCAAACAGGCCACAAATTTACTTCATGTGAATAGCACTGTACTATAATGGTATATTCACATATCTAAATGAGATTGTCATACAGATACAGTCTCAGACCAAAAGAATATAATAAAATGGCCACCTCTAAAAAAGAATACTTTTATCTGAGTTTATACAACCTATTGGTTGAATTATTCTGTGCTCAAATGCTGGCACAATTTTGGCACAAATTGTCACATGTTAAGTGACCCCCCTTTCTCACTAAAGCAGAACACTTTTCCACTTGTTATGGCAGCTGCCCTGGGTGCTACTGCTCCTGCTCTGCTTTCCCTGACAGACACTGCCGCTTCTTTGTTTACTGGCTCCCCTGCTAATATGTGCCGATGATTCTGACCGGCTGGTTTTCTTCATCTCCTTCCCAGTTGGCCTGGCTAACAAATTAGCTGTCTATCTCTCCTCACTGTGGCCTGCTTCCTGCCAGCACTGCCTCTTGCTGTCCATAATGCATGGGCACTCCCTGTGGCTCTTAAGGGGCCAGCATGTGTGCACCCTAATCTCTACCAGCCAATGGCTGGTCACCCAGGTGTACTTAAAGGGGTCATTCCATGATTATTATAAAAATAAAAATCATACATCATATAGAACACCATTTGCTGCCTGACCCGACCTCTGCCTGATTTCAGCTCTGACTGTAAGCTGCCTGCCCTGACCTCTGTTTATTGGATCACACAAATTCTGCCTACCCTGACCTTGGCTTGTCCTTGACTGTGGCTTTGCCTGATCCCTTGGTGCTTTACGTCAGTGTCTCTTGACCCGTGTGGGTCAGCAGTCAATCAGACTATTCCAGGAAGTAGCTGTCTTGAGGTTCCCTGTAGCAGAGTTCAGATCCCTGTATAGTCGTTAAAGGGTGAAAACCAGGGGACTGCCAGGATAACACCCTTATAAGTAGCCCCAAGCCAAATCCAGTTGACAATGGTTCCTCACCTGCTGTATTATATTGTTAAACTACATTCACCTAGGCAAGCTAAGTGAGTTGCCTTTTTATTTATTAAAACTATCTACAGCAAATTGAGCAAAAAATGCAACATTTTGTATTAAGAATGTTGCATCAATACTAAGATTTTCAGGTAAGTTTTTTCAAGATGCTGAATCAAAAGCAACAGCCAGAAATACATTAATCCAATTTAAATATCCAATGTAAATGTAAAGTTGCGACTCAAGTGCAATAAAAATACATGTAAAAACATTGGAGCATGTCCTTCTAGATCTCTGTATTTTGTGGATCCTTTGGTATTCCTTTTGGAAATGTATAAATAAATTCAGGGACTTACACAGAATCCATAAAGCCCCATAGCAACATTTAGATTTGGAAACACCTCACATAAATGTCTGTTAACATGACATGATTAAACCAGGCATTATTTTCTACAATATGATTGCATTTTGGAAATAAGTGGCACATGGGCTTAATAAAAATGGTGTCCAGCCTAACATTTTTCAATGGCATCATTTTTTCAAATGCCATAAATAAACTGATTAATTTCTCCCAGTGAGCTCCGAATTCTTTGCTTACCTTTGCATAGTAAGCGATAAAGCTCTGCTACTAGGCAGAGCTCAGTGTATATGAATTTACACAGCAACGATAGAACTCAATTGCAGCTATAAATTTCTCTATGCAATGCGCTCTATATGACTGTGTCAGGAAGCAGGTAAATAATTCTGTGCTAAGCTTCCTTATACCATGGACCCAATAGCAGTCTCATGGTCTGCCTTCACTGAAGGTATGCCACTGAATAAATTCATAATTGGGTATTACGATTTCCTTGTCAATCTAACAGTATCCAATTAGTGCTTAGGACACGGCCATATTTCACCTTAAGGACCAGGCCATTTTTTGCAAATCTGACCAGTGTCACTTTATGTGCGAATAACTTTAAAACGCTTTTACTTATCCAGGGCATTCTGAGACTGTTTTTTCATCATATATTGTACTTCATGACCGTGGTAAAATGGAGCAAAAAAAAATCTTTTTTATTTATAAAAAAAATACCAAATTTGACAAAAATTTAAAAGAATTAGCAAATTTCCACGTTTTAATTTCTCTACTTCTATAATACATAGTAATAACTCCAAAAATAGTTATTACTTTATATTCCCCATATGTCTACTTCATGTTTGGATCATTTTGGGAATGCCACTTTATTTTTTGGGGGACATTACAAGGCTTAGAATTTTAGAAGAAAATCTTGAAATGTTTCTTAAATTTTCCAAAACCCCCTTTTTAAGGACCAGTTCAGGTCTGATGTCACTTTGTGAGGGTTACATAATAAAATCACCCAAAAATTACCCAATTCTAGAAACTACACCCCTCAAGGTATTCCAAACAAATTTTACAAATGTCGTTAACCCTTTAGGTGTTCCACAAGAGTTAATGGCAAATGGAGATAAAATTTCAGAATTTCGATTTTTTTTTGTCAAATTTTCCATTTTAATGGAAATCAGGGGGGCTTCAAATGGGACAGGGTGTCAAAAAAACAGTCCAGCAAAATCTGCCTTCCAAAAACCATATGGCATTCCTTTCTTTCTGTGCCTTGCTGTGTGGCTATACAGCAGTTTACGACCACATATGGGGTGTTTATGAAAACTACAGAATCAGTGTAATAAATATTGAGTTTTTAGGAAAGAATCGCGAGTAGCGATAATGATAATGATAATGAGGAAGAATTGTGGACCTTGAAGGCTACCGTACTACCAGTGGTGACGTCACCCACAGGAATCTCCAGGACAACGCTCTGACGCTACTTCACGTTCCCTCGCACAGCGCGTGCTGCCGGCCGGAGCAGGTTTTGTGCTGGTAGGTGAACAGAAGAAAACCTGAAAGCGCAACACCCGAAGATTGGCGAAATTTCTGCACAACGGCGATCGGACGCTCAAGGAAGGACTGACAAGAGAAAAGGTAACGATAAACGGAGTCAGAGGGAATTACATTACTGACTTTAACATCTTATCTTACCACCGAATACCTGTACTATTACTGATTTTAACTCCTTATCTTACCGCCGAATACCTGTACTATTAATAACACTCTACTACAGTTCTACTAATAAACCACCACTAGATAAGATTTTAAAACCCCTGTTTCTCACAACTCTAGATATGTCAGCACAAACCACCAGCGCTCTTTATCATTATCGCTACTCGCGATTCTTTCCTATAAACTAATTCACACGAGGGCAGCAAGAGAGCCCGGTCTCGATAAAGAAGCAGTGGAGTCTACCTATAATAGGTGGACTGTTTTGTACTAACTATACGGCAGCACAGGCAGACCACAAAAATATTGAGTTTTGTTTGGCTGTTAACCCTTGCTTTGTTACTGGAAAATGGATTAAAATGGAAAATTTTGGGACAGTTTTTATTTTTTGTTATTTACATTGTTGATCTGACAGGTTAGATTGTGTGCTATTTCTATAGAGCAGGTTGTTATGGACACGACAATACTAAATATGACTACTTTTTGTTTCAGTCTTACATAATAAAGCATTTTTTTTTTAAAACTGATCTTTTAGTGTCTCCACATTATGAAAGCCATATTTATTTATTTTTTTTGTGCGACTGTCTTATGTAGGGGCTCATTTTTGCGGGATGAGATGACAGTTTGATTTGCACTATCTTGGGGTGCATATGATATTTTGGTCACTTGCTATTACACTTTTTGTGATGTAAGGTGACAAAAATGGCTTTCGACACCATATTTATAATATTTATTTTGCTGTATTCACCTGAGGGGTTAGGTCATGTTTTATTTTTATAGAGCAGGTTGTTACGGACACGTCAATACCTAATATATATATACTTTTCATTTATTTATTTCAGTTTTACACAATAATATTTTTTTTGAAACAAAAAAAATCATGTTTTAATGTCTCCATATTCTGAGAGCCATATTTTTTTTTTTTTTGGGCAATTGTCCTGTGTAGGGTATCATTTTTTGTGGGATGAGATGACGGTTTGATTGGCACTATTTTGGGAGGCATATAACTTTTTAATCGCTTGCTATTACACTTTTTGTTATGTGAGGTGACAAAAATGTTCTTTTTTACCCTGTTTTTATTTAATTTTTTTTACGCTATTTACCTAAGGGGTTAGATCATGTGATATTTTTATAGAGCAGGTTTTTAAGGAGGCGGCGATACCTAATTTGTGTAGTGCATTTATTTTCTTTTATTCAGTGATAAATGTGTTTTTAAATTTTTACTTTTTTCACTTTTTTTTTTTACATTTTTTTGACCCAGACACACTTGGTTCTTGAAGATCCAGTAGGTCTGATGTCTGTATAATACAGTACAGTACACTATATAGTGTACTGTACTGTATTTTTTACTTTAGAAAGTCTGATCAGACTTCTGCCTTTAGCAAAAGTCAGATCAGACTTACCATTACCATGGCAAGCAGGATGCCTGTGAAGGCGTCATGTTGACATGGTAACCATCACCCACTACCAGAATAGAGCAGCGGGTGATGGGGAGGGAGGTGAGCCCCCTCCCTCTGTGAACCCATCCTGTCGGGTGGCTGCAAGGACACAGCAGCCCCTGATGGGAGAGGGAGCTCACTCCCTGTTAACCCGTTCCATACAACGGTCCATACGGACCATGGCATGGAAGGGGTTAAACGGCTGACATCACAGTACAGATATCAGCCATTTATGCCAGAGTGTCAGCACTCTGGTATATCCACTAGGCCACCATAGATGGAATATTAGAGAGGAGGCGGGCGGGGGATCGTGATCTCGCCTGCTACACCACCCGCCTCCTGCACTGCCCACATCGCCTGCAAACCCCCCCCCTGCACCGCGGGGATCAGAAACTGCAGAAAGCGTTGCAAACCGCAGGTCTGAATTGACCTGCGGTTTGCAGCGATCGCCGATATGGTGGGGTCACAGGACCCACCTCGGCATTGTAACATGGTACCTGCTGAATGATTTCAGTAGGTACCTTGTTCCGATCACCACTGTCCGAGCAGCAGGGATCTGTAGTACACATGACGTACCGGTACGTCATGTGTCCATATGTACCAGGACACCAGGACGTACCAGGGGTTAAAGTTAAAATTATTAATAATAATTATTATTATTTTGCGTGGCAAGCTGGCAATCATTCATTGTTTCTACACTCAATACTGATCATTACATGTTTAAGCTTTAGAACCATTCCCCAAAAATATGTGGAATTGGATGAAACTCAGAGCAATACATTTGGCAACATAAAGCAGCAGGGTTTACCTTGTCTTAGGGTTCTTGATTTAACGACTTTATGACTAATATCAAACCTTCACAGTTTTCCATATTATTTTTCATATATTATATATCCACACATTCGGTACATCCATAATTTTTCATTAAATGTTAGAAGCTTGTTAAACTTGTTGTTTCGGTTCATTAGTCAGAGATCTGCAAATCAGACTTGGCAAAGAGTTTTTGGCATAAACAATTTTGGGAAACAAGTAACTGATGCAGAATTTCTTACATCTCATTATGCTATGGACTATCGTTAACTTTTACTACCATCTGTACTCTCCGATAAAGAGAGCCAAATAAAGCAGTGTAACACCAACATAAACACAACAACCAGCACAAAAGGATATTTTTCCACTGTCTACCAAAAGCATAAGCTGACCATATCAAGTCATGTTATTATCTAGAAAAACTCCATATCATGGGCCAGCAACCTCTGGCACTCCAGCTGTTATGAAACTACAAGTCCCAGCATGCTTTCACTTCGATGGGAATTCAAAGACCAGAGAGCAAGTGTACATGCTGGGAGTTGTCGTTTCACAATAGCAGGAGAACTGAAGGTTGCTGACCCATGCTGTATATATTGCACAATGAGAAATACAGGAAATCGAGAATGACATTTTATGCTTTTTTTCTCCAAAATATCTAATATGCATAACATGAATGTACCATTGTATTTATTGTAATTTACAAAAAGACAAGTTTAATAGGTTAAAATTTTTATTTTTTAGAATAGATGCTTCAAAAGTTTATTAATCACAGAATAAAAATAATAACAAAGTAGACTTCTCTATTCACTGCCTAGACAAAAATAGTAAAGATCTTTATTGTGAACTGTGTACAGTATATAAAATTGTAATACTGTGAGCATTGTCCAAGTTCTAAGGCAGATAACCCCCAACAAATCTGGAAGTGTGCAAACACCTATGGGACAGTTCAATTGACCTCATCATATGTGCTTTCTGAGGTTATGTCATGTCCTGCACTGATAGCCTAGCATGAGTACATCTTCCCACGGGTTCCCTAATGTTAGCACAGGGATCCTTTTTGTGGACACAATATGTCCTATATCAGTAGCGCTAATGCAATCAACCTCCATTTCCATACGCATGTCTTAGCTTTAAGACATGCAACCTTTATATGTGCTTCAGCATTCTGAGTCTACTACAGTGGATCACCTCGAGACTCAATAATAGCATGTTATGTATGTTCCTCCTTGCCTTAGTGTCACATCGGGGCTATGTGTGATACTCCTATAGAGTGGTCCAGCCGCCTTGAATTTCCTGATTATACCGTGACATGTGTTAAGTCCAGGCCAGAGTTCCCTCCAAGCTCAGCGAGACTGCCAGGATGTGGAGGCACCATTTGGGCTTGTCCCACTCCTTCTCTCTGGTTGGTCTCTGCTTGGGGACTGCTCCGGTCCCTGGGTATAACTTATTCCTTATTAAGCTAAACACTAGCATGTGCGTCATGGCCATACCAGTGCAGGACGATCTGCCACAAGTTACTAGATGTGACCACTCACCTGCTAAGCTTTACTCAATGCTACACCATCTATCCTCCTGATGAACCTTTATTTTGAAACGCGAAGAGCGCGAATGATAGAAGCATATAGCGAGTGGCATATTGTAACTAGACAGAGGATGCAAGGAGAGAGGCAAGATTAGGGAGGTAGCATTATGCTTATAAGGGAGCTATCTATACAAATCTATACAAATCCCTGCCTTTGTATTGTGCTCTTGCCTTAGTTGTGGGAACTGCTTTTCCTCTGCATGCACTCACACAATCTTAATTGCTCCTCTGTACATTATATTTTGTTGCCCCCTACATCTAGTGGTGTTAATACAGAATACTATATTTGCTCTTGATCCTGACACACCTCTAAGTGCAGCAATACACCGCAACAAATGAAATACTGCAGGGAATACAGCCAGTTAATCAGGGTGTCTCTCTGGCAGCTTTGGTGTACAGTTCGACATTTCTTGTGGGTTATCTACCTTAGAACTTGGGCAATGCTGCACAGTATCACAGAGTTAGCATCTCGTCATTAGTGATGAGCGGCATGGGCAATATTCAAATTCGCCATATTTCGCAAATATTTGGGCGAATATTCGTCATATATTTGATTATTTGATTATTTTCTTGATTGCAAAAATTGGCAGTGTAATATTCGCGTATTGTGCCCGCAATACAGGCGTGGGTCACTTTTGCTACATTTTTCAAGCTTCTAGAGACTGGAGAAAATGGTTGGCATGGCAGAACATTACAATAGTTTTACATGCAAATTGAGTGCTCCAAAACATTCGCGATTGCGCAAATTGGCAATTGATGAGTAGTGATGAGCGGCGGGGCAATATTCGAATTTGCGATATTTCGCGAATGTTTGGGTGAATATTCGCCATATATTCGAAAATTCGCAAATTCGTAATCTCCAGACATTATTTTCTTGTTTAAATACCTTTTAAATACCATCTTATGCTAATTTATGCGAATTTGTATGTTAATGTATGCAAATTTTTGTGCGAATTTTCGCAGACAAGAAAATAATGACATTATTTTCTTGCTTGCGAAAATTTGCATACAAAAAATTTGCATAAAGTGAATATTCGCAATTGCAAATATATTTTGCGATATTCTAAATATTCGCAAATTCTCGAAGTGCTGATATTCGCGATTAAAATTTGCAATTCGAAAATTCGTGATCAACACTATTGATGAGCATATTTTTGCTCAATACGGGCAACTTCACATTTTAGCAGGTCTGACTACATATTACTGATTGGTGTACTAAGTATTGTTGTGAACTTGTGACATCACAGCACTATGTATGTAGCATGCATGTATGGACAGCAGAACCTATCACTCTACCTAACACCCTGCACTTGAACCTCTCAGCTACACTTTATCACCATCTAACCTACACTGACTATTTCACACTAAGTATCTTTAATATATATATATATATATATATATATATATATATATTGAAAAAGAAAAACCGCAGCACTTCCGATGTGGTGATAACGTGGGATCCTTTATTCACCCGTGTAACGTTTCGATTATATATATATATATAAATAACAAAGAGAAACACAGCAGCACTCAAAAAAATGAAAAGTGGGTGCAATCCTTCCAAATCAGCAGGCTCAGCTGTCTACAGAATATACAAACGTACTGTCACATGTCAGGAAATGTCTAATATCATGTCGTTTGCCCGTACCTGGATGAGTGAAGTATTCACCTTTGATCATGTACCTACAATTTACACATCCCAAGCAAGGGAAGCTACCTGTTCTTTTAGGCCCCATATAGGTCTGTTTCAATTTTTTGGTCTGGACATCAGCCCTAATCAATTTATCCCGTAAATTGGGGGCTCGTCTATATGACATCAAGGGTGGTATGGAAAATTCCTCTATTTGTGGGTAATAGGAGTAATTTCCCACAAATAGAGTAATTTCCCACAAATAGAGGAATTTTCCATACCACCCTTGATGTCATATAGACGAGCTCCCAATTTACGGGATAAATTGATTAGGGCTGATGTCCAGACCAAAAAATTGAAACAGACCTATATGGGGCCTAAAAGAACAGGTAGCTTCCCTTGCTTGGGATGTGTAAATTGTAGGTACATGATCAAAGGTGAATACTTCACTCATCCAGGTACGGGCAAACGACATGATATTAGACATTTCCTGACATGTGACAGTACGTTTGTTGTGTACGTGCTGCAATGTCCATGTGGTCTCTTGTATGTTGGGGAGACCACATGTGACATAAAGACACGTCTCAACAATCACAGGTTCTCCATTAGACAGAAAAGAAAAGATCTACCTGTTCCCAAACATTTTGTGGACTGTGGGCACAATGAGAAAGACCTTGGATTCACTATTCTGGACCAAGTCTCTTTACCCCGCCTCGGTGGTGACCGGGCTTTGGCCCTCAAACAGAGGGAATTGAGGTGGATACACCGCCTACATACATTAAGACCACATGGATTAAATGTTGATTTTAGGTGGCATATAATATGAGGGTGCAAGTCCATTATTTGTATATCCAGTCCCTTCATTGGTGGAATAATACGTGAATACTGAAGGTGTTATATTCACAGTTTACTAATATACAATTTTTTTATATTTTAGATATCATCCTCAAGTTCTTTACAGCGGTGGGACTGCCATTCTTTGCTTTTGGTCACCTATCTAAGATCTTCACTACAGGGAACTAAACATAATCTGAGCGTGATGTGTGCATTCAGTGTTCGTGTACCTTGGGTTACAAACAGTATATCTGAATATGGGTAGTGGGACTGTTTGGGGAAGACTTTGTGTGTTGGGTGTTGGGCACACGTCTGTTCTCGACACATAATACGCATAATAGGCCAACAGTGATGACCATTGAAATTGGTATAACTGTGTGCCCCCCCCCAGGTCCACTTTTCCCACTCTTCTTTTCCCCCCTCTTTTTATATGTTTAAGGGTTAATGTACTGCCCCGATACTCCATGTTTTTTGGGGGCGGTTACCTTTATATGTAACCATTTACATGTTGCAGTACACTGTTTTGACCACACAGCATTATTTTTACCTATATTTTCCCTGTAGCTCTATGTGTTGTGGTAGCGACATATAGATATAGTTGCGCTTTTTACTTTGGCCGTAGAATACTCCACATTCCGCAGACTGCAATTTGCGTTTGTTGCGATGTTGTTGCCCAGGCGACGGTCACGTGACCATGTCACGTGAGCTTGTCGACCTGGGTGCACTCGTACTGACCCGGATGCAGGTTCTTGCTAGTGATGGAGGGTTCGGCGTCCTTGGTCTCCAGGAAGATCAGCTTGTGGCACGACGTGTCATCGCGTGATTGGAGGACGACTACATGACGTGAATTACGTCATGAGCCGTCCAGCTCCTGGAGCATGCGCACTAGTTGATGGGTGACGCTAAGCAGGCATGGCTTGTTTCCTTACCGCAGTGAGTTTATTTTATTAACTTTTAAATTCACACAGGTGTTGTATAATTTTCCATGGGGCTGGATATGCCTTGATGGACATGCACATATGGTGACTATTATTGTCCTAATTAGCACTTATGCACTTTATACTTTTTTGTATTGATTATGATACACATAATATATGCAATTTATTACTATGTATTTTATGAGCACATGGTTGTATTTGTGATGCTTTTCTACTAGATTTTATGTATATGATATGACTTGTTTTATTTATTACACTTAATCATGTTTAATTACACTGCTATGCACTATGGGTATATATACCCCTTGTGAACACCTTTTTGTATGCTTGAGAAAGACTGCATTGAGCAGTTGAAACGTTGCAGGGGAATAAAGGTCGATCCACTTGTTTTGTACCCCGGAGTGCTGCTTCAATTTTTTGGATTTATATATATATATATATTTATATATATATATGCTAAATAACTATGTAATGTGACAGCAAAATACAGAGCACAGCAATAACACTGCTGTCTCTCTCATAACTGTAAAAAAATGCAGAAAATGCCTGCAGGGAAGGTTCTTATATAGTAAATGGGCAGACAACTTTCTTATTGGTTGCTAGAGATGTTGCTAAGCTCAGACAAAGACATTGCTGCCTTCTCATTGGCCCACAAGCAAGAAGCAGGGAGGAATCACGTGTTAAGATGGAAAAAAATTACAAATATTCGAAAATTTGAATATATAGCACTATTTTCTAAATATTCGCGAATTCTCAAAGTGCCAATATTCGTTTCTAATATTCGCGCCCAACACTACTCGTCATAACATCTCGTCAGACAGTGAAATGAAGACTTTATAACATATGTTAGGGGATTTCTTTTAATATGCCCATAGGGGAGAGTTATCAAAACTGCTGTAAAGGAAAACTGGCTTAGCAGTAAAAAAAAAAAAAAGTCCCCTTTTTTTTCTCAAAAGTGCTTTGAAAAAATGAACAGCATAATTTGATTGGTTGCTATGGACAACTAATTCAGTTTTCCTTTATACCAGTTTAATAAATCTCCCCCATATGGTTTGTCTCAGTGAACGTCACTTGTTGCCAAAGATGGAGCAGAAGTAGAGAAGTAGAGAACTTAACGTATCTTAACTGGTTCACTACGTACAATAGTGTACTAATGCTGTACATGAAGGAATTCAAAATGTTATTTGAAGCATAACAACATTTCTATTAGATATCATTATAAGAAATTGCTGGCAGGACTTTTTTTCCCTCTAAAATAATGGATTTCCGATGAAAATTGCTAAAACAGGAGGAAAATAACGCATAACGGATTTTCAGGATCGATTTTTTTTACAGTTTCCATTTTTTGACAGATCAGAAGAACGGAAAATGAAATGGTGATGTGAACCTTAGCTGGGAGTGGTCACAATGTTAACCCCTCTATTTAACCCCATCATATGTACAAGTAAGATGCCCTATTATGACATACATGAACGTAAAGTGATGCACTGACATCACTAGTGCCCTTATGAGCATCGGGGTTGCCAAATGTATATTCAAAGACAGTCCATAAAAAGGAGATTTTGACCAATGTTCAAAGTAAACTTATATTCATGTTTGGTTTTCTGATTGGTTCTTAAATATTATTCCTACTTAAGAAGATTGGCTAACCTATCTTGCAAAGAACCAAAAGAGAGGAGACTGGCAACCAAGATAAGTGTACTGTCGCTCAAATGGTAGAGGTTAGAGAAAGGTCAGTTTTCTACCATTCAACCATTTACTTATCAAAACTGCATGTGGTGTAAGCAAAGGGGGATTTACACACATATAAAAATAAGATGACATAACTACAAAAGCTTGCAGAATTCTAAACTACCTAGTTCCTTACCAGGCTTATTTTCCATTTTTTTTACTACATCTGTCTTTAAAAGCTATATTATATTTCCGTTTAGTTTTGTAAATAATGTGTGCCTTTTTCAATGAGATATTAGCTTTATTTTTATTTCATTTTTATTTTAGTATTTTTTTAAGGAAAAATTTTAAAAAAGAGGAAAAGTTATTTTTTTTCACTTTTTTTTGGTTAATAGCACAATATGCAACTAATGTATATATATATATATATATAGAGTAGGGAAGGTAGGAAGGCAGCACACAATCACAAGTGGGTGCAACTCCGGCTATTCGACCAGCACTCGGTCTGACAATAATATCATAGAAAAATGCCAGCAGCACTCCGGTGTCTTCAAAAAAGTGTAAAATTTATTCACCCATTCGTCTAACAGCGACGTTTCAACCGCTCCTTGCGGTCTTTCTCAAGCTATGCATACAAGTGCTCCATACGTGTCATATAAAGACCAAACAATTAAACATCATAATTGCATTAATTATCAAAAAGTGCATAATATTGTATCAAATTGGTGACATAAATAATTTCTCTTATTAAAATTCATTCCATCTCATAAATCTCAACAATTCATGTATAATAATAAAGTGCTTGTGCATATACATAAGTGTTATAGATCCACATAAGTGTATAACAATACATAATTAGTCATATCATGTGCTCAGGTGTAACAGTGTTAGTGATTAAAAACCTGCAATCACTAGGGGTAACCCTCATGGCGAGTCCAGGAAGACAGGGATCCCACGGCGTCATATAATCCACATTGCGCTTGCGCGCGTTGACAATTAACTCCCTTCACTATACCATAACAAAGATGGCTCAGTCAGTCAGCACTCCTCACTGCGCATGTCTAACCTGCGTCATCGCTGACACAGCCATCACATGTTGTTCAATTGCTACCTCTAGCCATAACTATATCACATGATCAATTCCCTATACGTCATATCAGATGACTTAATCAGCTCCTTTGTTTATATCTCAAAATCAGCTTATACTTAATATGGACATCTCAATTTGGGGTGGCATTATTATCGCTATCTCAATCCCTTGATTTAGCGATCTATACCCGGGATGGTTCATACGTCATTAGTGATCATCACTATGAATCGTGCTCACCATACCCTTTACCCTCATTTTATCCACTTTTAGTATTATCACATTCAGCTCACTATCTTGTAAAAGGAGAATGTAGGGATATATTGTCATGTGACCAATTAAAATTCACTATAAAGAGAGGTGCCGATCAGCTGAGCCACATCTGTATAGATATAGGAATTATTTAATAATTAATTCACCATCAACATTATTCTTATTAATCATCCAAGTATTTATAAAAACAAAGAAAATTATAAAAATATATCTCTACGCCTTCTGGGATTCCCGGTGTTCCTGAAGTCTCCTAGATTGCAGAAGGAATTTGTAGCTTGGATCCATCTATAAAAATCACACAAGGACACAATTATTATCTCATACAAATGTGCACTTGCTACATGACATATATCAGATAGGAGGAGCAAAGGAACAGCGGAAATACCATGAGCAACAACCTCATACAATCCTAAAGTCTACATTAAGTCCCATGGGTCTCAGTGTTCTCAATGTAAAAATCCAGTATAGTTCTCGCTTTTTAACACCTTACTTCTATCTCCACCACGTCTGCCCAGTTGTATTTGTTCCAGAATCCTGAATCTGAGATCTCCCTCAGTATGTCCTGCCTCCTTAAAATGTTTTGAGACAGGTAAGTTCATTTTTCTTTTCTTATCGAGTATCTATGTTGGTTAAGTCTTGTTTTAACATCCCACGTGGTCTCCCCACATACCATAAGCCACAAGGGCAGGTCAGTAGGTAGACCACGTATGATGAATCACAGGTTAGGTACTGTTTTATCTTAAAAGTCTTCTTGACCACAGGGCTATAAAATGTATTACCCTTCAATAATAAACAACAATTAACACAATTGTGGCAAGGGTAACATCCAGTCCGAGTGGACCCACAAAATGATCTAATGTCTTTCTTATTACTCCCCACATCTGATTTTACTATTCTGTCCCCTATATTTCTATTCCTTTGGTAGGAGAACAATGGAGGTACCTGAAATTCCATAATCTGTGGAAAGCTATTGGAGAGAATTCTCCAATGTCTTCTCACAATAGATGCAATTGCAGGACTCTCAGCTGAATATTGTGAAATATATGGAAGACGTGGATTAGATGTCTTTTTTGTCTTTGGGTATCTTGTGCAGCTTTAGCTTGACTTTCATAAATCAATTTTTTGGGGTATCCACGGGCAGTGAATTTCTGTCCCATCTCTGTCATCCTATTCTTCCTCTTACACTCATCCCCCACTATTCTTTTTACTCTTAAAAGTTGGCTAAAGGGTAAAGACCTCACCATAGGGCGTGGGTGATAGCTATCATACCTTAATAGCGTGTTTTTGTCGGTTGGTTTCACATATAGATCTGTTGATAAGGTATCATCATGTATTTGAATCTCTGTATCAAGAAACTGCATTGTTTGAGTCGAGTACACTACTGTAAATTTTACTGTAGGATCGATCTCATTCAGATATGCGTGGAAGGCGAGGAGGTCCAACGTGGCGCCGGTCCACACCAGGAAAATGTCATCTATATAGCGCCACCACCCCAGAACATGTCTGGAGTGGGGGCTGCCATACACAAACCTCTCCTCCAGGTGGGACATATAGATGTTAGCATAAGTCGGCGCCACGTTAGACCCCATCGCCACACCACGCATCTGAATGTAAAAATCGTCCTGAAACAAAAAATAATTTTTGGTCAATACAAACTGCAATAAATTTAGAATAAAGTTCTGGCATTCCTGGGTATAATCAGATCCACTTAAACAATCCCGTACAGCCTGAAGGCCCCGCCCATGATCTATCGAGGTGTATAAACTACACACATCGAAAGATACAAGGACGGAACCCTCAGGTACACGTAACCCCTGATTTTAGTTAAAAATCCCCGTATCTCTAATGAAGGATTTAGCAGACATAGCATATCTCCTCAGGATTTTGTCTAGGAATATTGCTACATTGCAAGAAAGAGAACCCCTGCCAGACACAATCGGGCGTCCAGGGGGAGTTTCTAAATTCTTGTGAATCTTCGGGAGTGTATATAAAATTGGCGTACATGGCTTCTCACAATACAAGTAGGTAAATAACTTGTCATCAATGATGCCCCCCATTCGTGCATCATTCAGAATATCTCGCAACTCTTTCAAGAGTTCATATTTCGGATCATGTTTCACCAATTTATATACCTGTGTATCACCCAATTGTCCCTGAATTTCCTGCACATAGTCACCGGTATCCATGACCACAACCCCACCACCTTTATCAGCTGATTTGATGGTGAGGCTGTGGTCGGAAGCCAGTGACTGAAGCGCAGCAATCTCATCACTAGTCATATTGCTCTTTCTCAAAGGTTTATCCTCCGTATCTGCTCTTAGACCCTCAAGATCCCGTTTGACTGCTAGCCTGAAAGTTTCAATTGCAGGGTGTTCTATCCACGCATTCCACGCATATCTGAATGAGATCGATCCTACAGTAAAATTTACAGTAGTGTACTCGACTCAAACAATGCAGTTTCTTGATACAGAGATTCAAATACATGATGATACCTTATCAACAGATCTATATGTGAAACCAACCGACAAAAACACGCTATTAAGGTATGATAGCTATCACCCACGCCCTATGGTGAGGTCTTTACCCTTTAGCCAACTTTTAAGAGTAAAAAGAATAGTGGGGGATGAGTGTAAGAGGAAGAATAGGATGACAGAGATGGGACAGAAATTCACTGCCCGTGGATACCCCAAAAAATTGATTTATGAAAGTCAAGCTAAAGCTGCACAAGATACCCAAAGACAAAAAAAGACATCTAATCCACGTCTTCCATATATTTCACAATATTCAGCTGAGAGTCCTGCAATTGCATCTATTGTGAGAAGACATTGGAGAATTCTCTCCAATAGCTTTCCACAGATTATGGAATTCCAGGTACCTCCATTGTTCTCCTACCAAAGGAATAGAAATATAGGGGACAGAATAGTAAAATCAGATGTGGGGAGTAATAAGAAAGACATTAGATCATTTTGTGGGTCCACTCGGACTGGATGTTACCCTTGCCACAATTGTGTTAATTGTTGTTTATTATTGAAGGGTAATACATTTTATAGCCCTGTGGTCAAGAAGACTTTTAAGATAAAACAGTACCTAACCTGTGATTCATCATACGTGGTCTACCTACTGACCTGCCCTTGTGGCTTATGGTATGTGGGGGAGACCACGTGGGATGTTAAAACAAGACTTAACCAACATAGATACTCGATAAGAAAAGAAAAAATGAACTTACCTGTCTCAAAACATTTTAAGGAGGCAGGACATACTGAGGGAGATCTCAGATTCAGGATTCTGGAACAAATACAACTGGGCAGACGTGGTGGAGATAGAAGTAAGGTGTTAAAAAGCGAGAACTATACTGGATTTTTACATTGAGAACACTGAGACCCATGGGACTTAATGTAGACTTTAGGATTGTATGAGGTTGTTGCTCATGGTATTTCCGCTGTTCCTTTGCTCCTCCTATCTGATATATGTCATGTAGCAAGTGCACATTTGTATGAGATAATAATTGTGTCCTTGTGTGATTTTTATAGATGGATCCAAGCTACAAATTCCTTCTGCAATCTAGGAGACTTCAGGAACACCGGGAATCCCAGAAGGCGTAGAGATATATTTTTATAATTTTCTTTGTTTTTATAAATACTTGGATGATTAATAAGAATAATGTTGATGGTGAATTAATTATTAAATAATTCCTATATCTATACAGATGTGGCTCAGCTGATCGGCACCTCTCTTTATAGTGAATTTTAATTGGTCACATGACAATATATCCCTACATTCTCCTTTTACAAGATAGTGAGCTGAATGTGATAATACTAAAAGTGGATAAAATGAGGGTAAAGGGTATGGTGAGCACGATTCATAGTGATGATCACTAATGACGTATGAACCATCCCGGGTATAGATCGCTAAATCAAGGGATTGAGATAGCGATAATAATGCCACCCCAAATTGAGATGTCCATATTAAGTATAAGCTGATTTTGAGATATAAACAAAGGAGCTGATTAAGTCATCTGATATGACGTATAGGGAATTGATCATGTGATATAGTTATGGCTAGAGGTAGCAATTGAACAACATGTGATGGCTGTGTCAGCGATGACGCAGGTTAGACATGCGCAGTGAGGAGTGCTGACTGACTGAGCCATCTTTGTTATGGTATAGTGAAGGGAGTTAATTGTCAACGCGCGCAAGCGCAATGTGGATTATATGACGCCGTGGGATCCCTGTCTTCCTGGACTCGCCATGAGGGTTACCCCTAGTGATTGCAGGTTTTTAATCACTAACACTGTTACACCTGAGCACATGATATGACTAATTATGTATTGTTATACACTTATGTGGATCTATAACACTTATGTATATGCACAAGCACTTTATTATTATACATGAATTGTTGAGATTTATGAGATGGAATGAATTTTAATAAGAGAAATTATTTATGTCACCAATTTGATACAATATTATGCACTTTTTGATAATTAATGCAATTATGATGTTTAATTGTTTGGTCTTTATATGACACGTATGGAGCACTTGTATGCATAGCTTGAGAAAGACCGCAAGGAGCGGTTGAAACGTCGCTGTTAGACGAATGGGTGAATAAATTTTACACTTTTTTGAAGACACCGGAGTGCTGCTGGCATTTTTCTATGAATATATATATATATATATATATATATATATATATATATATATAATGTCCCTTTTCCATAACAATAGTTTTTTTTATATATGGGACTAGAAGCAAAGGTGTGTGGTGGAGTGTTTTTTAAATAATTTTTTTATTTTGTCTCTTTTTTTAAATACAGCCCCAGAGAGGTTGAACAAGGCTGTACAGCCTCACTGAGAAGCTGATCTGAGTCTGCTAAGACCTAGGAGCTTGCTAAAACCCCCGTCTTCCAGCGATCATATGACCTCTGGGACCGGAGCAGGAAGTGGCATTACTGATTCCTGATCTGTATACACAGTGCTTGTTGAGCACTGTATATAAAATTATGTGGAAGGCAGGGACAGTGAAAAATAGTCTCTGCCTTCTATAAGGGAAGCATGGCTTTTACTGACAATGGGCTCCCTTCTCCTACACTATTAGTATGCAACTGCAATCTCAACAAGGAGGATTTAAACCATCCATCCATAGATGAAGAATGACCACCCAGATATATATAGTTAACAGGCAGTTGGAAAATGGTTAAACAACAATATTAGTAAATGCTTGAAGATCATTGGTTTCAACCTGGTTTATAATTTCCTGTCATTCTGGATGTTTATGGTAAAATATCATCAGAGATATCTACTTGTTTATAATCTTTAGTATAGCACATTTCCCCTGAGAATTTTTATGTGTACAACTATTAAAATAATAATTATTATTAAAACATTATTATTAATTATTATTATTATTATTAATATTATTATTATTATTAAAATAGATGAGCAAATTTCTCAAAAATTAGATTCGGCTGGTCGCAAAAATTTGGTTTGATCCGAATTTATTTATGGCGAATCGCGTTATAAACGGCTAATTCCTGGCTGCTGAGTAGAGATATCGCGAATATAAAAATTTCCGTTCAAAAATGGCGAACGCGAACTTCTGTAAATGTTCGTGAAGGGGCGAATCACCATAGACTTCAATAAGCAGGTGAATTTTAAAAACCCACAGGGACTCTTTCTGGCCACAATAGTGATGGAAAAGTTGTTTCAAGGGGACTAACACCTGGACTGTGGTATGCCGGAGGGGGATCCATGTCAAAACTCCCATGGAAAATTACGTAGTTGACGCAGAGTCGGGTTTTAATCAATAAAGGGCATAAATCACCTAACATACCTAAATTGTTTGGAATAACGTGATTTAAAACATCCAGTGTGTGTATACGATCAGGTATGATGTTGTATCGATCAGGTAGTGTAAGGGTTACGCCCGCTTCACAGTGATAGAGCAAACTCTGACAGACCAAACTCCCCATTTAACGCACTGCAAACAACTGCAAACAGTCCATTTGCACAACCGCAAACTCCCCATTTGCACAACCTCAAACTCCCCAATTGCACAAGGTGCAGTGTGTGTATACGATCAGGTATGATGTTGTATCGATCAGGTAGTGTAAGGGTTACGCCCGCTTCACAGTGATAGAGCAAACTCTGACAAACCAAACTCCCCGTTTAACGCACCGCAAACAACCGCAAACAGTCCATTTGCACAACCGCAAACTCCCCATTTGCACAAGGTTGGATACCAAGGTAGCCATGTCCCGTTCCTTGTCCTCACTGACGTCATTGAAGGTCTCTTCGTCCACCCAGCCACGTACAACACCAAGAGTCCCTGAAAGGTGACAACAAGCCCTCTGGGACGCCTGCTGTGGTTGGTCTTCCACCTCCTCAAAGCCACCTTCCTCTTCTGACTCCTCTTCTTCAGACTCCTCTCTCTGCATTGCTGCAGGTCCAGCAATCACCGACGACAAGGCTGCTTCTGGTGGTGATGGTGACCACAACTCTTCCTCTTCATGCTCATCTACGGCCTGATCCAGCACTCTTCGCAGGGCACGCTCCAGAAAAAACGCATATGGGATGAGGTCGATGATGTTGCCTTGGTTTGACTGACCAGGTTTGTCACCTCCGCAAAAGGACGCATGAGCCTACAGCCATTGTGCATGAGCGTTCAGTAACGCGGCCAAAAAATACCCAGCTCCACAGAGGCTGTCCTCTTTTGTTTAAATTTAAAACAATCGGTTCTTACCAGTTTAATCTCTGTTTTGTCCCCTATCAGGGGCCGGTGTATGGAATAGATTTTAGGAACCGGGAGATGGAAAAAGATGGTTGGTCGGTCCTCTTTCTTCCAATTTGTGGCACTGCTCGTGCACCGTGCAATTTACTGTGCCACCCTGGTGGGCAGTGGGCACAGTACAGTCTGTGGGCCTGACACACACTGCAAGGAACTGTGCCACCCGATATGAGTGGTGGGCACTGGCAGTGGGCACAGTACATTCTGTGGGCCTGACACACAATGGCAGGCAACTGCAATTATATTAAAGGTAAAAATTTAATGACTTTTTTATCTGCAAGGAACTGTGCCACCCTATATGAGTGGTGTGCACACAGTACAGTCTGTGGGCCTGCAGCCTCTTACACACGGGCAGGCAACTGCAATATATATATAGAAAAAATAAATAAAAGCAGACTGATGTACCAGCCCTAAAAAGGGCTTTTTGGGGTGCTGTCAAGACGCTGTTCTTACAGCAGATGGCCCTTTCACACAAGCGAGTTTTCCGCGCGTTTGCAATGCGTGACGTGAACGCATAGCATCCGCACTGAATCCTGACCCATTAATTTCAATGGGTCTGTGTACATAAGGTTTTTTTTTAACACATCATTTGTGCGTTGTGTGAAAATCGCAGCATGTTCTATATTCTTGCGTTTTTCACGCAGCCCTAGCCCCATAGAAGTGAATGGGGCTGCATGAAAAATGCATTGCATCCACAATGCAAGGAGATGTTGTTTGTAAACCTTCAGTTTTTATCACGCTTGTGAAAAACGCATCAAAATGCATTGCACTCGTGTGGAAAAAAATGAACAACTGAACACAATCATAGGCAAAACTGAATGGCTTTAAATTGCACAGTTTTCACTGAACGCATCCACAATGCATACGGACCTAATCCGGACACGCTTGTGTGAAAGAGACCGATGAGTCTTTGGGGACTTGAGTGGATACTGGCCTAGCTAACGCTTTCCTTATTAATTCAGCAGCAGCAGCACTCTCCCTGCTCTAAATAACACTGCAGCTTCAGAATGAATGTAAGATGGATGCTGTCCTTGCTTTTTGATAGGAGGTGGGAGGGTCTGGGAGGGAGGATATGCTGATTTGCTGTAATGTGTCTGCTGACTGTGAGGTACAGGGTCAAAGTTTGCTCAATGATGACGTATAGGGGGCGGACCCATACGTTAACCCACCACGGCGAACGCGAACATGCGATGTTCGCCGGGAACTGTTCGCCGCCGAATAGTTCGGGACATCTCTACTGCTGAGAGCCTTTATAGTGGTGTAGAACACTGTGCATTAACACGCATAGGGAGTCTGCTGTGGTAGTAAAACAATACTGTAAGTCAGTATGACATGCAGATAACAGGCGTCGCTCTTAGAATCACTGCACACTTCAATTATTTGAGCTGTTACGGGGCCAAAATTGACCAAATAACTCAAGTGTGAACTCAGCCTTACAGGTCAATGTTAGCATTAAGAAGAAGCGCACTCCTTTTACATCGTCGACAGCTGATTCTACATAGATGTCTACAGAACCTGTTCTATTAAATGCTTACACAAGTAGAGCCCCCAGAGTGGAGATGGTGTCAGCAGTAAAGTTTTCACTGATTATTTTGCCCTTCCTCTGATCTGTCAGAACAATAACCCCCAAAAAACGGATCCTGTTTGTGGAGCATCTGCCTTCACTCTGTCAGCATTTGGTCAGTAATCCATCATTATTGCCAAAGCCAAAAAAATATCAGGAGTGGACCCAAAATAAAGATGACATGTGAATGAAAGATTAGCATGTCTTCTGTGTTTTGTACCCAGTCCTGCTTTTGGCTACCAAATCATAGGCCAATTCTGATGCAAAATAGGGACCATGTCATGCAGGCCTTACAGAATTTACATAGACAGGATCCGTAGTGCGTCTCATTTTTCCTTCCTTCTGACAGATCAGAAGAAGGGTCAAATAAATGATGATGTCAGTCAGGCTGAAAGGTAAAATAGTGGACCAGTCATGAAGTGGGGAAGGTGGGAAAAGCATGAGAAGTCCACAGAGTTGCCCTCTGACATAGTGGTGAGGTGGAAGCAGCACGAGTTGACCACAGATTGGCCCAATGACAGAGTCTGGAGGTGGAGGCAGCATCAGGAGGAGGCCACAGAGTGGCACAATGTCAGTGTGGAGGTGACAGCAGCAGCATCAGTAGGCCACAGAGTGGCACAATGACAGTGTGGAGGTGACAGAAGCATCATCAGGAGGCCACAGAGTGACAAGGTGACATAGTGTTGAGGTAGCAGCATGAGGAGACCACAGACTGGCACATTGACAGAGTGTGGAGGTGGCAGCAGCATCAGGAGGCCACGCAGCGGCACAACGACATAGTGTTGAGGTGGTGGCAGTAGCAGCATCAGGAGGACACCACAGGGTGGCACAATGACAGTGTGGAGGTGTTAGCAGAATCAGGAGTCCACAAAGTGGCACAATGACATAGTGTGGAGGTGGCGGCAGCAGAAGCATCAGGAGAAGGCCACAGGGTGGCACAATGATAGTGTGGAGGTAGCAGCAGCAGCATCATCAGGAGACCACAGAGTGGCAAAATGACATAGTGTGGAGGTGGCAGCAGCATCAGGAGGCCACAGAGTGAAAAGTAGTTTCTTCACTAGACGGGTGAAGAAAGCTGCTGATCAGCGACTTAAGACAAGTTGCTGTTGATGGAGCTGGAACTGTGGAACTGCCACAGCAGCCATGGCAGAGCAACGTGAACATAGAGGGCGCCCCCCGGTCAAACCTGCGATGCAATGGACGATGGCGCAGATAGACAGTGGCCAACTGACTACATAGGATGTCTCTATAGTAGTTCAATTTGTCATCCCTCTCAGAGGATCTAAAAAAGGTCCACATTGTGGAACCGGTAGCCAGGGTCTAACAAGGTGAAGAGCCAGAAGTCATCCCTCTGCCGAATGGTGACAATGGTGACACAAGCAAATGAGCATGCATCGAGTGTCCATCTCCACAGCATACTTCCACGGTGTGTCTGGGTCCTCTGTCTCTTCTTCTGCATTGCCCTGTAGCTCCTCTGGCTGCTCCTGCTCCTCCTCTCCTGTCACCTATGGAGAAAAAACACCCATTTCACTACACATTGCTTGTGCTCCAATATCCTCCTCTTCCTCCAGTTTTGCCCCCACAGGGCTCATATGGCTGTGAGATTTAGGTGCTAGGTCTCCAGTCCCCTGACCAGCCAGATTTACCAGCATCTGTTCCAGGACATAAAGCAGTGGAATTACGTTGTTTATCCCGTAGTCCTGACGACTGACAAATAACGCGGCCTCCTCAAAGGTCCTGAGCAAACGGAAGGTGTCACGCATGAGCTGCCACCAGCTGACATCGAAGTTACACAAGGGAGTACTCCTGTCCACTTGAATCATCAATAAATCGTTTATGGTCTTTCTCTGTTCGTAAAATCGGTCCAACATATGGAGGGTGGAATTCCAATGGGTGGAAACGAGGCTCAAGGAGGGTATGCTTGGCCATGTACAAGTGGCTGAAGTGCATGCAAAGTTTCTTGGCCATTTTTAGGATGTCTTGCAGATGAGTGGAAGACTTCAAGAACCGCTTGAGAACCAGACTGAACACATGTGCCAGACAGGACGCTTGGCTCAGCCTTGCTTGACACAGCCCCGACACTATGTTCTTCCCATTGTCAGTCACCATGGTTACGATTTTGAGTTGTCGCGGAGAAAGTCAAGATTGGATTTCTTGATGATGGACGCGGAGCATTTCCTCCACTGTGTGACTCAATTCGCCCAGGCAAACCAGGTGCAGAACAGCGTGACACCGCCGTGCCATGCATATGTGGTATGCTGGAGAGGTACAGTGAATTGTCCCTGCATTGGAGGCTGAGGACACGGTGAAGGATGAGGAGGCAGAGGCAGACATTGTTGCAGGACCAACGGAGTGAGAACATGGAGGCGGAAGAGGCGTCACCTGGCCAAGTTGTTGGTGTGGCTTTGCAGGAACCACATTCACCCAGTGGGCCATAAATGACATGAATTGTCCCTAACTGTAGTTATAGCTCCACACGTCACTGCACTGCACTTTGGCAGACACCGACAAGCTCAAGAGATGATGGGAAAGACAGACAGCTCCCTTCAGCTGAGGTGGTGGAGCCTTGACTGCCTGAAATTGGTTGCTTGCCAATGGGTGATACAGCGGTTGCAGGTTGCACCAAAAAATTGGAGCCATGGTTCTCCCAGGCAACTTTATGCATATGTTGACACAGGGCCGTGGTGCCAACATTGGCACCCTGGCCATGCTTCACTTTCTGCCCACAGATTCTACAAATGGCCATGTTCACCTTCTCTTGCAGCTTTTACAAAAAAACTGCCACACCGCCGAGTAGGTGATTTTCCACCAACACTCCGCACTGACTGACTGCTACTGCCGCTGCTTCCTTGAACACCTGCACCACTACTTTTCAGGTAGGCTCCTGCGAAGCTGGTGGTCTACCCTGGGTACGTTTTGCTCCAGACCTCCCACTGCTGCCACCCTACTTACTCCCGGCCACGCTAGCAACTTGTTAGCTCTGCCGCTGCCTCACGGGCAAGCTGCCATCCTATTCTCCCAATAATGATAAAGCCCCTAATTCACCTGGCTCCCAAGTGAGATCAGCTACACCATCATCATCAAGTACTGTCTGCACATCACTGATGTCCTCCTCAATGGTCTCTAGGTCAGGAGCCTGACCGCTCGCAACACCAGCTCCCATGCTACTCTCCTCATCACTACTTGCCCGCTTACCAGAGGAAGCAGTCGATGTATCCTCCACATCTTGGCTGCCCAGTAGCTGCTGACTGTCCTCTAGTATCTCATCCTCGCTATATAGTGGAGCTGAGCCACATCATATAATACAACTTTGGCTAAGGGAACGCATAAGGACAGAGAAAAGTTGAGGACAGGTGAGGGCTCAGGGGACGCTCTCGGGCCATGCCAACTAAGGGTTGTGTCTGACAAACCTGCTGACTCTTGGCTGGGGGTGTCTGTTGTCACTTGGGACGAAGTGGATGTCTGAGTCAACCATTCAAGTACTGCTGGGTTGCTGGTCAAGACAGGAGCACTAAATGACAACAGGAGATCAGGCCTCTCGATGCGACTCCTGCTCCTCGCCCCCTTGCTTTGCTGCAATCTGTGCCTGTGCCAGAAATATTTAGAGCTCTGCCACTCCCTTGTGAAGAGCCTGGTACTTTTCTGCCTCGCATACTAGATCAAATAAAAAAAATTAAAAGGAAATTAAAACACCCCTAAAAAGTCTGTAATTTTCTCACTTCACCACACAACGGCTAATAAGCCCTTTTTTCCCCCCCACTAATACAAGCCAAAATGGTCTTCAGAACATATAACTGCAATGCTAAACGGCAAATATATATTTTTTTGTGCCACTAATACACGCTGAAAAGGACTTTAGAACATATAACTGCACCACTAAACGGCAAATAGGTTCTTACTTTTTTCCACTTATGCACTCCACAAAAGGCTTTAGAACATATAACTGCACCACTAAACGGCAAATATATACTTCTTTTGCCACTAATACACGCCAAAAGGGCTGTAATTTTCTAACTTCACCACACAACGGCTACGTTTTTTTGGTGTTACTAAAACACGCCAAAAAGGGTTTTGAAACATATAACAGCACCGCTGAACTGCAAATAATATATATATTTTTGCCACTAATACGCGCCAAAAAGGGCTTCAGAACATATAACTGCACCACTAAACAGCAAATAGGCCATTATTTTTTTCCACTTATACACGAGACAACAGGATTTAGAACATATAACTGCACCGCTGAACTGCAAATAATATATAATTTTTTGCCACTAATACACGCCAAAAAGGGCTTCAGAACATATAACTGCACCGCTGAACGGCAAATAGTATATATTTTTTTGCCACTAATACACGCCAAAAAGTGCTTTGAAACATATAACTGCTAAATGACAAATATATGTTTTTTGCCACAAATACTGGCCAAAAAGGGCTTTAGAATATATAACTGCAACGCTGAACGGCAAATACATATTTTTTTGTCACTAATAAATGCTAAAAAGGGCTAAAATTTTCACTTTACCACACAACGCAAACAGTTTTCTTATACCACTAATACATGCCAAAAAGGGCTTTAGAACATATAACTGCACCGCTGAGCGGCAAATAATATATATTTTTTGCCATTAATACACGCCAAAAAGGGCTTTAGAACATATAACTGCACCGCTGAACAGCAAATAATATATATTTTTGTGCCACTATTACATACAAAAAAGGACTTTAGAACATATAACTGCACCGCTGAACGGCAAATAATATATATCTTTGTTGCCACTAATGCATGCCAAAAAGGGTTTTAGAACATATAACTGCACTGCTGAACGGCAAATATATATTTTTTGCCACTAATACTGGCCAAATGACGCATGTTCGGCTCAGGCGTAGACAGGGAGAGCATCGGGTAGGAAGAAAAAGACGAGAGCAAAATCTGTTGGTTTTTGTATCCAATACTGAACTGCATCTAAAAACACTGTCTATATTACAACTTCCATTAATCTTGGCCTAGTTTAGTGTCCAAAATCTGTTGGTTTTTGTACCCTATGCTGAACTGCATCTAAAAACACTGTCAATATTACAACTTCTATTAATCTGGGCCTATTGTAGTGTCCAAAATCTTTCGGTTTTTGTATCCAATACTAAACAGCATCTGAAAACATTGTCTATATTACAACTTCCATTAATCTGGGACTATTTTAGTGTCCAAAATCTGATGGTTTTTGTATCCAATACTGAACTGCATCTAAAAACACTGTCTATATTACAACTTCCATTAGTCTGGTCCTAGTATAGTGTCCAAAATCTGTTGTTTTTTGTATCCAATACTGAACTGCATGTAAAACCACTGTCTATATTGCAACTTCCATAAATTTGGGCATAGTATAGTGTCCAAAATCTGTGGTGTTCTGTAACCAATACTGTCCTACATCAGAAAACTGTGTCTTTAGCGGACAGTAAAACAATCTGCGCCACATCTACAGACAAAACCATTAATATGAAGAAGGCGAGCACAAAGGGACAGGGAAGTGGGCGTGATGCTGATGGTACAAGCAGAGGCCGTGGCCCTGGGCACAATGAAATGGTGCCTGCTGCCAGTGCAGCTTTAAAAACAAGAAAATCCACCTTACTTTGTCGTCCAAGTCGGACCAGTGCGAACAGTTGATCGGTTGGATCGCTGAAGATAATGCTTCCAGTCGGTGAAGCACCACCTTCTCTTCTACTAAGTCCAGTCTCTGTAGCCAAGAGTCAGATCAACCGAATACTCACTCTGATCCTCCTATCTCCCAACATGTCGAGTCTTCCCAAACAAGCGATCCCACACTAGGATATTCACATGACCTCTTTTCATCGCCAGTACTTTGTTTGGCTCTCTCACCAAGCACGCTTAAAGAGGTGCCTGAGATATTGTTCCTTGATTCCCAACCTCTTGAGCCTTCACATTCTCAAGAAGATGACGGTGGTGAATGGCAATCAGTCATTCACGAGGTGAATAATGAAGAGACACAGATGTCGATCACTGAGGTTGTGGTTAGGTCAAGTCAGGTGGATGAGCAGAGTGAGGAAGTAGAAGAGGAGGTGGTGGACGATGAGGTCACTGACCCAACATGGGAAGGTGAAAAGCTGAGCAAGAACAGCAGTACAGAGGGGAAGGGATCTGCAGCACCGCCCCAGTCTGGAAGAGTCAGTGGGGTTGCAAAAGGGAGACGTAGCCCCACTCCAAACAGGCCCGCAACCGTTACATGGAGACCCCCATGCGTAAATCTACCTTGCCAAGGGGTAGGTGTTCTGCAGTATGGCGCTTTTTTTAGGAAAGTGCAGATAACAAAAGATTGGTAGTTTTCAACCTGTGCTATACCGAAATGAGCCAGGACGTGAACACTAGCAACCCCGCCACATGGCATCAAAGCACCCTAGTAAGTGGGCCGAATGCCTGGGTCCACAATCTGGGTCTGCGGGTCACACTACTGCCCCATCTTCCCCTGTGTTACGCACTGCTGGCCAATCCCCTGTCGAAGGCGCAGGCCCGGATACCCCCCAGACCTGGACCTTCACATGAACCGTCAGCAACAACATATACTTCCTGTCCCAGCACAGCGTCAAAATGTCGATAACACAGGCATTTGAACACAAGTGCAAATACCCACCCACCCCCAGGTCATAGCACTATATGCGCAACTTTCTAAATTACTGGCCCTTGAAATTTTGCCATTTAGGCTTGTGGACACTGAGGCCTTCCGCAGCCTGATGTCGGCGGCCGTCCCTCAGTAAGCAGTCCCCAGGAGCCACTATTTTTCACGGTGTGCTGTGCCCGCCTTACACCAGCATGTGTCCAACAACATCACCCGTGCCCTGACCAACGCACTTACTGGGAAGGTCCACTTCGCCACGGACACATGGACCAGTACTGGTGGCAAGGGACGCTACATTTCCCTTACCACACACTGGGTGAAAGTTGTGGAGGCCGGGAGTGAGTCTTACCCTGGGAGGGCACAGCTGCTACCTTCGCTCAGCATTGCAGGCCCTACGTCCATCAGGGTCTCCGCCAGCAGTTATGTTACTGGCTCTAACCCCCACTTCTCCTCCTCTGCTGGCTCCTCCTCCACTTCCACCTCCAACAGCAGTCAGCCATCAGTCGCTAGCTGGAAGCAGTGTAGCACCGCTCGGCAACCTGACACACATCCCATGCCTAGCCCAAGTCTTAAACTTAGTGGTTCAGCAGTTTATAAAAACTTACCCCAATTTGGCAGAGCTACAAGTGAATGCGCGCGGTTTGTGTGCCCGTTTCCGCAAGTTGTCCACAACTTCAGCCGGTCTGTCAACGCTGCAGCAGCGCATGCGGCTTCCAGCTCACTGACTGTTGTGCGACGTGAGCCCGCGCTGGAACTCTACATTCTACATGTTGGCCAGGCTTTGTGAGTAGCAGAGGGCAGTTTTGGAATATGGTTATCACCTTTCCAGTCAACTGCCACAATTCACAAGTGAGGAATGGGCATTGATGTCAGACCTCTGTGAGATTTTAAAAAACTTTGATGAATCCACACAGATGGTTAGTAACGATAACACTATTATCAGCGTAACCATCCCACTGCTGTGTCTACTTAAACGATCGCTGCTCACAATTAAGGACGAAGCTCTGAATGTGGCAGACGAGGAAATGGGGGAGAACATTACACAGGGTGATAGCCAGACCACCCACAGTTCGTCTTCTCATCGCGAATTGGGCCATGAAGAGGAGGAGATGCTGGAGATAGTTGCCTCTGCTACAGAGGGTAGTACCCATGGAACTTTAATTCCATCTGTTCAGCGTGGATGGGCAGAAGAGGAGGATGATGAGGGGATGGAGAGTCATCCTGATGTCAACATCGATGTCTTGCCTTTTGGTACCCTGGCACAAATTGTTCACTTCATGACCCTCGCGTTATACGCATTTTAGATAACACAGATTACTGGGTGTTCACCCTTCTCGACCCCCGCTACAAAGACAACTTATCACCTCTTATTCTTTGGTGGAGATGACAAGTAAAACGGAGCAATACCAGAAGGTACTTGTTGAGAGTTTGCTCCAAAATTTTCCATATGACAACGTGGCTGGTAGAGTCTGTACTTCCTTAGGTAACCAAGGAAGGGAGACAAGGGGAACACACAGCAGTTTCGACAAAGGCAGGGCAACACTCTCCAAGGCTTGGGACACTTTCATGACACCCTGCCAGCAACCTCTCCCTGAAACTTGGCCAAGTGGCACAAGGAGGGAAAGGTTTTGGAAGATGGTGAAGGAATACATTGCAGACCATGTCAGCATTCTAAATGATCCGTCAGTGTGTAGCCTTACAACTACTGGGTGTCCAAGCTGTATACGCGGCACGAACTGGCGCTCTATGCCTTGGAGGTGCTGGCCTGCCCTGCTTCCAGTGCTTTGTCTGAGCATGTATTTTGTGCTTCTGGTGGCATCATAACTGATAAGCGTATCAGCTCACCACCAGGCCTTCAACCATAATGTTTTATAGGGTTAGGTCATCAGCAGGCCCTCAACCATAATGTTTTACAGGGTCAGCTTACGACCAGGCCCTCGCCCCTAATGTTTTAGAGGGTCAGATATGCAGCAGGCACTTGCTCCAAATGTTTTTGAGGGTCACCAGCAGGCCACCAATCATAATTTTTTTTTGTAATAAAGGGTGTATTGTAGTGTCGGTTCCTTGTAATTTTTGGCAGCCCTTTCACTTAGTGCATAGGCTTTATGAGTGTAGGAGTCCCACTACCTGAACAATTGTACCACAATGTGAATGAGGCCCTCCTTTATGTGATATACAGGCTGTTTTGGAGTGCCTCTCGCTTGTAATTTTTTCAGCACTTGCACTTTATATACAAGTAAATATACAGGAAAGAATTTTTTCTAACAATTTTTCCTCTAAAATCTGTTTTATCTTTGGTTTTGTGCGAAGTAAAAGTGGCGTACTACTCGGTTCTGCTTCAATACTGTGAAATATTTCCTCCCTATCCTTTCCCTGAACTTCTATATAACCAATTCAAAGTTTTAAGGACTTTTCTACCACTGTCCCTAGTGCCGGCTGACATCTCTCCCTGCACAAGTACACTGGAAAATGGCTGAATCCAAGATGGCTGAGGGTAATTATAGGGCTGTGAGATCACAGGGCTGGCTGGCTGCTGATTGGCTGCATTCATGGCATTGTGAGTGATCCCTCATTCCCAGAGTTCCTTGCTCCACGTCTTAACACATGCAGCAGCCAATTTTGGAAATAATGTTGTTTGTTACCACAAAGCATGAGGAAATTCGGATTCGGTGCAAATCGTTTTTTTTCTGAAATTCAGATCGAATTCCATTCGTCAGCTTTGATTCGCTCATCTCTAATTATTATTATTATTATTATTATTATTATTATCTCTATGACCCCGATATCTTAACTACAAATGTAAATAATAAATCAACATTGTTTTAATTTATTTCTAAACTATTCTCATTAAAGTACAAATACTAAATAACTGCCAATGTCAACCTTTAGTAACACTTTATGTTTCTATTTTGCTGTGTTTAAGATCCATTTAAAAGCAAAAGGTCAAATTAAATCTTTTCAAGGACATAAATTATGATTTCATGGCTGCATAGATGAATAACGATGACATGCAATCATGGCTGAGGCTGATATGAGCTGAAACATAGTTTTTGGATTGACCAACAGAGTATTAACCTTGAAGAGATTCTAGCATATAGAAGCTATGTCCTGTTAGGGTTGAAAAGCATGATCTTTTTTTTCCTATTAAGCCTCCAGGGTAAAAAATAAAATTTTAAACCATTTCAGAAATTAGCACTTCACAGCAGTAACACTTATATATTTATTTCTGGTTTCATATGTAGAATTGAGCTGGCTTGTTTTAAAGTAAAAAAAAAATAACATTCTAAAAAAATTCCATTGATATTATATTTTACACACTGTAGAACAGCTAGATTGATTGGCTCATTATAATTGTTAATCTTCTACATCCTTCGATTGACTGAGCTACAAAACATATTGAAATTGATTGGAATATTTTCTGAAAAACATAAGAATTTACTATTTTCCTTTATTCCCATCAATCTGGATTTCCATTAAAATAACATTGGATATCCATAGGTAACATAGTGTAATACAGATCATTAAATAAATCTAATGATTTAATATTTTCTGCCTTCTAAGGCAGGTTCACTCTAGCTTTTTTCTTTTAGTTTATTTTTGGGAAAACCACATATGATTATGGGCCACTCTATCTGCACTATAGATCTTCTCATTACAATATCACCTACCAAGAGTGAGGTATATTAGACAAAGGTCAGTTCTTAAAGTTTATGCTATAAAGCAAAAAAAATTAAAAACAGGCAACTGTAAGGGTCTGAATGACTTTGACAAGGGCCACATTGCTATGGCTAGATAACTGGGTCAGAGAGTCTCCAAAACAGCAGGTCAATGCTTGGTATCAACTGCAAATGATCCAAGGAACAATGAGTGATCAGGTCATTAGCATCTAAACCCTGTTGATGCACTTGGGGAAAGAATACTAGACTGGCTGGTTCAATTCACAAGAGCTATTGTACCATAAACTGCTGAAAACATTCATGCTGGTTATGGTAAAAGATGTCAGAACACACAGTGTATTGGGCTACATAGCCAGAGACTGGTCAGCGTACGCTTTTGAGCCCTGTCCACCACTGAAATTGCCTTTAACGAGCACATGAGCATCAGAAATGGACCATAGCGCAATGGAAGATGGTAGCCTGGTTTGATGAATCACATTCCGCTATAAATCATCTGGTAATATGCATGTGTTGTTTAACTGTACAATCAGAATGCACTGCTAGCAAAGCAGTATTATGCTCTGGGCAATGTTCTGACAAGAAATCTTTGGTCCTGGCATTTATGTGGATGTTAGCTTGACACGTTACCAGAAAATTGTTGAGGGCCACTTCTTCCTGGCAATAGTATTCCATAATGGCAGTGGCTTCTTTCAGCAGAAAAATGCACTGTGCCAAATTGCAAAAAAAAAATGTTTAAGAGATGTTTGAAGAACAGGGTGTGGACTTGGCCTCCAAATTTCCTAGATCTCAATCCAATCAAGTATATGTAGGATTAGCTGGAAAAACAAGTGTGATACATGGAGGGCCACTGTACTACAGAAACTAAAGAATCTACCACAATTTTTTTGGTGCCACATGGCATAAGACCTTTAGAGGTTTTGTGGAGTTAATGCTTTGATGGATAAGAGCTGTGTTGGTAGCATAAGGGGACTGGAGATGAGTGAAGTTTTGAAAAAGTTGATTTGGCTGATTTGCTAAGGTTCACCAAGAAATTAGATTTGTACCGAATTAATTTGTCACAAATCGCTATTAATCAGGTGTACCCAGGCTACTCTGCTTAATCATATTCTTCCCACTTTATGGCCCAATCTCAGTGTCAAGGGTTGGAAGTTAAACCTTTCCAAAGTGCTGAAATAAAATTTACGTCGGTGGTTATGCATTTTAAAATGGCACCCGGTGGCGTGTGCAGCCGGAGACTGTATGCAGAAGACCCTGTCCTCCTGATGGTACCAGAGATGGTACAAAGCATTTAGGCTTCCTCAAAGCATTAAAATTAAGGGATTCACAACAGGGATGACCATTATCCCATGTGGATTCCTTCATAAGGTCCCTCACTACTATTTACCTAATGGTATTTTCCTTAAAAATTTTTTGGGTTCAAACCAAATGCCAAACATGGTGGATGGATCAAACATGGACGCTGGATTTTTGCAGCAACACTGTTCCTGTCGCATAAGCGGTTGCCACATCTCTCCCTATGCTCAGCTCACAGAACAATGGCGGAGATGTGTGGAATGAGGCTTTTATTGGGCTGTGACATCACAGGGGATGGCTACCTACGGATTGGCTGGCTGTATGCCATTATGGGTGATCTCGCATTCCCAGACTTCTTACTTTCACTTTTTAACATGTGCAGCTGTCATTTTAGCAAAAACGGATTCATTACCGTGAAGCGCAAGGAAATTTAGCTTCATTGCCAATCGAAGTTCCCCTAAACTTCAGACCGAATTCCACTTTGAATACGTCAGTTCCCTCACAACTACACAATATTAGACAGGTGGATTTAATGGTATGGCTTATTAGTGTATGAGAAGTAATGACAGCAAAACTAACTATAGGATGATATTGTTACTTAAAAAAATAACACAATAAATCTATCTGTAATATTAGACTATCATTGCTTTGAGGCCACACAGGTATATAATGTGATATTAGATTTAATATTTGAAATAATGTAAAAGAGGCATAAGAAACACCTTTTTACTAGTGATGAGCGAGCACCAAAGTATTCAGGTGTTCAGGTGTTCGGCCCGAACACATTGCTATATTCGTGTGCTTGGCCGAGCACCCGAGTATAATGGAAGTCAATCGAAGACAACCAGGCACCCCCTTCTCTGAAGAGGGGAGGGAGCCTGGTCCATTGTAAAATGTCAGAAAGTGACAGAAACACCACCGAAATGGATCCGGAACAGCATGGGAACGATGTCTGGATTCATCTTGGACTCCCAGGTCGCCACTGGGAACCATGTTGTCCGAGTTGTATGCCACTTTTACAGACTGACAAAAATACGCACAACCCCCCCCCCCTTTACTCAAAGTAATACATTTTACAGGAAAAATTGTTAGGAAACATTCTTTTCTGAATATTGAATAGTATATAAAGTGCAAGTGCTACCAAAAATTACAAGCAAGAGGCACTCCGAAACAGCCTATATATCACATAAAGGAGGGCCTCATTCACATTGTGGTACAATTGTTCAGGTTGTTGGACTTCTACACTCATAAAGCCTATGCACTAAGTGAAAGGGTTGCGAAAAATTACTAGTGACCGGCACTACAATACACGTAAAGGAGGGCATCATACACACACTTGAAAAATTATGATTGGTGGTCTGCAGGTGACCCTCAAAAACATTTGGAGCAAGGGCCTGCTGGTGACCCTCTAAAACATTAGAGGCGAGGGCCTGCTGCTGAGCTGACCCTCTAAAACATTAGGGACGAGGTCCTGCTGGTGAGCTGACGCTCTAAAACATTATATGCGAGTGCCTGATGGTGAGCTGACACTCTAAAACATTATATGCTAGTGCCTGCAGGTTAGCTGACGCTCTAAGTCATTTTATGTGAGTGCCTGCAGGTGAGCTGATGCGCTAAAACATTATATGCGAGTGCATGCTGTTCAGCTAATGCTCAAAAATATTATATGCGAGTGCCTGATGATGAGCTGACGCTCTAAAACATTATATGCAAGTGCCTGCAGGTGAGCTGACGCTCTAAAACATTATATGCGAGTGCCTGCAGGTGAGCTGACGCTCTAAAACATTATATGCAAGTGCATGTTGTTCAGATGACGCTCTAAAACATTATATGCGAGTGCATGCTGTTCATCTAATGCTCTAAAACATTATATGCGAATGCCTGCAGGTGAGCTGACGCTCTAAAACATTATATGCGAGTGCATGTTGTTCAGCTGACGCTCTAAAACATTATATGCGAGTGCATGCTGTTCAGCTGACACTCTAAAACATTATATGCAAGTGCATGTTGTTCAGATGATGCTCTAAAACATTATATGCGAGTGCATGCTGTTCAGCTAACGCTCTAAAACATTATATGCGAATGCCTGCAGGTGAGCTGATGCTCTAAAACATTATATGCGAGTGCATGTTGTTCAGCTGACGTTCTAAAACATTATATGCGAGTGCCTGATGGTGAGCTGACACTCTAAAACATTATATGCTAGTGCCTGCAGGTTAGCTGACGCTCTAAGTCATTTTATGTGAGTGCCTGCAGGTGAGCTGATGCGCTAAAACATTATATGTGAGTGCATGCTGTTCAGCTGATGCTCAAAAATATTATATGCGAGTGCCTGATGATGAGCTGACGCTCTAAAACATTATATGCAAGTGCCTGCAGGTGAGCTGACACTCTAAAACATTATATGCAAGTGCATGTTGTTCAGATGACGCTCTAAAACATTATATGCGAGTGCATGCTGTTCAGCTAACGCTCTAAAACATTATATGCGAATGCCTGCAGGTGAGCTGACGCTCTAAAACATTATATGCGAGTGCATGTTGTTCAGCTGACGCTCTAAAACATTATATGCGAGTGCATGCTGTTCAGCTGACACTCTAAAACATTATATGCAAGTGCATGCTGTTCAGCTGACGCTCTAAAGCATTATATGCGAGTGTATGCTGTTCAAATGACGCTCTAAAACATTATACGCGAGTGCATGTTATACAGCTGACGCTCTAAAACATTATTTGCGAGTGCCTGCAGGTGAGCTGACGCTCTAAAACATTATATGCGAGTGCATGTTGTTCAGCTGACACTCTAAAACATTATATGCGAGTGCATGCTGTTCAGCTATCACTCTAAAACATTATATGCGAGTGCATGTTGTTCAGCTGATGCTCTAAAGCATTATATGCGAGTGTATGCTGTTCAAATGACACTCTAAAACATTATACGCGAGTGCATGCTGTTCAGCTGACCCTACAAAAAAAAAAAATTGATTTGAGGGCCTACACAGTTGAGCTGACCCTATTAAAAAATTAAAGTGGAGGGAATATATACAATCCAGATGAGGAGGAGGAGGAGAAAACAAGATTCAACCATATACTCTTTTTTTGTGGTCGAAAAGGTGCATGGGAATACACTACAGTAGATTGGGTACATTATAAATGATAGATTGAAATTGCCTTCATGTTCATTATCAGTTCAGCTCTCCTCTGGTGGAGTTTAGAAGTCAGGGGCAATCCAGGCCTTTTTCATTTTTATCTGAGTCAACCTGTCAGCATTGCAGGTGGACAAGCGGATACGCTTATCTGTTTTAATGCCACCAGCAGCACTAAATGCACTCTCAGACAAAACGCTGACGGCATGGCAGGCCAGCACCTCCAAGGCATAGAGCGCAAGTTCGTGCCACGTGTCCAGCTTGGACACCCAGTGTGTCCAGCTTGGACACCCAGTAGTTGTATCAGTTAGGACGCTGACATAGTCTGCTATGTATTCTTTCACCATCTTCCAAAACTTTTCCCTCCTTGTACCACTAGGCCGCACTTCAGGGTGAGGCTGCTGGCGGAGTGTCATGAAAGTGTCCCATGCCTTGGTTAGTGTTGCAAATTGGTTAGTGTTGCAACTAATGTTGGAACTGCTGTGTGTTCCCCTTGTCTCCCTTGCTGGGTTGCCTAAGGAAGTACGGACTCTGCTAGCCACGTTGTCAGATGGAAAATTTTGGAGCAATATCTCAATAGGTACCTTCTGGTATTGCACCGTTTTACTCGTCCTCTCCACCACAGGAATGAGAGATGAAAAGTTGTCTTTGTAGCGGGGGTCGAGAAGGGCAAACACCCAGTAATCCGTGTTATCTAAAATGCGTATAACCTGAGGGTCGCAGGAAAGGCAGCCTAACATTAAGTCAGCCATGTGTGCAAGAGTAACAACAGGCAAGACGTCGATGTCAACATCAGGATGACTCTCCATCTCCTCCTCCTACTCTTCTGCCCATCCATGCTGAACAGATGGAACTAAAGTTCCATCATGGGTACTACCCTCTGTAGCAGAGGCAACTGTCTCCAGCTCCTCCTGTTCATGGTCCAATTTACGCTGAGTAGACGAACTGGTCTGGCTATCACCCTGTGTAATGTTCTCCTCCATTTCCTAGTCTGCTACATTCAGAGCGTCCTCCTTAATTGTGAGCAGTGATCATTTGAGTAGATACAGCAGTAGGATGGTTACGCTGATAATAGTGTTATCGCCGCTAACCATCTGTGTTGATTCATCAAAGTTTTTTAAAACCTCACAGAGGTCTGACATCAATACCCACTCCTCGCTTGTGAATTGTGGCAGTTGACTGGAAAGGCGATACCATGTTGCAACTGGTATACCACAACTGCCCTCTGCTGCTCACAAAGCCTGGCCAACATGTACAACGTAGAGTTCCAGTGCGGGCTCAAGTTGCACAACAGTCGGTGAGCTGAAAGCCGCAAGCGCCTCTGCAGCATTGACAGACCGGCTGAAGCTGTGGACGACAAGAGATAATGGGCACACACGCGGCACGCCTTCACTAGTAGCTTTGCCAAATTGGAGTAAGTTTTTATAAACCGCTGAACCACTAAGTTTAAGAGGTGGGCTATGCATGGAATGTGTGTCAGGTTGCCGAGCTCCAAAGCCGCCACCAAGTTACGGCCATTATCAGACATAACCATGCTTGGTTGTAGATTGAGTAGTGAGAGACACAGCTTGGTCTAGGCCCTTATACCCTGCCACAGCTCTGCAAGGGTGCGCTGTTTGTCCCCTAAGCAGATCAGCTTCAGCGCGGCCTGTTGACGCTTACCCACAGCAGTGCTGCACTGCTTCCAGCTAGCGACTGATGGCTGACTGCTGCTGGAGGTGGAAGTGGAGGAGAAGGCGGCGGCAGAGGAGGAGAAGTGGGGGTTGGAGTCAGTAACATAGCTGTTGGTGGAGGTAGAGCCCCCAAATCCTGGGCGTGGGTAGCACCTGTGCCATCCCAGGGTACGACTCACTCCCGGACTCCACCCAGTGTGCGGTCATGGAAATGTAGCCTCCCTGGACGCCAGCACTTGTCCTTGTGTCTGTAGGGAAATGGACCTTTCCAATAAAGGGCGTTGGTCAGGGCACGGGTGATGTTCTGGGACTGGGACACATGCTGTTGTAAGGCGGGCATAGCACACCGTGAAAAATAGTGGCGGCTGGGGACTGCGTACCGAGGTACGACAGCCGACATCAAGGTTGCGGAAAGCAACAGTGTCCACAAGCCTAAATGGCAACATTTCAAGGGCCAGTAATTTCGGAAGTTGCGCATTTAGTGCTGTGGCCTCTTTGGGTATTTGTGCTTGTGTTCAAATGCCCGTGTTATCGACATTTGGATGCTGCGCTGGGAAGTGGATGTTGTTGCTGATGGTTCATGCAAAGGTCCAGGTGCAGGGTGAGGGGCATCCGAGCCTGCGTCTTCGACAGGGGATTCGCAAGCAGTGCATGACACAGGGGAAGAGGAGGCAGTGGTGTGACCCGCAGACCCAGATTGTGAACCCAGGCGTTCAGCCCACTTATTAGGGTGCTTGGATGCCATGTGGCAGGTATTACTGGTGGTGGTGAGGTTGCTAGTGTTCACATCCTGGCTCATTTTGGTACGGCGCAGGTTGCAAACTACCAATCTTTTGTCGTCTGCACTTTCCTCAAAAAAGCACCATACATCGGAACACCTACCCCTTAGCAAGGTAGATTTATGCATGGGGGTGCTCGGTGTAATGGTTGCAGGCCTGTTTGGTGTTGGCCAACGTCTCCCTTTTGAAGTGCTGCTGCAGTGCTGCAGATCCCTCCCCCTCTGTACTGGTGTCTTCGCATGGCTTTTCACCTGCCCATGTTGGGTCAGTGACCTCGTTGTCCACCACCTCCTGTCCCACTTCCTCACTCTGCTCATCCTCTTGACTTGACCTAACCACAACCTCAGTGATTTGCAGCTGTGTCTCATCATCCACCTCATGAACGAATGATTGCCGTTCACCACCGTCATCTTCTTGAGACTGTGAAGGCTCAAGAGGTTGGGAATAAGGGCACAATATATCAGGCACCTCTTCAAACGTGCTGGGCGCGAGGGCCAAATCTAATAGTGGCGCTGGAAAGAGCTCCTCGGAATATCAGAGTGTGGGATCACTCATTTGGCAAGCCTCTCCATGGTGGGAGGAAGGATGATCAGAGTGAGGATTTGGTTGATCAGACTCTTGACTACAGAGACTGGACGAGAGGGTGGTGCTTTACCGACTGGAAGCATTATCTTCAGCAATCCAACCGACCAACTTTTCGCACTAGTTCGACTTGGACATTGTTGTCCTAAGCCGCCCAGATAAGTTGGACATGAAACTGGGTACGGTGGATGTTTTTTTTTTTCTGGTGCATTGGCAGCAGGCACAGTTTCATTGCACCCAGGGCCACGGCCTCTGTGTGCACCATCAGCATCACGCCCACTTCCCCGTCCCTTAGTGCTCGCCTTCTTCATATTAATGGTTTTGCCTGTAGATGTGGTGCAGATTGTTTTACTGTCCGCTAAAGACACAGTTTTCGGATGCAGGACAGTATATGTCACAGAAACCCAGAAACCCACGGAATATGGACATTATATTAGGCCCATATTATTGGAATTTGTAATACAGACACTGGTTGCAGATGTTCTACAGTATTGGTTACAGAACACCACAGATTATGGACACTAGATGTGGCTCAGATTATTAGAATTTGTAATACAGACACTGTTTGCAGATGTTCTACCAAATTGGGTACAGAACACCACCAATTATGGACACTAAATGTGGCCCAGAATATTGAAATTTGTAATACAGACACTGTTTGCAGATGTTCTACAGTATTGGTTACAGAACAACACAGATTATGGACACTAGATGTGGCCCAGGTTATTGGAATTTGTAATACAGACACTGTTTGCAGATGTTCTACAGTATTGGTTACAGAACAACACAGATTATGGACACTAGATGTGGCCCAGGTTATTGGAATTTGTAATACAGACACTGTTTGCAGATGTTCTACATAGTGTTGATCACGAATATTCTAATTGCGAATTCTAATCACAAATATCGGCACTTCAAGAATTCGCGAATATTTAGAATATCTCACAATATATTCATAATCACGAATATTCATTTTTTTTAAATACCAGTCTATGCTAATTTTTATGCGAGTTTTATGTGAATTTTTTTAATGCGAGTTTTTGAAATCAAGAAAAGAATGTCTGAAGATCAGGAATTTCACGAATATATGGCGAATATTCGACCAAATATTTGCAAAATATCTTTGAAAAGCTTTTGGTAGTAAAAACAGCAAATGTCTCTCCCTGTCTCTCCCTTCCAAAGCATTGTCCCTGAGACTGCAGGAGGTAAATAGATTGCTGCTCTAAAACACACACACACAGTATTCCTAAAAGAACTTTTGGGTCTTAGAAAAGCTTTCTCAGAATAAAAACTGCGAAAATAGCTCCCTACACTGTCTTTCCCTTTCTACGCTATGCTCTCCCTGTCCCTGTCTGAGACGAAAATGCGTCATCGGGTACTATATAGCACCCTATGACGCGTACCGGCCAGCCAAGTACTGTAATCCCAACAGCCAACATGGCTATTGGCATTACAGTGAGGGCAGTACTTACCTGCACATTTATTGGCTGCTTAAAAGCCGTGAATTGTGCGGGACGGAGACTCGAGCATTGTGCTCGAGCACATGCAGTACTCGGTAGAGTATCGCCATGAGCCGAACATAGCGATGCTCGAGCTAAACGGATATTCGGCCTAGCATGCTCGCTCATCACTATTTCCCACCCATATTTCAAAACTGGGGTGAATGGTTTAATAAGCTTGCAGGGTCCAGCGGCGCGATCCTCAGTATGGTCGCACCACGAGAGTCAAGCTTCTAAGTCACACCCCTTGGTGATGCAACCACATCCTTAGTAATAGGATGCAATGCTCTGTTTCTCCCTGCAGCCGGCATGTGTTGGGGGAGTTTAGCAGTGGGTTGAAACGCTAAGCTGCTCTATTACTGTGTACTAGTGTTTCTGACTAATGGAGCACCAAGTCATGGACCTATCAGGTTCTGATCCAGGGACCTGGCGCTCTATTTAAATCCCTTCCTGGCTATACATCGGTGCCAGTGATAGTCTTTGGACTCACTAGCTGTGTTCCTGCTTCTTGTTCCTGTGCTTTTTTGGATTGGTCATATTTCTGACCATTTTCTATCTCTCGTTTGATACTTCGTAGCCCGTCTGGTTCTGACCCATTTACGTACGACTCTGGTATTGTGTGTGTTTGTCTTTGGTGTCCGTCGTCCAGTTGCGGTCTAACTATCTAGGGCTTGTACTGCAAGTAGGTAGGGAATGCTGGCTAGGTTCTAGCCTCAGGGCTCACTGTCCTTGTCTATCCCTACCTACTGTCATTACATAAACTCAAAAAGTCGCAAAAGCCTCGTTTTCTGATTTTTTGAACTCAGAATTCTGGAGGAGAGGCATGATAAATTAGGATCTATATGTTAAATATAAAAGAAAAACAAAAAAACTATACTTTGAAAAATATATTGTATCTTCCTTTGGGCTTATGCACACTGGCACAGAGCCTGTATGGATACATATAATCTCAGAAAGCTCCATCCACTGTGTGTTAGCCATGTAAATGGAAGCTGAGCTGTAGTATGCTGGTATAGGCATTGTCATTATCCTTCTTGTGAATTTTTGGGAATCCCAAGAAGAACAGATTGATGAAAGGTAACCCTGAAGAACCCCTTCTTCTAAGCAAGCAGTGAATGGGTTAGTAAGTGTTAGTCTAATACAACTAAGCTCCTGATGTGGAATATTAATTTTTGCTACTTAGAAAATATACAGTATTTAGAGCTTCTGCTCTGTCCCCTTGCATTATGTGTAGAAGCAACAACTCATGATGCAAAAACACTGTAGGAAAGGATGTACATAACACAGAGGTAGACCAAGTTGAAACATCCCCTTTATTAAGGGTTCCTGCGATCTTATGCAAGATCCCTCTCTCCAGAGGAACTGCACTGTTAAAAAACCAGCAGTGAAGAATTGGCAAAAGGGTCATGGGAAGGGCAAAAAGAGGTAAACAAGGTCCTTTTGTTCCTGTCCAGCAGCATAATGGAGAGGCCATTTAAATGTATGCTCTGACTCTCTCACTTTTATGTACGCTCCTGTGTGGGTGGTGTTCTAGTTTATGACAGGACATGAAAGAGTTAAAAAGGAACACTATGGATAACAGTAATATATTAAGGAAATGCAATATGTGCAGTTTTCTTACATAAAGCAGTGGTTCACCAGCAGAACTCTCATAGAATGCATGAATTCCCTGGCTTGAACATCAGTTTTATTTCATAACAGGATAAGACAACCATTTCTAGCACAACTGAAATCTCTGTGGCAAGCATTTTCTTGCATATTCAATTTTTAGTTTGTCAGTTTTCTCTCTGCTGACATAGAGGACCGACATTTTGAAATGGTGACATTAATCATTAAAATGATGTATGGTCTGCCATACTAATGTAAAGTCTATGACATTGGCTTCATTTATAAAAGAAAGCAGAATAGATTGTTTGCTACAGATGCGGTGTATTTAGTATAGTAATGACTCTATGGATTAGTTCAATTATATTTTTTACTGCCTGACAAATGTGTGGCAATAATTAGTAGCATAAATGAAGCATAACTGAAGCTCACTTAACTGATGAGCTATTAATCTGATGACATCTTCTACATCCAAAATGATTTAAGTAATTGCCAAAAAAAAAATCCCAATATTGTATCAGACATTCACATAAACAGAGGATACAAGGAAGGAGGTGTATATGGCATTGTCACGATAGGAGATTATTATCCACAGTCAGAGGTAGGAGCTGACATCTCAAGTAATTGCTTTTAGTTACATCTAGATATCAATGTGAGTGTTTGCAAATTCTGTAGCAGTTTTTGCATTTTACACATGGTGTCTATTTGTTGTCTTTTGGTTTTTATTATTAGACATTACCATCTTTGTTTCTATTCATACCAGAACCAGTATTTCAGGAATCCTGATGAATTGAGTTACCTTATAGTAGAGTAAGTCAGGTTTCCATTGGGGTCCCAGTACTGTTGACAGCACACCAAGTTCTAACTGTCAAACATACCTGAACCTTGACAGAAAGGTAAAGACACTGACTTTGCCTAAAATGAAGACAGTATACAATTATAGAGTTGTTGATTTTGATGGTGGTGATGATAACCTTGATGAGGTCAGATGTTTCCACATAAAAAAATCATTTCCTGGAAAGGGTTGCTTATTGCACTTTTTCTTAATGTCACATGCATTAGATGTATAACAGTAACTCACCAATATGTGAGAGATTTATCAAAACTGGTGTAAAGGAAAACTGGTATAGTTGCCCATAGCAATCAATCAGATTCCACCTGATTGGTTGCTAAGCCAGTTTCCATTAACACCAATTGTTTTGGTATGACTGCAGATTTTCTATTGGATTGAGATCTGGGCTTTGACTAGGCGATTCCAACACATTTACATGTTTCACCTTAAACCACCCAAGTGTTGCTTTAGCAGTGTGTTTAGGGTCATTCTCCTGATGGACGGAGAACCTCCGTCCTAGCCTCAAATCACGCACAGAGTGGTACAGGTTTTGCTCAGGAATATCCCTGTATTTAGCACCATCCATCTTTCCCTCAACTCTGACCAGTTTCTCAGTCCCGGCTGCTGAAAATCCCCACAGCATGATGCTGCCACCACCATGTTTAACTGTGGAGATGGTGTCCTTTGGGTGATGTGATGTGTTGGGTTTTCACCAGACATTGCTTTTTATTTGATGGCAAAAAAGTTTAATTTTAGTCTCATCAGACAAGTGCACCTTCCTCCATACATTTTGGGAGTTTGCCACATGCCTTTTCGCAAACTCACAACATGCTTTTTGTTTTTAGCTGAAAGTAATGTCTTTCTTCTGGCCACTCTGCCATAAAGCCCAACTCTATGGATCGTGCAGCTTATTGTCGCCCTATGTACAGATACTCCAGTCTCTGCTGTGGAACTCTGCAGCTCCTCCAGGGTTACCTTAGGTCTCTGTGCTGCCTCTCTGATTAATGCCCTCCTTGCCCGGTCCGTGAGTTTTGGTGGGCGGCCGTCGCTTGACAGGTTTGCTGTTGTGCCATGTTCTTTCCATTTGGTTAGGATAGTTTTGATGGTGCTCCTGGGGATCATCAAAGATTTGGATATTTTTTTATAACCTAACTCTGACTTGTACTTCTCAACAACATTGTCCCTTACTGGTTTGGAGAGTTCCTTGGTCTTCATGGCAGTGTTTGGTTAGTGATGCCTCTTGCTTAGGTGTTGCAGCCTCTGGGGCCTTTCAAAAAAGGTGTGTATATGTACTGACAAATCATGTGACACTTAGATTGCACACAGGTGGACATCATTTCACTAATTATGTGACTTCTGAAGGTAATTGGTTGCACCACAGCTTTTTATGGGCTTCCTATCAAAGGGGGTGGGTGAATACATACGCACATAACAATTTTCTGTTTTCTATTTCTAAACAATAGTTTTATTTATATATTTTTCTCATTTCACTTCACCAACTTAGACTATTGTGTTCTGATCCATCACATAAAATTCAGATTAACAAACATTGACCTTAAGGCTGTAATGTAACAAAACACGAAAAAAGTCAAGGTGGGTGAATACTTTTGCAAGGCACTGTAACTTAGAGCAAGGCAACATTTCTAACCACTGAGCCACAGTGCTGGCTTTAAAATGTAATACTTTATAATACTTTTGTAAAGTGCTTTCATAATTCTAAAATTTTCCATTTTAAATTATGAATCTAAAGTGGTTTGACTGATATTTTCAGCCTTGTTTCCCTTTAGACACACATCATGGGTGAAACCTGTCAGTTAATCTATTAACTCTAATCTTCAGTCAAAAGACCAATTTCATTTGGAGGATGCTTTGAGTGAGAGTGATTCTTAATTTTTTTTTGTGTGATTAAAGGCAAACACTTTGAAATATTCTAGGATTTACTGCCCTGTTTTCGAAGGTGTAAGACTCTGAAATGTAAAATCAATTACTGTGGTCAAGGCGGATAAGTCCTAATGCATGCATAATCCATTCTGTGGGCAATGTGAAGACAGCATTTCTTTGTGCGCCCAAATGATAAATAAATCCTCCTTGTTTTATTATGTGTAATGAGCATGAATTGTTTCCTAGATGTTCTTAATCAAGAAAAGTCAGATTTTTAATGTGTTGGTCCAATAACTCTCCTACTGACTGAGGATAAAAAGCAACACAATTAATTCTACATTTAAAATATCATCATTAGAGTTGAGCGAATTTCTTAAAAGTTCGATTCGTCTGATTCGCCAAATTTCACAAAAAAATTAGCTTTGTGACAAATTACTTTGTCACACTGAGCATTTTTTTGTAAGTAGCGGTTGCAATGACGGGGAGCTATCATAGCACCGCCTCCATCATTGTACCCAGATGCGGCATTCATATATGATCACTGCATCTGAGTGTAAAATTAACAATAAAAAAAAATTTAAATCAAACTTACCGCCTCCATTTGCCCGCGACGGGCTGGCCACCGCCATCTTGCTCGAAGATCTTGGCCGAAAGCCCTTGCGGCACGAGATTACGTCATCACTCCGGCTGGCGTAGTGACGTATGACGTCATCACGCCAGCCAGCATGATGATGTAATCTCGCGCCGCACGGGATTTCGGCCGAGATCTTCAAGCAAGATGGAGGCTGGCGATCCGTCGTGAGCAAATGGTAGAGGTAAGTTTGATTTTTTTTGTTTTTTATACCATTTCAGGTTAAATCGATTCACTGACATGAAGCATGAGGAAAATCGGCTTTTAGGCGAATCAAATTTATCCTGAAATTCGGATCGAATTTCACTTTGTGGGATTCGATTCACTCATCTCTAGTCATCATCATGGCCTAGAATTTACTAGTCATTTTCTTTGCTTTGTGGGGGTATTTTCTCTATTTCTCAAATATGTATTACATGTAAGGGTGGGTTCACACTAGCGTTAGGGATTCCGTTATGGCTTTCCGTTATAACATGGTTATAATCGAAAATAACAGAATCCATAAGACGGAAGGATGGATTCTTCTGCCCATAGACTTATTATGACGGAATGCCAAATGGAAGCCTTTAAAAGGCATTTCATTTGCTTTTCGTCCTAATAGAAGTCTATGGGAATCAAAACGGATCCGTCTGATTCCCATTATGTAAGATGGAAAACAAAGTCCCGTCGACAGGACTTTGTTTTCCGTCTTGCATAATGGGACCCAGACGGATCCGTTACACACCGTTATTTATGGAAAGCCATAACTGAATCTCTAATGTTAATGTGAACCCACCCTAAGATGAATTGCAGATGTCCAAGTGGCCTACATTATCAATGACAGTGCCCTGAACAAATAACAAATATAGCATGCGTCATGATGAATGCCTCTTAGATCAATGTTTTGTACTTATACAGCCTACTTGCGGTTCTGTTCTCCATCACACTGACACTTTTCCCTGAACACAAGCCACTTGTACTATTTGTCTGTGTCACTGGTTTATCTCCTCTTCTGTGTGAGATGCTGGAGTGCATCAAAACACACTTGAGGGGAAATTGTTGCTCAAGTGCAAATTGTTCCAGTCTGATCAATACCAAGCGTGCTTCCTTACTGAGGCATCTCCTAAAATAATGGAAAAAAACTAATCCTTTAGAGTTTATAAAAATGATGTGATATTGATATAAATATTGAAGTTTGTATTTGGTGTAATTGGCTTGTGTTGTATAGTGTGCACTAAAGTGCAGGTTTCATAGTGAAATGAATATTGCAGCTGAATACTGCAGCCTGTGGGTGCTGTCATGAATCCATCTTAGCTGGTCAATATTAGGAATAGCTGCAGATAAGGGAGCAAAGGAAATTATGGGATGTTGATTAATAAGGTTTCATGGTGTGGATGGTGATATGTACAGCATATAAACTTCCATTCTAGTAAATATGCTCCTAATCATTATCATAGTATGGGTCTAAGTTGTGATACAGCAATTTTACAAGTCTAAGGGTCCTTATATTACCTCTTATACCAAGGCAAATAAAAATAATTGTGAAATAATCCTTCAAATGCTAGAAGTATTTCCCCCTAAAAGCACTCTTTTTGGCTGAGAACATCTTTTAGATTGTAAGCCCTCCTGGGCAGGGTCCTCTCCTCTGTACCAGTCTGTTAACAAGTCAATGCTTATTGTATGTGTTTTGTTTTGTTTTATATTATGCATATATAAGGGCTCTTTCACACTAGCGTTGTGAGGATCCGGAGTGCACTTCCGTCGCCGGAAATGCCCGCCGGATCCATCATAACGCCACACACCTGAAAGCATTTGAAGACTGATCAGACATCGCGAATATTAGCAGACTTCCTCCATTATAAATTTATGCTTAAAACATACAATTCAGCCCTCAAGATTGCCAAACAGAAGTACTTCACCTCTCTCATCTCCTCACTCTATAACAGATACAGAAGTCTCCAGGCTTATCTCTTCTTCTCAACCCACGACTTGCAGCAGTGATCCTATTCCTTCACACCATCTTCAGTCCCTTTCCCCAACTATCATCACTAACTTCACTACAATATTTAACCTCTGTCTCTCTTCTGGTATCTTTCTGTCCTCTTTCAAAAATTCAGTTATAACACCACTACAAAAAAAAAAATATATATATCTTTTGACCCGACCTGTGCTGCTAACTACCGACATGTTGCTAACTTCCCCTTTATCTCTAAACTCCTTGAACGTCTTGTCTGATCTCTCTTAATAAGCTATCTCTCTGCAAACTCTACCAGTAATTGTCTGGCAACTGTCTTTAACATTATGGCATCTCTGTTTCTAAAACTGAACCTCTCAAAAATTGAACTTCTTGTATTTCCCCCATCTGCTAACCCACCTAAACTTGATATTTCAATTTTGGTCTGCAGCACTACATCTCCAGGGCAACATGCCCGCTTTCTTGGGGTCATGTTTGACCGAGATCTTTCCTTTTTTCCCCATATCCAGTCACTTGCTCAGTCTTGTCATCTGCACTTCAAGAATATCTCCTGAATCCACCCTTTTCTTAGAGTGGAAGTGTTGTTGCTTTGATTCATTCTTGTCTTGACTACTGCAACTCATTACTTATTGGTCTCCCTCTCACTAAACTCTCCTCCTTTCAGTCTGTCCTAAATGCTTCAGCCAGGGTAATCTATATTTCCACCCGCTATACTGATGCTACTAGCCTGTGCCAGTCACTTCACTGGTTGCCCATCCACCACATAGTACAATTCAAACTTCTCACCCTCAGCCACAAAGCTCTCCACAGTGCACCTCCATAAATCTCCCTTATTTCTGTCTTCCACCCTACTTGTGGTCTCCGTTCTGCTTGTAATCTAAGATTAAAATCCTCTATAATTCATACCTCTAACTCCAGTATTCAAGACTTTTCTTGAGCTTCATCTACTCTCTGGAATGCTCTGCCACAGAATATCAGGTCAATTGCCAAGTTCCATACCTTTAAGCTTCCTAAAATGACTGTTTCCTGAGTGACACTCCTCCACCCAACTCCTTAGACCTGAACTTGATCTTCTAGCAGTCCCACACCCAAATCAGATCAGCCAAATCCACTGCTTTCAGTACAATAATAGCTTGACTACTACATATCACAACTTCCTTTTGTGTCATCCCTACTTCCTCATAGATTGTAAGCCTTTGCGAGCAGTTGTATATTAACCAGTTACGTTGAGTTGTCTTTTGTTTTCAACCTTTTAAAAAGATTAGGTCTCAACCTTTTAAAAAGATTAAGTCTGTTAACCCAGGCATTTCAAGGGGTCAAAACATTGTTACTGATTACTGAAAAGGGTGCTTTTGCTACGATCATGTTCTGAAATTAGTATGTGCGGGTAAAGACCATCCCCCACTTGCGCATCTGCTTCCCTCTGCCATTTATTGTCTTTTGCTGTCTTCCTTGATGCATAATTTATGTGCAGGAGGCTCAAGACTGCTTCATAGTGAAGTTTAAGAAGATTTCTACTGACACAGAATATCATAACCGGCATCTGGAAATATTGTTATCAACACACACCATTCAATTAGCACAGCAGCCAAAGATATCAGAACCTTACAGGATTGTACAAATATTAGCCATACACATTAGATAGCTTTCAGAACTGTACCGATTTCTCCATACAATGCATAATTGGTTGTGCCTTGTACTGAATTGGGAAAGAGTAGAAAGCTGCATCCAAACTCCTTGATTTGAGAACATAATGTTCGGACAGTTAAAATCCAACTGCCTGATCCTTATTTCCCCTGACATCGGCCACACGGGGAGAATAAGGATAATTTCTATGCAGTGGAGTAAAGCCTGTTTACAAATGTCAGTCACCACAATTCGACTGTTCTGATATCACAAATTTTTATTATGTCAGAATAATTTTTATTATAGCAGCAGGATTTTAATTTCCTGGGCTTATAGGTGTCCCAGGGGAAAGGAGAGAAAGATAAAGTATACATACATTTATTGAACATTGTGATTATATGTAAATGATGGATATTTCTGTGTTGTTTAAGCATTTATAGTACTGTATGAGTAAGAGGAGGATACCCAGTGATGAACAAGGGAAAGGCTGCGGAGGATATATTGCATGTAGTGAGAGTGCATCAAATATTTTCAAACTATAAAAGACTGTGTTACTTGATAAGTGGAGTATAATGTGTCTACAGGCTCTTGAGGTGTAATTCTGGTACTAGATGGTAGTAATGCCAGGTGAAAGCAATATCTGCAGCATTTATCAAGTGGTTGGATTTAATCAGACTGTATTCAACAGATTGTAAACCCACTCTTGCACATTCTATAATATGGCTCTCCACTAAGAACAACATTATCCACCCTCCCCAAAGAAGACCTTCAACTACAAAGAAGACCTGTTACTTTAGCAAACTTTTTGTACAATGGATTACACAGTAGACCTTAAATTTGAATGGGACCTCTGTAATAACACATTAATTTGTTATATTTATTTTATGCACTTATATAGTGCTGACATATTCTGCAGACATTAGCATCACATTTTCCCCAATGGGGCTCACAATCTAAGTTTCCTGCCAGTATGTCTTTGGAGTGTGGGAGGAAACTGGAGTACCTGGAAGAAACCCATGCAAACACGGGAAGAACGTACAAACTCCATGCAGATGTTGTCCTTGGTCGGATTCGAACCTAGGACCCTGCTGCACTGCAGCAGTGCTAATCACTGAGCCACCATGCTTCCCTAAGTATTTCATACCTAGGTGCCAGCAGCTAACAGCAAATTTCAGGAGTTTCAACAGTCGGACCACCCAAGAAGTAGTTGATCACGAGAGACCTATTCCTAAATAAAATGGCAGTTTATACACATTGATATTAATATGAACACTCCAGAATATTACAAAAATATAATTCATAGAATGCACATGAATTTTTCCACCAGGATGAAATTGTATAGCAAAATAGCCGTTTAATGATTGTACTCAATACAAAGAGCTTACCATGTACTAGGAATGGAAAAAGTAATTTGTGGAATGATAAGATTGATATTTCTTCATCAGTCTTTCTAAATATAAAGCTTTTAGAAGAAGCAAATGAAGAATAGTTAATAAGGGATAGAAGGACAGAGAAAGTCAGTCTATTTTTTATTTAACCTAATGGGAAAATTGTAATTTCCTCTTTCAAAGTACCTTAACAAGATGTCATGTAAGACATTCCTGGTCAAAAATAGCACACACTTTGCAATGGTATCTTTCCAAAGTCACTAGATCCTATTAAAATGCTATCTACATTTTACCTCAAATTAATTGGACTGCCGTCGTAAACTGGCAAAGGTGAGTACTACATGAAAGAGACAGAAAATGTACTGCACTGTTTGTCTATTTCAACATTTTCAGGTTTAGAATAGAAACATAGAATGTGTCGGCAGATAAGAACCATTTGGCCCATCTAGTCTGCCCATTATACTGAATACTATGAATAGCCCCTGGCCCTATCTTATATGAAGGATGGCCTTATGCCTATCCCATGCATGCTTAAACTCCTTCACTGTATTTGCAGCTACCACTTCTGCAGGAAGGCTATTCTATGCGTCCACTATTCTCTCAGTAAAGTAATACTTGATTGTCTGCTAAATTTTTCCCCTAAAAATTCCTTTAGATATTGAAATGTTTGAAACACATCATGAATTTCAAGCATTCCTCATAGCATTTTTGCAAGGGTTTTGAACATATCCTCTTCTCTGGTTCTAGATATTCTATAGAAAAAGCTATGTCAATAATGGCAGAAAAGATCAGATGAAAATTCTGCATTTAAAAAAAAAAACTTAGCAATGATGCCAAAATAACCACAAAAACATTGCAAACAAAATCATTTTGTAACCAAATGACTCAGCTATACACCAAAATAAGAAATGATGTGCAGAAAAATGGAAGCAGGACAAAGACCCCAAACCTACAACCTATCTAATTTAGAACCATCTTCAGCAGAAAAAGAACAAGGAGTCCTGAAAGTGATTATATGTCAGAGACCTGATCTCAACATAATCAAGTCTGTCTGGGATTACATGAATGGTAAAAAGAAAATGTGTACATAACCCCAAAGCAAAAAAAGAGAAGGCCGATGCATGCCTTTTTTGGAGCTGAATCCATATCACCTCCAAAACAAAAGTCCAAATAGTAGAAGAGGATATGTGAAGCAGTCAGTGAAGTAATCAATAATCCAGTAGATGTAACATTTTGGCTGTACATTGTACATGAAAAAGACATATACAGCTTAAGTGTTGCATCTACTAGATTACTGATTATGGATTTCAATTCTTCACTGATTGTTTCACAGGTTCATCTACTATTTGGGATACATGAAGAGACAGAAGGATCTGAGCAAGCCTACATCCACAGGAGATCTGCGGATAGTTTTCCAAGATGTTTGGAATAACCTCCGGGCTAAGTTCCTTTAAAAACTGTCTGCAGGTATACCTAGAAGAACCAATGCTGTTTTCAAGGCAAAGGGTGGTCACAGTAAATAATGATTTGATGTAGATTTCTCTTTGGTTCATTCACTTTGCATTTTGTTAATTGATAAAAACTATTAACACTTCTCTTTTTTAAACCATTCTTACTCTGCAGCATTTTTATCACCTGCCTTAAATGTCTGTATACAGCACTGTATTTTAAATGCAGAAGCCTTTATTTACTTCAAAGTTTGCCTTCTTAAATTTTACCAGTTTCAGAAACTAGGTAAGCATAATTTTAAATCTTAAATTGAACTGATTTATTCCCTGTGGGTTCTTGTTTTCATACTTTCCATGCAAAAAAGAGAAATAAACCTAATTTATACCAAAGTATAAACAGGCATTTCTTTGCAAAGAAACAAAATCTTACCTTTTTTTCCAAAGTGACCTCTATGAAATAGGTAGGCGTTCTCATTGCTCATAAATCAACATAGATACAATTAAGTTAATTTACAGTAGTGATTTACAGTAGTTCCCCTGCTAGAACTGTGTTTCAGAAGGCTGTAGTGAAAAATACGTAAGAGAGGATGGTATGGAGGGTGAGAGTGCAGACTGGGAAGTTTAATTACTAAGTTAGCAGTAGCACAATATTTTAGCAACAGCATTGAGGGGCTAAAAGGTGGGCTTCAGAAAGGGCAGATGCATGATAAAATACTGGCTTCTGTAAAAATAATGATGATCGCGAATATTCTAATCACAAAAGTATGGAGAATTTATGGCGAATATTTGGCCAAAAATTTATGAAATATTGCGAATTCGAATATTGCCTATGCCACTCATTATAAAAAATGAATACAATATAATATATTACTGTGGATGCATTTCAAAGTTATCAGTGTAATGTATGGCCAGTGAGAACTATTATATGGCACTAACATATGGGCAAAATATTATGATAGATGGATTTGTGCACTGTATGGTGGTACTATTTGGGAGAGCTGTATGTTATTACTATAAGGGTACTGCATAGTGCCATTAGGTTAAATAATACCTATACACCATTTGCATAAAAGGGTTTTATATAATAATCACCTGAACATATTTGTGCTCCACACTCCCTTTCATATTTTTGCCAAAAACAATAATTTTTTTTTTATGTCTGCATGCACTCCTGTTTTCAGCACCATGCGCCCTAACAAAACCTTTGAGATCTGATTATACAGAATTTCAGTATGACAGTATAGCATTATTTTTCTGTGATTTTGGGGCTTGGTCTTTAGGTCTTTAGTTTCTGGGTTTATTATGAAACTAGGTGAAACATTTTATCGCCCAAGAGGGAGGTCCATTCCCCAAGTTGCGTTATCTATCATTCAATGTCTCTTATGATGCCTATCATGTCTTGTAGAGAGTAGTATTTTCATTGAGGTTGCTGTTAATGGAGGCAGACACTAAGTTCAGCAGATCTGTGGTTGCAGTGTCAGATGCCAGATGTGGGTAAACTGTAGCAGGACTGCCAGGATGCCTTAAGCAGGTCTTGGTTGATTTGCGGCACATGCTGTAAATAAACTGTGAGTTTGGCCAGTCCCTGATGTTTTTTTACTTTTTCCATAATAATGGGATCCTTAGAGGGTTGTATTACAATAAGTCTACCTGTGGTAGCCAGTGTGAGCAGTTTTAGCTGGTGCTTAGGACAAGGCTAACAGATCTGGATCTTGATCAGCCTGCACCATCAATGTGCTGATTGTGCCCTTTGACACAAGGTTCCTGACTAGTGAATTCATTAAACTAAACTCATAATAAAAACTGATCTGGAAACCTGATTTGGTCATGTGTAGCTTTGAATGCTTTTTATCAGTAGCTCCAACTTACTCAACAATGAGATACAAAGTACATACAGTACTTGCAGTTTTAAATGTGAAATTAAATTGGACTACTGAATGAGAACAAGTCTGTCACCTAAAATCATGGTTTACATAAAGCTAAAGGCTCCATTATGTCCTATTTTGGATGCATCTGATTTAGGGGTAACTGAACTGTACATATTCATTTGCAGTCTGAATCAAGCTTTGTAATCTTTATTGTATTCATCAATCTCTATAGTAAAAACTCATTCAATGTTTAAATAGAGCACTGATTTAATTGCTGGCAAAATCAGTTTAGTTTAAATTATATATTGTATGATGCTTTCTGAAAGGTGTGCAATATTTGAATTTTAGGGAATAAACAATGGTTTTGCAACTGCATTCTTATGCTTTGTGATAGCACAGAGAGAATGGAATATATCATTAGAGAAATGGTGAGCTGATCACTTTGGGCTCATCACCACAAACAGAGGAAGGACTCCACACATGGAAGAGTGGACATGAGTTGAGCCAAGCAGCCCCTCCAGAAACAGAGACTATGAACATCGGCTGAGTATCATTAACCCCTGTACCATTATTATTAACCCTTTCCCACTGCCACCAATATATCCATACTCTCTGCAACATGAACCCCTGGAAAACTCTTGGATGACTGAGTAACCCTTTCCTTACCCCCCTAGACCAACGATTATTATCCCGACAATTAACCCTTTTATTCCCAAACCCCTGCATTCGTTAATCCTTTTATTCCTATACCCCTACATTCATCTCATTAACCCTTTTATTCCCATACCCTCCATACGCTATACCACCAACACTATATCCCTTTAACCCCTGTATTAACCTGTCCCTGCATTTACCCCTGCAGTGCCATTATCACTGCATTAATTAACCCCTATGACTCCCTATAATCTCACCCCTGCCATACCCCTGTAGCCCAGAGCTACCCCTGTTGCCCTTTCTACCCCTGCATTGCCATTATTGTATTTAACCCTTTCTACCCTGTAGGGACAGCCTATAGATAGGTTTGGAAGGGTGCGGCTGTGGTTAAGTGTATGTGTGTAAGTATATATTTAGATAAATTTTGGGGTGGAATTATATAGTGTTAGGGTAATTAGGTTTATTATAGTGATGTTAGTGTATTACTGTGTGTGTGTGTATATATATATATATATATATATATATATATATATATATAACCATTAATATAAATATATAGATATAGCAGAAATAATTGACTGTAAACGTGTTATTGGTTTAATAAATACTTTATTATTCAAATACAGCTTATAGTCTTTTGTTGCCGCCGTAATTCAGCGCACTTAGTTTAGGAAACAGTTGGAGCAACAGGTAGAATAGAGAATAAATAGGCAGAGTCAGCAATAGATGACTTAGGCCTATTTATTAATTATTGATATAAATCCAAAATATTAATAATTAATCGGTAGTGTTGAGTCAATCAAAGTGAAACTAATTGAATGAGATGTAAATTTCAGAAAAACTTTGATTCGCCATAAATGTGAATTTCCTCATGCTTCATAGTAACACATTCCCACCCCCCCCAAATGGGAGCACACAAGTATTAAGAAGTTACAGTAAGACAACTGGGAACGTGATACATATGAGTCATATGTATCACGTTCCCAGTTGGCTGGCTGCAACCATTGGCCGGCTGCACAGCATTATGGGTCATATGATATGACCCATAATGCTGTGCAGCCGGCCAATCAGCAGATGACCATCCCCTGTGGTGTCACAGCTCTATAAAAGGTTCACCCCGGCCATTTTACTGTAAGGGACAGACGTGCCAAGCGCTAGGAATAGTGGTTAACAAAGTTGTTAATTGTAAATATTGGATAGGAAGAGTGCAGGGACAGTGCAGGGACAGTGTAAACAGATCATAGGTAAAGTTTTTACACACTGTAGGGAGAGCATAAGGATAGCATAGGGAGACTGCAGGGACAGTGCAGTCAGTATAATCGCCCTGTGCACCATGTTCATCTGCTGCTCCATTCATACTTAATCTGTTCTGTTATACAAAGAATTATTGTGAATCAGATTTAGTCTCAACTGGCAGTCTAATATATAGGTGTTTACCTAGTCCATTTGCTGTGCCATTTATATGTCCTCTGTTATGTTATACATAAACTTACTGTACATCAAACTGACAACAGGCAGTCTGAGATATAAGCGCATTTACCTAGTTATTCTGCTGCGGCTTTAATAACTAATCTGTTCAGTTATACATAGACTTAGTGTGCATCAGACTCATTGTCAGCAGGCGGTCTAATATATAGGCACATTTTTTTAGTTTGGTCTAATATATAGGTAAATTTACCTAGTTCATCTGCTGCACATTTAATAATTAATCTGTTTAATTATACATAGTCTTGGTGTGCATCAGACTCATTGTCAACAGGCGGTCTAATATATAGGCACATTTTTTGTAGTTCATCTGCTATGCCATTCCTACTTGATCTGTTACATCAATGATTTAGTTACTGTACACTATGGCCAACAGTTGCTTGGACCCTAAAAAGGAACAGGCATTGGCAAAAATGTTGCTGTAGCTCACACAAATAGCAACAGAATAAGGGGTGATAGCAGGAGCCACAGCCACAGGTCAGAGCTCTTCAACATCATCTCAGGTGACACACAGCCAGCATTTGGTGGGTTCCTCTGACACCACACTTAGTTGGCATGGCCCAGGAAACAACCTCTGTGCCTTCACCTGTCCTGCAATTATCTCTTTTTTTTTTGGTCCTTCTGCTTGGGAAGTAATGCATGCTGCCAGCTTTGCTCCGTTTTTAAGCAAGGACAAGCTTAGTAAAGACAGTCAGCAACTACAGGCCAGCACAGACTTGGAGAAGAGGTTCAATACACCCTTAAGCGTACAACTAGCAATGATAAGTTGATAACAGCTGGGTGGGAGAACATGTTGCGAGAGGTCAGAGACGTAGCCATGGTGTTCCCCTACATCACCTCATATGCGACATTTCCATACATTGGAACTCCACTCTCCACATGTTGGACCGACTGTATGAGCAGAGGAAACCCATGACTGATTTCTTGATGGTGGAGATAGAGAGGACTACTCCCTTGTGTAATTTTGATTTTAGAAAGTGGCAGTCCATGCATGACACCTTTGTCAGTTGCCAGGACTACTGGATGAATGATGCTATTCTACTCCTTCACATCCTGGAGGGGATGCTGATAAATCTGACTGGCAAGAGATGGTGCATACATCTCACGGCCATTTGAGCCATATTGAAGGTCAAATAGCCAGGAGTAGAACATAAATGCCTAGGAATTCTATACAGAACTAGGTGTTTTATCTACCGAGGCAACAGGGGAGGGGTAGTAGGAGCTAGAGGGCGTTGAAGATGACACAGATGACCCACACAGACAGTGGCAATATGCTGTGGAAATAGATCCAGGGAGTCCCTCTGAGTCCCTTTTACAAATGGAAATATGCATGCTGAGTTGCTTGAGTAGTGAGAGCTGTATTATCAGCATTCAGAAGATGGATGACTACTGGCTCTCCACAATGCTAGACCCTCGCTACTGTTCTAAATTGGGGGCCTTCTAAGAGGGATGAAAAACTCAACTACTATCAAGACATCCTTTGTAGTCGGTTGGTCGCTGTCTATGGGTGCCATCGCTCATCCTCATGAAGGTCTAACTCTCTGAGCTCACATTCCACTGCCATGACTGTTGGAGGGTGAGGGGGGGGGTTCTTAGGCGCAGCACCAGTAGCAACTTGAATCTTGAAGAAACCACCCAGCAGCAGTACATGGAGCAGAACCTGAACCAGCAGGTGGTGGCATAGTTGGACTGCACCCTGCCAGCCCAAATCCAAGATCCTCTGGACTACTGGGCAGCCAAACTTTAATTGTGGCTGCAACTGGTCGAGTTTGCTGTGGGCAAGCTTTCCTGTCCAGCCAGTAGTGTGGCATCAGAGCGAGTGTTTAGTGAGGCAGGTGTTATGGTTACCCCAAAGTGATCTCACCTTTCAACACAAAACTTTGAGAGACTAACCTTTATAAAGATGAATCAGGCCTGGTTCAGCCAGAATTTCCAGACACTGTTACCTGATACAACAGACTAGATCATTTTGGCAGACTGTAGTGTACTTCCAAACCAGAACATTCTGTCAAATGGCCTGTTACTTCTTCCCATGTGCAGTTGCCACTACTCTGATGCTGCCACCTGCCTGATGCCACATTCCTGCTGCCCCAACTGACATCTGCTCCTACTGTGATCTGCCACCATCTTGTGCTGTTACTGCCACTGCTGTTGCCCCCCCACCCCCACACACTCTGTTACTGAGACACTACTGTGACTCTTCAGCATTTCATGCTGTTGCTACCCTAAACAAGTCTGTTCTTGGGCCACTAGTGTCCCTGTTTGGCCATGTTGTCTTCTGACGGATCAGAAGAACAGAAAAATAACAAAAAAAGAATCTTGTAATTTGAGTATCCATAAGGCCTCTGTCAGATGGCCAGTATTTTGCATCAGGATTTGATCATGGTTTGGAAGCCAAAAACAGGAGTGGGTCTAAAAAACTGAAAACTTGCAAATATTTCCATCACATGTCATCTCTGTTTTGAACCCACTCCTGTTTTGCCTTACCAATACTGATCAAATGCTGACCAAATAATGATAGTTTAAAGGTGGATGCTAAAACTACAGGATCCACTTTGTGGGCTTTTTCTTCTGACCAATCAAAAGAACAGAAAAATAAACATTGATGTGAACACAGACTTACTGCTGACACCCTCCTCATGGGGCCACTACTTGTATATTGGGCTACTGCACGGTTAAGTTATTGCAGATAAATTAGAACTGACGCTAACATTGACCTACTAAGTTCACACTTCTGTTATTTTGTCAGCTATTTCCACGACTTATTGTGAGGCAATTTCAGGAGCCATCATGAATATATCTTCACCTGTTATGTGGATCTGACCCGCACCTGCTTTGTGGTGACGATAACTGATAAGAATAACTGAACAAATAGGTGAAGTGTGAACTAAGCCTAACAGTGACGCACATCCATTCTACAGCTAACAGATGGCATTCAAACGCCTACTCCACTACTTTATTGGCGCTGCCTCCATGTCCACTAATTAGTCATTGGGATACCTGCAGGGCGCACAGCATTTTCTTTTTTTTTTTATTACTAAAGGATGCTGCATCCTTTTTTGTTGTTGATCAGCTAGGGGTTAGCTAGGAATATTGGTGGCCTATACAATGATACACATGGCCATACATGTGACCTGCCTGTCATTCTGATGCACAGTAACTGTTTCGCTACCAGAAAGGACTAGCTATGCATGTTGCTGCACTGCACAAAGTTGTACACCAGGATACATTCTCCCTAAAATTTAACTTCAGGCCGGGATCAACCTGATTTAATGCGCTTTGTGACAAATTACAGATGTAGCAGGGTTAACACACAAACTCAACTCAAATGTCTTAACTCATCGCGTTATCTTGAAACAAAAGTCATTGAAAAGCAATTGAAGGCATTTGCTTAACGCATTTAGTTTAGATAACATGTCTCATAAAGCATGTGTGTTAACTCTACTACATCTGCAATTCTTAACGAAGGGAATTTTTTTTTATTCGTTGAAGTGACCAAATCAAATTTTTGAAAACTTCGCCCTTCTCTACTGATAAGGTTCAATTCAATCCCAACACTATGATTTTTTTTCTGCTTATAAAACAATGTTTGAAATTCACTAACAATAAGTTCCCATTTTCATTTCCATAGTTCCTTCATCAATTTCTGTCAGAAACAGGGATAAGTGTTTATAGAAGGATCATTTTACAAAATTATAATTAGTAGCAATGAAAAACCTACTTTGCATTATCTGCATATAACAGCCAGAAATATTAAAATACTTGTTGTACAAACGTCTAGCATTTATTATTCTATTTTCCAATGATAGAAGCCATTTATACGAAGTGTTTTATTGTTTTATAATATGACTAATATACGAAACACACCTGTGAAAATTTGCTTTTCCGCCCAAACAATCTTTAAACAACACCTTTGGGGTTCAATTATTTCTTAACAGCCTTACAAAATGTAATTTGTATTAATAAGCTTCACTGTAAGTAAATCGTTCTAAGAAAATGAATGTGATCATTAAACATAAATTAAATTAAAACGTAATTATCAAAAAGGAAAATGAGATCAATTATATTTACATTAATCTATTATACAGTCCACTTGTACTTCTGTATTATTATCTGAACCAAATTGTTATCATCATGTGAAAAACAGGTTACTCATTTTGAGTATGGTTTGCAGTATAAGCAACAAAGCAAATAAAGTAATGACGGTTATGGGACAATGCAATTTGATTTGCACTGCAAAAGTTTTAAGAGATGTTGTAAGTAAAGAAAAAAGAATCACTTTTTAACAAATCAAATTCCTTGTGAATTTCCACAAAAAATTTGAATGGTAGCAAATTTGAAATGTCTCTGATACCGAAAAGTGTCAGTGCCTTGTGTATTAAAACAGACTGTTTTTACCTCCATCTACCATCTGTTTATCCATTGCCTTATATGTCACTTTGATATTACTAATGCTGTCTTGGCATTAGAGAGCCCAATAAGAGTTGGATACAGTCTTAGAAGACCCCAGAGTGTCAAATATGACTTTTCAGTGCAATTAGGTCATTGTTGATACGGTTCAAATTTATTTTGAATGGGTTTAATCTGACTACTGATTCATGCTTATCGGACCCAAAACAAATTTTGAGGAATTCATCCGTCTCAAGTTGCAAGGTAGGGTATCTAAACATAGGTTTAGTTTACTTTTTCTCTTTTTATTGTAAGAACTAATCTAACAGATATTCAGAACTGTCCATAAATCATAACATGTTTAAAAATAGATGAAATTATATATATTTTTTTGGCTAGCAACCTAATGTTCATTCATGACCATACTATCAGGTTAGGAAGACTTCTTCTTACCTTATAATAGAACAACACAAAAGGTAGTGTCACCTGATTCTCATGATGTTAAAGGGGTAGATGAAATCTGATTTGATGCTTCATAGTAATAATGAACAATATTTCTCCCCAAAATTTCTTATATATGGCAATTGTGGCTTTTAATGTCTTATACAGGAGCAATGTACATAAATAACTAGACAGCATATAACGATACAAATATTAACACATATCTGTATCAAATAAAACACAAAGAATGGTAAAAACGTTAAATGAATGCAAATTGGAAAATAAAAATGAAAGAATATCTCTTTGGATTCAGGTGCCTAAAGTAAAAACATTAATTTGGTGGACTTTATCAGCATGCGCCCACTCCCTTTACTAAGAACTAATAAGTTTTAACATAACTGAGGCTTTGCGGCTATGATTCAAGAGACCTGACATGTGCTTCTGAGAAATTGGCTTCTAATAAATTGATAGGCAACACTGCCATAAATAATAGGTCACCCTTCTTCATTCACTGTGAATAGACAGCCTGTCTAATGTAAAGAGCTTTGTTCTTATGTGGATGTTGCACCTATTCATAAAGTTTTTATTACGGAGTAGAAATCCCACTAGTTTTTAAACTGTTATCTTAACTAAGCATTATGAAGAGCCAGAGATATTCTTTAATCAAGAAAATGGGAATACCAAGATTCTGTGAGTCTGTACAAAATTGATAAGACAGATGAGCATAGCACAATGAGTAATCCCTATAGTGAAGCACTATAGGGTAAAGTATTGTGTTCTCCACAATGAAACAAGTAGAACACATGGAAATGAATCATCTTTCCAGAACATATGTCTACTAAATATTAGACAAAAACAGTTTGACTTAACACATTACACACTGTAAATTATTATAGAATTTTTTTAATGTACAGAGGGGACATTTATTAACACTGGCAATTTAGATACCGGTCCAAGTCCCTCTGCGCTGTCGGTGGATGCGACAAAGTTATGTGGAGACGCAAGTCTTTAGCCTCCTTTAGGCCATGCGACATACTAAAATCTAAGCCAGCTCCCTTATTGGAATACATTTAAGTAATTTTCCCAGCCAGAAAATGAGAAATGAGACGGGGCTGCTGGCTCATTCTCTTCCCTATCCATGCCATGCCCCCTTTTCTAGGGAAATGAGCGGCAAAAAGTCACAGACTGCAAAAAACCATTGCGACAAAATCTCTGACATCAAATCGAAAACAAGTAGCATATAATTCTTAATAAAGTCACCCCAAATTTTTAAAATGCCACATCACCTATGTGAAAAAGTAACTGCCCCCCTTAGTTACTTAATAGATCAACTGGACAAATGTAACCTGATATTGTTCACATCAATGTTCTGTCCCACATTTAACATATATGTTCGGCATCCGCCAGATGCATCTGTTTAATGTACTCAACATATAGTATGTTAAATGCGGAACAAAAACCTGACATGAACATCATCTTAGACAAGGAGTCATCAATAAAACTTACCGAAAGAATGAAAAAATCTTCACAAATCTTTTCAAGAAAATCTAGAAGAGATGAAAGAAAAAGTACATGTCAATCAATAAAATAATATGTTAATAAAAATGTAATAACAAAATTCATAAATTAAATTAAGTTATAAAAGTTATTACCAGAAAATTCTTGATGAGAAAACAAAGTTGTTTATAAAATAAAATAACACATTACACAATACAAATTAATTATTACAATTCAGAAATTCAGTTATATCATAAAAGTTAATACCAGAAAATTGTCGAAAAGATGAGAATAAAAGTTATAGCTAATAAAACAAATTAATACAAATTAGTTAAATAAATTATTATGTAAATAAAATTTAATGTGATATACCAGTCTGTAAAATATTACAAAACTTTAGACAGCTAGTATTTCCAAAGGCTGGCCTGGGAACTTACTCAAAAACACACACCAGGGGTAGGCAACCTTTAGCACTCCAGCTGTTGCTAAACTACAACTCCCAGCATGTATACTTGCTCTGCTCTTCTCAGAAGTCCCATAGAAATGAATGGAGCATGCTGGGAACTGTTGGTAAAAAAAATGAGACAAAGATAAATCATTTCAGAACTTTTTCCACCTTTAATGTGACCTATAAACTGTACAACTCAATTGAAAAACAAACTTAAATCTTTTAGGTAGAGGGAAGAAAAAATATTTAAATAAAGTAATATGGTTGCATAACTGTGCACACCCTTAAACTAATACTTTGTTGAAGCATCTTTTGATTTTATTACAGCACTCAGTCTTTTGGGTATCAGCATGGCACGTTTTGACTTAGCAAGATTTGCCCACTCTTCTTTGCAAAAACACTCCAAATCTGTCAGATTGCGAGGGCATCTCCTGTGCATAACCCTCTTCAGATTACCCCACAGATTTTCAATCGGATTCAGGTCTGAGCTCCGGCTGGGCCATTCCAAAACTTTAATCTTCTTCTGGTGAAGCCATTCCTTTGTTGATTTGGATGTATGCTTTGGGTTGTTGTCATGATGAAAGATTCTACTAGTAGAGGCCTGAAGTTTTTGTGCCAATATTGAGTGGTATTTGGAACTGTTCATAATTCCCTTTATCTTAGCTAAGGCCCCAGTTCCAGCTGAAGAAAAACAGCCCCAAAGCATGATGCTGCCACCACCATGCTTCACTGTAGGCATGGTGTTCTTTTGGTGATGTCTAGTGTTGTTTTTGTGCCAAACATATCTTTTGGAATTATGGCCAAAAAGTTCAACCTTGGTTTCATCAGACCATAAAACCTTTTCCCACATGCTTATCGGAGACTTCAGATGTGTTTTTGCAAAATGTAGCCTGACTTAGATATTTTTCTTCGTAAGAAAAGGCTTTCATCTTGCCACTCTACCCCATAGCCCAGACATATGAAGAGTAGATTGTTGTCACATGTACCACACAGCTAGTACTAGCCAGATATTCCTGCAGCTCCTTTAATGTTGCTGTATGCCTTTTGGTAGCCTCCCAGACCAGTTTTCTTCTTATTCTTCTCATCAATTTTGGAGGGACGTCCAGTTCTTGGTAATGTTACAGTTGTGCCATATTTTTTCCACTTGATGATGACTGTCTTCACTGTGTTCCATGGTATATCTAATGCCTTGGAAATTCTTTTGTACCCTTCTCCTCACTGACACCTTTTAACAATGAGATCCATCTGATGCTTTGGAAGCTCTCTGTGGACCATGGCCTTTGCAGTGGAATGCGACTAAGAAAATTTCAGGAAAGACCAACTAGAACAGCTGAACTTTATTTGGGGTTAATCAGAGGCACTTTAAATGATGGCAGGTGTATTCCTTCTCCTATTTAACATGATTTTGAATGTAATTGCTTAATTCTGAACACAGCTACATCCCTACTTATGCAACCACATTATTTATTTTTTTTTTGTTTTCTTCCCCCCACCTAAAATATTTCTTTTTTTTTTTTCAATTGATTAGCACAGTTTATAGGTCAAAAGGTGGAAGAAGTTCTGAAATGATTTATCTTTGTCTAATTTTTTTTACAGCACAGGAACCTGACATTTTAACAGGGGTGTGTAGACTTTTTATATCCACTGTATATATATATATGTATATATCCACTGTACGTTTCGGCTTAACAATAAAGCTTGAGAAAGGCTTTATTGTTAAGCCGAAACGTTGCCTGCCCACTTGGGTGAATAAAAGTACCTTGGATTTCTATTGGAGTGCTGTCCGTTTTCTACGCTATTACTGAGGGTTGCTCACACCCTTGGACCTTGCACCCGCCACATTGCCTGTGTTTGGTGCTGCCTGTTTTTTTCTTCATATATATATATATATATATATATATATATATAACCAACAGACAAAAGTATTGGTAGAAGTGTGACACTGTGAATACTCTAATATAGTATTAAAGAATTCACAAGTGATCACTAATCGGTATTTTAGTGGTATGCATTCACTACAATGGTTGCAATAAACGCAAGATAAATGTGGTAATAACTTTACGTCTGCACAATGCGGACATTGAAACTGTCATCTTATTATTATAGGATTTTAAAGAGAGTCTATCCGCAGTTAAAGTGATCTTTCAGCTGCACAACGACTTTTTTTTGCCTACAATTGAAAAAGTGTTTTACGTTTAGACCAATTTTGTTTTCATTGTAGCAGAATAAGGGCTTATGCACATGAGCATGTGTGTCCCATGCTCGCCGAGTGCACACTGTTTGCAGATATGGACCCATTCACGCCGTCCACAATACAGGCACGGAGCACACATGCTCTTGTGCATAAGCTCTAAGGCCAAGTTCACTCTTCAGTTATTTGGTTAGTTATTTCCATCAGTTATTGTAAGCCATAGCTAGGTTTGGGTCAAAACAACAGAACAGGAGTAAATCTTTATCTTACAACTGATCTCTTAGTAGGCTTCACTAGAACTTGGCCTTAGGGCTAATGCACACAAGCATGTGTGCTCCATGCCTGTATTGTGGACTGCGTGAATGGGTACGCATCTGCAAACAGTGTGCACTTGGCCAGCATGGGACACACACACTCGTGTGCATAAGCCCTTATTCTGCTGTATTAAAAACAAAATTGATCAAAACGCTTTTTCTACTATTTCATTACTACCTCCAGCAGCTGAAGTGCTTGAAGAAAATATGAACAGAGGGGGACACTTATTAACAGTTATACACCACAACAGTGGTGTATTCAAGCTGCAGATTTTGTTGCATGACATTTTGCAGCAAAATCTGCAACTTTTCCCCATTTATGACACTTTTTTGAAGCCTGTATGACTAAATAACTTTGTTGCTTGCTCCAGCAGCTCAAAAATGCTGGTCTTAATAAATGTCCCTTAATATGTGGATACAGTATGTAAGGTATTTTTGACATTTTAAAAATTTGAATTTAACCACAAACATATACAATGGAATCAATGGCCACAGTCCAATCCAACAATTCCTATCCAACACAGCAGGGCAGATATAATACTAAAGCTCTATTTCTTTTTTTTAATATTGTAAATGCGGCATTTTTACTTTGCGTCAAATTTGGATGTAACACAATGAACCACAAAAATCCCTATTTCTGACAACATGAGCTATAGTGCTTTATACTATCAGAATGTGACACCACTTTTCATACCTCCTTGAAGATGGTATAGCTGTCATCTAAAATATACACTCAAAACTGTCTTAGACTGATACAAAAGAAGGTGTGAAATTGGACTAGACAAAAAGTTGGAGCAAAATTTGTAAAAAAAATTAAATCTTACGTGGTGCAAACACTTCACATACTCTGGCCCAAGTCAATACACTTTCTATACACAGTCACATTGATATATCTCCCCCAAAGACAAAAACATGACAAAAGGAAGTGACATAAAGCCAAATTGCAAAGAATTCAAAACCTCAATATAAATTTATTTTATTATGACACTTTCCACCTCCATTAGCAAATGTTGAATAGAGTATTGATTAAATTGCATTAAGGGACCATTTATTCTACCAGCAGTATTGGATTTCGCTCTTCATCCTTTCCAGTTTCCATACAGACAGCCATTTATATTATTCCAGTAGTACTATATTTTAAGCAATGATTTGTAAAGCAGTTTGATGGTTTGCATATTCACAAAATAACACCTTTTATTTTTATACACAAAAACGAAATGCAGGCTCTGGTTTTGGAACTTGTGTTTTCACAGCCTGAAGCTCCAGCATCACAGACTGTTCCAATTAAGATTGGTGAGTTGCTTCGAATTTATGCATGGAACTGTACTTAAACTAAGACATAATATGCATCAAGAGAATATGTGATATGCAGGTGCACTTCAGAAGTCATTGTGGCTACATGACAGAGAAAATATGACATATCTCAAAAGCATAGAAAACAGGTTTCCTTTTCCATTTAACGTCAAAGTTACTGAATCTACAACATAAAACCTTATTAAGGCTACCTGCACGGATTTTTGTGTGAAAAAACCTCTGAATAATACAGTACCAGCAAAGTGATTGAGATTTGCCAATCGGAAATTTACCCGTAGTGCGGATTTTGAAATCTGCAGTATGTTTTTTTTTTACTAAGCCCTACTTGAGTCACCACCTGCACCCTCCTTATATTTTCTGTGGTAGATATACCGGGCATGAAACCGGATTGATCAGGATGTACAACGCTCCGCACACATTTAGCCAGCCTATTGGCCAGAACTTTCGCCAGAATTTTGTAGTCTAGGTTCAATAAAGAAATAAGTCTGTAGGAACCACATTCAACCGGGTTTTTGTCTGGCTTAAGAAGGAAGATAATGGTGGCATCATACAAGGATAGAGGTAGTGTACCTTGTTCAAAGGCTGCGCCATACATCCTGACCAAAGGGTCCACCATAACAGCCCCATATCGGCAATACACCTCTAGTGGTATCCCGTCATGCCCAGGTGATTTCCCATTGGCCATTTAAGATATAGCCAGTCGAACCTCTTCCTACGTGATCGGAGCTTCTAACAAATACACTTCCTCACTGGATAACTTAGGCATCCGTAACCTAGAAAAATATTTCCTGATCCGAGGCATGTAAATTTGAACTATACAGTTTGAGGTAAAAATCATGAAAACAGTTACCTATGCCCTCAACATCAAGCAATGTCGAACCAGTGCTATCTATCAGATGAAGTACTGCTGGAGAACGTTGGTTCTGATGGACCAAATGCTCCAAGAGCCTGCCAGACTGGTTGCCCAACTCAAAATATGTTTGCTTAGCAAAAAAGAGTTTACACTGCGCTTTCTCCTTAAGCAAATCCAAATACAACCTGCCTTTAAACAACCATTCATGTCTATTTGAATCAGTAGGGTTAGACACGTAGGCAGCCTCCAGTCTGGCACACTCCCGGGCCAAGTCTGTCTCTTGCTGAGCCGTCGACCTCTTAACATATGCAATAGAAGACTTGAGGCACCTACGAAGGTATGCCTTCAGAGTCTCCCACTGCAATAGGGGATCCACAGTGTCGTCATGACTAGCAAGAAATACAGAGAGCTGATCAGGAATTCTATCATTTACCAGTAAAGTCAACCAGAACGGATGAATTCTCATAGTTACATTCACGGTGGCGCTGCAGTGAGAACAGAGACCTGCACCGGTGAATGATCCGATACTCCCCTACTCCCGTATTCAACTGACTGAACCTTAGCATATAAGGTGGGGTTCCCTAAAACATAATCGATACGAGACAATGTATGGTAAGTGGCAGAATGGCAGGAATATACCCTATCTCGAGGATGTCGCCCTCTCCAGACATCTAACCATCCAATTCCATGGACAAAACTAGCCAGCAATGAGTCGGTAGCTGGTCGCCCCAAAAAAGAAGGGTCAGGGGCAAATCTATCTAGGGTGTTGTTTAACACTAGGTTGAAGTCTCCCATGCACAATACCATTGCATTTGGATATGCTGCAGCAAAAGCAGCTGCCTTATTAAGCACTGTCAATGTGGCTGGCAGTGGATTATAAACTCCCATAACAACGTATTGAACATTATTAATGAGTGCTGATACAAATACATAGCGCCCCTCTGGGTCTGTCTGCAGGCTCTCTACTTCCCACTGTAGGGACTTATGAATTAATAGTGAAAAACCTAGAGAGTAAGAAGTGTGATAGGCATGACTAGACCATTTCACCCAGGGTTTCTGAAGTCTATAGAAATGGTCAGGTATGATATGGGTCTCCTGTATTATAACGCTGGACATAAGAAAATATCATCATTCTCTTTTCAGGAGTACCCATACCCCTGACGTTCCTGGACAGTATCCTCAGATCAGCCATGGTCAATATCGGAACATGTATTAAGTGTCATGCGACTGATGATCAGGACATACTGGAGACTGACCTGAGACAAGGGAGACCAAAGGGAACACGTGAACATTGCATGACAGAGGTACAAATACAAGTGCAAGAGAGTTGCATGCACACTGACAATCCACATAGAATGCGTGTTAATCGGTAGATGGGTATGAGCTACCCAATATTGAACCTGCGTAAAACTAGTAAACACATAACCAAAAACCAAACAAATGTGGCTGAAGATATCACGGGGAGTGCTGACAATTAACCTCATCACCAGCACTAACAAAGTCTATGGCATAATAAGCGACCCGCATCCAGGGTTGCTCCACGTCAAAAGGAAGGAGTGCCACCATATTGAACATAACTCAACCAACCCCTTAGACATAGTGTATACAATACCTCCCCCTTAAATAGGCTGTGAAACAAGCTTACAGAATAAAGGAAGGAAAGGGGAAGGGGAAGAAAAGGAGAAGAGGAAAAAGGGGAGTTGGTACAATTCTCATGATCCACTCAGTAAAGAGATTCTGGGGGTCATTTATTAAGATCAGCGTTTTCAACAGTCTTAATAAACCCTTTAGATGCTGGTGGATCTGACGAAGTTATATAGAGGGATCCCAGAGGTCAAATTCCAACCACTCATAAAGTGATATCATATCCTAATGAATCAGTTTAATGCTTAATGCAAGCTGGTAAATATTCTACAAATTTGTATTTTTTTCTGCATCAAAAAACTATTTTATCCACTCTGATTTAATTTAATTTAGTTTGATATTCTGGTGCCAGAAACCAGGATATATAGGGCTTTTATATTTTCACAAGTATCAGTTGCTGTTACCAATAATGCTGAAAGAACATACTTAGTAACATATTACATTATATATCAAACCCTTTTATGTGCATTACGGATAGAAAGGGTCCTATAAGCCCACATCCCTCTTTCTAGTGTACTTGTTAAACCAATCTTGCAAAAGGAAAAAAGAGGCCATTGTACAACTGTAAAGCAGAGCTAAATAAACATTGCTCATTGCCATACAGTGTTATAACAATCTTGTACCACCAAATGGCTTCAAATACTAAGAAAGAAAAGAAAGAAAGAAAGAAAGAAAGAAAGAAAGAAAGAAAGAAAGAAAGAAAGAAAGAAAGAAAGAAAGAAAGAAAGAAAGAAAGAAAGAACTTGTATACTTTTAGAAAAGGGTCCAGAAACAGTGCTACATCTCCTGTCAGTGGGTATTGCTTGGCAGGAACAACCCATTTACTATACAACCCATTTACCAAAGCTTAAAATATTGTTAAATTCTTAACATGACATTAAACAAGTCTCCTCAATTCCCTTGGTTCTATTTTGTCTCATATTACAGCTAAAACTAAGAAATATATAAATAAATCTTCTCTATGTTGTACCATGAGTACAGCCATGTCCCTTCTCCTCCTCATAGCCTTGTGACAAGCTATAAAATAAGTAGTTGCAACAGAAGCCTCCCTGCTGTCCTTATCTGCAGTAGGACAAAAAGATTGTTAAGGCTACTTTCACAGCAGCATTTTTGCTGGATCTGGCATGGTTCAGCAAAAACTCTTCCGTTACTGATAATACAACCATCTGCATTCATTATGAATGGATCCGGTTGTATTATCTTTAATGTAGCCAAGAAGGATCCATAATGAACTCTATTGAAAATCAATGGGGGATGAATCCGTTTTTTATTGTGTCAGAGAAAACTGATCTGTCTCCATTGACTTGCATTGTGGGTCATGACAGATCCGTCTTGCTCTGCATCCCATGACTGAAAGAAAACCGCAGCATTCTGCAGTTTGCTCTCCGGTATGAGAAGGCAACCAAACAGAATGGAATGCATTTTGAAGCATTCCGTTCTGTTACGTTTTGTCCCCAGTGACAATGAATGGGGAGAAACAGAAGCGTTTTTTTTTTTTCCGGTATTGAGACCCTATGATGGATCTCAATGCTGGAAAACAGAAACGCTAGTGTGAAAGTAGCCTAAACTAAGCCTCAACCCTCAGTCAGCCTTCAGCCAAAGGAAAAATAGATGTGTAGGAGATGCAACAAGTATTTATCTTGATTCCATTCAGAATTAATCTCAAGGTTTAGCGTTCATACATTACATACAACTAACAAATTATCTTATCTACAATTTTAGTTCCACACTAACATGGTTTACTCAAAATATCTGGATTTGATCTCTAATGGTTTATCATGGGAACATTACCTCAGTAGTTGTATCTTAAGTATTTCTAGGCTGAACATAAAATGACTAGTCAGATAAAGGATGGTGGAAAGAAATCAGCAATGAAGCAAATTATTAACAAAAATATCAGCGAAGTAATATTCTGAGATCAGTAAATAAGGATGATTTATCTAAAACTTATGGAGGTCTTTCTGTGAGAGCAAACCAATTACGGTGACTGATGTGACAAGATAACAATGCATGTGGCCCCTTTATCTTTCTGTATATTAGGTCATGAATAGCATTTCTAGGAAACATGTTTTTCTTTTCTCTGTAAAAATGTATTCTGTGGCTGTATTTTTTATTTATGTAATAAATCTTGTGCAGATCCCTATACCCCACTTTGGTAGCTACTTTTTCATCCACAATGCTTCATATTTAATGTGATCATACACCTTAGATAGCTGTTCACTGAACAGTAAGCTCATCCAACTCCCCAATACACATTCATTTCAATGGGAAGAGAAGAGTAAGCCGTTTTCAGTCATCTCTGGAGGTTTATCTCCAACAAAGGATTTGGTATGATAAAAAATTATGTTGTCCAATCCTTCATTCTATTAATATATTGTCGGGGAGGATCAGGAGGTCCCGGGCTGAGCTGCAAAGAAGGTAAACGATATGTATTGTTGTAAGAAATGTATTTAATGTCAAAGCTTTTAGAGCGTTCATTATCGGCACCCAGCCAGCGTAGGGCCCATCAGAGGTACCAATTCTGGTGGCCCACCTTATAGCTACATGGAAATCTTAGGGTACATGGGACATAAACGCTGCAGATTTGTCACATGCAAATCAATGGTGGCAAATCCATGGTGTCTAAGTACCAGCAAAGTAGGTTCTCCAGTCCCAAAATAAAATTCTTTTTATGTGCTCCAAACACCCCTCACAATGCATATATATGCCCCCAATACCTGTTTTTCATTTCTGGGCTTTCTTTCCCCCTGTTTGGGCATCATAGCATCTTGGCAAGACTGTTTACATCCAGTGCTTCCTGTTTTCTTCACCACCTAGCTTTATTGATAAATCTCGCTGCATTGCAGAGGGATGAGTCAAAGGCTGTCCTTGCCTGCCACACAGTTCAGTCTGCAGGAGCTACGCCCACTATACCTCCTGTGGTCATGTTACTACACCCATACATGAATCCGGCTAGTATCTTGTCGCTCGCGGCATCACATCACTGGCAGTCCACAAGCTCTTCCCTCGTCATCTAGAATGTAATAAACAGCAAGCACAAAAAAATGCATCTGTATATAATCCTATCATGTACAATATAGCCTGCTGTGGCTGTAACATTGCCTGTTGTGTGTTATACTGCCAGATGAGGTGTGTATCTAATCCCACCTTGCATGATGCTGTCTGGTGTGGTATGTATCTAAGCATATCATGTCCAACACTGTTCACCCACCCACAGTGCACCACAGCACCATCCATAGTGTGCCCCACAGTGTACCTCAAAGTGCCATACACAGTGTACGCCACACTGCCATCCATAGTGTGCCACACAGTGAGATTCAGAGTATACCACAGTGGCATCCACAGTGCCATCCACAGTGAGCCCTACACTGCCATCCATAGTGTGCCCAGCAGTGCCATTCACAGTGCCTCTCTGTGTCAACAATAGTTCCCCACAGTGCCATCTACACCAGCATAGTGACAGCACAGAGGCTGATCGCTATCTTTTGACTCATGCAGAGTACTTACATTGTGATGTGCATGAGTCAGTAAAGTACAAGCTTCACACAGAACCCTATACATTGACAAGATGGCTGGTTATCCCTGCACATGTACAATAGTGTTATCCATTTTTAGTTTACACATACAAAATGGCTCATCCATAAGATAGCTGTGCCAAACACTGCAGCTTGCCCCGTTTTAGTGAAAAAGAACAGATACAGCCATATATACATGGATTAACTTGACTCCCACTAATCAGAAATGTATGGCCTAAATTCTAATGAGAATTGATATGTTGTGAAGGCAAGATGATAAATTGAGGGACCAGCAATGTAGAGGAATCGGGGAAAGTGAGAGATGTTTTCTGCAGTCCTGGGTAACACCCCAGATAATATAGTGATAACTCTATGAGGAAAGATAATGTAGTACATTAGAGATGAGCAAACTTCTTGAAATTTATTTCATGTTTCAGTTGTCTAATTTCTTTCTCCTTCCTTTCCTCCTTTTTAAGCTCTTTACCACAATGACGGCAATAGCAAATAATGTCATAGTGACACAGACATGTATAGCTATAAGTAAATGCATGGTTAACAGTGTTAACAAACAGCCTGTTTAGAAACATAATGTGCTGTCACATGTGTTATGCTTTTTAATATCAGAAACCTTCCATAAATTGTCCCTTATTAGGAGCAGATGGTTTTTAAACACATACCATGTTATGGGAAAGACCAAGCAATCAAACATTATGCTATAACGGGGCAGAATGCCTGTCCATATTTACACACACACACAAAAAGCATTATCCTGAGAAACAGTAGTTTGATCTGCACAAGCAGCCATAAATTATGCCTGTCCGTATTGATACACACACAATTGTCAGAAGAAACAGTGGCGTGTACTGAAGTTGAACAAGCCTGGAAATATTCTTCCTTTTACTTGGGAGCAGCAGCAGTACAGTGTGAATGTGTAATGGGTAAGTTGTGTAGGGATAATAACTGGCAGCAATAGTGGCACCAGCAGTAGCAGCACAGCACAGTTAATGCAGTAGGTGTATGTTTGTGTGTGAGTGTAGGTGTTGTAGTAGTAGTAGTTGAAATAGTGGCAGCTGCGTAGGGGTAATGGTAGTGACAGTAGCGGTGATGGAACTGGCAAAAAGGGCATTAGCAGCCGGATACACACATCATTTATTTTGACAAATGTCATGTTTTTTACACTAGCAGAGTGTTTGGGTGTGCCAATGCCACCTTCCATGCTAAAATCCTCTCTGAGAAGACCATGGAAGCTGGAAAAGACAGTACTGAGAGAACAAATTGAGTCAGTTCTGGCCACTGTTTCAATCTGCCTTCCCAGAAGTTCATAGGGTAAGGGAAAATAGTATGCACCAGAGAAAAGCCACAGTCCAGTTAGAACTGAACCTAGTTCTAGCAGTACAAATCTGTTTGCTGATTTATATCAGCCTGTCACGTCATGAAAACACTGCTCCATCATGTTCATGAACCTGAACTGGCTGCAGCCTGCTACCACTTTGGCTGTTGCTGATTGTGGAAATAAGACTGTGAAAGGTGGGTGACTCATCAGAGGACATAGTGGGGCCTCCTAGTCAGACACACAGGTAGGAGGCATCTGCTCATCAAAAGCTGTGGCAAGTTGCATACATAGTGTATCCTGGTAATACAGCAATTTGGCCACCCTTTTGGCAACAAGAATACATTCCCACGTTTTGCTTTCATAGTGAGCGTCTAAAAGCATTACTATCCAGTTATCATCAGACATCTGTCAGTATGTAAGTAAGCAAGCATATAGCTTGTCATTCTTGCCAGCATACTTTTATTAGTGATAATGGCTTTTTGTCTAGATAGCAATCATTAGGAGAAATAAAATGGCCTCCATCATATTAGTACACACAAAACCTGTCCTATTAAAATACGGGGGGACAAGTTACTTCACAAAACTGAGCTACCTCATCCTCCTCTCTGCTCTACTTGTTAAGGATTATAATCCTGAATATAGATGACAAGATCTTCAGCTGACTCTCCGTAGGAATTGAGTTCATGAGGAGATGTGGGGGAGATTTATCAAAACTGGTGTAAAGGAAAACTAGCTTAATTGCCCATAGCAACCAATCAGATTCTACCATTCATTTTCAAAAGTAGCTCTGAAAATGAAAGGTGGAATCTGATTAGTTGTTATGGGCAGCTAAGCCAGTTTTACTTTGCACTAGTTTTGATAAATCTCCCCCATGAAGTACAAAGAGGAGGTAGGGGCGTGGCTGATGGCCAGCAGTATGCAGTTTTCATTACCAAAGCCCCGTCTGTCCTGTCCATCCTTGCTGTATTTCATGTCTCCTCATGAACTCCATTCCTACAGAGATTCAGCTGAAGATCTTTTTAGCTGTATTCAGAATCATAATCCCTGACAAGTAGGAGAGGAGGATAATGATTGCTCCCTAGACAAAACGAGCCATTATAACTAATGAAAGGTATTTGGGAATATATTTATAATAGAGTAATCTTTAAGTATTTTAATTTTCTTAATACCCGGAGAACCCCTTTAAGTTGGGATTGCAGCTTCAGCAAACATAGGGTATTCTTTGCATTACAGAGGAATTGCTCCACGAAACGTGAGTTCCTTCGGCAGGCGAATGATCTCCGCGAGATTTCTCCAGCGGTGGTACCCTGATAGGGTACTCCGGCAGGCTTTTCAAACCGCTCTACATAAGAATAGGGCAAATCTGTTAGTCCCACGTCCTCGAGACGGGGACGCAGTCTTCGTGACAGTTTGGTCAAAAGCGAATACGTACCCCCTAGCCCTGCTGGCAGCACCTGGCTACAAAGCAATGCTGAAGGCTGCTTTCGGTGTAGCGGGTGTATTGCTTGTAATCACCTTCAGACAGGCCGGACATTTCGGAGCAATGTAACGGGTAGGGAGTATAACATCAACCACTTCATTAATTGCCGTACTCGTGGGGTAATATACCGTCTCTCGTGCGACTGCGGAATCGATTATATCGGCAAAACCATCCGAGAGTTCCGCAGGCGGATGGGAGAGCATTTAGGCGACATTGCTAAAGGGAAAGACACTCCGGTGGCAAGCCACATCAATAGTCATCATAATGGCAAAGCCCATGTACATTTTATGGGCATTGATGTGGTACCTTCACCACGACGTGGCGGCGACTGGGACCGGCTACTGCTTCAGCGTGAAACACGCTGGATTTATTCCCTTAAAACGATGTCACCTTTAGGACTAAACAAGCAGTTACAATTTGGATGCTTTCTTTAATTGGGGTTCTCTTTGTTTCATGTTTAATGTTTTAAGTACTAATTCAGCCATGCGAGATGGTCCCGATGTTGTCTCGGGCTTTGCACTTGGTTGTAGGATGGCTCTGTACTTCTTACATAGGTCCCCCATTTCTGAAATATCATCTGTACATTTTATTGTCATCTACATTAAACTGAGTCAGGTAGGGGTGACCTTAATGTCATTTGTGTACATGCATACACCTATGGCCACATAGTCACAATATGGCCATAATTTTAACATTCTTAATGACAAGGCTATACTGTGACATGATCTATGGGTGTCTTTGTTCATTTTTGTTTATAGGCTATGCTTTGCCAAGCATAATATACAGAGTATTAATAACCTGTTAACTTTTTGTCAGTGTTATACTGATAGTATGACATCTCATCAGGTGCTGGTCTCTTTGCTTGTAGGGAATTCTGCCATAGTAGCTCTCTATCTATTCATAGTGACATAGGGGTTTGTTATCCTTTACCCCGGAGTTAGGGGCGGTTTTTTGAGCTGCCCCTATGTTAGTAAGCCGCTCCGCCTTGCTGAATTAGCCTAACTATGCCCCCTTGACGCGCGTCCCGAGTGTGGAGCGCAGCGCTTTCTGCATTCCACGACCTCCGGCGCTCGTCACATGACTATCCCCACGTGACTGTTGCCGGAGGTTGGATGGCCGGAGGAGGCGGAGTCTGAGCAAAGGCGCGCGACTTCTGCATTTAAAATGCGCTCAGGTGAGTGAGCGGATGCGGTACACCATCACCCAGGGCCCAGTGGTGACATGATACACTTTCATGCCACCAGGAGGATGTGCGCCGCGATGTTACTGCTCACTGGCTGTGGTACATCCTCGTGCTTTGCTTGTTAGCCCTGTTTCCGGCAATTATGTAGCTCTATTTGTTCTGGCTACTAACACTAGGAGCCTCTATTGTTAGCCCCATTGGGGTGAGCATTTTGCTGCATTGCACGGTTGTCTGATGTCTTAAACCCCCCCCTCTCCCAACTATTGACTGACTTAAGCTGGGAGTGTATATTTATTCATTTTTGTCAAGCTAAAACTACATTTGAATTTGTTGTTTACTCAGCCCTGCTGATTACTATTTTTGATCTCCCCTGAAGATTTCATGAGAAAGAAACGTGGCACGTCGGGAGCGTTGCACCTTTAGTAGGGTTTGACTAGGGACTCCGCCCGGGTATAGGGACAGGTATCCAGACGGGGTCACCCCTTTCGGGGCGGGTGCTCTGTGTAGATAGGTAGGGCCTCGCAGTTACCCTCCCCTGGATAGGGTCTATAGGGTTAGCGTGTTCCCGGCCGTGTATCTGCACAGAGTCACGATTGTTTGGCACCAAGTGACCGGTCATCACCACCAGGGAGATCACCGTTGCCTTTGGGTCCAGCTACACTACAAAGACCTGAGTGACACTGCATTTTCAAGATCTGCACATCTTGATCCAGCCGACCCTTTATCGTCTATGGGTGAGCTTGTTCCATTTTGATCTTTTCATTTTTGATAATTGCTATTTTCTTAGCCATAGTTTAGTAGGTGGTGTATTACCTGGTTACTTTTGTGACTGTGTATGTGCACTGTCTATAAGTTCGCTTCACTTCTTTGTGAGTGCATTTTTATAATATAACCATTAAAGGTTAATTTTTATCCCCCTTAGTCCCGTCAAGGGATTGGTTCATATATTCTTTGCATAACTCATATTGAATGATTCCAAGCGGAGATCTTGAACACCCTGAGGAACTCATACACATAGTTTACTGGAAAACTGTATAACCGTTCACTATACAAAGCATAACCTTTTTTTGAAAACTAGAATACCCCTTCAAATACTAAGTCACAAAAGTATTAAAAAAAAGTCCATTAAAGGGTTTTCCATGAATATTAATCAATATTATATCAAGAAACGACCCCCGACAACGCATCACCTTCTAAAAGATTCATACTTACCTGCTCCCTATTGCTCTGAGCCCGTGCGCTAGCCCCATCTGCCATTCCCCAACTTCTTTTCTTCTGGCTGGGTCATGGACATAGCCATGTCCACTGATTCAGCCAATAGCTGACTTCAGCAGTAAAGTTTCCCCAGGTGTCAGTTTTACTGCAGAGCTCAAACTCTATCACATTTAGCTATTGAACTGCACTGGTATAGAAATTCTACAACCTCACCGATCAGCTGTTTCAAAGGGCTGCAAGGCTTGAGCGAGAGCAGCACCCTTGACATTGCCTACATCGCTCCAGACAATGTGGGATATTCTTTTAAGAAGGATATTATGTACAGTGGGCTTAAATTGTCCTGTACTAGCATGAGATGGTCCACAATTATTAAGAGGTGCACACTGGAGTAGATTTTAGGTGTAATATAAGCCCCTTTTTCTCATATTGTTAAATATGCACATGTTGCAATGTCTCACCTGCTTGTTACAAAAGTTGCAAGATTCTCAGAAAGCAGGGAAAAACCTGCAAATTTAAGTGCAAACTGAGGCTTGAGACAAAATGTGTAACATTTCATTCCAGAAAACTGGTGTAGAAGCTTAAAGGGGTTGTCCGGGTTCAAAGCTGAACCCGGACATACCCATAATTTCACCCAGGCAGCCCCCCTGATATTAGCATCGGAGCATTCCATGCTCCGATGCTCTCTCTTGCCCTGCCCTGGACAGCTGTAGAACATTGTATGTTTAGCAGTGATAGTGTGGGGTATTGCAGCTTTGTCCCATTCACTTGATAGATCATTCATTTTAAAAGGATAACCAACCAGTGAAAGGTGTGCTCCAAGATATTTGAAAACATGATATACTCGGCTCTTTCACCATTGTTGTTCTCTGCAGAACTGGTCCAGGTCTCTTACTGCCATGGACGTGCACACATAGGGCTCAAAGGGGGCTTGAGCCCCTGCCCTTTTCTGTCTCTGCCCCTTTAATGCCCTTCTTTTTTTTTTTTCCGGGGTCGGCGGCGCTAGGTGGAACAAGCGGCTGCCTTTTTTCCCCCACTTTTGCAATTGCCAGGCGGCGGGCGTGTGTCGGCCGGGCCCGTGCGGCGCATGCACGCAGCACTATTCAGCGCTGCAGTCAAGTGCCTCAGTACTAGTCACGTGGGGGTGGCGTGCGGGAGTCTGGAGCTGAGCTGAATTCAACGTGCAACTACTAGTGGTGCTCATCGGTGAGTGAGCTTGTGTGGTGCTCGAGTGAGTGCCACTGCTGTCAGTCTGTCACTGTGCCAACATGGAGGGGGTTGTCCGGTCGGGGGAGAAATGTACCATGGGGGGGGGGGATTCAAGATGTGCTGCAGTGCTGCCAGTGCAAGGCCCAGAAATGTGTGGGAGAAACTACTGTGTGTGGGGCAAATTACTATTACTATGTGGGGGCAGTGTGGGGACAAATTACTATGTGGGGGCAGTGTGGGGACAAATTACTACGTGGGAGCAAATTACTATGTGGGGGCAGTGTGGGGACAAATTATTATGTGGGGGCAGTGTGGGGACAAATTATTATGTGGGGGCAAATTATTATGTGGGGCAGATTATGTGGGGACAAATTATTATGTGGGGGCAGTGTGGGGACAAATTATCATGTGGGGGCAGTGTGGGGATAAATTACTCTGTGGGGGCAGTGTGGGGACAAATTACTCTGTGGGGGCAGTGTGGGGACAAATTACTATGTGGGGGCAGTGTGGGGACAAATTATTATGTGGGGGCAAATTACTATATGGGGGCAGTGTGGGGACAAATTACTATGTGGGGGCAAATTACTGTGTGAGGGCAGTGTGGGGGCAATCACTATGTGGGGGCAGTGTGGGGACAAATTACTGTGTGGGGCAATCACTGTGTGGGGCAGTGTGGGGTAAATTACTGTGTGGGGGCAAATTACTATGGGGGACAGTGTGGGAAAGTTACTTTATTGGGGTGTTGCTATTGGGGAGGCACTGTAGGGGCAATTCTATTATTTTTGGGGACACTATACAGGGATTACTGCCTGGAGCACAATATAGGGTGTTATTATTACTGGGGGCACTCTAGGGGACATTATAGCTGCTGTGGACACTATAGGGACATTTGGGGTAATTTATCAAACTGGTGTAAAGTAGAACTGGCTTAGTCGCCCATAGCAACCAATCAGATTCCACCTTTCATTTTTGACAGGTCTTTTGGAAATCCACTTTTCTTTTACACCACTTTGATAAATGACCCCAATTATGTCTATTAGGGTCAGTATTTTTCAGCAGTATAATACCTGGGGCATTGGGGAGCTCCAGGGGCACAGTATTAGGAGTGGCAGCAGGATGGGGAGGGGGATGAAAACATTGAGAAATCTAACGTGTCTGTATTATAAACTCTGTAGAGACGAGATGCGGCTGAAAGAATTTACCATGGCGGTCTAACGGAGGAGAAGAGGAAAGAGAAGGTCTACATGACAGGAGATGTAAAAGGTATGTGGTCCATCCTGCCGGTGGCAGCGCAATTTATTCACAGATACAATTGAGTCAACAGTCTGTCCTATCACCAGTGCAGGGTTAGGGTGACAGGGTCCTTTAAGGCTAGCGCAGGGGCTACCTGGGTAGAGGACGTGCGTGACGCACGTCTGTTACGTCACGTGACAGGTGCCCTTTTTTTTATTTTAAGCCCCTGCCCTTCCAAATGTCTGTGCACGTCCCTGCTTACTGCTGCTTGTTTAAATTACAACATGCTTGGATATGGCACGTGACCACTGGAGTCAATCACTGTCCTTTGCAGTCTACAACTGAGGACAGTGATTGGCTGAAGCAGTGACGTCCTGTATACTGCACAGTTTCGATGAGGTGCACAGGATATAGTATCTTCAGCTGTAGTCCACTAAAAACAGTGACTGGTTTCAGCTATCACATGCCGTATATCCAGTCACCACTACTGTTATTAACAAACAGTGACAAAAACTAGATCAGTGATGCAGAGAATGGCGCTGGAGAAACAGGTAAGGTTATCTTCTTTTTTTTTCTGAGATTTTTAATTATCTTGGACAACCCCTTTAATGACTGACACAGCTTTTATCTGCTAACATAAGAAGGATAGAATGTTAGAACAATGACAGCAGTTAAAGTAGTAATAAACAATGTATCACACTAGTCATTTTTCATCCTTTGCCTCTGAAACAGCAAACATTTGTCTCTGTTACTACTAGTGTTCTCATTATTTAATTCAAATACTTCATCAAAATAACATGAGTGTTTGTTCTGCTCATATTTTGTTTGTCTTATGGATTCAGAAGGATCTTGCATTATAATGATGTAACTTACCAGTGACTAGAGACTGCACAGAAAGCATGACTCCTGATCTTGGCTTACAACACTATTTACATGACAATACAGCTTTGTTGATTTACTTTGACAATAAAATTTCTCTTAACAAGTTCTATGTCTTGAAGTGGTTGGTGGCAAACAAACCATCAACCGTAGAACAAATCCTCGTGTGTATATTTAGGAATAGCTTCTCTTAGATACAGAATCACATTTAAAACAAGCAGGTGCCTTGGAGACCTACAGCCAAGTGATTAGAAAGGTATCTGTAAAACATGAAGGTCTTAAACTCAGCGTAATAAGTAGAACCATTTCTGCTTATCATCGAGGTGACTTTACCGAAGCAGAGAGATTTTGTTTAACTATTTATCATGGAAGCCCACAAATATGCAGAAATGTCACAGTATTTTGGATGCAAGCCATTTATTTGATTGAAATGCTTTTGATGTACAGCAATTTACTTTTTTAAAATAAGATCAACAATGTGGGGCATTAGGTTACATTATGTAAGCAGCATCATTCAACCATAACATATTGGTCATAAGAATTGCTAATGCCTCCATAAAACACGTTTGGCTTAGCTGTGCATGCAAGTTCATGTTTGTTACTGGACAATGATCATACCAGTGCATCAAATTTCACGTTCAGCCATTCACACAACAGTGAAAAAAAGCCAATAACAATGGACACACTGTCAGTTTTTTTCATGGCCATTTTGCAGTGTGTGCATCCATTTCCTGACCATCATATCCGTTTTAGTGGCCATTTTGAATCCATTTCCAACAGACATTAAAAACAGGTGAATTTCCCAGGCTTTAAAAAAAAAAGCAGTATACCTATATGATGGCCCCTTAGAGGCACCTAGTATATATAATGCCCTTCTTAATGCCCCTTTTTTTTATACTGCCCTTCTTAGTGTCTGCCAATATATTGCCAACAAAGAAATAACATAAAAAATACTTATCTAACCAAAGGCACCTGTGAGGGCACTTGCTCCTCACTGGATGCTGCCGGACCTGTGCTCCTAGTATGATCATGTGACATCATCACACTGAGAGCATCAGGACCTGCAGCCTCCAGTGAGGGGTGAGAATCCCCACACATTCAAGTGGATGAGGTTAGTACAAAACAGCTGTTGCATGGTTGTTGTGTAAATGAGGCCTCAGGTTGTTGCTCTATCTATCTATCTAGAAAAACAGAAGCAGTCACTGCTTGAGAAAAACTCTAGTATGGAGTCAAAACGTTGCACTGGCGATTAAAGGACATGATTTTTAACTACAATATAGTTGTATATATCATTACGCTTTTTTCTGCTGTGTTGCTTTCATTTTTTGCTCTATCTTTCTATCTATCTATCTATGGGCACATTTATTAAGACTAAAGATGATCGATTTTTAAAATTTTTTGATTTAGCTGATTTGCCGAATTTTGCAAAAACATTTGCTTTGTGATAAATTATTTCATCACAAAGCGCATTTTTTTGTGAGTAGTGGGTGCAATGACAGGGAGCTGTGATAGCTTGATACCTTTTTACATTTAAAAAACATACAGGTAATCCATTAAGCCTTGTTCACACAGCGGATTTTGTTTGCGGATTTCTGTGCTGAAACACACCTCCTATTGTTTTTAAAGGGAATCCATGTTGCTGTCCATACTGCCATGGATTATTTGTGTGTGGTTTATAGATATTGCTCTTCTGTAATAAGCTATGGCATAACATTTCCAGATGATGCAGTCAAGTGTGCTAAATGTGCCCGAGTGCCTCTCTTGTAGTGACACATTAATGCATAAGATTATAGGAATTATGTTCAGGCCTTAAGCACATGGCTATATTACAGATCTTTGATGTATTGATCCAGTAATACAGTGCACATAGAAATCTAAAGGAAGGTTCACATGTGTCATATTTGCATATTGCAGATTTGACAGATATTTTATTACAACAGCCACTGCACAAGTCTGAGACATGGTGCCTGTGCTGTGGGTGTGCAGCGGATCTGTACAAGGATTAGCCCCACTGTCATTCAATGGAATTTAACCTTCGCTTTTCGTCACAAAATAAGTAGCAGGTAGATTTTTATCCACTGCACCACCAACAAATCTGCCTGTAATTTTTTTTTTGCATATGAACAGGGTTGCAGAAAAGCTATTCATTGCAGCATTCATTACAAAATCCATATCTGTGTGAAAAGACGTTTTGGGTCCACACTTCGATTTCTCATGCCCTCATCTGGAGACACACAGAGGTTTTCTCTTACAGATCCATGATATGGGGAAAAAATCATGAAATGTTCAGTTGTACTCCATGTTAAGAAGTGTTTATAAGGGCAGATTTTTTGACATATTATCAAACAAATGTTCTTGAGAACACTCGTTCCCAACAACATGCTTGTGTAGAAGTGCAGCCAATCACCCGATGAATGAGCGAAACGCTTGTCCATTGGGTGGTCTTGTCATTTGTGCAGGCACCTAAATTATCATTTCTGGGACGCAGATTGTGCTGTCTAAACAGCGATCTGCTGCCCAGAAACAATGTAGCTATATGAGGACGAGCAATCGTAAATAGTAGCAAACTGTCAGGAAGGAACGCTTCCTTCCCAACAATCTGCTGCCGATTGGCACGTGTAAATGCGCCCTTCCACTGAGGACTGATTTGCAGGCTGACCAAGAGTAGAGCATGTTGCAATTTTACAACTACTATTAAAATTACTTTTAGTTTGGGATAGTAAATATAAGAAGGTCTTATGACAAACTTATTTGACTTATCTTGACCTTGACAGTGAAAATGGTGTGCCGAATAGTTTAGTAATTATGTTACCCAGTACTTTAAAGGGGTTGTCCGGTTTCTTGAAGCAGGAAACTGGACAACTCAGGGGATTGACCTGCAATATAGAACAGATGATTACTTATCTGATAGATCCTGTGCAACCACACCAGTTCCCCCTGCTGAGCTCTATTCTCCCAGCTGCAGTTATGATGTCACGTTGACAACACAAGACCACTGCAGCCTATCACTGGTCTATTCAGTGCACCACTTAGGCCAATGATAGGTTATATTGTTCTTGTGTTGTCACCATGATGTCACTGCTGCAGCCGGGAGAACAGAGCCCTTCAAGGAGAACTGAAGTGATGGCACAGGATCTGTCGGATATGTAACCGTCGATTCTATATTAGAAGTTTAGCCCCATTAATGCATCAAAAATGTAAGGATAATTATATAATACGATCACTGGATCAGTGGACCCTGAGGCAAGATCTATGAAGAGCCGTAACTGTCTAAAACATTTCCAGATGAGCTACTCTATCACCAGGGCAATAACCGTCAATTGATTAAAATACAAAAATTTGAAAATTGTGCTACAAAAAGTTTCCGTGGAACCTCAGCCTAAGGGTTAATGCACACGGCAAATTGCAGATCACGAATACCGGCCATGTGCGTTCCGCATTTTGCGGATCAGTATGTCCTATCCTCTGTTAGAACTGCCTATTCTTGCCCGCAAAACAGACAAGAATAGGACATCTTTTTTTTTACGGACAAACGTGTGCTGTCCGCATCTTTTGAAGAACCATTGAAATAAATGGGTCCACATCCGATCCACACAAAATGCAGATTCATGCCCCCCCTTCATTCTGTGCTGGGAAATTAACAATTAACAACTATATCGAGCACAACCCTAGAGTATATCAGAATGAATATTCCACTACTATTTTCTATATCAGTGTTACATATTAGCACCAGACTCATGGTATACCCTACAAGATACTTTAGTGACAACGTATTCTGGTAATAGGCAAGGTTGGTTTTACCCTTAGAAAGGACCATGTTCGTACTCTATTGGTGCATTAAAGCACAATTTGTGTTTCCTTCTCAATAAAATGAATGTTATCCTTATAATCCTTATATCCCTTAGCTCCAGAGCAATAGCAGAAGTGCACTACTGTACTACTGACAGTGGGGTTTAATGGGGGAAAGGGGATGGAGTTTAGTAGTGTGACAGGATCCCCCAGACATAACTTTGCTTGGGGCCTCAGAAATGCCAAATCTGTCTCTGTCTATCCTTACAATAATTTATTAATGTCTGATCAGTGGGGATCAGCTGATCAGTTGTTTGAAGTGGCTGCGGTGCTCCTGGAAAACCACTTTAATAAGATACCGACTTCTCTTGTGGATTTGAATCCTACATTAACAGCAATGACAACAGTTAAACAAGCCTTTACATGCAATATTGTAGACATTAGGATGCATTAGTGTTTTCTTGATAAGATTGTGGTGAACCCCTATTCCTACCAAACAGGCTGTACATATAGCATGTCCAACCCATGATCTTATTCCTAGTTCAGCTTCAAAATGAAAGTTTTTCTGCTAGACCTTGAAAAGGGGTTCTTTATTGTGTCAGAGCTTGTGCCCACTGGAGGATCCTCTGGTACCCTGGTGGGCTAGTGTGACCCTGACTCCCAAAGTTGAAGGTACAATATACCTCTTTTGCCCTCTCCCCACATTTTATCAAGATCCAATGTATGAAAAAAAGCATAGCACTATACATCCGATATGAAAATCCAGCCTTCCCTGTGAAAAAGGTAAAACCACTAATGTGGTGTGTGCGACGTTGTAATTCGGAATGGTCGGACACATGAACTTCACTTCAAATTCTTGCCACAGGTATTAATTTACTTTTGCAAATTAGAATAGGATCTATTCAGATGTACCCCAAAAATATGAACACAAATATATTTAGGTCTGTATTCAGTATTTTCTAGTGTATTAAGAGGCGGCATCTCTGATATACCATAGCATATAACATATGCATCCAACCTCTGTACAAAATTTCAAGATAAGGAAACCTATTATAGAGTCCTGTCATATCGACAATACTGGACGCATGCTATTGTGCAATAGAGTAAAAAGGCGGTATGGAATATTTGCACAGGTCTGCATATTATACACTGTAGTCCTATGTAAACTGATCTCTCTACCAGACTAGAATTTCATAGCTGCCGTTTGTCCTAGATAGGATAGTATGTATAGGTTCTGTTGTACATTACGCTAATTATCATTTCAGTGTTAATATAATGTGTTATTATGAATTAGATTTTTCGAGAATTATAAACCAAGAAGGAATTAATTGCAGTAAACAGTCAGAGCTCAGCCCCATTACATCATGACAAATGGCTGCTAATTGTAAGGTACAGTATACATATATGTTGCTAATGAACAGAGGGCAATTGGATTGTTGCCCTTTCGTCCTTGCAGTAAGGAGGCTATAACCAGAAAAAGATATGCAGATCATAGTATACTTTTAGCTACTCATCTGAAAACCATATATAAGTAAATTAAGAGAATGGAGGATGCATGGGCAAAAAAATTTGCTGGTGTGGTTACTGTAATGTATGGTATGTAGCAGCAGAGCAAAGCTAAATAAGAATAGCTAGGCAAACTGTACTGTCTGCAACAGAAGGTGATGAACACTGTATCCACCCGGGTAGAGATGTGTAATCTTAAAGCATAATCTTACAAATGAAGAGACTTAATTTGCGTGCAAATTAATTTTTAAATAGGAAAGTAAGACATGACATCTTGGTGACAATAAAAAGAAAAGATTTATTAGTGTGCTAACATCTGCCTGCAGACTGCAGCCAACTGTGTGTGCTCATTTAAGACTATACTTGGAAAGCCTTCCAGATACATTTACCTAGAGATTTTGCACTAGCACTTCCCATCTGACAGAAATCATCCAGCTGGGTCTGATGAATAATGGTTGAAGGCAGCTTCTATCAGTGCTGATTGATTTACAGAGGGCTCAATGACCAATACTCTGTCCTAGAAGGACGTTTCATTACAATTAAGAATAAACCTTAGAGTAGGGGCTTTCAGCTTTATAGGATATATATATATATATATATATATATATATTCATGCCTGCTTTAAATAGATAGATGTGAGATAGATAGATAGATAGATAGATAGATAGATAGATAGATAGATAGATATGAGATGTTATAAAGGCAGACATACAGAAAATGCATTAAGTTCCAGTTTTCAGATTGGTAGTCATTGACCCCATTCATATTTTAACTCCACCCATTCACAACCAAAGGACAAACCTACTTTAGCACCCAAACCCCCACCCACCCTATGCCCCCATACATGTAAGTACATAAAACCATAAGAATGACCTCCTTATCCAATTTCCATTCTGCCTCTAGCTCTGATGAGTTGCCAGATAGCAAAGATCTGTCCTATGCAAGTTTTAATATGCTTCTCTGCACTGTGGCTTCAGAGTCCCAGGCTACTCCTGGAGAAGCCCTAACTATTCCTCTCTGCTGAAGTAACACAGAGGTGGGGTCATTTAATTTTCTGGGTTCTTGACTTCATAAAATTCAGGGGATGTCCACTTCCCTAAAAAATCCAGGACCCCCAATGATCAGTGAAAATACATTCAGGGTTTGAGGAGCATTGTAGCAATCTAGGGTGTTACCAACTCAGAACTGAGAACTGAATAGCAGCAGATGTCAGATGGTTGACACTTGCAATCAGCAGCAATTAAGTAATCACCGGGCTTTTTAGCCAAGCATGGGCATGGCAAGTAAAAAAAAATCAGGAAGAAAAAAAAAAGAAACTCTGTGGAAGAGTGAGAGGAAAGCCAAGTTGCTGGAGGTTTGTGTGGCTCTGCCCAACCATAGCAGCTTAGGTGATTTGCTTCCTTGGACATTGCAGCAATGAATATTTCATGAAGACCTGGTAATAATATTGAAAGAGACATAGGCTATGCATTGCACTTATAATGTCCTCTGACCCTATTTTGTCTCTTTGCAATAGACATGGATGTATAGATGAATATACATTGACTAATCAGGTTAGCATGTGCTCCATTATCTGCTCTCACAAAGAGCCCAGCTCTAAGGTGGTCGACCCTACTCATCCATAGCAAATGACAAGCAGTAGATGAAGACTTACCTGCAGGAGATGAGTGTCCTCCAGCTTTGCCTTGCCGGTAATACTGTCTACAAGGAATTCCTCTCTTCCCTGCTGCTCATAGACTGGAGCAAGCACACAATAGGTATGTGCAGAGTAAGAGAAGAAGGGGGGATCTGCCTAGATGACAGCTGATCTTTATTACAAGCAGCCTTGGAATTGGAGCCACACTCTCAGCCTCAGCAATCAAGGAATTGCTTCTTCCCCTTAAGTTTGTGCTGTGGGTAATAGGTAGAGCTGACACTAGGCTGCTAGGAGTGGAGCAGCATCAGCAGCACACTGCAGCCTCTCCGGCATCCCTCCGCTGGGAAGGCAGGACACAGCTCAGCTCTAGCAGCCCATTGGCTCCCTGCTCAGGATGCTGCCCTGAATATCCAATCTAGCAGCACAAATACATCCTGCATCGCCCATCCCATGTATTACTATCCCCCAGATGGGCAGGGGCAAGGGAGGAAGGAGATCCCGGCGAATGACAATCAAGGACACCGTATGAGTCCTTTGGACCTGCAAAGTGACCCTGGCTTACTCTGCAACATGTGCATCCAGCAGGAGAGGCGGCACATCTGGCTATGACCTGGATGTGCCCTAGTGCACCTCTGCCTCATGGGACTGCCTGCTTGTGATCTATCATCCACAACATATCATGGAGTGGTGGGGGATGGGGGATGCCAGGCTAAAGTACACTCTACTGTAATGCATTATGTGCTGGGACTCCTATATCTTGCAGCAGGGAACCCTGTGCAATTGTTTCAGCTGTATTTTGTTTATTTATCTATTTTATTTGTTTATTTATTTATTCTTCACTGTCTGCTACACAGCATACATTATACTGTGTATGCATGTATATATACATATATATATATATATATATATATATATATATATATACACACACACACATATATCGAGAAGATCTTTGTAATTATCAAGATACAGATTCCTCAAGCTGGGAATAGCACAGGAATAGCACTGCCAATTATCTTGGGATGCCCCATTTTAAGGGCAGCCTAAGGAAAGAACCCCTCCAAGCAGTGGAGTGCAGCTGTGGTTAAAGCTGATACATTGCAGTCAGCACTCTATCTCCCTGGTGCTGCAGCTGACACACAAGCTGATGTGGGAGTGGAGGAGGGGCTGTTGGGAAATGAACAGAAGCATTTAACTCTGCCAGTACCAATGGTGCTGCCGGGGTTAGACAGATGGCTGCATATGTTCCTCAGTGCCACACTTCTTTTGTTGCCTAGAATGACAGAGGCACAGATCTGGCTGACCCTGGTAATATCATTATCTTAGAAAACAAATGACATGGATTAATATTTATTTGGCTTTTGTACAGTTTATGTAAATTGTGCTTAATATTTATTTCAATAGCAGCTCTGGTGTGGCTAACTGGCTTTGAAAGGCTACATAGTAGAATTAATTTATTAATGTTTTATAGAATCACACCTACTTAACCACTAATACCTGCATAAGCTCCAGTTGTGTGCCATTACTTTGTGCTTAAAGATAATATGATAATATATCCCTTTAGCTTAAAGGGGTTGCCCGTTAGAACAAAATATCCTTTATGCACAGGATAAGTGTTTGATTGACCGGAGTATGACTGCTGGGGCCCCTGCTGATTATAAGAATAGGGGCCTGTGTTCCTTCATTTTAATGAAGCATCAGACAAGCACGCATGTGTGTTTGTTCCTCCATTTGACTCTATGAGATTGCTGGACACAGCCTAGCACAGGCATTCACCTATCTCTGGTAGCCCCATAGAGTTGAATGAGGTGACAATGTGCATGCACATCCACTACTTGATTCAACAGTCGGACATAGGCTCCTGTTCTTATGATCCTGTGGATAGGGAATGGTTTTGTAATGGGATAGCCACCTTAAGGTTGAGGCTGTATGGTGCAAAAGTAAGTTTTAGAAAGTCATGAAACCAAAAACTGTTGTGACACCTGTCTAAACTTGTTGGGCGACTATGCAAGAGCTGTGATTTTATTGCAAAAACACAGTCAAATCTCAGACAAGTTGCACCTAACTTGCATGGTGGCCTACGATAGTGAAGTCACGTGCAAATTAAAACCAACTATTGAAATTTTATATTTTTTTTTATGGTCATGTCACAGTCAGGGCATGTCACAATATGACTAGAGATGAGCGAATCGAAGTTGATGAAATGGAATTCAATCCGACTTTCAGGAAAAATTTGATTCGCACCGAATCCGAATTTCCCCACGCTTCATGGTAACAAGTTGCATTTTTTCCTAAAATAGCTGCTGCAAATCTTAGGACATGGAGCAAAGAATTCTGGGAGCCAGGGATAACCCACACTGCCATGTATGCAGCCAATCAGCAGCCAGCCCTGTGATGTCAAAGCCCTATAAATAGCATAAGCCATCTTAGATTCAGCCATTTTCTAGTGTACTTTTATTTTGCTGTGTAGAAGTTCAGGAAAAGGATAGTGAGAAATCATTCCACAGTATTGAAGCAGAATAGGGTTCAGTAGGGGAGTTTATAGCCTGGGTAATAGAAACAATCCTATTACACCTTGCTGCACTGACTGTGTATCCAAATTGCCATTATACAGCTCTGTAATTCCAGCAAACCATTCTTGTTATTGGGCTGTAACTGCTGTTTGATACAGCTATTAACAAGGTTTATTACAAGGAAATTTTTCTATGTCTTATTTGCCCTTGTGCGGTGCAGTTATATGTCCTAAAGCATTTTTTGGCTTGTATTAGTGAAAAAAAGGGGTTATTAGCCATTGTGTGGTGAAGTGAGAAAATTGCAGCCCTTTTTGGCGTATATTAATGGCACAAAAATATATATTATTTGCCGTTCAGCGGTGCAATTATATGTTCTAAAGCCCTTTTTGGAGTGTATTAGTGGCAAAAATATATATATTTACCGTTCAGCAGTGCAGTTATATGTTCTAAAGCCTTTTTTGGCGTGTATAAGTGGAAAAATATAAGTGCCTATTTGCCATTCAGCGGTGCAGTTATATGTTCTAAAGCCCTTTCTGAAGTGTAAAATTACAGCCCATTTTAGCATGTATTAGTGGCAAAAAAATAAATACATTTTCCGTTCAGTGGTGCAGTTATATTTTCTAAAGCCGTCTGTGGCATGTATAAGTGGAAAAAATAAGGGCCTATTTGCCATTCAGCAGTGCAGTAACATGTTCTAAAGCCCTTTTTGGCATGTATTAGTGGCAAAAAATTTAATATTATTTGCTGTTCAGCGGTGCAGTTATATGTTCTAAAGCCCCTATTAGCGTGTATTAGTGGCAAAAAAATAAATACATTTGCTGTTCAGCGGTGCAGTTATATTATCTAAAGCCTTTTGTGGCGTGTATAGGTGGTAAAAATAAGGGCCCATTTTGCCGTTTAGCGGTGCGGTTATATGTTCTAAAGCCTTTTTTGGCACGTATTAGTGGGTGGGTGGAGGGGGGGAGGGCTTATTAGCCATTGTGTGGTGAAGTGAGAAAATTACAGAATTTTTTGGGGTCTTTTAATTTTCATTTTCCATAGGAGTGGAAGAGGCCTAAATGTTTCTGTCGCAGGCGCATAAGTTGCAGCAGAGGAAGGGAGTGTGGCAGCAGGAGTCGCAGCAAGAGGACTGAGCTCCCGGTGTCATTTAGCGGTTGTGTCTTTACCAGCAACCCAGCAGTTCTTGAATGGTTGACTCAGTCATCCACTTCGTCCCAAGTGACATCGGACACCCCCAGCCAAGAGTCGGTGGGTTCGTCAGACACAACGCTTAGTTGGCATGGCCTGGGAGCATGCCCTGTGCCCTCACCTGTCCTTAACCTGCCTCTGTCCTTTTTTGTTCTCTCAGCCAGAGAAGTGTTATATGCTGTTGACTCAGCTTCACTATACAGCGAGGACGAGCTACTAGAGGACAGTCAGCAGCTACTGGCCAGCCAAGATGTGGAGGAATACTCCACACTGATGAGGGGCAACACCCCGAAACAGCTGTCTGGGGATGGATAACTGGCTTAGGTGTTCCCCGTCACATCCTTAAAGCTTGTAAAAAAGCGGGATCTTAGGGCCACTTAATATGGTGGATTTGGTGATCTCTGTAATGGGGACACCCCTTTGTTCGGTTTTCCTTCCTTTGAGGGATATCTGGCTTTCATTGTGTTGTAGACCCAATTCTGGGGCTCCACATTTATTTTGCATATTACTGTTTCCCAGGGAGCTTTGCACTTTGGATTGCTGTGTTGAGACTCTTAAATGAGACTCCGCGGTGATTTTTGTAGCTGGTCTCCCTGAGATCAGCTATTGTTTTGTTTAAGATGTGGAGGAGACATCCCCTGCTTCCTCCGGTAAGCGGGCAAGTAGTGATCAGGAGAGTGGCATAGAAGCTGGTGTTGCAAGCATTTAGGCTTCTGACCCAGAGACCGTTGAAGAGGATATCCGTGATGTGCAGACAGCACATGATGATGATGCAGCTGATCGCACTTGGGAGCCGGGTGAATTAGGGGCTACATCATCAGTGGGAGAAGAGGATGGCAGCTTGCTTGTGAGGAGGCAGCAGTGGAGCCAGAAAGTCTGTAGCCTGTCAGGGAGTCAGAAGGGTGGCAGCAGTGGGAGGTCGGGAGCAAAACGTGCCTAGGGTATACCACCCGCTTCGCAGAAGCGCTAGCAGTCAGTCAGTGCAGAGTGTTGGGGTAAAATCACCTACTTGGCGGTGTGGCAGTTTCTTGTTAAAGCCGCCGGATGAGGTAAATATGGCTATTTGTAGAATCTGTGGGCAGAAGGTGAAGAGTGGCCAGGGTGCCAATTTTGGCACCACGGCTCTGCATCAACATATGTAGCATCCCCATAAAGTGGCCTGGGAGAGCCATGGCTCCGATGTAGTGGTCCAGCCTGCCGCAGTAACCACTGCATCACCCAATGGCACACACCCGATTTCAGGCAGTCAAGGCTCCACCACCTCAGCCAAAGGGAGCTGTCTGTCCTTCCCATCATCTGCTGGTCCTGATGCTACTGCTCCTCCTCCTACTTCTCGTCAGTCATTCTGTCAGCAATCGATCACCGAAGTGATAGAGACAATAGTATGCGTGCACTCATCCAACGGCACAGAAGCTGGTGCGGCTGTCCCTCCCTTTTCAGGTGGTGGATTCTGCACCTTTCAGAGAATTGATGGCTTGTGCCGAGCCGAGGTGGAGAGTCCCAAGCTGTCATTTATTTACCAAAAAGGTAGTACCATGTAGAACAGAAGGTGGGCCAGTCCTTGAGCATGTCGTTGTCCGTCAAAGTGTAAGGCAGTGCCGACGTGTGGAGCTATAACTACGGTCAGGGACAATACATGTCCTCTATGGCCCACTGGGTGAATGTGGTTCCTGCACAGCCACACCAGCAACTTGGCCTGGTGACGCAGCTTCCGCCTTCATGTTGGTCCTGCGACAATGTCCGCCTTTACCTTCTTATCCTCCACGTGTCCTCAGCCTCCACTACAGGGACAATTTATAGTGCCCCTCCAGCATACCAAATGTGCAGAACTTGACGGTTTCACACTGTTCTGCACCTCCTTTGCCTGGGCAAACAGAGTCACACAAGGGAGGAACTGCTCCGTGTCCTTCATCCAGAAATCGAATCCTGGCTTTCTCAGTGACAACTTAAAATCGGAACCATGGTGACTGACAACGGGATGAACATGGTGTCGGCGCTGAGTCAAGGAGGGCTGAGCCATGCGCCCTCCATGGCACATGTGTTCAATAGTGTTTAATCTGGTTGTCAAGCGGTTCCTGAAGTCTTCCACCTGCAAGACATCCTAAAAATGGCCAGGAAACTTTGGATGTACTTCAACCACTCGTATATTGCAAAGCACACCCCTTGAGCTGCAGCAGCATAACGGCATCCCCCAACATAGGCTCATATGCGGCGTTTCCAGAGAAACAGAGAAAGGCCATACATGATTTTTCGATGATCCAAGCGGACAGGAGTTTTCCCTTGTTCGATGTCTGCCAGTGGCAGCTTATGCGTGACACCTGCCGTTTGCTCCGGCCCTTTGAGGAGGCCACGTTATTTGTCAGTCGCTAGGACTAGGGGAGAAACAATGTCATTCCACCGCTTCATGTCCGGGAAAAGATGCTGGTAAATCTGGCTGGTCAGAGGACTGAAGACTTGGCACCTAGATGTCATGGCAACACTAAACTGGAGGAGGAAGAGGAGGAGGACATTGGAGCAAAAGCAATGTGTAGCAAAATGGGTGGTTTTTCTACATGGGTGACAAGAGAGGAGGAGCAGAAGCAGCCAGAGGAGCTACAGGGCGATAAGGAAGACAAGGCAGAGGACCCAGACACACCATGGCAGTATGCAGTGGAGATGGAGGCAGGGAGTCCATCCGAGTCACATGCACAAATGGCCTGATGCATGCTCACTTGCTTGCGTAGTGACAGCCAAATTGGCACCTTCCGACAAATGGATTACTTCTGGCTCTCCACCTTGTTGGATGTTGGAGTATAGACACATCATATGTAGTCAGTTGGCCGCTGCCTATCTGCGCCATCATCCATCCTCTCGCAGGTCTGACCAGGGGGGGCCCTCTGAGCTCACATTCCTCTGCCATGGCTGCTATAGCAGAGTGGGGGCGTAGAAGCAGTTCCAGCTCCATCAGTAGCAACTTGAGTCGCTGATGAGCAGCTTTCTTCCCCCTCCTAGTGAAGAAACTACTCACCAGCAGTAGCAGCTGCTAGACCTGGGGCAGGACCTGACCCAGCAGGTGGTGGCATACTTGAACAGCACCCTGCCACCCCACATTTAACATCCGCTGGACTACTGTTCAGCCAAACTGGATTTGTGGCCGCAACTGGCAGAGTTTGCCCTGGAAAAGCCATCCTGCCCAGCCAGCAGTGTGGCATCAGAGTGGGTGTTTAGTGCGGAGGGGGCGATAGTTACCCCAAGAAAAACTTGCCTGTCCATCCAAAATGTGGAGAGACTGACCTTGGTCATGATGAATCAGGTGTGGATCAGCCAGGATTTCCACCCACCAATGCCTGATGCATCAGACTAGAACACCCATGCTGCCACACCAACACTTTGTCAAAAAAGATCAGTTTCTTCTGGATACCTGCCTCAGCTACTATTCTGATTCTACCATCTGCCTGATGCCACACTTCTGATGCCAAGTGCTCCTTCTTTAACCCAACATCTTCAGCTGGTACTGGTATTGTCACCCACCTCCCCATTGTGCCACTCTGTGGCCTCCTGATGCTGCTGCCACCTCCAGACTCTTTCATTCGTCCACTCTGTGGTCTCCTCATGCTATTTCCAACCTCCCCACTTCATGACTGGGCCACTATTTTGCATTTCGGCCTGGCTGACATAATAATGTATTTGACCCTTCTTCTGATCTGTCAGAAAGAAGGAAAAATGAGACACACAATTAATCCTTTCTATCTATCAGCTGTAAGGCCTGTATGACATGGTGCCTATTTTGCACCAGAATTGGCATATGATTTGGTAGCCAAAAGTAGGAGTGGTTATAAAACACAGGAGACATGCAAATATTCCATTTACATGTCATCTCTGTTCTGGATCCACTCCTGTTTTTTTTGGCTTTAGCAATACTGATGGATTACTGACCAAATGCTGACCAAGTGAAGGCGGATGCTCCACAAACAGGATCTGTTTTTTTGGATTAGTGTACTGACAGATCAGAGGAAGGGCAAAATAATCAGTGAAGTCAACACAAACTTACTGCTGACACCCTCTCCACTCTGCCAGGGGAGCTCTACTTGTATAAGCATTTAATAAAACAGGTTCTGTAGACATCTATGTGGAATCAGCTGCCGACGGTGTAAAAGGAGTGTGCTTCTTCTTGACGCTAACATTGACCTGTAAGGCTGAGTTCACACTTGCGTTATTTGGTCAGTTTTGGCCCTGTAACTGCCCAAATAAGTGAAGTATACATTGATTCTAAGAGCGACGCCTGTCATCTGCATGTCATACTGACTCATAGTATTGTTTCACTACCACAGACTCCCTATGCATGTTACTGCAAGGCACAGTGTTCAATAGCACTATAAAGGCTCTGTGCAGCCAGGAAATAGCCACTTTTTAGTGCAATTCGCAGTGAATAAATTCATATCAGAACAAATTATTTTTTAAATTTGGCGAACCATTATAATCGAATTTTTGAGAAATTCACTGATCTCTAATTATGACCCCAATTACGGTCATTAGATAAAAAATTGCAAATTAACTTCCCAATATTCAAGTCCCGTGACAGGTAGCCACAGTCTAAGGGTGCTATCTGGGATTTCAAGAACGTCAACTAATAGGCAGAAATGTGATTAAAAATAAATAAATAAACATATTAAATAATCTCTGCAGTGCTGCCACTCTGGTGGTCTTTGTGGGTATTTGCTTATTTTCCTGTAGCAGTGACATGGTGTACATCTACAGTATGTGACTCTTACAGGTGACTGTTCTCAGAGGTGATGCTTATACATACAGCACAAGACTGCTGAAACCAGTGATTGGCTGCAGTGGTCACATGAATTTAACAACATGATGACAATATTGTTTATTCCTCATAGATAAACATTGAGGTTCAGACAATAATTCAGCAATTTTACCCTGATTCATGGGTGATGTAGTATACCCCATGTGTAACCAAATATGTTAGTAGGTACTATGACACCTGCAGTCTAGTACCTGGACTCAGATTCAGGGCTTGTAAGTCCGGTTGTACACATTGTGCAAATGTCCTGGCTACATGTATTTTTTGTAATGCTTTTCCATAATCATAGTGAACACACAGCGTTTTGTTATGACTTCAGAAAGCCACAGCAAAAATATGCAGCATAGACATGCTGCAGATTCGATGCAGGTGCAAAATGTAAACCTAGCCTGGGGCTCTTTCATTGTATATTAATTAGCAGTGCTTCAATTTCACACATGTGTAATACTGTTGTATCACATTTGGACATTTGAAGTGTTGCAGTCTTCCTTTCTAGATCTAGACCTCCGCTGATCCTGGAGCCCCTTCAAGGTTTTGAGTTGCACAACAGCCATCTGGGCCACTGTGCAGCGGACTTAAAGCACAGTCCTATTCACTTAATTGACGCTTGGCTGCATTCAGAGTTTCAGACCCCTCATTCTTGGGAAAAGGGTGTCCTGGCCTTTGATCTCAAAATCAGAAAGTGATGACATATCCTAACGATAAGTAATCACTTTCTGTTCTTGGTAAAAAAAAAATGTATCCCCCTTAATGATCAATGACGTACTTTGTACGTCTTGATATGGTGTTAGTTACCGCATCTTTACCTACACAGTATGTCATGAGATCAAAGTGTCACCACAAGTACACTTGTGGTGACACTGGCATGTAGACGGGCGTCACGGACACCCTGCAGGGGACCAATCAGCGTTGTTTCTGCCTTTGAATGGCTGTGATTAGTCAGTCAGATTTGACTGACCTATCACAGTGTTCAGCAGCGCAGCTCAGATCTCCTCAGTGAGTGTTGAGGAGATCGGGGCTGCACTGCTGTGTTGTCCCCCCCCCCCTCAGTTTCCATTCAGGATGACCGAAAGGGACCCCCCCCCCACCCCTCTCTACCTCACGATCTTTCAGGGTGACCGAGAGCAGGACCCCCCATCCCACAATCTTTCAGAATGGTCAAGCGATAGTAGATTGTCAGCTGTAACGTACAACTGGCAATCTACTGTAATGGCTGACATCGGTGCTGGCAGTGATGTCGGCCATTTAAACCCTTTCATGCCGCGGTCCATATGGACCGCCATACAGAAGGGGTTAACAGGGAGGGAGCTCCATCCCTGCCCCATCGGGCCACTGCACTGCTGTGGTAGCGCCCCATTGGTTTGAAGTGATAACAGAGGGAGGGAGCTCCCTCCTTCCCTCCTCCCATTGGGCCGCTACTCTGCTGTGGCAGCGTCCCAATGGTTACCATGGCAACTGGATGAACTAACCCCTCAGGTGAACACCGCAAAAAAATTAAATAAAATAAAAACAGTGCCAAAAAAGCCATTTTCTGTCACCTATCATCACAAAAAGTGCAACACCAAGCGATCAAAAAAGCGTATGCCCCCGAAAATAGTACCAATCAAACCATCACCTCATCCCGCAAAAAACTCTACCTAAGACAATTTACCAAAAAATAAAAAAGCTATGGAGACACTAAAACATTATTTTTTGGTTTAAAAAATGCTATTATTGTGTAAAACTAAAATAAATCAGAAAATGTATACATATTAGGTATTGCCACATCCGTAATGACTGGCTCTATAAAAATTTCACATGACCTAACCCTTCAGGTCAACAACGTAAAAAATAAATTAAAAAAAAAGTGCCAAAATTAAAAATTGTTTGGTCACCGTGCCCCAAAAAGTGTAATAATGAATAATCAAAAAATCATATGTACACAAAAATGGTACCATTAAAAAATGTCAACACTTGCAAAAAACAAGCCCCTGCACAAGATGATCATCAGAAAAATAAAAAAAATGGTGTTCAGAAAAACATATTTTTTTTTCAAAAATGCTTCATTACAGATGTAGCAGAGGTAACTCAAATTTCATTATGAGTTTAGTTAACTATAGTTTAATTAACACATCTCACAAACAAACAAAGAAAGTAGACATATTTGATATCATCGCATCTGTAACAACCTGCTCTATAAAAATAGCACATGATCTAACCTGTCAGATTAACATAAAAAAACAAAAACTATAAACGGTCCCAAAACATCCATTCTTTGGTTACCTTGCCTCACAAAAAACATAATATAGGGCAAATATAGAGTGATTAAAAATTATATGTACCCCCAAAAAAATACCAATAAAACTGTCACCTTATCCCATAGTTTCCAAAATGGGGTCACTTTTTGATTGTTTCTACTGTAGGGTGCATCTGGGGGGCTTCAAATGGGACATGGTATCTAAAAACTAGTCCAGCAAAATCTGCCCTCCAAAAACCATATGGTGCTCCTTTTCTTTTGTGCCCTGCCAAGTGCCCTTACATCAGTTTGCTACCATGTATGGGGTGTTTCTGTAAACCACAGAATCAGGGTAATACATATTGAGTTTTGTTTGGCCTTTAGCCCTCAGGTGTTAAAGAAAAAAATTCCAAAAATGTGAAATTTAGAATTTTTTTTCTCCATTTTCCTTTAATTCTTTTGGAATACCTAAATGGTTAACAATTTTAGTAAAATCAGTAATGAGTAACTTGAGGGGTGTAGTTTCCAAACTGGGATTATTTATGGGGGGTTTCTACTATGTAAGCCAATTCATAAAAAGTAAAGTATTATGTTTCACGTCCAAAACAAACATATCAATTCTCAGCCTATAGGGACGTGTTAAAATAAAACAAAAAATATTTTATTTGTTTATTCATAAATAAAATCTATGTGGGGTTAAGCTATTCGTTACTTAACCAGGCTGTGGAGTGTGGCAGAGTCAGAGAGGGGTATTATTGAACCATCTGGCTCTGCCTAACTACAAAAAAAGTCAGATAGCCTGCCAGGATATGCTTACAATATGTAAGTCACTGCGCAGGATCTATGCAGTCATACGCACAGTAAGGTATTTTATAATGAAGTTGTTCAGCAATACCTATTCATCAACAGCCCTCACTTGTCTATGAGCTGTATGTTGTGCTACAATAATCTGCACCTTGAGTTGCAGACACTGGTGCTATCTCGTGCCCTCAATGAGATTGCTCAACTGAGCACCTGTTGCACCCTGTCCTGCTACTATATGGTATATAGGTGCAGGGTATCAGCTTAGTTTGAAAGCCGCCTGCAGCTATCTGACACCCAGTCTGTGCCTCCTATGTGCCGTGCTGCTAATGCTGCATTATCTGACCAGTCTCTCCAGCATGTATACACTCGCTCGGTACTAGCTCATTAACTCAAGCATTCAGTCTCTCCAGCATGTATATACTCGCTCAATACTCGCACTACGCGTTTCTATGTGGTGACATACAGTCCACATTTCATCAGGAGCTGTGTGAGCTTAATGTTCAGTATTGTCTGTCTCATGTAGGACGCTCCGCACTGTTTTGTGCCAGAGCTCCGGCGCTGTAATGGCCGTGGCTGGCCACTCGAACGCCGGGAATTTAAAACTTAACACCCGCCCACCAGAGGAAGTGTGTTCAGGCGCCGGGCCAGTCAGAATTAGGGGCGCAGCTTCTGCTCACGCCCCCTGACTGAGCCAGCGTCCCATGCCAGAAATGACACTCCGGAGGGTAGAGGATCAATTGTAAATAAAGAGGGACGCTCATCGCGGTATGAATGTGTCCCTTATGTTGGCTCATTTAGGGATGATACAGGTGATCGTCAGGTTCAGTACTTCTCCAGTTTTCATACTGGATGTTGGACAATGTGCACATATAGTCACGGTGGAGTCATAGATCTATGAGGATCATGTCCCTAAGCAGACAGTGCAGCATTGTCAGTGCCGCAGCGGCTGTCTCAACAGTGTCACATGAATATTCATAGATCATATATTCCATGGATGCTTTACATCTGCGCTATGATCTCAGGCGCATTTGGTCAAATAATGACTGCATCCTAGTGATCATCATATGATGTCAACTTTATATATCTCATCTGTGTTGATGTTATACCACTGGATTTGCCTTAATGTGACCCCTTATGCGATGGATCAATTAGCCATAGGAAGCATTCCCGGGGTCTATATGAAACATGCAAATGATAATGTTTCATTCAGCCCCTGTGGCTGTACCGTTTGGAGTCTGAAAATCCAGTTTGTCTCCTTACGCAGCAGGGGTATATCCACATCGCCCCCACGTGAGGATTTATTCATCATATGGATCCCTTGGACCTTTAGCCCAGTAAGATCTCCCCGTGACATAAATTAATATGACGTGCAACCGATGTATCTCGATTCTTTCTCACATCCAGTAGATATTCTCCTATTCTTCTTCTCAGTTCTCGCTTAGTCTTGCCCACGTGCTGCTGTGGATTGCAAGTAAATTACACACATGGAGGTACATCTGATAAAGGAGTTTATGTGAAACCGCTCGCCCGTCGTTGAACTTACAAAAAATTGCCCCCTCTGAATGTATCCACATATGATACATGCCCCACAGGGGAATGTTCCCCTTGCTGACGTCTTGAGCCATGTATCGGATACAGGGCGTTCGTACAAGCTGTGCACAAGGCGATCACGAAGATTAGCATTCCTCCGGTATGTAATCGCCGGACGTGGAGGCAATGTCGGGCCTATGTCTGGATCAGACTGTAAGACTGGCCAGTGTCTTGACAAAACCTCGCGCACTTGCTGGTGAGCCTTGTCAAAGGTGGCAACAATTCTAAGCACTCCATCCTCCTGAGGTTTTTGTTTAGGGACCAGTAATTGGGTACGATTGATGTTCATGGCATGATGATATGCATCTCTAAGGGATTTTTCTGGATATCCCGTATTGTGGAATCGTGTCCTCAATTCCGAGGCTGCCGCTTTAAAAGACCCAATTACAGAGCAGTTTCTCCTAGCCCTCAGATACTGGCCCTTTGGGATGCCCCTTTTGAGGGCCAGGGGATGCCCACTCTCCCAGTGGAGAAGGCTTCCGAAACAACTGAGTGTTCAGTCTCCTATCAGCCCCCATGGAAATTGTCAGGTCCAAAAATGTTATCTGGGCCGCATTTATTTCAGATGTAAAATAGAGACCTAATTCATTTACATTCAGTTCTGCCACAAATACAGCAAAAGATTCCTTTGACCCTTTCCACAACAACAGGACATCGTCGATAAAACGGATCCATAGTTGTATGGAAGGGAGATGATGCTCCATAGGGTCCCCAAACACGACTTCCCTCGTTGGGGCACAGGGGCTGCCCATGGCAACCCCCCTGAGCTGGTGGAAGATACGTCCGTCAAAGATAAACACGTTATGCGTAAGCACAAACCTCAGAAGGTCCATCAGCAAAGTATTGTGACGCTGATAATGTTCACCTCTTTGTCGGAGGAATCCCTCCACAGCTCGACACCCACTTTCATGGGGTATCGAGCTGTAGAGGGCCTCAACGTCCAGGCTATCCAGCCAGACGTCATCGTCACATTGTATACCCTCTATTCGCTGCAAGACATCCATATTGTCTCGGGCATAGGAAGGTAACCCCTCTACAAATGGTCGTAGTATCATATCCACGTAGGTACTTACAAATGACGTCAGACTCCCTATGCCCGAGACAATAGGCCTACCCTTCAGTTGGATGCCCTGCTTATGAAGCTTTGGCAGGCTATAAAAGGTAGCCAGTACTGGGTGCTTGGGACAGAGAAAGTCAAATTCTGCCCTGCTGATGAGTCGTTCATCACGTGCTTTGGTCAACATCATGTGAAGTTCATGTCACGACCGCTATCCCAGCAGCAGTCGTGTCGCACCAGACGGAGGGGAAGAGAGACCCTTATCTACGGATGGGAAATAGAACGGCCACCCCTGACAAACCCTAAGCTGGCACCTGAGTCACCCTCAGAAGACTAGACTGGGGAAAGGCAGATGGGAGCACTAGTCACCATCACTCATGTCTAGGAGAACAACAGGGGAAGACAGCAACAAACAAACAAACAAACAAACAATCTCCAGCAGAGATAGACTTATCCAGTCACGAGCAGAGAAGATGATCCCAATAACGACAGTCCACGCCAGACAAGAGCTCCACAGCAATACCGTCAAACGATCTCCTTCAAAGGTCAGAATAGCACTGGAAGTGAGGACTATATCTGGCAATGACTGCAAGTGAAACTGAAACTAATATAGTAGCTGGGAGTGGCAGACAGCACTCACCTGAGAAGAATGCCTACAAACTCCCAGTCAGGACAAAAAGGTTCACAAGGCAAAACCCGGATGACATACCCTGAACCACGGAGCAAACTCACAAGCTATCGCGAGTAGCAAGTCGCTGCGACCTTCTCTTCCCAGACCTATCTGGATCAGTCACAGTCGTGACAGTACCCCCCTTTCTACCCTCAAGACCAGGCCTCTCCGGGTGGGACCTATGAAAAGCCCGAATGAGTCTGTCCGCCTTTATCTCTGATGCTGGCACCCACATTCTCTCTTCGGAACCATAACCTTTCCAGTGCACCAGGTACTGAAGAGAGCGGCGAACATATCGTGAATCAACAATCTTTTCTACCTGAAACTCAAGACTGCCATCAACAACCACCGGTGGAGGCGGTAGTGGCAATGGTTCAGGAGGTTCTACATATCTCTTAAGCAGAGATCTGTGGAAGACATTATGGATCCTTAGAGTCTGAGGTAGCTCCAGACGAAAAGCCACCGGGTTAATGATCTTAATTACCCTATAAGGACCAATAAATCTCGGACCTAATTTCCATGAGGGAACCTTCAACTTGATATTTCTGGTAGACAACCACACCAAGTCATTCACCCCAAGGTCCGGACCTTCAGAGCGCTTCTTATCAGCCACACGTTTGTATCTACCACCAATTCTCTTCAAAATTTCTTGCACACTCTGCCACACTGATGAAAGTGAAGACGCAAATCGTTCCTCCTCGGGAATCTCAGACGGCCCCCCCTCACTAAACGTACAAAACTGAGGATGGAAACCATACGCACCAAAAAATGGTGACTTATCGGTGGATTCTTGACGGCGATTATTAATGGCAAACTCGGCTAACGGTAAATAAGATGACCTTTCCTCCTGATTTTCAGAAACAAAGCATCTCAAATATGTCTCTATTTTTTGATTGGTACGTTCAGTCTGACCGTTGGACTGTGGATGGAAAGATGAAGAAAACGACAGATGAACCCCTAAACGAGAACAAAAAGCTTTCCAAAATGTAGAAACAAATTGGGTACCACGATCCGAAACAATATCGGAAGGGACCCCGTGAAGCTTCACGATGTGGTCAATAAAAACCTGAGCCAGTGTTTTAGCATTAGGCAATGCGGTCAGAGCAATAAAGTGCACCATTTTACTGAATCTGTCAACAACAACAAGAATAACAGTCTTCCCCGCTGATACTGGTAGATCAGTAATGAAATCCATTGATAGATGCGTCCAAGGCCTGTTGGGGATGGCCAGAGGTAAAAGACGCCCTGCCGGACGAGTATGATCCACCTTAGAACGAGCACAGGTAGGACATGCAGACACAAAATTCAACACCTCCTGGCGCCACTTAGGCCACCAGAACCGACGAGACACTAATTCAGAGGTTGCCTTACTACTTGGGTGTCCTGCCAGTGCAGAGTTATGGTGTTCTTTTAGTATCTCCAGGCGTAAATTTTCTGGCACAAACAGTTTACCCGAGGGCAGGAGGCCGGGCGTCCCCTGAGCTTCCAACACCCTCCCCTCTAAACCTGAGTGTAATGCAGAGACCACCACCCCTTTGGCAAAATAGGCTCTGGAACATCATCATCACCCCTCCAGGAAAACTTCGAGACAATGCATCCGCCTTAGTATTTTTGCCCCGGGCGATAGGTTATTACAAAATTAAACCTAGCAAAAAATAACGACCACCGAGCCTGTCTAGGGGTGAGACGTTTAGCAGACTCCAGATATACTAAGTTTTTGTGATCAGTAATCACTGTGACGGGATGAACCGCCCCCTCCAAAAAATGACGCCACTCCTCTAAGGCCAACTTAATAGCCAAAAGTTCCCTGTTGCCAATGTCATAGTTCCTTTCTGCAGTAGACAATTTTTTCGAAAAGAAAGCACACGGACGCCATTTACCAGGGGACGGGCCCTGAGATAGTACCGCTCCCACCCCCACCTCTGATGCGTCAACCTCTACAATAAAAGGAAGCGAGACATCTGGCTGTACGAGAATAGGAGCCGAGGTGAATCTTTCCTTCAGAGATGTAAAGGCTGTTTTGGCTGCATGTGACCATTTGGAAAAATCTGTTCCCTTTCGGGTCATGTCCGTCAGTGGTTTGACCACCAAGGAATAGTTCTTTATAAACTTTCTATAAAAATTGGCAAACCCCAGGAAGCGTTGCAATGCCTTCAGGTTCTCAGGCAGATCCCAGTCCATAATTGCCCGGACTTTCTCTGGATCCATGCGGAAACCTGAATGTGACAACACATACCCCAGAAATGGCAGTTCTTTTACGGCGAACACACATTTCTCTAATTTAGCAAACAATTTGTTGGCCCTTAATATCTGCAGCACTTGTCTCACATGGATCTTATGTGTATCCAGATCCGGAGAATAGACCAGGATGTCATCAAGATATATCACAACAAATCTCCCGATAAGGTGACTAAAAATATCGTTGACAAAATGTTGGAACATCGCAGGCGCATTAGTAAGACCAAATGGCATGACCAGATTTTCATAATGCCATTCCGGAGTATTAAAAGCCGTCTTCCACTCATCCCCCTCTTTGATGCGAACCAGGTTATAGGCTCCTCTGAGATCCATTTTGGAGAACCATTTAGCACCAGCAACCTGATTAAAGAGGTCGGGAATGAGAGGAAGAGGATAGGGATCTCGGATAGTTATCCGGTTTAATTCCCGGAAATCCAGGCAAGGATGCAGGCCCCCATCTTTCTTTTTAACGAAAAAGAACCCTGCAGCCACGGGTGAAGAAGAGGGTCTGATGTGTCCCTTAGCCAAACTCTCCGAAATATAATCTTTCATAGCCTTCCTCTCCGGGCCGGAAAGATTGTATAACCGGGTTTTAGGTAGTTTTGCCCCAGGTAACAGATTAATTGGGCAATCATATGGACGATGAGGTGGTAACCCCTGACAACCCTTCTCAGAGAACACATCCATAAAATCCGACAGAAAGGCAGGTAGAGATGTTACAGAAAGTGTTGAGCACCTACTACTCAAGCAGTTGTCCTTACAATGTTCACTCCACTCCACAATCTCCCCGGCCTGCCAATCCACCACTGGATTGTGAGTCACCAGCCAGGGAAGCCCCAATATCATAGGAGCCGGAAGACAGTCCAGGGCATAACAAGAGATATGCTCTTTATGGAGGTCCCCTACCTGCAGATGCATATTATGGATGATCTGAGTTAACTCTCTCTGAGTAAGAGGGGAAGAGTCGATGGCAAAAACAGGAATAGTTCTGCGTACCGGTTCCGGAGTAAAACCCAGAGCCTGAGCAAACCGTGAATCCACCAAGTTGACCCCCGCCCCACTGTCCAAAAATACGGAACAGATCTCAGTCTTATTGCCCGCCACAACGGTAGCGGACAACAAAAACTGAGACATGCGTATGGAGGAAACGAATACGCCCAGACTGTTATCCTCCGCACAGTCTGGGGACTCTAGTTTTCCGGCAGCTCCTTTGTTTGTGATCTCTTGGGTTCTGAGGGACATACCTTTACAAAAATGACCCCTCCCCCCACAACGAAAACAAACCTCTGACCTATGGTGGACCTTAGGAGGATTCACCCATCTAGTGGCGCCCCCTATTTGCATTGGTTCGACTGGATCACAACAAACCGATCTCTGCCCTATAGAGGCCTCTGTAGAATTTAATAGTCTCTCCCTGAGTCGTCTGTCGATTCTTATGGACAGAGACATAGCAGCCTCAAGAGACCCAGGGACCTCGTATACCGCCAGCGCGTCTTTTAATTTTTCAGACAACCCCTGGCAGAACTGACTCCTAAGGGCCGGGTCGTTCCATAATGTATCAGTAGCCCACCTACGGAATTCGGAACAATATAGTTCAGCTGACCGGTTCTCTTGCCGAAGTCTACGTAGTTTAGACTCAGCCAGTGAGACCCTGTCCGGGTCATCATATACGAGACCCAAGGCTTCAAAAAACTCCTCCACTGATCGTAAGGCCGGAGAGTCTGATGGTAAGGAGAAAGCCCAAGCCTGCGGATCTCCTTGCAGGAGAGAAATTGCAATGCCCACCCGTTGTTCCTCACCGCCGGAGGATCTAGGGCGTAACCTGAAGAGCAATTTACTAGCTTCTCTGAAGGTTACAAATTGGTCTCTCCCTCCTGAGAACCTATCAGGAAAAGCCACTTTTGGCTCAGGAGTACCTTGGTTTCCTGTAGCAACGGTGGAACCCAAGGATTGCTGCTGCTGCTGCAGCACTGTTGCTTTTAATCCTGCCACTTCAAGGGATAACCCCTGTAATTGTTTCGCCAAAACCGCAACCGGATCCATAGTGGAACAGAAAAATACAAAGCAAAACAGCAGGGAAAAAAAAAAAGGAAATGTCACTTTTTTTTTTTTTTTAAGGCCAGATATACTGTCACGACTGCTATCCCAGCAGCAGTCGTGTCGCACCAGACGGAGGGGAAGGGGGACCCTTATCTACGGATGGGAAATAGAACGGCCACCCCTGACAAACCCTAAGCTGGCACCTGTCTGCCCTGATACCCTAGACGGGGTGTGAACCCGTGCGGCGAGCAGGATGCCTAAACCCTGAGTCACCCTCAGAAGACTAGACTGGGGAAAGGCAGATGGGAGCACTAGTCACCATCACTCATGTCTAAGAGAACAACAGGGGAAGACAGCAACAAACAAACAATCTCCAGCAGAGATAGACTTATCCAGTCACGAGCAGAGAACATGATCCGAATAACGACAGTCCACGCCAGACAAGAGCTCCACAGCAATACCGTCAAACGATCTCCTTCAAAGGTCAGAATAGCACTGGAAGTAAGGACTATATCTGGCAATGACTGCAAGTGAAACTGAAACTAATATAGTAGCTGGGAGTGGCAGACAGCACTCACCTGAGAAGAATACCTACAAACTCCCAGTCAGGACAAAAAGGTTCACAAGACAAAACGCGGATGACATACCCTGAACCACGGAGCAAACTCACAAGCTATCGCGAGTAGCAAGTCGCTGCGACCTTCTCTTCCCAGACCTATCTGGATCAGTCACAGTCGTGACAGTTCATCCCTAAAGGAGGGTTTCTACTATGTAAGCCCCCAAAGTGACTTCAGATCTGAATTGTTCCTTAAAAAAGTGGTTTTGTAAATTTTCTTAAAAATTTTAAGAATTGCTTCTAAAATTCTAATCCTTCTAACATCCCCCAAAAAATAAAATGACATGAAAATGATGCCAACATAAAGTGGACATATGGAGAATTTTAAGTAATAAATATTTTAAGAGGTATCACTTTCTCTTTTAAAATCAGAGAAATTGAAATTTAGAAAATTGAAAATTTTGGATTTTTTTCATAGATAAAGGTGAAATATATTGACTCAAATTTATGACTGTCATGAAGTACAATGTTTCACGAGAAAACCGTCTCAGAATGGCTTGGATAAGTGAAAGTGTTCCAAAGTTGTTACCCCAGAAAGTGATACATCGCAGATTTTAAAAAAATAAGCCTGGTTACGAAGGTGCAAAAAGACCTGGTCAATAAGGGGTCAAACTTCAAAGGGTCTGTCCCCCCTTTATGATCCATATTGCTTCTGTTTCTTTTCCAAAATTGCAGAAAAAAATACTGATAAAAATGTGGGGATTGTGGATCTAAAATATAGATATATAGCACAAATATGTATTTTGAGACTCCATCAAGAGAATACAATTACAATGGCTTCCTTCACACACAATTTTGGTTTGTTGTTTCTTTGCTTGTAAAAGTGCATGTGGATTTTTCATGTTACATGCATTTTTATAGTGGTGAGGTTGTCTTGAGGGTGCACAATACATGGATATTCATTGTCTCTATGGCCCTTCATCTAAGCTAGATACAGATTTATTAAGGCAACATAAGGACTTAATGGCCTCTCAGAAAACCAGTGCTTTGTAAGTAGAGGTCAGACAGATGGCCATTGTTTTGGAGCATTATGACGTTTACTCTGTTTGTTACTGCTGCAATGTCAGATATGTAATTTATAGAAATGGGAAAGAAATTCTTGCTTGTGCAACATACTTACAGAAATGTCATGAGAAATATATGGCTCATGAAACTTGTTAGGACAGACGTGCTTTGCCGTTGTACAGTACAGCTGGGTGCATTCTGTACTCCTCCCTTTTTGGGGCAATACTTTGCAAGAACCCACTGTCACCAACATTAATGCAATGGTATATCCTAGCATTATATTGTAACATTATGTGATGAAAATACCTCTTTATTTAAAATTCTTTGTTAATTTAGAGTCCATTAGAGTATGCTGCAGATGAGCTCATAAATGATGCAATTGGGCGTGAAACACCAGTGGCACAGTGTTACAATTGCATTATACAATTATATTGAAGGAGGCACAAAGACAGCAAGCAAAATACAGCAAACCTTTAAAAATACATATCTTTAGCTTTGTGGCAGTACAGGCATACTGTTTACTCAAATAAAAAACAACTGTGAAACAGGGCTAGGAACACTAGTTGATTGATTGGTGATGATAATGGTTACAAGCCCTGTGTCCCTCTGGGACAGTGCAGGTTGTAGTTTCTTTGAAGAAAATGCATAGATATAAATAAATTGTGATGTGCAAAGTTTCTAGCCATGTGCTTTTCAGTACAATGGACAGTTCATTTCTTTCACTATACTAGGACAATACAGTACACGATAAAAAGGATAATGCTGAACATTTAAAGCCATTATCCCAGGAATTACATTGTCATGAAAGCACTCCATGCCTCCTGGGCAGACACGTCACCGCATCACTCATCCTGCTGTTGCCTGACATACCAGCTGAGTCCTTCTTGCTTTTCGGTAGCTTGTGTCCTTTGGCAGTGGAGGTCGCAGCCCTGCTTCCAGGCCATTTCCTCTCCGTGGCCCTTAAAGGGCCAGCACACCTAAACACTTCTCCATCCAAGAGCTGAGCACCTGTGGAAATGTAAGGCGCCTTTCCAAGGGAAAGGTGCCGGAGTAATAGATATTCTAGCTTGATAGTCCTAGTAAAGATGTGTTTTTCAGTGTCTCTGCCTCTGTACTGAACTCTGCCAGTTTACAGACTGTGACCCTTCTGCCTATTTACTGTGTTGACCCTCAGCTGCCTGCCCTGACCTTGGCCTTTTTTCTTATTACAAGTATTGACTGTTCCTTTAGTGCTTTATATCAGTTTTTCTGAGTAGAGATGAGCGAACACCTGGATGTTCGGGTTCGAGAAGTTCGGTCGAACTTCCCGAAAATGTTCGGGTTCGGGATCCCGAACCCGAACCCCATTGAAGTCAATGGGGACCCGAACTTTTAGGCACTAAAAAGGCTGTAAAATAGTCCAGGAACGGGCTAGAGGGCTGCCAAAGGCAGCAAAATGTAGGTAAATCCCCTGCAAACAAATGTGGATAGGGAAATTAATTAAAATAAAATTAAATAAATAAAATTTAACCAATATCAATTGGAGACAGGTCCCACCGCAAGGAATCATGCGTCATATCACTCAACACTGGAGAAAGCCACTTTCAGTTATTTCGGCCCCAGCACCCAGACAGAGGAGAGAGGTCCCACAGCAAGGAATCAAACGTCATAATAACCACCACCGGAGAAGGCCACTCTCAGTTATTTCAGCCAGCACCCAGACCGAGGAGAGAGGTCCCACAGTAGGGAATCATGCGTCATATCACCCACCACTGGAGAAGGCCACTTTCAGTTATTTCGGCCCAGCACCCAGACCGAGGATACAGGTCCCACAGCAAGGAATCATGCGTCATATCAACCACCACCGGAGAAGGCCACTCTCAGTTATTTCGGCTCTGCACCCAGACAGTGCAGAGAGGTCCCACAGCAAGGAATCATGCGTCATATCAACCACCACCGGAGAAGGCCACTCTCAGTTATTTCAGCCAGCACCCAGACCGAGGAGAGAGGTTCCACAGTAGGGAATCATGCGTCATATCACCCACCACTGGAGAAGGCCACTTTCAGTTATTTCGGCCCAGCACCCAGACCGAGGATACAGGTCCCACAGCAAGGAATCATGCGTCATATCACCCACCACCGGAGAAGGCCACTCTCAGTTATTTCGGCCAGCACCCAGACCGAGGGGAGAGGTCCCACAGCAAGGAATCATGCGTCATATCACCCACCACTGGAGAAGGCCACTTTCAGTTATTTTTCGGCCCAGCTCCCAGAACGAGGATACAGGTCCCACAGCAAGGAATCATGCGTCATATCAACCACCACCGGAGAAGGCCACTCTCAGTTATTTCGGCCCAGCACCCAGACAGAGGAGAGAGGTCCTACAGCAAGAAATCATGCGTCATTTCACCCACCACCGGAGAAGGCCACTCTCAGTTATTTCGGCCCAGAACCCAGACAGAGGAGAGAGGTCCCAAAGCAAGGAATCATGCGTCATATCAACCACCACCGGAGAAGGCCACTCTCAGTTATTTCGGCCCAGCACCCAGACAGAGGAGAGAGGTCCCACAGCAAGGAATCATGCGTCATAACAACCACCACCGGAGAAGGCCACTCTCAGTTATTTCGGCCCCACCACCCAGACAGAGGAGAGGTTCATTCAACTTTGGGTTGCACCGCAAGATCATGGTAAAGTTAAAAAAATGAGGATTCAATAAAGAAGTGCCCCGGAGTTCAAGAATACATGGCTGAGGGGGAGGCAGTTATAAATGTCTATTCTGCACAAGGGAGGCACAGGTCCTGTGGGATCCATGCCTGGTTCATTTTTATGACGCCCCCTGCCGTGCTGAATACACGTTTAGACAAAACGCTGGCCGCCGGGCAGGCCAGCATCTCCAAGGCATAAAATGCTAACTCTGGCCACGTGGACAATTTGGAGACCCAGAAGTTGAATGGGGCCGAACCATCAGTCAGTACATGGAGGGGTGTGCAGACGTACTGTTCAACCATGTTAGTGAAATGCTGCCTCCTGCTAACACGTTCCGTATCAGGTGGTGGTGCAGTTAGCTGTGGCGTGGAGACAAAACTTTTCCACATTTCTGCCATGCTAACCCTGCCCTCAGAGGAGCTGGCCGTGACACAGCTGCGTTGGCGACCTCTTGCTCCTCCTCTGCCTTCGCCTTGGGCTTCCACCTGTTCCCCTGTGACATTTGGGAATGCTCTCAGGAGCTCCTCTACCAGCGTGCGCTTGTACTCGCGCATCTTCCTATCACGCTCCAGTGCAGGAAGTAAGGTGAGCACATTGTCTTTGTACCGGGGATCCAGCAGGGTGGCAACCCAGTAGTCCGCACACGTTAAAATGTGGGCAACTCTGCTGTCGTTGCGCAGGCACTGCAGCATGTAGTCGCTCATGTGTGCCAGGCTCCCCAGAGGTAAGGACAAGCTGTCCTCTGTGGGAGGCGTATCGTCATTGTCCTCCGTATCCCCCTCAGCCACGCACCAGTGATGGGCCTGAGCTGTGTCGGGTGCCACCCCGCTATGAACCTGCTTCATCCTCATCCTCCTCCACCTCCTCCTCATCCTCCTCGTCCTCCAGTAGTGGGCCCTTGCTGGCCACATTTGTACCTGGCCTCTGCTGTTGCAAAAAACCTCCCTCTGAGCCACTTCTAACAGACTGGCCTGAAAGTGCTAAAAATGACCCCTCATCCTCCTCCTGGGCCACCTCCTCTTCCATCATCGCCCTAAACGTTTTCTCAAGGAGACATAGAAGTGGCATTGTAACGCTGATAACGGTGTCATCGCCACTGGCCATGTTGGTGGAGTACTCGAAACGCAACAGGGCACACAGGTCTCGCATGGAGGCCCAATCAATGGTGGTGAAGTGATGCTGTTCCGCGGTGCGACTGACGCGTGCGTGCTGCAGCTGAAACTCCACTATGGCCTGCTGCTGCTCGCACATTCTCTCCAGCATGTGCAAGGTGGAGTTCCACCTGGTGGGCACGTCGCATATGAGGTGTTGAGCGGGAAGGCCGAAGTTCCGCTGTATCGCAGACAGGCGAGCAGCGGCAGGATGTGAACGCCGGAAGCGCGCACAGACGGCCCTCACTTTATGCAGCAGCTCTGACATGTTGGGGTAGTTGTGAATGAACTTATGCACCACCAAATTCAGCACATGCGCCAGGCAAGGGATGTGTGTCAAACCGGCTAGTCCCAGAGCTGCGACGAGATTTCGCCCATTATCGCACACCACCAGGCCGGGCTTGAGGCCCACCGGCAGAAACCACTCGTCGGTCTGTTGTTCAATACCCTGCCACAAATCCTGTGCGGTGTGGGGCCTGTCCCCCAAACATATGAGTTTCAGAATGGCCTGCTGACGTTTACCCCGGGCTGTGCTGAAGTTGGTGGTGAAGGTGTGTGGCTGACTGGATGAGCTGGTGGAAGCAGAGGAGAAGGAAGCCGAGTAGGAGGAGGAGGCTACAGGAGGCAAAGAATGATGCCCTGCGATCCTTGGCGGCGGAAGGACGTGCGCCAAGGAACTCTCTACCTGGGGCCCAGCCGCCACTACATTTACCCAGTGTGCAGTTAGGGAGATATAGCGTCCCTGGCCGTGCTTACTGGTCCACGTATCTGTGGTTAGGTGGACCTTGCCACAGATGGCGTTGCGCAGTGCACACTTGATTTTATCGGATACTTGGTTGTGCAGGGAAGGCACGGCTGTCTTGGAGAAGTAGTGGTGGCTGGGAACAAAATACTGTGGGACAGCCATGGACATCAGCTGTTTGAAGCTGTCTGTGTCCACCAGCCTGAATGACAGCATTTCAAAGGCCAGTAGTTTAGAAATGCTGGCATTCAGGCCCAGGGCTCGAGGGTGGCTAGGTGGGAATTTACGCTTTCTCTCCAAGGTTTGTGAGATGGAGAGCTGAACGCTGCAGTGTGACATGGTGGAGATGCTTGGTGACGCAGGTGGTGTTGTTGGTGGCACATCCTCTGTTTGGTGGGCGGCAGGTGCCAACATTCCTCCCGAGGCGGAGGAAGAGGCCGAGGCAGCAGCAGAAGAGGGAGCAGGGGGAGCGGAGTGAGTTCCTTGCTTTTAAGGTGTTTACTCCACTGCAGTTCATGCTTTGCATGTAGATGCCTGGTCATGCAGGTTGTGCTAAGGTTCAGAACGTTAATGCCTCGCTTCAGGATCTGATAGCACAGCGTGCAAACCAATCGGGTCTTGTCGTCAGCACATTGTTTAAAGAAGTGCCATGCCAGGGAACTCCTTGAAGCTGCCTTTGGGGTGCTCGGTCCCTGGTGGCGGTGGCCAGTAGCAGGCCAACTCTCTTGGCGGCTGGTCTGCTTTTGCCCCCTGCTCCCTCTTTTGCTACGCTGTTGGCTCGGTCTCACCACTGCCTCTTCCTCTGAACTATGAAAGTCAGTGGCAAGACCTTCATTCCATGTGGGGTCTAGGACCTCATCGTCCCCTGCATAGTCTTCCACACAGTCTTCCTCCCTGACCTCCTGTTCGGTCTGCACACTGCAGAAAGACGCAGCAGTTGGCACCTGTGTTTCGTCATCATCAGAGACGTGCAGATTCCGATGAGGTGGTATTCCCATGTCCTCATCATCAGGAAACATCAGTGGTTGTGCATCAGTGCATTCTATGTCTTCCACCACTGGGGAAGGGCTAGGTGGATTTCCTTGGGAAACCCTACCAGCAGAGTCTTCAAACAGCATAAGAGACTGCTGCATAACTTGAGGCTCTGACAGTTTCCCTGATATGCATGGGGGTGATGTGACAAACTGATGGGCTTGGTTTTCAGGTGCCACCTGTGCGCTTTCGGCAGAAGACTGGGTGGGAGATAATGTTGTGAACATGCTGGATCCACTGTCGGCCACCCAATTGACTAGCGCCTGTACCTGCTCAGGCCTTACCATCCTTAGAACGGCATTGGGCCCCACCAAATATCGCTGTAAATTCTGGCGGGTACTGGAACCTGAGGTAGTTGGATCACTAGGACGTGTGGCTGTGGCAGAATGGCCACGTCCTCTCCCAGCACCAGAGAGTACACTAACACCACCACGACCGCGTCCCTTACTAGATGTTTTCCTGATTATTACCGTTCACCAAGCACCACAATGAGAAAAAAGATATTTGGCCCAATGTATTGATTTCAAATTCAGGCTTTTTTCACAGGCACCTAACACTATCTGACGATTTGTTTATGTAGCGTATTACACTAATCCAGGCACAGCAGTAACCGCTGATTTAGGGGAATATCTCTTTTAGGGCTAGTATTTAGGCCCCGGATGACAGGTATCCTTTTATGGACAGATTTACACTTGGCCCTCAACAGCTGGGACAACAGATTCAGGGTATTGCTATTTTGGCAATTGAATGTCACCCCAGAACAAAATATATTTTTTGGCGGAAACTATTATATTTTGCCAGCCACAGCTGAAACCACTGATTTATGGTATTGCTATTTTGGCAATTGAATTTCACCCCAGAACAAAATATATGTTTTTACGGACACTATGAATCCTGGCCTGCAACAGCTGGGACACCTGATTCAGGGTATTGCTATTTTTGCAATTGAATTTCACCCCAGATCAAAATATATGTTTTGACGGACACTATGAAACGTGGCGTGCAACAGCTGGGACACCAGATTCAGGGTATTGCTATTTTGGCAATTGAATGTCACCCCAGAACAAAATATATGTTATTGCGGACACTATGAATTCTGGCCTGCAACAGCTGGGGCAACAGATTCAGGGTATTGCTATTTTGGCAATTGAATTTCACCCCAGAACAAAATATATGTTTTGACGGACACTATGAAACGTGGCCTGCAACAGCTGGGACACCAGATTAAGGGTACTGCTATTTTGCCAATTGAATGTCTCCCCAGAACAAAATATATGTTTTTGCGGACACTATGAATCCTGGCCTGCAACAGCTGGGACACCAGATTCAGGGTATTGCTAGTTTGGCAATTGAATGTCACCCCAGAACAAAATATATGTTTTTGCGGACACTATGAATCCTGGCCTGCAACAGCTGGGACACCAGATTCAGGGTATTGCTATTTTGGCAATTGAATTTCACCCCAGAACAAAATATATGTTTTGACGGACACTATGAAACGTGGCCTGCAACAGCTGGGACACCAGATTCAGGGTATTGCTATTTTGGCAATTGAATGTCACCCCAGAACAAAATATATGTTATTGCGGACACTATGAATTCTGGCCTGCAACAGCTGGGACACCACATTCAGGGTATTGCTATTTTGGCAATTGAATGTCACCCCAGAACAAAATATATGATTTTGCGGACACTATGAATCCTGGCCTGCAACAGCTGGGACACCAGATTCAGGGTATTGCTATTTTGGCAATTGAATTTCACCCCAGACCAAAATATATGTTTTGACTGACACTATGAAACGTGGCCTGCAACAGCTGGGACACCAGATTCAGGGTATTGCTATTTTGGCAATTGAATGTCTCCCCAGAACAAAATATATGTTATTGCGGACACTATGAATCCTGGCCTGCAACAGCTGGGACACCAGATTCAGGGTATTGCTATTTTGGCAATTGAATGTCACCCCAGAACAAAATATATGTTATTGTGGACACTATGAATCCTGGCCTGCAACAGCTGGGACACCAGATTCAGGGTATTGCTATTTTGGCAATTGAATGTCACCCCAGAACAAAATATATGTTTTTGCGGACACTATGAATCCTGGCCTGCAACAGCTGGGACACCAGATTCAGGGTATTGCTATTTTGGCAGATTGAATTTCACCCCAGAACAAAATATATGTTTTGGCGGACACTATTATACTTTGCCAGCCACAGCTGAAACCACTGATTTATGGTATTGCTATTTTGGCAATTGAATTTCACCCCAGAACAAAATATATGTTTTGGCGGACACTATGAAATCTGGCCTGCAACAGCTGGGACACCAGATTAAGGGTATTGCTATTTTGGCAGATTAATTTAACCCCAGAACAAAATGTATGTTTTGACAGACAGTATGAAATCTGTCCTGCAACAGCTGGGACACCAGATTCAGGGTATTGCTATTTTGGCAGATTAATTTCACCCCAGAACAAAATATATGTATTTGCGGACACTATTCTATTTTGCCAGCCACAGCTGAAACCACTGATTTATGGTATTGCTATTTTGGCAATTGAATTTCACCCCAGAACAAAATATATGTTTTGGCAGACACTATAAAATCTGGCCTGCAACAGCTGGGACACCAGATTCAGGGTATTGCTATTTTGGCAATTGAATTTCACCCCAGAACAAAATATATGTTTGACGGACACTATGAAACGTGGCCTGCAACAGCTGGGACACCAGATTCAGGGTATTGCTGTTTTGGCAATATATTGTCACCCCAGAACAAAATATATGTTTTTGCGGACACTATGAATCCTGGCCTGCAACATCTGGGACAACATATTCAGGGTATTGCTATTTTGGCAATTGAATGTCACCCCAGAACAAAATGTATGTTTTTGCGGACACTATGAATCCTGGCCTGCAACAGCTGGGACACCAGATTAAGGGTATTGCTATTTTGGAAATTGAATGTCACCCCAGAACAAAATATATGTTTTTGCGGACACTATGAATCCTGGCCTGCAACAGCTGGGACACCAGATTCAGGGTATTGCTATTTTGGCAATTGAATTTCACCCCAGAACAAAATATATGTTTTGGCGGACACTATTCTATTTTGCCAGCCAAAGCTGAAACCACTGATTTATGGTATTGCTATTTTGGCAGATTAATTTCACCCCAGAACAAAATATATGTTTTGACTGACACTATGAAACGTGGCCTGCAACAGCTGGGACACCAGATTCAGGGTATTGCTATTTTGGCAATTAATTGTCACCCCAGAACAAAATATATGTTTTGGCGGACACTATGAATCCTGGTCTGCAACAGCTGGGACACCAGATTCAGGGAATTGCTATTTTGGCAATTGAATGTCACCCCAGAACAAAATATATGTTTTTGTGGACACTATGAATCCTGGCCTGCAACAGCTGGGACACCAGATTAATGGAATTGCTATTTTGGCAATTGAATGTCACCCCAGAACAAAATATCTGTTATTGCGGACACTATGAAACGTGGCCTGCAACAGCTGGGACACCAGATTCAGGGTATTGCTATTTTAGCAATTGAATGTCACCCCAGAACAAAATATATGTTTTTGCGGACACTATGAATCCTGGCCTGCAACAGCTGGGACACCAGATTCAGGGTATTGCTATTTTGGCAATTGAATGTCACCCCAGAACAAAATATATGTTTTTGCGGACACTATGAATCCTGGCCTGCAACAGCTGGGACACCAGATTCAGGGTATTGCTATTTTGGCAATTGAATGTCTCCCCAGAACAAAATATATGTTTTTGCGGACACTATGAATCCTGGCCTGCAACAGCTGGGACACCAGATTCAGGGTATTGCTATTTTGGCAATTGAATGTCACCCCAGAACAAAATATATGTTTTGACGGACAGTATGAAACGTGGCCTGCAACAGCTGGGACACCAGATTCAGGGTATTGCCATTTTGGCAATTGAATGTCACCGCAGAACAAAATATATGTTATTGCGGACACTATAAATTCTGGCCTGCAACAGCTGGGACACCAGATTCAGGGTATTGCTATTTTGGCAATTGAATGTCACCCCAGAATAAAATATATGTTTTTGCGGACACTATGAATCCTGGCCTGCAACAGCTGGGACACCAGATTCAGGGTATTGCTATTTTGGCAATTGAATGTCACCCCAGAACAAAATATATGTTTTTGCGGACACTATGAATCCTGGCCTGCAACAGCTGGGACACCAGATTCAGGGTATTGCTATTTGGAAATTGAATGTCACCCCAGAACAAAATATATGTTTTTGCGGACACTATGAATCCTGGCCTGCAACAGCTGGGACACCAGATTCAGGGTATTGCTATTTTGGCAATTGAATGTCACCCCAGAACAAAATATATGTTTTTGCGGACACTATGAAACGTGGCCTGCAACAGCTGGGACACCAGATTAAGGGTATTGCTATTTTTGCAGATAAATTTCACCCCAGAACAAAATATATGTTTTGGCGGACACTATTCAATTTTGCCAGCCACAGCTGAAACCACTGATTTATGGTATTGCTATTTTGGCAATTGAATTTCACCCCAGAACAAAATATATGTTTTGATGGACACTATGAAACGTGGCCTGCAACAGCTGGGACACCAGATTCAGGGTATTGCTATTTTGGCAGATTAATTTCACCCCAGAACAAAATATATGTTTGACGGACACTATGAAACGTGGCCTGCAACAGCTGGGACACCAGATTCAGGGTATTGCTATTTTGGCAGATTCATTTCACCCCTGAACAAAATATATGTTTTGGCGGACACTATTATACTTTGCCAGCCACAGCTGAAACCACTGATTTATGGTATTGCAATTTTGGCAATTAAATTTCACCCCAGAACAAAAGATATGTTTTGACGGACACTATGAAATCTGGCCTGCAACAGCTGGGACACCAGATTAAGGGCATTGCTATTTTTGCAGATAAATTTCACCCCAGAACAAAATATATGTTTTGGCGGACACTATTATATTTTGCCAGCCACAGCTGAAACCACTGATTTATGGTATTGCTATTTTGGCAATTGAATGTCACCCCAGAACAAAATATATGTTTTTGCGGACACTATGAATCCTGGCCTGCAACAGCTGGGACACCAGATTCAGGGTCTTGCTATTATGGAAATAGAATGTCACCCCAGAACAAAATATATGTTTTTGCGGACACTATGAATCCTGGCCTGCAACAGCTGGGACACCAGATTCAGGGTATTGCTATTTTGGTAATATAATGTCACCCCAGAACAAAATATATGTTTTTGCGGACCCTATGTATCCTGGCCTGCAACAGCTGGGACACCAGATTCAGGGTATTGCTATTTTGGCAATTGAATTTCACCCCAGAACAAAATATATGTTTTGATGGACACTATGAAATGTGGCCTGCAACAGCTGGGACACCAGATTCAGGGTATTGCTATTTTGGCAGATTAATTTCACCCCATAACAAAATATATGTTTTGCAAGACACTATGAAATCTGGCCTGCAACAGCTGGGACACCAGATTCAGGGTATTGCTATTTTGGCAGATTAATTTCACCCCAGAACAAAATATATGTTTTGGCGGACACTATTATACTTTGCCAGCCACAGCTGAAACCACTGATTTATGGTATTGCAATTTTGGCAATTGAATTTCACCCCAGAACAAAATATATGTTTTGGCGGACACTATGAAATCTGTCCTGCAACAGCTGGGACACCAGATTCAGGGTATTGCTATTTTGGCAGATTAATTTCACCCCAGAACAAAATATATGTTTTGGCGGACACTATATTATTTTGCCAGCCACAGCTGAAACCACTGATTTATGGTATTGCTATTTTGGCAATTGAATTTCACCCCAGAACAAAATATATGTTTTGGCGGACACTATGAAATCTGGCCTGCAACAGCTGGGACACCAGATTCAGGGTATTGCTATTTTGGCAATTGAATGTCACCCCAGAACAAAATATATGTTTTTGCGGACACTATGAATCCTGGCCTGCAACTGCTGGGACACCAGATTCAGGGTATTGCTATTTTGGCAATTGAATTTCACCCCAGAACAAAATATATGTTTTGACGGACACTATGAAGCGTGGCCTGCAACAGCTGGGACACCAGATTCAGGGAATTGCTGTTTTGGCAATTTATTGTCACCCCAGAACAAAATATATGTTTTGCGGACACTATGAATCCTGGCCTGCAACAGCTGGGACACCAGATTCAGGGTATTGCTATTTTGGCAATTGAATGTCACCCCAGAACAAAATATATGTTATTGCGGACACTATGAATCCTGGCCTGCAACAGCTGGGACACCAGATTCAGAGGTATTGCTATTTTGGCAATTGAATGTCACCCCAGAACAAAATATATGTTATTGCGGACACTATGAATCCTGGCCTGCAACAGCTGGGACACCAGATTCAGGGTATTGCTATTTTGGAAATTGAATGTCACCCCAGAACAAAATATATGTTTTTGCGGACACTATGAATCCTGGCCTGCAACAGCTGGGACACCAGATTCAGAGGTATTGCTATTTTGGCAATTGAATGTCACCCCAGAACAAAATATATGTTATTGCGGACACTATGAATCCTGGGCCTGCAACAGCTGGGACACCAGATTCAGGGTATTGCTATTTTGGCAGATAAATTTCACCCCAGAACAAAATATATGTTTTGCAAGACACTATGAAATCTGGCCTGCAACAGCTGGGACACCAGATTAGGGTATTGCTATTTTGGCAGATTAATTTCACCCCAGAACAAAATGTATGTTTTGACAGACACTATGAAATCTGTCCTGCAACAGCTGGGACACCAGATTCAGGGTATTGATATTTTGGCAGATTAATTTCACCCCAGAACAATATATATGTTTTGGCGGACACTATTCTATTTTGCCAGCCACAGCTGAAACCACTGATTTAAGGTATTGCTATTTTGGCAATTGAATTTCATCCCAGCACAAAATATATGTTTTGGCGGACACTATGAAATCTGGCCTGCAACAGCTGGGACACCAGATTCAGGGTATTGCTATTTTGGCAATTGAATGTCACCCCAGAACAAAATATATGTTTTTGCGGACACTATGAATCCTGGCCTGCAACAGCTGGGACACCAGATTCAGGGTATTGCTATTTTGGCAATTGAATTTCACCCCAGAACAAAATATATGTTTGACGGACACTATGAAACGTGGCCTGCAACAGCTGGGACACCAGATTCAGCATATTGCTGTTTTGGCAATTTATTGTCACCCCAGAACAAAATATATGTTTTTGCGGACACTATGAATCCTGGCCTGCAACAGCTGGGACACCAGATTCATGGTATTGCTATTTTGGCAATTGAATGTCACCCCAGAACAAAATATATGTTATTGCGGACACTATGAATCCTGGCCTGCAACAGCTGGGACACCAGATTCAGGGTATTGCTATTTTGGAAATTGAATGTCACCCCAGAACAAAATATATGTTTTTGCGGACACTATGAATCCTGGCCTGCAACAGCTGGGACACCAGATTCAGGGTATTGCTATTTTGGCAATTGAATGTCACCCCAGAACAAAATATATGTTATTGCGGACACTATGAATCCTGGGCCTGCAACAGCTGGGACACCAGATTCAGAGGTATTGCTATTTTGGCAGATAAATTTCACCCCAGAACAAAATATATGTTTTGCAAGACACTATGAAATCTGGCCTGCAACAGCTGGGACACCAGATTAGGGTATTGCTATTTTGGCAGATTAATTTCACCCCAGAACAAAATGTATGTTTTGACAGACACTATGAAATCTGTCCTGCAACAGCTGGGACACCAGATTCAGGGTATTGATATTTTGGCAGATTAATTTCACCCCAGAACAATATATATGTTTTGGCGGACACTATTCTATTTTGCCAGCCACAGCTGAAACCACTGATTTATGGTATTGCTATTTTGGCAATTGAATTTCATCCCAGCACAAAATATATGTTTTGGCGGACACTATGAAATCTGGCCTGCAACAGCTGGGACACCAGATTCAGGGTATTGCTATTTTGGCAATTGAATGTCACCCCAGAACAAAATATATGTATTTGCGGACACTATGAATCCTGGCCTGCAACTGCTGGGACACCAGATTCAGGGTATTGCTATTTTGGCAATTGAATTTCACCCCAGAACAAAATATATGTTTGACGGACACTATGAAACGTGGCCTGCAACAGCTGGGACACCAGATTCAACGTATTGCTGTTTTGGCAATTTATTGTCACCCCAGAACAAAATATATGTTTTTGTGGACACTATGAATCCTGGCCTGCAACATCTGGAACACCAGATTCAGGGTATTGCTATTTTGGAAATTGAATGTCACCCCAGAACAAAATATATGTTTTTGCGGACACTATGAATCCTGGCCTGCAACAGCTGGGACACCAGATTAAGGGTATTGCTATTTTGGCAATTGAATGTCACCCCAGAACAAAATATATGTTATTGCGGACACTATGAATCCTGGGCCTGCAACAGCTGGGACACCAGATTCAGGGTATTGCTATTTTGGCAGATAAATTTCACCCCAGAACAAAATATATGTTTTGCAAGACACTATGAAATCTGGCCTGCAACAGCTGGGACACCAGATTAGGGTATTGCTATTTTGGCAGATTAATTTCACCCCAGAACAAAATGTATGTTTTGACAGACACTATGAAATCTGTCCTGCAACAGCTGGGACACCAGATTCAGGGTATTGATATTTTGGCAGATTAATTTCACCCCAGAACAATATATATGTTTTGGCGGACACTATTCTATTTTGCCAGCCACAGCTGAAACCACTGATTTAAGGTATTGCTATTTTGGCAATTGAATTTCATCCCAGCACAAAATATATGTTTTGGCGGACACTATGAAATCTGGCCTGCAACAGCTGGGACACCAGATTCAGGGTATTGCTATTTTGGCAATTGAATGTCACCCCAGAACAAAATATATGTTTTTGCGGACACTATGAATCCTGGCCTGCAACAGCTGGGACACCAGATTCAGGGTATTGCTATTTTGGCAATTGAATGTCACCCCAGAACAAAATATATGTATTTGCGGACACTATGAATCCTGGCCTGCAACTGCTGGGACACCAGATTCAGGGTATTGCTATTTTGGCAATTGAATTTCACCCCAGAACAAAATATATGTTTGACGGACACTATGAAACGTGGCCTGCAACAGCTGGGACACCAGATTCAGCGTATTGCTGTTTTGGCAATTTATTGTCACCCCAGAACAAAATATATGTTTTGTGGACACTATGAATCCTGGCCTGCAACATCTGGAACACCAGATTCAGGGTATTGCTATTTTGGAAATTGAATGTCACCCCAGAACAAAATATATGTTTTTGCGGACACTATGAATCCTGGCCTGCAACAGCTGGGACACCAGATTAAGGGTATTGCTATTTTGGCAATTGAATGTCACCCCAGAACAAAATATATGTTATTGCGGACACTATGAATCCTGGGCCTGCAACAGCTGGGACACCAGATTCAGAGGTATTGCTATTTTGGCAGATAAATTTCACCCCAGAACAAAATATATGTTTTGCAAGACACTATGAAATCTGGCCTGCAACAGCTGGGACACCAGATTAGGGTATTGCTATTTTGGCAGATTAATTTCACCCCAGAACAAAATGTATGTTTTGACAGACACTATGAAATCTGTCCTGCAACAGCTGGGACACCAGATTCAGGGTATTGATATTTTGGCAGATTAATTTCACCCCAGAACAATATATATGTTTTGGCGGACACTATTCTATTTTGCCAGCCACAGCTGAAACCACTGATTTAAGGTATTGCTATTTTGGCAATTGAATTTCATCCCAGCACAAAATATATGTTTTGGCGGACACTATGAAATCTGGCCTGCAACAGCTGGGACACCAGATTCAGGGTATTGCTATTTTGGCAATTGAATGTCACCCCAGAACAAAATATATGTTTTTGCGGACACTATGAATCCTGGCCTGCAACAGCTGGGACACCAGATTCAGGGTATTGCTATTTTGGCAATTGAATTTCACCCCAGAACAAAATATATGTTTGACGGATACTATGAAACGTGGCCTGCAACAGCTGGGACACCAGATTCAGCATATTGCTGTTTTGGCAATTTATTGTCACCCCAGAACAAAATATATGTTTTTGCGGACACTATGAATCCTGGCCTGCAACAGCTGGGACACCAGATTCATGGTATTGCTATTTTGGCAATTGAATGTCACCCCAGAACAAAATATATGTTATTGCGGACACTATGAATCCTGGCCTGCAACAGCTGGGACACCAGATTCAGGGTATTGCTATTTTGGAAATTGAATGTCACCCCAGAACAAAATATATGTTTTTGCGGACACTATGAATCCTGGCCTGCAACAGCTGGGACACCAGATTCAGGGTATTGCTATTTTGGCAATTGAATGTCACCCCAGAACAAAATATATGTTATTGCGGACACTATGAATCCTGGGCCTGCAACAGCTGGGACACCAGATTCAGGGTATTGCTATTTTGGCAGATAAATTTCACCCCAGAACAAAATATATGTTTTGCAAGACACTATGAAATCTGGCCTGCAACAGCTGGGACACCAGATTAGGGTATTGCTATTTTGGCAGATTAATTTCACCCCAGAACAAAATGTATGTTTTGACAGACACTATGAAATCTGTCCTGCAACAGCTGGGACACCAGATTCAGGGTATTGATATTTTGGCAGATTAATTTCACCCCAGAACAATATATATGTTTTGGCGGACACTATTCTATTTTGCCAGCCACAGCTGAAACCACTGATTTATGGTATTGCTATTTTGGCAATTGAATTTCATCCCAGCACAAAATATATGTTTTGGCGGACACTATGAAATCTGGCCTGCAACAGCTGGGACACCAGATTCAGGGTATTGCTATTTTGGCAATTGAATGTCACCCCAGAACAAAATATATGTTTTTGCGGACACAATGAATCCTGGCCTGCAACAGCTGGGACACCAGATTCAGGGTATTGCTATTTTGGCAATTGAATTTCACCCCAGAACAAAATATATGTTTGACGGACACTATGAAACGTGGCCTGCAACAGCTGGGACACCAGATTCAGCATATTGCTGTTTTGGCAATTTATTGTCACCCCAGAACAAAATATATGTTTTTGCGGACACTATGAATCCTGGCCTGCAACAGCTGGGACACCAGATTCATGGTATTGCTATTTTGGCAATTGAATGTCACCCCATAACAAAATATATGTTTTTGCCGACACTATGAATCCTGGCCTGCAACAGCTGTGACACCAGATTCAGGGTATTGCTATTTTGGCAATTGAATGTCACCCCAGAACAAAATATATGTTTTGGCGGACACTATGAAATCTGGCCTGCAACAGCTGGGACACCAGATTAAGGGTATTGCTATTTTTGCAGATAAATTTCAACCCAGAACAAAATATATGTTTTGGCGGACATTATTCTATTTTGCCAGCCACAGCTGAAACCACTGATTTATGGTATTGCTATTTTGGCAATTGAATGTCACCCCAGAACAAAATATATGTTTTTGCGGACACTATGAATCCTGGCCTGCAAAAGCTGGGACACCAGATTCAGGGTATTGCTATTTTGGCAATAGAATGTCACCCCAGAACAAAATATATGTTTTTGCGGACCCTATGTATCCTGGCCTGCAACAGCTGGGACACCAGATTCAGGGTATTGCTATTTTGGCAATTGAATTTCACCCCAGAACAAAATATATGTTTTGATGGACACTATGAAACGTGGCCTGCAACAGCTGGGACACCAGATTCAGGGTATTGCTATTTTGGCAGATTAATTTCACCCCAGAACAAAATATATGTTTTGCAAGACACTATGAAATCTGGCCTGCAACAGCTGGGACACCAGATTCAGGGTATTGCTATTTTGGCAGATTAATTTCACCCCAGAACAAAATATATGTTTTGGCGGACACTATTATACTTTGCCAGCCACAGCTGAAACCACTGATTTATGGTATTGCAATTTTGGCAATTGAATTTCACCCCAGAACAAAATATATGTTTTGGCGGACACTATGAAATCTGGCCTGCAACAGCTGGGACACCTGAATAAGGGTATTGCTATTTTGGCAGATTAATTTCACCCCAGAACAAAATGTATGTTTTGACAGACACTATGAAATCTGTCCTGCAACAGCTGGGACACCAGATTAAGGGTATTGCTATTTTGGCAGATTAATTTCACCCCAGAACAAAATATATGTTTTGGCGGACACTATATTATTTTGCCAGCCACAGCTGAAACCACTGATTTATGGTATTGCTATTTTGGCAATTGAATTTCACCCCAGAACAAAATATATGTTTTGGCGGACACTATGAAATCTGGCCTGCAACAGCTGGGACACCAGATTCAGGGTATTGCTATTTTATGATTTTAATGTCACCCCAGAACAAAATATATGTTTTTGCGGACACTATGAATCCTGGCCTGCAACTGCTGGGACACCAGATTCAGGGTATTGCTATTTTGGCAATTGAATTTCACCCCAGAACAAAATATATGTTTGACGGACACTATGAAACGTGGCCTGCAACAGCTGGGACACCAGATTCAGGGTATTGCTGTTTTGGCAATTTATTGTCACCCCAGAACAAAATATATGTTTTTGCGGACACTATGAATCCTGGCCTGCAACAGCTGGGACACCAGATTCAGGGTATTGCTATTTTGGCAATTGAATGTCACCCCAGAACAAAATATATGTTATTGCGGACACTATGAATCCTGGCCTGCAACAGCTGGGACACCAAATTCAGGGTATTGCTATTTTGGCAATTGAATGTCACCCCAGAACAAAATATATGTTATTGCGGACACTATGAATCCTGGCCTGCAACAGCTGGGACACCAGATTCAGGGTATTGCTATTTTGGCAATTGAATGTCACCCCAGAACAAAATATATGTTATTGCGGACACTATGAATCCTGGCCTGCAACAGCTGGGACACCAGAATCAGGGTATTGATATTTTGGCAGATTAATTTCACCCCAGAACAATATATATGTTTTGGCGGACACTATTCTATTTTGCCAGCCACAGCTGAAACCACTGATTTATGGTATTGCTATTTTGGCAATTGAATTTCATCCCAGCACAAAATATATGTTTTGGCGGACACTATGAAATCTGGCCTGCAACAGCTGGGACACCAGATTCAGGGTATTGCTATTTTGGCAATTGAATGTCACCCCAGAACAAAATATATGTATTTGCGGACACTATGAATCCTGGCCTGCAACAGCTGGGACACCAGATTCAGGGTATTGCTATTTTGGCAATTGAATTTCACCCCAGAACAAAATATATGTTTGACGGACACTATGAAACGTGGCCTGCAACAAGCTGGGACACCAGATTCAGCGTATTGCTGTTTTGGCAATTTATTGTCACCCCAGAACAAAATATATGTTTTTGCGGACACTATGAATCCTGGCCTGCAACAGCTGGAACACCAGATTCAGGGTATTGCTATTTTGGCAATTGAATGTCACCCCAGAACAAAATATATGTTTTGCGGACACTATGAATCCTGGCCTGCAACAGCTGGGACACCAGATTCAGGGTATTGCTATTTTGGCAATTGAATGTCACCCCAGAACAAAATATATGTTTTTGCGGACACTATGAATCCTGGCCTGCAACAGCTGGGACACCAGATTCAGGGTATTGCTATTTTGGCAATTGAATGTCACCCCAGAACAAAATATATGTTATTGCGGACACTATGAATCCTGGGCCTGCAACAGCTGGGACACCAGATTCAGGGTATTGCTATTTTGGCAGATAAATTTCACCCCAGAACAAAATATATGTTTTGCAAGACACTATGAAATCTGGCCTGCAACAGCTGGGACACCAGATTAGGGTATTGCTATTTTGGCAGATTAATTTCACCCCAGAACAAAATGTATGTTTTGACAGACACTATGAAATCTGTCCTGCAACAGCTGGGACACCAGATTCAGGGTATTGATATTTTGGCAGATTAATTTCACCCCAGAACAATATATATGTTTTGGCGGACACTATTCTATTTTGCCAGCCACAGCTGAAACCACTGATTTATGGTATTGCTATTTTGGCAATTGAATTTCATCCCAGCACAAAATATATGTTTTGGCGGACACTATGAAATCTGGCCTGCAACAGCTGGGACACCAGATTCAGGGTATTGCTATTTTGGCAATTGAATGTCACCCCAGAACAAAATATATGTTATTGCGGACACTATGAATCCTGGGCCTGCAACAGCTGGGACACCAGATTCAGGGTATTGCTATTTTGGCAATTGAATTTCACCCCAGAACAAAATATATGTTTGACGGACACTATGAAACGTGGCCTGCAACAGCTGGGACACCAGATTCAGCATATTGCTGTTTTGGCAATTTATTGTCACCCCAGAACAAAATATATGTTTTTGCGGACACTATGAATCCTGGCCTGCAACAGCTTGGACACCAGATTCATGGTATTGCTATTTTGGCAATTGAATGTCACCCCAGAACAAAATATATGTTATTGCGGACACTATGAATCCTGGCCTGCAACAGCTGGGACACCAGATTCAGGGTATTGCTATTTTGGAAATTGAATGTCACCCCAGAACAAAATATATGTTTTTGCGGACACTATGAATCCTGGCCTGCAACAGCTGGGACACCAGATTCAGGGTATTGTTATTTTGGCAATTGAATGTCACCCCAGAACAAAATATATGTTATTGCGGACACTATGAATCCTGGCCTGCAACAGCTGGGACACCAGATTCAGGGTATTGCTATTTTGGAAATTGAATGTCACCCCAGAACAAAATATATGTTTTTGCGGACACTATGAATCCTGGCCTGCAACAGCTGGGACACCAGATTCAGGGTATTGCTATTTTGGCAATTGAATGTCACCCCAGAACAAAATATATGTTATTGCGGACACTATGAATCCTGGGCCTGCAACAGCTGGGACACCAGATTCAGGGTATTGCTATTTTGGCAGATAAATTTCACCCCAGAACAAAATATATGTTTTGCAAGACACTATGAAATCTGGCCTGCAACAGCTGGGACACCAGATTAGGGTATTGCTATTTTGGCAGATTAATTTCACCCCAGAACAAAATGTATGTTTTGACAGACACTATGAAATCTGTCCTGCAACAGCTGGGACACCAGATTCAGGGTATTGATATTTTGGCAGATTAATTTCACCCCAGAACAATATATATGTTTTGGCGGACACTATTCTATTTTGCCAGCCACAGCTGAAACCACTGATTTAAGGTATTGCTATTTTGGCAATTGAATTTCATCCCAGCACAAAATATATGTTTTGGCGGACACTATGAAATCTGGCCTGCAACAGCTGGGACACCAGATTCAGGGTATTGCTATTTTGGCAATTGAATGTCACCCCAGAACAAAATATATGTTTTTGCGGACACTATGAATCCTGGCCTGCAACAGCTGGGACACCAGATTCAGGGTATTGCTATTTTGGCAATTGAATGTCACCCCAGAACAAAATATATGTTTTGCGGACACTATGAATCCTGGCCTGCAACAGCTGGGACACCAGATTCAGGGTATTGCTATTTTGGCAATTGAATTTCACCCCAGAACAAAATATATGTTTTGACGGACACTATGAAATCGTGGCCTGCAACAGCTGGGACACCAGATTCAGGGTATTGCTATTTTGGCAATTGATTGTCACCCCAGAACAAAATATATGTTTTTGCGGACACTATGAATCCTGGCCTGCAACAGCTGGGACACCAGATTCAGGGTATTGCTATTTTGGCAATTGAATGTCACCCCAGAACAAAATATATGTTTTTGCGGACACTATGAATCCTGGCCTGCAACAGCTGGGACACCAGATTCAGGGTATTGCTATTTTGGCAATTGAATGTCACCCCAGAACAAAATATATGTTATTGCGGACACTATGAATCCTGGGCCTGCAACAGCTGGGACACCAGATTCAGGGTATTGCTATTTTGGCAGATAAATTTCACCCCAGAACAAAATATATGTTTTGCAAGACACTATGAAATCTGGCCTGCAACAGCTGGGACACCAGATTAGGGTATTGCTATTTTGGCAGATTAATTTCACCCCAGAACAAAATGTATGTTTTGACAGACACTATGAAATCTGTCCTGCAACAGCTGGGACACCAGATTCAGGGTATTGATATTTTGGCAGATTGAATTTCACCCCAGAACAATATATATGTTTTGGCGGACACTATGCTATCTTGGCCAGCCACAGCTGGAAACCACTGATTTAGGGTATTGCTATTTTGGCAATTGAATTTCATCCCAGCACAAAATATATGTTTTGGCGGACACTATGAAATCTGGCCTGCAACAGCTGGGACACCAGATTCAGGGTATTGCTATTTTGGCAATTGAATGTCACCCCAGAACAAAATATATGTTTTTGCGGACACTATGAATCCTGGCCTGCAACAGCTGGGACACCAGATTCAGGGTATTGCTATTTTGGCAATTGAATTTCACCCCAGAACAAAATATATGTTTTGCGGACACTATGAATCCTGGCCTGCAACAGCTGGGACACCAGATTCAGGGTATTGCTATTTTGGCAATTGAATGTCACCCCAGAACAAAATATATGTTTTTGCGGACACTATGAATCCTGGCCTGCAACAGCTGGGACACCAGATTCAGGGTATTGCTATTTTGGCAATTGAATGTCACCCCAGAACAAAATATATGTTTTGACGGACACTATGAATCCTGGCCTGCAACAGCTGGGACACCAGATTCAGGGTATTGCTATTTTGGCAGATTGAATGTCACCCCAGAACAAAATATATGTTTTGGCGGACACTATGATATCTTGGCCTGCAACAGCTGGGACACCAGATTCAGGGTATTGCTATTTTGGCAATTGAATTTCACCCCAGAACAAAATATATGTTTTGCGGACACTATGAATCCTGGCCTGCAACAGCTGGGACACCAGATTCAGGGTATTGCTATTTTGGCAATTGAATGTCACCCCAGAACAAAATATATGTTTTTGCGGACACTATGAATCCTGGCCTGCAACAGCTGGGACACCAGATTCAGGGTATTGCTATTTTGGCAATTGAATTTCACCCCAGAACAAAATATATGTTTTGACGGACACTATGAAATCGTGGCCTGCAACAGCTGGGACACCAGATTCAGCGTATTGCTATTTTGGCAATTGATTGTCACCCCAGAACAAAATATATGTTTTTGCGGACACTATGAATCCTGGCCTGCAACAGCTGGGACACCAGATTCAGGGTATTGCTATTTTGGCAATTGAATGTCACCCCAGAACAAAATATATGTTTTGCGGACACTATGAATCCTGGCCTGCAACAGCTGGAACACCAGATTCAGGGTATTGCTATTTTGGCAATTGAATTTCACCCCAGAACAAAATATATGTTTTTGCGGACACTATGAATCCTGGCCTGCAACAGCTGGGACACCAGATTCAGGGTATTGCTATTTTGGCAATTGAATGTCACCCCAGAACAAAATATATGTTTTTGCGGACACTATGAATCCTGGCCTGCAACAGCTGGGACACCAGATTCAGGGTATTGCTATTTTGGCAATTGAATGTCACCCCAGAACAAAATATATGTTATTGACGGACACTATGAATCCTGGCCTGCAACAGCTGGGACACCAGATTCAGGGTATTGCTATTTTGGAAATTGAATGTCACCCCAGAACAAAATATATGTTTTTGCGGACACTATGAATCCTGGCCTGCAACAGCTGGGACACCAGATTCAGGGTATTGCTATTTTGGCAATTGAATGTCACCCCAGAACAAAATATATGTTATTGCGGACACTATGAATCCTGGGCCTGCAACAGCTGGGACACCAGATTCAGGGTATTGCTATTTTGGCAGATAAATTTCACCCCAGAACAAAATATATGTTTTGCAAGACACTATGAAATCTGGCCTGCAACAGCTGGGACACTAGATTAGGGTATTGCTATTTTGGCAGATTAATTTCACCCCAGAACAAAATGTATGTTTTGACAGACACTATGAAATCTGTCCTGCAACAGCTGGGACACCAGATTCAGGGTATTGATATTTTGGCAGATTAATTTCACCCCAGAACAATATATATGTTTTGGCGGACACTATTCTATTTTGCCAGCCACAGCTGAAACCACTGATTTATGGTATTGCTATTTTGGCAATTGAATTTCATCCCTGCACAAAATATATGTTTTGGCGGACACTATGAATCCTGGCCTGCAACAGCTGGGACACCAGATTCAGGGTATTGCTATTTTGGCAATTGAATTTCACCCCAGAACAAAATATATGTTTGACGGACACTATGAAACGTGGCCTGCAACAGCTGGGACACCAGATTCAGGGTATTGCTGTTTTGGCAATTTATTGTCACCCCAGAACAAAATATATGTTTTTGCGGACACTATGAATCCTGGCCTGCAACATCTGGAACACCATATTCAGGGTATTGCTATTTTGGCAATTGAATGTCACCCCAGAACAAAATATATGTTTTTGCGGACACTATGAATCCTGGCCTGCAACAGCTGGGACACCAGATTCAGGGTATTGCTATTTTGGCAATTGAATGTCACCCCAGAACAAAATATATGTTTTGGCGGACACTATGAAATCTGGCCTGCAACAGCTGGGACACCAGATTAAGGGTATTGCTATTTTGGCAGATTAATTTCACCCCAGAACAAAATGTATGTTTTGACAGACACTATGAAATCTGTCCTGCAACAGCTGGGACACCAGATTCAGGGTATTGCTATTTTGGCAGATTAATTTCACCCCAGAACAAAATATATGTTTTGGCGGACACTATGATATCTTGGCCAGCAACAGCTGAAACCACTAGATTTATGGTATTGCTATTTTGGCAATTGAATTTCACCCCAGAACAAAATATATGTTTTGACGGACACTATGAAATCTGGCCTGCAACAGCTGGGACACCAGATTCAGGGTATTGCTATTTTGGCAATTGAATGTCACCCCAGAACAAAATATATGTTTTTGCGGACACTATGAATCCTGGCCTGCAACAGCTGGGACACCAGATTCAGGGTATTGCTATTTTGGCAATTGAATTTCACCCCAGAACAAAATATATGTTTGACGGACACTATGAAACGTGGCCTGCAACAGCTGGGACACCAGATTCAGGGTATTGCTATTTTGGCAATTGATTGTCACCCCAGAACAAAATATATGTTTTTGCGGACACTATGAATCCTGGCCTGCAACAGCTGGGACACCAGATTCAGGGTATTGCTATTTTGGCAATTGAATGTCACCCCAGAACAAAATATATGTTATTGCGGACACTATGAATCCTGGCCTGCAACAGCTGGGACACCAGATTCAGGGTATTGCTATTTTGGCAATTGAATGTCACCCCAGAACAAAATATATGTTATTGCGGACACTATGAATCCTGGCCTGCAACAGCTGGGACACCAGATTCAGGGTATTGCTATTTTGGCAATTGAATGTCACCCCAGAACAAAATATATGTTATTGACGGACACTATGAATCCTGGCCTGCAACAGCTGGGACACCAGATTCAGGGTATTGATATTTTGGCAGATTAATTTCACCCCAGAACAATATATATGTTTTGGCGGACACTATTCTATTTTGCCAGCCACAGCTGGAAACCACTGATTTATGGTATTGCTATTTTGGCAATTGAATTTCATCCCAGCACAAAATATATGTTTTGGCGGACACTATGAAATCTGGCCTGCAACAGCTGGGACACCAGATTCAGGGTATTACTATTTTGGCAATTGAATGTCACCCCAGAACAAAATATATGTATTTGAGGACACTATGAATCCTGGCCTGCAACAGCTGGGACACCAGATTCAGGGTATTGCTATTTTGGCAATTGAATTTCACCCCAGAACAAAATATATGTTTGACGGACACTATGAAACGTGGCCTGCAACAAGCTGGGACACCAGATTCAGCGTATTGCTGTTTTGGCAATTTATTGTCACCCCAGAACAAAATATATGTTTTTGCGGACACTATGTATCCTGGCCTGCAACATCTGGAACACCATATTCAGGGTATTGCTATTTTGGCAATTGAATGTCACCCCAGAACAAAATATATGTTTTTGCGGACACTATGAATCCTGGCCTGCAACAGCTGGGACACCGGATTCAGGGTATTGCTATTTTGGCAATTGAATGTCACCCCAGAACAAAATATATGTTATTGCGGACACTATGAATCCTGGCCTGCAACAGCTGGGACACCAGATTCAGGGTATTGCTATTTTGGCAATTGAATGTCACCCCAGAACAAAATATATGTTATTGTGGACACTATGAATCCTGGGCCTGCAACAGCTGGGACACCAGATTCAGGGTATTGCTATTTTGGCAGATTAATTTCACCCCAGAACAAAATGTATGTTTTGACAGACACTATGAAATCTGTCCTGCAACAGCTGGGACACCAGATTCAGGGTATTGATATTTTGGCAGATTAATTTCACCCCAGAACAATATATATGTTTTGGCGGACACTATTCTATTTTGCCAGCCACAGCTGAAACCACTGATTTATGGTATTGCTATTTTGGCAATTGAATTTCATCCCAGCACAAAATATATGTTTTGACGGACACTATGAAATCTGGCCTGCAACAGCTGGGACACCAGATTCAGGGTATTGCTATTTTGGCAATTGAATGTCACCCCAGAACAAAATATATGTTTTTGCGGACACTATGAATCCTGGCCTGCAACAGCTGGGACACCAGATTCAGGGTATTGCTATTTTGGCAATTGAATTTCACCCCAGAACAAAATATATGTTTGGCGGACACTATGAAACGTGGCCTGCAACAGCTGGGACACCAGATTCAGGGTATTGCTGTTTTGGCAATTTATTGTCACCCCAGAACAAAATATATGTTTTTGCGGACACTATGAATCCTGGCCTGCAACAGCTGGGACACCAGATTCAGGGTATTGCTATTTTGGCAATTGAATGTCACCCCAGAACAAAATATATGTTATTGCGGACACTATGAATCCTGGCCTGCAACAGCTGGGACACCAGATTCAGGGTATTGCTATTTTGGCAATTGAATGTCACCCCAGAACAAAATATATGTTATTGCGGACACTATGAATCCTGGCCTGCAACAGCTGGGACACCAGATTCAGGGTATTGCTATTTTGGCAATTGAATGTCACCCCAGAACAAAATATATGTTATTATGGACACTATGAATCCTGGCCTGCAACAGCTGGGACACCAGATTCAGGGTATTGCTATTTTGGCAATTGAATGTCACCCCAGAACAAAATATATGTTTTTGCGGACACTATGAATCCTGGCCTGCAACAGCTGGGACACCGGATTCAGGGTATTGCTATTTTGGCAATTGAATGTCACCCCAGAACAAAATATATGTTATTGCGGACACTATGAATCCTGGGCCTGCAACAGCTGGGACACCAGATTCAGGGTATTGCTATTTTGGCAGATAAATTTCACCCCAGAACAAAATATATGTTTTGCAAGACACTATGAAATCTGGCCTGCAACAGCTGGGACACCAGATTAGGGTATTGCTATTTTGGCAGATTAATTTCACCCCAGAACAAAATGTATGTTTTGACAGACACTATGAAATCTGTCCGGCAACAGCTGGGACACCAGATTCAGGGTATTGATATTTTGGCAGATTTATTTCACCCCAGAACAATATATATGTTTTGGCGGACACTATTCTATTTTGCCAGCCACAGCTGAAACCACTGATTTAAGGTATTGCTATTTTGGCAATTGAATTTCATCCCAGCACAAAATATATGTTTTGGCGGACACTATGAAATCTTGCCTGCAACAGCTGGGACACCAGATTCAGGGTATTGCTATTTTGGCAATTGAATGTCACCCCAGAACAAAATATATGTATTTGCGGACACTATGAATCCTGGCCTGCAACAGCTGGGACACCAGATTAAGGGTATTGCTATTTTGGCAATTGAATTTCAACCCAGAACAAAATATATGTTTGACGGACACTATGAAACGTGGCCTGCAGCAGCTGGGACACCAGATTCAGCGTATTGCTGTTTTGGCAATTTATTGTCACCCCAGAACAAAATATATGTTTTTGCGGACACTATGAATCCTGGCCTGCAACATCTGGAACACCATATTCAGGGTATTGCTATTTTGGCAATTGAATGTCACCCCAGAACAAAATATATGTTTTTGCGGACACTATGAATCCTGGCCTGCAACAGCTGGGACACCAGATTCAGGGTATTGCTATTTTGGCAATTGAATGTCACCCCAGAACAAAATATATGTTTTTGCGGACACAATGAATCCTGGCCTGCAACAGCTGGGACACCAGATTCAGGGTATTGCTATTTTGGCAATTGAATGTCACCCCAGAACAAAATATATGTTTTTGCGCACACTATGAATCCTGGCCTGCAACAGCTGGGACACCAGATTCAGGGTATTGCTATTTTGGCAATTGAATTTCACCCCAGAACAAAATATATGTTTGACGGACACTATGAAACGTGGCCTGCAACAGCTGGGACACCAGATTCAGCGTATTGCTGTTTTGGCAATTTATTGTCACCCCAGAACAAAATATATGTTATTGCGGACACTATGAATCCTGGCCTGCAACATCTGGAACACCATATTCAGGGTATTGCTATTTTGGCAATTGAATGTCACCCCAGAACAAAATATATGTTTTTGCGGACACTATGAATCCTGGCCTGCAACAGCTGGGAAACCAGATTCAGGGTATTGTTATTTTGGCAATTGAATGTCACCCCAGAACAAAATATATGTTATTGCGGACACTATGAATCCTGGCCTGCAACAGCTGGGACACCAGATTCAGGGTATTGCTATTTTGGAAATTGAATGTCACCCCAGAACAAAATATATGTTTTTGCGGACACTATGAATCCTGGCCTGCAACAGCTGGGACACCAGATTCAGGGTATTGCTATTTTGGCAATTGAATGTCACCCCAGAACAAAATATATGTTATTGCGGACACTATGAATCCTGGGCCTGCAACAGCTGGGACACCAGATTCAGGGTATTGCTATTTTGGCAGATAAATTTCACCCCAGAACAAAATATATGTTTTGCAAGACACTATGAAATCTGGCCTGCAACAGCTGGGACACCAGATTAGGGTATTGCTATTTTGGCAGATTAATTTCACCCCAGAACAAAATGTATGTTTTGACAGACACTATGAAATCTGTCCTGCAACAGCTGGGACACCAGATTCAGGGTATTGATATTTTGGCAGATTAATTTCACCCCAGAACAATATATATGTTTTGGCGGACACTATTCTATTTTGCCAGCCACAGCTGAAACCACTGATTTATGGTATTGCTATTTTGGCAATTGAATTTCATCCCAGCACAAAATATATGTTTTGGCGGACACTATGAAATCTGGCCTGCAACAGCTGGGACACCAGATTCAGGGTATTGCTATTTTGGCAATTGAATGTCACCCCAGAACAAAATATATGTATTTGCGGACACTATGAATCCTGGCCTGCAACAGCTGGGACACCAGATTCAGGGTATTGCTATTTTGGCAATTGAATTTCACCCCAGAACAAAATATATGTTTGACGGACACTATGAAACGTGGCCTGCAACAGCTGGGACACCAGATTCAGCGTATTACTGTTTTGGCAATTTATTGTCACCCCAGAACAAAATATATGTTTTTGCTAACACTATGAATCCTGGCCTGCAACATATGGAACACCATATTCAGGGTATTGCTATTTTGGCAATTGAATGTCACCCCAGAACAAAATATATGTTTTTGCGGACACTATGAATCCTGGCCTGCAACAGCTGGGACACCAGATTCAGGGTATTGCTATTTTGGCAATTGAATTTCACCCCAGAACAAAATATATGTTTGACGGACACTATGAAACGTGGCCTGCAACAGCTGGGACACCAGATTCAGCATATTGCTGTTTTGGCAATTGATTGTCACCCCAGAACAAAATATATGTTTTTGCGGACACTATGAATCCTGGCCTGCAACAGCTTGGACACCAGATTCATGGTATTGCTATTTTGGCAATTGAATGTCACCCCAGAACAAAATATATGTTATTGCGGACACTATGAATCCTGGCCTGCAACAGCTGGGACACCAGATTCAGGGTATTGCTATTTTGGAAATTGAATGTCACCCCAGAACAAAATATATGTTTTTGCGGACACTATGAATCCTGGCCTGCAACATCTGGAACACCATATTCAGGGTATTGCTATTTTGGCAATTGAATGTCACTCCAGAACAAAATATATGTTTTTGCGGACACTATGAATCCTGGCCTGCAACAGCTGGGACACCAGATTCAGGGTATTGCTATTTTGGCAATTGAATGTCACCCCAGAACAAAATATATGTTATTGCGGACACTATGAATCCTGGCCTGCAACAGCTGGGACACCAGATTCAGGGTATTGCTATTTTGGCAATTGAATGTCACCCCAGAACAAAATATATGTTATTGCGGACACTATGAATCCTGGCCTGCAACAGCTGGGATACCAGATTCAGGGTATTGCTATTTTGGCAATTGAATGTCACCCCAGAACAAAATATATGTTTTTGCGGACACTATGAATCCTGGCCTGCAACAGCTGGGACACCAGATTAAGGGAATTGCTATTTTGGCAATTGAATGTCACCCCAGAACAAAATATCTGTTATTGCGGACACTATGAAACGTGGCCTGCAACAGCTGGGACAGCAGATTCAGGGTATTGCTATTTTGGCAATTGAATGTCACCCCAGAACAAAATATATGTTTTTACGGACACTATGAATCCTGGCCTGCAACAGCTGGGACACCAGATTCAGGGTATTGCTATTTTGGCAATTGAATTTCACCCCAGAACAAAATATATGTTTTGACGGACACTATGAAACGTGGCCTGCAACAGCTGGGACACCAGATTCAGGGTATTGCTATTTTGGCAATTGAATTTCACCCCAGAACAAAATATATGTTTTGGCGGACACTATGAAATCTGGCCTGCAACAGCTGGGACACCAGATTAAGGGTATTGCTATTTTGGCAGATTAATTTCACCCCAGAACAAAATGTTTGTTTTGACAGACACTATGAAATCTGTCCTGCAACAGCTGGGACACCAGATTCAGGGTATTGCTATTTTGGCAGATTAATTTCACCCCAGAACAAAATATATGTTTTTGCAGACTATTCTATTTTGCCAGCCACAGCTGAAACCACTGATTTATGGTATTGCTATTTTGGCAATTGAATTTCACCCCAGAACAAAATATATGTTTTGGCGGACACTATTAAATCTGGCCTTCAACAGCTGGGACACCAGATTCAGGGTATTGCTATTTTGGCAGATTAATTTCACCCCAGAACAAAATATATGTTTTGGCGGACACTATGAAATCTGGCCTGCAACAGCTGGGACACTAGATTCAGGGTATTGCTATTTTGCCAGATTAATTTCACCCCAGAACAAAATATATGTTTTGGCGGACACTATTCTATTTTGCCAGCCACAGCTGAAACCACTGATTTATGGTATTGCTATTTTAGCAATTGAATTTCACCACAGAAAATAATCTATCCTTTGCCAGACAGCAGACATTATTATACTTGTCTAGCCAAAGCTGGAACACCAGATTTAGGGGATTGGTATTTGGGCAATTGTATTTAACCCCTTAATAAAATATAGAAATTGCTATCCAGAGTTTCTAGGGGTGACAATTAGCACAGCCAAGCCCCTGATGTAGGATATAGCAAAAAAAAACTAGTATTGATGGACTTGGTGGCAGCTTCTTCTGGTGCACCACAAGTCACAAAATGGCCGCCAATAAACCCATAAAATAAGTGACAGAAAAACGCTCTGTGCAGCCTAAAAACCAGTGAGCAAGTAACTAGCAGAAGTTCATTCATTCACAGCTGCAGATCGATCCGTTCATTAGGTGCTGTTGCTGACTTTACCCTGCCTAATATCGCCCTGACAGAAGCTGCGTCCTCTCCCTACACTAATCAGAGCAGTGTGACGTGCGGCGCTACGTTACTCCAGCTTAAATAGAGGCTGGGTCACATGCTGCACTTGGCCAATCACAGCCATGCCATTAGTAGGCATGGCTGTGATGGGCTCTTAGGGCAAGAAGTAAAACGCTAGCTGATTGGCTGCTGTGAAGCCCTTCAGAAAGCGGGAAGAAATCGCCAAACAACGGATCCGAACCCGAGCTTTTTTGAAAATGTCCGAGTTCGGGTCCGTGTCCCGGACACCCCAAAATTCGGTACGAACCCGAACGATGCTCGAACTGTTCGCTCAACACTATTTCTGAGTCAGCTGCCAACTACACAGGACTATTCCAAGAGGTAGCAACAAAGGCCAGATCCCTGTATAGGGAGTTATAGGGTAAAAACCAGGGGACTGCGAGGATAACACCCATAGGTCTAGCCCAAAGCCAACCTGGTTAGTCCAGTGGATCCACTTCTACTGTCCATTACACAAATGTATAACATACCCACAGGATAGGTAATAAATGGAGATGAGCAAATTTTTTGAAAATTCGATTCGGCTAATTCATAGAGATGTCGTGAACATAAAATTTTCCGTTCGCGAACTTCCGTAAATGTTCGCAAACGGGCGAACCGCCATAGACTTCAATAGAAAAGTTGTTTCAAGGGGACTAACACCTGGACTGTGGCGTGCTGGAGGGTCCATGGCAAAACTCCCATGGAAAATTATGTAGTTGACGCAGAGTCGGGTTTTATTCCATAAAGGGCATAAATCCCCTAACATTCCTAAATTGTTTGGAATAACGTGCTTTAAAACATCCAGTGTGTGTATACGATCAGGTATGATGTTGTATCGATCAGGCAGTGTAAGGGTTACGCCTGCTTCACAGTGACAGACCAAACTCTGATAGACCAAACTCCCCGTTTAACGCACCGCAAACAGTCTATTTGCACAGCCGCAAACTCCCCATTTGCAGAAGGTTGGATACCAAGCTAGCCATGTCAAGTTCCTTGTCCTCACTGACGTCATTGAAGGTCTCTTCCTCCACCCAGCCACGAACACCAAGGGTCCCTGAAAGGTGACAACAAGCCCCCTGGGATGCCTGCTGTGGTTGGTCTTCCACCTCCTCAAAGCCACCTTCCTCCTCTGACTTCTCTTCTTCAGACTCCTCTCTCTGCGTTGCCGCAGGTCCAGCAATCGATGACGACAAGGCTGATTTTGGTGGTGATGGTGACTAGTGATGAGCATGAGGTGCCATATTCGAATTTCGAGATATATCACAAATAATATATTCGTCATTATTTTAATTATCGCGAATAATATGCGAATACATTATTCGCATAATGCGAATTGAACTTCGAATTGAATATTAAGGCATATTTCCTACTGGCTTGCAAACATGAATGAATGCTCTAAGTTGGATGCGCAATGCGAAAAAAATTACTATGATTTTTTTCAATAAGCAGAATTCTTACTTAGTCGTCATCATTATTCTGTTCATTGCGTATTTTTTTTTTTTAAAAGATAGTAATATTTTCGCATTGCGCATCCAACTTAGAGCTGTCTATAGGCAACTTTCCTATTGCAAATGCATTTTTTGAATTAGCGAATATAGCGATATATTCGCATTCACCATATTTGCTAATTCGAACAAGCCAATCGTATTTGTAGTTCTGTATCCATACAAAGCGACTATAATGCGAATAATTTTCATAGAAATATTCGTGTGCGTACAGATGTTATTCAAGTTCGGCAGTCGGTAATAACTTATTCGTATGTGCGTATGCGCATGCGCACGCGCACATACGGGTGTGGCTTTTTCCTGGGAGCAGTTACAACAAGTTTTGTTGGTGCATGCGATCCATGCAAATAAAGATGGTCAGAAATAATTTCACCAGAGAGGAGGAAGATATGCTGATCACAGTAAGTTATTGAACATTACATTACAGCTATTAGTACATGTCACACACTTGTAACGTTCAAATGTATGTTTATGGAGATAAAACATTCTCAAATTTTCACAATACATATAAAATCTCATTTCACATAGTTTGCTTACTGCAGTGCTTACATATAAATGATTTGTGGAAACAAGTATTGTTGGCATTCAAAAACAATACTTATTGCCCCAAATCATTAATATCTACTAATCTCTTATATATATAAAAATGAGTTTCTGTTATTTATGGGCGACCAAACGACTGGACCGATCTTCACTAAATTTGGCAGACGGTACATCAGGTGTCTGGGAAGGTTTTAGACCGGGGCTCAGCTCTCTAGAACGTATTATTCCTGAGATATTCCCCCAAAAATGACCAGCATTAGCCAAAACAAGCCCCCAACTGCCATCCACACGGCCACATGTCCCTTATCAGCCAATAGAAGCTGGCATGTCTTACTCATAACAAGTGATCACAGGTTTCAATAGTTTGCAGGTCCTTAAATATTCAGTCATATGATGTATGATGACAAAACTACACTGCTACATGCATGGGGGGCAGGGGCCACTATTAAAGGGGCGGGCATTGTGGAGTTCACTGTCATTAACCCCTTAACGCAAAACGCTGTGCATGTACGCCGGGGGAACTTGTGCCAGAACGCATTCCGCAGTACATGCACGGCAAGATGATCAGGCGGGTGCAGGAGCTGTGCCTGACCAATCACTGCAGGGGTACGCCAGTCCCTGATAGCCAGGCCCCTGCTTTATCCGCCGGCATCGCTGTTTACAGAAGTGGTTTGCGGTTAGTGAATAAGCGCATCGGGTCCCAGTGCTGCTGTGACGGGGACCCGATGTGTGAGAAGGCAGACTGATGCCGTGCAGAGGCTGCCCAATGCCTTGCACAGCATCGGGACCTGCCTTCTACGGGTGCCCAGGAGATCCTGATGCCGGAAATCGTTGCTGATGGCAATCAACAGCAAAAAAATGCATACCATGGAAGATGCCAGCCAGTCTTTGCTATTGTTAAGTTTTTGATTGTTCTCCACATCCACATAATTGTTACCTTATGTAGGATGGTTACTGTGGTACTTGTAGTCCGTTGCTGGCATCTTCTATTGTATGCATTTTTTTTGCTGTTGATTGCCATCAGCAACGGACTACAAGTGCAAGATATGCTCCCCTATATCTAGTCACAACCGCATGTGGGTTCGAGCATATCCTGCCTGTTTAACACCACACTACGTTTTCTAATGGTTCAAAAAAATGGATAGCAGACAAATCTATATATGATTCACATTGCACATCTAATCTTCCGCCTCACACAATATACCCACACTATATACCCACCACTACATACCACCAGACCCCCCCTCAACCCACACCACCTCTGACCACCCCCCACCCCCAACACACATACACAGTCTATAGCAGGCATTCTCAAACTGTGGCCCTCCAGCTGTTGTAAAACTACAACTCCCATGGGTTATAGGATGATAGCTGTAGGCTGTCATGGAATGATGTGATTTTTAGTTTAGAAACAGCTGGAGGGCCGCAGTTTGCTGTAGGGCCGTAGTTTGAGGATGCCTAGTATATAGATTCTAATAAGTGTCAATAGAAGTAATGTTTGACATTTAGTATTTTCTGGTTCTTTTAGCATTACCCAGGGTGCACCACGTGGAGGCGAACCAGCCTTACACCCCATACCGTACCGTCACTTCAATAGACAGGTACATCTCTCCTCAGATGGCCAATATCCAATATCTCATACTACACACACATACAATTTCAACACAATCCCAAATAAAATAAAAAATAAGATCAGGCGACTTTAACATTAGCGGCAGGGGAGTACATCTGACTATTCCAGGAAGATGAACAGCCTGTCGGATCCGTACTGCCGCTAGTTCACCTACGCCCCTAGAATGACGCTTCGTCCCTATTGACTATAATGGTGGGGGGGCGGCGCACGGCGAGAGACAGTCTAACTGAAAGCTCTGCATGTCGTAGTTTAAGCCCGGGGAACCTCTCGCCGTGCGCTGCCTTAGCCATAGTCACCAACATTTATTCATCATCTCAACCACCAAACCAAAAATTATTAGTGTTTGAAAGTGAAATATTCGATTTAAAGTTACCGTTATAAAATCTGATTATATGCTTTTTTTTTTTTATACTGCAGCGCATGTTGGAGCAAGGATACGATGAGACCCGCCCCCATGCTGAAAAAAATAAAATAGTCCGCAGGATCGGCTATGAGCTGTGGCGGGACTATGGAGGCCAGCACAAACGTCTGGCCATTTAAAAAAAAATGGTCTGACCTGAAGAGGAGGCATGAGGGAAGAATCCGCGAGATCCAGGATGAAAAATGTCCAGGTATAATGATTACTGAGTGTTGGAATAAAGATACAAAAGTAATGTAAAGCATATGTACATTTTTGTTTTTAGATTTTTTCTAAAAGTAGTACAATTTGTTATTATAGGTGTTTCTTTACCTGCAGTCAGGCGCAGGCCTCCCAGACAGCAGTTGTGGGAGGTATCGGCATTAGAGGAGGAGGAGGCCAGACCCTCAAGGCAACAACATGCCCCTAGCCCCCCAGAGGAGTCAGTGGAAGGAGTGGAGGGCGGACCTTCACCCCAACCCGCCTCACCCCCTCAAGTGGCTGATGACGGGGACGAGGAGGAGGAGGAACTAATCAACCCCCCACAAGGAGTGTAAGTATGTGCTGTGGCTGTTTTCACTCACTCACTGTTCACACACTCACACACAAACACGTGTCAGTTTAGTCTTCACCATAGACATATTTTTTTGGAGCAAACAATAAGCATGTTAAAGCTTTACTAATAATCTTTCTTCAGCCCACACATATCGGAGAACCTTTAGTCCCACACTTACAGTTCCGTACAAGTGGGATATCAAAAAAGTACTATCTCAACACTCTTTACAGTCTTCCAGAGGTCTGGTTCCCCTCTATGATTGTTCTGCGTTCCGATCGCCTATCCACACTGTATTTTAACAGCCTTTTTAACCACAATGTTATGTAAACCCCAAGATGTAGTACGGGTGTGACCTGTCCCACCCAATGTCTCTGACTATTAAAACCCAGGCCCAAAATAATTTCTAAAGAAAACCTCCCTGAAACCTATACAGTTACAGGCGTACTGATTCACCAAAGTTATCTCACTGAGGCATACATTCCCACATTCCCATTGAGACATACCGAGCAGCCATGATTCTTCCCCAAACTCAGACCAGATATTGTTGGTGTCAACCCGAATAAACGGGTGTATTTTGGGGGGACACCTCAAAGTGGGCGGAGCTACCATTGGCCAGTGAAAATTTAGCCATTTTCTATACGCTACTCCTCCCACAGTTTTAGGAGTACAATAATCAAACTTTGCTTGTGCTTTGTTAATCGATCCCACCCTCCGGGCCCCTAGAGCGGCCCCTCGGAGACCCCATTTTGTCCCATAGACTTTCATTGGAAAACTATTGTTTTGTCACTTGTACAGCTTTCAAGTTAAAGTCATCAAACTTGGGTCACTTAGTCATGGGGTCTCCCTGAAAATTTGTGTCAAATTTTGGGGACGTTAAAAAGTGGGCAGAGCCACAAACAACCAATTAAATTTTCACTGTTGACTTCAGTGTGAAAACTTGAAAAAGCTGTCATTCTCACAGTATTTAAGCCAGGGTCCCCAAACTTGGCACCGCGGGTTAGTAGGTGACTGGGATTAAAATTTATAAAAAAAGTGGGCGAAGTCTACAACGCCCAATCAAATTTCAGGCATTTGTTTAAATGGGAAAAATTCAAACTGCCGCTGCTCTTAGACGTTTATTGGCACGGTCTTCAAACTTTGCAAAGTTGGTCACTGGAGGACTGGGATTAAAATTTAAAAAAGTGGGTGGAGTCACCAACAGCCAATCAGATTTCAAGCCAACATCCTGTGGTTTCTTCAGAAACGACACCGTCTATTTTATTTATTTATTTATTTATTGTTTTTATTTCTTTACAGTATTTAACCGCCTGCCGACCGCCTAACGCAGGGCTGCGTCCAGGCAGCGGCAGGTCTGTTCCTCCTTGAACCGGCGAAGCGTCATCTCGCGAGAGGTGAGATTTGCTGTGAACGCGCGCGCACACGTTCACAGCAGATCGCGTCTCAGCAGTTATACTACAGCCTGCCAGTGATGATCAATCGCTGGCAGGCTGTAGATGCAAAATAAATCGCATCAAACAAGTATATCAGACGCTGTTTTGTTAACAGCGTCTGATATACCTGCTACCTGGTCCTCTGGTGGTCCCATTTGCTGGGATCGACCACCAGAGGACCAGGTAGCCATGTAAAGTAGCACCAAGCACCACACTACCCTCCCCCCCTGTCACTTATTAACCCCTTGTTAACCCCTGATCAACTCATATAGACTCCCTGATCACCCCCCTGTCACTGATCACCCCCCTGTAAGGCTCCATTCACATGTCCATATGTGTTTTGCGGATCCGCGGATCCGCAAAACACGGACACCGGCAATGTGCTTTCCACATTTTGCAGATCCGCACATTGCCAGAACTATATAGAAAATGCTTTTTCTTGTCCGCAATTGCGGACAAGAATAGGACATGTTCTATTTTTTTGCGGAACTGAAGTGCAGACCCGGAAATGCGGATCCGCAATTCTGGATCGGAGCGGGACAAAGTCTGTCCCCATCGAAATGAATGGGTCCGCAATTCCGTTCCGCAAACAGAATTGCGGACGTGTGAATGGGGCATAAGGGTCCCTTATCACCGCCAGTTAGTTAACTACTTGTTAGGTAGTTAGCGCCCAGCCCACCGCACCGCAGTCACTGATTTTGGCAGAGATTTTTTTATCCACATTGATCGATGCGAATGAAAAAATCTGTGCCGTTCATTTTTTATTTTTTTTTCAGCCCAGAGGCTGAACGAAAAAAAAAAATCTCATTACTCGTATGCTCAATATAAGGAGAATAGCAGAAACTCCTAATGCTGGCCATATGTGTAATGATTGCGGAGACCATCAAATGCCAGGGCAGTACAAATACCTCACATGTGACCCCATTTTAGAAAGAAGACACCCCAAGGCATTCCGTGAGGGATATGGTGAGTTCATGCAAAGTTTTATTTTTTGTCACAAGTTAGTGGAATATGAGACTTTGTAAAAAAAAAAAATTTCTGTGAACTCGCCATGCCCTTCACGGAATACCTTGGGATGTCTTCTTTCCAAAATGGGGTCACATGTGGGGTATTTACACTGCCCTGGCATTTTAGGGGTCCTAAAGCGTGAGAATCCAAATGCGTAAAAATGCCCTGTGAAATCCTAAAGGTACTCATGGGAATTTGGGCCCCTTTGCACATCTTGGCTGCAAAAAAGTGTCATTTATGTGGCATCGCCGTACTCAGGAGAAGTAGTGCAATGAGTTTTAAGGTGTATTATTACATATACCCATGCTGGATGTGAGAAATATCGCTGTAAACGACAACTTTTAAAAATAAATTATACAAAGTTGTCAATTTACAGAGATATTTCTCTCACCCAACATGGGTATATGTAAAAATACACCCCAAAACACATTGCCCTACTTCTCCTGAGTACGGCGATACCACATGAGAGACACTTTTTTGCAGCCTGGGTGCGCAAAGGAGCCCAAATTCCAACGGGTACCTTTAGGTTTTACAGGGCTGTTCACAATTTAGCCCCACCCAAAATGCGAGAACAGTACAAACACCCCACAAATGACCCCATTTTGGAAAGAAGACACCCCAAGGTATTTGCTGAGGGGCATAGTGAGTCCATGAAAAATTGAGCTTTTTGTCACAAGTTAGCGGAAAGGGAGACTTTGTGAGAAAAAACAATAAAAAATCAATTTCCGCTAACTTGTGCCAAAAATAAAATCTTCTATGAACTCGCCATGCCCCTCACGGAATACCTTGGGGTGTCTTCTTTCCAAAATGGGGTCACATTTGGGGTATTTATACTGCCCTGGCATTTTAGGGGCCCTAAAGCGTGAGAAGAAAAATGCTTAAAAATGCACTCCTAAAAGGTACTCATTGGAATTAGGGCCCCTTTGCGCATCTTGGCTGCAAAAAAGTATCTCTGTAAATATCTCTGTAAATTTACAACTTTGTATAAAAATTTTTAAAAAGTTGTTATTTACAGAGATATTTCTCACACACAGTATGGGTATATGTAAAAATACACCCCAAAACACATTGCCCTACTTCTCCTGAGTATGGCGATACCACATGTGTGACACTTTTTTGCAGCCAAGATGCGCAAAGGGGCCCTAATTCCAATGAGTACCTTCAGGATTTCACAGGGCATTTTTACGCATTTGGATTCTCACGCTTTAGGGCCCCTAAAATGCCAGGGCAGTATAAATACCCCACAAGTGACCCCATTTTGGAAAGAAGACACCCCAAGGCATTCCGTGAGGGGCATGTCGAGTTCGCAGAAAAAAAAAATTTGGGCACAAGTTAGCGGAAATTGATATTTTTATTTTTTTTATTTTTGTTTTTTACAACGTCTCATATTCCACTAAGTTGTGACAAAAAATAAAATTTTTCATGAACTCACCATACCCCTCATAGAATACCTTGGGGTGTCTTCTTTTTAAAATGGGGTCACTTGTGGGGTATTTATACTGCCCTGACATTTTAGTGGTCTCTAAAGCGTGAGAAGAAGTCTGGAATCTATATGCGTAAAAATGCCCTGTGAAATCCTAAAGGTACTCGTTGGAATTTGGGCCCCTTTGCGCACCCAAGCTGCAAAAAAGTGGCACACATGTGGTATCGCCGTACAAATGACAACTTTTTAAAAAATTTTATACAAGGTTGTCAGTTTACAGAGATATTTCTCTCACCCAACATGGGTATATGTAAAAATACACCCCAAAACACATTGCCCTACTTCTCCTGAGTAAAACGATACCACATGTGTGCCACTTTTTTGGAGACTGGGTGCGCAAAGGGGCCCAAATTCCAACGAGTACCTTTAGGTTTTATAGGGATGCTCACAATTTAGCCCCGCCCAAAATGCCAGAACAGTAAACACACCCCACAAATGACCCCATTTCGGAAAGTAGACACCCCAAGGTATTCGCTGAGGGGCATAGTGAGTCCGTGGGAGATTTTATATTTTTTTGCCAGAAGTTAGCAGAAATGGAAACTTTATTATTATTATTTTTCGTCAGAAAGTGTCATTTTCCGCTAACTTGTGAAAAAAAATTGAAATGATACATGAACTCACCATGCCCCTCCGCGAATACTTTGGGGTGTCTTCTTTCTAAAATGGTGTCATTTGGGGGGTATTTATACTATCCTGGCATTCTAGCACTGGAAGAAACATGACAGGTGCTCAGAAAGTCAGAGCTGCTTCAAAATGCGGAAATTCACTTTTTTGCACCATAGTTTGTAAACGCTATAACTTTTACCCAAACCAATAAATATACACTTATTGGATTTTTTTTTTATCAAAGACATGTAGAACAATAAATTTATAGAAAAATCTATATAGAAATGTAGGTTTTTTTTTGAAAAATTTTACAACTGAAAGTGAAAAATGTCTTTTTTTTTCGCAAAAATTTCGGTCATTTTTGATTAATAGCAAAAAAATTAAAAATGTCAGCAGCAATGAAATACCACCAAATGAAAGCTCTATTAGTGAGAAGAAAAGGAGGTAAAATTCATTTGGGTGGTATGTTGCATGACGGAGCAATAAACGGTGAAAGTAGCGTAGTGCAGAATTGTAAAAAGTGGCCTGGTCAATAAGGGTGTTTAAGCTAGGGGGGCTGAAGTGGTTAAAGAAATGCAACTAAGCATTCAGGACCTAGAGCAAGAGCACCATAAATCCATGCAGGCCTTCCGGGAGCAGCATCTCCGGAAGCTGCAGGAGCTCCAGCTCCAGTTTGCCAACGGCCTGAGAGAAATGGAGGAGAGGCACGCCAAGGCCGTGGCGCGTCTAAAAAAAATGACCAAACAAATGAGGGCATTGCCCTATTGAGATTTGTTCAATTAATTTTTTTTATTATTTTGTAATTATATTGTTTACAGTTTTATTTTATTTTTTATAAAAAAAATTGAAGTTTTCGATATAATTGTTAAACATTTTTTTTAAGTAAAGGCCCCTAGAGTCCATTCCCAAACTCATCAGTATCCTGACATACAGCATCCGCAGGTATATAGAAGGCCTACACATAACTCAAATGGATCATGATAATAGTAGTCATTGGTAACGGTTGTGTATTGAATTTTAAGTACAAAGCAAAGCATTCTAATAGTCCAGAGTTACATTTAAAATAAACTTTTTGGTTAATTTTCCTAGTAACTAAATAATTTTATGTACTAACATAAATTTCAAATTATCGTAAATAATAAATGTATTTTTTCCTCAAACAATTAACTATTAAAATACAAAACTTGAACAGAGTAATAATAACTACAAAAAACCTTGTTTGATTTATCAAATTAGCAAAATTATTAACTTTTACAAATTCCTAAAAATTTATTTACAATCAAATCTTATCAGAAATATATTAAAAAAAAGGAACAATGTTGGAACAATAATATGGTAGGGGTAAGAACTAACCAGCATGGATCTTCGATAGCGTCCAATTTTTTTATACTTTGCATGTTGTAGCATTGCTTCCGCCGTACAGATAGAAACATGTGATTGATTACATGACTATGATTATATGAATTCTCTAACCCGTGACATGGCTCCAAGAACATCATATAGTACACAGTTTATACTTAAAATCTTAAAGCAGTGGTTATATATTATTAGCATGTGCAAATCCTCATTACATTATTGACAATAAGTAACATAAACAAGAAAAGTACCTATACATATTGTGGGGATTCGCTCTGGTAGACAGGACCAGCGGGTGCAGTACAGAGGCAACGTTCAAGCTTGTAAATTAAATGTCCGTGTTTTATTCACACAACAAAAAGAGCATCACAAAAAACAGGTGGCTTGGTGTTTGTTCACACACACAAAAGTCCATAAACGGAAGAGTCACCTTAGCTCCTTGGTGTTAGCAAGTCCATAGACAGGCTTTTTCAGGCAGCCTGTTCGTTTTCACAGGGGTTTGAGCCCTCCAGCTTGGCTCCAACCGCAGGTCCCAAAAACACAGCCCTCAGCTCCCAGCACTATTAGCAGCTCCAGGACAATCACTCCCCCAGCTGCTGGTGCTGGCTGAGTTTTTAAACCCAGCCCAAAACCAGGACTGGACCGTGGGGAGCAACCACCCACCCTACACTTTAGCTGCTCCCGGTAAGAGCCGGCCCGGATCGGCTTTGCAGCCATGCTATCTATCAATGTCAAGCAGCACTAGCTGCTGCTGACACAAAAAACCCGGCTCTCACCTCACCGAGGCCAGGAACCTCGGTGACACGTATCTTCCGTCCATGACGGCACCTTGCGCCCTCTTATATACCTCCCCCCTTTGTTTAACCCCGACAGGGTGAACACACGCCAAACACTGTACTCGAGACAGTGCATCCGCATTTCCTTGCAAGCGGCCTGCCCTGTGTTCCACTGTGAACTTGAAGTTCTGCAGAGACAAGAACCATCTGGTGACCCGAGCATTCCTGTCTTTCGCCTGGCACATCCACTTTAGAGGGGAATGGTCGGTCACCAGACGGAACTTTCTCCCTAGCAGATAATAGCGGAGAGACTCTAGTGCCCACTTGATGGCCAGGCACTCTCTCTCCACTATACTGTACCTGGTTTCGGCTGGGGTGAGTTTGCGACTCAGGAAAACCACGGGATGCTCCTCCCCATTGATTTCCTGAGAGAGTACAGCCCCGAGGCCCACTTCAGAGGCATCGGTCTGTACCACAAACTCTCTCTTGAAGTCGGGCGTCACCAAAACCGGGGACCCACACAGGGCCGACTTCAGAGCAGAGAAAGCCTTATCCGCCTGCTCATTCCACTGGATCGACACTGACCTGCGTCCCTTTAAAAGGCTTGTCAATGGAGCAGCAATTGTAGCAAAGTTGGGAATAAACCTCATGTAGTATCCCACCATGCCCAGGAATGATTTTACTTGCCGCGTAGTGACAGGTCGGGGCCAATTCTTAATTGCCTCAATTTTGTTTACCTGAGGTTTGACCACCCCCGCCCAATGACATACCCTAGGTATTTGGTCTCTTCTAACCCTATCACACACTTTTTGGGTTAGCAGTTAAGCCAGCTTTCCTAAGGGAGTCCACTACGGCCTGTACCTTCGGTAGGTGACTCTCCCAGTCGGTGCTATGGACAATGATATCATCCAGATAAGCTGAGGCGTACCGTCGATGTGGACGAAGCACAATATCCATAAGCCTTTGAAACGTGGCGGGGGCGCCATGTAGACCAAAGGGTAATACCTTGTACTGATACAACCCCTCCGGTGTGATAAAAGCAGTTTTTCCTTGGCAGCCTCCGTTAAGGGTACCTGCCAGTACCCTTTGGTGAGGTCCAAGACAGAAAAATACCTGGCTTGGCCCAATTTTTCAATGAGCTCATCTACCCGCGGCATGGGATACGCATCAAACTTGGACACCTCATTCAGCTTGCGGAAATCGTTACAGAACCTCAATGTCCCGTCCGGCTTGGGTATTAAGACTATCGGACTGGCCCAATCACTTTTTGACTCCTCGATGACACCTAACTGGAGCATCAGCTGCACTTCCTTCACAATGGCTTGTCGCCGAGCCTCGGGTACCCGATACGGCTTTAACCGGACTTTGGCCTGAGGCTCAGTGATAATGTCATGCTGGATTAGGGATGTGCGCCCAGGAGGTCCGAGAACACATCCGTGTTCCGACTAATGAACTCCTTAACTTCCTGGACCTGTTTGGAGGACAGGCTATCTGAAATTTTTACGGTGGCGGCTGCTTCCCGGACTTCGAGGTGAGGGGCTGGATCCTTCTCACCTAGAAGCCCTGGCCGGGGGCTGTCATCGCTGGACGAGTTCCTATCCTTCCATGGCTTCAGCAAATTCACATGATACACCTGCTCCGGCTTCCGCCGCCCTGGCTGGTGCACCTTGTAATTTACTTCCCCACTTTCTCGAGCACTTCATAGGGCCCCTGCCACCTAGCTAGAAATTTGCTGTCAAGGGTGGGTACCAGAACTAAAACTCGGTCTCCGGGATTAAAGTCTCGTACTCGAGCCTGACGATTATAGACTCTACTTTGGGCCTGTTGTGCTGCCTCCATATGCTCCCGGACCAGCGGTAACACCCTCTCCATACGTTCCTGCATCTGGGTAACATATTCAATTACGCTTTTGTGGGGACGGGCTGTTGCTCCCACGCTTCCTTAGCGATGTCCAACAGGCCCCGTGGGCGTCTGCCATAAAGCAGTTCGAAGGGTGAGAACCCAGTAGAGGCCTGGGGCACCTCTCGCACTGCGAACATGAGATAGGGCAGAAGCAGATCCCAGTCCTTCCCATCTCGGGACACCACCCTTTTAGCATATTTTTTAAAGTTTGGTTAAATCTTTCCACAAGGCCATCCGTTTGCGGATGGTAAACGGACGTCCGCAATTGCTTTATATGCAACAGTTTACACAATTCCCTCATAATCTTAGACATAAAAGGGGTCCCTTGGTCCGTCAGAACCTCCTTAGGTAGGCCCACCCGGGTAAACATCTCCATTAACTCCTTTGCAATGAGCCTAGCCGATGTGTGTCGAAGAGGCACCGCCTCTGGATACCGAGTGGCATAGTCCAGAATCACCAGGATATGTTGGTGACCCCTAGCAGACTTCGGTACGGGTCCGACCAGATCCATGGCAATACGCTCGAATGGGACCTCAATTATTGGGAGAGGGACCAGGGGACTTCTGTAATGCGGATGGGGGCTATTTACCTGACAGGTCGGACAGGACTTACAGAACTCCTCTACTTCCTTAAACAAACCGGGCCAGTAAAATCGCTGTAGTACGCGGTCCTGCGTTTTCTGCCACCCCATGTGTCCCCCAAGAACATGTTGGTGGGCAAGCTCCATAACAAGCTTGCGATATGCGGTGGGCACCACCAACTGTTCAACTGGCTCACCTCGGATTTGGTTCACCCGATACAACATATCCTGAAGAATAATAAACCGTGGAAACATTAATTCAGCCCCAGGTTTCTGGGGTTTACCGTCAATTATTACAACACTTTCCCAGGCCCTGGTTAGGGTTTGGTCCCGGTGTTGGGCGGTCCCAAAATTTTCCCCGGAGACATTGAGGTCTGCCAACTCAGGTCCCGGTGGCAAGTCCTCTGTGTCTCCCACCATTACACTCAGTGGGGTTGTCTCCCCCTCTACCGCTGGAGCAGTGGTCACCCCTACCGCTGGCCCTTCAGATTCGGGCTCCCAGGGTTCTGGCCTTCCAGTGGTATCAGGCCACTCTACTAGGGTTACCCCTGTCTCGGGCCCATCAGACACTTTTATAGCCGGCCACAGCGCCGGGAAACCTGGGAAGTCCCTCCCAAGAATCAGTTCATGTGGGAGTTTGGTAGCGACAGCCACCTCGTGGGTCCACTTACCAGCAGCTGTGGACAAAGTCACTAATGCAGTGGGGTAGTCTTTTAAGTCTCCGTGGATGCATAGGACCCCGACTTTACGGCCGGTATACTCCGCAGGCCGTACTAGGGCAGCTCTTACCAGGGAGACTAAACTCCCGGAGTCCAGCAGGGCCACCGCCAGAGAATCTCCCACCTCTACCTGACACAGGTGGGTATTGTCCTGCCCCTCACGGGTGCCAGTTGCACACAGCTTCCGTGCATACAGGGAGTGGCGATACCCGTAGTTCACATCCATCGGCTCACCCTGATGCGGACAGTCGGCCCTGATGTGGCCTGGCTCCTGACACCTCCAGCATACCACGGGAGGCGGATCCGCAGGGGATACATTCCGTGCAGGTCTCTCTGTCGCCGGTCGTCGGAACTGGGGTGGAGGCCTCCGGGGTTTGACTGGCCCCTTCCCAGCAAGACTCCCCTGCAGGTTTCTGGTGGCCTCGTAACGCTCCACCAGGTCGACCATCTCCAGGGCACTTACCGGAGACGCCTGGCCGACCCAGTGCTGGAGGGGATAAGGCAGGGCCCTCCAAAAGATGTCCGCCAACAGTCGATCCAGCATGGCAGTGGGACTTAGTAGATCAGGCTGCAGCCACTTTTGCAGCCTGTGCAGCAGATCGTAGTACTGCGGCCTTGCAGGTTCAGTCGTTTTAAAGTCCCACTGGTGGACTCTTTGAGCGCGGACCAGCACGTTCACCCCCAGTCTGGCTAGGATCTCTCCTTTCACGGTGTCATAATCGGCCGCTTGGTCGTCCGACAAGTCGAAAAACACCTGCTGGGGCCGGAAGCCAGGAACGGAGCGACCACCTCAGCCCACTGGTCACGGGGCAGCTTCTCCCTCACGGCCACTTTTTCGAAGACTGCCAGGTAGGTCTCGGCATCATCCTCGGGGTCATCTTGGGAATTGCTGCACGGACCGCTTTCCGGGCATCATGGGCACGGTGAGAGGCTCCAGTCGCTTGCAAAGCCATTACATGTTGCAACAGCAGCTGGTTTGTCTCCTGCTGCTGCTTGTTGGCCTCCCGCTGCTGTAAATTGGCCTCCACGAGAGCCTTTACAACTGCCTCCATCTTGTCAGAGTTCACGTGTTGAAACTTTGCCGGCTTGACATATGACATTCACTTTGGAAAAACTTCGGCGTTACGCCAGCCTCACTGCGCATGCCCGCATCCGACACCAAATGTGGGGATTCGCTCTGGTAGACAGGACCAGCGGGTGCAGTACAGAGGCAACGTTCAAGCTTGTAAATTAAATGTCCGTGTTTTATTCACACAACAAAAAGAGCATCACAAAAACAGGTGGCTTGGTGTTTGTTCAATCACACAAAAGTCCATAAACGGAAGAGTCACCTTAGCTCCTTGGTGTTAGCAAGTCCATAGACAGGCTTTTTCAGGCAGCCTGTTCGTTTTCACAGGGGTTTGAGCCCTCCAGCTTGGCTCCAGCCGCAGGTCCCAAAAACACAGCCCTCAGCTCCCAGCACTATTAGCAGCTCCAGGACAATCACTCCCCCAGCTGCTGGTGCTGGCTGAGTTTTTAAACCCAGCCCAAAACCAGGACTGGACCGTGGGGAGCAACCACCCACCCTACACTTTAGCTGCTCCCGGTAAGAGCCGGCCCGGATCGGCTTTGCAGCCATGCTATCTATCAATGTCAAGCAGCACTAGCTGCTGCTGACACAAAAAACCCGGCTCTCACCTCACCGAGGCCAGGAACCTCGGTGACACGTATCTTCCGTCCATGACGGCACCTTGCACCCTCTTACAATATTTACATGTTGCTACACGGCTCCATTCACAAAACCGGATTTCCACACGGATGAGTATAACGCCAGTCACACCCAAAAATAGAAATAAAAAAAATATATAAATTTTAGTAGGTTCATCAATCAGTCCTGTACAATGCCAACTGCACAAGACCTTTTGACAAGGGAAGGCCACATGCGGTCCACACCGTGCTACAGCGTGAACCACAACATAGCCGCCCCAAACCACACTTAATTTAAAATAAAAATAATAAAATAAAGTAAAATCATTTCATTTTGTGAATGAAGCCGAACAACGCTAGATAAAATGTATTTTTAAAAATATTATTTAAATAAATATTTGCATGTCTAAATATTCACAATACATAAATTAGCTGAGCACATGTGAGAATGCCAAACATGCAAACCAGGTTAAGAGAATTCATAATTCTATACTTGTTAAAGTGCAAAAGATAAAATCAGGTCCATGAAGGTTGTCTACGCATTATCAGGACCTACAGCATCTAGAGTTAACACAGTACTAGAATGCTGACTCATACGTTACCATTTGTAACTAGGCAGAATAACGGCAGGCTCTTGCAGGTAAGTACACTTCCAGTTTATAATCCAATCGAAATTTTAATTAAAAAAAGGTGTGAAGGTCTGGACTCTATGATTGATCCCTGTGCGAACATGATGTCTCATGCTCCGGGAACCACAAATACACAATGTGAGCACGATGCCTGCTGGCAGTATAATCTAGAAAATTGCACCTGCCAGCTGTTTTAAAAAAATGCATTTATATATTCATAAACTGGCCACTAGATCAGTTCAACTACTCTTTGTAATGAATTATTGGAGAACATACTGTTGCTGAACATAAACCTGACCTGACCAACTGCAGCAACCCCAGATCATTGTAATGTCCCCACCAGCTTGTACAGTGCGCTCTAGGCATGATGGGTGCATCTCTTCATCTTCCTCTTTTCTTCCCCTGATGCGCCCTTAACTCATGATCAGAGTAAATCAGGACTCATCTGACCACACAACATTCTTCCATTGCTCCAGAGTCCGATCTTATGCTACCTATTAAATTGAGGTTTTTATTTTAGTTTTACTTCACTAGTATGTGTTTTTCTGATGTCGACCAAACTGTTCATTCACAATGCCTTGAGTCCCATTTGCATAGTGTTTTTAGAAAAGGAACTAACTTAAACTAATAAACATAGCCCTGAGTCGGACTGTTGTTTTTATAAGATTGTACTTTAAAAACATTGCATTTATGACCACACCGTACATTCACATATATATTTTCAGCCCTCTCTACTATTCATCTTTGCTTTCATGTGCACTTTATTCTTACACTTGTTAATAATGTATTTGACATTTCATGCCCAAATATTTGGACTCTCGGCCATCTATTTAGGTGTTTTGTCTTAGCTCGGTGCTTGAAAATGATTCGAACCTTCTAAAACTGACTAACCAATTTGGTACACAAGCAGAAGATATGTATTTCAACATGGATGTTTAACAAATTAAAATATAATGAATACGGACACTAAACATATTCACCTATGCAGTAACTATCCAATCAGAGCCTCAAACCTATTCTAGTATTCAAATCGCATACTGAGTTTTGAAAGTAGGGCGAAAGGCTATGCAGTAACACAACTGTTTAAGGTGTAAAACACTACCGCCCTAACATCCTAGTATGTAGTGCAAGGCCTAAAACATTATCAACTCAACAAACCAGGTACTATTGTTTTAAAATGCGCCTAGATAACTCAGCATGATCATGACATGCTGTAGCACCAACAGCAGGATCTCGGAAGTGGTCTATTATCATGGCCAGTGGCCACATTTAACTTGGCCCAATTCAGCAGCACAGGCAGCAGAAGCAGCATACGTAATGTTAAAAGGCCCAAATGTAACTCAACATGTTCAAGACATGCAGCAGCATCCACAGCAGGATTTAAGAAGTGGTGTATTATCAGGGCAACATGTAGCTTGGCCCAGTTCTGCAGCACAGGCAGCAGCAGACGTTATGTTAACAGGCCCAAATGTAACTCAACATTTTCATGACATGCAGCAGCATCAACAGCATGATTTAAGAAGTGGTATATTATCATGGCCACATGTAGCTTGGCCCAATTCGGCAGCACAGGCAGCAGCAGACGTTATGTTAAAAGGCCCAAATGTAACTCAACATTTTCATGACATGCAGCAGCATCAACAGCATGATTTAAGGAGTGGTGTATTATCAGGGCAACATGTAGCTTGGCCCAATTCAGTAGCACAGGCAGCAGCTGATGTTATATTAAAAGGCCCAAATGTAACTCAACATTTTCATGACATGCAGCAGCATCAACAGCATGATTTAAGGAGTGGTGTATTATCAGGGCAACATGTAGCTTGGCCCAATTCAGCAGCACAGGCAGCAGCAGACATTATGTTAAAAGGCCCAAATGTAACTCAACATGTTCAAGACATGCAGCAGCATCAACAGCAGTGTGGCAAAACCAACCTCACCACTGGGTGCTGGAGAAGCCTGGTTGCCAGCCTCTTGCCCCAGTATTTCGGGCCCTCTCATCAGCCCATGCTAAACTTAAACCCCATGGAGATTTGACTGTGTTTGTGGCATTTGAGCGCTGCTTGGATATATTGAGTGCTCAGATACAAGCCATCTGGGGATATGTTAAATGTCTATATTTACTGTAATGTTTGGGACATTGTATATTTGAATAGTGATGTCTGTCCTATTATCCCCACGTGCGTATTGCGATTTCCCTTTGTCCTGAGAGATAATTGAATTACTCCTCTGTTGTCTCCAGGACAGAATACATTGTTTAAAACTACGTATTCTCCTGCCTGTGATAATTACATCAACTCATTGTGTAAGGTAATTGTATCACAGGCAGCGGGGAGAATTTTGAATGGGAGTGTTTACACTGTAAAGCTGTAAAGTATTGGCTGCTAGGTCATGTCCTCAGTTCCCAACCAGGTCCACAGTGGTGGAAACCTTGTTGAAAAATGTGCATAAGTCAATGCTTGTGTGTTCAATAAAGAGTTCCTGTTTTACATTCAAAATAGAGCCTCGTCTCACGTGTATGGGGATTGTCATATGCTGTATACTCCCCTGGCTATAACTCCTAGCTCTTGTAAGAGCTGTTCCTGCTCTCTGGATTTGGGAGAGGTTCACCCACTGGAGCCTGGAGCCTTGTCATAGGTCCAGGGTGGGTAGGAGACGGTAAGACCTCAACCAAGCTTCGCCGGTTCGTAGGGTCTTCAGCGCTTACGGTGTCAAGTGGAGTGCTTGGAGTCCTCGGGAAGCACTAGGAGCATACATCGATGGAGGTACACGGTCAGGGTGCCAGGATATCCGTTACATGATTTAAGAAGTGGTGTATTATCATGGCCACATGTAGCTTGGCCAAATTTAGCAGCACAGGCAGCAGACATTATGTTAAAAGGCCCAAATGTAACTCAACATGTTCAAAACAAATTCATAATTAATTAAAAAAATTAAATTAATATATACATGATAAAAACTTGACAATAAATATCGATCTAATAAATTTCAATAAATAAATAACAAAATGAATTAATAAAAAGTTAAAAACAGAGGGAAAAAATAAAAAAACAACGAAGTTTGGGAGGGAGAGCAAAGGAGAGGGATGGACAAGAGACCCTTCAGCGCCCTGAATGGACAGCGGGGGCTATGAAGTCACTGCCGATCCAGGACTCATTCATCTTAATGAATGCGAGTCTGTCCACGGAGTCTGTGGACAGACGGGTCCGCTTGTCCATGACCACCCCACCTGCCGCGCTGAATGCCTGCTAAGACAGTACGCTGGAGGGGGGGCAAGATTGTAACTCCAGCGCATACTGAGGGAGCTCACGGCAGGTGTCCAGCCTGGCAACCCAGTACTCCATGGGGTTGTCAGTAGTCATGCGGTCGGAAGCACCTACCCACCCCATGTAGTTTGCCACGATGTGGACTGTTAGAAGAGCCTCATCTCACCCAGAAGGTCACCTGCTCGGCTTGTGCTGCTGGTGCCAGCCGCCTGCTGGGTGAGATGGGGGTGGAGAACTGGAGCTTGAGGCCGAGGGTTTGCCTCTTCCAGCCGGTGGATCAGACAGGCCCGCAATTTTTCAAGACGGGCCTGCCTCCGGCTGGCTGGTATGAACTGCTCCAGTTTCCCCTTGCAGCGAGGGTGTAAAAGGGTCGCCAACCAAATGTCATCCCTCTCCTTAAATTTGCTTCTGAGGCATCGCAGCATATGGGCAGCTATGGGGAAGAGCACAGCCTGCTGTGACTCTTCATGACTGCCCGGGACCATGACCTCTTGGTCCTCCTGCTGTTGATGCTGCTGCTCTCGGTCGGAGATGCCCCACCCCCGGACTAACGGTACCCACAGCACCGACTCTCCCTCCTGACCAGGCCCAGACTCCTGGATGTGCACTGATTCCGCATCCTCCTCCTTCTCCTGGTCCTGGTGGAGCATGGTTGACTCTTCATGCTCCACCAAGGCACTCTCCCCAGCCTCGAGCAGGCGATCTCACCGCCCGTCGCTGCTCCCACAACCTCTCCACCGCATCACACTGTCCACAATCAGCCTGTGGGGGGGGCAGGCTGTTGTCCCTCTGTAGTTTGGACAGGGACGCGGCGGCAGTTGGGGAGTGTTTGAAGTGGCTGGCAATCCTACGTACCCTTCGCACAATGTCACTCAACCCTGGGAATGGTCGTAGGAATTTCTGTACGACAAGGTTGAGGACATGTGCCATGCACGGTACTTGTGTGAGACTGCCAGCATGAAGGGCGGCGAGTAGTTTGCTGCCATTGTCACAGCAACCATAACTGCCTGGAGCCTTCGGGGTGTCAGCCACTTCTGAACCTGAGCCTGTAGTGCGGATAGAACATCAGGTCCAGTGTGTCTCCGGTCCCCTAAGCTCACAAGCTGGAGCACGGCCTGGCAGCGGACGTGCCCCACACTTGCGTAGCAACAGGGACGCTTGCTGGGGGGCTTAGCAGCTGTGGAGACAGTGGCTTGCGGGAGAGCAGCAATCCCTCCCCGGCACCTTGTAGGGACACCCAATGGGCTGTGAAGCTTATATAGCATCCCTGTCCATGCCTGCTAGTTCAGGCATCCATTGTGAGTGCTATATTCGCAATATTCGTCTATTCGAGTAGACCAAGACAACCCATTAAATGAACACAATATCATACTGCCCTTATGCGACCCGATTCACGCGCATATGTAATTGCCGATTTTTCGCATGACATAGAATACAGTTTCCTATATAAAGAGGGAAATTATACATCAGTAACAATTCTCATTACTGATTTATAATTCTCCTCTGTATGTAAGAAAGCTTGTGTCATGCGAAAAATCGGCAATTACATATGCGCGTGAATAGCACCGCATAAGGGCAGTATGCTATTGTGTTCATTCAATTGGTTGTCTTGGTCGACTCGGATAAGATAGAGATTGGAATATAGCACTATATTCTCTATATTCGAGATTCAACATATCTAGATTATGTTATCTACCAAGCCAACTGTTACTTACGGTTGGCTTGGTAGTAGTGATGAGCGGGAGGTGCCATATTCGATTTCGCGATATTTCGCAAATATTCGATTGAATATTCGTCATATATTCGTCGAAATCAAATATTCGTCATTATTTTATATATTGCGAATTTTACACAAATTTATATTCGCGTCGCGAATGAAACTTAGATCTGAGTTCCTAATGGTTAACTTGTATTGCTAGAATTGACAAAGATAACGAATATCACACGAATATAGCACTATATTCTCAATCTTCGTTATATTCTAACAATACAGCCACTAGGAACTTAGCTCTAAGATCAATTCGCAATCCGAGTATATGTTCGCCTCGCGAATGAAACTTAGAGCTGAGTTCCTAATGGTTGTATTGTTGCTAGAATATAACGAAGATTGAGAATATAGTGCTATATTCGTGAATTCGAGATATTCTCAATCTTCGTTCTATTCCAGCAATACAACCATTAGGAACTCAGCGCTAAGTTTCATTTGTGAGGCAAACATATACTCGCATTGCGAATTGATCTTAGAGCTAAGTTCCTAATGGTTGTATTGCTAGAATAGAACGAAGATTGAGAATATCTCGAATTCACGAATATAGCACTATATTCTCAATCTTCGTTATATTCTAGCAATACCACTATTAGGAACTCAGCTAGCTCTAAGTTTCATTCGCGAGGCGAACATATACTCGCGTTGCGAATTGATCTTAGAGCTAAGTTCCTAATGGTTGTATTGCTAGAATAGAACGAATATTGCAATGCGAATAATTCAGGTTATATTAATCGCATTGCGATTACAACTTAGTCAAATTTGTGAGATCGTGATTCTCACATCCGACAGTACATTTTAGCATGGAGGCGTTCCCATAGGGATGGGGACGCTCCATGCACACGGGAAGTCGGCAGAAGCGGCAACGGGCATTGACTGAAGCGGGCAGGGAGCCAGGAATCCTCCGGACAGGTAAGAACAGCTTTTGTGAAGTGGGAAGACAACCAGAGAGCAACAAGAATTAACAACTAAAAAAAAAAAAAAAACGAATATTCAAAATTGCGAATATATAGCGATATATTCGCAATATTCGCGGATTATCGAAGTTGCGATATTCGCGATAAAAATTCGCAATTCGAATATTCGCGCTCAACACTACTTGGTAGAATTGTTGAATATAGCGAATATCACGAATATCACTATTATTCTCAATCTTCGTTATATTCTAGCAAGCCAACCATTAGGAACTCAGCTCCAAGTTGAATTTGCATTGCGATTAATGTCACCTGTAATCCTCGCATTGCAAATTCAACTTAGAGCTGGGTTCCTAAAGGTTGGCTTGCTGGAATATTACGAATATCACGAATTCACGAATATAGCACTATATTCACAATCTTCGTTATATTCCAGCAAGTAGCAAGTTCAACCAACCAACCATTAGGAGCTCAGCTCAAAGTTTAATTCGCGATGCGAACATATACTCGCATCGCGAATTCAACTTTGAGCTGGGTGCCTAACGGTTGCCTTGCTAGAATTGACAAAGATTGAGGATATAGCACTATATTCTCAATCTTCTTTATATTCTACAACAACCATTAGGAACCCAGCTCTAAGTTTAATTCTCGATGCGAACATATACTCGCATTGAGAATTAAAGTTAGAGCTGGGTTGATGGATTCCCATTGAAAATGAAAACATGATTCCTTCCTGCTTAAGTTGCTTGTGGGCCAATGACTCATTGACCCACAAGAAAGAAGCAGGGACAAATCATGTTTTCGTTTTTCAGATATTGAAAAAATGGCGAATATTTGAAATAGCAAATATATATCATTATATTCTAAATATTTGCTATAAAAATTTGCAATTCGAATATTCGCGCTCAACACTAATGGTGACCACAACTCTTCCTCTTCATGCTCATCTACGGCCTGATCCATCACTCTTCACAGGGCACGCTCCAGAAAAAACGCATATGGAATGAGGTTGATGATGTTGCCTTGGGTTTGACTGACCATGTTTGTCACCTCCGCAAAAGGATGCATGAGCTTACAGCCATTGTGCATGATCGTTCAGAAATGCGGCCAAAAAATACCCAGCTCCGCAGAGGCTGTCCCCTTTTTTTTAAATTGAAAAAATCTGTTCATACCAGTTTAATCTCTGTTTTGGTCCTTATCAGGGGCTGGTGAATGGAAGAGATTTTAGGAACCAGGAAATGGAAAAAGATGGTTTGTCGGTCCTCTTCCTTCCCATTTGGGGCACTGCATGTGCGTTGTGCAATGTACTGTGCCACCCTATATGAGTGGTATATTAAGTTGTACTATTCCTATCAGTTTAATCCCTGTTACGTCCCCTATCAGGGGACGTGTATCGAATAGATTTTAGGAACCGGGAGATGGAAAAAGATGGTTGGTCGGTCCTCTTCCTTCCAATTTGGGGCACTGCGTGTGCGCTGTGCAATGTACTGTGACACCCTATATGAGTGGTGTGTTAAGTAGTACTATTCTTATCAGTTTAATCCCTGTTATGTCCCCTATCAGGGTACGTGTATCAAATAGATTTTAGACAACCGCAAAAAGTTGTCAATAGTTGACACACTCATGACATAATTTTTTTTTCTCTATGTGTCAATCTTAGTGTAGTGATGACTGTGCTCGTGCGCACATTTGGGAGATTGCAGGCGATTGCGGTTGTTCAAAGCCTACGGTCGTGCTGAGGTAGTTCAGTGTCAGTTAAGTGACCCAGAAAACAATGATTCTGCAGTGTGGGCTCATTGTTCGCCTAGTAGGCTTTAACGATCACCTTAGATGATCACAAAGAAAATTTATGTTTTTTCTATGAAAAACTATCCAGCCGATCGCTTTTGGTCTGTTCACAATGAAGCAACGACCTTATCATCTGGGGTGTGCCAACATTGCCAACACTTTCATAGAGGTGATCTCTTCATTGTGATACGCAAGCCCCTTCACCACAACAAGGTAACGATCACGAAGGGGAATTGACACATGTATGTGCCTTTTTTTTGTTTTGTTTTTGCAGCCACAGTGGAGCACCAGAAGCCAGAAAAATTAGGCATGTACAAATGCAGCAGCGGCCGGAAAAATTAATGTTTTCCAGGCAGAAAGTGTACTAAAACATTGCGGCTTAAACCCTAGTTGGTGGCGGAGAAGTCACACAAGTCATCCAGCGTGCAGAGATGAAATAAAGCAGCGTGGAGACCATTTTTAGCCCAAGGCATCTCATCAGGCATTTTCTAGTCAAATGTATCCCCCACTGTCAGTCCCTTCGGTATCCACGCCTTTCATCTTAATAAAGGTGAGGTAATCTACACTTTTTTTACCTAGGCGACTTCTCTTCTCAGTGACAATACCTCCTGCTGCGCTGGAAGTCTGTTCTGACAGGACACTTGAAGCAGGGAAGGCCAGAAGTTCTCTCACAAATTGGGATAGCTCAGGCCACAGGTCAAGCCTGCATACCCAGTAGTCAAGAGGTTCATCGCTTCTCAGAGTGTCGATATCTGCAGTTAAGGCGAGGTAGTCTGCTACCTATCGGTCAAGTCGTTCTCTAAGGGTGGACCCTGAAGGGCTGTGGCGATGCGTAGGACTTAAAAAGCTCCACATGTCCTCCATCAACAACACGTCTGTAAAGCGTCCTGTCCTTGCCATCGTGGTCATGGTAGGAGGAGGATTACTTTCAACTCTTCCCCTTGTTAGATTCCCATTGTGCTGTGACATCACCCTTATACGCTGTGTAAAGCATACTTTATAACTTGTTTTGGAACTGCTGCATCCTTTCCGACTTCCGGTAATTCGGTAACATTTCAGTCACTTTCTGCTTATACCGGGGGTCTAGTAGCGTGGCCACCCAGTACAGGTCGTTCTCCTTCAGCCTTTTTATACGAGGGTCCCTCAACAGGCATGACAGCATGAAATACCCCATTTGCACAAGGTTGGATGCCGAGCTACTCAACTCCCGTTCCTCGTCCTCACTGATCTTATTAAAGGTCTGTTCTTCCCCCCAGCCACGAGGTGCCAGATAGGTGACAATAACGAGCACCCTGGGATGCCTGCTGTGGTTGGTCTTCCTCCTCCTCAAAGCCACATTCCTCCTCTGACTCCTCTTCCTCGGACTCCTCTTCCAGCTTTGACGCAGGTCCAGCAAGCGATGATGATAAGGCTGTTTCTGGTGGTGATGGTGACCACAACTCTTCCTCTTCACGCTCATCTACGGCCTGATCCAGCACTCTTCGCAGGGCACGCTCCAGGAAGAAAACAAATGGGATGAGGTCACTGATAGTGCCTTCGGTGCGACTGACTAGGTTTGTCACCTCCTCAAAAGGATGCATGAGCCTACAGGCATTGCGCATGAGCGTCCAGTAACGTGGCAAAAAAATACCCACCTCCGCAGAGGCTGTCCTAGCACCCCGGTCATACAAATACTCGTTGATTGCTTTTTCTTGTTAGAGCAGGCGGTCGAACATTAGGAGTGTTAAATTCCAACATGCCGGACTGTCGCAAATCAAGCACCTCACTGGCATGTTGTTTTGCCGCTGAATATTGGAAAAGTGCGCCATGGCCGTGTCGGAACACCTGAAATGGCCACACACCTTCCTGGCCTGCTTTACGACGTCCTGTAAGCCTGGGTACTTACACACAAAGCGTTGTATGATCAGATTCAACACATGTGCCATGCACGGCACATGTGTCAACTTGCCCAAATTCAATACCGCCAACAGATTGCTTCCGTTGTCACACACCACTTTGCCGATCTCCAGTTCGTGCGGGGTCAGCCACTGATCTATCTGTGCGTTCAGGGCAGACAGGAGTGCTGGTCCAGTGTGACTCTCAGCTTTCAGGAAAGTCAACCCCAAGACGGCATGACACTGTCGTATCTGGGATGTGTAATAGCCCCTGGGGAGCTTGGGGAGTGCAGTGGATGTGGAGCAAGACGCAGCAGCAGAAGAGGACTCAGCCGAGGAGGTTAGTGAAGAGGATGGAGTTGGAGGAGTAGAGGAGGTGGCAGCAGGCCTGCCTGCAAGTCATGTTGGTGTCACCAACTCCGCTGCAGAGCCACGCATTCCATGCTTGGCAGCCGTCAGCAGGTTTACCTAATGCGCAGTGTACGTGATATACCTGCCCTGACTGTGCTTTGTAGACTAGGTATCAGTGGTCAGATGGACCCTTGCCCCAACACTGTGTGCCAGACCTGCCATGACTTCCCTTTCCACAATGGAGTACAGGTTGGGAATTGCCTTTTGTGAAAAAAAAAAATTCGGTCAGGTACCTGCCACTGCGGGGTCCCAATAGCTACAAATTTTTTGAAGGCCTCAGACTCCACCAGCTTGTATGTTAAAAGCTGGTGGGCTAAGAGTTCCGACAAGCCAGCTGTCAGACGCCGGGCAAGGGGGTGACATTTGCTTCTTACGCTCAAACATTTCCTTGACAGACACCTGACTGTGGGCAGATGAGCAGGAACTGCTGAAGGTGAGAGGCGGAGTGGCAGGTGGTTGAGAACGGGCAAGGAGGACAGCAGCGGTTGATGTGGCTGAAGATGCTGGACCAGGAGGAGGATGATGGCTTTGAGTTTGTGTGCTGCTTGTACTCATGTGTTGATCCCATAGGCGTTTGTGATGTGAGATCATGTGCCTTCGCAAAGCAGTTGTACCTAGGTGGGTTTTGGACTTCCCACGACTTTATTTTGGCACAGGTTGCAAATGGCATCGTTGAGCTTTGCAATGACGGCATTCTGGTGGTGGCAACCGCATGCGTTGATTGGCGTGCTGTCTGGCTGACCCCGGGTGCCAATACATGCTGTCTGTCTGTGCCACTAGCTCCTTGCGACTACCTCCCCTTTCTTCCAACTCGTCTTCTCCTCCTCTCTGTCTCCACATCTGAACTTTCCCCCTGTTCTTCTTCTCTTCGAGTGGGCACCCACATGACATCCACGGACACATCGTCATCATCAACTGCTTCATCTGTATCTGACATCATCATCACACCGTACGCCCATGTGTGTAATGCTGCCTGACTGAGTCATATCTCTGTTATCTACATCCTCTGGCAATAATGGTTGCGCATCACTCATTTCTTTCAACTGATGTGTAAATAACTCCTGTCAGATCAAGTGAAGCCGCTATGGTTCTAGTGTTGGTGGTGGTAGAAGGAATATGTATTCGCACTCCGTGTATCCGTTGCAGGTGCACGTGAAGGTAGTAGAAACTGTGTAAGGTAGGTTCACAGCACACTGATTTGTATGCAAGTAATCACATTTTATTTGTATTTTTCAGTGTTCAATATAACATTGTTGTATACATCCAGGCTATATGATAAGTATAAGGCCACAATAATTATTTGTACGGTCCCTGGACGTTTCGGTCTTATAAAGACCTTCCTCAGCGGGATCTAAAAGAGGTATAATATGGCTATGATTACAATGGAAACGTATACAAAATGTGTGAAAAAGAGGAAAAAATTGGGAAAGAGGAGAAAGAAATTGGATTGAGAAGTCTAGAGTGGGTAGCTGGGGGTTAAAAAGAGACATGATTAGTGCATAGTTCCTGAGCTTATGAAAATGATAGGAAATAATAGGTATAAGAAAAGGAGTGGTGGATACTAGATGAAGTGGCTGGTAGTGAAGAAAGTAGTGAAGGTAATCTAATGTATTGTAATGTAAGAGGGATGAAGGAAGAATGTGAGTGGAGGCTGTAAGTAATGTCATAATGTAAGAAGTGGGCGGCAGTAAAGGAAAGGGAAAATAGGCAGCAGAGGGAATGAACATGGAGATGTAGTGCAAGGGAAGCTTGATACAATGAGTATGGAGGACTGCAACATGTCAGGAATTCGCCAACCCCTGTTGGCGAATTTGATGTCCATCTCAGATAGTCTCTGAGTGCGTGTTATGGGATAAGTAACGATCCTCTCGACTCTCGTGTATTGTGAGCCTGGGATGGCTTTTTTGGTATTGTAGGGGTGACAACTTGTATAATGTAACAGGCTGTTTCTATCGGTGGGCTTATTATATAGATCAAATCAAATGTGGCCATGTATGTCCTTCTGTACCTTTGTGTCTAGGAAGCTGACCTCATGTTTGTCTGCATGCATGGTGAAATCTAGCTCAGGGTAGATATGGTTTAGGTTACTGTGGGAAGTTTCCAGAAGGTTAACTGGACCTTCCCAAATGAGGAAAATATCATCGATAAATCGTAGCCAAATTTTGGCATGTTCGTGGTACAGTGATAGTTGTACACATATTTGGTTTCAAAATCTATCATGTAAGAATTAGCATAAGGTGGCGCCACATTCACCCCCATTGCGGTCCCTCGTTTCTGTATATAATATTGATCGCCAAATAAAAAGTAATTCTCACGGAGTACCAATGAAAGAAGTTGTAGGCAAAATTCTTGTTGAATCGGAATTAAGGTAGAGTGTGTGGATAATAGTATTTTAGCTGCTTCAATGCCTCTATCATGTGAGATAGAGGTGTGCAAGCTATTTACATCCATGGTGACAAGTAAGGTATTGGATGTTACCGTGGTGTCCCGGAGTTTAGTAATGAAATCATTGGTGTCCAGTAAGAAGGAATGTGAGGTCTTGATGAGTGGTGTCATGATTTTATCAAGAAAAATGGACAGTAGTGACAAGATAGAATCAGTGGAGGCGACAATTGTTTTGTAAGGAAGGTGGTGGTATCGTCGTCTATTACTCTAAGTGAGTGGTAGTGTTGGAGTATTTTCAAAATTTTGATAGCAATCGTGGATGTGGGGTCCGATTGAAGAGGTTCGTATGTTTGGCGGTCAGATAATTGTGATTTAGCCTCATTCAGATACATGGATTTGTCCATTACTACAATGGCACCTCCCTTATCTGCCGGTTTGAATATTAGTTCTTTATTTGTTTGGAGAGAGTTAAGCGCTACTAGCTCCTCAGGGGGGAGGTTATTGGTATGGCGGAAGTGGCCTTGTCTGTATGAGTCTAGGATTTCCTTAATGGATTTCTGTGTGAATGCAATATATGTTTCAGTGTTGGTGGTGGTGGCGGGCGGGCCAGTGGTAACTTGAAAGGTGCACGAAGCTGAGCTGGAGGAGGATGGTGCGTCAAGGTTCCGAGCGGAAGCTGTAGAAGATTGGGTGTCCTGTGTAAGCCAGTCAACTATGTCCTCAGAATTTTTCGAGTTCAGGGTATGTGGCCTCTGAACACTGGGCATTATTCTAGGGCCAAAGGAAATCACAGCACCACGACCGCCCCTGCGGTGTGGCCTGCCTCTGCCTGTCATTTTTTTTTGATTAGTGGTACTATGCGTGCAAGGTACTGTGCCACCCTATATGAGTGGTGGGCACTGGCAGTGGGCACAGTACAGTCTGTGTGGGCCTGACACAAACTGGCAGGCAACTAACCTTAGATTAAAGGGTAAAAATAAATGACTTTTTTATCTGCAAAGTACTGTGCCACCCGATATGAGTGGTGAGCACTGGCAGTGGGCACAGTACAGTCTGTGTAGGCCTGACACACACTGGCAGGCAACTGTAATTATATTAAAGGGTAAAAATGAAATTACTTTTTTTATCTGCCAGGTACTGTGCCACCCAATATGAGTGGTGGGCACTGGCAGTGGGCACAGTACAGTCTGTGTGGGCCTGACACACACTGGCAGGCAACTGAAATTATATTAAAGGGTAAAAATGTAATGACTTTTTAATCTGCAAGGTATTGTGTCACCTGATATGAGTGGTGGGCACTGGCAGTGAGCACAGTACAGTCTGTGTGGGCCTGACACACACTGGCAGGCAACTGAAATTATATTAAAGGGTAAAAATTAAATGACTTTTTTATCTGCAAGGTACTGTGCCACCCGATATGAGTGGTGGGCACTGGCAGTGGGCACAGTGTAGTCTGTGTGGGCCTGACACACACTGGCAGGTAACTGAAATTACATTAAAGCGTAAAAATTTAATTACTTTTTTATCTGCACGGTACTGTGCCACCCGATATGAGTGGTGGGCACTGGCAGTAGGCACAGTACAGTCTGTGTGGGCCTGACACACACTGGCAGGCAAGTGAAATGATATTAAAGGGTAAAAATTAAATTACTTTTTTATCTGCAAAGTACTGTGACACCCTATATGAGTGGTGGGCACTGGCAGTGGGCACAGTACAGTCTGTGTGGGCCTGACACACACTGGCAGGCAACTGAAATTATATTAAAGGGTAAAAATTTAATGACTTTTTTTATCTGCAAGTTACTGTGCCACCCTATATGATTGGTGGGCACACAATACAGTCTGTGGGCCTGCGGCCTCTCACACACGTGCAGGCAACTGCAATATAATATATATATAAAAATTAAAATAAAGCAGACTATTGTACCAGCCCTCAAAAGGGCTTTTTGGGGTGCTGTAAGGACGCTGTCCTTACAGCAGATGAGTCTTTGAGGACGAGTGGACACAGAAAACTAGTAGCTAACGCTTTCCCTAGAATCCCTATATTAATTCAGCAGCAGCAGCAGCACTCTCCCTGCTCTAACTAACACTGCAGCTTCAGAATTGATCTAAGATGGATGCTGTCCTTGCTTTTTGATAGGAGGTGGGATGGTTTTGGAGGGAGGGTGTGCTAATTGGCTGGAATGTGTCTGCTGACTGTGAGGTACAGGGTCAAAGTTTGCTCAATGATGATGTATAGGGGGCGGACCGAACATCGCATATGTTTGCCCGCCACGGCGAACGCAAACAAGTGATGTTCGCCTGGAACTGTTCGCCAGCGAATAGTTCAGGACATCTCTTCTGATTCACCGAATTTCACAAAAAAATTAGCTTTGTGACGAATTACTTCGCCACGAAGCGCATTTTTTTGTAAGTAGTGGATGCAATGACAGGGAGCTGCAATAGTGCCGCCCCCCATCATTGTACCCCTCAGATGCAGCATTCATACATCATCACAGCATCTAAGTGTACAAACAGTGTGAAATTAACATTAAAAAAACATTACATCAAACTTACCGAGTCCATTTGCTCGCAACGGGCCGGCGAGTGATGATGATGTAATCGCGTGCTACAGGGGATTTTGGCCGAGATCTTCAAGCAAGATGGAAGCTGACGGACGTTTGCGCGCAAATGAAGGCAGTAAGTTTGAATTTCAGGATTAATCGATTCGCTGACATGAAGAACAAGGAATTTCGACTTCTAGGCGAATCGAATAATTCCTGAAATTCGCTCATCTCTAGTGATAAATGTTAGAACACTGAAAGTCTGACCACTGAGACCCTAGTAATTCTGAGAACGGAGTATCCCTGATTTCCGTCTTTGAATTGAGCACTAGTCTGTAAGTCGGTCAACTTTTCCGTTCATTTCTATGGGACTGACCTAAACAGCTCTTCATCAGTCGCATAGAAGTGAATAGAGTAGAGAACCAACGTGCACATTCAAGATAAGATAGATGATACATTTTATTTGTATGATAACCTCTTTAAACTTCTGTATAATTACTCATACTGGATTTGCCACAAGCAAATCTGCTGTAGGTTTTTCAAAGAATGCGTGGCAGTAATTGTGGACTAAAATCAAAGGCTAAAATTTTCAGCTACAGATCTGATTGCGCTTGCCAAGCTTTTCCAAAGAGAATCTTCAGCAGTAATTAATAGTAAAATTTCTTGAAATTTGGATTTGGATTTGATGCGGCCTAATTTGCCCTTTAATTTGAATTGGGTCATAATTAGAGATGAGAGAATTGAAGCCGACGAAGTGGAATTCGATCTGAATTTCAGGAAAAATTTGATTCGCAACTAATGCGAATTTGCTTATCCTAAGAAACGGGGGCACACCAAAATAATACAATATAAGAGTGCCGGCACACGGTATTAAATATGCAATCACACCAAAGAAAAAAGAAGAATACCGAGATAAAAAGCCGCACATCTAAAAAACATATATCAAATTTATTGAAAACAACAGACACAACAAGGACAAGTTAAAACCATTGTATACAATGAATCATGGCATTGTGGACTAAATACGTACCGCACGCCACCCTGACACTACCACATATGTGTAAGCACAGTCCCACATGGATAAACAATAAGGAAAGTGCATAAGATCCATCAACATTGAATAGTATGAAGGTAATACTTATCATAAAAATAGCATGGTGGAAATGTGCGTGGTAGGCAAGGAAAAACCCAACGCGTATCGCCAGGCTCTGCTCGCTTCCTCAGGGGTGCCTGTTCAAAATCTCAAATGAGCTTACATATATAGGTATAGTAATAAGAGTAACATTGATCACCTGCAGTGTAGGCATGTGAGTGGTCCATGAGGGGAGACTCCCATAGAAAGGAGCAGTCGGTGGATAGTGTATACCATCCATATAGTAGAAAGTATAATTCGCGCCGAACAAATCGGCGGGCGGAACTGCCGTGTGCACATGCGCCTGACCAAATAAATCGGATAGGCGCATCAATCCTCCAACAAACAAGATAGCCCAATGCGCATGCGTGAAAGCGTATGACGCGCTGCACTTCAATAGCCGGAAGCAGCGTCACATGCTGAATCAAAAAGCGCGCGTGCCGCGTTCCAAAGACCGGAAGTGGCAAAGTGCGATATTGAGGCAGTTAAGGGCACGGCGCATGCGCAGAGGAACTATGTGAGCAAGAGGGCAAAGTAAAAAATTGAGGGTATGACATAAAACAAAATAAAAACAAAAACCATAACCACCATCAACTTAGGAAAAATATAGAAAAAAGGAATATATAAGCCAGTAAGCAGGCAGAAGTGCGAGATTTGCATATATAAAGTGCATAAAAATACAAAAGCACAAACATGATAAAGTGTCTGAATCATATCTGTTATTCAATACAGTTCACGTGAATTTTATACTAAATATTTATTTATTGTATTTTAATATTATTCATTGATTTTTTTATATTATTATTATTTTTTATTTTTATTCTTTATTCTTTATATTATTTATTTTTTATGTATTTTTTATTTTTTATTATTATTTTTTATACTTTTTATATTTTTTATATTATTTATATTCTATATATACCTTTATAAATGAATATATTTTATACTTTTTTAAAACTATATTTTGTGTATGTTTTTATATATTATATTATATTTATTATTATTCTATGTAATATATTTTTTGCATTTATTTTATAAAAATATAAATTCTACATTATCTTAATTAATAATAATAGTAATAAAAAAAAGGGGGGGGGAGAAGGGGAGGGGAAAAGAGAGGGAAGGGAAAGGGAGGTAGGCATTTCTTTGTCCTGTCGCCCACAGAGTAAACGGTCCGCACCAACAACCAGAGAGGGGTACATCTGGCAGATTATAATCTATAAGAAAAAGGGCATAAAAAGTCCAGAATTGTTCAGCAGAGTCTATCCATTCCAAAAGTGTATGTATACGAGGAATATCCCCCACTCCAGACCCATGAAAGTTTGACAGATAATCTGACAAATGGCAAATCCAAGTAAGTCCCAGGGGAAGGAAAAAAGTCCAGAATTGTTCAACAAAATCTGTCTAATCCAAAAATTCATGTAGACGAGGAATATCCCCCACTTCGCATCCAAAGGAAAGTTCAACTGATAATCTAGCAAATGGCAAATCCAAGTTAATCCTAGGGGAAGAGAAGGGAGAAGATATCCAAGAAAGTGCAGAAAAAAATCCAATAATTGCCCATGCAAAAAAAAAAGAACATCTGAAAGAAACATAGACAAAAAGAAAAAGAGTGAGTAAAACAAACACAACATTACCCAGTGTAAAATCCAGTGAACAGAAGTTTTTCATTAAGACCCTGTGGAGTCAAACAATCTAAGTTAGGCCCCTTTCACACGGGCGAGTTTTCCGCGCGGGTGCAATGCGTGAGGAGGACACATTGCACCCGCACTGAATCTGGACCCATTTATTTCTTTGGGGCTGTGCACATGAGCGGTGATTTTCACGCATCACTTCTGCGTTGCGTGAAAATCGCAGCATGCTCTATATTGTGCGTTTTTCACGCAACGCAGGCCCTATAGAAGTGAATGGGGCTGTGGGAAAATTGCAAGCATCCGCAAGCAAGTGTGGATGAAGTGCGATTTTCCCGCATGGTTGCTTAGCAACGGGACCAGATCTTTATTATTTTCCCTTATAACATGGTTATAAGAGGAAATAATAGCATTCTTAATAAAGAATGCATAATAAAATGAAGTGGAAGGGGTTAAAAAAAATAAAAGTTAACTTACCTTAGCCACTTGATCGCGTAGTTGCGATCTGTCCTCTCTTTCCCAGCATCAGCTAAGAACTAAAGGACCTGTGATGACGTCGTCACATCACATGGTCCAATCACATGGTCCATCTTACCATGGTGATCCAGGAAGTGTGTAGCCACAGAAGTGAGTAGTTTCTCCTTCTTCGCCCTGTCGCGATCAGCCAAAATTATATTCGACATATGCTGTTGTATTCGTTTACGCAATTCTTGTGAGGTCTGTCCCACATACAATTTCTTAAATGGGCAAATGATCGCATACACAATATTTCCAGTGCGGCAATTAACATATTCCTTAAGACGTACGAGCTTTTGGCCATTTGTAAAGTAATCCTGGCCCAACGTAAATGAACAAATGTTACATTGACCACACGGATGTGTACCCTTTAATTTAACACCTCTTCCCAGTTGCCGTGTAGGGCGTTGGAAATGACTCCGTACAAGCTGGTCCTTCAAAGAGGGTGCCTTGCGTGCAATGATCTTGGGTTTGTTGTCTACATAGGGTACCAATTTTTGGCCAGACGTAAGCAAATACCAGTGATTCTCCAGGATTCTGTAGAGTGCTGTCCACTGATTATTATATCGTGTGATGAGATGTATCTTACCATCCCTAACTTTGTGTTTGGGAGTAAACAACTGTGTCCGATCCGAGCCCTTGGCATCCTGGTAGGCATGAGATATAAGCTTCTTGATTATAGATTATAATCTGCCAGATGTACCCCTCTCTGGTCGTTAGTGCGGACCAATTACTCTGTGGGCGACAGGACAAAGAAATCCCTACCTCTCTTTCCCTTCCCTCTCTTTTCCCCTCCCCCTCTCCCCCCCCTCTTTTTTTTTATTGCTATTATTATTATTAATTAAGATAATGTAGAATTTATATTTTTATAAAATAAATGCAAAACATTTATTACATAGAATAATATTAAATATAATATAATATATAAAAACATACACAAAATATAGTTTAAAAAAAGTATAAAATATATTCATTTATAAAGGTATATATAGAATATAAATAATATAAAAAGTGTAAAAAATAATACTAAAAAATAAAAAATACATAAAAAATAAATAATATAAAGAATAAAGAATAAAAATAAAAAATAATAATAATATAAAAAATCAATGAATAATATTAAAATACAATAAATAAATATTAAGTATAAAATTCATGTGAACTGTATTGAATAACGGATATGATTCAGACACTTTAACATGTTTGTGCTTTTGTATTTTTATGCACTTTATATATGCACATCTCGAACTTCTGCCTGCTTACTGGCTTATATATTCCTTTTTTTTATATTTTTCCTAAGTTGATGGTGGTTATGGTTTTTGTTTTTATTTTGTTTTATGTCATACCCTCAATTGTTTCCTTCCCCTTTGCCCTCTCGCTCACATAGTTCCTCTGCGCATGCGCCGTGCCCTTAACTGCCTCAATATCGCGCTTTGCCGCTTCCGGTCTTTGGAACGCGGCACGCGCGCTTTTTGATTCAGCATGTGGCGCTGCTTCCGGCTATTGAAGTGCAGCGCGTCATACGTCATGCGCACACTGCAGTTCCGCCCGCCGATTTGTTCGGCGTGAATTATACTTTTTCCTATATGGATGGTATACACTATCCACCGATTCCTCCTTTTTATGGGAGTCTCCCCTCATGGACCACTCATATGCCTACACTGCAGGTGATCAATGTTACTCTTATTACTATACCTATATATGTAAGCTCATTTGAGGTTTTGAACAGGCACCTCTGAGGAAGCCAGCAGAGCCTGGCGATACGCGTTGGGTTTTTCCTTGCCTACCACGCACATTTCCACCATGCTATTTTTATGATAAGTATTACCTTCATACTATTCAATGTTGATGGATCTTATGCACTTTACTTATTGTTTATCCAGGTGGGACTGTGCTTACACATATGTGGTAGTGTCAGGGTGGCGTGCGGTACGTATTTAGTCCACACTGCCATGATTAATTGAATACAATGGTTTTTAACTTGTCCTTGTTGTGCCTGTTGTTTTCAATAAATTTGATATATATTTTTTAGATGTTCGGCTTTTTATCTTGGTATTCTTCTCTTTTCTTTGGTGTAATGCGAATTTCCTCGCGGTTTGTGGTAACAAATTGCAATATTCCTAAAATGGTGGCTACACGTGTGAGGACTGATGACATGGTGTAAGGATCTCCCAGATTGACAAGCCTGCATGCAGCCAATCAGCAGGCATCCAGCCCTGTGATGTCACAGCCCTATAAATACAACGGCCATCTTACAGTCAGACATTTTCCAGCATTCGGAGTGCAGGGACAGACATGTGAAGGCGCTAGGGACAGCAAGTGGAAAAACGATTGTGGAAAAAAAAAAGACAGAAAAAATGATTTATAAGTGCAGGGAAAGGATAGGAAGGAATCATTTCACAGCATCTTAGTGCAGGAAGAGACATCAGAAGGTGCTAGGGACAGTGCTAGAAAAGTGATTTACAAGTGCAGGGAAAGGATAGGGAGGAATCATTTCAGAGCATCTTAGTGCAGCGAGATACGTCAGAAGGTGCTAGGGACAGTGCTAGAAAAGCATTTTACAAGTGCAGGGAAAGATAATTTGGGGATCCAAATAGCCATTATACAGCTCTGTCATTCCAGCAATTTGTTCATGAGGTGCAAGTGCTATGTTGAAAAGACTTTAGTGGCTTTTATCTGTGGAAAAATAAAAATATATACGCAGTTCACTTCTGCAGTTATGTGTTGTGAAAGCGTTTAGTGGCGTATTTCAGTACAAAAAGAAAAATATATACGCAGTTCACTTCTGCAGCTATATGTGGTGAAGGCGTTTAGTGGCGTATTTCAGTAGAAAAAGAAAAATATATACACAGTTCACTTCTGCAGCTATATGTGGTGAAAGCGTTCAGTGACCAATTTCATTACAAAAAGAAAAAAATATATACACACTTCACTTCTGCAGTTATATGTGGTGAAAGCGTTTAGTGACGTATTTCAGTATAAAAAGAAAAACATATATCCAGTTCACTGTTGCAGTTATTTGCGGTAAAAGCGTTTAGTGATGTATTTCTATACTACAAGAAAAATATATAAGCAGTTCACTGTTGCAGTTATTTGTGGTAAAAGCGTTTAGTGACATATTTCAGTACTACAAGAAAATTATATACACAGTTAACTGTTGCAGTTATTTGCGGTAAAAGTGTTTAGTGGCCTATTTCAGTACAAAAAGAAAAATATATATGCAGTTCACTCCTGCAGCTATATGTGGTGAAAGCGTTTGGTGACGAATTTCAGTACTAAAAAGATATATATTCTCAGTTCACTTCTGTAGCTACAGTTGTGTTCAAAATTATTCAACCCCCAATGCTGTAATGGGTTTTAGGGAATTTAGTGTACATTTGTAATTGTGTTCAGAATGAAATCTTACAAGGACTTTTTAAAGAACCAAATGCAACTAAAATGACATCAATTGTTTTTGTAATACAGTTTTAAATGTTTTTTTTTGTTATTTATTCATTGACACAATTATTCATCCCCTTAAAGACTACCACTCTTAGTAACAGAGGTTCATTCAAGTGTTTTCGATCAGGTATTGAAAACACCTCTGGATGTCAAGGAGCAGCAATCAAGCATAATAAGCACCAATTAGGCAGATTTAAAATGACTGTAATACTCAGCTCCTTCTAGACATTTACTGGTGTGTTTACAAACATGGTGAAGTCAAGAGAATGGTCCAGGAAGACAAGAGAAGAGGTGATTTCTCTTCACAGGAAGGTCAATGGCTATAAGAAGATTGCAAAGATGTTAAACATACCAAGAGACATCATAGGAAGCATCATTCGCAAATTCAAGGCAAAGGGCACTGTTGAAACACTACCTGGTCGTGGCAGAAAGAAGATGCTGACTTCCACTGCTGTGCACTAGCGCAAAGTGGAGAAAAGTCCCCGTGTAACTGCTGAGGAACTGAAAAAAGATTTGTCAGATGCGGGTACTGAAGTTTCAGCTCAGACAATAAGGCGCACACTGCGTAATTAAGGCCTCCATGCCAGAACTCCCAGGCGCACCCCCTTGCTGTCTCCAAAGAATAAGAAGAGTCGACTGCAGTATGCCAAAAGTCATGTATACAAACCACAAAAGTTTTGGGATAGTGTTCTGTGGACTGATGAAACAAAGTTAGAACTGTTTGGGCCTATGGATCAACGCTATGTTTGGAGGAGGAAGAACAAGGCCTATGAAGAAAAGAACACCTTGCCTACTGTGAAGCATGGCGGGGGGTCAATCATGCTTTGGGACTGTTTTGCTTCTACAGGTACAGGGAAGCTTCAGCGTGTGCAAGGTACCATGAATTCTCTTCAGTAACAGGAGATATTGGATGAAAATGTGATACAGTCCGTCACAAACCTGAGGCTTGGGAGACGTTGTACCTTTCAACAGGACAATGATCCCAAGCATACCTCCAAGTCCACTAGAGCATGGTTGCAGATTAAAGGCTGGAATATTTTGAAGTGGCCATCGCAGTCACCAGACTTAAATCCGATTGAGAACCTCTGGTGGGACTTAAAGAAAGCAGTTGCAGCGTGCACGCCTAAGAATGTGACTGAACTGGAGCCTTGTGCCCATGAAGAATGGGCGAAGATACCCGTAGATTGCTGCAAGACACTTGTGTTATGCTTCACGTTTAAAAGCTGTTATAACTGGAAAAGGATGTTGTACTAAGTACTAAGATTGAATGTCACTTGGGGGTTGAATAAAACTGATAATGATGTGAGCACAGAAAAGACATTTGTGGTTATTTCATTATAAATGTTATGTTATATTTGTCTGACTTACAAGTGCCTCTTTGATTTAATTGTAAACAAGATGACTGAAATGATCAAAATCAATGTCAAACTGGCCAATTTTGAACACAACTGTATATGTGGTGAAAGCGTTTAGTGGCCTATTTCAGTACAAAAAGAAAAATATATACGCACTTCACTTCTGCAGTTATATGTGGTGAAAGTGTTCAGTGTCCTATTTCAGTACAAAAAGGAAAAAATATACACACTTTACTATTGCATTTGTTAAAGGGGAAAAAGTTTAGTGGCCTATTTCAGTACAAAAAAAAAATATATACACATATAACGTCTGCAGTTATATGTGGTGAAAGCGTTCACTGTCCTATTTCAGTACAAAAAGGAAAAAAATATACGCAATTCACTGTTGCATTTGTTTAAGGTGAAAGAGTTTAGTGGACTATTTCCGTACAAAAAGGAAAAATATATACACATTTCACTTCTGCAATTAATATTATTTCAGTAGAAAAACAAAATATGTTTAGCGTTTGCTTTTGTAGTTATATGTGGTAAAAACTTTAGTGATGTATTTCGGTCGAAAAATGAAAAATACATTCAGCGTTCAGCGCTGCAATAGTATTTGTGGTAAAACATTTAGAGACGTATTTCAGTAGTAAACTATACATTTATTATGCATTCAGTGCCACAGTTATACGTGGTAAAGCCTTTTAGTTGCGCATTTCAGTAGAAAATGAAAAATGTATTCTTATAAAAATGTATACTTATTAATGAGGGGTCCACGGTTTCACGGAAGCAGTCGGTAACTGTCAGTCAGTGCGTAGTTTTGTCCGTAAAATCACCTACTCTGCGGTGTGGCAGTTTTTTGTACAGCCTCCGACGGGGGGAGGAAGTGTGGGCATATTTAGAATCTGTGATCAGAAAGTGAAGCGTGTCCAGTGTGCTAATGTTGGCACTACGGCCCTGCGTCAACATATGTAGCGTCACCATAAAGTGGCCTGGGAGAACCGTGGCTCCGATGTGGTGGTCCAGTCTGCTGCAGCAACCGCTGCAACACCCAGTGGCACACCACACCCGATTTCAGGCACTAAAGGCTCCACCACCTCAGCCGAAGGGAGCTGTCTGTCGTTCCCATCATCTGATGGTTCTGATGCTCCTACTCTTACTCCTCGTCAGTCATTCCGTCAGCAATCGATCACTGAAGCGATTGCCAAGAGACAATAGTATGCGTGCACGCATCCAACGGTGCAGAAGCTGAACCTGCTGCTGACCAAATTGATGGTACTGCTGTACCTCCCTTTCCAAGTGGTGGACTCTGCACCTTTCAGAGAACTGATGGCTTGTGGCGAGCCGAGGTGTAGAGCCCCAAGCCTTTAATGATGTATTTTGGTTGAAAAACTAATTTTATTCAGCGTTCAGAGCTGCGGTTATATGTGGTAAAATCTTCTGGGATGTATTACGGTCAAAAAACTAATTTTATTCAGCGTTCAGAGCTGCTGTTATATGTGGTAAAACCTTTTGGGACGTATTTCGGTCGATAAACAAATTTTATTCAGCATTCAGCACTGCGGTTATTTAAGGTAAAATCTCCATCATGTCTCCATGATAAATCTGCAGCGTGGGGGCCCCATGTGGCTTCTACACATTTTCAAAATAATCCTTTAGCGGGGCAAATAGATGCCGGATGACCGGGACGCTCCATGACCTTCCCTGGAGCTGCTGTCGGGAGCAGCGGTTCATTTCTAAGACGTCCGTATAGTGTGGGGGGAATCCGAAGACCCTCTAATCTCCGTGCTCCTTTATATGTGGTAAAATCTTTATTGACGCACTTCGGTCAAAGTTATATGTGGTAAAACCTTTTGGGACATATTTCGGTCAAAAAACGATTTTTATTCAGTATTCAGCACTGTGGCTATATGTGGTAAAACCTTTTGGGACGTATTTTTGTCGAAATACTAATTTTATTCAGCGTTCAGCGCTGCGGTTATATGTGGTAAAATCTTTATTGACGTTTTTCGGTCAAAAAACAAATTTATTCAGCGGTCAGCGCTGCGGTTGTATGTGGTAAAATCTTTATTGATGTATTTTGGTTGAAAAACTAATTTTATTCAGCGTTCAGCTCTGTAGTTATATGCGATAAAATCTTCATGATGTCTCCATAATAAATTTGCAGTGTGGGGGCCCTGTGTAGCTTCTACACATTTTCAAACTGAACCTTTCAGTGGGGCGAATAGATGCCGGATGACTGAGGCGCTCCATGACCTTCCCAGGAGCTGTTGTCGGGAGCAGTGGTTCATTTCTGAGACGTCCGTATAGTGTGGGGGGAATCCAAAGACCCTCTCCATCTCCGTGCACCACAGGATGTCCTCCTTCCTAGCCATGATGAATGGGAACTCGTCAGGTTTTCCCTGACGAAGAGACCAGGGGCTGGTAGTTATGGTTTCAATCTTGATGAATTTTGCGACTCTTCCGGGCTCCAAGCTATCTTGAAGCTTTGTCTTCTCATTGTCTGTAGCTACTAGAGGCTTGTTTATGCCAGGCAGGTTCCCCCAGAAGCATCTGGCTCAATAAGCAGCTGATAGCGCACTTGCATCAATCTTGACAGGATTCGTCTCCAGGTGGAGAGAAATTATTTTTTGGAAAGCTTTCTCCATCGCAACCACGTCGTCGAATAAACAGAAGACTGGCGGATTCTCTCCTGTCTTAGGCAACACTTAATTTTTATTATTAAATTTATTAAATACAATATTTATTCTTAAATTGAACCAAAACTTGAGTAAAATTATAAGAAAGTAACTTAAATTCGCCCATATATTATCCAAATCTTCGAGGGTAATTCACGGACATTCAATTTGCCTGAGAACATGTATTATTAAATCGTCTTTTAAGCATCACTTTATAAAGTTGAGAAATTTTAACCTTCTGTTCTGTCCCATATTCACTATAAATAAATAGATGAAACGGCCACTCTGTGGCCTCCTCATGCTGCTGCCACCTCCGCAACCTCTCGTCGTCATGCCACTCGTGCTGTGGCCTCCTCATGCTGCTGCCACCTCTACACTATATCACCTTGCCACTCTGTGGCATCCTGATGCTGCCGCCACCTCCACACTATGTCACCTTGCCACTCTGTGGCCTCCTGATGCTGCTGACACCTTCACACTATGTCACCATGCCACTCGTTAGCGTCTCCTGATGCTGCCAACTCAAGACTCTGTCATTGTGCCACTCGGTGGCCTTCTCCTGATGCTGCTGCTGCCACCTCCGGACTATGTCATTGTGCCACTCGGTGGCCTTCTCCTGATACTGCTGCTGTTGCCACCTCCAGACTCTGTCATTGTGCCACTCGGTGGCTTCCTCATACTGTTGCCACCTCCACACTCTGTCATTGTGCCACGCTGTGGCCTCCTCCTGATGCTGCTGCTGCCGCCACCTCCACACTCTATCATTGTGCAACTCTGTGGCCTCCTCATACTGCTGCCAACTCCAGAATCTGTCATTGTGCCACTCGGTGGCATCCTCATACTGCTGCCAACTCCACACTCTGTCATAGAACCACTCGGTGGCCTCCTTATACTGCTGCAACCTCCAGACTCGGTCATTGTTCCACTCGTTAGCGTTCTCCTGATGCTGCCAACTCAAGACTCTGTCATTGTGCCACTCGGTGGCCTTCTCCTGATGCTGCTGCTGCCACCTCCAGACTATGTCATTGTGCCACTCGGTGGCCTTCTCCTGATACTGCTGCTGTTGCCACCTCCAGACTCTGTCATTGTGCCATTCGGTGGCTTCCTCATACTACTGCCACCTCCACACTCTATCATTGTGCCATGCTGTGGCCTCCTACTGATGCTGCTGCTGCCTCCACCTCCACACTCTATCATTGTGCAAATCGGTGGCCTCCTCATACTGCTGCCAACTCCAGACTCTTTCATTGTGCCACTCGGTGGCCTCCTCATACTGCTGCAACCTCCAGACTCAGTCATTGTTCAACTCGGTGGCTTTCTCCTGATGCTGCCACCTACAGACTCGGCCATTGTGCCACTCTGTGGTCTCCACATGCTGCGGCCACCTCACCATTATGTCATAGGTGCACTCTGTGGTCCTCCCTCTCCACCCTCTCCACTTCATTACTGATCCACTATTTTGGCTTTCAGCCTGGCTGACATCATCATTTATTTTACCCTTCTTGTGATCTGTCAGGAAGAAAGAAAAATGAGACGCACAACAGATCCTTTCTGAGTAGCAGCTGTAAGGCCTTTATGATCCCATCAGAGTTGGCAGATGATTTGATAGCCAAAAGCAGGAGTGGGCGCAAAACACAGAAGACAGGCAAATATTTCATTCACGTTTCATTTCTGTTTTAGATCCACTACTGTATTTTTTTGGTATTAGCAATACTGATGGATTATTGAGCAAATGCTTACCGAGTGAAGGCGGATGCTCCACAGACAGGATCCGTGTTTTGTGGGTTATTGTTCTGACGGATCAGAGGAAGGGCAAATTAATCAGTGACGTCAACACAAACTTACTGCTGACACCCTCTCCACTCTGTCAGGGGAGCTCTACTTGTATACTTGTTTAATAGAACAGGTTCTGTAGACATCTATGTGGAATCAGCTGGCGACTTTTTGGCGCTAACATCAAAGTGTAAGACTGAGTTCATACTTGAGTTATTTGGTCTGTTTTGGCCCGTGACTGCCCAAATAAGTGAAGTGTTCAGTGATTCTAAGAGCTACGCCTGTCATCTGCATGTCATACGGACTCACAGTATTATTTCACTATTATTTCACTACCAAAGCAGACTCCCTATGCATGTTACTGCAAGGCACAGTGTTCTACACCACTATAAAGGCTCTCAGCAGCCAGGAAATAGCCGTTTTTAATGTAATTCGCCATGAATTTAGTTGAATCGAACCAATTTTTTCCCGAAGAATTCACCGAACCAGCTAATCGAATTTTTAAAAAAATTGGCACATCTCTAGTCATAATAAATTTGACCTAAATTAAAAGTGCTCCAATTACCCTGAAACATTTTACAACTCTTTTCAAGCTCTTTAATGCCAGGCCAGCATTAGTAATGTCAAAGTGACAGCGACATATATTGCTATGGGTATACGCATGGCTGCGGGTAGTAACAGCCTTTTTGAAAACAAACTGCATTGTAGGATTTGTAATATTTAAAAAAAAATGGTCTGAAAAATGTTTGGTTTTTGGTGGCAAAACTGCCTGGGGACATGTGACCCTCCTTCTTCATCTTTCCTGTCTTCTGATATAAAAATACTTATGTCAATGCAAGATTTTAATATTTTCTTTTCAATAAATTTGTAAAGATGTTTAACATTTTGTTTTCAGTTTCTCATTATGGATATTGAGTGCAGAATGATGGGGGAAAATTTTACTTTTGTTTTAGTTTTACCTCAAGGAGGATATGTTTGCTAATCTCTCAATTTTTCCATCACGTTATACCATGCTCCTTTCCACGGTTTCGACCACCCTGCAATTCATCAGTGGTGGCCATTAGTGATGAGTGCAAAGACCCATATTTTATTTCGCGATATTTGACGAATAATTCGCATTATATTCATCATATATTTGAGATTTCGTAATATTAGTTATTTCGCATTCAATATCATGACTTGCAATTAATTTATATTCGCGTGCGCATAGAATCTATTAGTTATTAATAATGTTTTAACAGCTTTACATTTATTGAAAGCTTGAAATGGCGGGAGTCATTTGTACAAATGGAAAGGTGGGAAAAAGACATATACGAATTTTCGCAATGCATGCAGCATACTGTAGTCTGACACAACCTGTTAACGCTCGGTAGGAAAGGGAATACAAACCGATAATAGATTAATGTGAATATTCAAGTGACAAACATTCGCAGGACAGTTTTTACCTATTAAGTCTTTACTCTGACAGGAGTATTTAAACCATTGAATAGATTTGTATACTGTGATCGGGGATGGGGAAATGCTATTAAGCTTGGGACAGAAATTGGCATATGCGATTATTCGGTAGTTGATATTCGCACTAATCGCTTCTCAGCATGAGGCATTTCACAGCCCTGACACGAGGCGGCAATAGCGTTTAGAAATGGATGAATATGGCGAATATCGTGCTATATTCGAAATTGACGAATATAACGCTATATTCGACATATTCTATTAGATTGTGCAATTTTTCGTCTGCTGGTACCTGACAGCTTGGGACGCGCATACAAATTATAGATTAGCATACTCTGGTGACAAAATAGTGGAAATTGTTATAGAAAGCAATTAAGGTTGGGGGAATTATGTCTGAATCTTTTATTTTCAAGATACAGTTTCCCTATCACTATCCATCTTAAGAGCGAATATTCGTTATTGCGAATATGGGGTCAGGTATTCGACATATTCGCGAAATCTCGAAATCACGATATTCTAGATTAAAATTCGCTTTGTGAATATTCTCGCTCAACACTAGTGGCGATGCTTGCACACATAGGAAAAAGTGTCCGTCTCTCTGGAAGGCCGAAAGTGCATGAGCTCACATAGGCTGTTGTTTTTTCCTATAGTGTGCAAGCACGGCCACCGCTGATATATTGCAGGATGGTCATAAGTAGTGTTGAGCGAACAGTTCGCGCATCGTTCGGGTTCGTACCGAATTTTGGGGTGTCCGGGACCCGGACCCGAACCCGGACATTTTCAAAAAAGTTCGGGTTCGGGTTCGGTGTTCGTCGATTTCTTCCTGCTTTCTGAAGGGCTGCACAGCAGCCAATCAGCTAGCGTCTTACTTCTTGCCCTAAGAAGCCATCACAGCCATGCCTACTAATGGCATGGCTGTGATTGGCCAAGTGCAGCATGTGACCCAGCCTCTATTTAAGCTGGAGTCACGTAGCGCCGCACGTCACACTGCTCTGACTAGTGTAGGGAGAGGATGCAGCTTCTGTGAGGGCGAGATAGGCAGGGAAAAGTCAGCAACAGCACCTAATGAACGGATCGATCTGCAGCTGAGAATCAGTGAACTTCTGCTATTTACTTGATTGCTGGTTTTTGGCTGCACAGAGCGTTTTTCTGTCACTTATTTTCTGGGTTGATCGGCGGCCATTTTGTGACTTGTGGTACTCCAGAACAAGCTGCCACACATCCATCAATGCTTCAATACTATTTTTTTTTTGCTATATCCTCCATCAGGGGCTTGGCTGTGCTAATTGTCACCCCTAGAAACTCAGGATAGCAATTTCTATATTTTATTAAGGGGTTAAATACAATTGCCCAAATACCAATCCCCTAAATCTGGTGTTCCAGCTTTGGCTAGACAAGCATAATACTGTCTGCTGTCTGGCAAAGGATAGATTATTTTCTGGGGTGAAATTCAATTGGCAAAATAGCAAAACCATACATCAGTGGTTTCAGCAGTGGCTGGCAAAATATAATAGTGTCCGCCAAAACAGAAATTTTGGTTTGGGGTTAAATTCAATTGCCAAAATAGCAATACCATACATCAGTGGTTTCAGCAGTGGCTGGCAAAATATATTAGTGTTTCCTCCAAAACATATATTTTGTTCTGGGGTGAAATTCACTTGCCAAAATAGCAACACCCTAAATCTGGTGTCACAGCTGTGCCTGGCAAACTATATTAGTATCCGCAAAAACATATATTTTCTTCTGGGGTGAAATTCACTTGCCAAAATAGCAACACCCTAAATCTGGTGTCACAGCTGTGCCTGGCAAACTATATTAGTATCCGCAAAAACATATATTTTGTTCTGGGGTTAAATTTACTTGCCAAAATAGCAATCCACTAAATCTGGTGTCACAGCTGAGCCTGGCAAACTATATTATTATCCGCAAAAACATATATTTTGTTCTGGGGTGAAATTCACTTGCCAAAATAGCAATCCACTAAATCTGGTGTCACAGCTGAGCCTGGCAAACTATATTATTATCCGCAAAAACATATATTTTGTTCTGGGGTGAAATTCACTTGCCAAAATAGCAATCCTCTAAATCTGGTGTCACAGCTGAGCCTGGCAAACTATATTAGTATCCGCAAAAGCATATATTTTCTTCTGGGGTGAAATTCACTTGCCAAAATAGCAACACCCTAAATCTGGTGTCACAGCTGAGCCTGGCAAACTATATTAGTATCCGCAAAAACATATATTTTCTTCTGGGGTGAAATTCACTTGCCAAAATAGCAACACCCTAAATCTGGTGTCACAGCTGAGCCTGGCAAACTATATTAGTATCCGCAAAAACATATATTTTCTTCTGGGGTGAAATTCACTTGCCAAAATAGCAATCCACTAAATCTGGTGTCACAGCTGAGCCTGGCAAACTATATTAGTATCCGCAAAAACATATATTTTGTTCTGGGGTGAAATTCACTTGCCAAAATAGCAATCCACTAAATCTGGTGTCACAGCTGAGCCTGGCAAACTATATTATTATCCGCAAAAACATATATTTTGTTCTGGGGTGAAATTCACTTGCCAAAATAGCAATCCACTAAATCTGGTGTCACAGCTGAGCCTGGCAAACTATATTAGTATCCATAAAAACATATATTTTCTTCTGGGGTGAAATTCACTTGCCAAAATAGCAATCCTCTAAATCTGGTGTCACAGCTGAGCCTGGCAAACTATATTAGTATCCGCAAAAACATATATTTTCTTCTGGGGTGAAATTCACTTGCCAAAATAGCAACACCCTAAATCTGGTGTCACAGCTGAGCCTGGCAAACTATATTAGTATCCGCAAAAACATATATTTTCTTCTGGGGTGAAATTCACTTGCCAAAATAGCAATCCTCTAAATCTGGTGTCACAGCTGAGCCTGGCAAACTATATTAGTATCCGCAAAAACATATATTTTCTTCTGGGGTGAAATTCACTTGCCAAAATAGCAACACCCTAAATCTGGTGTCACAGCTGAGCCTGGCAAACTATATTAGTATCCGTAAAAACATATATTTTCTTCTGGGGTGAAATTCACTTGCCAAAATAGCAATCCACTAAATCTGGTGTCACAGCTGAGCCTGGCAAACTATATTATTATCCGCAAAAACATATATTTTGTTCTGGGGTGAAATTCACTTGCCAAAATAGCAACACCCTAAATCTGGTGTCACAGCTGAGCCTGGCAAACTATATTAGTATCCGCAAAAACATATATTTTGTTCTGGGGTGAAATTCACTTGCCAAAATAGCAATCCTCTAAATCTGGTGTCACAGCTGAGCCTGGCAAACTATATTAGTATCCGCAAAAACATATATTTTCTTCTGGGGTGAAATTCACTTGCCAAAATAGCAACACCCTAAATCTGGTGTCACAGCTGAGCCTGGCAAACTATATTAGTATCCGCAAAAACATATATTTTCTTCTGGGGTGAAATTCACTTGCCAAAATAGCAATCCACTAAATCTGGTGTCACAGCTGAGCCTGGCAAACTATATTAGTATCCGCAAAAACATATATTTTGTTCTGGGGTGAAATTCACTTGCCAAAATAGCAATCCACTAAATCTGGTGTCACAGCTGAGCCTGGCAAACTATATTATTATCCGCAAAAACATATATTTTGTTCTGGGGTGAAATTCACTTGCCAAAATAGCAATCCACTAAATCTGGTGTCACAGCTGAGCCTGGCAAACTATATTATTATCCGTAAAAACATATATTTTGTTCTGGGGTGAAATTCACTTGCCAAAATAGCAATCCTCTAAATCTGGTGTCACAGCTGAGCCTGGCAAACTATATTAGTATCCGCAAAAACATATATTTTCTTCTGGGGTGAAATTCACTTGCCAAAATAGCAACACCCTAAATCTGGTGTCACAGCTGAGCCTGGCAAACTATATTAGTATCCGCAAAAACATATATTTTCTTCTGGGGTGAAATTCACTTGCCAAAATAGCAATCCTCTAAATCTGGTGTCACAGCTGAGCCTGGCAAACTATATTAGTATCCGCAAAAACATATATTTTCATCTGGGGTGAAATTCACTTGCCAAAATAGCAACACCCTAAATCTGGTGTCACAGCTGAGCCTGGCAAACTATATTAGTATCCGCAAAAACATATATTTTCTTCTGGGGTGAAATTCACTTGCCAAAATAGCAATCCACTAAATCTGGTGTCACAGCTGAGCCTGGCAAACTATATTATTATCCGCAAAAACATATATTTTGTTCTGGGGTGAAATTCACTTGCCAAAATAGCAATCCTCTAAATCTGGTGTCACAGCTGAGCCTGGCAAACTATATTAGTATCCGCAAAAACATATATTTTCTTCTGGGGTGAAATTCACTTGCCAAAATAGCAATCCACTAAATCTGGTGTCACAGCTGAGCCTGGCAAACTATATTAGTATCCGCAAAAACATATATTTTCTTCTGGGGTGAAATTCACTTGCCAAAATAGCAATCCCCTAAATCTGGTGTCACAGCTGAGCCTGGCAAACTATATTAGTATCCGCAAAAACATATATTTTGTTCTGGGGTGAAATTCACTTGCCAAAATAGCAATCCTCTAAATCTGGTGTCACAGCTGAGCCTGGCAAACTATATTAGTATCCGCAAAAACATATATTTTGTTCTGGGGTGAAATTCACTTGCCAAAATAGCAATCCACTAAATCTGGTGTCACAGCTGAGCCTGGCAAACTATATTAGTATCCGCAAAAACATATATTTTCTTCTGGGGTGAAATTCACTTGCCAAAATAGCAATCACCCTAAATCTGGTGTCACAGCTGAGCCTGGCAAACTATATTAGTATCCGCAAAAACATATATTTTGTTCTGGGGTGAAATTCACTTGCCAAAATAGCAATCCACTAAATCTGGTGTCACAGCTGAGCCTGGCAAACTATATTAGTATCCGCAAAAACATATATTTTGTTCTGGGGTGAAATTCACTTGCCAAAATAGCAATCCTCTAAATCTGGTGTCACAGCTGAGCCTGGCAAACTATATTAGTATCCGCAAAAACATATATTTTCTTCTGGGGTGAAATTCACTTGCCAAAATAGCAACACCCTAAATCTGGTGTCACAGCTGAGCCTGGCAAACTATATTAGTATCCGCAAAAACATATATTTTGTTCTGGGGTGAAATTCACTTGCCAAAATAGCAATCCTCTAAATCTGGTGTCACAGCTGAGCCTGGCAAACTATATTAGTATCCGCAAAAACATATATTTTGTTCTGGGGTGAAATTCACTTGCCAAAATAGCAACACCCTAAATCTGGTGTCACAGCTGTGCCTGGCAAACTATATTAGTATCCGCAAAAACATATATTTTCTTCTGGGGTGAAATTCACTTGCCAATATAGCAACCCCCTAAATCTGGTGTCACAGCTGAGCCTGTCAAACTATAATAGTATCCGCAAAAACATATATTTTGTTCTGGGGTGAAATTCACTTGCCAAAATAGCAATCCACTAAATCTGGTGTCACAGCTGAGCCTGGCAAACTATATTAGTATCCGCAAAAACATATATTTTCTTCTGGGGTGAAATTCACTTGCCAAAATAGCAATACCCTAAATCTGGTGTCACAGCTGTTGCAGGCCCATTGTAAATCTGTCCATAAAGGATACCTTTCATCCAGGGCCTAAATACTTGCCCTAAAAGAGATATTCCCTAAATCAGTGGTTACTGCTGTGCCTGGATTAGTGTAATAAGCTACATAAACAAATAGGCAGATAGTGGTAGGTGCCTGTAAAAAAGGCCTGAATTTGAAATCAATACATTGGGCCAAATATTTTTTTCCTTATTGTGGTGCTTGGTGAACGGTAACAATGAGGAAAACATCTAGTAAGGGACGCGGACGCGGTCGTGGTGGTGTTAGTGTACCCTCTGGTGCTGGGAGAGGACGTGGCCATTCTGCCACAGCCACACGTCCTAGTGAACCAACTACCTCAAGTTCCAGTACCCGCCAGAATTTACAGCGATATTTGGTGGGGCCCAATGCCGTTCTAAGGATGGTAAGGCCTGAGCAGGTACAGGCGCTAGTCAATTGGGTGGCCGACAGTGGATCCAGCACGTTCACAACATTATCTCCCACCCAGTCTTCTGCAGAAAGCGCACAGGTGGCACCTGAAAACCAAGCCCATCAGTCTGTCACATCACCCCCATGCATATCAGGGAAACTGTCTGAGCCTCAAGTTATGCAGCAGTCTCTTATGCTGTTTGAAGACTCTGCTGGCAGGGTTTCCCAAGGGAATCCACCTAGCCCTTCCCCTGTGGTGGAAGACATAGAATGCACTGATGCACAACCTCTGATGTTTACTGATGATGAGGACATGGGAATACCACCTCATCGGAGTCCGCACGTCTCTGATGATGACGAAACACAGGTGCCAACTGCTGCGTCTTTCTGCAGTGTGCAGACCGAACAGGAGGACAGGGAGGAAGACTGTGTGGAAGACGATGCAGGGGACGATGAGGTCCTAGACCCCACATGGAATGAAGGTCGTGCCACTGACTTTCATAGTTCAGAGGAAGAGGCAGTGGTGAGACCGAGCCAACAGCGTAGCAAAAGAGGGAGCAGGGGGCAAAAGCAGAACAGCCGCCGCCAAGAGAGTTCGCCTGATACAGGCCACCGCCACCAGGGACCGAGCACCCCAAAGGCAGCTTCAAGGAGTTCCCTGGCATGGCACTTCTTTAAACAATGTGCTGACGACAAGACCCGAGTGGTTTGCACGCTGTGCCATCAGATCCTGAAGCGAGGCATTAACGTTCTGAACCTTAGCACAACCTGCATGACCAGGCATCTACATGCAAAGCATGAACTGCAGTGGAGTAAACACCTTAAAAGCAAGGAACTCACTCAGGCTCCCCTGCTCCCTCTTCTGCTGCTGCCTCGGCCTCTTCCTCCGCCTCGGGAGGAATGCTGGCACCTGCCGCCCACCAAACAGAGGATGTGCCAGCGACACCACCACCTGCGTCACCAAGCATCTCCACCATGTCACACGGCAGCGTTCAGCTCTCCATCTCACAAACCTTGGAGAGAAAGCGTAAATTCCCACCTAGCCACCCTCGAGCCTCTGGGCCTGAATGCCAGCATTTCTAAACTACTGGCCTTTGAAATGCTGTCATTCAGGCTGGTGGACACAGACAGCTTCAAACAGCTGATGTCCATGGCTGTCCCACAGTATGTTGTCCCCAGCCGCCACTACTTCTCCAAGACAGCCGTGCCTTCCTGCACATGCAAGTGTCCGATAAAATCAAGTGTGCACTGCGCAACGCCATTTGTGGCAAGGTCCACCTAACCACAGATACGTGGACCAGTAAGCACGGCCAGGGACGCTATATCTCCCTAACTGCACACTGGGTAAATGTAGTGGCGGCTGGGCCCCAGGCGGAGAGTTCCTTGGCGCACGTCCTTCCGCCGCCAAGGATCACAGGGCATCATTGTTTGCCTCCTGTAGCCTCCTCCTCCTACTCGGCTTCCTCCTCCTCTGCTTCCACCAGCTCATCCAGTCAGCCACACACCTTCACCACCAACTTCAGCACAGCCCGGGTAAACGTCAGCAGGCCATTCTGAAACTCATATGTTTGGGGGACAGGCCCCACACCGCGCAGGAGTTGTGGCGGGGTATTGAACAACAGACCGACCAGTGGTTGCTGCCGGTGGGCCTCAAGCCCGGCCTGGTGGTGTGCGATAATGGGCGAAATCTCGTCGCAGCTCTGGGACTAGCCGGTTTGACGCACATCCCTTGCCTGGCGCATGTGCTGAATTTGGTGGTGCAGAAGTTCATTCACAACTACCCCAACATGTCAGAGCTGCTGCATAAAGTGAGGGCCGTCTGTGCGCGATTCCGGCGTTCACATCCTGCCGCTGCTCGCCTGTCTGCGCTACAGCGTAACTTCGGCCTTCCCGCTCACCGCCTCATATGCGACGTGCCCACCAGGTGGAACTCCACCTTGCACATGCTGGAGAGACTGTGCGAGCAGCAGCAGGCCATAGTGGAGTTTCAGCTGCAGCACGCACGCGTCAGTCGCACTGCGGAACAGCACCACTTCACCACCAATGATTGGGCCTCCATGCGAGACCTGTGTGCCCTGTTGCGCTGTTTCGAGTACTCCACCAACATGGCCAGTGGCGATGACACCGTTATCAGCGTTACAATACCACTTCTATGTCTCCTTGAGAAAACGCTTAGGGCGATGATGGAAGAGGAGGTGGCCCAGGAGGAGGAGGAGGAGGAGGAGGAGGATGAGGGGTCATTTTTAGCACTTTCAGGCCAGTCTGTTAGAAGTGGCTCAGAGGGAGGTTTTTGCAACAGCAGAGGCCAGGTACAAATGTGGCCAGCCAGGGCCCACTACTGGAGGACGAGGAGGATGAGGAGGAGGTGGAGGAGGATGAGGATGAAGCAGGTTCACAGCGGGGTGGCACCCGACACAGCTCAGGCCCATCACTGGTGCGTGGCTGGGGGATACGGAGGACGATGACGATACGCCTCCCACAGAGGACAGCTTGTCCTTACCTCTGGGGAGCCTGGCACACATGAGCGACTACATGCTGCAGTGCCTGCGCAACGACAGCAGAGTTGCCCACATTTTAACGTGTGCGGACTACTGGGTTGCCACCCTGCTGGATCCCCGATACAAAGACAATGTGCCCACCTTACTTCCTGCACTGGAGCGTGATAGGAAGATGCGCGAGTTCAAGCGCACGCTGGTAGAGGCGCTCCTGAGAGCATTCCCAAATGTCACAGGGGAACAGGTGGAAGCCCAAGGCGAAGGCAGAAGAGGAGCAAGAGGTCGCCAACGCAGCAGTGTCACGGCCAGCTCTTCTGAGGGCAGGGTTAGCATGGCAGAAATGTGGAAAAGTTTTGTCTCCACGCCACAGCTAACTGCACAACCACCTGATACGGAACGTGTTAGCAGGAGGCAGCATTTCACTAACATGGTTGAACAGTACGCCTGCACACCCTCCACGTACTGACTGATGGTTCGGCCCCATTCAACTTCTGGGTCTCCAAATTGTCCACGTGGCCAGAGTTAGCATTTTATGCCTTGGAGGTGCTGGCCTGCCCGGCGGCCAGCGTTTTGTCTGAACGTGTATTCAGCACGGCAGGGGCGTCATTACTGACAAACGCAGCCGCCTGTCCACAGCCAACGTGGACAAGCTGACGTTCATAAAAATGAACCAGGCATGGATCCCACAGGACCTGTGCCTCCCTTGTGCAGAATAGACATTTCCTCCCCATCAACCATGTATTCTTGTACTCTGGGGCACTTCTTTATTGAATCCTCATTTTTTTACTTTACCATGATCTTGCGGTGCAACCCAAAGTTGAATGAACCTCTCCTCTGTCTGGGTGCTGGTCCAAAATACATGAGAGTGACATTCTCCGTTGGTGGTTGATATGACGCATGATTCCTTGCTGTGGGACCTCTCTCCTCTGTCTGGGTGCTGGTCCAAAAATACATGAGAGTGACATTCTCCGTTGGTGGTTGATATGACGCATGATTCCTTGCTGTGGGACCTCTCTCCTCTGTCTGTGTGCTGGGCCTAAATAAATGAGAGTGACATTCTCCGGTGGTGGGTGATATGACGCATGATTCCATGCTGTGGGACCTGTATCCTCTGTCTGGGTGCTGGTCCAAAATAAATGAGAGTGGCCTTCTCCGGTGGTGGTTGATATGACTCATGATTCCTTGATGTGGGACCTCTCTCCTCTGTCTGGGTGCTGGTCCAAAATACATGAGAGTGGCCTTCTCCGGTGGTGGGTGATATGACGCATGATTCCATGCTGTGGGACCTGTATCCTCTGTCTGGGTGCTGGTCCAAAATACATGAGAGTGGCCTTCTCCGGTGGTGGGTGATATGACGCATGATTCCATGCTGTGGGACCTGTATCCTCTGTCTGGGTGCTGGTCCAAAATACATGAGAGTGACATTCTCCGGTGCAGGGTGATATGACGCATGATTCCTTGCTGTGGGACCTGTATCCTCTGTCTGGGTGCTGGTCCAAAATACATGAGAGTGACATTCTCCGGTGCAGGGTGATATGACGCATGATTCCTTGCTGTGGGACCTCTCTTCAATTGATATTGGTTAATTTTTATTTATTTTATTTAATTTTAATTCATTTCCCTATCCACATTTGTTTGCAGGGGATTTTTCTACACTTTGCTGCCTTTGGCAGCCCTCTAGCCCTTTCCTGGACTATTTTACAGCCTTTTTTGTGCCTAAAAGTTCGGGTCCCCATTGACTTCAATGGGGTTCGGGTTCGGGATAAAGTTCGGATCGAGTTCGAATCCCGAACCCGAACATTTCCGGGAAGTTCGGCCGAACTTCTCGAACCCGAACATCCAGGTGTTCGCTCATCTCTAGTCATAAGCATAGAAATAAGCAGTGTATAATGTGATGGAAAAATAAATCCAGCTAGGAAAAGAAGCAATATGGACAATCACAATACATTAGCAAGTGCAGTTTATTAACTTTCTCTCCATAATAAATGCCATTTACTGAAGTGACACAACCCTTTTAAGAATGAAATATTATAAATTATTATAATTATTATATTTTATGAAATATGGAGCCAATAGAATGCTATTTGCTTTCACTGTAAAGCTATGTACCACTGATTTCATGGAAGGGTAGGCATCCTTTATTTATTTTTTTCATACATTCATACAGAATCTATAAGAAAAAAAACATGGCAGAGACTATGGTGCATAATAGAACCACATGATGGCAGAGTGTCTACAAGTCAATATTATGTACCAATAGGGATTATGTGTGCTTGAACAGGACTAAGTTGCAGTACTAGGCAAAGCCACAACTGTATGTCCATCAATGTGTAATACAGTGCTCATGGAGTGCCATGGTCTCCTCATTTAGCTGGTTGTTAGAGGTGGTGCAATAACAGGCAGACCTACAAAGTAATATAAGATAAAGTATATAAGGTATGCGATAGGCTGGCTGCACACATATCCTTTGTTGTTGCCATGGGTAAAAGGGGTGATTTATCAGAGAGATGATTATTGGCTTTTGAGCCGAGAGCGGCAGTATTGGAATTGGACCTCTGCTAATTGGAAAATAGTTGCTTTCTCCAATGAGTCACGTTTTCTGCTTGATTAAACAGATGCACAGAGTTTCAGGCGAGAAACACCAGAAAACAGATATCGCACAACGATTGCTGGAAGAGCACAAGCTGGTGATTGCAGAGCTTTGGTCTGGGGAATGTTTTGTGGCATTCTCTGGGCCCACTCATCCATGTGGAAGTTACTCCAAACCCATTTGGGTTTGAATTCATCCTTGCAGATCACGTCCACAAATACAGGCTTATTGTCCTATCTGGATAGATGGGATCTGGCAAGACAATGCAGCATGTCAAATGGCTAGAAATGTCTGACATTGATTGCAAGAGGATGTCCAAGTTCGACACTGGCCCACTAAATCTGCAGACTTGAACCCAATTGAGCATCTGTGGGTATCATTTCGATCATCTTGTTCTCTCTATGGTTCCTCCCCCACAAACCCTACAGCAGTTGTGGGATGCACTGTAGTGAGCACGGCTCCAGATACCTGTGCCAACTTAATAGGGCCTAATTGAGTCACTCCCAGCCTCAACTGCTGTCCGTGTTGCACGCAGTGGTTATACTGTGCAAATGTTTTAGACAGGTGTGAAAAAAGGTGCAAAGTAAGAATACATTCAATAACCTCCCTGTTAAGTTACTTCAAAAAATTTCCATTTGCATTTTGTTAATTTATAAAAGAAAACAAAAAACTACTAACACTATATATATATGGCTTGACAAAGGTCTCATCGAGAAGACCAAAACATTGCCTGAGGAATAAAGAGGGTCACTTATTTTTCATATGCTGGAGTGCTGCATCGCCTTTGGACTATATATACTTGGAATATTTGCCTTGTTCCCAACCCTGTTCACACCTTCAACTGTGTTGCTGCTTCTCTTTGGTTTATATATATATATATATATATATATATAAGAATCCAAAGACAGAAGAAGCACTCTGTGGTAGAGAAAAAATTGTGAACCTCTTTATTCCCCTTGCAATGTTTCAACTGCACAATGCAGTCTTTCTCAAGAATATCCAGAAATAGTGTTGCTTCAGGAAGGCATAGCTTGCGGGGCATTGTTTTGTTTAAAGTTGTATGGGCTGGAAGAGACAGGTTGGTAGCGGGAGTCTCTCAGTCCACACCCCTAGTCCATTACAGATATTAGCTGAGGAGATCACAGGTGAGGTCAGCTGAGCTATAATCAAGGAGGGATAAGAAAACCCTCTGTGTATGACTTGGGGGAGGAAGTGACCCTACCGAGAGGGTTGGAGCTGGAGACCCTGTGTGTAAAGTGCGTTTTTTGAGGTGAGCCAGGGAGAAGAGCTCTGTATTAGCTAGCGCCCAGACGGGCAGGTGTTTATTTTGGTTTATGTTTATGATGGTGCTGAAGTGCCAGAATAAAGCACCATTTAGACTTGAACTCTGTGATTGTGACCCTCTGTGAGAGAGCGATCTCTTACAATTGGTGGAGGATGCGAGCAGTGTCCATGCAAGAAGGGCACAACGATTGTTGCTAGGGGCAACTGCATGATAAAAAGAGCAGGTGCTGCTGAATGCTGCTAATCCAGACACTGTTGCTATCTTGCATGAAACTGAGTTGGACATTTAAAGGGCCTGAACCCCAATGTCTTGATAAAGCTGCTGCTTTGTTGCTGTGTTGAAGTTAAAGGGCTAGAAGCCTGTTCGTTTGGTAAAGCTGCAGCTGCTAATCTGGACACTTGTGCTTGTTGCAAGGAACCCTTGCGGTGCTATAAAGGGCCAAAATGGAAAATCCAGATTCTAAAATGTTGTCTTTATTCCAAGCGATAACATTTCCACACACAGGTTACAGTACACCATCTATGCGTTTCAGACCACTACATACAGGTCCTTCTTCATGACAATAGTACTAAGAAATCCCACGCCATATGAGCCATACACCCTCCAATCCTAGAAATGGAAAATGGGAGGGGAAAAGGGGGGGGGGGGAAGGAACATGGCTCACATGGGGTGGAAAACAGCCTTTGTGCAAAATTTAACTCTATGTGTCAAGAAAAAGGTATACAGGTATACAGTGATTATACATCGACACTCCAGGAATTTATTTGTTTATCTGTAAACTTTCTTATTAGACATAATTTTTTTATATGTTTAATAACCAATTCTATTTACAGATTGCTAGAGTTTCAATGGGGGCGAAATTTTCGCTCTCTATTGTCAATATTTACATGGCATGGTGGAAGAAACATTTCCAGTTTGATGAAGCGGACCGAGCATGCGTCTTTTTCCATCTCCCTTTTCCAAAAATCTATTCACTACACCGGCCCTGGCCCTGATAAAGGACAAAACAGAGATTAAACTGATAGGAATAGTACTTAGTTAACACTAGTTGCATTGGTGGCAAATTCTATTGCAAGTGCCCAAAATTAGAAGGAAGCAGACAGAGTAAGCTTTTTTCTCTATTTCCCCATGCAAGGATTCAATTCAATACACGTCCCCTAATAGGGGACTTAACAAAGATTAAAATATTAAGAATAGTAGTTCACACTATTTGTGCTGGTGGCACAGTACATTGCGCGGCGCACGTGCAGTGCCCCAAATTGGAAGTAAGAGGACCGACCAATCCTCTTTTTCATCTCCCGATTCCTAAAATCTATTCGATACACGTCCCCTGATAGGGGACGTAACAGGGATTAAACTGATAGGAATAGTACTACTTAACACACCACTCATATAGGGTGGCACAGTACACTGCACGGTGCACGCGCAGTGCCCCAAATTGGAAGGAAGAGGACCGACCAAGCTTCTTTTTCCATCTCCCGGTTCCTAAAATCTATTCCATACACCAGCCCCTGATAGGGGACAAAACAGAGATTAAACTGGTAAGAACAGATTTTTTTAATTTAAAAAAAAGAGGACAGCCTCTGCTGAGCTGGGTGTTTTTTGGCCGCGTTACTGAACGCTCATGCACAATGGCTGTAGGTTCATGCGTCCTTTTGCGGATGTGACAAACCTGGTCAGTCAAACCCAAGGCAACATCATCGACCTCATCCCATATGCGTTTTTTCTGGAGCTTGCCTGCGAAGAGTGCTGGATCAGGCCATAGATGAGCATGAAGAGGAAGAGTTGTGGTCACCATCAACACCAGAAGCAGCCTTGTCGTCGTCGATTGCTGGACCTGCGGCAACGCAGAGAGAGGAGTCTGAAGAAGAGGAGTTAGAGGAGGAAGGTGGCTTTGAGAAGGTGGAAGACTAACCACAGCAGGCGTCCCATGAGGCTTGTTGTCACCTTTCGGGGACCCTTGGTGTTGTACGTGGCTGGGTGGAGGAAGAGACCTTCAATGACGTCAGTGAGGACAAGAAACGGGACATGGCTAGCCTGGTATCCAACCTTGTGCAAATGGGGAGTTTGCGGTTGTCCAAATGGACTGTTTGTGGTTGTTTGCGGTGCGTTAAACGGAGAGTTTGGTCTGTCAGAGTTTGCTCTGTCACTGTGAAGTGGGCCTAACCCTTACACTACCTGATCGATACAACATCATACCTGATTGTATACACACACTGGATGTTTTAAAGCATGTTATTCCAAACAATTTAGGAATGTTAGGTGACTTATGCCCTTTATGGATTAAAACCCGATTCTGCGTCAACTACGTAATTTTCTGTGGGAGTTTTGCCATGGATCCCCCTCCGGCATGCCACAGTCCAGGTGTTAGTCCCCTTGAAACAACTTTTCCATCACTATTGTGACCAGAAAGAGTCCTTGTGGGTTTTAAAATTTGACTGCCTATTGAAGTCTATGGCGGTTCACCCGTTTCGCCCGTTCGCGAAAATTTGCGGAAGTACACGTTCGCCGTTCGCGAACGGAAAATTTTATGTTCGCGACATCTCTAACAGTGATCATAAGAAAAAACTCTTGAGCAGAGAAGCCTTTTGAATGTATGAACTGGGAACGTGTTTTCCCATGGGTCTGAATAGGAAATTTTATATATCAATAAGAATTTCATGTCACTTTTTTATATAAGGTTTTTTATATGTGTTTTTTTCTTGGTTTGTGTTTCTTTTTTGGTTTATTTCTAGTATTTTTTTCTTGACACATAGAGTTAAATTTTGCACAAAGGTTGTTTCCAATTGTCTCTCCCAACCCATGTGAGCCATGCCCCCCTTTTCCCCTCCCATTTTCCCTTTCTAGGATTGGATGGTGCATGGCTTATATGGCTTGGGATTTCTTAGTACTATTGTCATGATGAAGGACCTGTATGTAGTGGTCCGAATTGCGTAGATGGTGTACTGTACTCTGTGTGTGGAAATTTTATCGCTTGCAATAAAGACAACATTTTAGATGCTGGATTTTTCGATTTTATCTTTTTGAAATTGCTACAGCCATGCCCAGGCTGCATCCATGCTTCTGCCGATTGCTGGTGAAAGCTCCTTCTTTCCCTACCTAGTTTTTTCTATAAAGGGCCGGAAACCCAAGTAAAGAGACTTAGCTATTGAGAGCTATTTTTTATTTTTCCCTTTTGGTTTGTAACTCTTATGTCCTGGGTGAAAGCTGCAACTACAATGTAAAATGCATCAAGTGCCATGGAGGAAATGATGAAGCAGCTGGTGCAGGCTAACCTAAGGCATAAACAGGCCATGGGTGCAGCAACAACAGGTGATGGAGCTACAGCAAAGGTTGCATACAGAGGATAAAAAGAGACACAAAAAAGCCTTACCTGTCCAACAACAAGCTAATGCGCAGCAACAACCGGCCATGGCACAGCAGCAGGAAACTAATTGTTTGTTGATAAAGCAGATTGCTACACTTAGAGAGACTGCTGTGACTCAACCCCAATGAGCAGAGGTGAGCCCCCCAGGCACTAATAATGTGAGGAGGGTTGTGCAGTGGGCCTTGCAAAAGATGACACCTGATGATGACATTTAGGCATATCTCACCGTGTTTGAGAGAAGGGCGGAAAGAGAGAGACTCCCAGCTGCAAAAGGGGCAGAGGTGATCGCGCCATTTTTAACAGAGGAAACCCAAAAAGCCTACTATGACCTCAGGGAGCAGGATGTCCGGGACTATAGCAAGTTAAAGTTTGAGATCCTTGCTTGTCTTGGAGTGAACCCAGCAGTAAGTGCCAGGAGGGTCCATGACTGGAACTACAGTCTGGAATAGCCGGCCAGGTTCCAGATGTTTGATCTGGTCCATTTGGTGAGAAAATGGCTGGAGCCAGAGTCAGCTACACTGGCAGAGATCAAAGATTACTTCAGGGCCCTCCCTGCGGAGCTGCAACGCTGGGTTGGACATGGAGATCCCAAGTCTCCTGACGAGCTGGTCAAAAAAGGTTCCTAACAACTGAGGATTACCTCTGTGATGTTCCTACTGTGCCAGATCTGTGATATCCGTGGGTAAGAGAGTTCCAGCTGGTGAAAGTGTGTGGGAAAATACAAGAAGGAGCAAGGCTCTGGAGGTTGGGCATGGGCAAAAGACTGATCGTGAATCCCAGGGGCAATCTGGTCCTACAAAGGTTTTCCCGCATAGGAAACCAGGGGTACCCCAGTGCTTGAGGTGCCAGGAGAGGGGACATGTGGCTGCTTATTGCCCTCTTACCTCAGAGCCCATGAAGTGTAATACTAGTCGGCGACAGTCACTGTTTGCAGAATCTTTTTGTGGAACTATACCAGAGCCAGAGACTGAGCCGCAGATACGTCCTGTGGTGGTAAATGACTATTCCGTCAATGCCCTTTTGGACTCTGGTAGTCTGGTATCTTTGGTTCATGAGAGCTTAGTAGTTGATGACTATGTGCTGGACAAACATATAAATGTGCTGTGTCTTCAGGGAGATACCAAGGTTTACCCCATGGCAGATGTCAAAATGGTGACTCAGGCTGGAACTGTGACTTGTGATGTTAAGGTAGACTAGAAACTCACATATGATGTAACAGTATATGGCAGCCTCCTCTTTCTGCCTGCTGTATACTAGTGCTAATTATGGCACATGTAAGTACACTCCCGATGCTAGCCCAGGACCATCTTGGCATCATGTGTGCATATATAAAAGTGCCAAAATAATCAGTAGTAGATGGCAGAACAGCGAGCAGAGAGGGGAGGCTGCCATGTATCGCTTGCTTTATTACAGAAGGCTGGCACAGGAAGTAGTGGGCAGAGGCTGGGATGGCTATGTGGCAGGTAGCCATCTCAGCCTCTGCCCACACTTCTTCTTGTGCCAACCTTCTGTTCTGTTCTATAGCAGAGATGCATATAATACAGGTGCAATTTGCTGTACCTGGCCTGCTTTCCTCTACTCCCACAGTCTCACACAGAGTCCAGGACTCCACAGTCTCTTTTACTCCAACCTGCCCTGCATGCCCACTGCCCTCCCTCCTCCTCATGCCCAGAACTTAGCTGCAGGCAAGGGCGGGGGGTGCAGGTAAGAGCCAGAGGGGTGCAGGCAAGGGCCAGGGCGGCACAGGCAGTGCGCACATACCTGAAAAGCCGAGTGTCGCTCCCTCCTTCTTTAGGTGAGGAACTTTGTGGGTCAGCTAAATTAGCATAGCGTGCTGCGCCTGCCGGCTTGTACTTTTCTCGAGCTGGCAGCGCGGTGTGCTATGCAGGCACTGTCTGGCAGTGCCAGTAAGGAATCAATGTATGGGGATGGGGTGTATTGGGCGGCCCTCTTTTAATGAATGGATGATGGACAACAGTGTGCCCGTCAATGACCGTCAATGCCCAGTATGTGAAGGGGCCGGGCCCAGCCTGGAACTAAGACTGTATGTTAAAGAGAACCTTTCATGGGTCCATACTTTATTAACTAAGTAGCAGGACATGTAGGGCATACATGGGGGATGTCCCTGCACTTACTATTATTTTGGGGCACCGCTCCATTGCGCCGCTCTGGCCCCGGTTACAGTCTCCCGCGCCATATGCTAAGTAACAGCATCGGAGCAATGGGGAGGAGACATAAGCTTTTCTCCGTGGGCATTCCTTCTCCCTGGCTGTGACGCTCTGCGCTGCGATTGGACAGTGCTACAGCCAGGGAGAAGAAGACGCCCACAGAGAAAGACTGCGTCTCCTCCCCATTGCTCCAATGCTGTTACTTAGCATACAGCGTGAGAGACAGTAACGGGGCCACAGCGGCACGCTGCCCAGAAATAATAGTAAGTGCAGGGGCATCCCTCCATGTATGCCCTACATGCTCTGCTACTTAGTTAATAAAGTATGGACCCATGAAAGGTCCTCTTTAAGTTGTTTGAAACACTGATCCTGGGCGGCCAGGCCCCTTGTCAGCCCGGGCCCCGAAGCAGCCGCTTCCCCGATAGTTACGCCACTGTATAGCATTATATTCTAAATCTTCATGAATTCTTAAAGTGCCAATATTCGCGATAAAAATTCACGATTAGAATATTCACGATCAACACTATTAGCCTTTAAGTGGGGGGTGAAATCCATAAAATACTGGTTGGGTGGTAAAAGGTTTACAGTGGTGCCAATTGGGGCTCTGCTGGACTGGATGTGGAGGAACAAAGAGAGAAATAGGAAGGTGGCCAGGCGGGTCATGTCGTTAAAAAAAAGTGACTTTTTCATACAGCACAGGTCCAGGTGGTTTCTCTCCTTGCAGAATTTTAAATTCTCAGGGGAGCAACGCGATGGAAAACTACAGGGTAATACAGATGCCCTGTCACGAGCATCCGGTCTTGTTGCACTGTCCACCGTCACAGGTGTGAACAAGGGGGGATATGTGATAGAGTGCACGGTAAAGGTATGGTGGGGATGTGTATTTCACCCGGTGGTTCAGTTTAGCTGGGTGAAATAACTGAAATCCAGAAATAGCGCTGCTTCAGCATGGCATAGCTTGCTGGAAATTGTTTTATTCAAAGTTGTATGGGCTAGATTTCTTTGGACTGGGAGACAGGTTGGTAGTGAAAGTCTCTCAGTCCACACCCCTAGTCCACTACAGAGATTACCTTTAGCTGAGGAGATCACAGGTGAGGTCAGCTGGGCTATAATCAAGGAAGGATAAAACAACCCTCTGTGTGTGACTGGGGGGAGGAATTGACCATACCGAGAGGGTTGGAGCTGGAGACCCTGTGTGTAAACTATGTTTTTGAGGTGAGCCAGGGTGAAGACCTCTGTATTAGCTAGAGCCCAAACTAGCAGGTGTTTATTTTGGTTTATGTTTGTGATGGTGCTGAAGTGCCAGAATAAAGCACCATTTGGACTTGAACCCCGTTGTCAGAGGAAAAATCTGTGATTGCGACCCCCTGTGAGAGAGCGATCCCTTACAATATACCATATATATATATATATATATATATATATATATATATACAGTACTGTGTAAAGGTTTTTTTGGCCAGTGTGGAAAATTAAAAAGGTGTTCAAAAATATATATACTCATTAACATTAAAATTGAAATACCAAGAAGGACAAGTTATAAGGTTATGCAAATCAAGAAAAGATAATCACATTTTCAAGCATCTAGCTCTAATCTGTGACATACGGGAGGTGCATAAACCCAGATTAAAAGCAAAGTTTTTTAACCACATGAAACTTCAGTATTTAGATTAAGTCATGTTGAATGATTTTACGATGTTCCTGTTCATCGACGTGACAGTTATTGGCACATGTTGCAAACTGAGGGGAATAAAATTCTTGAACTGAAAGCATCTATCCTGAGATGTCAGCATTGTTCAATATTGTGTCCCGGTGGTTGGGAGAACAAGGGTGAAACAGAATAACAGCAAGAGGTGCAGTGATCCATTCTGTTCTGCAAGTTAAATTCGACATCGTGTCCCAAGCTTAGAGCAGCAAACAGTGTCTACACAAACCATCAGATCGCATTTGCACGACATTAGGCGATGAGCCAGACATCCAGGGGCGTAGCTAACGGCTCATGGGCCCTGGTGCAAGAGTTCAGCTTGGGCCCCTCTTCCCTCAGTGCTTTGTGTGTCTTCTTGTGTGGCACAAGGGTCTTTGGGCCCCCTCAGGCTCCTGGGCCCGGTAGCGACTGCTACCTCTGCACCCCCTATAGCTACGCCCCTGCATCCAGCTTCAGGTGTTTTATTGACCTCATGCCACTGCTCTCTAAGACTATCATGATGCACAGCAAAATAGCAATGGAGACCAGAATGGAGGTCTATCCTTTTCAGCTGTGAGTCCCGCTTTTGCCTCGGACACAATAATAGTTGGAGATTTGTCTGGAGATCACATGGGCATCCCCATGAAGAGACCTTCACCGGGGAACATCACACCTGTCCCTCTCCCGGATTATAGTGTGGGGTTGTGTAATGGTAGCCGGACAGGCCCTTCTTCATTTCAGGTAGGCTCAGTATTACATTGAATGGCTCAGTATCACATTGAACAGGTGAATTAGATTCAGTTGTTTCTATATAGTGTCCCAGGAGCAGTTTTTTCAACAGGACAACTCCAGGTATGTTGCTTGTGCTATTGTGAGCATCCTATGTGTCCTAAAACCCATGGCTGGCTGTGTTTCTGGACTTGTCTACCATGAAGCATATCTGTGACATTGTTGTTTAGCAATTGTAAAGGGTGCTGCCAGAAGCGGATCTTGATGACCTGTGTACCCAAGTGCATTCAGTGTGGCAGAAAATTCCTCAGACAACCATTAATAACCTCATTGATAGCATGCCAAGGCATGCAGGTGTGTGTATTTCAGCACATGGTGCTCATACTCAATATTGAATCAAGATTTTTTTTATATTTTGTTTTTGTTTTTTATAATTTGCATACCATTAACATGTCTATTAACTCTGTGATTTTCAGAATTCCATAACTTTTCCTTCTTGGTATAGCAATTTTAAATGTTGAGCTAGTTTAATGCTAACAGTCAGTGACATAGTTTTTTAAACAAACAAAAGGTTTTCCTACATTTGATATGTCATGTCTATAAAGATCTGGATATTATTGTTTGCTGTGTAGCCATGATCATCAGCTTTAGATTTACACAAGTGAGGTTTAACTGTAATTTCTCGTGGAAGACTTTTTTTCCACACTGTAATGAAGGTTCAATGGACCCATCAATCTCTTCTAGATAGTGGTTATGAATGTTGGTCATTTAACATTTGAGAAGCTCTTTAACCACTGACTCCAGGTCTGTCTGACATTTGTCTAATCCTTCGATGTATCTATTACCTGTTTTTAATATCTTCTATTTTAGTGTCATGCAGTATGTTTCTAACTATACTCGTTAATCCTCTCTGGTGTTTTGGTTGACTCTGGTTACTCTAATATTTAACTGTTGCCATTGTCAAGCTCATTGTCATTTCCCAAGCATTTGTAAGCATGTTTAGAATACATATTGTTCTTTGCTTGATTTTACATGTGCACTACTCGCTTTTGAATCCAGAGAAAATAAAATAAGCAGGCTACTTTGGAGCTGAACAAATAGCCACTTTATATGCAGACTAAAATATCAAGTATGTGATCAGACACAGATGAAGGGGATGTCAGTTCATTGATACCACTACTGCAGCAGGAAACTTCCCCTGCCAGTCAGGAGAATATTGGGGTCAGCAGAGGACTAGGAGTGCAGGGCAGGCCAGACAGGTGCTGGTAGTGGAAGATTCAATCAGGGTACAGCTAGGGCTATCTGTCACAAACACCAGAATAATCGAGCAGTGTGTTTTCATTCTGGTGTCGGGTTCGACATATCGTGGATCGAGTTGATAGATTACTGGGAGGGGCTAGTGAAGACCCAGCAATCTTAGTGAACATTAACACCAATGACAAAGTTAGAGGTATACATAAAGGGTCTTTAAAAATGATTTCAGGGACTTAGGTTGTAAGCTCAGGGCAAGTTACTCAAAAGTAGTATTCTCTGAAATACTAACTATACAACTAGCCACAATAGAAAGGCCAAGGGAGGTAAACTGATGTAGGGAGAAAGACTATGACATAGTAGAAATAACTGAGACATGGCTGGATGATAGCTATTACTGGACAGTTAAATTACAGGTTTACAATCTGTTTAGAAAAGATAGTAAAAAACAGAATAGGGACGGGGTTTGGTTTTTTTCTGCAAAGTCCTGTCTAAAGCCCACAGAGATATAAGTGAGGGTAATGAACATGTGGAGTTATTTTGGGTAGAAATACATCGTGGGAAAACAAATAATAAAATACTGATAGGGGTTTAAGTCCACAGAAAATCTACTGCTAATAGAATAGATGATGTAGCAAATCACGATGAAGTCATTATTATTAGTGATGAGCGGCATAGGCAATATTCTAATTCACGATATTTCGCCAATTGTTGTCCGAATATTCGCCATAAATTTGCAAATTTGAGAATTCGTGATCTCCAGTCATTATTTACTTGATTGCAAAAATCATCAATGTAATATATTCGCAAAAAAATTTGCTATTACAATATTCGCGATCAACACTAAGGGGTAGGCAATTTCCCATTGTTTGCTAGGGATGTTGCTAAGTGCTAATATTCATGATAAATTCGCATTTAAAATATTCGCAATCAACACTATTCGTGAATACGAATATATAGCACTATATTCTAAATATTTGCGTATTCTCAAACTCGTGATATTCGTGATTAAAATTCGCAATTCGAATATTCAAGCTCAACACTAATTATTATTCGGCACTTGGGAAATCGGGATTCGGGAAATGTCTCACAAAAAATGTTATCTGCCAGTTAAAATCAGATAGTAACACATCTCCTTTTTGTTTTTATTTTCTGATTGTAGTTTTTATTTGAATTTTATTTGCTGAACATGATTATGGGGCGGCCATCTTGTCTGAGCTGTTCTTAACAGCATTTAGAAAGCATTAAGAAAATTGCTTTACGGCAGCCACATGGGCCATAGACACAACGGTCTAAAGAGGATCTCTTTGACTTCTATGGGATAGTTTACTGGGGATGCTCTGTGACCTGTGCAGAGCTCATTGTACAAGGAAAGAATAGATGAGATTTGACAATCACTTATTGTGAATGGTGGATCCTGTCTTATCTATACACAGAGATGATATTATTACAGGTAGGATTAGAAAGAGTTACTGCGGTAAAGTGATCAGTATAAACCAGGGATGCTCAACCGGCCCTCCAGCTGTTGTAAAACTACAACCCCCACCATTCCCTGCTGTAGGCATATAGCTGTAGGCTGTCCAGGCATGCTGGGAGTTGTAGTTTTGCAACATCTGGAGTGCCGGAGGTTTGCCATGCCTGATATAAACCAAGAAGTGGTGCCAATTATTAGACATATTGGCCAGTGTAAAAACTGACATGGAAAATGAAAAATAACATAATGAAAAATTATTTAAAAATATGTTAAAAATAAAAAAGTGATTTAAATAGCAGGCCATTTTCTGATCACACATTCTACATTCTATAACTACACAGATATAGAGATGCCGGGAACATAACATTTTCAGTTCGAGAATGCAAATTTGCGCAAATGATCACAAACGGGCAAACCGAGCGAACCGCCATAGACTTCAATAGGCAGGCGAATTTTAAAACCCACAGGGACTCTTTCTGGCCACAATAGTGATGGAAAAGTTGTTTCAAGGGGACTAACACCTGGACTGTGGCATGCCGGAGGGGGATCCATGGCAAAACTACCATGGAAAAATACGTAGTTGAAGCAGGGTCGGGTCTTAATCCATAAAGGGCATTAATTCCTAAATTGTTTGGAATAACGTGCTATAAAACATCCAGTGTGTGTACACGATCAGGTATGATTTTGTATAGATCAGGTAGTGTAAGGGTTACGCCAGCTTCACAGTGACAGACCAAACTCTGACAGACCAAACTCGCCGTTTAACGCCCCGCAAACAACTGCAAAGAGTTGTCAATAGTTGACATAAATTTTATTCCTCTACGCGTCAATCTTGGTGTAGTAATGACTGTGCTCGTACGTACGTTTGGGAGATTGCAGGCGATGGCAGTTTTTCAAAGCCTATGGTCGTGCTGAGGTAGTTCAGTGACAGTTAAGTGACTCAGAAAACAATGATTTTGCAGTGCGGGCCCATTGTTGGCCTAGTAGGCTTTAATGATCACCTTAGATGATCACAAAGAAAATTATAGCTTTTTCTATGAAAAATTATCCAGCCGATCACTTTTGGTCTGTTCACAATAAAGCAATGACCTTATCATCTGGGGTGTGCCAACACTGCCAACACACTCATAGAGGTGATCGCTTCATTGTGATACGCAAGCCCCTTCACCACAACAAGGTAACGATCATGAAGGGGAATTGACACATGTATGTGCCTTTTTTTTTGTTTTGTTTTTGCAGCCACAGTGCAGCACCAGAGGCTAGAAAAATGTTGCAGCGGCTGGAAAAATTGTTTTCCAGGCAGAAAGTGTACTAAAACATTGTGGCTTGAAAGCTAGTTGGTGGCAGAGAAGTCACGCAAGTCATCCGGCATGCAGAGATTAAATACAGCAGCGTGGGGACCATTTTTAGCCCAAAACATCTCATCAGGCCTTTTTTAGTCAAATGCATCGCCCACTGTCAGTCCCTTCGGGATTCATGCCTCATTCATCTTAATAACGGTGAGGTAATCTAGACTTTTTTTTACCTAGGCGACTTCTCTTCTCAGTGACAATACCTCCTGCTGCGCTGAAGGTCCTTTCTGACAGGACACTTGAAGCGGGGCAGGCCAGAAGTTCTATCGCAAATTGGGATAGCTCAGGCCACAGGTCAAGCCTGCACACCCAGTAGTCAAGGGGTTCATCGCTCCTCAGAGTGTCGATATCTGAAGTTAAGGCGAGGTAGACTAGTCTGCTATCTGTCGGTCGAGTCGTTCTCAGAGGGTGGACCCTAAAGTTCTGTGGCGATGCGTAGGACTTAAAAAGCTCCGCATGTCCTCCATCAACAACACGTCTGTAAAGCGCCCTGTCCTTGCCGGCATGGTCGTGGTAGGAGGAGGATTACTTTAACCTCTTCCCCTTTTAGATTCTCGTTGTGCTGTGACATCACCCTTATACACGGTGTAAAGCATACTTTTTAACTTGTTTTGGAACTGCTGCATCCTTTCCGACTTCCGGTAATTCGGTAACAGTTTAGCCACTTTCTGCTTATACTGGGGGTCTAGTAGCGTGGTCGTTCTCCTTAAGCCTTTTTATATGAGGGTCCCTCAACAGGCATGACAGCATGAAAGACCCCATTTGCACAAGGTTGGATGCCGAGCTACTCATGTCCCGTTCCTCGTCCTCACTGATCTCATTGAAGATCTGTTCTTCCCCACAGCTATGTACAACACCACGGGTCCCAGATAGGTGACAACGAGCACCCTGGGATGCTTGCTGTCGTTGGTATTCCTCCTCCTTAAAGCCACATTCCTCCTCTGACTCCTCAGACTCCTTTTTCAGCGTTGACGCAGGTCCAGCAAGCAATGATGAAAAGGCAGTTTCTGGTGGTGATGGTGACCACAACTGTTCCTCTTCAGGCTCATCTACAGCCTGATCCAGCACTCTTCGCAGGGCACGCTCCAGGAAGAAAACAAATCGGATGAGGTCGCTGATGGTGCCTTCGGTGCGACTGACTAGGTTTGTCACCTCCTCAAAAGGACGCATGAGCCTACAGGCATTTCGCATGAGCGTCCAGTAACGTGGCAAAAAAATACCCAGCTCCGCAGAGGCTGTCCTAGCACCCCGGTCATACAAATACTCGTTGACGGCTTTTTCTTGTTGGAGCAGGCGGTCAAACATTAGGAGTGTTGAATTCCAATGTTTCGGGCTGTCGCAAATCAAGATCCTCACTGTCATGTTGTTTCGCCACTGAATATCGGAAAAGTGCGCAATGGCCGTGTAGGAATGCCTGAAATGGCCACACACCTTCCTGGCCTGCTTGAGGACGTCCTGTAAGCCTGGGTACTTATACACAAAGCGTTGTATGATCAGATTCAACACATGTGCCATGCACAACACATGTGTCAAGTTGCCCAAATTCAATGCCGCCAACAGATTACTTCCGTTGTCACACACCACTTTGCCGATCTCCAGGTGGTGCAGCGTCAGCCACTGATCCACTTGTGCATTCAGGGTGGACAGGAGGGCTGGTCCGGTGTGACTCTCTGCTTTCAGGCAAGTCGACCTCAAGATGGCGTGACACTGTCATATCTGGGATGTGGAATAGCCCCGGGGAGCTGGGGGGGTGCAGTTGATGTGGAGCAAGACGCAGCAGCAGAAGAGGACTCAGCCAAGGAGGTTAGCGAAGAAGATGGAGTAGGAGGAGTAGAGCAGGTGGCAGCAGGCCTGCCTGCAAGTCGTGATGGTGTCACCAACTCCGCTGCAGAGCCACGCATTCCATGCTTGGCAGCCGTCAGCAGGTTTACCCAATGCGCAGTGTACGTGATGTACCTGCCCTGACCGTGCTTTGTAGACCAGGTATCAGTGGTCAGATGGACCCTTGCCCCAATACTGTGTGCCAGACATGCCATGACTTCTTTTTCCACAATAGAGTACAGGTTGGGGATTGCCTTTTGTGAAAACATTTTTCAGCCGGGTACCTTCCACTGCGGTGTCCCAATAGCTACAAATTTTTTGAAGGCCTCAGACTTCACCAGCTTGTGTGGAAAAATCTGGTGGGCTAAAAGTTCCGACAAGCCAGCTGTCAGACGCCGGGCAAGGGGGTGACTCTGTGACATTGGCTTCTTACGCTCAAACATTTCCTTGACAGACACCTCACTGTGGGCAGTAGAGATGTCCTGAACTATTTGCCGGCAAACAGTTCCCAGCAAACATAACTTGTTCGCGTTCGCCACGGCGGGCGAACATATGCGATGTTCGGTCCGCCCCCTATACATCATTAATGAGCAAACTTTGACCCTGTACCTCACAGTCAGCAGACACATTCCAGCCAATCAGCACCCTCCCACACCTTACCACCTCCTATAAAAAGGGCAGCCATTTTAGATTCAGTCTGAAGCTGCATGTTAGAGAGAGCAGGGAGACTGCAGCTGCTGCTGTGCTGATGATTCTGAATTCATAGGGAAAGCGTTAGCTAGGCCAGTGTTCTGTGTCCACAGACTCATCTGCTGTTAGGACTGCTACATTAGTCTGCTACATTAGTCTGCTTTTATTTATTTTTCTCCATATATATATTGCAGTTGCCTGGCCTGCCCGTGTGTGAGGAGCTGCAGGCCCACAGATTGTAGTGTGCCCACTGCCACTGCCCACTACTCATACCGTGTGGCACAGGACTTTGCATCAAAAAAAGGCCTTTAATTTCTACCCTTTAATCTAAGGTTAGTTGACTGCTAGTGTGTGTCAGGCCGACTTCCACTGACTGTAGTGTGCCCACTGCCAGTGCCCACCATTCATAACGGGTGGCACAGGACTTTGCATAAAACAGGCATTTAATTTTTACCCTTTAATCTAAGGTTAGTTGCCTGTCAGTGTGTGTCAGGCAGACTTCCACTGACTGTAGTGTGCCCACTGCCAGTGCCCACCACTCATACCGGGTGGCACAGTAGCTTGCTGATAAACAAGGCATTTAATTTTTACTCTTTAATCTAAGGTTAGTTGCCTGCCAGTGTGTGTCAGGCCGACTTCCACTGACTGTAGTGTGCCCACTGCCAGTGCCCACCACTAATACCGGGTGGCACAGGACTTTGCATAAAAAAAGGCATTTCATTTTTACCCTTTAATCTAAGGTTAGTTGCCTGCCAGTGTGTGTCAGGCCGACTTCCATTGACTGTAGTGTGCCCACTGCCAGTGCCCACCACTCATACCGGGTGGCACAGTAGCTTGCCGATAAATAAGGCATTTAATTTGTACCCTTTAATCTAAGGTTAGTTGCCTGCCAGTGTGTGTCATGCCAACTTCGATTGACTGTAGTGTGCCCACTGCCAGTGCCCACCACTCATACCGTGTGGCACAGGACTTTACATCAAAAAAAGGCATTTCATTTTTACCCTTTAATCTAAGGTTAGTTGCCTGCCAGTGTGTGTCAGGCCGACTTCCACTGACTGTAGTGTGCCCACTGCCAGAGCCCACCATTCATAACAGGTGGCACATGACTTTGCATAAAAAAGGCATTTAATTTTTACCCTTTAATCTAAGGTTAGTTGCCTGCCAGTGTGTGTCAGGCCGACTTCCACTGACTGTAGTGTGCCCACTGCTAGTGCCCACCACTCAAACCGGGTGGCACAGTAGCTTGCCGATAAATAAGGCATTTCATTTTTACCCTTTAATCTAAGGTTAGTTGCCTGCCAGTGTGTGCCAGGCCCACTTCCACTGACTGTAGTGTGCCCACTGCCAGTGCCCACCACTCATACCGGGTGGCACAGGACTTTGCATAAAAAAAGTCATTTAATTTTTACCTTTTAATCTAAGGTTAGTTGCCTGTCAGTGTGTGTCAAGCCGACTTCCACTGACTGTAGTGTGCCCACTGCCAGTGCCCACCACTCATACCATGTGGCACAGGACTTTGCATCAAAAAAAGACATTTCATTTTTACCCTTTAATCTAAGGTTAGTTGCCTGCCAGTGTGTGTCAGGCCGACTTCCACTGACTGTAGTGTGCCCACTGCCAGTGCCCACTACTCATACCGGGTAGCACAGGACTTTGCATAAAAAAAAGCATTTCATTTTTACCTTTTAAACTAAGGTTAGTTGCCTGCCAGTGTGTGTCAGGCCGACTTCCACTGACTGTAGTGTGCCCACTGCCAGTGCCCACTACTCATACCGGGTGGCACAGGACTTTGCATCAAAAAAAGCATTTCATTTTTACCCTTTAATCTAAGGTTAGTTGCCTGCCAGTGTGTGTCAGGCCGACTTACACTGACTGTAGTGTGCCCACCACTCATACCGGGTGGCTCAGTAGCTTGCCGATAAATAAGGCATTTAATTTTTACCCTTTAATCTAAGGTTAGTTGCCTGCCAGTGTGTGTCAGGCCGACTTCCACTAAGTGTAGTGTGCCCACTGCCAGTGCCCACCACTCATACTGTGTGGCACAGGACTTTGCATAAAAAAAGTCATTTCATTTTTACCCTTTAATCTAAGGTTAGTTGCCTGCCATTGTGTGTCAGGCCGACTTCCACTGACTGTAGTGTGCCCACTGCCAGTGCCCACCACTCATACCGGGTGGCACAGGACTTTGCATAAAAACAGGCATTTAATTTTTACCTTTTAATCTAAGGTTAGTTGCCTGCCAGTGTGTGTCAAGCTGACTTTCACTGACTGTAGTGTGCCCACTGCCAGTGCCCACCACTCATACCGTGTGGCACAGGACTTTGCATCAAAAAAAGGCATTTCATTTTTACCCTTTAATCTAAGGTTAGTTGCCTGCCAGTGTGTGTCAGGCCGACTTCGACTGACTGTAGTGTGCCCACTGCCAGTGCCCACCACTAATACCGTGTGGCACAGGACTTTGCATCAAAAAAAGACATTTCATTTTTACCCTTTAATCTAAGGTTATTTGCCTGCCAGTGTGTGCCAGGCCCACTTCCACTGACTGTAGTGTGCCCACTGCCAGTGCCCACCACTCATACCGGGTGGCACAGTAGCTTGCCGATAAATAAGGCATTTCATTTTTACCCTTTAATCTAAGGTTATTTGCCTGCCAGTGTGTGCCAGGCCCACTTCCACTGACTGTAGTGTGCCCACTGCCAGTGCCCACCACTCATACCGGGTAGCACAGGACTTTGCATAAAAAAAAGCATTTAATTTTTACCTTTTAATCTAAGGGTGGTTGCCTGCCAGTGTGTGTCAGGCCGACTTCCACTGACTGTAGTGTGCCCACTGCCAGTGCCCACCACTTTTACCGGGTGGCACAGGACTTTGAATCAAAAAAAGGCATTTCATTTTTACCCTTTAATCTAAGGTTAGGTGCCTGCCAGAGTGTGTCAGGCCAACTTCGACTGACTGTAGTGTGCCCACTGCCAGTGCCCACCACTCATACCGTGTGGCACAGGACTTTACATCAAAAAAAGACTTTTCATTTTTTCCCTTTAATCTAAGGTTAGTTGCCTGCCAGTGTGTGTGAGGCAGACTTCCACTGACTGTAGTGTGCCCACCACTGATACCGGGTGGCTCAGTAGCTTGCCGATAAATAAGGCATTTAATTTTTACCATTTAATCTAAGGTTAGTTGCCTGCCAGTGTGTGTCAGGCCGACTTCCACTGACTGTAGTGTACCCGCTGTCAGTGCCCACCACTCATACCGGGTGGCACAGGACTTTGCATAAAAAAGGCATTTAATATTTACCCTTTAATCTAAGGTTAGTTACCTGCTAGTGTGTGTCAGGCGGACTTCCACTGACTGTAGTGTGCCCACCACTCATACCGGGTTGCTCAGTAGCTTGCCGATAAAAAAGGCATTTCATTTTTACCCTTTAATCTAAGGTTAGTTGTCTGCCATTGTGTGTTAGGCCGACTTCCACTGACTGTAGTGTGCCCACTGCCAGTGCCCACCACTCATACCGTGTGGCACAGGACTTTGCATCAAAAAAAGGCATTTAATTTTTACCCTTTAATCTAAGGTTAGTTGCCTGCCAGTGTGTGTCAGGCCGACTTCCACTGACTGTAGTGTGCCCACTGCCAGTGCCCACCACTCAAACTGGGTGGCTCAGTAGCTTGCCGATAAATAAGGCATTTCATTTTTACCCTTTAATCCAAGGTTAGTTGCCTGCCAGTGTGTGTCAGGCCAACTTCCACTGACTGTAGTGTGCCCACTGCCAGTGCCCACCACTAATACCGGTTGGCACAGGACTTTGCATAAAAAAATGCATTTAATTTTTACCCATTAATCTAAGGTTAGTTGCCTGCCAGTGTGTATCAGGCCGACTTCCACTGACTGTAGTGTGCCCACTGCAAATGAAAGCTAGTATAGGCAACTGGAACCTAAATAAGGGCCCAATCTGATGCTCCCTGAAAATGTAAGCAAGAAAATGAAAAAGGGGGGAAGGCACTCTAAAACTTAACCTTTAATATACAAAAAGGATAAAATGAAAACCCCAAAATGACTATTAGCAGACGACCAGGTTACAGGTCAAGAGAAGCCATCATGGCAGATGGGCAAATCTTGCCTGAAAAATATGTCGACTGAAAACCCAAAAATGGGCAAAAACGACCAAGTACAAGGGGATGAGGTCACCCAATGTTCCTTGAACGGGTGTCGGGCTGGTACGGTCTCCTGTGATGGAAGGAGAAAGGACTGGCCCTAGATACCCCTACTTGGCCTGTATATCCCTATGCCTAAAACAGCGTCCAAACCCCGCAAGGGGCAGCGCTGTTACCGGAACCTTGTCCTGTTAAATACACCCTGGATGGCCCTCAATGGTAAGGGGTCGGGAGACAAATTAAGGAACAAGGTGTGTTATACAATGTGTGGTCTACACATGCTCCTCACAATACTGTGTCCAATACGTAGTCCCTACGCGTTTCATCAAACGTAACTGGACAGGCCTCAGACTCATCAGGGGACGGGGTCGGGTGAAAACCAGCCCGTCTGATTCGGCCATACGCCGCTCATGTATGCTTAAAGTTCTCTTAGGAACTTTGGTTTCCATGCTTTGGGCCCCGTCCTCAAGGTTCCGGTAACAGCGCCGCCCCTTGCGGGGTTTGGACGCTGTTTTAGGCATAGGGATATACAGGCCAAGTAGGGGTATCTAGGGCCAGTCACAGGAGACCGTACCAGCCCGACACCCGTTCAAGGAACATTGGGTGACCTCATCCCCTTGTACTTGGTCGTTTTTGCCCATTTTTGGGTTTTCAGTCGACATATTTTTCAGGCAAGATTTGCCCATCTGCCATGATGGCTTCTCTTGACCTGTAACCCGGTCGTCTGCTAATAGTCATTTTGGGGTTTTCATTTTATCCTTTTTGTATATTAAAGGTTAAGTTTTAGAGTGCCTTCCCCCCTTTTTCATTTTCTAGTGTGCCCACTGCCAGTGCCCACCACTCATACCAGGTGGCACAATAGCTTGCTGATAAATAAGGCATTTCATTTTTACCCTTTAATCTAAGGTTAGTTGCCTGCCAGTGTGTGTCAGGCCAACTTCGACTGACTGCAGTGTGCCCACTGCCAGTGCCCACCACTCATACCGGGTGGCACAGGACTTTGCATCAAAAAACGGCATTTCATTTTTACCCTTTAATCCAAGGTTAGTTGCCTGCCATTGTGTGTATCAGGCCCACTTCCACTGACTGAAGTGTGCCCACTGCCAGTGCCCACCACTCGTACCAGGTGGCACAGTAGCTTGCCGATAAATAAGGCATTTAATTTTTACCCTTTAATCTAAGGTTAGTTGCCTGCCAGTGTGTGTCAGGCCGACTTGCACTGATTGTAGGGTGCCCACTGCCAGTGCCCACCACTCATACCGGGTGGCACAGGACTTTGCATAAAAAAAGGCATTTCATTTTTGCCCTTTAATCTAAGGTTAGTTGCCTGCCAGTGTGTGTCAGACCAACTTCGACTGACTGCAGTGTGCCCACTGCCAGTGCCCACCACTCATACCGTGTGGCACAGGACTTTGCATCAAAAAACGGCATTTCATTTTTACCCTTTAATCTAAGGTTAGTTGCCTGCCATTGTGTGTATCAGGCCCACCTCCACTGACTGAAGTGTGCCCACTGCCAGTGCCCACCACTCATACTAGGTGGCACAGTAGCTTGCCGATAAATAAGGCAATTCATTTTTACCCTTTAATCTAAGGTTAGTTGCCTGCCAGTGTGTGTCAGGCCGACTTCCACTGATTGTAGTGTGCCCACTGCCAGTGCCCACCACTCATACCGGGTGGCACAGGACTTTGCATAAAAAAAGGCATTTAATTTTTACCCTTTAATCTAAGGTTAGTTGCCTGCCAGTGTGTGTCAGGCCGACTTCCACTGACTGTAGTGTGTCCACTGCCAGTGCCCACCACTCATATAGGGTGGCACAGTACCTTGCACGCATAGTACCATTAATCAAAAAAAAAATGACAGGCAGAGGCAGGCCACCCCGCAGGGGCCGTCGTGGTGCTGTGATTTCCTTTGGCCCTAGAATAATGGCCAGTGTTCAGAGGCCACATACCCTGAACTCGAAAAATTCTGAGGACATTATTGACTGGCTTACACAGGACACCTAATCTAATACAGCTTCCGCTCGAAACCTTGACTCACAATCCTCCTCCAGCTCAGCTTCGAGCACCTCTCAAGTTACCACTGGCCTGCCCGCCACCACCACCAACACCAGCACCACAGCCACTGAATTTGATCTGTGAGAAGATTTATTTACACATCAGTTTGAAAGAAATGAGTGATGCGTAACCATTATTGCCAGAGGATGTAGATAACAGGGATATGTCTCAGTCAGGCAGCATTACACACATGAACGTACGGTGTGATGATGATAATGTTGTACCCGCTGCTGTTTCCTTTGATGAATTGTCAGATACAAGTTAATCGGTTGATGATGACGATGTGTCCATGGATGTCACATGGGTACCCGCTCGAAGTGAAGAAGAATAGGGGGAAAGATGGGGAGACAGAGAGGAGGAGGAGACGAGTTGGAAGCAGGGGGAGGTCGTCGCAAGGAGCTAGTGGCACAGACAGCATGTATCGGCACCTGGAGTAAGCCAGACAGCACGCCAATCAACGCATGCTGTTGCCACCACCAGAATGCCATCTTTGCAAAGCTCAGCAGTGTGGCATTTTCTTTTGTGGGTCTGCCTCTGATAACAGCGATGCCATTTGCAACCTGTGCCAAAAGAAACTGAGTCGTGGGAAGTCCAACACCCACCAAGGTACAACTGCTTTGCGAAAGCACATGATCTCACATCACAAACGCCTATGGGATCAACACATGAGTACAAGCAGCACACAAACTCAAAGCCTCCATGCTCTTCCTGGTCCAGCATCTTCAGCCACGTCAACCACTGCTGTCCTCCCTGCCCCCTCTCAACCACCCGGCACTCCGCCTCTCACCTTCAGCAGTTCCTGCTCATCCGCCCACAGTCAGGTGTCTGTCAGGGAAATGTTTGAGTGTAAGAAGCCAATGTCACAGAGTCACCCCCTTTCCCGGCGTCTGACAGCTGGCTTGTCGGAACTCTTAGCCCGCCAGCTATTATCATACCAGCTGGTGGAGTCTGAGGCCTTCAAAAAATTTGTAGCTATTGGGACACCAGAGTGGAAGGTACCCGGACGAATTTTTTTTTCAAAAAAGGCAATCCCAAACTTCTACTATTTTATTGAAAAGGAAGTCATGGCATCTCTGGCATACAGTGTTGGGGCAAGGGTCCATCTGACCACTGCTACCTGGTCTGCAAAGCACGTTTAGGGCAGGTATATCACGTACTCTGCGCATTGGGTCAACCTGCTGACAAGCATGGAATGTGTAGCTCCGCAGCGGAGTTGGTGACACCACCACGACTTGCAGGCAGGCAGGCTTTCTTGGGGTTGACTTGCCTGAAAGCAGAGAGCCACACAGGACCAGCACTCCTGTCCGCCCTGAACGCACAGTTGCATCAGTGGCTGACCCCGCACCAACTGGATATCGGCAAAGTGGTTTGTGACAATGGAATAAATTTGTTGGCGGCATTGAATTTTGGCGAAACAACATGCCAGTGAGGCGCTTGATTTGCGACAGCCCGACATGTTGTAATTCAACACTCCTAATGTTCGACCGCCTGCTCCAACAAGAAAAAGCCGTCAACGAGTATTTGTATGACCGGGGTGCTAGGACAGCGCTGCGGAGCTGAGAATTTTTTTGCCACGTTACTGGACGCTCATGCGCAATGCCTGTAGGCTCATGCGTCCTTTTGAGGAGGTGACAAACCTAGTCAGTCGCACCGAAGGCACCATCAGCGACCTCATCCCATTTGTTTTCTTCCTGGAGCATGCCCTGCGAAGAGTGCTGGATCAGGCTGTAGATGAGCGTGAAGAGGAAGAGTTGTGGTCACCATCACCACCAGAAACAGCCTTGTCATCATCGCTTGCCGGACCTGCAGCAACGCTGGAAGAGGAGTATGAGGAAGAGGAGTCAGAGGAGGAATGTGGCTTTGAGGAGAAGGAAGACCAACCACAGCAGGCACCCCAGGGTGCTCGTTGTTGTCACCTATCTGGGACCCGTGGTGTTGTACGGGGAAGAACAGACCGTCAATGACATCAGTGAGGACGAGGAACGGGAAATGAGTAGCTCTGCATCCAACCTTGTGCAAATGGGGTCATGCTGTCATGTCTGTTGAGGGACCCTCGTATAAAAAGGATGAAGGAGAACGACCTGTACTGGGTGGCCACGCTACTAGACCCCGGTATAAGCAGAAAGTGGCAGAAATGTTACCAAATTCCTGAAAGTCGGAAAGGATGCAGCAGTTCAAAACCAAACTAAAAAAAATGCTTTACACAGATCATAAGGGGGATGTCACAGCACAACGGGAATCTAACTGGGGAAGAGTTGAATGTAATCCTCCTCCTACCACGGCGGAAAGGACTGGACGATTTACAGATGTGTTGTTGATGGAGGACATGCGGAGCTTTTTCAGTCCTACACATCGCCACAGCCCTTCGGGATCCAGCCTTAGAGAACGACTTGACCGACAGATAGCAGACCACCTCGCCTTAACAGCAGATATCGACACTCTGAGGAGCGATGAACCCCTTGACAACTGGGTGTGCAGGCTTGACCTGTGGCCTGAGCTATCCCAGTTTGCGATAAAACTTCTGGCCTGCCCCGCTTCAAGTGTCCTGTCAGAAAGGACCTTCAGAGCAAAAGGAGGCATTGTCACTGACAAGAGAAGTCGCCTCGGTCAAAAAAGTGTTGATTACCTCACCTTCATAAAGATGAATGAGACATGGATCCCGAAGGGGCTGACAGTGTGGGATACGTTTGACTAACAAAAGGCCTGATGACATGCCTTGGCCTCAAAATGGTCCCCACGCTGCTGTAATTAATGTCTGCATACCGGATGACTTTCGTGAATTCTCCGCCACCAACTAGGGTTCAAGCCGCAATGTTTTAGTCACTTTTCTGCCTGGAAAACATCAATTTTTCCGGCCGCCGCTACTACAACAGCGGCTGCAACAATGCCATTATTTTTCAGGCATGTGTACATGCCTAATTTCTCTGTCCTATGGTGCAGCACTGTGCTGCAAAAAAAAAGAGGAAAATACAAGTGTCAATTCCCCTTCGTGATCGTTACCTTGTTGTGGTGAAGGGGCTTGCGTATCACAATGAAGCAATCATCACCTCTATGAGTCTGTTGGCAATGTTGCCACACCCCAGATGATAAGGCCATTGCTTCATTATGGTCAGACCAAAAGCGATCGGACGGCTGGATAATATTTCATAGAAAAAACATTAATTTACCTTTTTTTTTTATTTAAGTTGAATGGGTTTTTAATACATAAAATAAAAAAAAATCATAATAAAGTCTCTTAATAGTTTATTAGAAATAATGCAGACAATTAAAACAATCCCCATCAATTCCAATACAAAGCAAGTGCAGAGCTCAGAACTAAATTATTTCATGATGTCGTAATAGTTCGTTAATTCGACAATGGTTAATCAATTTGACACACGTTCCCGGATAGGGTACGTAACAGGGATTAAACTGATAGGAATAGTATTAGTTAAGACACCACTCATATAGGGTGACACAGCACATTGCTCTGTGCACGCGGAGTGCCCCAATTTGGGAGTAAGAGGACCGACCAAGCTGCTTTTAACATCTCCCGGTTCCTAAAATCAATTCAGTTTGGTGTATGAGAAATTGGTCTGTCACTGTGATGGCAGTCGAAGGTACCGGCCTAAATTTTTTTTTCACAAAAGGCAATCCCTGATATGGGATGTAACAGGGATTAAACTGATAGGAATAGTACTAGTTAAGACACCACTCATATAGGGTGTCACAGCACATTGCTCTGTGCACGCGCAGTGCCCCAATTTGGGAGTAAGAGGACCGACCAAGCTGTTTTTTTTAATCTACCGGTTACTAAAATCAATTCAGTTTGGTGTATGAGAGTTTGGTCTGACAACTGTGTGTGGCGTTTCGAAATGTCAGCCTTATACAAATCACACATCTGTGAGGTGACTTGTTGAATCAGAAACCCTCCACTTACAGTTTACGCATCAGACACCCAGGAGTTAATCAAGTAGTCTTTTTATCCAGAGATTGTATTACAAGATATGCAGGGAATCCAGATAGTTAAAGAATTATGCCACTAATATTCTCCTTGATAAGAACATGAGATACACAGATTCACCACAGATTTTCCTCAGACTTACCTCAGAATTAGAGCACACAAAACAGCAATGCATGACAGGGTAAACAGGAAGTGGCTAGACTGAACCAACTAGAAGCAGAAACAGAGGGGGGAGGAGAAGAGAGGAGCATACCAATACACAATGCAAGATACTGAAACATAACACACCCCGTCTGGTATCGGTAGATACCACTATGTATATGTATACAATGGAATTGTATAAATAACAATGAATAATGTCAATAAACCTGAAAAGGAAGAACGCAATGAACATTTATTCAAACCAAAAAAGGATATATCTTCAATTCAGACCATAGAGCTGGTACTGGAAACAGTCTTAGAAGATGATGAGTATCTTTGGTAGAAGGGATCTCAACCTGGATGTTCTTTCCATCCGAATTGGAAACGACTTTAGTAATAAGTCCAGTAGGCCAGTCGAGACCATCAACTTGTTTGTCTCTTAACAGAACAAAATCTCCTTCCTTTATATTGGGCCTTGGTTCTTGCCACCTTCTGCGTTCTTGCTAGAGGCAGAGGTACTTTCTTATCCACCTTTTCCAGAACTGACTGGCGAGATGTTGTACCTGCTTCCACCGAAACTTATAAAGGTTGTGCTCTTTAAAAACACCAGATGGCACAGGAATATTTCCTATCTTTTCTGGTTTATTCTTGAGTGATCTTATATGCACCCCAGATGTGGATTTCTTCTTTTTTATTACAGGAGAGTGACTGTTGCTTTCATTAGAAGCTGAGCGATACTTGGTTCTCCTTGATCTTGCCAAAGATTTAGAATGTGACTTCTCCGTCTGTGTCACCAATTTAGAGCGAGAGCGCTTATTTTGTGAGGCTAATTTAGATGTAGATTGCTTTCGGTCTATGAATCGTGAACGCAAATGCTAATGTCTGCTTTTCACTTCTGAAATGGGATCTGTCTTTGTACGTACGGACTTGGGTTGATGACATGCAGTATTTGTCATGGACATTGGCAGTGAACTTTTCCCTGTGGTTTTCAAAAAAGGCTGAGCAATATGAAGGTCGTTTAAATAAGGCACGTTCAACTACTTCCGAGCCGCCGTATGTCTGCTCTAATCTCTCCCATGCGAGACGAAGGCCTTTGACTGGTTAGTAGATATGAACGGTTTTGAGTCTCTTAACACAGTTTGACGACCATGGACCTAGCCATCTAATTAGTAAATAGTGATGAGCGGCAGGGGCAATATTCGAATTAGCGATATTTCACGAATATTTGGGCGAATATTCGCCATATATTCGAAAATTCGCAAATTCATAATCTCCAGTCATTATTTTCTTTATTTGCGAAAATTGGCATAAAAAATTCGCATAAATTGAAATAGAAAATTCACATAAATTGAAATAAAAATTTGCATAAACTTGTATTTAAAAGGTATCTTTTAAATGCCAGTTTATGCAAATTTTTATGCAAATTTATGCGAATTTTTATGCGAATTTTTTATGTGAATTTTCGCTATCAGAAAATAATGACATTATTTTCTTGCTTGCGAAAATTTGCATATAAAAATTTGCATAAAAACGAATATTCGCAATTGCGAATATATTTTGCGATATTCTAAATATTCACAAATTCTCAAAGTGCCGATAGTCGCGATTAAAATTCGCAATTCGAAAATTCGTGATCAACACTATTAGTAAATCAAGTTCTTGTATAGGTGGTACACCAAGGGTTTGAACTGTTGTCTTGAAGGTGGCCTTCCAACTTCTATAGTTCTCTGGGTGATCATCAAAGTTCGTAAGGCTAGTACTGATGAGGTCCGTGAGAGTGAGGTACTTATATTTCTGATGCGTTATTTCTTTCCTGCATCATGGCGATGGGAACTTCTCCCTCGCTGGTGTTGTTGGCACCATCTGATGCCCTATGTTTGGGGGTTGGAAGATGGAATGGAGTGGCAGCTGGGTTGAGTGTAAGTGAAGGCTTCACATCTGGTAATGTTGGCGCCAGCGTCTTGGTTGCTATGTAACTAGTCTCAGGAGGTTTTAATGTGATTTGATGAGCTTGAAGCGGCTTGGTCTCTAATGGTGCCTGAAATACTGTGTAAGGTGCCACAGGTTTGAAAGAAAGAGAAATGTCCACTGGACTGAGGTCAACTGTATAGTTATCAGCTGCCTCATTTTCTACTCGCATGAGTTCAGCAGGCTGGCATGCAGAGCCCAAATCTTCTGGTGCAAATGCAATGACTTTGCGTTAGTCTAGGATGAATTGCAGGGTACAGCCATCTGAGTCATTAGACATCTTGGACATAGGATGATAAGCTTCTTCTTCTTCAGCAGCTTCTTCAAGAACTCTGAGTTCAGCCATTGCTGCTGCTTCTTCCCTTTCCTTCTGAAGGACCTCCAACTCAGCTTTGGCCTTGCTTTGGTCGCTTGCGCCTGAGCCTGTATAGCTCGAGATTGGGCTAGTATAGCTGCTTGATTAGCTTAGGATAGCGTTTGTGTCTCTGCGACTTGTGCCTTAATGGCTGCTTCCTTTCTAATGCAGTGAGCTTGTACCTTTGCTGCTTCCGCTTTTGCGCGTGCCAACACCAATGAGGTACTCAGCGAAGAGTGCTGTGAGCGAGACCTTAGCGATGAGGACTGAGCAATAGATTTCGAGGAACGGGATGAAGCCTTGGAGTGCCTTGACTTGACTGCCATAAATCTGTTATATCTTTCATCATTAAGTGCAGTGTGGGTCTTTAATTCTAGGATGAATTCCTCTAAGTTGAGACTTGATAACAGAGAAGAATATTTTTCAGACAGTCTATTATAACTATCATAGGTCGTATTTAAATTTGTACACATGGCCTTTAATTGATCTTCATTATAGCCTGATCCATGTGCTGCATCCATACATTGTTCAGTCTTTTCCCACAAACTGGACAAATTATCACATATCTCAATTTTGTCGGTTAAGAGGGCCTCTTTCATTTTCAATGAGGGTTTAAAAATCCTTCTAGCTGTGTCCTGCATTTCCATCTGTAACCACAGCAACCTCTAGTGGTGGTTCAGTCTTTTAATAGCCCACAGCAGGCAGACAATATTTACCTCAGAAAACAGACTGAATACAGTTCCTAGCCTGTATGAAACTGGAATTGCTAGAAGCTTCTGCGATCCAAGTGAATGCAGTACTGGGCAGTATAAGATATTACCTTACTACTGTAGCATAACGGACACAAATGATGATGGCTTATTACTTGGAGGAGGAGAATATTCTTTTCTTAGCGGGAGAAGGAGAGTACTAAGACAATTCTTTTACTGTGTCGTTTCAAAATGTCAGCCTTATACAAATCACGCATCTGTGAGGTGACTTGTTGAATCAGACATCCTCCACTTACAGTTTACGCATCAGACACCCAGGAGTTAATCAAGTAGTCTTTTAATCCGGAGATTGTATTACAAGATATGCAGGGAATCCAGATAGTAAAAGAATTATGCCACTAATATTCTCCTTGATAAGAACATGAGATACACAGATTCACCTCAGATTTTCCTCAGAATCACCTCAGAATTAGAGCACACAAAACAGCAATGCATGACAGGGTAAACAGGAAGTGGCTAGACTGAACCAACTAGAAGCAGAAACAGAGGGGGGAGGAGAAGAGAGCGTTTTTTTAACCATCTCCCCATTCGAAAAATCAATTCAATAAATGGACCCCAGATTGGGGACGTAACAGGGATTAAACTGATAAGAAGAGAACTACAGAAAATAACACTAATATCGGGTGTGAGAGTAAATTGCACAGTGCAGACGCAGTGACCGCTAGCTTATTACTTGGAGGAGGAGAATATTCTTTTCTTAGCGGGAGAAGGAGAGTACTAAGACAATTCTTTTACTGTGACGTTTCAAAATGTCAGCCTTATACAAATCACGCATCTGTGAGGTGACTTGTTGAATCAGACATCCTCCACTTACAGTTTACGCATCAGACACCCAGGAGTTAATCAAGTAGTCTTTTAATCCGGAGATTGTATTACAAGATATGCAGGGAATCCAGATGGTAAAAGAATTATGCCACTAATATTCTCCTTGATAAGAACATGAGATACACAGATTCACCTCAGATTCTCCTCAGAATCTCCTCAGAATTAGAGCACACAAAACAGCAATGCATGACAGGGTAAACAGGAAGTGGCTAGACTGAACCAACTAGAAGCAGAAACAGAGGGGGAGGAGAAGAGAGCGTTTTTAACCATCTCCCCATTCGAAAAATCAATTCAATAAATGGACCCCAGATTGGGGACGTAACAGGGATTAAACTGATAAGAAGAGAACTACAGAAAATAACACTAATATCGGGTGTGAGAGTAAATTGCACAGTGCAGACGCAGTGACCGCTAGCTTATTACTTGGAGGAGGAGAATATTCTTTTCTTAGCGGGAGAAGGAGAGTACTAAGACAATTCTTTTACTGTGACGTTTCAAAATGTCAGCCTTATACAAATCACGCATCTGTGAGGTGACTTGTTGAATCAGACATCCTCCACTTACAGTTTACGCATCAGACACCCAGGAGTTAATCAAGTAGTCTTTTAATCCGGAGATTGTATTACAAGATATGCAGGGAATCCAGATAGTAAAAGAATTATGCCACTAATATTCTCCTTGATAAGAACATGAGATACACAGATTCACCACAGATTTTCCTCAGAATCACCTCAGAATTAGAGCACACAAAACAGCAATGCATGACAGGGTAAACAGGAAGTGGCTAGACTGAACCAACTAGAAGCAGAAACAGAGGGGGGAGGAGAAGAGAGCGTTTTTTTAACCATCTCCCCATTCGAAAAATCAATTCAATAAATGGACCCCAGATTGGGGACGTAACAGGGATTAAACTGATGAGAAAAGAACTACAGAAAATAACACTAATATCGGGTGTGAGAGTAAATTGCACAGTGCAGACGCAGTGACCGTGGATTAAAACAAAGGGGAGGGAGCTAGCATTTTTTTAACCATTTCTCCGTTTGAAAAATCAATTAAATTCACCTTTTGGGGACCCTTGGTGTTGTACGTGGCTTGCTGGAGGAAGAAACCTTCAATGAAATCACCGGGACATGGCTAGCTTGTGCAAATGGGGAGTTTGCGGTTGTGCAAATAGACTGTTTGCGGTTGTTTGCGGTGCATTAAAAGGGGAGTTTGGTCTGTCAATGTCTGTGAAGCGGGCGTAGCCTTACACTACCTGATCGATACAACATCATACCTGATCGTATACACACACTGGATGTTTTAAACCATTTTGTTCAAAAAAATTTAGGATTGTTAGGTGATTTATTCCATGGGAATTTTGCCATGGATCCCCCTCCGGCATGCCACAGTCCAGGTGTAAGTCCCCTTAAAACAACTTTTCCATCACTACTGTGGCTAGAACGAGTCCCTGTGGGTTTTAAAATTCGCCTGCCTATTGAAGTCTATGGTGGTTCGCCCTTTCGATAGTTCGCGAACATTTGAGGAAATTTGCATTCGCGAACGGAAAATTTTAAGTTCGCAACATCTCTAGTGGACAGATGAGCTGAAACTGCTGAAGGGGAGAGGCGGAGTGGCGTGTGGTTGAGAGGGGGCAATGAGGAGCAGTGGTTGACGTGGCTGAAGATGCTGGACCAGGAGGAGGATAGGGGCTTTGAGTTTGTGTGCTGCTTGTACTCATGTGTTGATCCCATAGGCGTTAGTGATGTGAGATCATGTGCCTTCGCAAAGCAGTTGTACCTAGGTGGGTGTTGGACTTCCCACGACTCAGTTTCTTTTGGCACAGGTTGCAAATGGCATCGCTGTTATCAGAGGCAGACACACAAAAAAAATGCCACACTGCTGAGCTTTGCAATGATGGCATTCTGGTGGTGTCAACAGCATGCGTTGATTGGCGTGCTGTCTGGCTGACCCCGGGTGCCGATACATGCTGTCTGACTGTGCCACTAGCTCCTTGCGACAACCTCCCTCTGCTTCCAACTCGTCTTTTCCTCCTCTCTGTCTCCCCATCTGAACTTTCCCCTTGTTCTTCTTCTCTTCGAGTGGGAACCCACGTGACATCCACGGACACATCGTCATCATCAACCGCTTCACTTGTATCTGACAACTCAGCAAAGAAAGCAGCAGCAGGTACAACATCATCATAATCACACCGTATGTCCATGTGTGTAATGCTGCCTGACTGAGACATATCCCTGTTATCTACATCCTCTGGCAATAATGGTTGCACATCACTCATTTCTTTCAAACTGATGTGTAAATAACTCCGCTGACAGATCAAGTGAAGCGGCTGTGGTGCTAGTGTTGGTGGTGGCGGCGGGCGAGTGGTAACTTGAGAGGTGCCCGAAGCTGAGCAGTAGGAGGAAGGTGCGTCAAGGTCCAGAGCGGAAACTGTAGAAGATTGGGTGTGCTGTGTAAGCCAATCAACTATGTCCTCAGAATTTTTCAAGTTCAGGGTACATGGCTTCTGAACACTGGGCATTATTCTAGGGCCAAAGGAAATCACAGCACCACGACCACGACGGCCCCTGTGGAGTGGCCTGCCTCTGCCTGTCATTTTTTTTATTAGTGGTACTATGTGTGCAAGGTACTGTGGCACCCTATATGAGTGGTGGGCAGTGGGCAGAGTACAGTCAGCGGGCCTGACACACACTGGCAGGCAACTGCAATTATATTACAGAGGAAAAATGAAATTACTTTTTTATCTGCAAGGTACTGTGCCACACTATATGAGTGGTGTGCACACAGTACAGTCTGTGGGCCTGTGCCCTCTCACACACGGGCAGGCAACTGCAATATATATGTAGAAAAAAATAATAAAAGCAGACTGATGTACCAGCCCTTTTTGGGGTGCTGTCAGGACGTTGTCCTTAAAGCAGATGAGTCTTTGAGGACTGGAGTGGACACAGAACACTGGCCTAGCTAACGATTTCCCTATTAATTCAGCAGCAGCAGCACTCTCCCTGCTCTAACTTACACTGCAGCTTCAGAATGAATCTAAGATGGCTGCCGTCCTTGCTTTTTTTTAGGAGGTGGGAGGGTCTGGGAGGAAGGGTACGCTGATTGGCTGGAATGTGTCTGCTGACTGTGAGGTACAGGGTCAAAGTCTGCTCAATGATGACGTATAGGTGGCGGACCGAACATCGCATATGTTCGCCCGCCGCTGCGAACGCGAACAAGCAATGTTCGCTGGGAACTGTTTGCCGGCGAATAGTTCGGGACATCTCTACCCAGATATAGACTTCAAAACTGAGACATGTGGATCTTATAAAGGAAATAGGTTCTTGTCCATAACTAAAGACAATGGCCCTGATTTATCATGCCTTCGCTCCAGAATTCTAGCATAAAAAATTTTGCTCAAATATTTTTGAATTTTTACACCAGCCACTTCAGTTTTGGAATATAGGTGGGAAAGTGGTGTGGTTAGCTATGTTAATGAGTTTCACTCCAGATTTATCATTGAGACTTTTTAAAAAAAGTCACATCGCCACTCCAGTAGGAGGGTGGAGTAGAAAAACTGAAGTAGCTTTACAAGTGTTAGGTTTAAGGATAAGACACATTTATCAAGTGTTACCATATTTTTCTCCCTGTAAGACGCATCTTGGCCCATAAGACGCACCTAGGTTTTTGGGGAGGAAAATAAGAAAAAAAATTTTTTTAACCAAAATGTGTGCTTTTGGTGGGTTCTGAACTAATGGTGGTCTGTGAATGGCCCTATTATGGGGGATCTGTGGATGGCACTATTATGGGGGATCTGTGGATGGCGAACAGTTATGGGGGATCTGTGGATGGCACTATTATGGGGATCTGTGGATGACGCACTGTTATGGGGGATCTGTTGATGACGCACTGTTATGGGGGGATCTGCAAAAGACATTGTTATGGGGGATCTGTGGATGGCACTGTTATGGGGGATCTGTGGATGGCACTGTTATGGGGGATCGGTGAATGGCATCCACAGATCCCTCATCCTATGACAGTGCCATCCACAGACCCCCACCCCATAACAGTGCCAATCACATACCCCCCACCCCTTAACAGTGCCTTTCACAGACCCCCCACCCCTTAACAGTGTCATCCACAGATCCCCCATTGCCACTCCAGTGCTGCACTATAGAAATATAAAATGTCTAATTTAAATCAAAATCATTAAAGCTGCCCCCTCAGTTGTATATCATTCTATCTACTCACAATAGCTTTTTGTACAATGCAGGCAGGGCAGGCAGGGCAGGCGGGCGAGCGGCAGCGTGACTCACTGATGTCACGTGCCTGCTCCGCCTACTTTATGAATGAAGCAGCCCGCCCGGCCTGCCTGTGTTATACAAAAAGCTATTGTGAGTAGATAGAATGATAAACAACTGAGGGGGCAGGTTTAATGATTTTGATTCAAATTAGACATTTTATAACTATATAGTGCAGCACTGGAGCGGCGGGCCGGAACACAGTAAACGTATCGGCCCCGCCGCAATTGCCGGTCCCCAGCTCCTCCTCCCAGTCCCTCCCCACTCATACATTGCAGGCTGCGATGTAAAAATGTCAGCATTCACCCCATAAGACACAGGGGCATTCCCCCCCCCTATTTTTTTGGGGGAAAAAGTGTGTCTTATGTGGCAAAAAATACGGTAAATGTGGCATAAAGTATACCTACCGACTGAAGTGAAACTTAATTCAGATATTACCCGCATGATAACTTCCCCCATTTACTTTTCCCAACTGGTACAGGATCTGAATAGAGGGACAGTTATACTCGACCTACATTAACCAACAGACCTCACAGAGCAACAGTCGTGTAGGTACACCTGGAAAATAGTGACCATAATATAATAATCTTCCAATTGTTGCTTTAAAGAGTGAGTGTTTCTTTTTTCAGGTTGGCACAAAAACTCTGCAGTTCTGACTGCACTAAATGGGACAATGCCCTCAAAAATAAAAATACAGCCACAAAATGTGATATCTTTAACTTCTTACCGACCGCCTAACGCAGGATTGCGTCCTGCGGGCGGTCGGTCTGTTCCTCTTTGACGCGCGGGCGCGTCATCTCGCGAGAGGCGAGATTTCCTGTGAACGCGCGCACGCGCGTGCGCGCGTTCATTGGATCGCGTCGGGGAGAAGGTAAACTACAGCCTGCCAGCGCTGATCGTGCGCTGGCAGGCTGTAGAAGTTAAAAAAAATGGCATATTAGACGCTGTTTTGTTAACAGCGTCTGATATGCTTGCTGATCGTTCCTTTGGTGGTCCCTTTGCTTGGGACCACCAAAGGAAACTTTATAAGTGCACCAATCACCACACAGACCCCCATCCATCCCCCACCCCCGTCACTGATTAACCCTGATTAACCCCTGATTAACCCCAATCACCCCATGTCACCCCCCTGACACTAATTACCCCCCTGTAAGGCTCATTCAGACGTCCGTATGTGTTTTGCGGATCCATGGATCCGCGGATCCGCAAAACACGGACACCGGCAATGTGCTTTCCGCATTTTGCGGATCCGCACATTGCCAGAACTATATAGAAAATGCCTTTTCTTGTCCGCAATTGCGGACAAGAATAGGACATGCTCTATCTTTTGCGGAGCTGTTGTGGCCGCAGCTCCGCAAATGCTGATGCGGCGAGCGCATAGTGTGCTCTCCGCGTCACCGCCAGCCCCATTCACACTGAATGGGTCCGCATCTATTCCGCAGAATTGCGGAATAGATGCTGGACATTCTTAGCGGATGTGAATGGGGCCTTACTACTTTTTTGCACATTTTTGGCAGAGATTTATTCATCCACATTGATCGATGCGAATGAGGAAATCTGTGCCGTTTTTTTTTTTGCACATTTTTGGGCAGAGATTTTTTCATCCACATTGATCGATGCGAATGAGGAAATCTGTGCCGTTCATTTTTTTTCTTTTTTCAGCCCAGAGGCAGAACGGGAAAAAAAATCTCATTACCCGTATGCTCAATATAAGGAGAATCGCAGAAACTCCTAATGCTGGCCATACGTGTAATGATTGCGGAGACCCTAAAATGCCAGAGCAGTACAAAAACCTCACATGTGACCCCATTTTAGAAAGAAGACACCCCAAGGTATTTCGTGAAGGGTATGGTGAGTTCATGCAAAATTTTATTTTTTGTCACAAGTTAGTGGAATATGAGACTGTAAAAAAAAAAAAAAAAAAAAATCTATTTCCGCTAACTTGTGCCAATTTTTTTTTTTCTGTGAACTCGCCATACCCCTCACAGAATACCTTGGGGTGTCTTCTTTCCACAATGGGGTCACTTGTGGTTTTTTTATACTGTCCTGGCATTTTAGGGGCCCTAAAGCGTGAGAATCCTAATGCATAAAAATGGCCTGTGAAATCCTAAAGGTACTCATTGTTTTTAGGGCCCCTTTGCGCATCTTGGCTGCAAAAAAGTGTCACTCATGTGGTATTGCCGTACTCAGGAGAAGTAGGGCAATGTGTTTTGGGGTGTATTTTTACATATACCCATACTGTGTGTGAGAAATATCACTGTAAACGACAACTTTTTAAATTTTTTTATTCAAAGTTGTCAATTTACAGAGATATTTCTCACCCAGCATGGGTATATGTAAAATACACCCTAAACACATTGCCCTACTTCTCCTAGTACGGCGACTACATGTGTGCCACTTTTGCAGCCTGAGTGCAAAGGGCCAAATTCCAACGAGTACCTTTAGCTTTTACATGGCTGCTCACAATTAGCCCCACCCAAAATGCCAGAACAGTACAAACACCCCACAAATGACCCCATTTTGGAAAGAAGACACCCCAAGGTATTCGCTGAGGGGCATAGTGGGTCCATGAAAAATTGAACTTTTTGTCAAAAGTTAGCAGAAAGGGAGACTTTATGAGAAAAAACAATAAAAAATCAATTTCCGCTAACTTGTGCCAAAAAAAAAAATCTTCTATGAACTCGCCATGCCCCTCACAGAATACCTTGGGGTGTCTTTTTTCCAAAATGGGGTCACATGTGGGGTATTTATACTGCCCTGGCAATTTAGGGGCCCTAAAGCGTGAGAAGAAAAATGCGTAAAAATGCCCTCCTAAAAGGTACTCATTGGTTTTAGGGCCCCTTTGCGCATCTTGGCTGCAAAAAAATGTGTGACTCATGTGGTATCGCCGTACTCAGGAGAAGTAGGGCAATGTGTTTTGGGGTGTATTTTTACATATACCCATGCTGGGTGAGAGAAATATCTCTGTAAATTGACAACTTTGAATAAAATAAATTATAAAAGTTGACATTTACAGACGATATTTCTCTCACGCCAACATGGGTATATGTAAAAATACACCCCAAAACACATTGCCCTACTTCTCCTGAGTACGGCGATACCACATAAGTGACACTTTTTGCAGCCTGGGTGCGCAAAGGGGCCCAAATTCCAACGAGTACCTTTAGGTTTTACATGGCGGCTCACAATTTAGCCCCGCCCAAAATGCCAGAACAGTAAACACACCTCACAAATGACCCCATTTCGGAAAGTAGACACCCTGAGGTATTCACTGAGGGGCATAGTGAGTCCGTCTGAGATTTATTTATTTTTTTGCCAGAAGTTAGCAGAAATTGAAACTTTTTTATTTATTTTTTCTCAGAAAGTGTCATTTTCCGCTAACTTGTGAAAAAAAATGAAATGATAAATGAACTCACCATGCCCCTCCGCGAATACTTTGGGGTGTCTTCTTTCTAAAATGGTGTCATTTGGGGGGTATTTATACTTTCCTGGCATTCTAGCACCTGAAGAAACATGACAGGCGCTCAGAAAGTCAGAGCTGCTTCAAAATGCCGAAATTCACTTTTTTGCACCATAGTTGGAAACGCTATAACTTTTACCCAAACCAATAAATATACACTTATTGGACTTTTTTTTTTATCAAAGACATGTAGAACAATAAATTTAGAGAAAAATTTATATAGAAATTTAGTTTTTTTTTTTTAAATTTACAACAGAAAGTGAAAAATGTCATTTTTTTGCAAAAATTTCGGTCATTTTTGATTAATAGCAAAAAAAGTAAAAATGTCAGCAGCAATGAAATACCACCAAATGAAAGCTCTATTAGTGAGAAGAAAAGGAGGTAAAATTCATGTGGGTGGTGAGTTGTATGACGGAGCAATAAACGGTGAAAGTAGTGTAATGTGGAATTGTAAAAAGTGGCCTGGTCATTAAGGGTGTTTAAGCTAGGGGGGCTAAAGTGGTTAAAGGCATCTTAAACTCACATTGTAAGAAGTACATACCTTATGGAAATAAAAGGGTTATGACCAAAAAGGTTCAACCTTTTAAACAGTTGTTAAAACTAGCTGAGAGGCCTTTGTTGGGGTCTGGGGGGTACTCTTTCTTATTACAGAGAAAAATATGTGTATGTGTGGGCTCATTTTTTTGCTAATAACATTTTGGGATTTGTATGACTTTTGATCACTTTTAATTCAATCTTTTGTAAAGAATTTAATCAAGAAACAAAGCCCCAAATCTCTCACTTTTTTTAGACTTGCACTGTACTGCACTTTGCCATTCTTTGCCATTCTGGGGTAAATAACATATTGGGCACTTCTCATATGGCATCCAATTGAACATGCCATATTGTTTTTCTCTCATTTGGCTACATACAGAATATGTCATGATATGTGTGAAATCAAAAGGCATATGGAAGTATTGTCCAGTAAAGGCTTTATGTATCTCTGTGGGTTCCCTATTAAGTCTTTATAATACATAGCCCTACTATGACTGTGTTCATAAGCACTTATGAAGAACTGAGTTTTTTTTTATGTGTAGCATTGTCTTGTTTGATTCTGAATCCAAACAATGCAAAATGCCCCATTTCTATCCATTCACCATTGTTTAGCAGCATTAAGAATCTTGGCAAATGTGCTAGCTTAAACTGGCAGCAATTACTAAGCTTTTTAGCTTTTGTGTGTACCCATCAGAATATTAAATAAATTATTTCCTGCTATGTTTTGCTTATTTATTTATTGATTTCTTTTACAACATAAAATGTCATACTGAAGACATTGCTGTACAGAGGATAAAATGGTGAAGGCACACTCGTAATAAACATACTTAACAGAAAGCAAAACTCCCATCAGAACCCAGAAGGCAATGATTTAATTAATTTTGTTTTCTGTTCTTACACGTGAGAGCAGATGAGCAGTGTGATAGATGTATGATGAATGCAGGGAAGACTGAGCACGTTTTATGGCACCTTTTATCTATTGATGGAAAAGTAAATTATATTCTTTCTGAGTTCATAACTAGATTGCAGAGCAGATGTGGCAGCATTTTTAAAGCAGATTCCTTAAATGACCTCTTTATTGGTAGATAAACATACATTGGGTCAAATTTTGTTGTGTAAGCGCTAAAGGAAAAATTAAATAAAGCTATTGTAAAATAAATGACAAAAACTGCAGCAATAATGATTTTTTTTTTCCTGTGACCTACTGTTTGCCATTTAGTTTAGGTTTTTAGTTTATTAGGGTTCATTCACACGTCCGCAATTCTGTTCCGCATTTTGCGGAACGGAATTGTAGACCCATTCATTTCAATGGGGACAGACGATGTCCTGCCCGGGTCCGCAATTGCAGATGTCCTATTCTTGTCCGCAATTGCGAACAAGAAAAGGCATTTTCTATATAATGCCGGCGATGTGCGGTCCGCAAATTGCGGAACGCACATAGCCGATGTCCGTGTTTGCGGATCTGTGTTTTACTTCTTGCCCTAAGAAGCCATCACAGCCATGCCTACTAATGGCATGGCTGTGATTGGCCAAGTGCAGCATGTGATCCAGCCTCTATTTAAGCTGGAGTCACGTAGCGCTGCACGCCACTCTGCTCTGATTAGTGTAGGAATAGGATGCAGCTGCTGTGAGGGCGAGATTAGGCAGGGAAGACTCAGCAAAACCACTTAATGAAGTGATCGATCTACATCTGTGAATCATTCAACTTCTGTTAGTTTATTGTTCACTGGTTTTTAGGCCGCCCAGAGCGTTTTTTTGTCACTTTTTTCTGGGGTGATCGGCGGCCATTTAGTGACCTTTTGGTGCACCAGCACATGTTTTCAGCTGCCACCAAGTTCAAAATACATTTTTGGGTTCACTAGTAGGCTTTTTTTTGCAATATCCTACATCAGGGGTTGTGCTTACTGTCACTGAAGAACGGAAACGAAAGTGACTCCTAAAAATATTCTTTATTAGTGTTATTTAAAATTGTTACCCATCTAATGTAGGAAATCTCCCTAACAACTTATAAAAGAGGAAGGGTAGTATAGGGGGCGGCTACAGTGGGACTGATGATTATGGGTAGTGAAGAGAACTATCCCTATCACTCACCCTATCTTGTCTCAGCCCGAGGGCAACCCCTGGTGGTGGGGACCCCCCGTCCTCGTACCTAGCCTCCTTGCCCTGTAATACACCCTTATTCCTCCGGTTGTACTATACCCTATTCACAATCCCAACAATACCCAACAGTATCCCAAAATACCAATCCCCTAAATCTGGTGTTCCAGCTGTGGCTGGCTAAGTTTAATACTGTCCGTCAAAGGATAGATTTTTTTCTGTTGCCAAATTTTTCAATTGCTAAAATACCAATCCCCTAAGGCCCCTTTCACACGGGCGTGATTTCCGTGCGGGTGCAATGCGTGAGGTGAACGCATTGCACCCGCACTGAATCCTGACCCATTCATTTTAATGGGGCTGTGTACATGAGCGGTGATTTTTCCGCATCAATTTTGTGTCTCGTGAAAATCGCAGCATGCTCTATATTCTGCGTTTTTCATGCAACGCAGGCCCCATAGAAGTGAATGGGGCTGCGTAAAAATCGCAAGCATCTGCAAGCAAGTGCGGATGCGGTGCGATTTTCCAGCATGATTGCTAGGAGACGATCGTGATGGGGACCCGATCTTTATTATTTTCCCTTATAAAATAGTTACAAAGGAAAATAATAGCATTCTTAATAGAGAATGCAAAATAAAAAGGGCAATAGAGGGTTAAAAATAATAAAAAAAAACTAAATCAACCCCTCCATTTGATCGCCTAGCTGCCAGTTACCGGTCTCCTGTTCTGTCTTCAGCCAGGAAGGGAGTAAAGGACCTTCAGTGACGTCACTGAGTCACATGGTCCAATCACCTGCTTCCATCATGGAAGCAGGTGATTGGACCATGTGACCCAGTGACGTCACTGAAGGTCCTTCAGCCCCTGCCCAGCTGAATACAGAACAGAACATGGGCAGCTACACAATCAAATGGAATAGGTGAGTTTATTTTTTTATTATTTTTAACCCTCTATTGCCTTTTTTACTTTGCATTTCACTAACATGGTTGAACAGTACATCTGCACACCCCTCCACGTACTGACTGATGGTTCGGCCCCATTCAACTTCTGGGTCTCCAAATTGTCCACGTGGCCAGAGATAGCATTTTGTCTGAACGTGTATTCAGAACAGCAGGGGGCGTCATTACTGACAAACACAGCCGCCTGTCCACAGCCAACGTGGACAAGCAGACGTTCATAAAAATGAACCAGGCATGGATCCCACAGGACCTGTCCCTCCCTTGTGCAGAATAGACATTTATAACTGCCTCCCCCTCAACCATGTATTCTTGTACTACGGGGAAATTCTTTATTGAATCCTCATTTTTTTTTAACTTTACCATGATCTTGCGGTGCAACCCAAAGTTGAATGAACCTCTCCTCAATCTGGGCGCCGGGGCCTAAATAACTGAAAGTGGCCTGTTACAATGGTGGGTGACATGAAGCCTGAACCTCTGCCATGCGACCTCTCTCCTCTGTCTGGGTGCCGTGGGCTAAGTATCTGGAAGTGGCCATCTCTAGTGGTGGTTGATATGAAGCTTGATTCTGTGCTATGGGAACTCTCTCCTTTGTCTGGGTGCTGGGACCTAAATAACTGAAAGTGGCCTTCTCCAGTGGTGGATGATATTACGCATCATTCTCTGCTGTGGGACCTCTCTCCTCTGTATGGGTGCTGGGGCCAAAATAACTGAAAGTGGCCTTCTCCAGTGGTGGGTGATATGACGCATGATTATCTGCTGTGGGACCTCTCTCCTCTGTCTGGTTGCTGGGGCCTAAATAACTGAAAGTGGCCTTCTCCAGTGGTGGGTGAAATGACGCATGATTATCTGCTGTGGGACCTCTCTCCTCTGTCTGGGTGCTGGGGCCTAAATAACTAAAAGTGGCCTTCTCCAGTGGTGGGTGATATGACGCCTTATACCTTGCTGTGGGACCTCTCTACTCTGTCTGGGTGCTGGGGCCTAAATAACTGAAAGTGGCCTTCTCCAGTGGTGGGTAATATGACGCATGATTCTCTTCTGTGGGACCTCTCTCCTCTGTCTGGGTGCTGGGCCCTAAATAACTGAAAGTGGCCTTCTCCAGTGGAGGGTGATATGACGCCTTATTCCTTGCTGTGGGACCTCTCTCCTCTGTCTGGGTGCTGGGGCCTAAATAAATCAAAGTGGCCTTCTCCAGTGGTAGGTGATATGATGCCTTATTCCTTGCTGTGGGACCTCTCTCCTCTGTCTGGGTGCTGGGGCCTAAATAACTGAAAGTGGCCTTCTCCAGTGGTGGGTAATATGACGCATGATTCTCTGCTGTGGGACCTCTCTGCTTTGTCTGGGTGCTGGGGCCTAAATAACTGAAAGTGGCCTTCTCCAGTGGCTGGTGATATGACGCATGATTTTCTGCTGTGGGACCTCTCTCCTCTGTCTGGGTGCTGGGGCCTAAATAAATCAAAGTGGCCTTCTCCAGTGGTAGGTGATATGATGCCTTATTCCTTGCTGTGTGACCTCTCTCCTCTGTCTGGGTGCTGGGGCCTAAATAACTGAAAATGGCCTTCTCCAGTGGTGGGTGATATGACGCCTTATTTTTTGCTGTGGGACCTCTCTCCTCTGTCTGGGTGCTGAGCGCTAAATAACTGAAAGTGGCCTTCTCCAGTGGCGGGTGATATGACGCATGATTTTCTGCTGTGGGACCTCTCTCCTCTGTCTGGGTGCTGGGGCCTAAATAACTGAAAATGGCCTTCTCCAGTGGTTGGTAATATGACGCATAATTCTTTGCTGTGGGACCTCTCTCCTCTGTCTGGGTGCTGGGGCCTAAATAACTGAAAGTGGCCTTCTCCAGTGGTGGGTGAAATGACGCATGAATTTCTGCTGTGGGACCTCTCTCCTCTGTCTGGGTGATGGGGCCTAAATAACTGAAAGTGGCCTTCTCCAGTGTTGGGTAATATGACGCATAATTTTTTGCTGTGGGACCTCTCTCCTTTGTCTGGGTGCTGGGGCCTAAATAACTGACAGTGGCCCTCTCCAGTGGCGGTTGATATGATGCATAATTTTCTGTTGTGGCACCTCTCTCCTCTGTCTGGGTGCTGGGGCCTAAATAACTGAAAGTGGCCTTCTCCAGTGGCGGGTAATATGACGCATGATTCTCTGCTGTGGGACCTCTCTCCTCTGTCTGGGTGCTGGGGCCTAAATAACTGAAAGTGGCCTTCTCCAGTGGTGGGTAATATGACGAATGATTCTCTGCTGTGGGACCTCTCTCCTCTGTCTAGGTGCTGGGCCCTAAATAACTGAAAGTGGCCTTCTCCAGTGGTGGGTGATATGACGCCATATTCCTTGCTGTGGGACCTCTCTCCTCTGTCTGGGTGCTGGGGCCTAAATAACTGAAAGTGCCTTCTCCAGTGGTGGGTGATATGACGCATGATTCTCTGCTGTGGGACCTCTATCCTCTGTCTGGGTGCTGGGGCCTAAATAAATCAAAGTGGCCTTCTCCAGTGGTGGGTGATATGACGCATGATTCTCCGCTGTGGGACCTCTCTCCTCTGTCTGGGTGCTGGGGCCTAAATAACTGAAAGTGGCCTTCTCCAGTGGTGGGTAATATGACGCATGATTCTCTGCTGTGGGACCTCTCTCCTCTGTCTGGGTGCTGGGGCCTAAATAACTTAAAGTGGCCTTCTCCAGTGGTGGGTAATATGACGCATGATTCTCTGCTGTGGGACCTCTCTCCTCTGTCTGGGTGCTGGGCCCTAAATAACTGAAAGTGGCCTTCTCCAGTGGAGGGTGATATGACGCCTTATTCCTTGCTGTGGGACCTCTCTCCTCTGTCTGGGTGCTGGGGCCTAAATAAATCAAAGTGGCCTTCTCCAGTGGTAGGTGATATGATGCCTTATTCCTTGCTGTGGGACCTCTCTCCTCTGTCTGGGTGCTGGGGCCTAAATAACTGAAAGTGGCCTTCTCCAGTGGTGGGTAATATGACGCATGATTCTCTGCTGTGGGACCTCTCTGCTTTGTCTGGGTGCTGGGGCCTAAATAACTGAAAGTGGCCTTCTCCAGTGGCTGGTGATATGACGCATGATTTTCTGCTGTGGGACCTCTCTCCTCTGTCTGGGTGCTGGGGCCTAAATAAATCAAAGTGGCCTTCTCCAGTGGTAGGTGATATGATGCCTTATTCCTTGCTGTGTGACCTCTCTCCTCTGTCTGGGTGCTGGGGCCTAAATAACTGAAAATGGCCTTCTCCAGTGGTGGGTGATATGACGCCTTATTTTTTGCTGTGGGACCTCTCTCCTCTGTCTGGGTGCTGAGCGCTAAATAACTGAAAGTGGCCTTCTCCAGTGGCGGGTGATATGACGCATGATTTTCTGCTGTGGGACCTCTCTCTTCTGTCTGGGTGCTGGGGCCTAAATAACTGAAAATGGCCTTCTCCAGTGGTGGGTGATATGACGCATGATTCTCTGCTGTGGGACCTCTCTCCTCTGTCTGGGTGCTGGGCCCTAAATAACTGAAAGTGGCCTTCTCCAGTGGTGGGTGATATGACGACTTATTCCTTGCTGTGGGACCTCTCTCCTCTGTCTGGGTGCTGGGGCCTAAATAACTGAAAGTGGCCCTCTCCAGTGGCGGGTGATATGACGCATAATTTTCTGCTGTGGCACCTCTCTCCTCTGTCTGGGTGCTGGGGCCTAAATAACTGACAGTGGCCTTCTCCAGTGGCGGGTAATATTACGCATGATTCTCTGCTGTGGGACCTCTCTCCTCTGTCTGGGTGCTGGGGCCTAAATAACTGAAAGTGGCCTTCTCCAGTGTTGGGTAATATGACACATGATTCTCTGCTGTGGGACCTCTATCCTCTGTCTGGGTGCTGGGCCCTAAATAACTGAAAGTGGCCTTCTCTAGTGGTAGGTGATATGACGACTTATTCCTTGCTGTGGGACCTCTCTCTTCTGTCTGGGTGCTGGGGCCTAAATAACTGAAAGTGGCCTTCTCCAGTGGCGGGTGATATGACGCATGATTTTCTGCTGTGTTACCTCTCTCCTCTGTCTGGGTGCTGGATCCTAAATAACTGAAAGTGGCCTTCTCCAGTGGTGGGTGAAATGACGCATGATTCTCTGCTGTGGGACGTCTCTCCTCTGTCTGGGTGCTGGGGCCTAAATAAATCAAAGTGGCCTTCTCCAGTGGTAGGTGATATGATGCCTTATTCCTTGCTGTGGGACCTCTCTCCTCTGTATGGGTGCTGGAGCCTAAATAACTGAAAATGGCCTTCTCCAGTGGTGGGTAATATGACGCATGATTATTTGCTGTGGGACCTCTCTCCTCTGTCTGGTTGCTGGGGCCTAAATGACTGTAAGTGGCCTTCTCCAGTGGTGGGTAATATGACACATGATTCTCTGCGGTGGGACCTTTCTCCTCTGTCTGGGTGCTGGGGCCTAAATAACTGAAAGTGGCCTTCTCCAGTGGTGGGTGAAATGATGCATGATTCTCTGCTGTGGGACCTCTCTCCTCTGTCTGGGTGCTGGGCCCTAAATAACTGAAAGTGGCCTTCTCCAGTGGTGGGTGAAATGACGCATGATTTTCTGCTGTGGGACCTCTCTCCTCTGTCTGGGTGCTGGGGCCTAAATAACTGAAAGTGGCCTTCTCCAGTGGTGGGTGATATTGCGCCTTATTCCTTGCTGTGGGACCTCTCTCCTCTATCTGGGAGCTGGGGCCTAAATAACTGAAAATGGCCTTCTCCAGTGGTGGGTGATATGACGCATGATTCTCTGCTGTGGGACCTCTCTCCTCTATCTGGGAGCTGGGGCCTAAATAACTGAAAGTGGCCTTCTCCAGTGGCGGGTAATATTACGCATGATTCTCTGCTGTGGGACCTCTCTCCTCTGTCTGGGTGCTGGGGCCTAAATAAATCAAAGTGGCCTTCTCCAGTGGTAGGTGATATGATGCCTTATTCCTTGCTGTGGGACCTCTCTCCTCTGTATGGGTGCTGGGGCCTAAATAACTGAAAATGGCCTTCTCCAGTGGAGGGTAATATGACGCATGATTCTCTGCTGTGGGACCTCTCTCCTCTGTCTGGGTGCTGGGCCCTAAATAACTGAAAGTGGCCTTCTCCAGTGGTGGGTGAAATGACGCATGATTTTCTGCTGTGGGACCTCTCTCCTCTGTCTGGGTGCTGGGGGCCTAAATAACTGAAAGTGGCCTTCTCCAGTGGTGGGTGATATTGCGCCTTATTCCTTGCTGTGGGACCTCTCTCCTCTATCTGGGAGCTGGGGCCTAAATAACTGAAAATGGCCTTCTCCAGTGGTGGGTGATATGACGCATGATTCTCTGCTGTGGGACCTCTCTCCTCTATCTGGGAGCTGGGGCCTAAATAACTGAAAGTGGCCTTCTCCAGTGGCGGGTAATATTACGCATGATTCTCTGCTGTGGGACCTCTCTCCTCTGTCTGGGTGCTGGGGCCTAAATAAATCAAAGTGGCCTTCTCCAGTGGTAGGTGATATGATGCCTTATTCCTTGCTGTGGGACCTCTCTCCTCTGTATGGGTGCTGGGGCCTAAATAACTGAAAATGGCCTTCTCCAGTGGTGGGTAATATGACGCATGATTATTTGCTGTGGGACCTCTCTCCTCTGTCTGGTTGCTGGGGCCTAAATGACTGTAAGTGGCCTTCTCCAGTGGTGGGTAATATGACACATGATTCTCTGCGGTGGGACCTTTCTCCTCTGTCTGGGTGCTGGGGCCTAAATAACTTAAAGTGGCCTTCTCCAGTGGTGGGTGAAATGATGCATGATTCTCTGCTGTGGGACCTCTCTCATCTGTCTGGGTGCTGGGGGCCTAAATAACTGAAAGTGGCCTTCTCCAGTGGTGGGTGAAATGACGCATGATTTTCTGCTGTGGGACCTCTCTCCTCTGTCTGGGTGCTGGGGGCCTAAATAACTGAAAGTGGCCTTCTCCAGTGGTGGGTGATATTGCGCCTTATTCCTTGCTGTGGGACCTCTCTCCTCTATCTGGGAGCTGGGGCCTAAATAACTGAAAATGGCCTTCTCCAGTGGTGGGTGATATGACGCATGATTCTCTGCTGTGGGACCTCTCTCCTCTGTCTGGGTGCTGGGGCCTAAATAACTGAAAGTGGCCTTCTCCAGTGGCGGGTAATATTACGCATGATTCTCTGCTGTGGGACCTCTCTCCTCTGTCTGGGTGCTGGGGCCTAAATAACTGAAAGTGGCCCTCTCCAGTGGCGGGTGATATGATGCATAATTTTCTGCTGTGGCACCTCTCTCCTCTGTCTGGGTGCTGGGGCCTAAATAACTGAAAGTGGCCTTCTCCAGTGGCGGGTAATATGACGCATGATTCTCTGCTGTGGGACCTCTCTCCTCTGTCTGGGTGCTGGGGCCTAAATAACTGAAAGTGGCCTTCTCCAGTGTTGATTGATATGACACATGATTCTCTGCTGTGGGACCTCTCTCCTCTGTCTGGGTGCTGGGCCCTAAATAACTGAAAGTGGCCGTCTCCAGTGGTAGGTGATATGATGACTTATTCCTTGCTGTGGGACCTCTCTCCTCTGTATGGGTGCTGGGGCCTAAATAACTGAAAGTGGCCTTCTCCAGTGGCTGGGTGATATGACGCATGATTTTCTGCTGTGGGACCTCTCTCCTCTGTCTGGGTGCTGGGGCCTAAATAACTGAAAGTGGCCTTCTCCAGTGGTGGGTGATATGACACATGATTCTCTGCTGTGGGACCTCTCTCCTCTGTCTGGGTGCTGGGCCCTAAATAACTGAAAGTGGCCTTCTCCAGTGGTAGGTGATATGATGACTTATTCCTTACTGTGGGACCTCTCTCTTCTGTCTGGGAGCTGGGGCCTAAATAACTGAAAGTGGCCTTCTCCAGTGGCTGGTGATATGACGCATGATTTTCTGCTGTGGGACCTCTCTCCTCTGTCTGGGTGCTGGAGCCTAAATAACTGAAAGTGGCCTTCTCCAGTGGTGGGTGAAATGACGCATGATTCTCTGCTGTGGGACCTCTCTCCTCTGTCTGGGCGCTGGGGCCAAAATAAATCAAAGTGGCCTTCTCCAGTGGTAGGTGATATGTTGCCTTATTCCTTGCTGTGGGACCTCTCTCCTCTGTATGGGTGCTGGGGCCTAAATAACTGAAAATGGCCTTCTCCAGTGGTGGGTAATATGACGCATGATTCTTTGCTGTGGGACCTCTCTCCTCTGCCTGGTTGCTGGGGCCTAAATGACTGTAAGTGGCCTTCTCCAGTGGTGGGTAATATGACGCATGATTCTCTGCTGTGGGACCTATCTCCTCTGTCTGGGTGCTGGGGCCTAAATAAATCAAAGTGGCCTTCTCCAGTGGTAGGTGATATGATGCCTTATTCCTTGCTGTGGGACCTCTCTCCTCTGTATGGGTGCTGGGGCCTAAATAACTGAAAATGGCCTTCTCCAGTGGTGGGTAATATGACGCATGATTATTTGCTGTGGGACCTCTCTCCTCTGTCTGGTTGCTGGGGCCTAAATGACTGTAAGTGGCCTTCTCCAGTGGTGGGTAATATGACACATGATTCTCTGCGGTGGGACCTTTCTCCTCTGTCTGAGTGCTGGGGCCTAAATAACTTAATGTGGCCTTCTCCAGTGGTGGGTGAAATGATGCATGATTCTCTGCTGTGGGACCTCTCTCCTCTGTTTGGGTGCTGGGCCCTAAATAACTGAAAGTGGCCTTCTCCAGTGGTGGGTGAAATGACGCATGATTTTCTGCTGTGGGACCTCTCTCCTCTGTCTGGGTGCTGTGGGCCTAAATAACTGAAAGTGGCCTTCTCCAGTGGTGGGTGATATTGCGCCTTATTCCTTGCTGTGGGACCTCTCTCCTCTATCTGGGAGCTGGGGCCTAAATAACTGAAAATGGCCTTCTCCAGTGGTGGGTGATATGACGCATGATTCTCTGCTGTGGGACCTCTCTCCTCTGTCTGGGTGCTGGGGCCTAAAGAACTGAAAGTGGCCCTCTCCAGTGGCGGGTGATATGACGCATAATTTTCTGCTGTGGCACCTCTCTCCTCTGTCTGGGTGCTGGGGCCTAAATAACTGAAAGTGGCCTTCTCCAGTGGCGGGTAAAATGACGCATGATTCAATGCTGTGGGACCTCTCTCCTCTGTCTGGGTGCTGGGGCCTAAATAACTGAAAGTGAACTTCTGCAGTGTTGATTGATATGACACATGATTCTCTGCTGTGGGACCTCTCTCCTCTGTCTGGGTGCTGGGCCCTAAATAACTGAAAGTGGCCGTCTCCAGTGGTAGGTGATATGACGACTTATTCCTTGCTGTGGGACCTCTCTCTTCTGTCTGGGAGCTGGGGCCTAAATAACTGAAAGTGGCCTTCTCCAGTGGCTGGTGAAATGACGCATGATTCTCTGCGGTGGGACCTTTCTCCTCTGTCTGGGTGCTGGGGCCTAAATAACTGAAAGTGGCCTTCTCCAGTGGCGGGTGAAATGATGCATGATTCTCTGTTGTGGGACCTCTCTCCTCTGTCTGGGTCCTCTGCCCTAAATAACTGAAAGTGGCCTTCTCCAGTGGTGGGTGATATGACACCTTATTCCTTGCTGTGGGACCTCTCTCCTCTGTATGGGTGCTGGGGCCTAAATAACTGAAAGTGGCCTTCTCCAGTGGCGGGTGATATGACGCATAATTTTCTGCTCTGGGTCCTCTCTCCTCTGTCTGGGTGCTGAGGCCTAAATAACTGAAAGTGGCCTTCTCCAGTGGTGGGTGAAATGACACATGATTTTCTGCTGTGGGACCTCTCTCCTCTGTCTGGGTGCTGGGGCCTAAATAACTGAAAGTGGCCTTCTCCAGTGGTGGGTGATATGACACATGATTCTCTGCTGTGGGACCTCTCTCCTCTGTCTGGGTGCTGGGCCCTAAATAACTGAAAGTGGCCTTCTCCAGTGGTAGGTGATATGATGACTTATTCCTTACTGTGGGACCTCTCTCTTCTGTCTGGGAGCTGGGGCCTAAATAACTGAAAGTGGCCTTCTCCAGTGGCTGGTGATATGACGCATGATTTTCTGCTGTGGGACCTCTCTCCTCTGTCTGGGTGCTGGAGCCTAAATAACTGAAAGTGGCCTTCTCCAGTGGTGGGTGAAATGACGCATGATTCTCTGCTGTGGGACCTCTCTCCTCTGTCTGGGCGCTGGGGCCAAAATAAATCAAAGTGGCCTTCTCCAGTGGTAGGTGATATGTTGCCTTATTCCTTGCTGTGGGACCTCTCTCCTCTGTATGGGTGCTGGGGCCAAAATAACTGAAAATGGCCTTCTCCAGTGGTGGGTAATATGACGCATGATTCTTTGCTGTGGGACCTCTCTCCTCTGCCTGGTTGCTGGGGCCTAAATGACAGTAAGTGGCCTTCTCCAGTGGTGGGTAATATGACGCATGATTCTCTGCGGTGGGACCTTTCTCCTCTGTCTGGGTGCTGGGGCCTAAATAACTGAAAGTGGCCTTCTCCAGTGGTGGGTGAAATGATGCATGATTCTCTGTTGTGGGACCTCTCTCCTCTGTCTGGGTGCTGGGCCCTAAATAACTGAAAGTGGCCTTCTCCAGTGTTGGGTGATATAACACCTTATTCCTTGCTGTGGGACCTCTCTCCTCTGTATGGGTGCTGGGGCCTAAATAACTGAAAGTGGCCTTCTCCAGTGGCGTGTGATATGACGCATAATTTTCTGCTGTGGGACCTCTCTCCTCTGTCTGGGTGCTGGGGCCTAAATAACTGAAAGTGGCCTTCTCCAGTGGTGGGTGAAATGACGCATGATTTTCTGCTGTGGGACCTCTCTCCTCTGTCTGGGTGCTGGGGCCTAAATAACTGAAAGTGGCCTTCTCCAGTGGTGGGTGATATTGCGCCTTATTCCTTGCTGTGGGACCTCTCTCCTCTATCTGGGTGCTGGGGCCTAAATAACTGAAAGTGGCCTTCTCCAGTGGTGGGTAATATGACGCATGATTCTCTGCTATGGAACCTTTCTCCTCTGTCTGGGTGCTGGGGCCTAAATAACTGAAAGTGGCCTTCTCCAGTGGTGGGTGAAATGACGCATGATTCTCTGCTGTGGGACCTCTCTCCTCTGTATGGTTGCTGGGCCCTAAATAACTGAAAGTGGCCTTCTCCAGTGGTGGGTGATATGACGCCTTATTTTTTGGTGTGGGACCTCTCTCATCTGTCTGGGTGCTGGGCCCTAAATAACTGAAAGTGGCCTTCTCCAGTGGCGGGTGATATAACGCATAATTTTCTACTGTGGGACCTCTCTCCTCTGTCTGGGTGCTGGGGCCTAAATAACTGAAAGTGGCCTTCTCCAGTGTTGGGTAATATGACGCATAATTCTTTGCTGTGGGACCTCTCTCCTCTGTCTGGGTGCTGGGGCCTAAATAACTGAAAGTGGCTTTCTCCAGTGGTGGGTGAAATGATGCATGACTCTCTGCTGTGGGACCTCTCTCCTCTGTCTGGGTGCTGAAGCCTAAAGAAATCAAAGTGGCCTTCTCCAGTGGTAGTTGATATGATGCATCATTCTCTGCTGTGGGACCTCTCTCCTCTGTATGGGTGCTGGGGCCTAAATAACTGAAAGTGGCCCTCTCCAGTGGCGGGTGATATGACGCATAATTTTCTGCTGTGGGACCTCTCTCCTCTGTATGGGTGCTGGGGCCTAAATAACTGAAAGTGGCCTTCTTCAGTGGTTGGTGAAATGACGCATGATTTTCTGCTGTGGGACCTCTCTCCTCTGTCTGGGTGCTTGGGCCTAAATATCTGAAAGTGGCCTTCTCCAGTGGTGGGTGATATTGCGACTTATTCCTTGCTGTGGGACCTCTCTCCTCTGTCTGGCTGCTGGGGCCTAAATAACTAAAAGTGGCCTTCTCCAGTGGTGGGTAATATGACGCATGATTCTCTGCTGTGGGACCTCTCTCCTCTGTCTGGGTGCTGCGGCCTAAATAACTGAAAATGACCTTCTCCAGTGGTGGGTGATATGACGCATGATTCTCCGCTGTGGGACCTCTCTCCTCTGTCTGGGTGCTGGGGCCTAAATTACTGAAAGTGGCCTTCTCCAGTGGTGGGTAATATGACACATGATTAACTGCTGTGGGACCTCTCTCCTCTGTCTGGGTGCTGGGGCCTAAATAAATGAAAGTGGTCTTCTCCAGTGGTGGGTGATATGATGCATCATTCTCTGCTGTGGGACCTCTCTCCTCTGTCTGGGTGCTGGGGCCTAAATAACTGAAAGTGGCCTTCTCCAGTGGTGGGTAATATTACGCCTTATTCCTTGCTGTGGTAACTCTCTCCTCTGTCTGGGTGCTGGGGCCTAAATAACCGAAAGTGGCCTTCTCCAGTGGTGGGTGATATGACGCATAATTCTCTGCTATGGGACCTCTCTTCAATTGATATTGGTTATTTTTAATTTTAATTCATTTTCCTATCCACATTTGTTTGCATGGCATTTATCTACAGTTGTGTTCAAAATTATTCAACCCCCACTGAAATTCAGTGTTTTGGCCAGTTTGACATTGATTTTGATCATTTCAGTCATCTTGTTTACAATTAAATCAAAGAGGCACTTGTAAGTCAGACAAATATAATATAACATTGCTAATGAAATAACCACAAATGTATTTTCAGTGCTCACATCATTATCAGTTTTATTCAACCCCCAAGTGACATTCAATCTTAGTACTTAGTACAACATCCTTTTCCAGTTATAACAGCTTTTAAATGTGAAGCATAGGTTGACACAAATGTCTTACAGCGATCTACGGGTATCTTCGCCCATTCTTTATGGGCAAAAGCCTCCAGTTCAGTCACATTCTTAGGCTTGCGCGCTGCAACTGCTTTCTTTATGTCCCACCAGAGGTTCTCAATCGGATTTAAGTCTGGTTACTGCCACTTCAAAATGTTCCAGCCTTTATTCTGCAACCATGCTCTAATGGACTTGGAGATGTGCTTGGAATCATTGTCCTGTTGAAAGGTCCAACGTCTCCCAAGCCTCAGGTTTGTGACGGACTGCATCACATTTTCATCCAATATCTCCTGGTACTGAAGAGAATTCATGGTACCTTGCACATGCTGAAGCTTCCCTGTACCTGTAGAAGCAAAACAGCCCCAAAGCATGATTGACCCCCCGGCCATGCTTTACAGTAGTCAAGGTGTTCTTTTCTTCATAGGCCTTGTTCTTCCTCCTTCAAACATAGCTTTGATCCATGGGCCCAAACAGTTCTAATTTTGTTTCATCAGTCCACAGAACACTATCCCAAAACTTATGTGGTTTGTCCACATGACTTTTGGCATACTGTAGTCGACTCTTTTTATTCTTTGGAGACAGCAAGGCGGTGCGCCTGGGAGTTCTGGCATGGAGGCCTTCATTACGCAGTGTGCACCTTATTGTCTGAGCTGAAACTTCAGTACCCGCATCTGACAAATATTTTTTTAGTTCCTCAGCAGTTACACGGGGACTTTTCTCCACTTTGCGCTAGTGCACAGCAGTGGAAGTCAGCATCTTCTTTCTGCCACGACCAGGTAGCGTTTCAATAGTGCACTTTGCCTTGAATTTGCGAATGATGCTTCCTATGGTGTCTCTTGGTATGTTTAACATCTTTGCAATCTTCTTATAGCCATTGCCCTTCCTGTGAAGAGAAATCACCTCTTCTCTTGTCTTCCTGGACCATTCTCTTGACTTCATCATGTTTGTAAACACACCAGTAAATGTCTAGAAGGAGCTGAGTATCACAGTCATTTTAAATCTGCCTAATTGGTGCTTATTATGCTTGATTACTGCTTCTTGCCATCCACAGGTGTTTTCAATACCTGATCAGAAACACTTGAATAAACCTCTGTTCTTAAGAGTGGTAGTCTTTAAGGGGTTGAATAATTGTGTCAATGAAGAAATCACAAAAAAAACATTTAATACTGTATTACAAAAACAATCAATGTCATTTTAGTTGCATTTGGTTCTTTAAAAAGTCCTTGTAAGATTTCATTCTGAACACAATAACAAATGTACACTAAATTCCCTAAAACCCTTTGCAGCATTGGGGGTTGAATAATTTTGAACACAACTGTACATTTTGCTTCCTTTTGCAGCCCTCTAGCCCTTTCCTGGACTATTTTACAGCCTTTTTAGTGCCCAAAAGTTCGGGTCCCCATTGACTTCAATGGGGTTCGGTTTCGGGATGAAGTTCGGGTCGAGTTCGGATCCCGAACCCAATATTTTCGGGAAGTTTGGCCGAACTTCTCGAACCCAAACATTCACATGTTCGCTCAACTCTAATTAAAACGCTTTTCCACTCGCGCAGAAAAATCGCGCATTTTCCCACAACGCACCCACCTCTGATCCGGGTGTCAAACGAGACGCCCGTCTGAAAGAGGCCTAAGTCTGGTGTTCCAGCTGTGGCTGGCTAAGTTTAATACTGTACGTTACAGGATAGATATTTTTCTAGTGTGAAATTCAATTGCCAAAATATCAATTCCCTAAATCTGGGGTTCCAGCTGTGGCTGGCTATGTTTAATACTGTATGTCAAAGGATAGATTTTTTTCTGGAGTGAAATTCAATTGCCAAAATACCAATCCCCTAAATCTGGGGTTCCAGCTGTGGCTGGCCAAGTTTAATACTCTCCGTTAAAGGATATATTTTTTTGTCGGGTGAAATTGAATTGCCAAAATATCAATTCCCTAATTCTGGTGTTCCAGCTGTGGCTAGCCAAGTTTAATACTGTATGTCAAAGGATAGATTTTTTTCTGGGGTGAAATTCAATTGCCAAAATACCAATCCCTTAAATCTGGGGTTCCAGCTGTGGCTGGCCAAGTGTAATACTGTCCGTCAAAGGATAATTTTTTTTCTTGGGTGAAATTCAATTGCCAAAATACCAATCCCCTAAATCTGGTGTTCCAGCTGTGGCTGGCTAAGTTTAATTATGTCCGTCAAAGAATAGATTTTTTTCTGGGGTGAAATTCAATTGCCAAAATACCAATCCCCTAAATCTGGTGTTCCAGCTGTGGCTGGCTAAGTTTAATACTGTCCGTCAAAGGATAGATTTTTTCTGGGGTGAAATTCAATTGCCAAAATACCAATCCCCTAAATCTGGTGTTCCAGCTGTGGCTGGCTAAGTTTAATACTGTACGTTAAAGGATAGATTTTTTTCTGGGGTGAAATTCAATTGCCAAAATAACAATCCCCTAAATCTGGTGTTCCAGCTGAGGCTGGCCAAGTGTAATACTGTCCATCAATGGATAGATTTTTTTCTGGGGGGAAATTCAATTGCCAAAATACCAATCCATTAACCCCTTAAGGACACGGCCCTATTTCACCTTAAGGACCAGGAAATTTTTTCAAAATCTGACCAGTGTCACTTTATGTGGTGATAACTTTAAAACACTTTTTATTATCCAGGCCATTCTAAGATTGTTTTTTAGTCACATATTGTACTTCATGACAGTGGTAAAATAAAGTCGAAAAATTTCATTTTTATTTATAAAAAGATGCCAAATTTACCAAAAATTTTGAAAAATTTGCAATTTTCCAAGTTTCAATTTCTCTACTTCTATAATACATAGTAATACCGCCAAAAAAGTTATTGATTTACATTCCCCATATGTCTACTTCATGTATTGATCATTTTGGGAATGCCATTTAATTTTTTGGGGACGTTACAAGGCTTAGAAGCTTAGAAGCAAAAACCCACTTTTTAGGGACCAGTTCAGGTCTGAAGTCACTTTGTGAGGCTTACATACCAAAAACCACCCAAAAATGACCCCATTCTTAAAACTACACCCCTCAAGGTATTCAAAACTGATTTTACAAACCTCATTAACCCTTTAGGTTTTCCACAAGAGTTAATGGCAAATGGAGGTAAAATTTCAAAATTTCTATTTCTTAGAAAATTTTCCATTTTAATCCATTTTTTCCATTACCAAAGCAAGGGTTAATACCAAAACAAAACTTAATATTTATTCCCCCGATTCTGAAGTTTGCACGAACAGCCAATATGTGGTCGTAAACTGCTGTATGGCCAAACGGCAGGGCGCAGAAGGAAAGGGACGCCATATGGTTTTTGGAAAGCAGATTTTGCTGGACTGTTTTTTTGACACCATGTCCCATTTGAAGCCCACCGATGCACCCCTAGAGTAGAAACTCCATAAAAGTGACTCTATTTAAGAAACTACACCCCTCAAGGTATTCAAAACCAGTTTTACAAACTTTGTTAAACCTTTAGGTGTTCCACAAGAGTTATTGGCAAATGTAGATGAAATTTCAGAATTTCTATTTTTTGTTACCTTGTCTCAAAAAAACTGTAATATAGAGCAATCAAAAATCATATTTACCCTAAAATAGTACCAACAAAACTGACAACTTATCCCGTAGTTTCCAAAATGGGGTCACTTTTTTGGAGTTTCTACTGTAGGGGTGCATCAGGGGGGCTTCCATTGGGACATAGTGTCAAAAAACCAGTCCAGCAAAATCTGCCTTCCAAAAGCCATATGGCGTTCCCTTCCTTCTGTGCCCTGCCGTTTGGCCATACAGCAGTTTATGACCACATATGGAGTGTTTGTGCAAACAAGAGAATCAGGGCAATAAATATTGAGTTTTGTTTGGCTGTTAACCCTTGCTTTGTTACTGGAAAAATAGATTAAAATGGAAAATTTGCAAAAAAAATTGCTGTTTTGGGACCGTTTTTATTTTTTGTTATTTACATATATAAAGTGACAGGTTAGATTGTGTGCTATTTCTATAGAGCAGGTTGTTACAGACGCGACAATACCAAATATGACTACTTTTTGGGGTTTTTTGTTTCAGTTTTACATAATAAAACATTTTTGAAAAAAATTATTTTTTAGTGTCTCCACATTCTGAAAGCCCTAGATTTTTTTTTATTTTTTAGGCGACTGTCTTATATAGGGGCTCATTTTTTGCGGGATGAGATGGCGGTTTGATTGGCACAATCTTTTGGTGCATATGACATTTTGGTCGCTTGCTATTACACTTTTTGTGATGTAAGGTGACAAAAATGGCTTTTGACACCGTATTATTTTTTTTTTTTGCTGTGTTCAGCTGAGGGGTTAGGTCATGTGTTATTTTTATGGAGCAGGTTGTGACAGACGCGGCGATACCTAATATGTATACTTTTTATTTATTTATATAAGTTTTACACAATAATGTCATTTTTTAAAACAAAAAAAAATCATGTTTTAGTGTCTCCATAGTTTGAGAGCCTTATATTTTTTTTTTTTTGGGCGATTGTCCTATGTAGGGGCTCATTTTTCCGGGATGACAAATGTAAGGTTATGCACATGGGAAGAAATACTCGTCACCCGTACATACTAAATGGTAAAACACTGGGTAACACTGACAAGGAAAACAACCTAGGAATTTTAGTTAACAGCAAACTAAGCTGTAAAATACAATGTCAGACAGCTGCTGCTAAGGCCAATAAGATAATGTGTTGCATCAAAAGGGTCATAGATGCCCGTGATGAGAACATAGTCCTACCACTTTACAAATCACTGTTCAGACCACACATGGAGTACTGTGTACAGTTCTGGTCTCCTGTGAACAATGGATTTACTGCTGAACGGTGGAACAGTTTGCCGTGGACAAAAATATTTGGCTTACTGTAGGCTCGACGGCTTAAAATGAAAAAAACATTAAACTTTATTCATTATCAAAATTAATAGCAAACTTAATTTACGATTGAGGACCATAAGTCCAAACAATATTGTATTCGCAGAAGGCTGCAAGTACCCTGTATTGCCTTCTGCCGACTAAGTCACAGCAGGGCCCTGCACTGTTGCTCTGGGAGTATCCCTGCTTACCCCTGTATGTGTACATAAATTGTATCAAGTAGTGCGTGGGTGTGCTCCCCAATGGTAAACGGGCGACAGGCAAACCCACGCAAAACACTCAATGTACACACCAGAAGGGTAGTCACCCTGCAAAACCTGGGTAAAGTGTAGCCCAATGTAATAGCTGGCTACTATTAACCCAGCAGCAGGAAAAATGCACTCTGGTCAAGGATAACTGACCCTGCCTATCTAAACAACTTGCCCTGTCTGCCGCTCGACGCGTTTCTGGGGTTATGTGACAACCCCTCATCAGGAGCAGCGGCACAGTAATAGATATATTCAAGATCGGGCAGTCTCGAGCGTTTCCATACACGTGGAAGACGCGGCAGCATCGGCGCTAGTAAGGCCGTGCGCGCGCGTGCCTCCCACATGTTTAAATAGATAGAGATCCTCATCGGAGATGAGGGCTCGGCGCGTTCGGCCAATGGGAGAAGGGGGGGCGTGGTATGTTACTGCATTGCGTCCCGGTCCTCATCTGGCCACTTACATTGTATCGCCCGGCCCATCTAATACATTGTAAAGCGGGGATCTTCAGGCGGCTCATATTGGGCAACTATACAGAGGTAGATTAATACTATAGAGGGAAGATGGTAAAGCCGAGTAAAGGCATTGCCATGTCATAAAAGTTGACCGTGTATAAATGTTACAGTGATTACAGTTAAAGTCAAAGACGGTATGGTTATCAGTATACAGTGTGTGCATATTGATCATATGGATCCCTATAGTCCATACAAGGGAAATGGGTAAGTATAGATGTACATTAAAAGGTATGCATGTGCGTTAAATGGTGCAGCTAGAGCCATTTATATGAAAGGGACATGGTTCAATTATAAAATATAAGCATATGTGTCATGCGCAGGGTGATCAGAGTAACTAAGTCACTCAATGCAGACAAAAGACCAATGTATCTCACCCCCAGGATAATAAGGGGTGCGTAATGTTCCCTTATTAAAGGCACCAATTTATGGCGTGCATACTTGCTGTTGGTGCACGTCAAAGATAGTTAACACACCTGTATATGTGATGTCTCTATATATATCACCGTATCACGACACAGATGATATGGCTAATAATATGCAGGATCAGCCATATAAGAAATACATATCAGGATCCATCTGTGCAAGTAACGGTAACCAGTGGAGCCATATTAGCCGTCTCAGACGCTTAGCGGAAAAGGGGAATAGGGGTAAAGGGGATTACGGAACCCTCCCTGTGTATAACCAAAGGGTAGTGTGTATGTCAGGGTCAGAAGTCCTAGATAAAGCAGGCATAACTGCTCCTATCATTAAGTCCATAGGGCTTTTCTGTACGAAGTCTCCAAATCCACCCCAATTCCTTCCGTAACAATCTGTTATCCCAGTCCCCACCGCGTGGGGATTGTTTATTATGCTCAATCCCTTGAAAGCGTATGTAATGCGTCTGAACACCACGGTTCTCATTAACATGGCGTGCCACTGTAGTGTCTCCTGTGAACAAGGCAGACATAACAGAGCTGGAGAGGGTTCAGAGGAGGGCAACTAAAGTAATAACTGGAATGAGGGAACTACAATACCCTGAAAGATTATCAAAATTAGGGTTATTCACTTTTGAAAAAAGATGACTGAGGGGAGATTTCATTACTATGAATAAATATATCAGAGGTCAGTACAGAGATCTCTCCCATCATCTATTTATCCCCAGGACTGTCCTCTGCGTCTGGAGGAAAGAAGGTTTGTATACAAACATAGAAGAGGATTCTTTACGGTAAGAGCAGTGAGACTATAGAACTCTCTGCCTGAGGAGGTGGTAATGGTGAGTTCACTAAATGAGTTCAAGAGGGGCCTGGATGTATTTCTGGAGTGTAATAATATTACAGGCTATAGCTACTAGAGATGGGTCGTTGATTCAAGGAGTTATCTGATTGCCTGATTGGAGTCGGGAAGGGATTTTTTTCCCCTTAAGTGGGGAAAATTGGCTTCTATCTCACAGTTTTTTTTTTTTCCTTCCTCTGGATCAACTTGCAGAATAATAGGCCGAACTGGATGGACAAATGTGGATGGACTACTTGAAAAAAGAGGACTTTGATATATTGAAAGAGAAAATCAACAAACAATGTACCGAACTTCAAAGTTCAATACAAGTACAAAGAGATCAAAATATATTTGAGAGGGGGCGGAGCTAGCGCCTGGAGCGGATGGCCTCATGAACTAGCTGCTCCGGCTTGTGATCACCCTTAAAGCCTGGTTTTAAAGCCTATCTCATCCGCAATGGTGAAGATCGGAGGGTCCAAACCAAGTGACGCCTCGGGACCACCTAAGGGAGCCTCCACAGGTGGCGACATGGATAAATTTATAAAAAAGTCGGCCTCTCTGTATGTCGCGCGGGAGACCAAGATGGCGCCGACACCTCCACTCTCCACGGGCCGCCCTCAGCATGCACCACCGCCTGCTTCTAACACCGACGACGGCACGGCTGATGATATCCCGATCTCCCGCACCCACCTCCGGGACACGCTGACATCGTCCTTATCCTCAGCCTTGGAACCGCTGAGTTCGGACCTAGCCACCATCAAACAGGAGGTACGGCAGATAGGTGGGCGGGTAGAGGCCCTGGAAACAGCCAACGCCGCCATTATTACTCACCAGACAGCGGCTACGACCCACTTCTCCTCCATACAATCTTTAGTGAACACCCTCTTCAGCGCTATAGAGGATCAGGAAAACCGGGGGAGGAGAAACAACTTACGCTTTCGGGGCATACCTGAATCTATTCCCCCCGGTGACATACCTCATACTATCACCCAAATCTGCCTCCATATCTTAGGCCCGGACTCGGCCCATGAAGTAATTCTAGAGAGAGCCCATAGAGCCCTTAGGCCGAAGCCATCCACTGATGCTCCTCCAAGGGACGTGATATGCAAGTTCCTAAGCTTCCCAGTGAAGGAAGCGATCCTCTTTAACTGCTTCAGCCCCCCTAGCTTAAACACCCTTAATGACCAGGCCACTTTTTACAATTCCGCACTACACTAGTTTCACAGTTTATTGCTCCGTCATGCAACTTACTTTTCTTCTCACTAATAGAGCTTTCATTTGGTGGTATTTCATTGTTGCTGACATTTTTACTTTTTTTGCCATTAATACAAATTTAACGACATTTTTGCAAAAAAATGACATTTTTCACTTTCTGTTGTAAAATTTTTAAAAAAAAACTACATTTCTATATACATTTTTCTCTAAATTTATTGTTCTACATGTCTTTGATAAAAAAAAAAAAAAAAGTCCAATAAGTGTATATTTATTGGTTTGGGTAAAAGTTATAGCGTTTACAAACTATGGTGCAAAAAAGTGAATTTCGGCATTTTGAAGCAGCTCTGACTTTCTGAGCACCTGTCATGTTTCTTCAGGTGCTAGAATGTCAGGATAGTATAAATACCCCCCAAATCACACCATTTTAGAAAGAAGACACCCCAAAGTATTCGCGGAGGGCCTTGGTGAGTTCATGTATCATTTCATTTTTTTTCACAAGTTAGCGGAAAATGACACTTTCTGAGAAAAAAAAAAAAAAAAAAGTTTCAATTTCTGATAACTTCTGGCAAAAAAAATGCCCTCAGTGAATACCTTGGGGTGTCTACTTTCCGAAATGGGGTCATTTGTGGGGTGTGTTTACTGTTCTGGCATTTTGGGCGGGCTAAATTGTGAGCCGCCATGTAAAACCTAAAGGTACTCGTTGGAATTTGGGCCCCTTTGCGCACCCAGGCTGCAAAAAGTGTCACTTATGTGGTATCGCCGTACTCAGGAGAAGTAGGGCAATGTGTTTTGGGGTGTATTTTTACATATACCCATGTTGGGTGAAGAAATATCTCTGTAAATTGTCAACTTTGTATAAAATTTTTTAAAAGTTGTCGTTTACAGAGATATTTTTCACACAAAGTATGGGTATATATAAAAATACACCCTAAAACACATTGCCCTACTCTCCTGAGTACGGCGATACCATGTGTGCCACTTTTGCAGCCTGAGTGCAAAGGCCCTAAAACCAATGAGTACCTTTAGGATTTCACAGGGCATTTTTACGCATTTGGATTCCAGACTTCTCACGCTTTAGGGGCCCCTAAAATGCCAGGACAGTATAAATACCCCACATGTGACCCCATTTTGGAAAGAAGACACCCCAAGGTATTCTGTGAGGGGTATGGTGAGTTCATGTAAAATTTTATTTTTGTCACAAGTTAGTGGAATATGAGACTTTGTAAAAAACAAAATTAAAAAAATAAATAAATATAAATTTCCGCTGACTTGTGCCAAAAAATAAAAATTCTGTGGACTCACCATGCCCCTCACGAAATACCTTGGGGTGTCTTCTTTCCAAAATGGGGTCACATGTGGGGTATTTATACTCACCTGGCATTTTAGGGGCCCCTAAAGTGTGAGAATCCAAATGCATAAAAATGGCCTGTGAAATCCTAAAGGTACTAGTTGGAATTTGGGCCCCTTTGCGCACCCAGGCTGCAAAAAAGTGTCACTTATGTGGTATCGCCGTACTCAGGAGAAGTAGGGCAATGTGTTTTGGGGTGTATTTTTACATATACCCATGTTGGGTGAGAGAAATATCTCTGTAAATTGTCAACTTTGTATAAAATTTTTTAAAAGTTGTCGTTTACAGAGATATTTTTCACACAAAGTATGGGTATATATAAAAATACACCCTAAAACACATTGCCCTACTTCTCCTGAGTACGGCATACCACATGTGTGCCACTTTTGCAGCCTGGGTGCAAAGGGCCCTAAACCAATGAGTACCTTTAGGATTTCACAGGGCATTTTTACGCATTTGGATTCCAGACTTCTCACGCTTTAGGGGCCCCTAAAATGCCAGGACAGTATAAATACCCCACATGTGACCCCATTTTGGAAAGAAGACACCCCAAGGTATTCTGTGAGGGGTATGGTGAGTTCATGTAAAATTTTATTTTTGTCACAAGTTAGTGGAATATGAGACTTTGTAAAAAACAAAATTAAAAAAATAAATAAATATAAATTTCCGCTGACTTGTGCCAAAAAATAAAAATTCTGTGGACTCACCATGCCCCTCACGAAATACCTTGGGGTGTCTTCTTTCCAAAATGGGGTCACATGTGGGGTATTTATACTCACCTGGCATTTTAGGGGCCCCTAAAGTGTGAGAATCCAAATGCATAAAAATGGCCTGTGAAATCCTAAAGGTACTCATTGGTTTTAGGGCCCCTTTGCGCACCCAGGCTGCAAAAAAGTGTCACTCATGTGGTATCGCCGTACTCAGGAGAAGTAGGGCAATGTGTTTTGGGTGTATTTTTACATATACCCATGTTGCGTGTGAGAAATATCGCTGTAAACTGACAACTTTGTACAAATTTTTTATTCAAAGTTGTCGATTTACAGAGATATTTCTCACACAAAGTATGGGTATATATAAAATACACCCTAAACACATTGCCCTACTTCTCCTGAGTACGGCGATACCACATGTGTGCCACTTTTTGCAGCCTGGGTGCGCAAAGGGGCCCTAAAACCAATGAGTACCTTTAGGATTTCACAGGGCATTTTTACGCATTTGGATTCCAGACTTCTCACGCTTTAGGGGCCCCTAAAATGCCAGGACAGTATAAATACCCCACATGTGACCCCATTTTGGAAAGAAGACACCCCAAGGTATTCTGTGAGGGGTATGGTGAGTTCATGTAAAATTTTATTTTTTGTCACAAGTTAGTGGAATATGAGACTTTGTAAAAAAACAAAATTAAAAAAATAAATAAATATAAATTTCCGCTGACTTGTGCCAAAAAATAAAAATTCTGTGGACTCACCATGCCCCTCACGAAATACCTTGGGGTGTCTTCTTTCCAAAATGGGGTCACATGTGGGGTATTTATACTCACCTGGCATTTTAGGGGCCCCTAAAGTGTGAGAATCCAAATGCATAAAAATGGCCTGTGAAATCCTAAAGGTACTCATTGGTTTTAGGGCCCTTTGCGCACTCAGGCTGCAAAAAGTGTCACTCATGTGGTATCGCCGTACTCAGGAGAAGTAGGGCAATGTGTTTTGGGTGTATTTTTACATATACCCATGCTGCGTGTGAGAAATATCGCTGTAAACGACAACTTTTTACATTTTTTATTCAAAGTTGTCAATTTACAGAGATATTTCTCTCACCCAGTATGGGTTTATGTAAAATACACCCCAAAACACATTGCCCTACTTCTCCTGAGTACAGCGATACCACATGTGTGTCACTTTTGCAGCCAAGATGCTAAAGGGGCCTAAATTCAATGAGTACCTTTAGAGAGGGCATTTTACGCATTTTTCTTCTCACGCTTTAGGGCCCCTAAAATGCCAGGGCAGTAAAATACCCACATGTGACCCCATTTTGGAAAGAAGACACCCAAGGTATTCCATGAGGGGCTTGGTGAGTTCATAGAAGATTTTTTGGCACAAGTTAGTGTAAATTGATTTTTATTGTTTTTCTCACAAAGTCTCCTTTCCGCTAACTTTTGACAAAAAGTTAAATTTTTCATGGACTCATTATGCCCCTCAGCGAATACCTTGGGGTGTCTTCTTTCCAAAATGGGGTCACATGTGGGGTATTTATACTGCCCTGGCATTTTAGGGGCCCTAAAGCGTGAGAAGAAAATGCGTAAAATGCCCTCCTAAAGGTACTCGTTGGAATTTGGGCCTTTCGCATCTTGGCTGCAAAAAGTGTCACACATGTGGCATTGCCGTACTCAGGAGAAGTAGGGCAATGTGTTTTGGGGTGTATTTTTACATATACCCATGCTGGGTGAGAGAAATATCTCTGTAAATTGACAACTTTGAATAAAAAAAATTAAAAAGTTGTCGTTTACAGCGATATTTCTCACACCCAGAATGGGTATATATAAAAATACACCCCAAAACACATTGCCCTACTTCTCCTGAGTACGGCGATACCACATAAGTGACACTTTTTTGCAGCCAAGATGCGCAAAGGGGCCCAAATTCCCATGAGTACATTTAGGATGTCACAGGCCATTTTTACGCATTTGGATTCTCACGCTTTAGGACCCCTAAAATGCCAGGGCAGTATAAATTCCCCACAAGTGACCCCATTGTGGAAAGAAGACACCCCAAGGTATTCTGTGAGGGGTATGGCGAGTTCACAGAAAAAAAAGAAATGGCACAAGTTAGCGGAAATTGATTATTTTTATTATTTTTATTTTTTTCTCAGTCTCATATTCCACTAACTTGTGACAAAAAATAAAATTTTGCATGAACTCACCATACCCCTCACGGAATACCTTGGGGTGTCTTCTTTCTAAAATGGGGTCACATGTGGGGTATTTATACTGCTCTGGCATTTGAGGGTCTCCGCAATCATTACACGTATGGCCAGCATTAGGAGTTTCTGCAATTCTCCGTATATTGAGCATACGGGTAATAAGATTTTTTTTTTCCGTTCAGCCTCTGCGCTGAAAAAAAAAAAAAAATGAACGGCACAGATTTTTGCATTCGCATCGGTCAATGTGGATGAAAAAATCTCTGCCAAAATCAGTGACTGCAGTGCGGTGGGCTGGGCGCTAGCTACCTAACAAGTAGCTAACTAACTGGCGGTGATAAGGGACCCTTATGCCCCATTCACAAGTCCGAAATTCTGTTTGCGGAACGGAATTGCGGACCCATTCATTTCTATGGGGACAGACTTTGTCCCGCTCGGATCCGGAATTACGGATCCGCGCTTCCGTGTCTGCACTTCCGTTCCGCAAAAATATAGAACATGTCCTATTCTTGTCTGCAATTGCGGACAAGAAAAAGCATTTTCTATATAGTTCTGGCAATGTGCGGATCTGCAAAATGCGGAAAGCACATTGTCGGTGTCCGTGTTTTGAGGATCTGCGGATCTGCGGATCCGTGGATCAGTTCCGCGGATCCGCAAAACACATATGGACGTCTGAATGGAGCCTTACAAGGGGTGTGATCAATGACAGGGGGGTGATCAGGGGGTCTAGATGGGGTGATCAAGGGGTTAACAGGTGAGGGGGGTGGGGGGTTGGTGTAGTGTTTGGTGCAACTTTACATAGTTACCTGGTCCTCTGGTGGTCGATCCCAGCAAATGGGACCACCAGAGGACCAGGTAGCAGGTATACCGGACGCTGTTCACAAAACAGCGTCTGGTATACATGTTTGATGCGATTTATATCGCATCTACAGCCTGCCAGCGATTGATCATCGCTGGCCGGCTGTAGTTCAACTCTTGAGACGCGCGCCCCTGTGAACGCGCGAGCGCGTGCGCGCGCGTTCACAGGAACTCGCGCGTCTCGCGAGATGACGCGCCGATGCGTCCACACAGAGCTACAGGACCGCCCGCAGGACGCATCCCTGCGTTAGGCGGTCCTGTAGTAGTTAAAGCACGTCAAGCTGATATTATCTCCTGGGACGGCCATGAGATTCTAGTATTCCAAGACCTCGCACAGTCCACTCTGCGCAAAAGAAGAGCCCTCAAACCGCTGACGGACTGGCTTCGGTCACACAACGTTCCCTACCGCTGGTCCTTCCCATTTGGACTATCTTTTGTGCACAACGGCAGCAGGATGACAGTATCGTCCTTTCCATATTTAGTTCCAGTTTATGAACACTTGAAGATCTCTCCTCTAGATGTCCATAACTGGGATCCGGTGCAAGATCTAACCTCTCTCCCGGACCTCCCAACCGTGGAACCTTGGGAACGACAACGCACCCCTCGGTCCCATAAATCCAGGAGGACCACGACGCAATCCACCCCGAGGAGGCTTCCAATGGACGAGTGAGATATATGGGTGTCCCTGGGACGTTAGATTATAGCCTCTTTATGATGCGATTCTATGTTGCGTTATCTAGCCAATTTATATGTCGCATACCAACCCGGCCCCTTTCTATGGTTCCTACTGTTATATGCTAACTCCATTATCGGGACTTATAGCTTGGCTAGGGTGATATTTCCTACCAAAATGGTAACCCTTCCCCCTAGTAGTGACGACACACCTAGCTATGGTGATTTGGCTCTGTTTGGTTCTCTACATTATTGTTATTGTTTTTTTTTTTTCTATTGTTACTGTTTTCACACTCTTTCAGTTGCAGGTAGACACTTTTTACATGCACCAGATGCTCTTTACCGTATATTAGACACTGTATTGGTGACTGTATACCAGTTGCCCTCGAGCAGGAACCAGAGCCACCAGGAACGCCCTTAGTCCCATGTCTCATTGCCATGGCTGCATTTCCCCTCTATCATTGCCAGCAATGATGGCTGAATACACGTTAGCTTCCTATAATGTTAAGGGGTTCAACGCCCCATCTAAGAGATGTCAAATATTTTCTCTCTTAAAAAAGAAAAAATGCTCAATTCTCTTCCTGCAAGAGACTCACTTCAAATTTAATAAATATCCCAATCTCTCACATTCTTATTTTCCCACTTGGTTTCACAATGGCTCGGATTCCTCTGCTTCCAGAGGGGTAAGTGTGTGATTTAGCAAAAATGTTCCTTTTCAATATATCTCCCATGCACAGGATACCGAGGGTAGATACATCATGGTTAAAGGCTCTATTGCAGGCCACATCTATACGTTTATTAATGTATATGCTCCAAATGTACATCAAACTCAATGGTTCAAAACTGTTTTTGCAGAAATTAACTCATTCAAAGAAGGCATGGTTCTCATGGGAGGAGATTTCAATGTTGCGATTCACCCCCAAATTGACTCCTCCTCCCAGAAAGCTACCCTTTCACAGAAAAATCAGACTACTCTCAGAAAATTGCTCCACACGTAGTCATTAGTAGATGTTTGGAGAACCTTGAACCTGACAATAAAAGATTATACCTTCTATTCCCAGGTGCATGCAACTTACCATAGACTGGACTATATTTTCATTTCCAAAGAGCATCTTCAGTCTTGCTCTGGAGCGCTAATTGACTCAATCACTTTGTCTGACCACTCTCCGGTCATGGTAAGTTTCATCCCTCCCAACATACCCCATAGAACATTCCACTGACGTCTCAACGAACAATTGATTTCCTCGCCTGAACTCCAATCCAAAACTCAAAAAGTTCTAGAAGACTTTTTTGCCTTGAACTCCTTGCCTGATACGTCTCCTCTTATATTATGGGATACCCATAAAGCATATATAAGGGGACACTTTATCAGTCTGGGGGCGCACATTAAAAAACTGAGGAACAATCACATTACACTCCTTCTCGCCAAAATTCAGTCCCTAGAAACCCTTCATAAGGCAGCCCGAGCAGACTCTCATCTATCTGAACTTACCAGACTGAGAGTAGAACTGAAAAACCTTCTTAATTACAACTCAGCCAAATATTACCTACATTCACAGTATAAATTTTTTGCCCATGGAGACAAAGCATCCAAATTCATGATGAATAGAATCAAAAAACGAAAATCTCAGAACCATATCTGTAAAATAACCCACCTTGATGCCAGTCCTGCCTTTACGACGAAAGACATAGCCCTACAATTTCAGGAATACTACAAATCCCTTTATAATCTTCCCTCACCACACTCTCCCCCAGGAACTCCCCCCTTCTGGACTCCATAAATGCCTTTTTAGATTCTATATCCCTCCCCAAACTATGCCCTGAACATTATGACATTCTTGAACCTCCATTTACCCCCGAAGAATTGTCCAATACCATCAAACAACTGCCAAACGGCAAAGCCCCAGGCCCTGATGGTCTGCCCGCCTATTATTACCGCACATTCAAGCATTCCCTCCTCCCCTACCTTCTTAATGTCTGTAATCAAACGCTACTGGAGACCCCTTTAACTTCAGAAACGACTAAGGCCCACATAACCATAATCCCTAAAGAAGGGAAGGATCTGTCCCAATGCTCTAGCGATCTTGACTTAAAAATCATAGCAAAAATGTTAGCCAACCGTCTTTCCCCCATACTTCCACATTTAGTACATAGCGATCAGGCCGGCTTTGTGATGGGGAGGGAGGGCAGAGACAACTCGGTCAGAGTTATCAATGCCCTTCTATATGCCAAAAAAATGAACCAACCATTGGTTTTACTCAGCACCGACGCCGAGAAGGCGTTTGATAGAGTTATATAGTAAAAATTTGAAACCGCGCTGCTCAGGATTTCAACACACGTGAATGAATCGGGGTATTCGCCTCCGTCTTCCTCAATCAAAGGGTTCGATCCTCATCAGACCGCCTCCTCTGTGGGGTTAAATGATCGGCAAATAGTGAAGTACCCTCTAGATGGTAATAAAAAACGGTTTTATTCTACTCACAGACAAAGGTAGATAAAAGGCATATAACAAACCCGGGTTTCGCACTTTGCCTTCTTTAGGGGCGACAACTGAGGAAGCCAGAGTGCGAAACCCGGGTCGGGCAGGAATTTGGATCGATTTTACTATTTGTTATATGCCTTTTATCTACCTTTGTCTGTGAGTAGAATAAAACCGTTTTTTATTACCATCTAGAGGGTACTTCACTATTTGCTGATCATTTAACCCCACAGAGGAGGCGGTCTGATGAGGATCGAACCCTTTGATTGAGGAAGACGGAGGCGAATACCCCGATTCATTCACGTGTGTTGAAATCCTGAGCAGCGCGGTTTCAAATTTTTACTATATGACTTTCCAGTGTGTCCACTCACCACACTACATCGGAACCAGCAGCGCAAGTAACCGTCCGTGTTTTATCTATTTTCTCTTATATACTGTTTGATAGAGTTAGTTGGGCTTTTATGCGACTTTCCCTTATTAAAATGGGCTTTCCAAACGCCTTCATAAATGCGGTGTTCTCCATGTATCATAATGCCTCGGCGTCGGTGCTGGTGAACAACATAACCTCCCCCTCCTTCCCCGTCACGAACGGTACGCGGCAGGGATGCCCACTCTCGCCTCTTCTGTTTGTTTTAGTGATGGAGTCTTTACTCCAAACTTTACGCCAAGACAACGGAATAAAGGGTGTTCGCCTGGGTACTCAAGAACATAAAGTGGCAGCCTTTGCCGACGATCTTCTTCTCATGACCACCAACCCCAGGATATCCCTGCCGCGTATCTATGAAACTCTAGATAAATTCAGCCCTCTTTCCAACTTTAAAATCAATTTGTCGAAGTCGCTCATTATTTCATTAGGCCTATCCCCTGCCCTCAGACTCCAACTTTCCTCGAACTCTCCCTTCAATTGGAGCTCCTCTCATTTGACGTATCTGGGCATTAAAATCAGCTCTGACCCTTCCACTCTTTTTCATCTGAACTACACCCCCTTACTCCATTCTATGAAGACACAACTAGACTCCATTCACTCCCCAACTCTTTCCTGGTTTGGCTGCAAAAACCTAGCCACCTCCCTAGTACTGCCTAAGTTAACTTATCTAATGCAAGTCCTCCCAATTTATGTCCCGTCCCCCTATTTTGATTCCCTAACTAAATGTTTCCGGGACTTTGTCTGGAATAATTCCAAAGCAAGAATAGCGACAGCCACCCTACAGAAACCCAAAATTTTGGGAGGTATAGGATTTCCCAATTCTTCCCTCTACAATAAGGCCATCCTACTATCCAGGATTGTGCATTGGTTTAGACGACCACACTCCAAATCTTGGGTAGAGATGGAGTCTTCATTGATTACGTTCTCCTTCGGCTCCTTATTGATCGGCCCTCACATATATCCTCAATCCCTGCAGGCCTCAGACATGATTATCGGTGCCACCATGAAAGCTTGGCTTTCCTTACAGACTTCAAACAGAGGCATCCCTCTTCCATCTCCTCTGATTCAGGTCAGAGACCTGATTTCTTTAGCTCCATCAGCACTCATCTATAGTCTACCAAAAACTGTTCAAAATTCCCAAATACCAATCATTGCTCTCTGATGATTCTGGGCAGATAAGAAAAGATGACTCCCTCCAACTCCTCCTTTCCCACCCCACTTCTCTCCCTTCCCTTTCCTCATTCCTGCGCTCCTATATTTCCAAACACATCCCATACCAAGCCCTTCTTAGACCATTGACGTGGTTTGAGAGCCTTCTCATCACGCCTCAACCCCCTAAAAAAATGGTCTCCCAACTGTACAGATGGCTAACCTTTCCTATACTGCCCCCGAAACCTGCTTTTGTGGGCCATTGGGAGAGAGACCTTAAAACCTGCTTCTCTCAGAATGATCTACAAAAACTGTTCTTGGAACCTCACACCTCTTCTACGTGTGTCTGTATACAAGAAAACGGATACAAAATCCTAACAAGATGGTACAAGACTCCCGATGTGACTAAACATTACTCCGCCGCGAACTCAGATACCTGTTGGAGGGGTCAGTCTGACCAGGGCTCCTTCTACCATATTTGGTGGTCCTGCCCCCCACTACTTACCTGGTGGTCACAAGTGTTCCAGATCTGCAATCGGATATGCCATACTTCCCTTCCCCTTTCCCCTTCTTTGGCCTTGCTGAGTTTTGCTCCCTCAGACACTGCTACCAAGATTCCCTGCCTCTTTAAGAAATTATTAAGTGCAGCACGATTGCTAATCCCACGCTACTGGCTCTCCTCTGACTTACCCTCAGTTGATCTTTGGTACAATAAAATAGATTCTATCTATAGAATGGAGGAACTTGCGGCTTGGGAAAACCGATCTCATCCCAAATTCCTTAAACTTTGGTCAGACTGGTCCTCCTATAGACTCCCAACCCCTAACGCGATCTGAATATAATCTCTGATACTTCCTCTGAATCACTGAATATTTCTTACTTGATATGTAACTGTTTACTACCTGTACTATTTCTATTGGTTTTACCCAATTGTTAACCTTACAACATCTGTAACTGTATCTGTCTATGGCACTGTACTGATGCTTGTATGCAAATAAAAGTTTAAAAAAAAAATAAAATAAAAAATATATATATATATTTGAGACATGGAGGATTATCAAAGGAATCAAGTCTACAGGTGGCAGGACAAATCCGGCACTGCTACATCACAACCACGACGACCAGGCCGCAGAGCAGGCACAGCATCCTCCGATTCTGGGAGCGATTCTACCGCTGGCCAACGGACAACTTTTTTAGGAGCACACAGACGCCCAAGAAGGCCAACACCAGGCGGGCAGGCCGACGCCATCATCGGGGACGCCGAGGCTCCACGTCTAACTCGGTCACAGGTACCCAACACACCTTAGTATTAAATTTATCCTCCAAGAATCTTTCTCCACTCCAAATTGGACTCCATGAAAAGGGACTATCTTTCAGTCCGACGGCTAGTCTGGACACATTTGGACTGGAAATGGATTTGAATCGCTTTTTTCGTAACATACGGCTAAAGCCATTTTTCTAATAAAGTTTCACATGATATTGTCCCTTTTGATAATGTACAATCAATGCTAACTTTGCGACAATTTGGTTTAAGGTTAAAGAGCCAATATATGCCTCCAAAAATATATCATCCCAGTGAAACCTATATACAACTGGTACAGCGTGACATCTCCATGCTAGTCTCAAAATTTAAGAAGGGAGATTGTGGCGTTTTGAAATGTCAGCCTTATACAATCACGCATCTGTGAGGTGACTTGTTGAATCAGACATTCTCCACTTACAGTTTACGCATCAGACACCCAGGAGTTAATCAAGTAGTCTTTTAATCCAGAGATTGTATTACAAGATATGCAGGTAATCCAGATGGTAAAATAATTATGCCACTAATATTCTTCTTGATAAGAACATGAGATACACAGATTCACCTCAGATTCTCCTCAGAATCTCCTCAGAATTAGAGCACACAACAGCAATGCATGACAGGGTAAACAGGACAATGTAACACAATGCAAGATACTGAAACAGAACACTCCCCGTCTGGTATTGGTAGATACCACTATGTATATGTATACAATGGAATTGTATAAATAACAATGAATAATGTCCATAAAGCTGAAAAGGAAACATGCAATGAACATTTATTCAAACCAAAAAAGGATATATCTTCAGTTCAGACCATAAAACTGGTACTGGAAACAGTCCTAGAAGATGATGAGCATCTCTGGTAGAAGGAATCTCAACATGGAAGTTCTTTCCATCCGAACTGGAAACGACTTTAGTAATAAGTCCAGTAGGCCAGTCGAGACCATTAACTTGTTTGTCTCTTAACAGAACAAAATCTCCTTCCTTAACTTTATATTGGGCCTTGGTTCTTGCCACCTTCTGCATTCTTGCTAGAGGTAGAGGTACTTTCTTATCCACCTTTTCCAGAACTGACTGGCGAGATGTTGTACCTGCTTCCACCGAAACTTATAAAGGTTGTGCTCTTTGAAAACGCCAGATGGCACAGGAATATTTCCTATATTTTTTGGTTTATTCTTCAGTGATCTTTTATGCACCCCAGATGTGGACTTCTTCTCTTTTACTACAGGAGGTTGTCTGTTGCTTTCATTAGAAGCTGAGCGAGACTTGGTTCTCCTTGATCTTACCAAAGATTTAGAATGTGACTTCTCTGTCTGTGTCACCGCTTTAAAGCGAGAGCGCTTATTTTGTGAGGCTGATTCACATGTAGATTGCTTTCTGTCTATGAATCGTGAATGCAAATGCTCATGTCTGCTTTTCACTTCTGAAATGGGATCTGTCTTTGTACATACGGACTTGGGTTGGTGACATGCAGTATTTGTCATGGACATTGGCGGTGAACTTTTCCCTGTGGTTTTCATAAAAGGCTGAGCAATATGAAGGTGCTCATCTGTTGAAGACTGGGAAGAACTGTGATCCTCTTGAGTGCAATCAACAACTGCAGATGGAACTGAAGGTTCTTGCAGAGTATCTGAAATGAACTCTTCCTGTGTTGAAGGAACCTCCTTTATAGAATATTCAGAAGATACTTCTTTTACAGAATTAAACTCATTGCCAAACAGTAGACTGGAAAGCTCAAGTTTCTGCTGTATCTCATCAGAACTACATGAATCAGAAGGCTTGTTGTCAGTGATGATATAGGATTCATTATGATAAACTGTGTGAGGACTGAAAAGCTGGGAATGGCTTGAAGAGGGCTCCAATTGAAATCCTGAAGGCCTTTCTACAAGCTGCCCTTCTGTCCAGGAACATTCTTCTGCAGCTGACTCCTTGGGATTTAAGCTGCTTTCTGATGTTTTTAGAATATTTGTGCAGGGCATATCTTGCACATAGTAGTGGTTAGGACACTGTCTGAAGTAAGAAGTTCGCCCCCCCTATTAATACTTCAGTTCTGAAGGAGTGTACTTGGCAGGGTCTGCGGGTTCTGTCCAGACATACATCCCCCATGATGATCCAACCCACTGTAAGTTTCTTGGCATATGGAGCATTAAAAGGGCCATTGCGAAGTTCAAGGACCTTATAAGCCTTAAGAATGTCTCTACCTAGCAAGAGTAAGATCTCAGCATGGTTATCAAGGGGAGGAATCTCTCTGGCTATGTTCTTGAGATGAGGGTGATGCTGTGCGGCTTCAGGTGTGGGAATCTCATCCCTTGTGTCCGGCAATTTGTCACACTCAATAAGGGTTGGAAGAGAGAGTTTCTTATGTCCTTTGATGGGCTTTAAGGTGAAACCATTAGCTCTTCTTCCTGAGGTTGTCACAAGACCAGAGCATGTTCCTAGGGTGTAGGGTGTAGTCTCTCCCTCTATCCTGAACAGATCAAAGAACTTAGGGCTAGATAGGGAATGATTACTTTGGTCATCTAAAATAGCATACATTCTAATGGTCTTCTCTGGCTGTGCAGTAGGAAACACATCCACGAGGCAAATCTTAGAACAAGACTGACCGCACACAAGTCCTTCTCCACATACCTTTGTGCATCTGGGCGTGACGGTTGTGGTTGGTCGGTCGGCACACTCCCCGCCATGACTCTCCCCGCCTTGATCGGAATAGGGCTTGTGCCAGCTAACTGGTTCTAGGTTCCGCCTGATTGGTCCCGGGTGAAAAGCGGACACATGTAGATCACTATTACATTCAGAACACTTGACTGGAACCTTACAGTCTCTGGCGAAGTGCTCAGTGGATGCACAGCATCTGAAGCAGATATCATGACTCCTTAGGAACTCCTTACGTTCCTCAAAGGGATTTGCTATGAAGACACGACATTTCCTTAAAGAATGTGGTTTATCATGGATAGGGCAATGATAAATGGGTTCCTTAGGGCTTTAATTTCCATTGTTAGTAGTGGGCACAACCCCTGTCTTTTTTACTGAAATTAGACCTTTAGGGTTTCTCTGTCTGGGACTTAAAGTCTCGTGTCTCTGTTTAATAGAGCCAAAGATGTTGGTTCCCAAGGTGTTGAAGCTCGGATCGTTTTTAGCTCTAGCTAAGTCCTTGATGAACTTACAGAAGAATGAAAATGGTGGAAAGGGAACACGATGTTGCTCCTTGTATTTTGAACCTGTTGTTGCCCATTGGTCTTGAATATTGAGGGGTAATTTCTCCACGATCAGGTCCACACCATGGGAGGTATCAAGAAAGCTGAGACCTGGTAGCTGCGGGTCTCCCTTGACAATTTCAAACTCAAGAAGAAGATCGCTTAATTCCTGGAACCCTTGGCGGTCTGTATTGGATAATCCAGGAAAGTCGTATAGTCGTTTAAATAAGGCACGTTCAACTACTTCCGAGCCGCCGTATGTCTGCTCTAATCTTTCCCATGCGAGGCGAAGGCCTTTGACTGGTTAGTAGATATGAACGGTTTTGAGTCTCTTAACACAGTTTCACGACCATGGACCTAGCCATCTAATTAGTGAATCAAGTTCTTGCATAGACGGTACACCAACGGTTTTAACTGTTGTTTTGAAGGTGGCCTTCCAACTTCTATAGTTCTCTGTGCAATCATCAAAGTTCGTAAGGCTAGTACTGATGAGGTCGCTGAGAGTGAGGTACTTAGCAATTTCTGATGCGTTATTTCTTTCCTGCATCATGGCGATGGGATCTTCTCTCTCACTGGTGTTGTTGGCACCATCTGATACCCTATGTTTGGGGGTTGGAAGATGGAATGGAGTGGCGACTGGGTTGAGCGTAAATGAAGGCTTTACATCTGGTAATCTTGGCCCCAGCGTCTTGGTTGCTATGTAACTAGTCTCAGGAGGTTTTAATGTGATTTGATGAGCTTGAAGTGGCTTGGTCTCTAATGGCGCCTGAAATACTGTGTAAGGTGCCAGAGGTTTGAAAGAAAGAGAAATGTCCACTGGACTGGGGTCAACTGTATGGTTATCAGCTGCCTCTTTTTCTATCTGCATGAGTTCAGCAGGCGGGCGTGCAGAGCCCAAATCTTCTGGTGCAAATGCATTGACATTGCTTTAATCTAGGACGAATTGCAGGGTACGGCCTTCTGAGTCATTAGATATCTTGGACATAGGATGATAAGCTTCTTCTTCTTCGGCAGCTTCTTCAAGAACTCTGAGTTCAGCCATGTCTGCTGCTTCTTCCCTTTTCTTCTAAAGGACCTACAACTCAGCTTTGGCCTTGGCTTTGGTCGCTTGCGCCTAAGCCTGTATAGCTGCTTGATTAGCTTGGGATAGCGCTTGTGTCTCTGCGACTTGTGCCTTAATGGATGCTTCCTTTCTAATGCAGTGAGCTTGTACCTTTGCTGCTTCCACTTTTGCGCGTGCCAACACCAATGAGGTACTCAGCGAAGAGTGCTGTGAGCGAGACCTTAGCGATGAGGACTGAGCAATAGATTTCGAGGAACGGGATGAAGACTTGGAGTGCCTTGAAAGGTTAGAATGGCGGGACGCAGTTTCTTATTGTTGTGATATCTTGTCCTCTAGCATTGACTTGACTGCCATAAATCTGCTATATCTTTCATCATTAAGTGCAATGTGGGTCTTTAATTCTAGGATGAATTCCTCTGAGTTGAGACTTGATAACAGAGAAGAATATTTTTCAGACAGTCTATTATAACTATCATAGGTCTTATTCAATTCTGTACTGTGGGGAATTGCTCTGGTAGTCAGCGGTGCGGGTGCAGTACAGAGGCAAAGGGAGTCCAGGAAGTGCAGCAAACAGTGTTTTATTTCACACTTGCACAAATAAACTCAAAACAGTCACTTAGTGTTACTTCACACACAGCGAAAACTTAAGGCAAAACAAAAAGTCCAAAAAAGGATCAAATCACCTGTGTGCTTTAGGTGCGTGTTCGCACCTGGCTGTCAGCCCAGCCGCAGGAAATTCCACCCTCAGGCTTCCAGGCCGACTGCACGCCTCTTTGCTGGGCTCTTGCTTCCAGCCCAGAGAGCTCCACAGCATTACCAGAAGCTCCAGGACAATCTCTCTCAGCTGCTGGTGCTGGCTGTGTTTCTAAACCCAGCCCAAAACCAGGACTGGGTCGTGGGGAGCAATCGCCCACCCTACACTTTAGCTGCTCCCGGTAAGAGCCGGCCTGGATCGGCTTTGCAGCCATGCTATCTAGCAATTGTGTCAGTAGCACTACCTGCTGCTGACATAGACAAAATGGCTCTTACCTCACCTAGGCTATAAACCTCGGTGACACGTACCTGCCATCCATGACGGCACCCTGCACCTTACCACAGTACACATGATCTTCACCTACACCTTTAATTGATCTTCATTATAGCCTGATCCATGTGCTGCATCCATACATTGTTCAGTCTTTTCCCACAAACTGGACAAATTATCACATATCTCAATTTTGTCGGTTAAGAGGGCCTCTTTCATTTTTAATGAGGGTTTAGAAATCCTTCTAGCTGTGTCCTGCATTTCCATCTGTAACCCAACAGCGACCTCTAGTGGTGGTTCAGTCTTATAATAGCCCACAGCAGGCAGACAATATTTACCTCAGAAAACAGGCTGAATACAGTTCCTAGCCTGTATGAAACTGGAATTGCTAGAAGCAGTACTGGGCAGTATAAGATATTACCTTACTACTGTAGCATAACGGACACAAATGATGATGGCTTATTACTTGGAGGAGGAGAATATTATTTTCTTAGCGGGAGAAGAAGAGTACTAAGACAATTCTTTTACTGTGGCGTTTCGAAATGTCAGCCTTATACAATCACGCATCTGTGAGATGACTTGTTGAATCAGACATTCTCCACTTACAGTTTACGCATCAGACACCCAGGAGTTAATCAAGTAGTCTTTTAATCCAGAGATTGTATTACAAGATATGCAGGGAATCCAGATGGTAAAAGAATTATGCCACTAATATTCTCCTTGATAAGAACATGAGATACACAGATTCACCTCAGATTCTCCTCAGAATTTCCTCAGAATTAGAGCACACAAAACAGCAATGCATGACAGGGTAAACAGGAAGTGGCTAGCCTGAACCAACTAGAAGCAGAAACAGAGGGGGGAGGAGAAGAGAGGAGCATACCAATACACAATGCAAGATACTGAAACAAAACAGTATTATATGTATTATATACATCACAATTTGTCTGCAGAAGAGAGACAGGTAGTCAATCACCTGACAGATGATGACTCCTTGGTTTTCAAGCCTGCGGACAAAGGGGGAGCCCTTGTCATATTGGACAAGGAGTATTACATTAAGGAAATATTGGGACAATTGTCTGACGACAACATATATGAAATACTGCAGGGGGACCCGGTCTGGGCGATCAAGCGGGAGTTGCAGAACTTGATTGATGAGAATTTAAAATGAAATACCATTGATAAAAAACTAGCTGAATTTTTAATCAATCAACATCCTGTAACCCCCGTATTTTACACACTTCCCAAGGTGCAAAAATCCTTGGAGCAGCCACCTGGACGCCCAATTGTTGCAGCCACTGATTCAATCCTATCTCCCACTGCAGTATTTCTGGATAAGGTGTTGACGCCACTTACAAAAAAGGCTCATCATATCTCAGAGACACACAACATTTTCTAGAGACAATAAGGGAGATTTAGTTGTCAGAAGATTGTATTCTAGTCACTCTAAATGTGTGTAGTTTATATACCAGCATAACTCATGAAAAAGGATTAATGGCATTTCAAGTACTACTAGATGAGAGCACACACACATATGCTGAAAAGGATTTTTTTCTGTCTTTACTCACTATTTTTTTCCGACGCAACTATTTCCTATTTCAGGACACTTTTTTTCAACAGCGGTGCGGGACCACGATGCCGCACCGCTGTATGCAAATTGCGGCATTGAGACCCTTTTGTCCTTTATGGACTACATCAATGACATTAGACCAGAATTAAAATTCACCCTGCACCATGATTCACAACGTGTATCCTTCCTAGACACATGGGTGATTAGAGGAGCAAATGACAGGATCACAACTGACTTATATGTCAAGGAAACAGATAGGAACAGCCTGCTATCATACCATAGTAATCACCCTCCAGCTGTAAAAAAATCACTACCCTACTCCCAATTTAAAAGGGTAGCTAAAATTGTGATGGATCCAGATACACGTAATACCAGGATGCAGGAGATGACACAAAAGTTTGCAGATAGAGGCTATACCTCCCAGCTGTTATAAGAACAGAGGAACAAGTTAGAAAACCCCACAGAACAGAGAAAGACAGACAAGGGACAGAGAATACCTCTAATAGTAAAATACCATCCTTGGATGGATCGAGTAAAAGCAGTAGTGAATAAACACTGGAATATCCTACAACGGGCCTACCCTACAATCCAGGAATTTAAAGAATCACCTATGATCTGTTATAAACGGAATAAGAACATGAGGGATAGGATCATCCGGGCTGACATAGGTAGTGATAGGACATCTTTACGACATCTCACTCTCTCTGCAGTCAGGAAGGGAACGTTTCCCTGTCTGAACTGCGTTCATTGCTCAAGCGTTATTAAGGGCCCCATCATATCACACCCACACACAGGACAACAAATTCCAGTTCGCGGTCACTTTACATGTGACAGTAGCTTTGTTATCTACTTATTAAAATGTCCATGTGGGTTGTGCTATGTTGGGGAGACCACAATGCGCATAAAAGATCGAGTGGGAAAACACAAATTTACAATTCGAAAAGAAAACACTTTGTTACCCGTTCCTCAGCATTTTATTGAAAAAAAACATTGCATCTCACAATTGCGTTTTCAAATTATAGAAGAAAAGACTCTACCTCGACGTGGAGGAAATTGGATTCAGATGCTGCACCAACGTGAAGCATATTGGATTCATCGGCTTAAAAAACTTGCCCCGAAGGGTTTGAACAAGGAATACTCATTGAATAGTTTCATTTGAAACCAGTTTATTGAACATATAGTGTCTAAATGTATATACTTAAATATATTACGGATTAGGTTCTCAAAATAGATCACTGACTATAATACTCTGGCTCTATAGAGATGTATATGTTAATATGTATAACTCTGCCTTGATTTGTTTATTTTGCAGTTTGCATTTGTGTTACCTAGCAACATGACGCCACAGTCATGTGATCAGGGGGCGGGTTATTTAAATGTATCTTTTTCCCATGGGATTGAGCAACTATCACTCATTGTTTGACAAAGGCACATGCTTGTGCCGAAACGCGCGTCACATATGGGTGACGAATAAAGAAACTTTCTACATAAAGATTGCGGAGTGCCGTTCCATTCATTGCATACTAGCAATTCATTCATAACTTCTAGCTGAAATAATAAAAGAATGGCACAACATAGATCTTTAAGAATAGCTGCTCCAGAATTGTTATTACATGGGGAATGCATGAAGCTATTAAAACAGGCATGTCACGAGTGGCAGCTGGTCTTTGAGAGGCTAAAACTAAATGCTAGTTTTCTTTAACCTTCCCCCCCACCCGCCCCTTATTATAGAAATGTTTATGCATACAGGTTGATGCGTTATTTAATGGCTTATACAAAAAATGAATGTAATACGTCCATTGGGGTCACTCCATGAGAAATTTAAAAGGTTTCATTCCTAATTGGAAAATATATTTTTTGTGTCTTAACAAATTGCTACATATTCACAAAAATATTTGGTATGTTGAGGTTTTACACTACCAGTGCCTATAGCACTTTATTCTGCCCCATAGTTATTTGACTTCATTTTACTTTGTGCTGCTCTTGATATTTTCATAAGTTAGATATCACGGACAATAAGACTTCAACTGCAGCTTGGAACTGCCTGCTACATTATGTTTCATTGCCTTGTTTTTATCTTTGTTACTGATAGTATTAGGAAAACCTCTTCACACTAATATTCTGGGGTTAACAAAGTCCAAAGTTCAAGATGTAGGAAGAAAGAGAAGCCCACAGGTAAATCTGTGATTCAGTTTAACTCTTTCTTTAACTATCATGGAACCTGAGAATGTACAAATTTACAGTTTTGCATAATATAAAAAAAAAAAATATTAGATAGATTAACATTTATTATTCCTAATTGCTGTTTTAAAAAAAAAGATCATCTGCCATACATTGATTTTGTCTGAATAAAATATGCTACATATGGGCAAAATCTCCCAAAATGTAGGCAAATATAAAGGAGTTTTCCAGGAGTAGAATATTGATGAACCACTAATCAGTGGGGGGTCCAACTCTCAGCAACCCAATGAATCAGCTGTTTGAAGAAGCTGTGGCTCTACAGTGGGTGCTATAGGGAAATCATTCTGCAAACAAACGTTGATTAACAATACTCATACTTAATACAAAATACAGAAACATCTGGCCCAGAATTATTATTCATATACCTGGTTGATGAATTACCTCCTTTTTTGCCCCATAAGATGCACTCCTTCCCCCCAAAGTGGGACAAATACTAATAGGGCAAATACTAATGAGTGCTTCCATTATGGAAGCGCTCAATAGTATCAGAGGATCGGGAAGAGGTGAATGCAGTGCTTCATGGGGTCTGTACCCACCGCTTCCTGGTCCTCTGCCGTCAGCTGTGCTGTGACTGCGCATAGGGTGAGGGCTAGTGATGAGCGAGCATGCTCGGCCGAGTACCGGTTCAGCTTGAGCATCGCTATGCTCAGCACATGGCGGTACTCGGCCGAGTACCTCATGTGCTCAAGCAGAATGCTCGAGTCTCCGTCCCGCACGTTTTGCTGGTTTTAAGCAGCCAATAAAGTTGCAGGTAAGTACTGCCCTCACTGTAATGCCAGTAGCCATGTCAACTACTGGCATTACAGTGATTGGCTGGCCGGAATGCGTCATCGGAGGTTATATAACACCAGATGACACATGTTTGGCTCAGGTAGGAAGGGAAAGACAGAGCAGAGAGCGAATTTCAGCGATTTTAGTTAGAGAAAGCTTTTCAAAGGCCCAAAAGTCCTTTTAACCCCTTAAGGACGCAGCCTTATTTCACCTTAAGGACCTGTCCATTTTTTGAAAATCTGACCAGTGTCACTTTATGTTACATATTGTATTTCATGACACTGGTAAAATGGAGTCAAAAAAATTTATTTTTATTTACAAAAAAATATCAAATTTGCCAAAAATGTTGAAAAATTAGCAATTTTCCAAGTTTCAATTTCTCTATTTCTATAATACATAGTAATACCACCGTCTACTTCATGTATGGATCATTTTGGGAATGCCATTTTATTTTTTGGGGACGTTAAAAGGCTTAGAAGTTTAGAAGCAAATCTTTCAGGGTTTGAAGTCATTTTTTGAGGATTACATAATAGAAACTAACCAAAAATTACCCCATTATAGAAACTACACCCCTCAAGGTATTCAAAACTGATTTAATAACTGTCGTTAACCCTTTAGGTGTTCCACAAGAGTTATTGTCAAATGGAGATAAAATCTCAGAATTTTGATTTTTTGGAAAAGTTTCCTTTTTAATCCATTTTTTCAAGTCACCAGTCAAGGGTTAACAGCCAAACAAAACTCAATATTTATTGCCCTGATTCTGTAGTTTATAGAAACAACCCATGTGTGGTCGTAAACTACTGTATGGGCACACGGCAAGGCGTAGAGGGAAAGGAGCGCCATGTGGTTTTTGGAAGGCAGATTTTGCTGGACTGGTTTTTAGATAATATGTCCCAATAGAAGCCCCCTTACCCCTAGAGTAGAAACTCCAAAAAACTAAATCAATCTAAGAAATGATACCCCTTAAGGTATTCAAAACTGATTTTACAAACCATGTTAACCCTTTAGGTGTTCTACAAGAGTTAATGGCAAATGGAGATGAAATTTCAGATTTTCGATTTTTTGGCAAATTTTCCATTTAATCCATTTTTTCCAGTAACAAAGCAAGGGTTAACAGCCAAACAAAACTGAATATTTATTGCCCTGATTCTGTAGTTTATAGAAACAACCCATGTGTGGTTGTAAACTACTGTACGGGCACACGGCAGGGCGTAGAGGGAAAGGAGCGGCATGTGGTTTTTGGAAGGCAGATTTTACGGGACTGGTTTTTAGATACAATGTCCCATTTGAAGCCCCCCTGATGCACCCCTACAGTAGAAACTCCAAAAAAGTGACCCAATTTTGGAAACTATGGGATAAGGTGGCATTTTTGATGGTACTATTTTAGGGTAAATATGATTTTGAGTGTTCTACATTACACTTTTTTTGAGGCAAGGTAACAAAAAATAGAAATTCTGAAATGTCATCTCAATTTGCCAATAACTGTTGTGAAACACCCAAAGGGTTAAAAAAAGTTTGTAAAATCAATTTTGAATACCTTGAGGGGTGTAGTTTCTTAGATGGAGACACGTTTTGAGTTTCTACTTTAGGCGTGCATCAGGGGGCTTCAAATGGGATACAGTGTCAGAAAACCAGTCCAGCAAAATCTTCCTTCCAAAAACCATATGGCGTTCCTTTCCTTCTGCGCCTTGCCGTTTGCCCATACAGCAGTTTACAGCTACATATGGGGTGTTTCTGCAAACTACAGAATCAGGGTACAATAACAGCATTTTAGAAAAAAAAAATCATGTTTTATTGTCTCCATAGTCTGAGAGCCATATTTATTTATTTTTTGGGGCGATGTAGGGGCTCATTTTTTGTGGGATGAGATGGCGGTTTGATTGGTACTATTTTGGGTGCATATGCCTTTTTGATCGCTTGGTATTACACTTTTTGTGATGTATGGTGACAAAAAATTGCTTTTTTTAAAACTTTTTTTTACGGTGTTCATCTGAGGGGTTAGGTCATGTGATATTTTTATAGAGCAGGTTTTTACGGATGCGGTGATACTTAGTATGTGTAGTGTATTTTATTTTTTTATTTTTTATTCATTATATATGATAAATGTGTTTTTTTATTTTTACTTTTTTGAATATGTCTCAGCACTCCTGTATTCAGAGTAACCACCTTACGATGTGTTGGTTTCGGCTCTCAGGTGTATCAAAATCCAGCGCATGCGCTCTTCGGATATTGGGACGCCAACTCTACCTCTGTCAATATTTCTTGTTGGTTCACCTTGTGTCATGTAAATCGCATCACACAAGTGAATAACCGCTATTCACCAGACGCGTTTCGGCACTTAGGGTACCTTCCTCAGTGGTAAAAATATAAAAAAGGCGTAATTAACTCTCTGATCCCTGCAGTCACAGAACGTGGGGATCAGAGACCGCAGAAAGCGCTGCAAACCAGGTCACAGGACCCCCCTAGGCATTGGGCCAAGGTACCTGCTGAGTGATTTAAGCCGACTGAGCAGCGGTGATCGGAAGTAGTCAGGACGTACAGGTACGCCCTCGGTCCTTAAGTACCAGGACGCCAGTGTCCTTAAGGGGTTAAGGACTACTGTGTGTGTGTGTGTGTGTGTGCTTTCAATCAACAATATATTTAACATCAGTGTCAGGGACATCCGTGTTGAGGAAGGGACAGATAGTGCAGGGAGAGAAATTTGCTGTATTTAATATCAAAAGCTTTCAAAGACCCCAATGTCTTTTAATGACTACTGTGTGTGTTTCACAGAAGCAAGATATTTGTATTTTGTACCTATTAGTGACATATAGTGTACATCATCCGCAGACTGTGTCTTTAATAATCTATCTCACATCTAGTGACCATATTGTGTAATCTGGGTCTAATAGTGTCCATATTTTGTGGATTTATAGAACATATCCTGTCCCATCATCCGAAAAGAGTGTCTGATGTGCAAATCTAAATAATCTGGGCCTAATCTAGTGTCCACAGCATGTGCTCTGTATCAAATACTGTACCACAGGTGAAACCAGTGTATTTTGGGGAAATTTACATTATTTGTGCAACATTTAGTGTCCACAGCGTGTGCCTCTCTGTGTCAAATACTGTACCACAGGTGAAACCTGTGTATTTTGAGGAAATTTACATTATTTGTGCAACATCTACTGTCCACAGTGTGTGCCTCTCTGTGTCAAATACTGTACCACAGATGAAATCAGTGTATTTTTGGGGAATTTTCATTTTTTGTGCAACAGCTACTGTCCACAGAATGTGCCTCTCTGTGTCAAATACTGTACCACTGGTGAAACCAGTGTATTTTGGGGAAATTTACATTATTTGTGCAACATTTAGTGTGTTTTAATTTCATACATATCACTGACATATACTGTACTTTATCCGAAGACGGTGTATGCTACTCTGTGACATTATCAGGGCTACATCTCCTGTGTAAAGTGTGCGCATCCCAAATACCTATTTTAATTTATTGGCGCTTACACTTACAAATCCTACGTTACTGTATGTGTGACATACTTTTAAGCATATATAACATTTAATATTAAGAATGAGACCAGTAAGGGTTGTGCAAGTGGCCGTGATGCTGATGGTACACGCAGAGACCGTGGCTCTGGGTGCAATTAAACTGAGTAAAAGAATGTAGCTGAGGGCCTGTAGGTGTGATAACCCTCTAAAACAGTGATGTCGATAGCGAACCTTTTAGAGACTGAGTGCCGAAACTGCAACCCAAAACCCACTTATTTATCGCAAAGTGCCCACATGGTCATTTACCCTGAATACTACTGTTAAAGGGAATATTAATTACTAATATTTTATGCACATATCAGCAATTAATATTCATAAATAGGCGTGAATCGCATAGTAATGTATCTGCCTATTTATACCAATTAGTCAAAGAAAACGCTGATTACCTCACTCTACACTGAACTACCTGTGGCTATTGCTGCGACTCCTACTATAACAAAAGACTTCACACTGTACTTAACATAAAAGGGTATTTATTAATACTCTACATGTTACAGTCTAATAATAGCTTATAAATATATATATCTAAATCAATGGGAATAAATAAATATATTTATAACAGCTAACAGCAATATATAAAATCACACTACAACAACACAGCAATACGATCCTATCTACGCTAACACAATCCCAATTTCCACCTGCAAACTATCTAATACATATGCACATACACACACACAATAGCAACCCACCCCACCTGGTGCTAAACTATCCCTAAGGGAGCAACAGGGGTTAATGGGGCCGTTGGTGGTATAGGGTAGGTAGGGGTTAAATGCTGGGATAGGGTAGGTAGGGGTTAATGCTGGGGAAGATCGTTGGTGGTATAGGGTAGGGTAGGTAGGGGTTAATGCTGGGGAAGATCGTTGGTGGTATAGAGTAGGTTAGACAGGGGTTAATGCTGGATCGTTGGTGGCATAGGGTAGGGTAGGTAGGGGTTAATGCTGGGGAAGATCGTAGGGTAGGTATGGGTTAATAATAATGATACTTAATATTTGCTCGTTGTCCAGGGGTTGCTCGTCTTCTAGGGATGCTTTTCTTCTAGGGGGGTCCTCAGGGTCCGGGCTGCAGGCTTCTTTCTGCCTAAGTGCCAGGGTGCCGGATATTTATATCCAGCAACCCGCACTCCCGGGCCGGCCGTGCTGTGGCACGCGCATGCGCGCCACAGGCAAGGACACGTGGGCCGGCGCAGTGATATGACGTCAACGCGCCAGCCCGTGCGTCCCTGCACGCACACAGCGGGGCCGCGCCACTTGCTAACAGACGGAAGAAGACTTTGATCTCCCGCCTGTAGCACATTGCATTCCGGGCAGCTCGATAGTAATCGTGCTGCCGGAATGTGCATAATAGGAGGAGGGAAGGTTTCTCCCCTCTTCCTATCATGCATAATTATCTCCAGCAGCGCTGGAGGTAATTACTACAAAGGACTTCGAATCTATTGAATCAGAGTTCTTTGAAGCATACAGGATGACCGGACTCTTGTCCGGTCACCCTGATGCAATTAACCAGATGGTATCCGTGTGAATGCTTGGGGCACATTCATACTGATACCTCTGGTTTCAGGTGAATCAGGGGGCATCATATATAATATACATGCATATGGATGCTTGGGGCACATCCATATACATGTATACATTAAATAGATATTTGGGGAGTATACACGCATATGGATGCTTGGGGCACATCCATACACGTATATATATATAGATATATATATATATATCCATACGCCACTTTCTGGGAGCATACATCTGCATGGATGCTTGGGGCCCATCCATACACATGCATGCATCCCCTATACACACATATATACATGTATGTATGTATATATATGGATATATATATATATATATATACATGCAGTATACCCAGGACAGCATCCCACATATATTTCAGGGGGCACTTCCCTTAACAACTACAATCCAATATAGTATATCTTCCATGTTCCTTATCACTTATCTATAGCTGTAAAGTGCCAGTTTATGCCATGTGTCCTGTTTGGACACCCAGTAGTTGTAAGGCACAGAAGGATAACTAAGCGGGCTGACACGGTCTGCTATGTACTCCACCATCTTCAACAATTTTTCCCGCCTTATGACACTAGGCCGCGCATCAGGGTAAGGGTGCTGGCGGGGTGTCAGAAGTACATAGTAGAAGTACATAGGAGCTGCCAATTTTAGTTTTTAATGATTTCTTCTATCAAAAAAACTAAGTTCTTACTCACCTTCAATGGCGTCCTCCCTTCTCCCTCGCAGGAATGAAGAGACAAACAGGAAGGATGCGCAACCAGCTCCCCCTACATCCTGGCACAGGTGCAGATTGGAACAACGGATCCGTCTGTGCGTCAATTGCAGGAACACTTAACAACGGATCTGCTACGAATGCATTTCAATGTAAATTAATAGCGGATCCTCCGTTGCGTTATGTGTCCTGTTGTTTTGAACTGAGAAAAAAATACAGCATGCCGCGTTATTTTCACCGCCAAAATAACGTGAGGGGACGGAACGGAGGACAGACTGATGCAAACTGAACGGATTGCTTTCCATTTAGAATGCATTAGGACAAACTGAAGAGTTTCTTTTCCGCTATTGAGCCGCTAGGACGGAACTCTATAACGGAAAAGTTTAACGCTATTGTGAAAGTACCCTATGCCTGGTTGTAGGTTGAATGGTGAGAGCCACAGCTCAGTCCGGTCCCTTATACCCTGCCATAGCTCTGCGGCGGTGTGCTGTTTTTCACAGAAGCAAATGAGTTTCAGCACAGCCTGTTGCCGATTCCCCACTGCCGTCCTACACTGCTTCCAGCTACTCACTGAAGGTTGACTGCTGCTGCAAGATGAGAATTCAGAGTTTGTAGTGTAAGTGAAGGTGGAGAAGGGGGGGGGGGGGGCTACAGCCACTAATGTAGGTGGTGGCGGAATTCCTGATAGAAGTAGTGCCCGCAATCCTTGGCGTCTGTAGCACCTGTGCCATGCCAGGGTACAACTAACTACTGGCCTCCACAAGGTTAACCCAGTGTGCCATCATGAAAATGTAGTGTCCCTGGCCAAAAGCACTTGTCCATGTGTCTGTCCTTAAGCGGACCTTCCCACTAACTGTGTTGGTCAGGGCACGGGTGATGTTACGGGACACAATTGGTGTTGTGATGCGGGGACGGCACACCTGGTGTTGACCTGGGAGGTTAGGTCATGTGATATTTTTATAGAGCAGGTCGCTGCGGATGCGGCGATACATAATATGTCTACTTTTTATTTATTTATTTAAGTTTTACACAATAATATCATTTTTGAAACAAAAAAAAACTTATTAGTGTCTCCATAGTCTGAGAGACATAGTTTTTTCAGTTTTTAGGCGATTGTTTAAGGTTGAGTATCATTTTTGCGGGATGAGATGACGGTTAGATTGTCACTATTTTGGGGTGCATATGACTTTTTGATCGCTTGCTATTACACTTTTTGTGATGTAAGGTGACAAAAAACATGGCTTTTTTTACATGGTTTTTTTTCTTCTTTATTTTTACGGTGTTTACCTGAGGGGTTAGGTCATGTGATATTTTTATACAGCAGGTTCCCCACGGACTAGTCGATACCTAATATGTATACTTTCTTTTCATTTATTTATGTTTTACATAATAACAACACTTTTGAAACAAAAAAATTATATTTTAGTGTCTCCATATTCTGAGTGCGATAGTTTTTTTTATTTTTTGGGCGATTGTCTAGTGTTGGGGCTCATTTTTGTGGGATGACGGTTAGATTGGTACTATTTTGGGGGGCATATACATTTTTGATCGCTTGGTGTTCCACTTTTAGTGATGTAAGGTGACAAAAAAATGGCTTTTTTTACATAGTTCTATTTCAATTTTTTTTACACTGTTTACCTGAGGGGTTAGGTCATCTGACATTTTTACAGGGCCGTTCGATACTGACACGGCGATACAGAATATGTCTACTTTTCTTTTTTTTCCCTATTTTTTACAATTTTATTTTAACTTTATTTTGGGAAATGGGTGCTTTTTTTTTTTTTACTTGAAACCTAAAAAAAAATTTTTTTTAACTGTATTGTGCTGTATTGAACTGTTAGTGTCTTACACTAATTACACTTACATTTCCCTGCGCTAACTCTGCTATGTGATATTATCTCGAAACCCAAAAAATATGTAAAAATTCGATTTCGATTTGTTCTGTTTTCCTTGCCTGTGCTGACTGCCATTTCCCGGCGCTAAGTCTGCTATGTGACTTTATATTCTACCCCAAAAAAAATGTTTCATCTGAAATTTATGTTTAAAAGGGTGTATTGCAGTGTCGGTTCTTTGTAATTTTTGGCAGCCCTTTCACTTAGTGCATAGGCTTTATGAGTATAGCAGTGTACCTGAACAATTGTAGCACCATGTGAATTAGCCCTTCTTTATGTGATATACAGGCTGTATCTGAGTGCTTCTTCCTTGTAATTTTTGGCAGCACTTGCACTGTATATACAATTAAATATACAGGAAAGAATGTTTCCTAACAATTTTTCCTCTAAAAAATTTTTTTTTCTAAGAGGGCGGGGTTTTGGCCGTATTTTTGGCAGTCTGTAAAAGTGGCGTACAACTGGGACAACATGGTTCTCAGCAGCACTTTGGAGTCCAAGATGCATCCAGACATGGTCCCCATGTTGTTCTCGATCCATTTCAGTGGTGTTTCTCTTACTTTCTGACCTTTCCCTATGAACCTGGCAACCTCCCCTCATCCGAGAAGGGGATGCCTGGTTGTCTCCCATAGACTTCCATTATACTCGGGTGCTAGGCCGAGCGCATGAATATCGCGGTGTTTTCGGACCGAACACCCGAACACTTTGATGCTTGCTCATCACTAGTGAGGGCACTTTGTACGCGTCAGATCACAGCACAGCCAATAGCAAGAAGAAGAGAGAGAGTTGGATTCCGGGAGCCTGTGGTATCTGAAGCAGGAGAGGTAAGTTGATTTTTTTTATTTTATTTGCTATGTGGCATGGGGGCTGATTTGAGGTATGGGGGCTGATCTGAGGCATGGGGGGCTGATCTGAGGCATGGGCATCTGATCTGAGGCATGGGGATCTGATCTGAGGCATGGGGGGTCTGATCTGAGGCATGGGGGTCTCATCTTAGATCTGAATGGGGGTTCTTATTTATGTTGAGGCCCTTATCTGAGGTCTGATTGTGGGTCATGCACATTGTGGTCTGAGCTGAGGTCTGATTGTGGGTCTGATCTGAGGTCGATTGAGGGTCTTATTAACATTGGGGGTCTGATTGGGTCTTTGAGCTGAGGTCTGATTAACATTGGGGGTCTGATTGCTGATCTGCTCTGAGGTCTAATGAAAAATATTTTTTCTCATTGCCCTCCTCTAAAACCTAGGTGTGTCTTATAGGATGAAAAATACAGTAACTCATTTTATCCTGATTCCTGACCAATAGTTTATTGCTATAGGAGCAGCACAGGAAAGTGTATTTCTTGCTGTATGCACAATCATTGACCGGTGATGGAAACATTATTTCAAGTAAAGAAATTAATTGTGACAAACTGACAAAAAAATGAATTTCTCTGACAGTAACTGGTTAGACAAATGAGGTACAATTTTATCTATGAATACATTTTCTTCGTTTCAGTAAAGGAAATTTATGTAAATTCAATAAGGTATGAGAACACATGGTGAGCAGTTACTTTCAGAGAACAACATCACTGACCGGGAGAGGGAGAAGAACATTTCTATTGATATGATCGTTAAAATTCCCAAACAATAAAGTACTTTCATTTATGAGAACTAACCAAACAATTGTCCCATACAGAGATTACTGATGACATTAAACACAGAGGGAGATGGAAACACAGTTAACTATATTGTTTATTGTAGTGGTAATCATTGCCCTACACCTCAATAACAAAATGTGAATACGCATGTACCCTCAATAAATACAAAAATGTTCATAAAAGGAAGGCCAGACTGACCAGAATAGTTCTGAGTCTGGGATCCCAAAGAAAAAGAGTCCCAAGAAAGGTCCTAACACATTTCCACAATCTTATTGATTCATCAGAGGACTGTTGGAAGAATGATATATGCAACTTATATACAAGTGAAATTAGCCCCAGAGGAGCCGATGCAGAAGATGGGAGTGGTAGTGGCCCTGATAAAGTGCTGTGTCACGGTGTACTCAGGCCATTGTTCCCTGAGGATCAGTTCACTGGAAAAGCAGTATTAAAGAATTAGTCCATAATTAATCGTATAAAAGTCTCGTTCACTAAGTGCAACATCGAACTTCAAATACAGCAGCTGGTTTCAAGTGCAATTTTCTATGGCAGCAGTAGGGAAAATGAAGGTAGGTTGGATGGCTGCAGTTTAGCACTAGTATAGTATTGGCCTGGTAGTGTTCTAGGTGATGGATGTTTTCGCTATAGTCCCTCACCTTAAAGCAGTGTTCTTAAATGCTGATCACAGCGGTTCACTCTACTTTCTATCTTCTCACCGCATTATTTTATTTTTTATAAATTGTTGATTGGTTAGCTAGGTTGCAAATAACTGTTTCGTCCCTTTAGGATTAGCTAGCCGGGTCTCTTCACCCCAATTCAATATGAAGAGTGGTGGCAGCAAATTGATTTGATTTCCAGCGTGAAATCAATAATTTTATTTTTCCAATTGTACATACAATCGCGATTGTATCATGTATGGGCACACCAACCAATCTTAAACGTCTACTGTGCTCGCAGTGGATTCGCCTCCAGAAGTTTCTAGTGGACGAGACCTGTAGGGCAACTGTGGCATAGTACGACGGGATTGGCGGGTGGTGGCATAGTACGACGGGATTGGCGGGTGGTTGTCACATGCTTCCTCTCCAGTCTGTGACTGTTCTGGAACTCCCCCTCCTGGGAGGAAGCAGAACAAGCCTACTGCTACCAAGAGGGAAGCAACAGGGTGGTTAGCTCTGTTCCTGGTTAACCCTTGCCATCCATTCACCTTAAAGGGGTTGTCCGGGTTCAGCGCTGAACCCAGACATATCCCCATTTTCACCCAGGCAGCCCCCCTGACTTGAGTATTGGAGCAGTTCGTGCTCCGATGCTCTCCTTTGAGCTGGACTGAATCGCGCAGGAAAAAGGCATTTTCTGGAGTTCGGTTGACAAACTGGGCTCTCCTTAGGGCTCCAGGTGGAAGCTTCTGCCCAGCAGTGAGCACGGTCACCGGCACTGATGGGCGGGCTTTAGCGCTGCCCTAGCCTTTAAAACAGCTAGGGCAGCGCTAAACCCCGCCCCCCATCAGAGCCAGTGACATCACCGAACACACTGCTGGGGGAAAGCCTCCACTCGGCTATGTGTTATTGTAAATAAAAGAACCCGGGCAAGGGAGAGCATCGGAGCATAAAATGCTCCAATGCTAACATCAGGGGGGCTGCCTGGGTGAAATTATGGGTATGTCCGACTTCAGCTCTGAACCTGGACAACCCCTTTAACTGGTAGCAACAGCCATGAATATAGAAAAATTCAACAGTATAATATAAAACACAAAACATAACAATACACATGACTTTATACAATTGTAGTACCCCTAGTTCTGAGGTACTACATAAGCACCTAAGACATGTCTACAAAATCAAGGTCAAAGCATGTAAATTGCTAAAAACACACTGTTAAATCCAATTGCTTGCGTTATTAGCTTAAGGTTGCCTTATTATGTCATCAGGTGCTTCAATGATATATAGGCATGAATCCAAAGTTAGTTGATGAAATAGAAGGCAATATCCGTGAGTCCACTTTGGCGTGTAATAAAAGTCACATATTAGTCATACAGATCCCTCCATTTTATACCAATAGTCATACAACAATCATATGTGGAACTTACATAAGGAACATTTAAGGATCTTTCAGGTATGGACATCAAAGGACAAATAACCACAAACCTGATGAAAAGTACTGATACTAAAAAGGGATCTCCTTCACCTCATGGAGCAGTCTGCGCTGTGCTCTTGCAGTCATCTTTACAGGATGGCCACTCCTAGGGAGAGTAGCAGCAGTGCTGAACTTTCTCCATTTATAGACAATTTGTCTTAGCGTGGACTGATGAACAGCAAGGCTTTTGGAGATACTTTAATAACCCTTTCCAGCTTTCTGCAATTCAACAATTTTTAATCGTGGTCTTCTGAGAGCTCTTTTGTATGAGGCATCATTCACATCAGACAATGCTTCTTGGGAAAAGCAAACCCAGAACTGGTGTTTGTTTTTTAAAGGGCAGGGCAGCTGTAACCAACACCTCCAATCACATCTCATTGATTGGACTCCAGTTGGCACCTCACTCCAATTAGCTCTTGGAGATGTCATTAGTCTAGGGCAGGCATGCTCAACCTGCGGCCCTCCAGCTGTTGCAAAACAACAATTCCCATCATTCCCGGGCAGCCTACAGCTATCCGCCTACAGAAGGGCAGTTGTAGTTTTACAACAGCTGGAGGGCCGCGGGTTGAGCATCCCTGGCCTAGGGGTTCACATACTTTTTCCACCTGCACTGTGAATGTTTACATGATGTGTTCAATAAAAACATGGTAACATTTTATTCTTTCTGTGTTATTAGTTTAAGCAGACTGTGATTGTCTATTGTTGTGACTTAGATGAAGATCAGATCACATTTTATGACCAATTCGTACAGAAATCCATATCATTCCAAAGGGTTCACATACTTTTTCTTGCAACTGTATGTGTGGCTGTAGCTATAATTTGCTCTGGGAACCCTTCCAATTTTAGATCTAAGAATGTGATGCTACTTTTCTGTACATTAGAGGTAAATGACAGATTATAGTTATTATCATTTAAATAGGACACAAAATGTGGCACGGCAGACACATCTCCCAGCCAAATAAATGACAGATCATCAGCCAAATCACCTTATCAATCCTAAACACGGTTAGCCTCATTGTAAATGTATTGTTGCTCCCAGTATGCCATAGTAAGGCTATCTGATAAGGGTGAATACTTAGACCCCATTGGAAGTCTTCTCTGTTGTAGGAAAAATGTATTCTCAAAAACAAAGAAAAACCTGGCTATCAAAAATGCAGTGACTTCTAAAATGTAGTTACACAAATCCTCTGTATAATTACTGAATTATAGAGTGCCAGCTTTTATTATACAGATTAAACAAAACCTCCTTTGAATTATGGAGGTAACCCAAGACCCTATAGACTAGGGGCTGAAGTAAATGATCCATCCATTCTCTGCTCATTAATAGGTTCATAGCTGTGCCAATTGTGTTCACACTATTGTGGGCTGACTTACCATATATAAGCAACATAGGTGTATGTATATTGTGTGTATGATTAAGTCCGCTTTTCAGTCAAAACGTGTCAGATAACAGCAGGGATGTTCCCTTTTTTTTGTGAATTATCGTGTGCTGCCCGGACCCGTCCTACGGTCCGCAATGCTTGGGCACCGACCGTGGGGCCGCCGCATGCGATGGTCCGCATCGCAAAAAAGGAGTGCATGCACTACTTTTTTGTGGTGCGGAGGGACAGACAGAAAACCCACGGAAGCACTCCATAGTGCTTCGGATCTGTGCCTCTGTTCCACACTGCAACTCCCGGATTGCGGACCCATTCAAGTGAATGGTTCCGCATCAGTGATGCAGGGTGCACACGCTCTATGCGGGCTGCAATATAGCCATGGCCGGGCAACAGCCTTGTGCATGATCCCTTAAGGATTGATTTTTATTTACATTACATTGGATTCCTGAACAGGTCTTGAATCTGCGTAGTGACCCGTTTGATGACTCCGAAATCTGGTGTTGCATTACATTTTCTCTTAATGCACCCAGCAGCGCAAGATTTGAAATACCCCCAAGTCCATCATGTACTGGGGTCAAATTAGATGGGAACATTTAAGGGTACGGCCAAACAGTCAGGTTTCTGCATGCAAGTTTGGAAGCCAAAACTAGAAGTGAATTATAAAAAGAGAAGAAGCTGTATCTGTCCTTTATACTCCCTCTCCTTTTATGATTCACTCATGATTTTTGCTCCAAAACTGTGTAATGAAACCAGACTATATGGACATACCCTTAGAGTGTAAGTAGACGCACCAGCAGCTGGTATCTCTCCTTGCCTCACTGCAAAAAGGCATCACCAGTGCTGAGCACATATATCACAAGGGCTTGTCCTCTCCAAATAGAGAAGCAATCTTTCTGCTATCTAGATATATCCTGACTCTGCTATCATATCAACAACCATCATACAGTCTGCAACCTGGGAACTGTTCAAGTATTTAATTAAAAGTGGATTTTAGTTCACCATTCCATTTGACTAACATTCAATTGCCACCCACCTGGTGCTATCACATAACTATATGTATGCTCTTTTATGTGTATACACATATTTTAACATTTATATTATTTTACTTATGTTTTATCTATCACTGATTTTTAATAAACTTCATTTGTAATTGTCTATCATCTGGAGTGCCAACCTTGCTATTTTATATTATTTGTTTCTGCTTCTGAGTACTGGGAACATTGGCTGCGCACTCGGTGTGCAGACAGGTTCATATTAAGTGTTAGTGAGCCGTTCACTTGTATTCTTGAGGTTCCCTTTAAGGCCAATGGAAATGTAACAGCGCAGATGGTACATCCATTGGCGTTTTATCTGCAGCATGTAGAGATTCAAGTTCCCCCCACCACCCCCAAGATGAATGATGTATAGTCTCAATCTAAGTCAATGAGTCCCATCATGGGTTCCAATGCTTTAGCATTGGAGTCTATGAGAGAAGCCAATTATTGCTTTTTCAAGTTCACTAGGAGAACTATTAAAAAGTGTAAAAGAAAAAAAAAAAGTAAAAATATAAAAAATATAAAAATTTAAATCAACCCCTTCCCTAAAATATAAAAAAAAATGAATAAACAATTAAAAAAAATAAACATTGCAAATGGAAAAAAACATCAAAATCGCAATTCGACATTTTTTGTCACTTCATCTTCCCCCCCCCCAAAAAAAATGAATAAAAAGTGATCAAGAAGTCATACAAACTCCACACACTATATAAATTTGGTATTGTTGTATTTGTACTGACCCGGAGAATGAAAGTGACAGATTTTTTTAAAAATTTTTTATAATTTGTTTCCAGCTTCCCACTACATTGTATTCAACCATAAGTGTTCTGATAGGATCTTTATACATATACAAAAAAAGAAATATCCAAAATATAAGAGTGAATCTGGATCGCACATCCACATGCTATGCTTTGATCTCATCCCTGCTACTTAGCAAAAGACAGCACTACTTGGCGCATGTGTACTGCCTACTATGCTACATGCTAACTGAGGCATTAGTGTACATTTTGATCAAAAGGCATAAGCCCACTCACCACGCCAAGGTTGCCTTTATGATTGGGAGCCAGCAGGCGGTGGGACCCACGCTGCGCAAAAATTTAGAGTAGGTTCCCACTCGAGGAGGCAACCTAGTCATGGTGAGTGGGCCTATGCTTTTTGATCAAAATGTATACTAATGCCTCATGTATAGCTTGCAACATAGGTGTCGGTATACGATTAATTGTGCTAAGAAGCAATGTTAATTATGCTGAGAACCAGTTATTAGATCAAAGCATAGTATGAGGATGTGCGATCCAGATTCACTGTTATATTTTAGATATGTTCTGATAGGATCCTATCTACATCATATCATAGTTACCTACTATTCATGCTATCCTGAACTTCCTGCGTCCTGGGTATCAGAAGGTCACTTCTTTTTTTTGGTTAGCTGCTGATTGGAAGGAGACCTGTAAGACAACCTTTGGAAAATTAAAAGTGGAATATGATTAGTTGCTATGGGCAACTAAGCCAGTTCTACTTTACACCAGTTTGATAAATCTCCACCAGTGTATTTACTAACGTTTTAAAAGATAAACCCCACCCCTGATATAATTGGGCATCCCTTAAGTGGATTGGTACCCTTATAATCTTAGGTAAAGCATAAAACATCACTATTTGACAATCTGAGAGGGAAATAAACTAATTATTTTTACTCATAAGATTGTTTTCCAATGCTTGTGTGAGAATGGAATTTAATTCATTTACCCAAACAGTAGTAGGATCTTGTTGAATAATAACATAGCATTTAGGACTGTTAAGAATCGCTTGACACGTTTCTCAATACATACAGTGCCTTAAAAAGTATTCATACCCCTTGAGCTTTTCCACATTTTTTTAGGTTACACCCACAAACTTAAATGTATTTTATGGTGATTTTATGTAATAGACGGATCCAAAGTAGCAAACATGTGTGAGTTGAAAAGGAAATGCTACACACATACAAAGTGTGGCGTGCAAAGTCAATACTTTGTAGGACCATCTTTTGCTGCAATCACAGCTGCAAGTCTTTTGGGGTATGTCTCTACAAGCTTTGCACATCTAGAGACTGACATTTCGCCCATTCTTTGCAAAATAGCTTAAGCTCAGTTGGATTAGATGGAGAGAGTCTGTGAACAGCAATTTTCAAGTCTTGCTACAGATTCACAGTGAGATGAGATTAGGTTTGGACTTTGGTAATTCTTACACATAAACATGCTTCGATCTAAACGATTACATTGTAGCTCTTTCTGTTTGTTTAGGGTCATTGCCCTGCTGGATGGTGAACCTCTGCTTCCGTTCTCAAGTATTTTGCAGCCTCTACCCTGTTTTCCTCCAGGATTGCCCTATATTTAGCTTCTTCCACCCTCCCATCAACTCTGACCAGCTTACCTGCTGTCCCTGCCGATGGTGTGTTCAGGGTGATGTGCAATGTTAGTTTTCCGCCACACATAGCATTTTGTATTTAGGACAAAAAGGCCAGCTTTGGTCTCATCTGACCACACCACCTTCTTCTACATGTTTTCAGTGTCCCTTACATGGCTTGTGGCAAACTGCAAACGGGACTTCTTGTGGCTTTCAAAAATACACAAAGTATAGTTTTCCTGTTTACAGATTCTCCCACCTGATCTGTGGATTTCTGCTGCTGCTCCTCCAGAGTGGCCAAACATTGTAGCTCATTGTGAATAAATAATAAAGTAATACCCTGATACCCCCCTACACCAGTCTATTGTAGTTGCAGGTTGATGGAAACTACAGAAGTCACTAATACTGAAGTGAGTGTTTTATGCAAACCTGAACATATCAGATGTTGTTATTATAAGAAGCATCCATTCAGTTAAGAAAATTATTACTCTTGGGCAAAGAAGTAATAGATTGCACATTAGAGGGATGAATGCCTATTTCCAAGGCTCAGAAAGGGCAAATTGTAAAATAAAATAAGGAAAGCAGCAAATTGTTCACATTTTAAATAATATAATGAGGAGAATTCAAAAAACCCCTTGAGTAAAACGTGATTATTTTCAGGAAGTCTAAAGGGGCCTTTTGCAAGTGTTGGCACAAAGGTTATCTGACAGTATAACAATAATACCATGGAATCTTCTAGAGGCCTCTGTCTGAATTTTAGAGCTGTGACCTTAATAAGTCACTTTATCTTTTTATGTATGAAGTGCAACACAATTAATTATAAACTCTGTGGGTAGGGATGCTGTGCCTGAGGTCTCTCCATATTACTGTATTGTGTTAAGCCACTATATGGAAAAAATAAATGCAATATATGAAAATAGGACTTGTAACTGTTAAGCTTAATTAAAGAGTTCATTGAACTTTGAAATAAAACAATAATAAATTACATTAGTATTATTTATAACCCTATAAAAGTCTTTAAAGGGGTCTGTCCCAATATTTATAATACAGGGTGGACCATTTATATGGATACACCTTAGTAAAATGGGAATGGTTGGTGATATTAACTTCCTGTTTGTGGCACATTAGTATATGTGAGGGGGGAAACTTTTCAAGATGGGTGGTGACCATGGCGGCCATTTTGAAGTTGGCCATTTTGAATCCAACTTTTGTTTTTTTAATAGGAAGAGGGTCATGTGACACATCAAACTTATTGGGAATTTCACAAGAAAAACAATGGTGTGCTTGGTTTTAACGTAACTTTATTCTGAATATCAGAGTGGCTATATGTCATGTTCTAACAAGGGTCCTACCAACCCCTATAACATTTCTCAGACAAACAAACACAAGGCAAACAATAAGACAACATACCAAGGACACAAACAAATACTGTCACGACGGGAGGTGGGGAAAACCCCCCGCCGTGCAATTTCCACGGCTGTCGGGCCAAAAAGGGCTAAAAACAGGGAGAAGGGAACCGCGGACTAGCACGTCCCTATCGCTGGCCCTGGTCTCCTAACTGTATGGGCCGACCCCGAAGGTAGGAGGGCCCATACGACAGGAACCTGTAGCCCTGCTAATCCCTGTTTCACCCTGGATATAACAGGGCAGAGACCACCTGCTCACCCAGGGACACGGATGAGCAGGAGTCTCCAGAGGCCCCTCTGCAGCCGGGATCCTGACAGTGTGCAGCAGAACAACAGGTGAGCATAAACAACAGACTCTTACCTGCCGCACGGCAGAAGTGAAAGCGGATCCAAACCCTCCATGGATCCCATGCGGAGGTCTGCTGCATGGGAACGGATCCAGGCCAGACAGCACACCGTCAGGTAGGTACCACACCCTCCGGGTGGGCAGGCCCCTTCCGGAGCGTCATACAGTGTATAAACCCACACATACCCAACCATACAACTACACCAGGTGGGGATGGGGAACACAGACACACACTGAGGAAGGGAAACAACAAGAAAAACAATAAGCATACAATATAACAAATAAGGGTGGCTCACACAGACATACAGGTGGGAAGAGACACACTCCAGCCATGCTCCCACCATGGCTGGACAAACAACACTGACCTCAGGCTCCACACACAGATATTTAAGGAGGCCTGAGGCCACACCCACCATACAGAGCAGCCACACCTTAACCCCGTGAACGCCACACAAAACACAGTGCAAACAGGGGAAAAACCACATGCAAAAATAATCACCTGCGGCAAAACCTCGCCGCCGGCAACTGCATGTGGAACAGAGCCACGACTCCGACCCGGGTCGTGACAAATACTTTATTCACAGAGAACAGACATGGAAGAAAACTGGATCAGTAAATAAGGGACCAGTGGCAGGTAATACCACTGTACCAAGTGCATCTGTTTGACTTCAAGTCAAACCCAGAGGACAGAGACTCAGTGAGCCCGCTCTTCACCGAGCCCCTGATAGAGTGCACTTGGCCACTTACCTGCAGAGACTGACGGTTCAAGCATCAGCAGTCCACACAAACATAAGGACTGGAGCCCAGGCACACAAACTGGAACTCAAACATAATCGCACAGGACACAGTTCAGACAAAACAAACGAGAACCAGAACAGAAGCAGATGTGTGGCGGTCACAGCCAGAGCTGCCCAGACAGGCAGATTAGCAGGTGCCTGGACCCCATAAGGAATGGATCCATGGCAGTCACAGGCAGAGTTTCCCACACAGGAAGACACGCAGATGCTTGAATCCCATGCGGAACAACACATGGCGGACACAGGCAGAGCTAAACACATAGACTAGAGGTCTGCCCTCCGGAGAACACAGTAGACCTCTCAACGAAGGCATAGGCTCGGAGTAGCAGATGCCTGCTCCCCATGTGGACTTAGTCCATGGGCGAACAGACAGAGCTGCAGACAAGACATGGAAACGGACAGACAGACAAGCAGATGTCTGGACCCCATATGGAATGACATATGGCAGTCACAGACAGAGCTGCAGAAACAGGCAGACACAGAGCCGGACAAGCAGGCACCAAGACAAGATGACCATACAGACAGGGCAGATGGAAAAAACTTGGTCAGGTGCATAGCTCCTGCACCCAACAAAGCTGGAAACGCTCAGCTCAGAGGTATATAAAGAGTAGGATATTGAGGTCATCTGACCACCTAGCAGACACACGCAGACGAGACGATTAACACCACCAGAACTGAGAGAAAAAGGTGGGAAGCATGCATGCATAGGAGCAGTTCACACACAAGCTGCCACAGCTACCACGGAATCCACCGCGGTCAGTATACAAAAGAGCTACTAAAGCATGTACATACATTATGTGAACTACACTGTGACACTATATAATCCTTTTTGAGAGGTTTCCCTACTGATAGTATTATGAACATTTGAATATGAGCATTAGTCCAGCTATGGGTCAGAGCTCATGAGTCTAGCGGAGTGGTGGATATCACTTTAAAGGTATACATAACTCTCTTATAGGAACTTTCAAGCTCCTCATTTTCTACTGGACAGTGCACTACTAGAGGAAAAAAGTCACCTTTATAATACAGGCGATACAAATAAAACTCCAGGATACAAATGGTATTTTAAAAGGTATATTATTTCTTTCAGTATCACTTTAAAGGGGGTCATAGCTGAGGCCTATTCACTTCAAAGGCGCTTATCTGCAGTATTAGAAATTAATAAGTGTGGCATTGTTTTGAAAGAAACTATTGTTTTTTTCCTGTTTTTTCCAATGCTATTGAAGTAATAAATGTTTTAAAAAATGTTTTGGAAAATAGATGCTATTAGTAGAGTTGAGTGAACCCGAACAAAAAAGTTCGGGTTCGGGTTCGGGTCCCTGGTTCGGTGATTTCTTCCAGCTTTCTGAAGGGCTGCACAGCAGCCAATCAGCAAGTGTTTTACTTCTTGCCCTAAGAAGCCATCACAGCCATGCCTACTAATGTCATGGCTGTGGTCGGCTGAGTGCAGCATGTGACCCAGGCTCTATAATAGCTGGAGTCACGTACTGCCGCACGTCACTCTGCTGATTTGAGCTTAGGGAGAGGATGTTGGTGCTGCGATCAGGGACAGAATAGGGCAGAAATCAGAAGAACCTGTGCTACTTTAATCCACAAGATATAGCAAATAGAGAGGGAAGGAGCTTCAGCAATCCAACTTTTCTGTACCCAGCCACTGCAAGGGAAATCTTTTTTTGTAATCCATCTGTTACTGAAGTGGTGCTTGGTGGTCATATTAGCCACTGAAGTGTACTGCATGTGTGCCAGCCAGCCAGGGACAGCAGCCTAATCCTATTTTGTGGTAAAGAAGAAAATCCCAGCAGTCGTGTCTTCATGCGGATAAATGGTTTTATTGGGGTCCTACAATCAGGACGCGTTTCGGCGATATGCCTTTCTCAACAGCTTCAGTAGGTACATCCAAGCACATAGAGATACAAAGTATATATACACTAGGATCCTCCCACTGGGATGTGGCTCACACCCCAGGAAGAGGAGGGGTAGACAGTAAACAAAATTGACAGGTAAACAAAAATAAAATAAAATAACAATATCATGTGGAAATCACATATTATATAAGATGGGAAAAAATGGCTATCTTACGCCTTGTAGATTAGTCTCGTGATAATACATGAGTGGAAGTCTGAAAAAAACCAAATATGTAATTAGTCAAAATACCAATAGTCATATTATAAATGCATAATTTCATAATCTCTGTTGAGGCCCTTTGGTTGTAGCGTATCCAGGGTATGAATCCAAAAGGCCTCCCGTCGCCCCCCCTGCGGGGTCTTCTGATTTGCTCCAGGACTTGGAATTTTAGTTGTGCTATGGTATGTCTGCATCTGTCAAAGTGGTAGGGTATAGGGAGCAGGAGGTTTCCTGTCCTGATGTTAGATTTGTGTTTGTTGATTCTGTCCATCAGTCCCTGAGTTCAGAAACCCACCCTTGATCTGCAATAAAAAAACTCCAAATTATAGAGATATATTAGTCAAGGCTGACATAGGCCCTCTCCAAAAGGTACCACGTCAGATTACACTCTCCACACCACGCAAAGGTACGTTCCCCTGCCTGCATTGTCTCCAGTGTTCACACATCATCAGGGGTTCATTATTTTACCATCCCCATTCCGGACGTTCATTTGAAGTAAAAGTTTTTTTTACATGCGAATCTTCTAATGTTATATACCTGATCAAATGTCCCTGTGGTCTGTTGTACATTGGCGAGACAATGCAGGCAGTGAGAGACAGAATCAACAAACACAAATCTAACATCAGGACAGGAAACCTCCTGCTCCCTATACCCTACCACTTTGACAGATGCAGACATACCATAGCACAACTAAAATTCCAAGTCCTGGAGCAAATCAGAAGACCCCGCAGGGGGCGACATCAAGAAGTTACTTCTGCGACGGGAGGCCTTTTGGATTCATACCCTGGATACGCTACAACCAAAGGGCCTCAACAGAGATTACGAAATTATGCATTTATAATATGACTATTGGTATTTTGACTAATTACATATTTGGTTTTTTTCAGACTTCCACTCATGTATTATCACGAGACTAATCTACAAGGCGTAAGATAGCCATTTTTTCCCATCTTATATAATATGTGATTTCCACATGATATGGTTATTTTATTTTATTTTTGTTTACCTGTCAATTTTGTTTACTGTCTACCCCTCCTCTTCCTGGGGTGTGAGCCACATCCCAGTGGGAGGATCCTAGTGTATATATACTTTGTATCTCTATGTCCTTGGATGTACCTACTGAAGCTGTTGAGAAAGGCATATCGCCGAAACGCGTCCTGATTGTAGGACCCCAATAAAACCATTTATCCGCATGAAGACACGACTGCTGGGATTTTCTTCTTTACCTAAAGTTTTGGAGTTTGCTCCTCTCCCGGGCAGTGTGCAATTGAGTGAGTGCTGGTGATTACTACCTAATCCTATTTTGTAGCTCAGTGAAGGAAAAAAAAAAAAATTTTTCTGGCTGCTCAAGTCCCCTATATTGCCTTTTGTATGTTTAAGGGGTGACATAGTCCATTTGTCTAGCCTGGGATCTGTGGTGCCACAGAGCACTTGTGTATACAATGCACTAAACAGTATATTCCATTTCAACTATCAAATAGTGCATCAGTGTATTTTAGTACACGGTATAAATATCTAATTTAAATTTACAGCAATAAAAAACTGCAGTTTTTTTTTTTTTTTGAAAAAAGCAGTTTTTTAGGCCGAAAAAACTGTTGTGCATCCGTCGTTTAACCACTTGCCGCCACGCTAACGCTGATGGGCGTCAGCGCGGTGGCTCTCTCAGGTCTCAGTCACGCCTATCGGCGTCATCTCGTGAGACCCGAGATTTCGCATGAACGCACGCGTGCCGTGCGTGCGCGTTCATGCGATCGTGACCGGGACAACTGAAACTACAGCCTGCTAGCGCTGATCATGCGCTGGCAGGCTGTAGATGCGAAAAAAATCGCATTTAAAACGCATATCAGACGCTGTTTTGTAAACAGCGTCTGATATGCCTGCTGTCTGCTCGTCTGGTGGTCCCTTTGTCTAGGACCACCAGAGGAAACATAAGTAAAGTGCAACAATCACTACACACACACCCCCCCCCCACCCTCCATCACTGATTAACCCCTGATCACCCATGTCACCCCCCCTGATCACCCCCTGTCACCCCCCCTGTCATTAATCACTCCCCTGTAAGGCTCATTCAGACGTCCGTATGTGTTTTGCGGATCCATGGATCTGCGGTTCCGCAAAATACGGACACCGGCAATGTGCTTTCCGCATTTTGCGGATCCGCACATTGCCAGAACTATATAGATAATGCCTTTTCTTGTCCACAATTGTGGACAAGAATAGGACATGTTCTATATTTTTGCGGAACGGAAGTGCAGACCCGAAAGCGCGGATCCATAATTCCAGATCCGAGCGGGACAAAGCCTGTCCCCATAAAAATGAATGCGTCCGCAATTCCGTTCCGCAAACAGAATTGCGGACGTGTGAATGGGGCATAAGGGTCCCTTATCACCGTAAGTTAGCTAGCTACTTGTTAGGTAGTTAGCACCCAGCCCACCGCACCGCAGTCACTGATTTTGGCAGAGATTTTTTCATCCACGATGATCGATGTGAATGAAAAAATCTGTGCCGTTCATTTTTTTTCTTTTTTCAGCTCAGAGGCTGAACGGAAAAAAAAAATCTCATTACACGTATGCTCGATATAAGGAGAATCGCAGAAACTCCTAATGCTGGCCATACGTGTAATGATTGCGGAGACCCTCAAATGCCAGGGCAGTACAAAAACCTCACATGTGACCCCATTTTAGAAAGAAGACACCCCAAGGTATTCCGTGAGAGGTATGGTGAGTTCATGTAAAGTTTTATTTTTTGTCACAAGTTAGTGGAATATGAGACTTTGTAAAAAAAATAAAAAATAAATAAATAAATATCAATTTTCGCTAACTTGTGCCAAAATTTTTTTTTTTTCTGTGAACTCGCCATGCCCCTCACGGAATACCAAAGTCTTTCCAAAATGGGGTCACATGTGGGGTATTTATACTGCCCTGGCATTTTAGGGGTCCTAAAGCGTGAGAATCCAAATGCGTAAAAATGCCCTGTGAAATCCTAAAGATACTCATGGGAATTAGGGCCCCTTTGCGCATCTTGGCTGCAAAAAAGTGGCACACATGTGGTATCACCGTACTCAGGAGAAGTAGGGCAATGAGTTTTGGGGTGTATTTTTATATATGCCCCTACTTTGTGTGAGAAATATTGCTGTAAACGACAACTTTTTAAATTTTTTATACAAAGTTGTCAATTTACAGAGATATTTCTCTCACCTAACTATAGGTATATGTAAAAATACACCCCAAAACACATTGCCCTACTTCTCCTGAGTAGGCAGATACCACATGAGTGACACTTTTTGCAGCCTGGGTGCGCTAAGGGGCCTAAATTCCAACGAGTACCTTTAGGTTTTACAGGGCTGCTCTAATTTAGCCCACCCAAAATGCCAGAACAGTACAAACACCCACAAATGACCCCATTTTGGAAGAAGACACCCCAAGGTATTCGCTGATGGGCATATTCAGTCCATGAAAAATTGAACTTTTTGTCAAAAGTTAGCGGAAAGGGAGACTTTGTGAGTAAAAACAATAAAAATCAATTTCCGCTAACTTGTGCCAAAAAAATCTTCTATGAACTCGCCATGCCCCTCACAGAATACCTTGGGGTGTCTTCTTTCCAAAATGGGGTCACATGTGGGGTATTTTTACTGCCCTGGCATTTTAGGGGCCCTAAAGCGTGAGAAGAAAAATGCGTAAAAATGCCCTCCTAATAGGTACTCATTGGAATTTGGGCCCCTTTGCGCATCTTGGCTGCAAAAAAGTGTCACTCATGTGGTATCGCCGTACTCAGGAGAAGTAGGGCAATGTGTTTTGGGGTGTATTTTTACATATACCCATGCTAGGTGAGAGAAATATCTCTGTAAATTGACAACTTTGTATAAAAAAAATTAAAAAGCTGTCATTTACAGAGATATTTCTCACACAAAGTATGGGTATATATTAAAATACACCCCAACACACATTGCCCTACTTCTCCTGAGTACGGCAATACCACATGTGTGACACTTTTTTGCAGCCTGGGTGCGCAGAGGGGCCCAAATTCCAACGAGTACCTCTAGGTTTTACATGGCTGCTCACAATTTAGCCCCGCTCAAAATGCCAGAACAGTAAACACACCCCACAAATGACCCCATTTCGGAAAGTAGACACCCCAAGGTATTCACTGAGGGCATAGTGAGTCCGTCTGAGATTTTTATTTTTTGCCAGAAGTTAGCAGAAATGGAAACTTTATTATTATTTTTTCCTCAGAAAGTGTCATTTCCGCTAACTTGTGAAAAAAATGAAATGATACATGAACTCACCATGCCCCTCCGCGAATACTTTGGGGTGTCTTCTTTCTAAAATGGTGTGATTTGGGGGTATTTATACTATCCTGACATTCTAGCACCTGAAGAAACATGACAGGTGCTCAGAAAGTCAGAGCTGCTTCAAAATGCGGAAATTCACTTTTTGCACCATAGTTTGTAAACGCTATAACTTTTACCCAAACCAATAAATATACACTTATTGGACTTTTTTTATCAAAGACATGTAGAACAATAAATTTTGAGAAAAATTTATATAGAAATGTAGTTTTTTAAAAAAAAATTTACAACAGAAAGTGAAAAATCTCATTTTTTTGCAAAAATGTCGTTACATTTTTATTAATAGCAAAAAAAGTAAAAATGCAACAATGAAATACCACCAAATGAAAGCTCTATTAGTGAGAAGAAAAGGAGGTAAAATTCTTTTGGGTGGTAAGTTGTATGACCGAGCAATAAACGGTGAAAGTAGTGTAGTGCGGATTTGTAAAAAAGGGCCTGGTCACTAGGCCTGTGGTCTTCAAGTGGTTAAATAATTATTTCCAATTTATAGCAGTCAAATACTGCATTTGTGAATGTTGGTGACCAAATCCGTGTTCTGGGTCCCCAAATCTGGTGTCCATATATAGTATAAATATCTACTTTTAATGTACAGCAGTTAAAATCTGCATTTTGGGGTTTTATTGAAAAAAGCCGTGTTTTAGGCCGAAAAAACAGTTGTGCAATTTACAGCAGTGAAATACAAATTTTCTGCATTTTATTACAAAAATACTTGTTCTGGTTCCACAAACCACTTGTGCATACAGCGTACCAAATTTTTTTTTACATTTCCGCATTGAAATTGAGAATCAGTATATTTTGGGCCCAAAAAACATTATTCTGGGTCCACAGAGCATTGTTATGACACAGGCACTGCCTTAGCAAACGTAATTGTCGACTAGTGGCAGGTAAATTGACACCAGAGAGAGATTACTCTTTCAGCTTGGTGGGTAAACACAAATAATGAGGAGAACATCAAATAAGGGATGTGGGCATGGTCGTGGTGGTGTTGTTGGAGCTCCTGTTGCTGGGAGAGGACGTGGCCGTTCAGCGCCAACTACCGCTCCAATTAAAACACCTATCTCTGGTGCGAGTAGGCGACAGAATCTGCAGCGTTATTTGATAGGCCCAAATGCCGCTCTACGGATGGTGAAGCCAGAACATGTACAGGCGATAGTAGATTGGGTGGCTGACAGTGCCTCCAGTTCCTTCACAGTATCTAACACCCAGTCCTCTGCAGAAAGCTCAGAGTTGGCACCTGCAGCCCATGCCCATTAGTATTCCACCTCACCCCCTTGAAAATCAGCCAAGCAGTCAGAGAGTCAAATCATGCAGGAAAGTCTCATGCTTTTTGATGACTCTGTTGGCAGGGTTTTCCCGGCCCATCCACCTAGCTCTGCCCCAGAAGAGGAAGACCTTGAATGCACTGATGCTCAACCACTTTTGTTGCAGGATGAGGACATGGGAATACTGCCACAAAACGTCTCTGATGATGACGAAACACAGGTGCCAACTGATGTGCCTTTCTGCAATGTGCAGACCGACGAGGAGGGCAGGGGTCATGAATGGGTGTAAGATGATGTGGAGGATGATGAAGTCCTAGACCCAGACTGGACTGAAAGTCGTGCTAGTGAGGCGTGCAGAGGAAGAGGCGGTGGTCGCAACATCGGCAACATCAAAGCAAAAGAGGGAGCAGTGTGCAAAAGTGCAGCGGCCGTTCCAGAGACAGCACGCCTGCTACTGTCCACCGCACCCAGGCACCGAGCACACCAAAGCTTGCTCCAAGGAGTTCATTGGCGTGGCAATTCTTTACACAATATCTTGACGACAAGACACGAGTGGTTTGCATGTTGTGCCATCAGAGCCTGAAGCGAGGCATAAACGTTCTTAACCTGAGCACAACCTGCATGACCAGGCATCTACATGCAAAGCATGAACTGCAGTGGAGTAAATACCTTAAAAACAAGGAACTCTCTCATGCTCCTCCTACTCCCTCTTCTGCTGCTGGCTCGGCCTCTCCATCCACCTTTGGCATCACCGTGGCACCTGACGACCAGCAAACAGAGGATATTCCACCAACACCAACACATACGACACCATCACCAAGCATCTCCACCATGTCAAACAGCAGCATTCAGCTGTCCATGTCCCAAACATTGGAGAGAAGGAGGAAATACCCACCCTCGAGCCCTGGCCCTGTATGCCAGCATTTCAAAATTACTGGCCTTTAAAATGCTGTCATTCCGTCTGGTGGAGACGGACTATTTCAAACAGCTGATGGCAGTGGCTGTCCCACAGTACATTGTTCCCAGCCGCCACTACTTTTCCAGTCGAGCCGTCCCTTCTCTGCACAACCAAGTGGAGGATAAAATCAAGTGTGCGCTGCGCAATGCCATCTGTGGCAAGGTCCACATAACCACAGACACATGGACCAGTAAGCACGGCCAGGGTTGCTATATCTCCCTAACTGCACACTGGGTAAATGTAGTGGCGGCTGGGCCCAAGGCTGATAGCAGTTTGGCGCATGTCCTTCCACCACCGAGGATCGCAGGGCATTATTCTTTGCTTCCTGTTGCCTCCTCCTCTTACTCCACTTCCTCCTCCTTCTCTTCTACCACCTCCTTATCCGGTCAGCAAAAGACCTTCACCACCCACTTCAGCACAGCCAGGGGTAAATGTCAGCAGGTGGTTTTAAAACTCATGTTTAGGGGACAAACCCAACACCGCACAGAAGCTGTGGAGGGGCATAAAAGAGCAGACCGATGAGTGGTTGCTGCCAGTGAGCCTCAAGCCCGGCCTGGTGGTGTGCGATAATGGGCAAAATCTCGTAGCAGCTCTGGGACTAGCCGGTTTGACGCACATCCCTTGCCTGGCGCATGTGCTGAATTTGGTAATGCAGAAATATCTTAAAAACTACCCAGACATGTGAGAGCTGCTGCAGAAAGTGCGGTCCATTTGTGCTCACTTTCGACTTTCTCACCCTGCTGCTGCTCGCCTGTCTGCGCTGCATTGTAACTTCGGCCTCACCGCTCACCGCCTCATATGCGAAGTACCCACCGGGTGGAACTAAACCTTGCATATAATGGAGAGACTGTGCGAGCAGCAGCAAGCAATAGTGGAGTTTCTGTTGTAGCACGCACGGGACAGTCGCTCTGCGGAACAGCACCACTTCACCAGCAGTGCCTGGGCCTCCATGCGAGACCTGTGTACCTTAGTAACATAGTACATAAGGCCGAAAAAAGACATCTGTCCATCTAGTTCGGCCTTGTTGCGGTCTTTTGCGTACTCAACCAACATGGCCAGTGCTGATGACACCATTGTTAGCATTACAATACCACTTCTATGTCTCCTTAAAAAAACAATTGCCACGATGATGGAAGAGGATGTGGCACAGGAGGAGGAGGAATAGGGGGAATTTCACAGGGCTTCAGGCTGGTCATTTAGAAGTGGTTCAGAGGGTGGGTTCCTGCCCCAGCAGAGGCCAGGTACACATGTGGATGAGGACGAGGAGGACAAGGAGGAGGAGGATGAGGTAGAGAAGGAGGAAGAGCTGGGTTCACTGCAGGGTGACACCCAACGCAGCTCATGGTCATTACTGGAGCATGGCTGGGGAGATACGGAGGACACAGACGATACACCACCTACAGAGGACAGCTTATTCTTACCTCTGGGCAGCCCGACACAAATGAGCGACTACAAGCTGCAGTGCCTGCGCAACGACAGCAAAGTTGCTCACATTGTAACTTGTGCTGACTACTGGATTGCCACCCTGCTGGATCCCCGCTACAAAGACAACATGCCCTACTTAATTCCCGCAGTGGAGCATGATAGAAAGATGTGCGACTACAAGCGCACGCTGGTAGACGCACTCTTGAGGGTATTCCGAACTGACACTGGGTGACAAGTGGAAGCACAAGGTGAAGGCAGAGGAGGAGGAAGAGGTCGCCAACGCAGCTGTGTCACGGGCAGAACCTCAGAAGGCAGGGTTAGCATGGCTGACATGTGGAAAAGCTTTGTCACTGCGCCACAGCAACCTGCACCACCAGCTGATATGGAACGTCTTAGCAGAATGCTGCATTTGAACAACATGGTGGAACAGTACGTGTGCACACGCCTACACAAACTAACTGATGGTTCTGCCCCATTCAACTTCTAGGTTTCCAAATTGTCAACATGGCCTGAGCTTGCCCTTTATGCCTTGGAGGTTCTGGCCTGCCCTGCAGTCAGTGTATTGTCTAAATGTGTAGTTAGCACGGCAGGGGGTGTCATTACAGACAAACTGAGCCGTCTGTCCACAGCCAACGTGGACAAGGTTACATTCATAAAAACGAACCAGACATGGATCCCACAGGACTTGTCCGTACCTTGTGCAGAATAAACATTTATAACCGCCTCAACCATACATTCTTGTACTCCAGTGCACTTATTCATTGAATCCTTTTTTTTATTTGTACCATTATTTTGGGGGCTATCCCAATTTGAATGAACCTCTCCTCTGTCTGAGTGCCAGGGGGCCTATATTTCTGATAGTGGCCTGTTGCATTGATGGGTGACATGAAGCCTGTTTTGCCGTGAATTGACCTCTCCTCTGTCCGGGTGCCAGGTACCTACATTTCAGCTAATCGCCTGTTGCATTTGTGGATGACATTAACCTCTTTTTGCCGTGCATTGACCTCTCCTCTGTCTGCGTGCCAGAAGCCTACAAATAGTGTTGAGCGAACAGTTCGAAAATCGTTCGGGTCCGTACCGAATTTTGGGGTGTCAGTGACACGGACCCGTACACGGACATTTTCAAAAAAGTTCGGGTTCGGGTCCGGTGTTCGTCGATTTCTTCCCGCTTTCTGAAGGGCTGCATAGCAGCCAATCAGCTAGCGTTTTACTTCTTGCCCTAAGAGCCCATCACCGCCATGCCTACTAATGGCATGGCTGTGATTGGCCAAGTGCAGCATGTGACCCAGCCTCTATTTAAGCTGGAGTCACGTAGCGCCGCACGTCACACTGCTCTGACTAGTGTAGGGAGAGGATGCAGCTTCTGTGAGGGCGAGATAGGCAGGGATAAAGAAGTGATTGAATGATCTACCTTTCTACACCTGTGCATCAGAATAACTCAGCTGAGCTGTTCATTAAAAGTCACTATTTTGTTGAGACTGGCCAGAGCGATTTTTACTGGCACATGTAACTGGGCTGACCGGCGGTGGCCATTTTGGGACTTGTGGTGCGCCAGCACAAGCTGCCACAGAGTCTAAACCAAAGCTCCAAAGAAGTGTAAAATCTACACCTGTGAATCAGAACAACAGCGATTCAGCTGCTCAGTCAAAGTCAATTTTTTTCTGGCTGGGCAGACCGTTTTCTGGCACATGTTACTGGGCTGATAGGCGGCGGCCATTTTGGGACTTGTGGTGCTACAGCAAAAGCTGCCACAACGTCCATTAATCTCATGTAATAGTCGATTTTTTCATAGATATACTACATCAGGGGTTTGGCTGTGCTTGTGTCACCCATACTAACTGCAAAGATATTTAATATATCAGTGGTGAAACTGAAAGTAACCCACTTGGATAGCAAATCCCATGAATGTGCTGTTCCAGCTAGGCTAGCCAGTGCCACTACAGCCGAGTCCAATACTGTCAGCCAGAAATATTTTTTTTTTTATGTGCCAGAAATATAAATTAAAAAAGCTTTCACCGTAATAATAAAATTATTCTGGTGTTAGACCAGAAGAAGCACTCCTGTTGTAATTAATACTGTAAAAAGGCTTAGGCAATATTTCTCCCAGTGTGGGAAATTTATCTAGCAAAACTAGCATTTTAAAAATTCCGGTGTTCTGAAATACCAGCAGTCCTCTTGTAATTAATACCGCAAAAAGGCATTATATCGTCCAGTGTTGTAATTTTGGTGAAAAAAGGCCAATTTAATCAATCTGGTGTTAGTTACACCAGAAACAGTAGGCCTCACGTTTTTACTCCTGTAAAAGGAATTAATACCGCAAAAGGCATTACATTGTCCAGTGTTGTAATTTTGGTGAAAAAAAGGCCAATTTAATCAATCTGGTGTTTGTTAGACCAGAAACAGTAGGCCTCACGTTTTTACTCCTGTAAAAAGGAATTATATCTCCCCGTGTGGGAATCTATGTACCAAAACTAGCATTTTAAAAATTCTGGTGTGCAATTTGCAGCAGTCTTCTTGTAATTAATACCGCAAAAAGGCATTATTGTCCAGTGTTGTAATTTTGGTGAAAAAAAGGCCAATTTAATCAATCTGGTGTTTGTTAGACCAGAAACAGTAGGCCGCACGTTTTCACTCCTGTAAAAAGGAATTATATCTCCCCGTGTGGGAACTATGTACCAAAACTAGCATTTTAAAAATTCTGGTGTCCAATTAGCAGCAGTCTTCTTGAAATTAATACCGCAAAAAGGCAATATTGTCCAGTGTTGTAATTTTGGTGAAAAAAAGGCCAATTTAATCAATCTGGTGTTTGTTAGACTAGAAACAGTAGGCCTCACGTTTTCACTCCTGTAAAAAGGAATTATATCTCCCCGTGTGGGAAGCTATGTACCAAAACTAGCATATTAAAAATTCTGGTGTCCAATTTGCAGCAGTTTTCTTGTAATTAATACCGGAAAAAGGAATTATATATTTCAGTGTGGGAATTTATGTACACAAACTAGCATTTTTAAAATTCTGGTGTCCAATTAGCAGCAGTCTTCTTGTAATTAATACCGCAAAAAGGCATTATTGTCCAGTGTTGTAATTTTGGTGAAAAAAAGGCCAATTTAATCAATCTGGTGTTTGTTAGACCAGAAACAGTAGGCCTCACGTTTTCACTCCTGTAAAAGGAATTATATCTCCCGTGTTGGAATCTATGTACCAAAACTAGCATATTAAAAATTCTGGTGTCCAATTTGCAGCAGTTTTCTTGTAATTAATACCGGAAAAGGAATTATATATTCCAGTGTGGGAATTTATGTACCAAAACTAGCATTTTAAAAATTCTGGTGTCCAATTTGCAGCAGTCTTCTTGTAATTAATACCGCAAAAAGGCATTATTGTCCAGTGTTGTAATTTTGGTGAAAAAAGGCCAATTTAATCAATCTGGTGTTTGTTAGACCAGAAACAGTAGGCCTCACGTTTTCACTCCTGTAAAAGGAATTATATCTCCCGTGTGGGAAGCTATGTACCAAAACTAGCATATTAAAAATTCTGGTGTCCAATTTGCAGCAGTTTTCTTGTAATTAATACCAGAAAAAGGAATTATATATTCCAGTGTGGGAATTTATGTACCAAAACTAGCATTTTAAAAATTCTGGTGTCCAATTTGCAGCAGTCTTCTTGTAATTAATACCGCAAAAGGCATTATTGTCCAGTGTTGTAATTTTGGTGAAAAAAGGCCAATTTAATCAATCTGGTGTTTGTTAGACCAGAAACAGTAGGCCTCACGTTTTCACTCCTGTAAAAGGAATTATATCTCCCGTGTGGGAAACTATGTACCAAAACTAGCATATTAAAAATTCTGGTGTCCAATTTGCAGCAGTTTTCTTGTAATTAATACCGGAAAAAGGAATTATATATTCCAGTGTGGGAATTTATGTACACAAACTAGCATTTTAAAAATTCTGGTGTCCAATTAGCAGCAGTCTTCTTGTAATTAATACCGCAAAAAGGCATTATTGTCCAGTGTTGTAATTTTGGTGAAAAAAGGCCAATTTAATCAATCTGGTGTTTGTTAGACCAGAAACAGTAGGCCTCACGTTTTCACTCCTGTAAAAGGAATTATATCTCCCGTGTGGGAATCTATGTACCAAAACTAGCATATTAAAAATTCTGGTGTCCAATTTGCAGCAGTTTTCTTGTAATTAATACCGGAAAAAGGAATTATATATTCCAGTGTGGGAATTTATGTACCAAAACTAGCATTTTAAAAATTCTGGTGTCCAATTTGCAGCAGTCTTCTTGTAATTAATACCGCAAAAGGCATTATTGTCCAGTGTTGTAATTTTGGTGAAAAAAGGCCAATTTAATCAATCTGGTGTTTGTTAGACCAGAAACAGTAGGCCTCACGTTTTCACTCCTGTAAAAGGAATTATATCTCCCCGTGTGGGAAGCTATGTACCAAAACTAGCATATTAAAAATTCTGGTGTCCAATTTGCAGCAGTTTTCTTGTAATTAATACCGGAAAAAGGAATTATATATTCCAGTGTGGGAATTTATGTACCAAAACTAGCATTTTAAAAATTCTGGTGTCCAATTTGCAGCAGTCTTCTTGTAATTAATACCGCAAAAGGCATTATTGTCCAGTGTTGTAATTTTGGTGAAAAAAAGGCCAATTTAATCAATCTGGTGTTTGTTAGACCAGAAACAGTAGGCCTCACGTTTTCACTCCTGTAAAAGGAATTATATCTCCCGTGTGGGAAGCTATGTACCAAAACTAGCATATTAAAAATTCTGGTGTCCAATTTGCAGCAGTTTTCTTGTAATTAATACCGGAAAAAGGAATTATATATTCCAGTGTGGGAATTTATGTACACAAACTAGCATTTTAAAAATTCTGGTGTCCAATTAGCAGCAGTCTTCTTGTAATTAATACCGCAAAAAGGCATTATTGTCCAGTGTTGTAATTTTGGTGAAAAAAAGGCCAATTTAATCAATCTGGTGTTTGTTAGACCAGAAACAGTAGGCCTCACGTTTTCACTCCTGTAAAAGGAATTATATCTCCCGTGTGGGAAGCTATGTACCAAAACTAGCATATTAAAAATTCTGGTGTCCAATTTGCAGCAGTTTTCTTGTAATTAATACCGGAAAAAGGAATTATATATTCCAGTGTGGGAATTTATGTACACAAAACTAGCATTTTAAAAATTCTGGTGTCCAATTTGCAGCAGTCTTCTTGTAATTAATACCGCAAAAAGGCATTATTGTCCAGTGTTGTAATTTTGGTGAAAAAAAGGCCAATTTAATCAATCTGGTGTTTGTTAGACCAGAAACAGTAGGCCTCACGTTTTCACTCCTGTAAAAGGAATTATATCTCCCCGTGTGGGAAGCTATGTACCAAAACTAGCATATTAAAAATTCTGGTGTCCAATTTGCAGCAGTTTTCTTGTAATTAATACCGGAAAAGGAATTATATATTCCAGTGTGGGAATTTATGTACCAAAACTAGCATTTTAAAAATTCTGGTGTCCAATTTGCAGCAGTCTTCTTGTAATTAATACCGCAAAAAGGCATTATTGTCCAGTGTTGTAATTTTGGTGAAAAAAGGCCAATTTAATCAATCTGGTGTTTGTTAGACCAGAAACAGTAGGCCTCACGTTTTCACTCCTGTAAAAGGAATTATATCTCCCCGTGTGGGAAGCTATGTACCAAAACTAGCATATTAAAAATTCTGGTGTCCAATTTGCAGCAGTTTTCTTGTAATTAATACCGGAAAAAGGAATTATATATTCCAGTGTGGGAATTTATGTACCAAAACTAGCATTTTAAAAATTCTGGTGTCCAATTTGCAGCAGTCTTCTTGTAATTAATACCGCAAAAAGGCATTATTGTCCAGTGTTGTAATTTTGGTGAAAAAAGGCCAATTTAATCAATCTGGTGTTTGTTAGACCAGAAACAGTAGGCCTCACGTTTTCACTCCTGTAAAAGGAATTATATCTCCCGTGTGGGAATCTATGTACCAAAACTAGCATATTAAAAATTCTGGTGTCCAATTTGCAGCAGTTTTCTTGTAATTAATACCGGAAAAGGAATTATATATTCCAGTGTGGGAATTTATGTACCAAAACTAGCATTTTAAAAATTCTGGTGTCCAATTTGCAGCAGTCTTCTTGTAATTAATACCGCAAAAGGCATTATTGTCCAGTGTTGTAATTTTGGTGAAAAAAAGGCCAATTTAATCAATCTGGTGTTTGTTAGACCAGAAACAGTAGGCCTCACGTTTTCACTCCTGTAAAAGGAATTATATCTCCCGTGTGGGAAGCTATGTACCAAAACTAGCATATTAAAAATTCTGGTGTCCAATTTGCAGCAGTTTTCTTGTAATTAATACTGGAAAGAGGAATTATATATTCCAGTGTGGGAATTTATGTACCAAAACTAGCATTTTAAAAATTCTGGTGTCCAATTTGCAGCAGTCTTCTTGTAATTAATACCGCAAAAAGGCATTATTGTCCAGTGTTGTAATTTTGGTGAAAAAAGGCCAATTTAATCAATCTGGTGTTTGTTAGACCAGAAACAGTAGGCCTCACGTTTTCACTCCTGTAAAAAGGAATTATATCTCCCCGTGTGGGAAGCTATGTACCAAAACTAGCATATTAAAAATTCTGGTGTCCAATTTGCAGCAGTCTTCTTGTAATTAATACCGGAAAAAGGAATTATATCTTCCAGTGTGGGAATTTTGGGGCTAAAAAATAATATATTTTATTGTGGTGCGAGTTGAATCGCAACAATGAGGAAACATTCTATTAAGGGACGAGGACGCGGTCGTGGTGGTGTCCGTGGAGCCTCTGTTGCTGGCAGAGGACGTGGCCGTTCGGCCTCAAGTGAACCAACTCCCTCAAGTAGCTGGCAGAATTTACAGCGATATTTGGTGGGGCCCAATGCCGTTATGAGGCTGGTAAGGCCTGAGCAGGTACAGGCAATAGTCGATTGGGTGGCCGACAGTGCTTCCAGCACGTTCACCACATTGTCTTCCGCCCAGTCTTCTGCGGAAAGCGCACAGGTGGCACCTGAAAACCAAGCCCATCAGTCTGTCACATCACCCCCATGCAAATCAGGGAAACTGGCTGAGCCTCAAGTTATGCAGCAGTCTCTTATTCTGTTTGAAGACTCTGCTCCCACGGTTTTCCAGGGGCGTCCATCTAGCCCTTCCCCAGCGGTGGAAGACATTCCATGCACTGACGCACAACCACTTATGTATCCAGATGATGAGGACATGGGAATACCACCACAGCAGAGTGACCGAGTCTCTGATGATGACGAAACACTGGTGCCCACTGCCGTGTCTTATTGCAGGGTGCAGACTGAACAGGAGGAGGTCAGGGAGGAAGACTGGGTGGAAGACGATGCAGAGGACGATGAGGTCTTAGACCCCACATGGACTGAAGGTCGTGCCGCTGACTTAAATAGTTCAGAGGAAGAGGCAGTGGTGAGACCGAGACAACAGCGAAGCCAAGAGGGAGCAGGGGGCAAAAGCAGAACAGCCGCCGTCCAGAGAGTTCGCCTGCTATTGGCCAGCGCCAACAGGGACCCAGCACCCCAAAGGCATCTTCAAGGAGTTCCCTGGCATGGCACTTCTTCAAACAATGTGCTGAGGACAAGACCAGAGTGGTTTGCACGCTGTGCCATCAGACCCTGAGGCGAGGCATTAACGTTCTTAACCTGAGCACCACCTGCATGATCAGGCATCTACATGCAAAGCATGAACTGCAGTGGAGTACACACCTTAAAAACAAGGAACCCGCTCAGGCTCCCCCTGCTCCCTCTAGCGCTGCTGCCTCGGCTTCCGCCTCGAGAGGAATGTTGCCACCTGCCGAGCAGCAAACAGAGGATGTGCCACCGACACCACCACCGCCACCGTCACCTAGCGTCTCCACTATTTCACACAGCAGCGTTCAGCTCTCCATCTCTCAAACCTTTGAGAGGAAGCGCAAATTCCCACCTAGTCACCCTCGAGGCCCTTGGCCTGAATGCCAGCATTTCTAAACTACTGGCCTTTGAAATGCTGTCATTCCGGCTGGTGGACACAGACAGCTTCAAACAGCTGATGGCCATGGCTGTCCCCCAGTATGTGGTTCCCAGCCGCCACTACTTCTCCAAGACAGCCGTGCCTTCCCTGCACATGCAAGTGTCCGATAAAATCAAGTGTGCACTGCGCAACGCCATTTGTGGCAAGGTCCACCTAACCACAGATACGTGGACCAGTAAGCACGGCCAGGGACGCTATATCTCCCTAACTGCACACTGGGTAAATGTAGTGGCGGCTGGGCCCCAGGCGGAGAGTTCCTTGGCGCACGTCCTTCCGCCGCCAAGGATCACAGGGCATCATTCTTTGCCTCCTGTAGCCTCCTCCTCCTACTCGGCTTCTCTCCTCCTCCTCTGCTTCCACCAGCTCATCCAGTCAGCCACACACCTTCACCACCAACTTCAGCACAGCCCGGGGTAAGCGTCAGCAGGCCATTCTGAAACTCATATGTTTGGGGACAGGCCCCACACCGCGCAGGAGTTGTGGCGGGGTATTGAACAACAGACCGACCAGTGGTTGCTGCCGGTGGGCCTCAAGCCCGGCCTGGTGGTGTGCGATAATGGGCGAAATCTCGTGGCAGCTCTGGGACTAGCCGGTTTGACGCACATCCCTTGCCTGGCGCATGTGCTGAATTTGGTGGTGCAAAAGTTCATTCACAACTACCCAGACATGTCAGAGCTGCTGCATAAAGTGCGGGCCGTCTGTGCGCGCTTCCGGCGTTCACATCCTGCCGCTGCTCGCCTGTCAGCGCTACAGCGGAACTTCGGCCTTCCCGCTCACCGCCTAATATGCGACGTGCCCACCCGGTGGAACTCCACCTTGCACATGCTGGAGAGACTGTGCGAGCAGCAGCAGGCCATAGTGGAGTTTCAGCTGCAGCACGCACGGGTCAGTCGCACTGCGGAACAGCACCACTTCACCACCAATGATTGGGCCTCCATGCGAGACCTGTGTGCCCTGTTGCGCTGTTTAGAGTACGCCACCAACATGGCCAGTGGCGATGCCACTGTTATCAGCGTGACGATACCAATTCTATGTCTCCTAGAGAAAACGCTTAGGGCGATGATGGAAGAGGAGGTGGGCCAGGGCCAGGAGGAGGAGGAGGAGGATGACGGGTCGTTTTAGCACTTTCAGGCCAGTCTGTTAGAAGTGGCTCAGAGGGAGGTTTTTGCAACAGCAGAGGGCAGGTACAAATGTGGCCAGCCAGGGACCACTACTGGAGGACGAGGAGGATGAGGAGGAGGTGGAGGAGGATGAGGATGAAGCAGGTTCACAGCGGGGTGGCACCCAGCACAGCGCAGGCACATCCCTGGTGCGTGGCTGGGGGATACAGAGGATGATGACGATACGCCTCCCACAGAGGACAGCTTGTCCTTACCTCTGGGGAGCCTGGCACACATGAGCGATTACATGCTGCAGTGCCTGCGCAATGACAGCAGAGTTGCCCACATTTTAACGTGTGCTGACTACTGGGTGGCCACCCTGCTGGATCCACGGTACAAAGACAATGTGCCCACTTTACTTCCTGCACTGGAGCGTGATAGGAAGATGCGCGAGTACAAGCGCACACTGGTAGACGCGCTCCTGAGAGCATTCCCAACTGTCACAGGGGAACAGGTGGAAGGCCAAGGCCAAGGCAGAGGAGGAGCTAGAGGTCGCCCACGCAGCAGTGTCACGGCCAGCTCCTCTGAGGGCAGGGTTAGCATGGCAGAAATGTGGAAAAGTTTTGTCTCCACGCCACAGCTAACTGCCCCACCACCTGATACGGAACGTGTTAGCAGGAGGCAACATTTCACTAACATGGTTGAACAGTACGTCTGCACACAACTCCACGTACTGACGGATGGTTCGGCCCCATTCAACTTCTGGGTTTCCAAATTGTCCACGTGGCCAGAATTAGCATGTTATGCCTTGGAGGTGCTGGCCTGCCCGGCGGCCAGCGCTTTATCTGAACGTGTATTCAGCACGGCAGGGGCGCCATTACTGACAAACGCAGCCGCCTGTCCGCAGCCAACGTGGACAAGCTGACGCTTATAAAAATGAACCAGGCATGGATCCCACAAGACCTGACCCTCCCTTGTGCAGAGTAGTCCTTAATAACTGCCTTAAACCATGTTGTCTTGTACTCCTGGCCACTTCTTCATTGAAAATCAATTTTGAAATTAAGTAGGATCTTGGGGTGCAACCCAGAGTTGAATGAACCTTCCTCTGTCTGGGTGCCGGGCCAAAGTACATGAAAGTGTCCTTCTCCTGTGCTGGGTGATATGAATGTTATACTTGTGCTGTCTGACATGTCTCCTTTGTGTGGGTGCAGGGGGCCAAAGTCACTGAAAGCGGCCTTCTCCTGTGGTGGGTGATCGAAATGCCTGATTCTCTGCTGTGGGACCTCTCTCTCTTTCTGGGTGCAGGGGTCAAAGAAACAAAAGGTGGCCTACTCCTGTGGTGGCTGACATGATGCCTGATTCTCTGCTGTGGGACCTCTCTCCTCCGTGTGGCTGCAGGGGTCAAAGTCTCTAAAAGTGCCCTTCTCCTGTGGTGGTTGATGTGAAACTGATGCTTGTGCTATCTGACCTGTCTCCTCTGTGTCGGTGCTAAGGCCTAAGTCACTGAAAGCGGCCTTCTCCTGTGCTGGCTGATATAAATGCCTGAATCTCTGCTGTGGGACCTCTCTCCTCCGTGTGGCTGCAGGGGTCAAAGTCTCTAAAAGTGCCCTTCTCCTGTGGTGGTTGATGTGAAACTGATGCTTGTGCTATCTGACCTGTCTCCTCTGTGTCGGTGCTAAGGCCTAAGTCACTGAAAGCGGCCTTCTCCTGTGCTGGCTGATATAAATGCCTGAATCTCTGCTGTGGGACCTCTCTCTCTTTCTGGGTGCAGGGGTCAAAGAAACAAAAGGTGGCCTACTCCTGTGGTGGTTGACATGATGCCTGATTCTCTGCTGTGGGACCTCTCTCCTCTTCGTGGGCTGCAGGGGTCAAAGTCTCTAAAAGTGCCCTTCTCCTGTGGTGGTTGATGTAAAACTGATGCTTGTGCTATCTGACCTGTCTCCTCTGTGTCGGTGCTAAGGCCTAAGTCACTGAAAGCGGCCTTCTCCTGTGCTGGCTGATATAAATGCCTGAATCTCTGCTGTGGGACCTCTCTCCTCTTTCTGGGTGCAGGGGTCAAAGAAACAAAGGTGGCCTACTCCTGTGGTGGTTGACATGATGCCTGATTCTCTGCTGTGGGACCTCTCCCTCTCTGTGGCTGCAGGGTCAAAGTCTCTAAAAGTGCCCTTCTCCTGTGGTGGTTGATGTAAAACTGATGCTTGTGCTATCTGACCTGTCTCCTCTGTGTCGGTGCTAAGGCCTAAGTCACTGAAAGCGGCCTTCTCCTGTGCTGGCTGATATAAATGCCTGAATCTCTGCTGTGGGACCTCTCTCCTCCGTGTGGCTGCAGGGGTCAAAGTCTCTAAAAGTGCCCTTCTCCTGTGGTGGTTGATGTGAAACTGATGCTTGTGCTATCTGACCTGTCTCCTCTGTGTCGGTGCTAAGGCCTAAGTCACTGAAAGCGGCCTTCTCCTGTGCTGGCTGATATAAATGCCTGAATCTCTGCTGTGGGACCTCTCTCCTCCGTGTGGCTGCAGGGGTCAAAGTCTCTAAAAGTGCCCTTCTCCTGTGGTGGTTGATGTGAAACTGATGCTTGTGCTATCTGACCTGTCTCCTCTGTGTCGGTGCTAAGGCCTAAGTCACTGAAAGCGGCCTTCTCCTGTGCTGGCTGATATAAATGCCTGAATCTCTGCTGTGGGACCTCTCTCCTCTTTCTGGGTGCAGGGTCAAAGTCTCTAAAAGTGCCCTTCTCCTGTGGTGGTTGATGTGAAACTGATGCTTGTGCTATCTGACCTGTCTCCTCTGTGTCGGTGCTAAGGCCTAAGTCACTGAAAGCGGCCTTCTCCTGTGCTGGCTGATATAAATGCCTGAATCTCTGCTGTGGGACCTCTCTCCTCTTTCTGGGTGCAGGGGTCAAAGAAACAAAAGGTGGCCTACTCCTGTGGTGGTTGACATGATGCCTGATTCTCTGCTGTGGGACCTCTCTCCTCTGTGTGGGTGCAGGGTCAAAGTCTCTCAAAGTGCGCCTTCTCCTGTGGTGGTTGATGTGAAACTGATGCTTGTGCTATCTGACCTGTCTCCTCTGTGTGGTGCTAAGGCCTAAGTCACTGAAGGTGGCCTTCTCCTGTGCTGGCTGATATAAATGCCTGATTCTCTGCTGTGGGACCTCTCTCCTCCGTCTGGGTGCAGGGTCAAAGTCTCTCAAAGTCGCCTTCTCTTGTGCTGGGTGATGTGAAACTGATGCTTGTGCCATCTGACATGGTTGCCGGGGTCCCATTAAATGGTGGCCTACTCCTGTGGTGGGTGATCTAAATGCCTGATTCTCTGCTGTGAAACCTCTCTCCTCCGTCTGGGTGCAGGGGTCAAAGTCTCTCAAAGTCGCCTTCTCTTGTGCTGGGTGATGTGAAACTGATGCTTGTGCCATCTGACATGGTTGCCGGGGTCCCATTAAATGGTGGCCTACTCCTGTGGTGGGTGATCTAAATGCCTGATTCTCTGCTGTGAAAACCTCTCTCCTCCGTCTGGGTGCAGGGGTCAAAGTCTCTCAAAGTGGCCTTCTCTTGTGCTGGGTGATGTGAAACTGATGCTTGTACCAGCTGACATGGGTGCAGGGTCAAATTAACTAAATGGTGGCCTACTCCTGTGGTGGGTGATATGATGCCTGAATATGTGCTGTGGGGCCTCTCTCCTCTTTCTGGGTGCAGGGGTCAAAGTAACTAAAAGTGGCCTTCTCCTGTGCTGGATGGTATAAATGTAATGCTTGTGCTATCTGACATGTCTCCTCTGTCTGGGTGCTAAGGCCTAAGTCACTGAAAGTGGCCTTCTCCTGTGGTGGTTGATATGATGCCAGATTCTCTGCTATGGGACCTCTCTCCTTTGTCTGGATGCTGGGGTCGAAATAATAGTAAGCGACCTTCTCCATTGGTGGGTGATTTGAAGCCTGATTCTGTGCTATGGGACCTAACTCCAATTAATATTGGTTAATTTTATTTTATTTTATGTTAAGTCATCATTTCCCTATCTACATTTGTTTGCAGGGGATTTACCTACATTTTGCTGCCTTTTGCAGCCCTCTAGCCCTTTTCGGGAGTCTTTTACAGCCTTTTTTTAGTGCCCAAAAGTTCGGGTCCCCATTGACTTCTATGGGGTTCGGGTTCGGGATGAAGTTCGGGTTGAGTTCGGATCACGAACCCGGACATTTTCCGGAAGTTCGGCCGAACCTCTCGAACCCGAACATCCAGATGTTCGCTCATCTCTACCTACAAAGCCTGTTTTTACGTGAATTGACCTCTTATATGTCTGGGTGCCAGGGCCTACATTTCTGATAATTGCCTGTTCCATTGGTGGGTGACATGAAGCCTGTTTTGCCGTACATTGACCTCTCTTCTGCCTGGGTGCCAGGGGCCTACTTTCCTGATAGTGGTGTCACGAGTTGGAGGTCCCGCGAAAGACCTTTGCGTCGTTTCACAATAAACGAGATACAAAGGTATGGTCTAAACAATGTTTAATGTACAAATGGAAAACAACGGAGAAACATAAGCTCTACGTACCGTAAATGCAGTGGGAGGGACCCCCACTGTGCCACTGTCTAGTAATACTCCAGAGGGGCGTGACTAAGCAACTCCTGGTGTTCACTAGGGCCCCATATGGTAGGGATAGGCTTTGCCGCAGGAAGTTGCCAGGGTCCACTCTGGAGCGTGAACTAGACAGTGACCACAGGAGCGAGTGACAACTGGTACAAGAATGTACCGACGGTACAAAGCAACAAGACATACACAGGGAACACGAGCAGGAGTTCATGCAAGGACACAGGAGTGGCAATGGACAGAGAAGGTCTTGCTCCACCAGTGGGAACTGCGTGGCCTTGCCCAAGCACTCTGCAGCAGGGAAGCTGCAAGAGCTTGCTGAACACAGAACATGGACAGAGACGAATGCTCCCCCTCCGAGGAACGACAGACCCCCTTTCGGAGGAAACAGGAAACATAGCAAGGCAAGACATAACAGAACAGGCGAACTCAAAGCAGAGACACAGGAGTACGGACAACATAGCCTGAGACAACAAACAGTGGACAACAACAATGAACAAGTAGGGGAACCTACAGAGAACAGACAGACACGGATCCCATGGGTCAGCAGCATGGGAGACAGTACACACCAGGAGCAGGACAGGACAAACACACACCAGGAGAGCTGACCCAGAACTGAGGAAACCTCAGCCTTAAATACAGATTCCATGGGTGTAACAGAGAGGCCACACCCATGGAGAAGACAGAGGATAAACTCCTGAAAGACACACGGGAGTTAACCCACACAATACCACATACAAACACAATGGAACGAAGCTACAGCGAGGAGCTGCAGCACACGAATGGACGGAAGGTCACGGCCGGAAACAGTGGCTGTGACAAGTGGCTTGTTGCATTGGTGGGTGACATGAAGCCTGTTTTGCCATGCATTGACCTCTCCTCTGTCTGGGTGCCAGAGGCCTATATTTCTGATAGTGGCTTGTTGCATTGGTGGGTGACATGAAGCCTGTTTTGCCGTGCATTGACCTCTCCTCTGTCTGGGTGCCAGGGGCCTACATTTCTAATAATCGCCTGTTGCATTGATGGGTGACATTAACCTCTTTTTGCCATGAATTGACCTCTCCTCTGTCTGGGTGCCAGGGGCCTAACATTTCTAAATATCACCTGTTGCATTGGTGGGTGACATTAACCTCTTTTTGCCATGAATTGACCTCTCCTCTGTCTGGGTGCCAGGGGCCTAACATTTCTGAATATCACCTGTTCCATTGGTGGGTGACATTAACCCAGTTTTGCCAGTGATAAGCCACAGCTGTGCATTGCTGGCAGGAAACCAAATTTTGTAAAAAAGTCTGTTACTGATCAAAAGATGCGCGACTACAAATTCTTGCTGGTAGACGCGCTGCTGATGGCATTTCCACCTGACGCCTCCCCAACCTCCTATTCCACCTCCTCTTCTGAGTTGCCAATTAATAATGTTTAATATTTATTTATTTTATTTTAAGTCATTTCCCTATCCACATTTGTTTCCAGGGCATTTATCTACATTTTGCTGCCTTTTGCAGCCCTCTAGCCCTTTCCAGGGTTATTTTACAGCCATTTTAGTGCCCAAAAGTTCGGGTTAAGTTCGGATCCCGAGCCCAAACATTTCAGTAAAGTTCGGCCAAACTCTTCGAACCCAAACATCCAGGTGTCCGCTCAACTCTACTCTCCACCTTAGGTAGGCACAAGCCTTCAGTTCTCTGAAATGTGCAGAGTCAAATACATGGAAAGGGAGGGACTGTAGTGTCAGCAACTTGGCCAGGAGCACGTTTAGATTCTGTATACTTCTACCACTTTTGGCTGCAGATTTTCCACTGCTTCCACCCTTCTCTGTCACAGGCATGTTTCCACCCTGTTGTCTCATGGGCACTCTGCCACTCTTACCCCCTGGTGATGATGATGCCCCTTCTTCACCCAGCTCCCACGTGCAATTGGCTACATCATCATCTGCATCTGTTTGGTCGTCACTTGAACATAAATGCATAGCGGCATAGGTAGGTTTAGCGTAGGACCTGCCTGAACTGAGACCACTTTGGCGCTGGGTAGGTGGGCACAGATGTGTATTGATCAAAATGTATTGGCTAAGAGTCTCAGATTTTATCATTAGAGTAAGGGCTTAGTCCATTTGTTATGCTTGCATCTATTACTATAGTGCATTATTTTATTTGTCACTTGTGTCACCCTCACCTGTCTCTTGCGCACGTCCCTGACCTCTCGAAACATGTGCTCCCACCTGACTGTCTTCATCGGTAGTAGCATGCCTAGAGGAGTCCATAGCGGACCTCTCCTTCAATTCTGTGCTGGCCTGTAGCCACTGACTGCTACAACATTTTTGCCACTGCCCGTTCCTTTGGAGGCCCCAGGCAACTGGGTCAGTAATGTAACAGATTATCTAAGAATGTGGCAGCAGTTGAACAAGATTCAAACAGCGATATATGAGACCGCCCTTTAATACTGAGTCTGACACACAGTAAGTCTATGCATAAAATCGCAGATTAACTATGAATGCTGCAGCAGTTGAACAAGATGCACACAGCAATATATTAGACTGCCCTTTGATACTGAGTCTGGCGAATCATAAGGCTATGTGTAAAATAGATTGATTATGAATATTGTAGCGGTTGAACAAGATGCATGCAGTAATATATTTGACCGCATTTAATATTGAAGCACATTAAGTCTATGCATAAAATAACATTAACTATGAATGTTGCAGCAGTTGAACAAGGTACAGACAGCAATATATTAGATCGCCCTTTAATACTGGGTCTGACGCACAATAAGTCTATTTATCAAATAATAGATTAACTAAGAATGTTGCAGCAGTTGAACAAGATCCACGTGGAGAATCGATATATCAGACTGTCCTTTAATACTAAAGCACAGTAAATTTATGTAAAAAAAATAATTGATTAACTATGAATACTGCAGTAGTTGAACAAGAAGCATGTGGCAATATATTAGACCACCGTTTAATAATAATGCATATGTCTATGTATTACAACACTTATGCTCAAAATGGGGGTATAACGCACCCTATGTATACTTATTGGGAGCTCTCCCCAGATATGTACACTAAACACACTAATATAAATAACAAAAAACAAATAATGAATAAAAAATATAAATTTTATTATACTCAAATCAAATTATAAAATATAACAAAAAAATATACAGGACACAGAAGGTAAATAATACCTTCACCCTAAATACATACTGAAGGGAATGCCTAATGCCTAATTAGAGGAAAAATATGCACATATTTGTAATTGCAGCATACGCCCTACACGGTCAATATAATATATATAATTGCAGACAAGCTGCTAAACATAAGCCAATGACCGTGGTGGCGTGCCATAACGTGCGCCTCAATAAACAAAGCAATACTCTATGAGTAAGAGTCAGCAGACTACAAAATAACATTAACGGCAATAAGACAATTTTTTTTTTACCTAATAGTGTCAGGGTGAGGGAAATAAATACAGACGCTCCTCGACGCGCGTTTCGCGTGATCCGCTTCCTCAGGAGGAGTGCATAAAGAAGCAAGGGAAAAAGGAGGCGTCTAAAAGTACTGGTTCAGCCAATCAAACATTAGGGCGGCAGTTACGTAGACATATGTGATCATCTTTCTGGCGCATGGCCAATCCCTCCTCTCCACGTAATGAGCACTTCCGCCCTTACCCCGTGGTCGGCATCCGAAAGGGCAGTCACGTGGTGACCGCCAGTTGCGGATGTCAAACCAAATGGAGGAAGGACGCAAGGCTACCGGGGATGTGGGACTGCCATGCGCACATACGATCGCATGACCCACCAGGAAGTGTAAGTGAATAGGACTGCACATTACGGACCTATAATAAATAAATACCTTACAATTGTACATATATAAATAAATATAAAATATGACTCCTGATGACAAAGTGCCGTGATATAATAAAGTGCTAAGTGCATATAAATGTTAAATAAAAAACAACACAAACATTTACATTGTTAAAAAGACAGTGACAACAAAATAAGAATACTAGTTACAGATATTATAAGTATTAAAGTGACAAGTGCTATATATAGTGAGACCAAATATTATTTGATATAAAGGCCAATCAACAAACAAAAAGTGAAAAATAACCCATATATATATATAAAAGAATTATAATTCATCGGGATAGGTCACATCAATCTTCACTAAGATCATCAACCACTTCGGCAGATCATTAAACTTCAAAACTGCCATTCTATTATTACGCTGGTGAACCGCAAAGACACAAGGGAAACAATCTGTAAGCACATACAAAAACAACATTAGTAAAAAGTCCCACCTACCAAAATGGTAGTGAAGCCATAATAAAACCATCCACCCTTAGACCCCTAAAATTTAATAATACCACAGTAGAGGAAGGATCCAAAACCAAAATTTTAATTAAGCCCTAGGGGTGCCACTGTATTTAAACGAAAAATCCATCGACTTTCAATCTGCGCTAACCTTTTTCCATAGTCGCCACCTCTGATGCCCAAATGTACTTTGTCTATTCCACGAAATCGCAGCAGTCTGGCATCACATTGATGATACAGCTTGAAATGTTTAGGGATGGTTTTGAAATGTATTATTTCCTTCTCATCCTTTGCCTTTTCAATGTCCAGTATATGCTCTCGAATCCTCCTACGGAACTCTCTGGTGGTCAGTCCAATATAGATCTTATTACAGGGACATGTGGCATAATAGATGACACCTGTAGAGGTACAGGAAATGTAATCCCTTATCTGAAAAATGCGAGTTCCATCCGAGTTAGTAAAATCTTAGATTTTTTCCACATTCACACAGGCCTTACACGATCCACATGGATAGGAGCCATTGACAGAGGATTTCTTCTCCTTTGTTGCCGTATAATGGCTATGCACCAATAGATCTTTTAAATTTTTAGCCCGTCTGGCTGTTAAGAGGGGTTTCTCAGAAATGCAAGATCTTAATTTAGGGTCTGTCTTCAAAATATTCCAATGTTTATTTATAATAGAATAGATGTCACCCCATTGTTTATTGTATGTAGTGATGATCCGAGTCATCTTGTCTCCGTCTTGCTTAACTTTTTCATTGGGACAGAGTGATTTCGTTCTATTGGTGTGCAGGGCCATCTGTGTTCCCTTCTTTATCTGTCTATTACTGTAGCCCCTATTTTTAAACCTTGCCTTCATTTCTTTAGCTTGAGTACCGTAATCCTTATCCTTAGAACAAATTCTTCTCAGTCTTAAAAACTGACCTTTTGGAATTCCATTAATTGTCGCCTTAGGGTGGGCTGAGCTGGCATGTAGTACTGAGTTTACGGCTGTTTCTTTCCTATAGATGTTCGTCTGTAGCCTTCCCCCCTGATCCACTTCAATTTTCAAGTCCAGAAAATCCAGTTCTCGTCCTGCGCGAAAGGTAAGTTTAATATTTAAATTGTTGTTATTAAGTATCTGCATAAACTCTTGGAGTTCATCCAACGTACCATCCCATATAAACAGGATTCTAGAGCATATACTGGACATTGAAAAGGCAAAGGATGAGAAGGAAATAATGCATTTAAAAACCATCCCTAAACATTTCAAGCTGTATCATAAATGTGATGCCAGACTGCTGCGATTTTGTGGAATAGACAAAGTACATTTGGGCATCAGAGGTGGTAACTATGGAAAAAGGTTAGCGCAGATTGAAAGTCGATGGATTTTTCGTTTAAATACAGTGACACCCCTAGGGCTTAATGAAAATTTTGGTTTTGGATCCTTCCTCTACTGTGGTATTATTAAATTTTAGGGGTCTAAGGGTGGATGGTTTTATTATGGCTTCACTACCATTTTGGTAGGTGGGACTTTTTACTAATGTTGTTTTTGTATGTCCTGTGGGGAGTCGCTCTGGTAGACAGCGGTGCGGGGGCAGTTTAGAGGCAAAACAAGGAGTCCAGATTGTGCAACAAACAGTGTTTTATTCACACTTGCACACCATAAATGAAAAACAGTCTCTTTGGTGACAGTTCACACACAACGGAAATAACGTGGCAAAACAAAAACAGGCCAACACAGGTTCAGTCACCTGGGAGGTGTAGGTGCAGGTTCGCACCACGCTGTCGGCCCAGCCGCAGGAGAATCCAGCTTCAGGTAGCCAGGAACAAAACACCTCCTTGCTGAGCTCTTTCCTCCAGGACAGAGAACTCCTCAGCCCTGTTAGCAGCTCCAGGATAATCACAGCCTCCAGCTGCTGAGCTGGCTGAGCTTTTAAACCCAGCCCAAAACCAGGACTGGGTCGTGAGGAGCAGCCACCCACCCTACACTTTAGCTGCTCCCGGTAAGAGCCGGCCCGGATCGGCTTTGCAGCCATGCTATTTAAACTCTGTCAGTAGCACTAGCTGCTGCTGACATCAACAAAAACGGGCTCTTACCTCACCGAGGCTATGAACCTCGGTGACACATACCTGCCATCCACGACGGCACCCTGCACCTTACCACACCCCCTTTGTTCAACCCTGAGGAGTGGACACATGTGAGGCAGTGGACGCGGAAAGGGCATCTGCATTTCCCTGCAAGCGACCTGCCCTATGTTCCACGGAGAACTTGAAATTTTGAAGGGATAGGAACCACCTGGTGACCCGAGCATTCCTCTCCTTGGCCTGACTCATCCATTTGAGGGTGGAATGGTCGGTCACCAGACGGAACCTCCTCCCTAACAGGTAGTAGCGGAGAGATTCGAGTGCCCACTTGATAGCCAGGCACTCCCTCTCCACTATACTATATCTGGACTCGGCGGGACTGAGCTTACGGCTCAGGAAGACAACGGGATGTTCTTCCCCGTTGACCTCCTGCGACAGTGCCGCACCGAGGCCTACCTCCGAGGCGTCGGTCTGTACGACAAACTCCTTGTTGAAGTCGGGTGTCACCAAAACCGGGGACCCACACAGGGCCGACTTCAACGCGGAGAAAGCCTCCTCCGCCTTCTCACTCCAGCTAACCCTCCCAGACTTTCGTCCCTTCAACAGGTCTGTCAATGGCGCTGCTATTGTGGCAAAGTGGGGCACAAACCTCATGTAGTATCCTACAATCCCCAGGAACGACTTTACCTGCCTGGTGGTGACCGGTCGGGGCCAGCTACGAATGGCCTCTACCTTAGTTACCTGAGGTTTGATGACTCCCGCCCAATTACATATCCCAGATATTTGGTCTCTTCCAACCCAATCGCACACTTTTTGGATTGGCGGTTAGTCCAGCTTTCCTCAGGGCATCTACTACCGCCTGCACCTTGGGTAAATGGCTTTCCCAGTCGGTGCTGTGGATGACTACATCATCTAAGTAGGCCGAGGCGTACCGACGATGTGGTCGCAGCACTATGTCCATTAACCTCTGGAAAGTGGCGGGGCGCCATGCAGGCCAAAGGGTAACACCTTGTAGTGATACAGGCCCTGCGGAGTAACAAACGCGGTTTTTCCTTAGCCGCCTCCGTTAAGGGTACCTGCCAGTACCCTTTAGTGAGGTCCAGCACAGAAAAATAACGGGCTTGTCCTAAATTTTCAACAAGCTCGTCTACTCGGGGCATGGGATACGCGTCAAACTTGGATACTTCATTTAACTTGCGAAAGTCGTTGCAGAACACAACGTCCCATCCGGCTTGGGTATTAGGACTATGGGACTGGCCCACTCACTTTTCGACTCCTCAATGACATCGAGCTTCAACATTAACTGCACTTCCTCCGCGATGGCCCGCCGCCGAGCCTCGGGTACCCGGTATGGTTTTAACCGGACCTTGGCCTGAGGCTCAGTGACGATGTCATGTCGGATGAGAGACGTGCGGCCAGGGAGGTCCGAGAACACATCCGTGTTCCGACTGAGGAACTCCCTGACTTCCTGAACTTGTGTGGAAGACAGGCTGTCTGCAATTTTACCGTGGTTACGGCTTCACAGGCCTCGAACTGTGGGGCTGGACCCTTTTCACCTAGAAGCCCTGGCCGGGGCTGTGGTCGTCGGCCGTGTCCCTATCTTTCCACGGCTTTAGCAAATTCACATGGTACACCTGCTCTGGCTTGCGCCGCCCTGGCTGGTGTACTTTGTAATTACTTCCCCTACCTTCTCGACCACCTCATAGGGGCCCTGCCACCTAGCTAGGAATTTGCTGTCAAGGGTGGGTACCAGAACCAACACTCGATCTCCCGGATTGAAGCCCCGTACCCGAGCCTGACGATTATACACCCTACTCTGGGCTTGTTGCGCTGCCTCCATATGCTCCCGGACCAACGGCAACACCCTTTCTATCCGTTCCTGCATCTGGGTGACATACTCAATGACACTTTTGTGGGGGACAGGCTGTTGTTCCCATGCTTCCTTGGCGATATCCAACAGGCCCGAGGGTGTCTGCCATAAAGCAGTTCGAAGGGCGAGAACCCAGTAGAGGCCTGGGGTACCTCTCGCACTGCGAACATGAGATAGGGCAGAAGCAGGTCCCAGTCCTTCCCATCTCTAGACACCACCCTTTTTAACATATTCTTTAGAGTTTGGTTAAACCTCTCAACAAGACCGTCTGTTTGCGGATGGTAAACGGACGTCCGTAACTGCTTTATACGCAACAATTTACACAGTTCCTTCATTACTTTGGACATAAAAGGGGTCCCTTGGTCTGTCAGAACCTCTTTTGGCAGGCCCACACGGAAAACATCTCCATTAACTCTTTGGCAATGAGCTTAGCTGAGGTATGTCGCAGAGGCACCGCCTCCGGATACCGAGTGGCATAGTCGAGAACTACCAGAATGTGTTGGTGGCCCCTAGCAGACTTTGGTACAGGCCCAACTAAATCCATAGCAATTCGCTCAAACGGTACTTCAATAATTGGCAGAGGTACCAGAGGACTACGGAAATGTGGCTGGGGGCTAGTTACCTGACAGGTTGGACAGGACTTACAATAATTTTCTACTTCCTTGAACACACTGGGCCAATAAAACCGCTGCAGTATGCGGTCCTGGGTTTTCTGCCACCCCAGGTGTCCCCCAAGAACATGTTGGTGGGCAAGCTCCATGACAAGCTTGCGATACGCTGTGGGCACCACCAACTGTTCAACAGGTTCACCTCGGATTTGGTTCACCCGATACAACATATCCTGCAGAACAATAAATCGTGGGAACATTAATTCAGCCCCTGGTTTCTGGGGTTTACCATCAATTTCCAGCACATTCTCCCAGGCCCTGGTTAGTGTTTGGTCCCGGTGTTGTGCGGTCCCAAAATTTTCCCCGGAGACATTGAGGTCTGCCAACTCAGGTCCCGGTGGCAAGTCCTCCGTGTCTCCCACCATTACACTCAGTGGGGTTGTCTCCCCCACTACCGCTGCAGCAGTGGTCACCCCTACCGCTGGCCCTTCAGACTCGAGCTCCCAGGGTTCTGGCCTTCCAGGGGTATCAGGCCATTCTGCTAGGGTTACCCCTGTCTCAGGGCTATTAGTCACTTTCATCTCAGGCCACAGTGACGGAAAACCAGGGAAGTCTCTCCCAATTATTAGTTCATAGGGCAGCTTCGTGGAGATCGCCACTTCACAAGTCCAGGTGCCGACCGCCGTGGACAGAGACATTACAGCAGTGGGATAGTCCTTTAAGTCTCCGTGTATGCACACCACACCCACTGTCCGGCCCGTATACTGGGTGGGCTGTACCAGGGCAGCACTTACCAGGGTTACCAGGCTCCCTGAGTCCAACAGCGCCACTGCCAGGTTATCCCCGACTTGCACCTGGCACAGATGACGATTGTCTATTGTCCCGGGATGCCGGTCGCACACAGTCTCCGGGCATACATGGAAGCCCGGTACCCATAATTAGTCTCCATGGGTTCCCCCACTGTGGACAGTTGGCCCTTATGTGTCCAGGCTCCCGACACTGCCAGCAGACCACTGGGGACGGATCTGCAAGAGGTACATCCCGGGCGGGTTTGGCCGGCCGCCGGGACTGGGGTGGAGATTTCCGGGTTTGACTGGCCCCTCCCAAAAGAACCCCTGCAGGTTTCTGGTGGCCTCATATCGCTCCACCAGGTCGACCATCTCAAGGGCATTGGTGGGGATACCTGGCCGATCCAGTGTTGAAGGGGTAAGGCAAGGCCCTCCAAAACATGTCAGCCAGCAGCCGGTCCAGCATAGCAGTCGGACTTAGAACCTCAGGCTGCAGCCATTTTTGCAACCTGTGCAGCAACTCATAGTACTGCGGCCTGGCGGGTTCAGCCACTTTGAAGTCCCACTGGTGGACCCGCTGAGCCCGGACCAACACGTTTACCCCCAGTCTGGCCAGGATCTCCCCTTCACCGTGGAATAGTCAGCAGCCTGGTCGTCTGCCAAATCAAAAAACTTGCTGGGGTCCGGATGCCAGGAACGGAGCAACCACCTCGGCCCACTGGTCACGGGGTAACTTTTCCCTCACGGCGACCTTCTCAAAAACCGCCAGGTACGTCTCAACGCCGTCTGCGGGGGTCATTTTTGGGATCGCCGCACGGACCGCTTCCGGGCATCATGGACGCGGTGGGACGCTCCTGCCGCCTGTAACGCCATCACATGTTGTAGCAGTAGTTGGTTGGTCTCCCGCTGCTGCACGTTAGCCTCTATGAGAGCCTTCACAGCAGCCTCCATGTTGCCAGAAACTTCTGCTTGCAGCTTTGCTGGCTTAATATATTCCATGCACTTTAGAAAAACAAAACTTCGGGCGTTCACGCCAGCCTCACTGCGCATGCCCGCATCCTCCACCAAATGTGGGAGTCGCTCTGGTAGACAGCGGTGCGGGGGCAGTTTAGAGGCAAAACAAGGAGTCCAGATTGTGCAACAAACAGTGTTTTATTCACACTTGCACACCATAAATGAAAAACAGTCTCTTTGGTGACAGTTCACACACAACGGAAATAACGTGGCAAAACAAAAACAGGCCAACACAGGTTCAGTCACCTGGGAGGTGTAGGTGCAGGTTCGCACCACGCTGTCGGCCCAGCCGCAGGAGAATCCAGCTTCAGGTAGCCAGGAACAAAACACCTCCTTGCTGAGCTCTTTCCTCCAGGACAGAGAACTCCTCAGCCCTGTTAACAGCTCCAGGATAATCACAGCCTCCAGCTGCTGAGCTGGCTGAGCTTTTAAACCCAGCCCAAAACCAGGACTGGGTCGTGGGGAGCAGCCACCCACCCTACACTTTAGCTGCTCCCGGTAAGAGCCGGCCCGGATCGGCTTTGCAGCCATGCTATTTAAACTCTGTCAGTAGCACTAGCTGCTGCCGACATCAACAAAAACGGGCTCTTACCTCACCGAGGCTATGAACCTCGGTGACACATACCTGCCATCCACGACGGCACCCTGCACCTTACCACAGTCCTTACAGATTGTTTCCCTTGTGTCTTTGCGGTTCACCAGCGTAATAACGGAGTGGCAGTTTTGAAGTTTAATGATCTGCCGAAGTGGTTGATGATCCTAGTGAAGATTGATGTGACCTATCCCGATGAATTATAATTCTTGAATATATATATATATATATGGGTTATTTTTCACTTTTTGTTTGTTGATTGGCCTTTATATCAAATAATATTTGGTCTCACTATATATAGCACTTGTCACTTTAATACTTATAATATCTGTAACTAGTATTCTTATTTTGTTGTCACTGTCTTTTTAACAATGTAAATGTTTGTGTTGTTTTTATTTAACATTTATATGCACTTAGCACTTTATTATATCACGGCACTTTGTCATCAGGAGTCATATTTTATATTTATTTATATATGTACAATTGTAAGGTATTTATTTATTATAGGTCCGTAATGTGCAGTCCTATTCACTTACACTTCCTGGTGGGTCATGCGATCGTATGTGCGCATGGCAGTCCCACATCCCCGGTAGCCTTGCGTCCTTCCTCCATTTGGTTTGACATCCGCAACTGGCGGTCACCACGTGACTGCCCTTTCGGATGCCGACCACGGGGTAAGGGCGGAAGTGCTCATTACGTGGAGAGGAGGGATTGGCCATGCGCCAGAAAGATGATCACATATGTCTACGTAACTGCCGCCCTAATGTTTGATTGGCTGAACCAGCACTTTTAAACGCCCCCTTTTTCCCTTGCTTCTTTATGCACTCCTCCTGAGGAAGCGGATCACGCGAAACGCGCGTTGAGGAGCGTCTGTATTTATTTCCCTCACCCTGACACTATTAGGTAAAAAAGAATTGTCTTATTGCTGTTAATGTTATTTTGTAGTCTGCTGACTCTTACTCATAGATAATTGCTTTGTTTATTGAGGCGCACGTTTTTGCACGCCACCACGGTCATTGGCTTATGTTTAGCAGCTTGTCTGCAATTACATATATTATATTGACCGTGTAGGGCGTATGCTGCAATTACAAATATGTGCATATTTTTCCTCTAATTAGGCATTAGGCATTCCCTTCAGTATGTATTTAGGGTGAAGGTATTATTTACCTGCTGTGTCCTGTATATTTTTTTGTTATATTTTATAATTTGATTTGAGTATAATAAAATTTATATTTTTTATTCATTATTTGTTTTTTGTTATTTATATTAGTGTGTTTAGTATATGTCTATGTATGAAATAACCGAATAACTATTAATGTCGGAGCAGTTGAACAAGATGCATGTGGCAATTGAACTCAACCTTCAGCTGCCCTACTGTCTCTCTACGCTCTCCCTACGATCTTCATGCACTCTCCCTATCCAATATTCTTTTTTTAAATAAGAATGGCCCTCAATGTCCGTAGCGCATGAGCGCTTACTATGTCTCTTCCTATGCTCGGCAAACAGTGAAATGGTGGAGACCACGCTGGAGAAGGCTTTTAAAGGGCTTTGAAATCACAGGGGATGGATATCTGCTTATTCGCAGGATGCACGGCATTATGGTTGATCTTACATTCCTGAGCTTCTTACTTTTACTTTGTAACATGTGCAACCGCCATTTTAGAAAGAAAAAGGAAAAAAACTATTTGTTTCCCCGAAACGCAAGGATATTCGGATTTGAGGCAAATTGAATTTTTCCTATACTTCAGATCGAATTCCACTTTGGTTGCTTCGATTCATTGAACACTGGTGATGATTCCAAAATTATGTTTGCTGCAGTTCACTTAGATGATTGTGGCTGGATTAAGACTATATATTTCAATATAAATTTTTCATTTGTGGGTATAATGGTAGTGGTAATTCGCTGAAGATCAAAACCATTTGTCCTCGTGCTTGACACTTATGTGGGCGTAAACTCAGCATAATAATATATTGTTTTAATATCGTATTATAATATGTTAAGGTATCATTATTTAAATTTCCTTCATTGATCTTTTACTGTTCCTTTGTGACGTATACAATTGCTTTTGATCAGTGAACATAACAGAACTAGAACATTTCTAGAGTTCTTTATTGCAATGGGATTTTTAAACATCTTTCACATAGTATCTGCATTAAAGTAAAAGCTATAGCAGTCTCTAAAACTATATATTATACAATTCGGAATACTTCCCTATGTCATGCTGTATTCATTTTATTTATTCTTTGGAACTATTAACGTAATAGACCTGGTGAGGTTGTAAGTACTGCCAGATTTGGCACATAACTAGAGATGAGCGAACACCTGGAAGTTCGGGGCCGAACTTCCCGAAAATGTTCTGGTTCGGGATCCGAACTCGACCCGAACTTTATCCCGAACCCGAACCCCATTGAAGTCAATGGGGATCTGAACTTTTAGGCACTAAAAAGGCTGTAAAATAGTCCAGGAACGGGCTAGAGGGCTGCCAAAGGCAGCAAAATGTAGGTAAATCCCCTGCAAACAAATGTGGATAGGGAAATGAATTAAAATAAAATAAAATAATTAAAATTTAACCAATATCAATTGGAGAGAGGTCCCACTGCAAGGAATCATGCGTCATATCACCCAACACTGGAGAAGGCCACTTTCAGTTATTTTGGCCCCAGCACCCAGACAGAGGAGAGAGGTCCCACAGCAAGGAATAAGGCGTCATATCACCCACCACTGGAGAAGGCCAATTTCAGTTATTTCGGCCCCAGCACCCAGACAGAGGAGAGAGGTCCCACAGCAAGGAATCATGCGTCATATCACCCACCACCGGAGAAGGCCACTTTCAGTTATTTCGGACCCAGCACCCAGACAGAGGAGAGAGGTCCCACAGCAAGGAATCATGTGTCATATCACCCACCACTGGAGAAGGCCAATTTCAGTTATTTCGGCCCCAGCACCCAGACAGAGGAGAGAGGTCCTACAGCAAGGAATCATGCGTCATATCACCCACCACCGGAGAAGGCCACTTTCAGTTATTTCGGACCCAGGCCCCAGACAGAGGAGAGAGGTCCCACAGCAAGGAATCATGCGTCATATCACCCACCACTGGAGAAGGCTACTTTCAGTTATTTCGGCCCAGCACCCAAACCGAGGATACAGGTCCCACAGCAAGGAATCATGCATCATATCACCCACCACTGGAGAAGGCCACTTTCAGTTATTTCGGCCCCAGCACCCAGACAGAGGAGAGAGGTCCCACAGCAAGGAATCATGCGTCATATCACCCACCACTGGAGAAGGCCACTTTCAGTTATTTCGGCCCAGCACCCAGACCGAGGATACAGGTCCGACAGCAAGGAATCATGCGTCATATCACCCACCACTGGAGAAGGCCACTTTCAGTTATTTCGCCCCAGCACCCAGACAGAGGAGAGAGGTCCCACAGCAAGGAATCATGCGTCATATCACCCACCACTGGAGAAGGCCACTTTCAGTTATTTCTGCCCCAGCACCCAGACAGAGGAGAGAGGTCCCACAGCAAGGAATCATGCGTCATATCACCCACCACTGGAGAAGGCCACTTTCAGTTATTTCGGCCCCAGCACCCAGACAGAGGAGAGAGGTCCTACAGCAAGGAATCATGCGTCATATCACCCACCACTGGAGAAGGCCACTTTCAGTTATTTCGGCCCCAGCACCCAGACAGAGGAGAGAGGTCCCACAGCAAGGAATCATGCGTCATATCACCCACCACTGGAGAAGGCCACTTTCAGTTATTTCGGCCCCACCACCCAGACAGAGGAGAGAGGTCCCACAGCAAGGAATCATGCTTCATATCACCCACCACCTGAGAAGCACACTTTCAGTCATTTCGGCCCCAGCACCCAGACAGAGGAGAGAGGTCCCACAGCAAGGAATCATGCGTCATATCACCCACCACTGGAGAACGCCACTTTCAGTTATTTAGGCCAGGCACCCAGACCGAGGAGAGAGGTCCCACAGCAAGGAATCATGCGTCATATCACCCACCACTGGAGAAGGCCACTTTAAGTTATTTCGGCCCCAGCACCCAGACAGAGGAGAGAGGTCCCCCAGCAAGGAATCATGCGTCATATCACCCACCACTGGAGAAGGCCACTTTCAGTTATTTCGGCCCTGCACCCAGACAGAGGAGAGAGGTCCCACAGCAAGGAATCATGCGTCATATCACCCACCACCAGAGAAGGCCACTTTCAGTTATTTCGGCCCCACCACCCATACAGAGGAGAGGTTCATTCAACTTTGGGTTGCACCGCAAGATCATGGTAAAGTAATTCAAGATCATGGTAAGGATTCAATAAAGAAGTGCCCCGGAGTACAAGAATACATGGCTGAGGGGGAGGCAGTTATAAATGTCTATTCTGCACAAGGGAGGCACAGGTCCTGTGGGATCCATGCCTGGTTCATTTTTATGAACGTCAGCTTGTCCACGTTGGCTGTGGACAGGCGGCTGCGTTTGTCAGTAATGACGCCCCCTGCCGTGCTGAATACACGTTCAGACAAAACGCTGGCCACCGAGCAGGCCAGCACCTCCAAGGCATAAAATGCTAACTCTGGCCACGTGGATAATTTGGAGACCCAGAAGTTGAATGGGGCCGAACCATCAGTCAGTACGTGGAGGGGTGTGCAGACGTACTGTTCAACCATGTTAGTGAAATGCTGCCTCCTGCTAACACGTTCCGTATCAGGTGGTGGTGCAGTTAGCTGTGGCGTGGAGACAAAACTTTTCCACATTTCTGCCATGCTAACCCTGCCCTCAGAGGAGCTGGCCGTGACACAGCTGCGTTGGCGACCTCTTGCTCCTCCTCTGCCTTCGCCTTGGGCTTCCACCTGTTCCCCTGTGACATTTGTGAATTCTCTCAGGAGCGCCTCTACCAGTGTGCGCTTGTACTCGCACATCTTCCTATCACGCTCCAGTGCAGGAAGTAAGGTGGGCACATTGTCTTTGTACCGGGGATCCAGCAGGGTGGCAACCCAGTAGTCCGCACACGTTAAAATGTGGGCAACTCTGCTGTCGTTGCGCAGTCACTGCAGCATGTAGTCGCTCATGTGTGCCAGGCTCCCCAGAGGTAAGGACAAGCTGTCCTCTGTGGGAGGCGAATCGTCATCGTCCTCCGTATCCCCCCAGCCACGCACCAGTGATGGGCCTGAGCTGTGTCGGGTGCCACCCCGCTGTGAACCTGCTTCCTCCTCATCCTCCTCGTCCTACTGTAGTGGGCCCTGGCTGGCCACATTTGTACCTGGCTTCTGCTGTTGCAAAAAACCTCCCTCTGAGCCACTTCTAACAGACTGGCCTGAAAGTGCTAAAAATGACCCCTTATCCTCCTCCTCCTCCTCCTGGGCTACTTCCTTTTCCATCATCGTCCTAAGCGTTTTCTCAAGGAGACATAGAAGTGGTATTGTAACGCTGATAACGGTGTCATCGCCACTGGTCATGTTGGTGAAGTACTCGAAACAGCGCAACAGGGCACACAGGTCTCGCATGGAGGCCCAATCATTGGTGGTGAAGTGGTGCTGTTCCGCAGTGCGACTGACGCGTGCATGCTGCAGCTGACATCCACAATGGCCTACTGCTGCTCGCACAGTCTCTCCAGCATGTGCAAGGTGGAGTTCCACCTGGTGGGCACGTCGCATATGAGGCGGTGAGCGGGAAGGCCGAAGTTCCGCTGTAGCGCAGACAGGCGAGCAGCGGCAGGATGTGAACGCCGGAAGTGCGCACAGACGCCCCTCACTTTATGCAGCAGCTCTGACATGTCGGGGTAGTTGTGAATGAACTTCTGCACCACCAAATTCAGCACATGCGCCAGGCAAGGGCTTGAGGCCCACCGGCAGCAACCACTGGTCGGTCTGTTGTTCAATACCCCGCCACAACTCCTGCGCGGTGTGGGGTCTGTCCCCCAAACATATGAGTTTCAGAATGGCCTGCTGACTTTTACCCCGGGCTGTGCTGAAGTTGGTGGTGAAGGTGTGTGGCTGACTGGATGAGCTGGTGGAAGCAGAGGAGGAGGAAGCCGAGTAGGAGGAGGAGGCTACAGGAGGCAAAGAATGATGCCCTGCGATCCTTGGCGGCGGAAGGACGTGCGCCAAGGAACTCTCCGCCTGGGGCCCAGCCGCCACTACATTTACCCAGTGTGCAGTTAGGGAGATATAGCGTCCCTGGCCGTGCTTACTGGTCCATGTATTTGTGGTTAGGTGGACCTTGCCACAGATGGCGTTGCGCAGTGCACACTTGATTTTATCGGATACTTGGTTGTGCAGGGAAGGCACGGCTGTCTTGGAGAAGTAGTGGCGGCTGGGAACAACATACTGTGGGACAGCCATGGACATCAGCTGTTTGAAGCTGTCTGTGTCCACCAGCCTGAATGACAGCATTTCAAAGGCCAGTAGTTTAGAAATGCTTGCATTCAGGACCAGGGCTCGAGGGTGGCTAGGTGGGAATTTACGCTTTCTCTCCAAGGTTTGTGAGATGGAGAGCTGAACGCTGCCGTGTGACATGGTGGAGATGCTTGGTGACGCAGGTGGTGGTGTCGGTGGCACATCCTCTGTTTGGTGGGCGGCAGGTGCCAACGTTCCTCCCGAGGCGGAGGAAGAGGCGGAGGCAGCAGCAGAAGAGGGAGCAGGGGGAGCCTGAGTGAGTTCCTTGCTTTTAAGGTGTTTACTCCACTGCAGTTCATGCTTTGCATGTAGATGCCTGGTCATGCAGGTTGTGCTAAGGTTCAGAACGTTAATGCCTCGCTTCAGAATCTGATGGCACAGCGTGCAAACCACTCAGGTCTTGTCGTCAGCACATTGTTTAAAGAAGTGCCATGCCAGGGAACCCCTTGAAACTGCCTTTGGGGTGCTCGGTTCCTGGTGGCGGTGGCCATTAGCAGGCGAACTCTCTTGGCGGCGGCTGTTCTGCTTTTGCCCCCTGCTCCCTCTTTTGCTACGCTGTTGGCTCGGTCTCACCACTGCCTCTTCCTCTGAACTATGAAAGTCAGTGGCACGACCTTCATTCCATGTGGGGTCTAGGACCTCATCGTCCCCTGCATCGTCTTTCACACAGTCTTCCTCCCTGACCTCCTGTTTGGTCTGCACACTGCAGAAAGACGCAGCAGTTGGCACCTGTGTTTCGTCATCATCAGAGACGTGCGGACTCCGATGAGGTGGTATTCCCATGTCCTCATCATCAGGAAACATCAGTGGTTGTGCATCAGTGCATTCTATGTCTTCCACCACTGGGGAAGGGCTAGGTGGATTCCCTTGGGAAACCCTGCCAGCAGAGTCATCAAACAGCATAAGAGACTGCTGCATAACTTGAGGCTCAGACAGTTTCCCTGATATGCATGGGGGTGATGTGACAGACTGATGGGCTTGGTTTTCAGGTGCCACCTGTGCGCTTTCTGCGGAAAACTGGGTGGGAGATAATGTTGTGAACGTGCTGGATCCACTGTCGACCACCCAATTGACTAGCGCCTGTACCTGTTCAGGCCTTACCATCCTTAGAACGGCATTGGGCCCCACCAAATATCGCTGTAAATTCTGGCGGGTACTGGAACCTGAGGTAGTTGGTTCACTAGGACGTGTGGCTGTGGCAGAATGGCCACGTCCTCTCCCAGCACCAGAGGGTACACTAACACCACCACGACCACGTCCGCGTCCCTTACTAGATGTTTTCCTCATTGTTACCGTTCACCAAGTACCACAATAAGAAAAAAAATATTTGGCCCAATGTATTAATTTCAAATTCAGGCCTTTTTTTACAGGCACCTAACACTATCTGTCTATTTATTTATGTAGCGTATTACACTAATCCAGGCACAGCAGTAACCACTGATTTAGGGGAATATCTCTTTTAGGGCTAGTATTTAGGCCCTGGATGAAAGGTATCCTTTTATGGACAGATTTACACTTGGCCTGCAACAGCTCGAACACCAGATTCAGGGTATTGCTATTTTGGCAATTGAATTTCACCCCAGAACAAAATATATGTTTTTGCGGACACTATGAAACTTGGCCTGCAACAGCTGGAACACCAGTTTCAGGGTATTGCTATTTTGGCAATTGAATTTCACCCCACAACAAAATATATGTTTTTGCGGACACTATGAATCTTGGCCTGCAACAGCTGGGACACCAGATTCAGGGTATTGCTATTTTGGCAACTGAATTTCACCCCACAACACAATATATGTTTTTGCGGACATTATGAATCTTGGCCAGCCACAGCTGAAACCACTGATTTATGGTATTGCTATTTTGGCAATTGAATTTCACCCCAGAACAAAATATATGTTTTTGCGGACACTATGAAACTTGGCCAGCCACAGCTGAAACCACTGATTTATGGTATTGCTATTTTGGCAATTGAATTTCACCCCACAACAAAATATATCCTTTGCAGGATACTATAAACTTGGCCAGCCACAGCTCAAACCACTGATTTATGGTATTGCTATTTTGTCAATTGAATTTCACCACAGAAAATAATCTATCCTTTGTCAGACAGCAGACAGTATTATACTTGACTAGCCAAAGCTGGAACACCAGATTTAGGGGATTGGTATTTGGGCAATTGTGTTTAACCCCTTAATAAAATATAGAAATTGCTATCCTGAGTTTCTAGGAGTGACAATTAACACAGCCAAGCCCCTGATGTAGGATATAGCAAAAAAAAACTAGTATTGATGGATTGATGGACTTGGTGGCAGCTTGTTCTGGTGCACCACAAGTCACAAAATGGCCGCCGATCACCCCAGAAAATAAGTGACAGAAAAACGCTCTGTGCAGCCTAAAAACCAGTGAGCAAGTAACTAGCAGAAGTTCAATCATTTACAGCTGTAGATCGATCAGTTCATTAGGTGCTGTTGCTGACTTTTCCCTGCCTAATCTCGCCCTCACAGAAGCTGCGTCCTCTCCCTACACTAATCAGAGCATTGTGACGTGCGGCGCTAGGTGACTCCAGCTTAAATAGAGGCTGGGTCACATGCTGCACTTGGCCAATCACAGCCATGCCATTAGTAGGCATGGCTGTGATGGGCTCTTAGGCCAAGAAGTAAAACGCTAGCTGATTGGCTGCTGTGCAGCCCTTCAGAAAGCGGGAAGTAATCGCCGAACAACGAACCCGAACTTTTTTGAAAATGTTGGGGTTCGGGTCCGTGTTCCGGACACCCCAAAATTCGGTACCAACCCGAACTATGCTCGAACTGTTCGCTCAACACTACACATAACTGAAACCAATGTAACCAAACAGATCCCATTGACAACAATAGGGTAAGTTTGGTAGCTCTAAAAGGCTAATATTTTTTGAAGAGTTTCTTTTTCTTTCTTTGCTAGTGGCTAGAAAATGCACATTTAAAAGGGATTTATGTACCTATTTTTAAAGTTTTACACCCTTTTGTCTTTATTTGTAGTATATTCTGCACTGTGGCTTTAAATGATTTTTGTTGTTTATTGCTAAAGCTAAGAACATGTGTTTTTCTAGGAGGGAGGAGATCCTCCTGAATCCAGGCTTGGCTTATTTTGAACACTGGCAGAGGACAACTTGGTCTGTTTGGGTGTCACCACGCCCCTCGCTGGACTGAAAACCCTTTCCGAGATGACACTGGAGGCTGGGCAAGAAGGAAGATAGAAAGCATGCTGTGTCAGTTTGGGCCACTGTTCCAATCTGCATGCCCTAAAATCCATGAGGAGAGGGAACAGGGTATGCAATAGAGACTGGCTATAGTTTAGGTAGGCCTGAACCTGGGCATTGAGCCGGGAGCTGTCGGCTCTCTGACTGGCCTCTACCTGGGGTGGCACGTGGAACATCTGCTCCATCATGTTGAGGAGACTGAAATGTCTGCTGTTGCTGCCACTGCTGCTCATGGTGGTGGGAAGGGGATGACTGCAGGGGGCAGAGAGGGGTCTACCTTTCATACACGCTGGTGGCAGGTGTCTTCTCTCCATAAGCTGCAGCAAGCTGCATACACAGTGTTTCCTGGTGAAATTCATTTGTCCTTCATTTCTACGAGAGGAAAACATTTCCCTAATTTGTCCTGGTACCAATGGTCTAGTAGCATGGCTATCCAGTAAACATCAGACTGCTTGATGTCAACTAGAGATGAGTGAAGTTTTGAAGTTTTAAAAAATTCTATTTGATCTCTTTGCTGAATTTTTCCCAAAAATTTTACTTTGATCCAAATTAATTTGTCATGAATTGGGTTAAATCAGGTCTATTCCAGCCTGCAGTAAAATTTTAGGGAGAAGGTATCTTGGTGTACATCACTGTGTAGTACAGCAACATGCATAGCTAGTCCTTTCTGGTAGCGAAACAGGTAGCGCACACATTATATTGCAGGCCACCAACATTCCTAGCTAACTCCTAGCTAAACAAAAAAAAGCCTACAGCATCTTCTGATACGTCAGAACAACAACCCATAAACAGTGGATCCAGTAGTTTGAGCATCTATCTTCACACCATCATTATGTGGTCAGCATTTGATCAGTATTTGTAAGGCAGAAACAGGAGTGGGTCCAAAGCTGAGATAACATGTGATGGAAATATTTGCATGTCTTCTGTGTTTTGGACCAACTTCTGCTTTTGGCTTCCAAATCATGATCAAATTCTGATGCAAAATACTGACCATGTGATAGAGGTGTGACTTTTGGCCATTTGCCTCTGAAATCGGCTTTATTCAAATGGCAAGAAGTCCTGCATACAGGATTATAACTGCCTCTATTGCACAGTCGGTATTTGGTCAAGTTTTTTTTGCATCAGTATTTGATCAGTATTTGTAAGACAAAAACAGAGATAACATGTGATGGAAATATTTGCACTTGTTTTGTGCTTTGGACCCACTTCTGTTTTTGGCTTCCAATTTATGATCAAATACTGATGCAAAATACTGGCTGTGTGATATAGGCCTTCTCAATGCTCAAATGACAGGAGACACTTCTTTTGGTATTTTTCTGTTCTTCTGATGGATCAGAAAAAAATTGAAAAATAAACGGTGATGTCAACATGAACATACAGGGCATTAGTTGCCCCATAACAGACTGGTGAGGGTGACAGCATAAAGAGTCACAATAGTGGTGGATTCTTCAGTTGGTAGGTGAAAAAAAGTGCTGTTCAGAGACTCAAGTCTTAATTTGCTGCTGATGGAGTTGCTCCTGCCCCACCCCCCTCCAGCACTCATGGCAGTGAAACGTGAGCTCAGACGGTCCCCCCTGTTAGAACTTCGTGAAGATGGGCGATGGTGCTTATAGGCAGCAACCAACTGACTGCAAAGGATGTCTTGATATTAATTCAGTTTTCAATCCATCTCAGAGGGTGTAAAAAAGGCCCCAATTTTGGACCGGTAGTGAGGGTCTAACATTGTGAACAGCCAGCATTCATCCCTGTGCTGAATAGCGATAATGCGGCTGTACCTACGCAAGCAACTCAGCATGCATCTGGCCATTTGAGCAAGGGACTTAGAGGGACACTGCTTTCATCTGCACAGCATACTGCCCCAGTATGTCGGGGTCATCTGCGTCATCCTCCTGCTCCTCCTTCTCCTCTCCTGTTACTTGGGCAGATAAACCCAAGTTCTGTATAGAATTCCTGGGAGTTCATGTCTTCTTCCTCGTCCTCCTCCTGTGCCAGTTCAGTCTCCACAGGGCTCAGGTGGACATGAGGTGTAGGCGTCACGTCTTCTATCCCTTTGCTAGTTAAATTTATCAGCATCTGCTCCAGTATGTGAAGGAGTGGAATGACATCATTCATCCCATAGTCCTGGTGACTTACAAATAAAGTGATCTCCTCAAAGAGCCTGAGCAAACGGCGGGTGTCACTCATGAGCTGCCACTGTCTAACGTCAAAGTTTCACCGCAGAGTAGTCTACATCATCAAGAAATCGGTCATGGGTTTCTTTTGTTCATACAGTCAGTCCAACATGCAGAGGGTGAAGTTCCGTCATGTGGAAACGTTGCATATGAGATGATGTAGGGGAACAAGATTCTGCCTTTGCAGCTCAAGGAGGGCATGTTTTGCACGTAAGAGTGGCTAAAGTGAATGCACAGTTTCCTGGCCATTTTCAAGACATCTTGAAGTTGGGTGGAGGACTTAAGAATCTGGGTGACAACCAGATTGCGTAAAGACGTGCATCATGCAGGGCACATGAGTCAGCCCTCCCTGAGACAGAATGACAGAATGTTCTTCCCATTATCGGTTACCATGTTTCCTGTCTCTAGTTGGCGAATAGACAGCCTGGACTTGATTTCTTGATTAATGATGTGGAGCCAGGGGCAGATTGGCCATAGACCTTACAGGGAAATTTGCCGGTGGGCCGATGCCCAGGTGGCCACCCAAGTCCCCCTCTCTGCTGCTGGCTGGATAAATAATGAGCTCTCATTGGTTCCGGTGTACTCATGTACCCAGGTACTCATGTATTCAGCCAGTGACCGCACATGTCCTCCTCAATTCAACTATGGCCTGCATCTCACTTCCAAAGCTCCCTGCTCCATATCTTAATCAGAGACAACTGAAGGAGGAGGAAAACAGAAAATGGAAGCTATTGATGGCCACCACAGAGGGAAATATTTGTGGCAATATGTGGTATATGGTATTTTGCGCTATGGTATTACTAACCCCTCTTACTTATGTTGCCCCGCTTCTGGTCAATTTAGACACTCCTACAACACGGGACAACTTTTAGGCGTTCTTTCCAGGGCCACTTTAAGTTCCCAATCTGCTCTTGTGTGGAGCAGTTCTTCCCCCGGTGTGACTCAGTTTGCTCAGCCTGATCAGGTGCAGAACCAAGTAACAACGTTGTGCTTTGCATAGGTGGTATGCTAGTGGACCACTCTGAACTGTGCCTACAGTGGAGACAGAAGACAAGGTGGAGGAGATGGAGATAGAGGAGGGTAAAGATTGGCACAGAAATCCCGCGATTGCAATGCGGAGGCGGAATTGCTATCACCTGGCCAAGTTGCTGGTGTGCCTGGGCCAGAACCACATTTACCCAGTGGACTGTTAAAGACATATATTGTCCTTGGCCATAGTTAAAGCTCCAAACTTCAGCACTGGTATGAACTATACCAGACAGTGACAGGCTCAAGGACTGGTCCACCTTCTTCTCAAGATACGTGTTCAGGATTGGTACAGCCTATTTAGATAATTAATGACGGCTTGGGACTCTCCACCATGGTTTGGGACAAGCCATACCTTCTCTGAAATACTCAGAGTTAACGATATGGAAAGTGAGTGACTGTAGTACCAGCAACTTGGCCAGGTGCACCTTTAGCTTCTGCACTGTTGGATGAGTGCACACATACTGTTGTCTCTTTGCAATTGCTTCAGTGATCGATTGCTGGTGATACACGTGACAAGGAGTAGGAGGAGCATCAGGAGCAATTGACGAAGTAAAGGAATTACAGCTTCCTTCTACTGAGGTTGAGGAGCCCTGACTGCTGCAGAAGGTGTGCAGGCTAAATGTAGATGCAGCAGTTGCTGTTTCAGGCTTTACCACTACATTAGTGCCATTGTTTGCCCAGGTCACATTATGGTGATGCTCCATGTGTTGACACAGGACATTGGTGCCAACATTAGCACCCTGACTGCGCTTCACATTCTGCCCTCATATCCTACATACTATTATGATAACATCCTCCAGCGACTTGATAAAAAATTCCCACACTTCCAAGTATGGCATTTTACCTCCACCACTCCATATTCACTGCCTGCCGCTGCCTTTATGAATCTGTGCACCGCTAGTTGTTTCCTGACAGGTTTCTTGAGTAGCAGACAGTCTACTCCAGGCACGTTTGGCTCCAGATCTCCCACCTCTTCCACCTTCCTGGCTCATCGGCATGGTTCCACGCTGCTGCTGTCTCATGGGCCTGCTGCCACAATAATATCTTAGACTCCTTAGCCTATGTAATGGAGTATTCCTTTGGAGTTTAATTACATTTAGTCAACTGACTATTAAAGCCTTTATTTTACATGTGCTTTCTTCAGTTAAAACTTAACTTTTATTTCTCTTATTATTTTAAGTGGATACATCAAAAGAAAAATGTGAAACGATTAAAACGTCTCAGTAGTTGACACAGTTATACCATTGCACTAGTATATATATATATATATATATATATATATATATATATATGTATATATATATATATATAGAATGCTAGATCGCTGCTCCCGTCTCTGCAGCAATATAGAACTTAGGGATAAATAGAGTTAGTTGGGTGCGCACTTCCTCTGGTCATGTATTGCCTACTATGTTGCAGATTGCCTCTGTTTTGGAGGCATGGTGTTTGTGTGTCAATTTTAGGTTCAGCATATGGACGTAGTGCACCAATAAGATATGTGAAAGATACAATCTTCAACATAGTAAGCAATATGATCCTGCACTGTTTTTGCAGTCTCCCAATGCTTTGCCTACAGTATCTGAAAACTCTCACTATGATCTCCCTACACTATCTCTGCACTGTCTCTATCCAGTATTCTAGTATTCTATCAATTAAAAGATTGCTAAAACACTGTCCCTAGCATTTGGCACGTCTATTCCTATACTCAATTCAAAGTAAAATGTCGGAGACAGTTTTATATAGGGCTGTAACATCACAGGGGGTTAGTGTTGAGCGCGAATATTCGAATAGCGAATTTTTATCGCGAATATCGGCACTTCGAGAATTCGCGAATATTTCGAATATACTGATATATTCCTTTTTTTTTTTTTCTTTTTTCATCTGAAACCATTACCTAGTATACCTACCTGCTTCTTGCTTGTGGGCCAATGTGAGAAGGCTGCAATATTGTAGTCTGTAGTGAATTAGAATATTCTTCATTATTCAATTTATTTTCTCTTATGCAAAAAATTGGCAATGTAATATTACTACTATATATTCGTTTTTTAGAATATTCGTCATTTTTTTCAATTTATTGTGAACAGTCATTGGCCCAAAAGCAACTTAAGCAGGGAGGAATCATGACTTTGGATGGAAAAAAATTACGAATATTCTAAAAAACAAATATATAGCACTATATTTTATAGTGCAATATATTCATGTTTTAGAATATTCGCATTACGCGAATACTACATTGATGATTTTTCACAATAGAATAATCTCGAATACGAATATTCGCGAATATATGATGAATATTCTAACGAATATTTGCGAAATATAGCGAATTCAAATATTGCCCCTGCCGCTCATCACTACAGGGGATCGCTATCTGCTGATGGCCTGGCTGCACGGCATTATGAGTCATATCGTGTTCCTGGGCTTCTTACTTTAACTTTGTAGTCGTCATTTTTGAAAAAAAAAAAATATTAATTTCTATGAAGTGAGAGGAAATTAAGATTAGTGGCATATCTAAGTTTTCCTGAAATTCATATCAAAGTCAATTTGTTTCACTTTGATTTGTTCAACACCAGGGGTTTTGCTAGGGTCTCAAAAGATTCGGGGCCCAAGCCACAATGTATATGGCCCAGTTCTCTAAGGCTACTTTCACACTAGAGTTTTGGCTTTCCGTTTGTGAGATCCGTTCAGGGGTCTCAAAAGCGGTCCAAAACGGATCAGCGGTCCAAAACGGTTTTGCCTTAATGCATTCTGAATGGAAAAGGATCCACTCAGAATGCATCAGTTTTCCTCCGTTCAGTCACCATTTCGCTCTGGAGGCGGACACCAAAACGCTGCCTACAGCGTTTTTTTTGTCCGTCCTGGGATGCGGGGCGAGATGGATCCGTCCTGACACACAGTGTAAGTCAATGGGGACGTATCTGTTTTCTCTGACACAATCTGGCACAATAGAAAACATATTGAAAAGAAATAGAAAACAAAACATGGCTTTAGAAGACATAATACAACTGGATCCGTTTATGACGGATGCATGCTGTTGTATTATTGTTACAGAAATGTTTTTGCAGATCCATGACGGATCCGCAAAAACACTAGTGGGAAAGTAGCCGTAGTCGCCCCCCCTCCCCCCGCACACTGCATTTTGCTGTACTTGCAAAATAGCAGCACACACCTGTCACATCCAGTTCCTCCAGGTGATGTCTCCTCCGATGTAGATCTTCTCTGTTATCATCTTCTCCATTTGGTCCGTACAACTTCTTTCAGCCGCCTCATCTTTGTGTGACACAGAAACATCTTAGCTTCCTCACATTTCTATCATCATTCCCCAACCTGGAGTCCCCACAGTGTTATCCTGCTGCTCGCTGTGCTCACCAATATCCCCAAATACTACCCTGACGGAAACCTACCCTGAAGTAATGCTCCTCATAGTCCCAACAATAGTAATTCCCTTCTAGAATGACCTCATTAGTAATACTGCCCCCTACAGTGCCCCCAACAGTTATAATGCCCCCCAAGAGTGCACCCATTAGTAGAAGCACCCTTCAGTATTAATAATACCCTCACAGAGCCCCCAGTAGAAATAAGGCCCCTTATTGTTCCCCCAGTGGTAATAAAGCTATCTACAGACCCCTCAGTAGTAGTCAGGCCCTCATAGTGCTATTAGTAGAAATAAGGCAGATCTATAAGTCCCTCCTATAGAGCCCCCAGTAGTTATAAGAACGCCTATAAATTCCTCTGGATTTATTATACCCCTACACTGCTCCCAGTATTTTTACTGCCCACTACAGTTATAATGCACACCCTGAAGTGTCCCCAGTGCCTCCTGTAGTAAAATTCCTCCCTCCACCATACAGTCCCGTGTAAATAACATCCCACCATCTCTCCAGCCCCATCAATATACAGTCCCGTTTAAGTAACATCCCTTTCTATCTAAAGCCCCCTCCAAAATACAGTCCCATGTACATAACATCACCTTCTTGCCAGCCGCCTTCAACATACATTCCAAAGTAAATAATATCACCCCCTCCCCAGCCGCCTCCAACACACAATCCTATGTAAACATCACCCCCTCAACATTCAGTCCCATGTGAATAATATTGTTCTCCCCACCAGCCACCTTCAACATTCAGTCCCATGTAAATAACATCACTGCCTCCCCCAGCCCCCTCCGACATATGGTCCTATGTAAATAACATCACTCCCTCCCACTGCCGCCTCCAGCATACAGTTCCATGTAAATAACATAATCTCCTCCCACAGCCGCCTTTAACGTACAGTCCCATGTAATTAACATCACCCTGCTCCAGCCCATCCAACATTAAGTCCCATATAAATAACATCACCCCCTCCCACAGCTGCCATCAACATACAGTCCCATGTAAATAACATCACTCCCTCCTACATCCACCATCAAAATACAGTCCCATGTAAATAACATCACCCCCTCCCCAGCCACTTCCAACACACAGTTCCATGTAAATAGCATCCCTCCATTCAGCCCTAACATACAGTTCCAGTTAAATAACCACAACTCCCAGCATTGCTCTGCCTCTACCCTCACTTACCTTTCCTCATGTAGCAGACCTCACCACAGTTTATTCCCCCAGGACTTCTCCTCTTCACTGCTGTCCTCTCCTGCACTTGTTACATGACGGTTACATCATCGCGGGTCCTTCTCAACTACTGCCTGTTTTACTTGTCACATGACCTAGGATGTCATCACAGGTCCTTCAGCTCTTCCAGTGCAATAGATTCAATTGTATTGACATCCTGAGGACGGCAATACAGTTGTATCTAGTTGAAAGGCAGGACATTCGGGGCCTGGGACAAAACATCAGGGGCCCAGGCCCAGAATGTTTTAACGTAGAAATGCCTCTGCTCAACACTTATGTCAACAATACACCTGTCATTGCATAAGCAAGCAAGTCTATAGGTCACCATTCTGGCCAGCGTGGCCCAGGAGCCATTTTTTTTCCATCTTCCTCCCCCACACTGAGATGTTGGGTGTCATGGTCGGTGTCACCGACATCATTATCATCTCCTTCAACTCCGACTCCTATTCCTCCTCCACAAATGGCAGCACCTTCTCCCCATAGGAGTGTCTTATAGTGGGTCCCCAACAGCTACAAGGCCACCTATTGCATGAGCGTCAGCGTCTCTTCAAAAATACATATGAGTGGAATGAGGTAAAACTGCTGAATGAATGGCATGAGCTGCCACTGCCTAACCTGGAAACAACACATGCTTCCTGCTGAGGTGGTCTGGTGCATGACCAAATCGTTCATGACTTTCCGCTGCTCTTACAGATGTTCGAGCATGTGCAGTGTTGAAATCCAGCGAGTTGGAACTAAGAATAAGTGGTGTAGCTGCATACCATTCTGACATTGCAAGTCCAGGAGACCATTCCATACCACGTGAGAATGTCTGCAAAGAGAAACAGTCAGGATGTTGTGCCCATTGTTACTGAACAGCTTACCCATTTGAAGTTGGCAGGCTGACAGCCAGCAGGATATTTGCTGCTTGATGTACTTGGGCAACTGCTCGCTAGTGTGGCTACTGTCTCCCTGGCCGATTAGCTCCAACATGGCATGGCAACACCTGCCTTGACATGTGATAGGAAGGATGGGTAGTGTGAGTGACATTGTGTTCTGCTGCTGCTGGTGATAGGACCATGTCCATGGAGGAACTGGTAGAGGCATATAAGTGCCTGATGTGGGAGCTAGCCCCATGATATGGTGAGAGGAAGTCAAAGGGACCTGGCCATGTTGCTGGGGTGCTGCCTCTCCACTGCCTAAAAAAACATTGACCCCATGGGCTGTGAAAGACATGTACTTACCCTGCCTGTAACAGCTGCTTCAGGTGTCCAACATGGAGTGCAACTTGATGCACAGTGAGAATCGCAAGGAATGGCCCATATTCCATCCTTTGTAAGAGTACAAGGCTCGACTACAATTGCACTACAGGACCTCCAGCAATTTGGCCAGTTGGGGGTTCAGCTTGTAGACAAGCTAATTGCTGTTATCGATGTCTCATGATGTCTCAGCCAAAGACGAGGAGGAGTCTTAGCAGGAGAAAAAGAAGGTGGTGATGATGATGATGGTGACTAGAGATAAGCAAATCAAAGTTGACGAAGTGGAATTCAATCCGAATTTCAGGATAAATTCGATTTGCACCGAATCCGAATTTCCTCATGCTTAGAGGTAACAAATCGCATTTTTCCTAAAATAGCTGCTACACATGTTAGGACATGGAGAAAGGAACTCTGGGAACGAGGAATCACCCACAATGCCATGCATGCAGCCAATCAGCAGCCAGCCAGCCCTGTGATGTCACAGCCCTATAAATAACTTCAGCCATCTTGGATTCAGCCACTTTCCAGTGTACTTAGTGCAGGGAGAGACGTTAGCAGGTGCTAGGGAAAGTGCTAGGAAAGACTTGAAAACTTTTATTTTGCTGAATAGAAGTTCAGGGAAAGAGCATTAGAAGTGTAGGGAAAGGATAAGGAGGAATTATTCCACAGTATTGAGACAGAACAGGGTTCAATAGGGGAGTTTATAGCCTGGGTAATAGGAACAACCCTATTACACCTTGCTGCACTTACTGTGGATATAAATTGCCATTATACTGCTGCTTTCAGGTTTGCAATAGATGATACCTCTAATTCCAGCAAACCTTTCTTGTTATTGGGGTGCAAGTGCTGTGTGATACAGCCATTAACAGGATGTATTACTAGGATATAATTCTACATCTTATTAGCCCTTATGCGGTGCAGTTATATGTTCTAAAGCATTTTTTGCCATGTATAAGTGGGGGGAAAAGGGCTTATTACCCATTCTGTGGTGAAGTGAGAAAATTACACCAAGGCTTTTTTGGTGTGTTTAAGTGGGGAAAAAAAGGGCTTATGAGCCGTTGTGTGGTGAAGTGATTAAATTACAGCCTTTCTTGGGGTGTATTAATTTCCTTTTTATTTACTTATTTGATCTAACAGTATCTCAGACAGAGAAGTGACACGCCCTGCACAGGGGAGGGGCACAGGCCTAAAGGTTTCTGGAGCAGGCACAAGTTGCAGCAGAGTAAGGGGGTATGGCAGCAGGGGTTACTTGCAGAGGCCTGAGCTCATAGCAGCAACCCAGTGGTTCTTGAATGGTTGACTCGGTCATCCACTTCGTCCCAATTGACATCACACACCCCCAGCCAAGAGTGGGTGGGTTCGTCAGATACAACTCTATATGGCATTGCACGGGAGCAGGCTCTGTGCCCTCATCCGTCCTGAACCTGCCTCTGTCCTTTTCTGTTCCCTCAGCCATAGAAGTACTATATGCTGTGGGCTCAGCTCCACTATACAGTGAGAACGAGCTACTAGAGGACAATCAGCAGCTACTGCCCATCCAAGATCTGGAAGAGACATCAGCCAATTCCTCCAGTAGGCGGGCAAGTTGAAATGAGGTCAGGCTCCTGGCTCAGAGACGGTTGAGGAGGATATCAGTGACGTGCAGACAGTACTCGATTTTGATGTAGCCGATCGCAATTGGGAGCCGGGAGACAAAGGGGCTTCATCATCATCGGTAGAAGGGGGTGGCAGCTTGCATGTGAGGTAGTGGCGGAGCCAGCAAGTCAGTAGCATGGCCGGGAGTCAGGAGGTCAGAAGGCAAAGGTGCCCAGGGTAGACCACCTGCTTCGCAGAAGCCTTTCAGCCCGGAAAGTAGTGGTGCAGGGCTTCGCGGACCCAGTGGGGGTAGCAGTCAGTCAGTGCGGAGTGTTAGGGGGAAAATGCCTTACTCGGCGGTGTGGCAGTTTTTTGTTAAGCCACCGGAGGAGGTGATCATGGCCATTTGCTGAATCTGTAGACAAAAGGTGAAGCATGGCCAGAGTGCCAATGTTGGCACCACAGTCCTGCTTCAACATATGCAGCATCACCATAAAGTGGCCTGGGAGAACCGTGGCTCCGATGTGGTGGTCCAGCCTGGCGCAGCATCCTCTGCATCGCCCAGTGGCACGCACCCGATTTCAGGCAGTCAAGGCTCCACCACCTCAGCTGAAGGGAGCTTTATGTCCATCCCATCATCTACCAGTCCTGATGCTCCTTCTCCTCCTCCCCGTCAGTCATTCCATCAGCAATCGATCACCGAAGCGATTGCCAAGAGACAACAGTATGCGTGCACTCATCCAATGGCGCAGAAGCTGAACATGCTCCTGTCCAAGTTGTTGGTGCTGCAGTCTCTCCCTTTCCAAGTGGTGGACTCTGCACCTTTCAGAAAACTGATGGCTTGTGCCGAGCCGAGTCCCAGGCTGTCATTTCTTTGCCAAAAAGGCAGTACCAGCCCTGCCTACATACATAGAACAACTAAGTCATTGAGCCTGTCGGTGTCTGCCAAAGTGCACGGCAACACTGACGTGTGGAGCTATAACTACAGGCAAGAACGATATATGTCCTTTACGGGCCACTGGGTGAATGTGGTTCCTGCCCAGCCACACCAGCAACTTGGACAGGTTACGCCGCTTACTCCTTCACGTTTTCACGCCGTTGGTCCTGCAACAATGTCTGCATCTGCCTCCTCATCCTCCATTGAGTCCTCAGCCTCCACTGCAGGGAAAATTCACAGTGCTCCTCCAGCATACCAGATGTGCAGGGCACGGCAGTGTCACGCTGTTCTAAACCTTGTTTGCCTGGGCGAATGGAGTCACACAGGGGAGGAACTGCTCCGTGTCCTTCATCAAGAAATCAAATCCTTCATCAAGAAATCAAATCCGAAGCCTTCTCAACAATAATTCAAAATCGGAACCATGGTGACCGACAATGAGAGGAACATGGTGTCGGCGCTGCGTCAAAGAGGGCTGAGCCATGCTCCCTGCATGGCACACGTGTTCAGTCTTTTTGTCAAGTGGTTCCTGAAGTCCTCCAGCGATCAAATATCCAGGAAACTTTGCATGTACTTCAGCCACACGTACACTGCCAAGCTCACACTCCTGCAGCTGCAGTGGCAAAATGGCATCCCCCAACATAGGCTGATATGCGACATTTCCACCCGTTGGAATTCCACCCTCCATATGTTGAACCGATTGTTCGAACAGAGTAATGCCATAAACGATTTCTTGATGATACAGGCGGACACAGGTACTCACCTGTGTAACTTAGATGTTAGCTAGTGGCAGCTCATGTGTGACTTCTGCCGTTTGCTCGTGCCCTTTGAGGAGGCCACTTTATTTGTCAGTTGCCAGAAATACGGGATGAAAAACGTCATTCCACGTATTCATATCCTGGAAAAGATGCTGGTAAATCTGTCTGGTCAGGGGACTGGAGACGTGGCGCCTACATCTCATGGCCACATGAGCTCTGTGGGGGCTGAACTGGAGGAGGAGGAGACATTGGAGCACAAGCAATGTGTAGAAAAATGGGTGTTTTTTCTACACAGGTGACAGGAGAGGAGGAGCAGGAGCAGCCGGAGGAGCAAGAGGGAGATGAGGAAGATGAGGCAGATGACCCAGGCACACTGTTGCAGTATGCAGTGGAGATGGAGGCAGGGAGACCCTCTGAGTCACTTGTGCAAATGGCCCGATGCATGCTCACTTGCTTGCTTAGTGACAGCCGAATTGTCACCAGTAGTCAGACTACTGGCTCTTCATCATGGTAAAACCTTGCTACCGGTCCAAAATGGGTGCATTTTTTACACCCACTGAGTGGGAGGACAAACTGAACTACTATAGAAACATCCAATGTAGTCAGTTGGCCGCTGCCTATCTGCGCCATCGTCCATTCTTTTGCAGGTCTGACTGGGGCCCTCTGCGCTTACGTTCCATTGGCTGCTGAAGGGGGGGTTAGGGGGGTTAGAGGAGTAGTACTAGCTCCATCAGCTGCAGCCTGAGTCTAGAGTCTCTGATAAGCTGCTTTCTTCACCCACATAGTGAAAAAACTGCTCACCATAAGCTATACATAGAGCAGAACCTGAACCAGCAGAGGTAGCATACTTGGAGTGCACCCTACCACCCCTCACCGGAGATACTCCCGATTACTGGGCAGCCAAACTGGAATTGTAGCCGCAACTGGCCTAGTTTGCTCTGGAAAAGCTGTCCTGCCAGGCCAGTAGTGTGGCCTCAGAGCAGGTGTTTAGTACAGCGGGAGCCATAGGTACCCCAAGGAGAACTCGCCTGTCCACCCAAAATGTTGAGAGACTGACCTTTGTCAAGAGGAATCAGGCATGGATCAGCCAGGATTTCCAGCCACCAATGACTGTTGTGCTACCCACCTCCCCACTTTGTCACTGGGTCACTCTGTGGTTTCCTGATGGTGCTGCTGCCACCTTCACATTATGTGACCTTGCCACTCTGTGGTCTCCTCATGCTGCAGCTGCCACCTCCACACTATGTCACTTTGCCACTTTGTGGCCTCCACATGCTGCTGCTGCCACCTCCACACTCTCTCATCGTGGCACTCTGGCCTCCTCATGCTGCTGCTTCTGTCACCTCCACAATCTGTCATTGTGCCACTCTGTGGCCTCTTCATGCTGCTGCCACCTCAACACTATGTCACCTTGCCACTCTGTGGCCTCCTCATGCTGCTGCTGCCACCTCCACACTATGTTATTGTGCCACTCTGTGGCCTCCTCATGCGCTTGCTGCCACCTCCACACTATGCCAACTTGCCACCCTGTGGTCTCCTCATGCTGCTGCTGCTACCTCTACACCATGTTATTGTGCTACTGTGTGGCCTTCTCATGCTGCTTCCACCTTAACACTATGTCACTGTACCACCCTGTGGTCTCCTCATGCTGCTGCTGCCACCTCTACACTATGTTATTGTGCCACTCTGTGGCCTCCACATGCTATGTCATTGTGCCACTGTGTGGCCTTCTCATGCTGCTGCCACCTTTACAAAATGTCACCTTGTACTCTGTGGCATCCTCATACTGCTGCTGCCACCTCCACACTGTGCCATTGTGCCACTCTGTGGCATCCTCATGCTCTTGCTGCCACCTCCACACTATGTCACCTTGCCACTCTGTGTTCTCTTCATGCTGCTGCCACCTCTACACTATATTATTGTGCCACTGTGTGGCCTTCTCATGCTGCTGCCACGTTCACAAATATGTCACCTTGCCACTGTGTGGCATCCTCATGCTGCTGATGCTGTCACCTCCACACTCTCTCATTGTGCCACTCTGTGGCCTCCTCATGCTGCTGGCATCTCAACACTATGTCATTGGGCCACTCTGTGGTCTCCTCATGCTGCTGCCATGCGGTGGGCCACTATGTGGTCTCCACATGCTGCTTCTACCTCACCACTATGTCATTGTGCTAATCTGTGGACTTCTCAAGCTGTTCTTGCACCCTCCCCACTCCATGACTGGGCCACTATTTGGCCTTTTTGGCCTGATTGACATCACCATTTGTTTAACCTTTCATCTGATCTGTCAGAAGGCAGGAAAAATGAGACACACAACATATCTTGTCTGTGTAGCAGTTGTAAGGCCTTTATGGTCCCATCAGAATTGGCTTATCATTTGGTAGCCAAAAGAAGGAGTGGGTACAAAACACAGAATATGGAAATTAAAGAACGTAAAAGAGATAAATATCTATGGGACAAACAGGGCTATGAAAATAACAAGGTTTTAGAATGGAATAAAAGAAGGTCGTAAATTCAATGTATTCCTAAACGTAGGCGTAACGACCATTGGACCCCCGATTCGGCCTCCAGCCTCTCTGAGAATGGGGCTGGCACACAACCTGCAACAATTCCCCCTTTAGGAGAATTAGACGGTGAAGAGGAAGGAGAAAAAGGAAAGTCTGGAGAAGTCAGGAAGTCGACTCGCAGTCAATTCTCCACCACAAGATATAGTGATTAACCTAACTCCACAGGTCTTGTCTCCGGGCTGCATCTCCGTCCTCAACCAGGGACTGGGATTCAGTTTGGTAGAAAAATTCAATTTAGCTAACTTCGAAATTGATCTCTATAAATGTATACGGAAACTGTATCTGAAAAAAAATGTTTCTTGATTCCCCATCGACTTCATAATCCTGGCTGCAGGGGGAGATACCAGTACAAATGACTATTGACGAGTTCCATCTTACGAATCATTTCAACCAGGAGAAAAGGGCAGCTCTAGCTATATTGGTGGATACTGAAGACAGGGCGCAATCATTGGAGACACCAGGTGTTCCTAACTTCACAGGGGGCATTAGATCCACTTTTCTCCCTCCCATGCCGTTCGGCTCCACCATTGACCTATTTCATAAAAGGGTATTGAGGGATGTTCGTGCACTGATTCATCCAGTTGCACACCCTCACATTAATGCCGAAGAGCATGCTGCTCTCATCTGGCTAAGTAAGTTGGAGGACGTGGTGGTTAAGCCGGCCGACAAGGGAGGGAATGTAGTTCTTATGACCAGAAGCTTTTATATGGAGGAAGCAGGGCAGCAGATAAGTGATACTAGCCCTTATGAGAAATTAAGTATAGATCCGGCAGTAGATATTTTGACCAAATTGGAAACATTGTTGGTTAAATACGTGGGGTTTGATTTTTTGCCTAGTAATATTATGGATAAGCTGCTCCCGAAGTTTCCTAAAAGCCCAGTCTTGTACTTTGTCCCCAAAATTAATAAATTGCTGACCCATCCTCCAGGCTGCCCCATTGTGGCCGGGATTGGGTCAGCGATTGAACCTCTTTCAAAATACCTGGATTGGCTCCTTAGGCCCCTTTTGTATGGGACTCCGACGTACCTGAAGGACACAGGGGATTTCCTCCGTGCCCTCCAATTCTTGGAATGGCAGGAGGATTATCGCCTGGTGTCCCTGGACGTCGAAAGCCTCCATACACAGATCCCACACGTACTAGGATTGGGAGCTATTAAAAACGTCCTAAGTAGGACAAATAAGGGCAACTTTTTCTGTGCTTTTATGAAAGAAGCTTTGGACTGGGTTCTAACTAACAATGTGTTTTTCTTTGGCCAGGAGTGGTACCGCCAGGTACTAGGAACTGCGATGGGCATGCCTGTGTCGTGCACCTTCGCTAACCTGTACCTGGCGGTATTTGAGGACATCCACGTCTTCTCGGTGGATAACCCCTTTCTTAAGAATATACATTTGTTTCACAGGGCAAGGTCCTGCATCTGGGGGGTGATGCACAAAATAACCCACTTTATAACATGCAGAACTACATTTGTAGTATATGCGATTATTTGTACATGTCAAGCTTTTTACATTGGAAAGACAATTAGACCCCTATTCGAACGTATCAGGGAACATATAAATTTGGTTAAGACGGGAAAAGGTTGTCCCCGCCTCATAGAACATGTATGTACTCAGCATAACGGGGATCCACGTTACCTCTCGTTTGCGGGTATAGAAGTGGTCCGTACCTCCTTTAGGTGGATCATCCGCACACAGGCCTTAGGCCAACATGGTCTTAATGATAAAAATGATTTATCTGTGTTTACATGATCCACTACGTACTCCCCCGATGTAGGACCTTGCCTGATTTAGGTGCAGGGAAATGCTTTACATATCCATATGAATGTGGTCAATAGGTTCTGTCTCCTTGTTCTTCTAATGTGAGCTAATTGGTACTGTATGTGCTATACCAAGGCACTAAATTAATTGTATGTTATGTATTGTTACGTGATTTGTTCACTTCTTGCTATTTTACTTGTGTGCTTTTATTATGTCCGGCTTAGGAGAGTGTGGCTACGTTACCCTGGTAGGCGCTGTTTAACCCCTTAAGGACTCAGCCCTATTTCACCCTTAGGACTTGGCCATTTTTTGAAAATCTGACCAGTGTCACTTTATGTGTGAATAACTTTAAAATGCCTTTACTTACCCAGGCCATTCTGAGATTGTTTTTTCGTCACATATAGTACTTCATGACACTGCTAAAATTGGGTCAAAAAAGTTAATTTTTTTGCATAAAAAAATACAATTTTTACCAAAAATTTTAAAAAATTAGCAAATTTCAAAGTTTCATTTTCTCTACTTCTCTAATACGTAGTAATACCCCCAAAAATAGTTATAACTTCACATTCCCCATATGTCTACTTCATTTTTGGAGCATATTGGGAATGCCATTTTATTTTTTGGGGATGTTACATAGCTTAGAAGTTTAGAAGCAAATTTTGAAATTTTTCTGAAATTTTCCAAATCCCACTTTTTAGGGACCAGTCCAGGTCTGAAGTCACTTTGTGAGGCTTACATAATAGAAATCACCTAAAAATGACCCCATTCTTGAAAATACACCCCTCAAGGTATTCAAAACTGATTTTAAAAACTTTGTTAACCCTTTAGGTGTTCCACTAGAGTTAATGGCAAATGGACATAAAATTTAAGAAATTCAATTTTTTGGAAAATTTTCCAATATAATCCATGTTTTCCAGGAACAAAGCAAGGGTTAACAGCCAAACAAGACTCAATATGGGTTGCCCTGATTCTGTAGTTTGCAGAAACACCCCATATGTGGTCCTAAACTACTGTTTGGCCAAACGGTAGGACATAGAAGGAGAGGAACGCCATATGGGTTTTGCAAGGCAGATTTTGCGGGACTGGTTTTGTTTATACCATGTCCCATTTCAAGCCCCTGTTGCACCCCTAGAATAGAAATTCCAAAAAGTGACTCCATCCAAGAAAGTACACCCCTCAAGGTATTCAAAACTGGGTTTACAAACTTTGTTAACCCTTTAGGTGTTCCACTAGAGTTAATGGCAGATGGAGAAACAATTTCAGAATTTCAATTTTTGGGAAAAATTTCCATTTTAATCCATTTTTTCAAGTAATAAAGTAAGGGTTAACTGCCAAACAAGACTCAATATGGGTTGCCCTGATTCTGTAGTTTGCAGAAACACCCCATATGTGGTCCTAAACTACTGTTTGGCCAAACGGTAGGACATAGAAGCAGGGGAACGCCATATGGGTTTTGCAAGGCAGATTTTGCGGGACTGGTTTTGCTTATACCATGTCCCATTTCAAGCCCCCTGTTGCACCCCTAGAATAGAAATTCCAAAAAAGTGACTCCATCTAAGAAAGTACACCCCTCAAGGTATTCAAAACTGGGTTTACAAACTTTGTTAACCCTTTAGGTGTTCCACTAGAGTTAGTGGCAGATGGAGAAACAATTTCAGAATTTCAATTTTTGGGAAAAATTTCCATTTTAACCCTTACTTTATTACTGGACAAAATGGGTTAACTGCCAAACATGACTCAATATGGGTTGCCCTGATTCTGTAGTTTGCAGAAACACCCCATATGTGGTCCTAAACTACTATTTGGCTAAACGGCAAAACATAGAAGAAGGGGAACGCCATATGGTTTTTGGAAGGCAGATTTTGCGGGACTGGTTTATTTACACCATGTACCCTTTCAAGCCCCCTGCTGCACCCCTTGAGTAGAAACTCCATAAAAGTGACCCCATCTAGGAAACTACAGGATATGGTGGTTGTTGTTTTGGTACTATTTTAGGATAAATATGATTTTTGGTTGCTCTATATTACACTTTTTTGAGGAAAGATAACAAAAAATTTTAATTTTAAAATTGTTTCTACATTCGCCATTAAGTTTTGTGGAACACCTAAAGGGTTAATACAGTTTGTAAAGTATTTTTTGAATACCTTGAGGGGTGTAGTTTCTTATATGGGGTCACTTTTTTGGAGTTTCTAGTCTAGGCTACAACTAACAACTAGATAGTGAGTGGCCCTTTAAATAACTAAAGTAGTTAAAACATAACCTTTATTTCATACTAATAAAATTAAGGCCCATTAAGTACAAGTATCACTGCCTACAGTAGAGGAAGGAACAGTGTGCTGCAGGGTGCAGGATCAGGTAAGCCAGACTGGGGTCCCTAAATCAGAATTGGATGCGGGTGCTAAAAACTCGACTAAATTAAGCCTGGATCTCTCCCTATTGCTCTTGCTGAGATGCAGTGGAGACCCTAACAGGCTGTAGCGGAGCACCCGCCCCGAAAAGGGCGACCCCCAGCCGCTGGAACCTGGGACCTTCCTCTACTGTAGGCAGTGATACTTGTACTTAATGGGCCTTAATTTTATTAGTATGAAATAAAGGTTATGTTTTAACTACTTTAGTTATTTAAAGGGCCACTCACTATCTAGTTGTTATTTTCATTCCCTGAGTGCTATTTCAAGACCGGGTCACTATCCGTAGTCTTTATCATTATACTCTTATTTCTCTAGCCTTATAACGCTAATGGCAGGCTTTCTATCATCAGGCCCGAACCTTGAAGCGTGGGCAACAGAGGCACAGAGTGTTTTCTCTGAGTCTGATTATATACAGACTTCTGCTGTTAATAACATCAAGACAGTCTTTAAAGATCTTACAGGGGCATACAAGGATCTTATTGTATCCTGGTGGGAGATCAAGTCTCTAGAACATTACCTAAAGGAATGCATTGTACCTAAGGGACTAAGAATTAATCTCACACCAGCTGATAGACTTAGAAATACTAACCTGATTAAAAAGTGGGAGGAGGAGGCCACAGCCAGTTCACACAGGTTTATGAGGATTCTCCTTGATGAGGAAAAATTAAATCTAGAACAGAAACAGAAAAGAGTAGACACCCTGAGGGAACAGGCACTCAAGTTTAGGGAGGATTCCCAATTCCTCAAAAAAGAGGAGTTTCTCCAGAATACGCTTGATCGCTTCCAATTCTCTATTCGAGAAAGAAAGCATCAACAGTACATCAGAGACTCGACCGAATTCAAAGAAAATAGGGCATATTCCTTCCTAAATAAAAATATCCAGAAGGATCAGCAGAGTGACATATCCTCCTCAGAGGCAGAGGGTTCAGAGTCGGACCTAACAAAATCTGTAAGGGGTTTTGGTAGAGGTTATAGAAGAGGCAGAGGTGGGAGGAATCGCGGTAGGCAATACCGTACTGGACAAAATCCAGCGCAAACATGCAATTCAGAAACTTTACCGCACCAACCGTCCTCAAATGTCTCATCAACATTACCCTCCTCCTCTCCTTTTTTAGACCAAGGCCATTCCAAAATGCCCTATGGTCTAAGAAACAAAAATGTGAAGGAGAATTTGGGTACCACGTAAACAAACAACAAATTATAAACCTCTCCTCATATACACTGACTGTTTCAGATATTTCACTCCTCAATAAAGGCCTGTCATTCGTTCCAACAACTGACTTCAATAAATTTGAATGGACCAAAGATATAGCACTGTTTGTTAGAAAATTAACATGGTTTAAACACTTTAGATTGGAGGATAAGAAAGAGTGTACCATATTAGGTTTGAGTCTGCAGGAATTGGAGGCTACACGTACTTTAGCGGCACTCAAGGAGGAGGGAGAACGGGATAGAGCAAAGGGACCCTTCACACAACTAAAAGAGAAGAGTAAAAAAATGCCAGTCCCTATACCAGACTCTAGTATTACAATTTTTCATAAATTAGTAACTAGAGATCTGGAAGCTTTAAACTGTAAGAAAGGTCCCTGTAACTTGACATACAATGAGAGACAGTCCCTCATCAAGCTAGAAAAAGATCGGAATGTAGTAGTGAAACCTTCTGATAAAGGGGGCAACGTAGTCATCTTAGATGCGGACATATATAAAAAAATGTGTCTTGCCATCCTCGATGATAAAAACTCCTATGAGATATTAAGCACGGACCCTACTAATGAATACCTTCTAGAGTTAATATCTATCCTTGATAGGGCTTTACAAATGAGTCTCATTAACAGGGACGAACATGACTTTCTCCTCCCCAAGTTCCCGAGATTGGCAACTTTTTACGCGCTCCCCAAGATACATAAAGGGACGACCCCATTAAAGGGTCGCCCGATTGTATCGGGGGTAGGTAGCATTTGCCAAAACGTTGGGATCTATGTAGATAGAATAATACGCCCCTTTGTGGAATCTCTCCCCTCCTACATCAGGGATACTGCAGACCTGCTGCAAAGGCTAAGTGGTGTTACTTTGGACGAGAGTACTATCTTGGCCTCTATTGATGTTGAGGCCTTGTACAGCTCCATTGATCACCACCTTGGCCTGAAAGCAGTGAAATACTACCTTTCTATGCGGGATACCAGACTAACAGCACATAACAAATTTGTGCTGGAACTCCTGACCTTTAACCTGACCAAGAACCACTTTGTCTATAATGGCCGCCACTACCACCAGCTCAGGGGTACTGCGATGGGCAGTTCCTGTGCACCGTCGTATGCAAATTTACTCCTGGGCTGGTGGGAGGCGAATTACATCTGGTCTGATGAACTCAGTAAGTGGCATGACAAAGTGGTTCTTTGGTTAAGGTTTATAGATGACGTGTTTGTGCTGTGGAAGGGGTCAGAGACTTCCTTTCATAAATTTGTCGCACGCATCAACAAAAACGATGTGGGGTTGAAATTTACATCCGAATGCAATAAAAACTCGTTGGCGTTCCTGGATGTACTTATCCAGAGAGGAAGGGATCATTCGATAGTAACATCAGTTTTCAGAAAAGAGACTGCGACAAATAGTCTCTTGAGATGGGACAGCGCCCACCCCTTCTCTCTGCGTAAAGGGATCCCCAAGGGTCAATACCTAAGGATCCGCAGGAATTGCTCCACGATGAAGATCTTTAAAGAGCAGGCCACTGACCTCAGGTTGCGCTTCAAAGATAGGGGGTACCCCGATGGCATCCTAAGGACAGCATTCGAATCAGCTATTGCTGAAAATAGAGACTCCCTGTTGGTACCAAATAAGGTCATAAAATCTAAGGATGATAAAATCATACGCCTGATCGGTACCTTTGACAGTGGTCATAAGGAGATCAGACAGATCATTGCTAGGTATTGGGACATTCTGAGGTCAGATAGTGATCTTATTGATGTGCTTGGCCCCCACCCACAGATCACGTTTAGAAGAGGAAGGAGCTTAAGGGACTGCTTGGTTAACAGTCATTTTTGCCCACCGGCACCAACGGGTAATTGGCTATCAAGAAAGCCCCTGGGCACATTCAGATGTGGTCGATGCGTGGCCTGTGATCAAATCTTGAATACTAAATCATTTCGTAGTTCATCAACAGGCAAACTGTATCATATCAAGGATTTTATTAATTGCCTCACAATGGGGGTAGTTTACCTGGCCCAATGTTCTTGCCCCATGGATTATGTGGGCAAGACAAAAAGGGAACTTCGGAGACGGGTGAGGGATCATTACAATGACATCCTTAATGAGAAGGATACACCAGTAGCACGACACATCATGGAATTTCATCAGGGTGATACCTCTTCGATTAAATTCATTGGGATCCAACATATACCTCAACCCCCAAGAGGGGGCGATTGGGACAACCTCATTCTTAAATGTGAAACTAAATGGATCTTTAGAATGGACTCAGTGGCACCAAAGGGGTTAAATGAAGTGATCTCATTTAAGCCCTTCCTATAATCGTTGTCACCCATTATCCTTATAAAACATCACTTCAACTATGTATTAATATCCTGAGTATATTACTTCTCTATGAGGTGAAGTAAAACATGAAGTGATTTGTACCTTGAGCCCTGATTTTCACTCTCTACATAAGGTTAAGATGAGGCTGCCTTCTCAAACAGCATTACCTTCTAAGCTCGGTACTGAGCGAAGCGCCAACCCCTCTGTTAAAATCGAGTAGATCGGCCTCTCTGTGATCAATCACGCTTTCAACTACAGGACCTGCCGGGGAAGCAGCCGGAGACGCAGTGTAGGTCTCCTTGGTTACCAGTCACTCCCCCCTGACGTCACCCATGATGAAACTTTTCCATGAGCAGCCATTGGCCCGGATACCTTAATGGGCGTGGCTGAGACTGCACTGGAACTTGTGTGGGTGACGCTGTGTTTGGGGAGGTTAGTATTTATTAGCCTCTCGGCAGCGATTGGCTATCGCTGCACACAGGGGCGGACCTATGGGCTTTAAAAAGCCCAAGCCCGTACTATACCTTTGCCACTGCCATTCAACTGCGGCTGCACGGCATGACGCCACTGCGCTGTGCAACCCCGCATGATCTCCATTTACATCCCTGATGATCCATGCTTTACCTTGCATGGAGAAACGCGTCGGATATTATTTATGCCATTTGATTTAGAGGGAGAATTGAACTTATAGCGCAAGGGTTTTTTAGTCAGGTCCCAGGTTCCAGCGGCTGGGGGTCGCCCTTTTCGGGGCGGGTGCTCCGCTACAGCCTGTTAGGGTCTCCACTGCATCTCAGCAAGAGCAATAGGGAGAGATCCAGGCTTAATTTAGTCGAGTTTTTAGCACCCGCATCCAATTCTGATTTAGGGACCCCAGTCTGGCTTACCTGATCCTGCACCCTGCAGCACACTGTTCCTTCCTCTACTGTAGGCAGTGATACTTGTACTTAATGGGCCTTAATTTTATTAGTATGAAATAAAGGTTATGTTTTAACTACTTTAGTCATTTAAAGGGCCACTCACTATCTAGTTGTTATTTTCATTCCCTGAGTGCTATTTCAAGACCGGGTCACTATCCGTAGTCTTTATCATTATACTCTTATTTCTAGTCTAGGCTACATCAGGGGGAGCTTCTAATGGGACATGGTGTAAATAAACCAATCCATCAAAATCTGCCTTCAAGAAACATATGGCGTTCCCTTCGTTCTATGCCCTGCCTTGTGGCTATATATCCATTTACGACCACATATGGGGTGTTTGTGCAAACTACAGAATCAGGGCAATAAATATTTAGTTTTGTTTGGCTGTTAACCCTTGCTTTATTACCGGAAAAATGGATTGAAATGGAAATTTTGCCCAAAAAATTGTGCTTTTCCATTTTTTTTTTTTTTTGTATGCTGTTCATCCGGGGGGGTTGGGTTAAATGTTATTTTTATAGGGCAGATTGTTACGGACGTGGAGATACCTAATATGTCTACTTTTTATAATTTGTTTAGATTTTACACTATATTATCAGTTGAGGAACACAAATTAAATAATTTTAGTATCTCAATATCCTGGGAGCTACATTTTTTTTTGGTTGGGTGACTGTCTAATATAGGGGCTCATTTTTGCGGGATGAGATGGCGGTTTTATTGGCACTATTTGGGGGTGCATATGACTTTTTGATCGCTCGCTATAACACTTTTTGATGTTAGGTGACAAAAATGGCTTTTTTACACAGTTTTTATTTTATTTTTAACCCTGTTCATCCGGGGGTTGGGTTAAATGTTATTTTTATAGGGCAGATTGTTACGGACGCGGCGATACCTAATATGTCTACTTCATGTAAAATCTAAACAAATTATACTATATCATCATTTGAGGAACAAAAAAATTATTTTAGTATCTCCATAGCCTGGGAGCTAAATTTTTATTTTTTTGGTTGGGCGACTATCTAATTTAGGGGCTCATTTTTTGCGGGATGAGATGGCGGTTTGATTGGCACTATTTGGGGGTGCATATGACTTTTTAATGGCTTTTTATTACACTTTTTGGGCTCCAAGGTGAAAATAAAAATGGCTTTTTTTACATAGTTTTTATTAGATTTTTTTGGACGGCATTTATCGAAGGGCTAGTTTATGGGGTATATTTATAGACAAGTTTTTTACGTACGCGGCCAATATATTACGTATGCCCAATATATATGGCTCTCATACTTTGGAGACACTAAGCCGGCATCCTCAAACTGCGGCCCTCCAGATGTTGTAAAAATACAATTCCCACTGTAGGTTGTCTGGGCATGCTGGGAGTTGTAGTTTTACAACATCTGGAGGGCCGCAGTTGGAGGATGCCTGCACTAAAACTAATATTTTTGTGACAAAAATTTGTTCCAGTGTCTACAAAGTCTGAGAGCCATAGTTTTTTATGTTCTCTAGGGGACTGTCGGGAATTATAAAAATTTAGTACTCCATGGAAGTGTGATACTCCCTGAAGCAATTGATAACGCAGAGGCCCGGATGATCGGGGCAAGTGTCACATTGAGTGGTGGTGTCCTTCCGAATCCCCCTCTTATGACACACTCTGCATCTTTTTTGGGTTCGTCCCTTTTTTACAGTATGGGGGACCACACCTGGAAAATGTTGGCCAGGGACGACCCGGGCGCCTCAATTCTCGAGGTACTCCGACCTGCTCTTTCCCGGTCTGAAAAGATCAGGTCCTTGAGGACTGCCTCATAGAACTGGAGGAAAGTCTCTGTGCTGCCAGCGCTTCGAGATAGTACAAAAGCGTTGTACATGGCAACCTGTACCATGTAGACCGCAACCTTTTTGTACCATGCCCGGGTTTTCCGCATGGCATTATATGGTTTGAGGACTTGATCAGATAGATCAACTCCTCCCATATACCGATTGTAGTCGACGATACAATCGGGCTTGAGGACCGTTGCCGTGGTACCTCGCACAGAGACTGGGGTGGTGCCGTTACCATGGATTGTGGTCAGGATAAGGACATCCCTCTTGTCCTTATACCTGACCAACAACAGGTTGTCACTGGTAATGGCACGGGTCTCACCCCTGGGGATAGGTACCTGGACGAGGGAGGTAGGGAGGCCGCGCTGATTTTTCCGCACGGTCCCACAAGAGAACGTGGATCTGGCGGCAAGGGACCTGAACAAGGGAATACTGGTATAAAAGTTATCCACGTACAGGTGGTAACCCTTATCCAGCATTGGGTTCACAAGGTCCCACACAAGTTTCCCGCTAACACCCAGAGTGGGGGGACATTTTGGGGGTTGAATACGGGAATCTCGTCCCTCGTAAACACGAAATTTGTAAGTGTACCCTGAGGTACTCTCACAAATTTTGTACATTTTCACGCCATACCTCGCTCGCTTAGTGGGAATGTATTGGCGGAAACTGAGTCTCCCTTGAACGCAACGAGACTCATCAACCGCGACCTCCCTTCCAGGTACGTAGGCCTGTGCAAACTTGGCCCCAAAATGATCGATGATCGGCCGTATCTTATACAGCCGGTCATAGGCAGGATCACCTTGGGGGGGACATGCTGCATTATCTGCATAATGCAGGCATTTCCGGATGGCCTCGAATCTGGGACGTGTCATGGCCATACTGTACAGTGGGGTCTGATAGAGGACGTCCCCACTCCAGTAATGCCTGACACTGGGTTTTGCACTAGACCCATGTGCAGCACGAGGCCCCAAAACGTCCTCATCTCGGCTGCACTGACTGGCGTCCAGCCACCGGGTCTAGCCAAAAGGAGCCTGGGTGCTGAGCGACGAACTGTTGGGCATACAGATTCGTCTGCTCCACCATCAGATTCACCAGTGGGTCACTGAAAAAAACTAAAAAGTCTATTTCAGTGAACCCCACTGTGGGAATCTGGATTCCAGGATTGCCAACAAAATCCGGAATCGCAGGCTCATAGTCCAATGGGGGACACCAGCTAAGTTCACCGGTGGGGGGCTCCGGTGCGCTTATTTGGTGGGCCGGGAAACCAGTACGAACCCCAGGGCTGCTCGTACTGGTGTGGGCCACGGGTTCCCTAGCATGTGGGGGCCCTGGCTCCGCCTGGCGGCGTCTCCGCCGCCTTGGGGGCTCATCATCATCAGATGATGATGAGGAGGATGCGGATGAAAGGAGGAACGTGGGGTCATCCTCATCCTCACTGGCGCTCTCGGTGTCGGAGAGCATCTGGGCATATGCCTCCTCCACCGAGAACATCCGGCGGGCCATGGTTATGTGTGTGCGTGTATGTGCGTGTGTGACAAACTTTATTGTATGTGCGTGTGTGTGGGGGCGGGTGATTCGCCTCAAAGCCAAATTTGCTCATGCTTCGTGGTAGCGAATCGATTTTCCGTGAAATTATGTAAAAAAAAAAAAATTATGCTTACCTCATCCATTTGCTCACGATGGACCAGCTGCCACCATCTTCACTGAAGATCTCGCATGAAATCCTGTGCGCGGTGACGTATGATGTCCCCACACCGGCCAACATGATGACATTATCACGGGCCGCACTAGATTTTGCGTCATATCTTCAATTAAGAGGTCGGTGGCCGGCCCATCGCGAGCAAATGGATGAGGTAAGTATGATGTAATTGTTTTAAAATTTTACCTATAATCAGATGCAAAGCTATGAACGTGGCTTCTGAGGGGTACAATGACGGGAAGTGGCACAATCACCGTTCCCTGTCGTTGCCCCCACTACTTACAAAGAAATGCGCTTCGTGACGAAGTAATTTGTCACAAAGCAAATTTCGGCAAAGCAGCCGAATCGCATTTTTGAATACTTCGCTCAACATTAGCTGCAGTAATCATGTATATATGCAGCTTAATTAAATTGGACCCTGACAAAAAAAGGATCTGTGTGAAAATGGGGAAAAAAATTAAAGTATTTGCTTACAGGTAGCTTTTGAGGTGCACCTGCACTTCTGATAGCAGGCACAGTCACAGATCCTGTCTTCTCTCTCCCTGGCTATCAGTTGCCCAGCTTCTCTCTATTCTACACAACACACAAAATTCTTCTTTAGAATCCTTGCCTTTCCCTTTACCCTCCATGGCAATGAGCTAGAGTGATTTATGACTGTCCCTGAATGTTTTTTTCACTCTCCCTGACTCCCCAAGAACATTTTTTCTGACAGACACTGTAAGACCCAACCACCCTCATTCACAGCCCAGCATTCTGCTTAGAGCACCTCTCTGCCTGCTGCAGCACTGATTGGCTCATCCAGGTTGTCTGTCAGACTAGTAGCAAATAAGGGCAAGCATTCCCCCCTTCCTCTCAGGGTCATGTAAGAACCCTTCTTCTTCCTTCCTAGTGCTTTTTTCCTGTCGACATGTGCACTAAAATGGTGCCACACACTGTTTTAGTGGATTCACCTGAAATGAACCTGAAAAGATTCGGGTTCATCTGCTGTCCGAAAAATAGCAAAGTTCTGACCAAACCTGGTTCAGTCTGATCTGGTTCACTCATCCTTAGTGGAGCCCATTAATTTTGGTATCATCTTCCTTCAATCTATTGTGTCTTAGACGGCCCCAGTATCAACAAGTGTATGAAGAGTCCAATTCTACCCCTTTCCCAAGAAAGGCTAATGCCTAGGAGGTCTTGCAGCCCTCATATAAAATTACACCACTGCTAGTCAGCATGGATAGCTGTTGAATCTTTAAGCTTCACATTTTAAAAGACGCAAAAAAACGGAATGCACATGGACGTCGTCATCCGTATTTTTTGCGGATCTGTTTTTTGTGGAGCGCAAAATACTGAAAAAGCCATATGGTCGTGTGCATGAACCCTAAGGGTAATTCAGACTATTACAAGCACATGAAAAGTGGTATTGAAGATGACCTCAGTCCCATGAGATCTTTTTAGCTTTTATGATGTCTTTGCAGCTTTTTTTCAATACATTCAATACAGTTTTCATCATTATTCATACAATTTGTGAACTAATATTTGCTGGAACATTTTTTTTCACTCATTCATTTCCACATAGGAATTCTTGAATTGTGTTTATTTGCTTATCTCTGACTTCTTTCCTTGTGAGTCGAGATGGCTGCTTATCACATAATTGCAATAACCCCAAAAGCAGTGAAGAACTATAACAGTAAACTAGTTTGTGGCCAAGGCTTAGGAAAATTAATCACAGTAGTAGGATCTTGCTACAATAATTTGCTATTTCACTCAGCGCAGGCAGCATACAGAGGAAAGTAGAGGAAAGTGCCAAATGTAAGATTTTATGGGGAAGTCAGGAAATTGTCAACATTGAAATCACACTACCATAACAGGGTTTGAATGGTGTGAAAATTTGTAAAACACAAATATATTTCAGATCCACACCCTGCATGATCTATTTATATAATGAAATCTTTCAATATCAACATGCTTCTCGAATATTATATGTACAGTATGTGCTAAGTATCCAACATAAAAATTTGGAAATTTGAAAACATCCAATATTTTCCAGATTTATCACACCTGAGCAAATATAGAGATGGAAGTTTTGAACAGTTTGATGTCTTTGTGGTTTAATCTTCTTACTGGTAACTGTATATAACCAAAATGAGAATAGCGATATAGAAAAGTATTTTTGTTCTAAAACAAGGATGAGGTTTGGGTACCAAAGGATTAGTTCTCTTATACAGTATATTATTTAACTTACAGCCATATTGAGTAAATATCGAAAGCAACACTACAATAAGGATGATGTCACACACAGCTATTTGTGGAAGTTTTTTTATGCTGTTTTTGAGCCAATGTCAGAAGCTTATTCAAAAGGATTGTAAAATATAAATTAAAAAACATATACAGTATGTCTTCTTCCTACTGGAATAGGAACACGTTTACCTATACCATTAAAGACTGTCTAACTTGTAACTCTACTAATGTTATTCATCTAGCACAATGTCCTTGTAGTAGAAAGTATATTGGAAGGACTAAGTCTAAAAAGAAGGATCTAAGAGCATATTGTAAATATCAGGAATGGGTATGAAAAATATACATTATCCCATCATTTCAAAATAGCACACAATAAAGATCCTAGTGGCCTTACCTTTGTAGCTCTGGAGAAAGCGAACACACATTGAAGAGGGGGAGACCATGTGAGCTGGATGTCCAGACAAGAATCTAGGCGCATTTTTTAGTTCAACTCACTAGTACCAAATGGATTGAACACAGATCTAAAGCTCTTTAGCTTTTTGTGATTGGGGACTGGGCCCTCTCGCTGACTGGTGACCAAGAGTTTGTGTGTTAACTCCTGGTCCCCTGCCGGCGGTGGACCCTCTCCTCCATATCAGAAAGTTTTTTTTATCTAGCAAGCATATGGAAAATATTCTGCCTATACCTCTACTATCTCTGTAGGAATTACCTCCTATCCAGCAAGTATAAGAAACATTATGCCTCTATTACTCCCATAGGAAACAACTCCCATTATGGTTATTGATAAACTGATGTATGCCTCATATGTCATATTCACCCCTAATATATGAGTTGTTGTCATTCCTTCATTATCCCTATAGAGAATAAATATAAATAATATATTCTCCTATTACTACTATAGGAAGCAACTCTTATTATGGCCATTGACGAATGGATGCACATTTTTACTTTCTTTTCATTTGAAGTTGTTGTCATTCCTCTATTATTCCCATGGGAAGAAATCCTCACTATGGCCATTAACAATACTCGCATCCACTATATATATCCACATGTACAGAGGGGAACTCCAACCTCCTATTTTATATCAGATAGTATTCTTATACTTTTTCTTTAGTTTTTTTACACATGTGTGATATATTTATAAGTTGCATATCTTTGGAAACAAAACCCCTTATAACTGGAGTTTTCTGCAGATATGAATCTATACCCACTTTTGGGACTACTACTACTCAATATTTAGCATATCCTTCTCTGTACCCATATAGTTTTCTTATATATGAATATGGAATTGCAGGATTATGATGAGTTGATCAATTCTTTATATCTATCTATGTGTGTATATATATATATTTATATATATATATATATATATATATATATATATATATATATATATAAAATTAATATTTTTTAAGTATTTTAAAGTATTTTTTAACCTATATTGTAAGGAAAGCAATTCTTTAAGGTACCCATATTTCTCAGTACCCAGAATAACATGTTATACCCTGATCCAGTCCGGTTTTTATATGTGACCCAAATGTGAGATGGACAGAGGATATAAAAGAGTCGACTATTTGGTATGGGGGCTTTACCACTGATAAAGGGAACAGCTCAGAGTCCCAAAATGAAGATTACAGAAGGGAGTACGGCAAGGGAAAGACTGCTGCACGGACAAAACAGGCATCCTCATACACCACCCACAGCAGAGATGCGGCTTGAGGTGAGATCCCTCCGTATCGTGGTCTGGCACGTGGGACGCCGCGGCCAAGACCGGGAGGTCTGATCACTAAGCCAGCGAGACTACAGGTAACTGTTACATCTCTGCATACAGTACGTTAAGGATTAGCTACAGATTGTTTGTATCCACAGCAGTAGCGCTACATTGCCGGTACTTCTCCCTCCTCTCTTAGCAGAATAGAGAGGACAGTGTAAAACATTTGGAGCCACTTTATTATCGTACATTATTAGTACTGTCAGCAAACTATAACATCTACTACACGCCTTGGATAAACTCTCTGTACAGGAGTTTTTTAATCTGCAGATGGGAATCCCTTACAGCGATTAGCGTCACTAATAAGGAACTTTATGATCAAATAGACGGGTACATCATAGTGTACAGTTAATAAGAGGGCCCATTTCAATATTGATATTGTCCGCCGGCATCCAGCTTTTTAAGTGTATGGGTACCGATATATAAATATTATATAGCTGAATTTTAGCAATTTATTTTAAAGCATAATACAATAAATACTATATTTTATATACTTATGTATTAGATTTTACTTTACTGTGGAGCCAAATATTGTGTATCGATCATATTTTATTATTTGACACTGACATATATAGCTATGGGTAAAGGCATGGTTGATGGCGTAAACAAACATGTTTAAAAGTACACTGTCATCAAATGTGTAATGTTTTTTCATGATAAAAGATTTAAAAAATGGTCTCTTATTGAGGGCAGATGCTGTTTAAACACACACAGTGTTATGGGAAAAGAAACTAGCTTGTGGGGTGACCAAGCATCCAACAATTATGCCTAAATGGAGCCAGAATGCCTGCCTATATGACATGCATTAGATGACACTAGAGGCTGGGCAAGAAAGAACTGAAAGTGGCCTTCTCCAGTGTTCGGTGATATGACGCATGATTCCTTGCTGTGGGACCTCTCTCCTCTGTCTGGGTGCTGGGGCCGAAATAACTGAGTTGCCTTCTCCAGTGGTGGGTGATATGACGCATGATTCCTTGCTGTGGGACCTCTCTTCTCTGTCTGGGTGCTGGTGCCGAAATAACTGAGTGGCCTTCTCCAGTGGTGGGTGATATGATGCATGATTCCTTGCTGTGGGACCTCTCTCCTCTGTCTGGGTGCTGGGGCCGAAATAACTGAGTGGCCTTCTCCAGTGGTGTGTGATATGACGCATGATTCCTTGCTGTGGGACCTCTCTCCTCTGTCTGGGTGCTGGGGCCAAAATAACTGAAAGTGGCCTTCTCCAGTGGTGGGTGATATGACGCATGATTCCTTGCTGTGGGACCTCTCTCCTCTGTCTGGGTGCTAGGGCCGAAATAACTGAGTGGCCTTCTCCAGTGGTGGGTGATATGACGCATGTTTCCTTGCTGTGGGACCTCTCTTCTCTGTCTGGGTGCTGGGGCCGAAATAACTTAAAGTGGCCTTCTTCAGTGGTGGGTGATATGATGCATGAATCCTTGCTGTGGGACCTCTCTCCTCTGTCTGGGTGCTGGGGCCGAAATAACTGAGTGGCCTTCTCCAGTGGTGGGTCATATGACGCATAATTCCTTGCTGTGGGACCTCTCTTCTCTGTCTGGGTGCTGGGGCCGAAATAATTGAAAGTGGCCTTCTCCAGTGGTGGGTGATATGACGCATGATTCCTTGCTGTGTGACCTCTCTCCTCTGTCTGAGTGCTGGGGCCGAAATAACTGAAAGTGGCCTTCTCCAGTGGTGGGTGATATGACGCATGATTCCTTGCTGTGGGACCTGTTTCCTCGGTCTGGGTGCTGGGCCGAAATAACTGAAAGTGGCCTTCTCCAGTGGTGGGTGATATGACGCATGATTCCTTGCTGTGGGATCACTATCCTCTGTCTGGGTGCTGGGCCGAAATAACTGAAAGTGGCCTTCTCCAGTGGTGGGTGAAATGACGCATGATTCCTTGCTGTGGGACCTCTCTCCTCTGTCTGGGTGCTGGGGCCGAAATAACTGAAAGTGGCCTTCTCCAGTGGTGGGTGATATGACGCATGATTCCTTGCTGTGGAACCTCTCTCCTCTGTCTGGGTGCTGGGGCCAAAATAACTGAGTGGCCTTCTCCAGTGGTGGGTGATATGATGCATGATTCCTTGCTGTGGGACCTCTCTCCTCTGTCTGGGTGCTGGGGCCGAAATAACTGAAAGTGGCCTTCTCCAGTGGTGGGTGATATGACGCATGATTCCTTGCTGTGGGACCTTTCTCCTCTGTCTGGGTGCTGGGGCCAAAATAACTGAGTGGCCTTCTCCAGTGGTGGGTGATATGACGCATGATTCCTTGCTGTGGGACCTGTTTCCTCGGTCTGGGTGCTGGGCCGAAATAACTGAAAGTGGCCTTCTCCAGTGGTGGGAGATATGACGCATGATTCCTTGCTGTGGGACCTCTCTCCTCTGTCTGGGTGCTGGGGCCGAAATAACTGAGAGTGGGCTTCTCTAGTGGTGGGTGATATGATGCATGATTCCTTGCTGTGGGACCTCTCTCCTCTGTCTGGGTGCTGGGGCCGATATAACTGAGTGGCCTTCTCCAGTGGTGGGTGATATGACGCATGATGCCTTACTGTGGGACCTCTCTCCTCTGTCTGGGTGCTGGGGCCGAAATAACTGAAAGTGACCTTCGCCAGTGGTGGGTGATATGACGCCTTATTCCTTGCTGTGGGACCTCTCTCCTCTGTCTGGGTGCTGGGGCCTAAATAACTGAAAGTGTCCTTCTCCAGTGGTGGGTGATATGACGCCTTATTCCTTGCTGTGGCAACTCTCTCCTCTGTCTGGGTGCTGGGGCCTAAATAACTGAAAGTGGCCTTCTCCAGTGGTGGGTGAGATGTCGCCTTATTCCTTGCTGTGGCACCTCTCTCCTCTGTCTGGGTGCTGGGGCCTAAATAACTGAAAGTGGCCTTCTCCAGTGGTGGGTGATAAGACGCATGATTCTCTGCTGTGGGACCTCTCTCCTCTGTCTGGGTGCTGGGGCCGAAATAACTGAGAGTGCCTTCTCTAGTGGTGGGTGATATGACGCATGATTCCTTGCTGTGGGACCTCTCTCCTCTGTCTGGGTGCTGGGGCCGAAATAACTGAAAGTGGCCTTCTCCAGTGGTGGGTGATATGACGCATGATTCCTTGCTGTGGGACCTCTAACCTCTGTCTGGGTGCTGGGGCCGAAATAACTGAGAGTGGCCTTCTCTAGTGGTGGGTGATATGACGCATGATTCCTTGCTGTGGGACCTCTCTCCTCTGTCTGGGTGCTGGGGCCGAAATAACTGAAAGTGGCCTTCTCCAGTGGTGGGTGATATGACGCATGATTCCTTGCTGTGGGACCTGTCTCCTCGGTCTGGGTGCTGGGCCGAAATAACTGAAAGTGGCCTTCTCCAGTGGTGGGTAATATGACGCATGATTCCTTGCTGTGGGACCTCTCTCCTCTGTCTGGGTGCTGGGGCCGAAATAACTTAGTGGCCTTCTCCAGTTGTGGGTAATATGACGCATGATTCCTTGCTGTGGGACCTGTCTCCTCTGTCTGGGTGCTGGGGCCGAAATAACTGAAAGTGACCTTCGCCAGTGGTGGGTGATATGACGCCTTATTCCTTGCTGTGGGACCTCTCTCCTCTGTCTGGGTGCTGGGGCCTAAATAACTGAAAGTGGCCTTCTCCAGTGGTGGGTGATATGACGCATGATTCCTTGCTGTGGGACCTCTCTCCTCTGTCTGGGTGCTGGGGCCGAAATAACTGAAAGTGGCCTTCTCCAGTGGTGGGTGATATGACGCCTTATTCCTTGCTGTGGGACCTCTCTCCTCTGTCTGGGTGCTGGGGCCTAAATAACTGAAAGTGGCCTTCTCCAGTGGTGGGTGATATGACGCATGATTCCTTGCTGTGGGATCTCTCTCCTCTGTCTGGGTGCTGGGGCCGAAATAACTGAAAGTGGCCTTCTCCAGTGGTGGGTGATTTGACGCCGCATGATTCTCTGTAATGGGACCTCTCTCCAATTGATATTTGTTAATTTTTATTTATTTTATTTTAATTCATTTCTCCATCCACATTTGTTTGCAGGGCATTTACCTACATTTTGCTGCCTTTTGCAGCCCTCTAGCCCTTTCCTGGACTATTTTACAGCCTTTTTAGTGCCCAAAAGTTCGGGTCCCCATTGACTTCAAAGGGGTTCGGGATAAAGTTTGGGTCGAGTTCGGATCCCGAACCCGAACATTTTCGGGAAGTTCGGCCGAACTTCTCGAACCCGAACATCCAGGTGTTCGCTCATCTCTATTTTTTAACTATAGCGACGTTGAAAATTAAATCAGTAAAAAAAAAAATATATATGTTTAACATATAATGTGATTTAAACCATAGGTCATTTACTGATGACACTTTTCATTTAATCATTTCTTGCCTTAATTGCTATAAAGTGCATTCAGAAATTTTTTATCTTGCAGCCTTGTGCTAAAATAAAAAAAAATAAACAAATTTGCCCATCAATCTGTTCTCAATATCCCATAATGAGAAAGTAAAAACAGAAATTTAGAAATGTTTGCAATTTTGTTCAAAATAAAAACTAAATTTCACACAAATATACGATGCTAGATTTCACGTCTATACACGTAATCTTGAATATCAGCCTATTGAGACGTGTTAAAATACAAAATAAATAATCTCTTTATTTGTAAATCTCAGATAAAATTGACTGGGTATAAAGTATATGTCTCCAGGCAAAAGTGTATGTCTGGACCAGAGCGGGATTGTATTAAACCTTCTGGTATCAACATACACCACAAATCAATCACTCCTGTCCAGGAAAAGATTTGTTGTAATCAGGTATTGACCTGGCCACCTGAACAGTAAGATGTAGATTGTGAATAGACCAGCCGGTCAGTAATCAGTGAGCACTGTATGTGTTCCACTTAAATAGAGTTGATATAGTGGAGGAATCTAGTGTTGCAGCTTGTATGATATTATGTAACAAGCTGCCACTAGTTTTGAGTGTGTGCGCGCTCAAGTTGCGGTGCACCTCACACTCCCCCACTATCGTACACGGAGTATAATAATAAGAATGCTCCGATGTATGCCTGCTATGCCTGCTACGGGTGGTCTGCCTGCATACTATCTAATAATGATTTGTATTAGAACGATACACATCCACTCATTGATTTCACCATAAAATCCATTGGGATAAAGAAGTCAGGTATAGTAGTTGTATCTCTATTAATCAAAAGATACCGGCGGCAATTAGCCCTGCAGGACGACACTCACACAGGCATACATACGAGACCTATTGCTGGCTAACCACAATCTAACTACAATTTAGCAGCTCGACGCGTTTCTATGTAGCATGATAACAGCCACATTTCCTCAGGAGCTTATCTAGAAATGTGTTACAGATGATTCTGCCTAACCAAGATATGCTCTGCACCGTCTAGTGCCAGAGCTCCGGCGCTGTGTCGGCCGTACGTGGCCGCTTACACGCCGGATATTTATAACCTATACCCCGCCCACTGGAGGGGGCGTGTGTGATGATGCGTCACCATTCGGTGCGTGGAGGCGTAACTACCTGTTAACGCCCACCGGTCAGGTACGCATCCAATATTTAAATATGCCTCCGTGGGAAAAGCACTGTATGTCTGAGGGGACGCTTATAGCGGTACATAATGTGTCCCTGTATATTAGCTCATTATCAGTGGTAGGAGTTATATAGGAACTATCTCCGAAGAACGAACAATCCAACACTAAGAAGCTATATTTGTCATCAAGGTTGTGTCCTGTATATCAAATGATCGCATCGCATTTATTCAGTTGCGTATAATAAGCTCATTTATAAATCATACAACTGTTGGGTTTAGGGATCAGTGATCAGTTACACTGTCCCGCGCTTGAAAGAGGACCGCACACCGTGCAGACAATAGCTCTTAACAATTTAAAGATGTATAGATGTACGATTAGTGTGAACATACACTTACATCTAAGTAGGTGAGTCAATAACATACAACAGTTGCAGTCTGCATAGCTTCAGAATCGTCATTAGGAGGTCAGTGAGTCATCAAAGGATTAGGTCCAACCTACATATTGACTATATCATTATAGAAAGCATGCATACGATATAGTCTCATTAAGTCCCTGTGGTTGGACCGTTTGGAGTCTAAAGATCCAATTGGCCTCCTTCTGCAGCAGAGGTGTATCAACATCACCTCCTCGTGCAGATCTTTGTAACATATAAATGCCCTGTACTCTCAGGACAGTGCAGTCACCGCCGTGGCAGGTATTGATATGCCGTGCCACCGATGTATCACGATTATGACGCACATCCAGGAAGTGTTCGCCAATTCTTCTTCTCAGCTCACGTTTAGTTTTGCCCACGTATTGTTTGCCACAACGGCACGTGAGCAAATAGATGACACAGGTAGACATACATCTGATGAATGTATTTATCCAAAATCTCTCACCCGTAATTGAGCTGTTGAAGTACCGCCCCCTCTGGATGTGTGCACAAATGATACAGGACCCACATGGGAAGGTACCCCTTGCGGTCAACCTGAGCCATGTATCTGGTGCTGGTCGTTCATAAAAACTATGCACCAGGCGATCACGTAAGTTTGCATTACGACGGTATGAAATAGCAGGACGCGGAGGCAATGTTGGGCCTATATCAGGGTCTGATTGTAAAACCGGCCAATGGTTGGCAAGAATTTGGCGGATCTGTGGGCAAGCCTTGTCAAAGGTGGCTATGATACGTGGCATGCCTTCTGACGTTGGTTTACACTTAGGGACTAACAGCTGGGCCCTATTCTGATTGAGGGCATGATGGTATGCTTCCTTTAAAGATCTTTCTGGATATCCTCTGTTTCTGAACCGGGTTCTTAAATCAAGTGCAGCCGCCTTGAATGAACCAATGGAGGAACAATTCCTCCTAGCCCTCAGGTATTGTCCCTTTGGAATACCTCTCTTGAGGGCCAGGGGATGTCCACTCTCAAAGTGCAGTAAATTGTTTGTGGCCGTTTTTTTCCTGAACAGTTCCGTATGGAGTCTTCTGTCCGTTCCCATCGAAATTGTCAGGTCCAAGAATGTGATATGTGCTGCGTCTATCTCTGATGTAAAATATAGTCCCAGCTCATTCACATTCAGTCTGGTCACAAACTCATTGAATTGTTCTCTGGTTCCTTTCCATAAGATCAGGATAAAACGTATCCATAACTGGATAGACGATACATATTGTTCCATTGAGTCCCCAAAGACGACTTCTCTCTCCCACCAGCCCAGGTAGAGATTTGCAAAAGTAGGGGCACAGGGGCTACCCATAGCAACTCCCCTGAGCTGGTGGAAGAGGTGTCCGTCAAAAATGAAAATGTTGTGCGTTAATACAAAGTTGAGGAGGTCCATCAGTAGCACATTATGGCGATGGTATTGTCCTCCCCTTTGTTTAAGAAAGGCCTCCACAGCCCGACACCCACTTTCGTGCGGTATCGAGCTGTAGAGAGCCTCAACATCAAGACTTGCCAACCAAGTATCTGCCTCACATTCAATGCCCTCAATACGTTGGAGTACATCCATAGTATCTCGGGCATAGGAAGGTAACTCCTCAACAAATGGACGTAGATTGAGGTCCACATACGTACTGGCGAATGAGGTATGACTTCCTATGCCCGAGACAATAGGTCTTCCCTTAAGTTGGTCCCCTTGCTTGTGTAGCTTGGGTAAGCTATAGAAGGTAGCTAGCAAGGGATATTTGGGAAGAAGATAATCAAACTCGGCCTTGCTGATGAGTTGTTCATCACGGGCCTGGACTAAAATAAGCTGGAGTTCCTCCTTGAAACCTCCTGTGGGATCAGTAGAAAGACGTTTATAGGTGTTGTTATCATCCAATAACCTATAACACATAGCCTGGTATTGTGAGTGGTCAAGTACAACTATATTTCCCCCCTTATCGGACGGTTTTATGACGATATTGTGGTTTAGTGCCAGTTCATCTAAAGCCCTCCGTTGCTCCAAACTGAGATTATCCTGTCCATAATGTTGGTTTTCCAATTTTTGGATATCTCTTGTGACTAAAAATAAAAACTACAATTTTGCCTGGACATAAGTAATCAGGCCCTTTACTATTACTAAAATTTAGCTCTGGGGGCCTCCTATTTCTTTTGATTATCTTTGAGATCTTTCTACACCTTTAGTCAGGGGTCGAGTCGAGGGGGAACGCATGGGAACGGCGTTCCTGCACTTTTTTCATGGCAGGAACGCCGTTCCCTTTCAGGGCGAAACCAGGAAGCGCTTTCCCCCCTCTGTACTCAGGCCGGGCGGACGAGAGCAGCGTGACTTGCTGATGTCACGTGCCTGCCCGGCCTGCTTTATGAATGAAGCAGGCGGCGCAGGCACGTGACGTCAGTCGCACTGCGCTCGCTCTCCCGCCCGGCCTGAAGTATTCACTGCCCGACTGCCGCATGTGATGAAGTACAGAGGGGGCAAGAATTATAGTAAGAATAAGTGTATAGTATAATCAAATTTAAAAACTATACATGAGCGGTAATGGGGGATGGGGGATGTGGATGGCACTCTTATGGGATGAGGGGATGTGGATGGCACTGTTATGGGATGGGGGATGTGGATGGCACTGTTATAGAATGGGGGATCTGTGGATGCCATCCACAGCCCCCCATCCCATAAGTGCCATCCACAGCCCCCATCCCATAACAGTGTCATCCACATCCCTCATCCCATAAGTGCCATCAACATCCCCCTTCCCATAACAGTGTCATCCACATCCCCCTCATCCCATAAGTGCTATCCACACCCCCTTCCCATAACAGTGTCCTCCACAGATCCCCCATAACAGTGCGTCATCCACAGATCCCCCATAACAGTGTCCTCCACAGATCCCCCATAACAGTGTCATCCACAGATCCCCCATAACAGTGTCATCCACAGATCCCCCGTTACAGTGCGTCATCCACAGATCCCCCATAACAGTGCGTCATCCACAGATCCCCCATAACAGTGCGTCATTCACAGATCCCCCATAACAGTGCGTCATTCACAGATCCCCCATAACAGTGCGTCATCCACAGATCCCCCATAACAGTGCGTCATCCACAGATCCCCCATAACAGTGACATCCATTTCCACCTCGGCTTATACTCGAGTCACTACTTTTCCCAGTTTTTTGTGGGTAAAATTATTTTTTTCTTATTGTCCCCCTCTAAAACCTAGGTGCGTCTTATGGGCCGGTGTGTCTAATAGGGCAAAAAATACAGTACTTGCTCCAGCCGACCTCCTCTGCCCTTTGTGAACGCCGCGCGCTGTGACATCATGCGGAGGCACTTGGGTGAGTTCCCACACTTTTTTTCCCAGGACTTGACCCCTGCCTTTAGTCCACCTAGGGTATATTCAGTTGATGAGACATGATTTGGAAAGACACCCACCTTTCTATTCTATATATAGTCTCACAGCTGAGAATACATATCAGAACAAAAACCAAGCCATTAGAAGAAGAGAACTGAGTAAAGAAATCTGAGACAGGATTGTGTGGAGGCACAGATCTGGAGAAATGTACAAAAAGAGTTCCAAAGAGCACACTGGCCTCTATAATTCTTTAATGGAAGAAGTTTGTTATAACAAGCACTCTTCCATGATATGGCTTCCCGAAACATAGTAACCGGGGGAGAAGGACCTTATTAAGAGAGGTGACCAAGAACCCAATGGCCACTCTAGCAGAGCTCTAAAGTTCCTGTGTGCAGATGAATCCTCCAGAAGGTCAACCATTACTGCAGCATTCCACCAATTTGGGGTTTATGACACAGTGGCCAGAAAGAAGACTCTCCTCATTAAAAAGACACATGATTTAAAAAAAATAAAAATAACTGTCAGAAACAAGATTTTCTGGTTTGATAAAGTCAAGACTAAACTTTTTGGTCTCAATTCTAAGTTTGCAGGAAATCCTTTCACTGCTCAATACTATACCTACAGCAAAGCATGGTTGTGGCAACGTCATGCTGTGAGGCTGTTTTTAAGCAGCTGAGACTGGGAGACTGGTAAGAGTTGATGGAAAGCTGAATGGAGTAAAGTACAGAGATATTCTTAATAAAAACTTGATCCAGATTGCTCTGTACCTCAGACTGGGCCAATGGTTCACCTTCCAACAAGACAATGACCCTAATTGCACAGATAAGACAGCACAGGTGTGGCTGAAGAACATTTCTGCGAATATCCTTGAGTGGCCCAGTCATAACCCTGACTTGACCCCAATCGAACATCTCTGGAGATGTAATGGTAATGCTAACACATATGTGCTCTGTTACTCATTGCACTCATGTATAACACTACACTCGTCTAAACTAATTTGCTGCCTTTGTCATGCTTCACTTTACCTATATATCTGTCTTAGATACTGCCTGGGTGATTGGTTCATGAAGCTTTTTTTTAATTCCCCTTGCCAATACAAAGTTATCAACATACTGTATACCTAATCTAAACACTATCCACCGAAACCTCAGTATGGAGATATCATTTATTACCTGCTAAAGTCATTGTGTCATTACATTTTAATATGCAATATTTGAAATTCAGTTCATTGGGAATTTGCTAAACTTTGTACATCAGCTATTGCTTCAGTTCCAAGTATAATACATGTAATTTAGATTTTTAAACAATACATAGATAACTTGCAGGCTAATTTAATGGTGTAAAAATCTAATTAACGGATAAATCTTAATGATTTCCGTTTTGGAAATTGAAAATGGCTTCAACACAAAGAACATTGGTTATACGAAAACTGTAATCTATTGTAGAATTTCCTTTTTAAATTATGTCATTACGAAACAAGCTAAAACTGATTAATAATATTAATTCTTTTGCATATTTCTCTCATTTCATGTGCCATATTTTCAATATCCAATCCTTTTCTGTTAATAGGTTAGCTTGCTATCAGTAGGATTTCGAAAATTTAAAAAAATGTAAAACTGTATTTAAAATCCTTCTCTCCTGCCCTCCATAATTTAACAGGCTGATTTGATGCTCCATTGACATGGCAGCAATGGCTTGGTGTTGTGGACAGCAAACAGTGGAATTGCAGAACGCGCATACCGTCAGAAGGGCTGCAAGACATGGTGTCCGACTTTGAGGTGACCTCTATATCATCGTTCTGTGACTAAGTGGAAGGGTGAGCCATCCAGTCTAAATGGCCATCCTCTTTGTCTTCAATAATAATGTCATGCTTATCAGAAGCGAGGGAGAAATGTAGCCTGCTACTACTGAAATAGCTACACAGGAGGTGTTGCTACTGCTGTTAGTACTACTATAGCCACCCACATTCTGACTCTTGGATTATGAGACATGGGTTTTCATTTTCCACTCTCCCATTTACCATAGATTTGTAAATTCAAATGGAAATTCACAGGTTTAGTACCCAGATTATTAAATGGTATCAACATTGTAAGTTTTTTTCTGAAATTTAAAGACAGAGGCACAATTAAATATCCCTCCTCTTGTACAAACACATTGCACACTGATATTGACAATTTGCAAAGATAATACAATGCATGGAATGAAACAGCTGTACTAGTGCAATTATTGCAGGCCAATTTCAACCAAGATATATGTAGGGATGTGAACATTAGAAAAGGGGAGTGAGTCCCAGACTTCTACACATTTTTATAAGCATTAATGTTATTCAATTTTAACAATTTATTTAAGCCTTTTTTTTTAAAAAAACGGTCCACTGTTCCCGCTGTGACCTCCTCCTGAGGTAGACTATTCCACAGATTCACAGTTCTTACAAAAAAGATGCCTTGATGCCAATGGAGACTAAGCTTTTTCTTTTGAGAAGAAGGCAGTGTCCCCTTGTTTTTCACATCGAACAGCTTTTCACTATATTTTTTCCCAGACTATATGTAAATATTACAGAAAATAAGATAATGTCTATATACGTATCCACTCCTTCTGAAATGCAGCGAGTCCTTATTGTGAGGTGGGTGGTTTTCTCACGTAGTCGTCAAATGTCTTTATCTGGACCGCGCAAACAGCCAATTATTAATCTCCCAGGAGGTGACTTCAACAACCGGCTTTCCACCAATTCAAACCAAGCATGTACCGCCTTCCTTATCCTGTATTTAGCACTCTGTGGAATCAGGAAAGGCACATAGTGAAGTACCGCCAGTATTGATTTAGTGCGCTATTTCAAGTTCACTCACCAGATCCTCCGATTATTCAAACATATCAATGGATAGTTGGTACTCTGGTGAAATGCAGGTGAAAACTAAAAATACGTATACAGGAACATATTAATAATATAAAGAAGGGTATGGAAAATCATGGCGTCCCACTACATTTTAAAAGAGTGCACAACAAGGACCCCAAGGGGTTAAGATTCACTGGGGTATCACATGTACATCAGAACTGGCAGGGAGGTAGTTATGAAAAGAAAATAAATCGAGTAGAAGTAGAGTGGATCTACAATATAGGGAGTCTACAACCACGGGGTTTAAATGTAGAGTTAGATTTAAGATCCTGCCTGATTGATGAATAGGCATAATCGCATCATGTGCAGGAGACATTATGAGTATAGAAAACCAGATCTGGCTTACTTTATGTGAGGTGCGGCTGTAAGAATAACGCTGTGTGTGAATTAGAAAATTACCGCAATATGTGCTATAGGCAAATGGGTGCAACATGTGAATAGTCCCGTACGCTGACCTTTATATAATGATGTACTTGTATTGATAGGAGTGTTGTGAATGATATTACAATATATAAAGGGTCTGGAGATTGTGATTTTACTAGCCTGAACTGGGTAACACAGGTGCAGACAAATGAATGAGTAGGGGGAAGTGAATGGGTGGATATTTAAACAGTGGGAATGGAGCAGGATATGACGCTCTGACGAAGCTTGTGTGGAGCGAAACCCGGGTCGGGCAGATCCAGAGTATTTTATGCTATTTGCGCAATTTTATGGAAAAAGTTTGTGAGTACAATAAATGGTAATGATTTTATAGTGCATTGCGGTACTGACTATGAAGGTTATTTAACTCATGCATAGGAGTGAAGACACCTGCATTTTACCAGAGTACCAACTATCCATTGATATGTTTGAATAATCGGAGGATCTGGTGAGTGAACTTGAAATAGCGCACTAAATCAATACTGGCGGTACTTCACTATGTGCCTTTCCTGATTCCACAGAGTGCTAAATACAGGATAAGGAAGGCGGTATATGCTTGGTTTGAACTGGTGGAAAGCCGGTTGTTGAAGTCACCTCCTGGGAGATTAATAAGTGGCTGTTTGCGCGGTCCAGATAAAGATATATGTAAGTATTAATCATGTCCCTATTAAACGTCAATTCTCAAGACTAAATAAATTAATTATTTTAATCTTTCTAAACTGAGACCCTCCATGCCTTTTATCATTTTGGTTGCTCTCCTTTGTACTTTTTCAGCTCTAGGACATTCTTTCTATGGACTGGTGGTTAGTGATGTCGCGAACATAAAACTTTCCGTTCGCGAACGGCGAACGCGAACTTCCGCAAATGTTCGCGAACGGGCGAACCGCCATAGACTTCAATATGCAGGCGAATTTTAAAACCCACAGGGACTCTTTCTGGCCACAATAGTGATGGAAAAGTTGTTTCAAGGGGACTAACACCTGGACTGTGGCATGCCGGAGGGGGATCCATGGCAAAACTTCCATGGAAAATTACATAGTTGACACAGAGTTGGGTTTCAATCCATAAAAGGCATAAATCACCTAACAATCCAAAATTTTTTTGAACAACGTGGTTTAAAACATCTAGTATGTGTATACGATCAGGTATGATGTTGTATCGATCAGGGTTACGGGGTTGTATCGATAAGGGTTACGCCCGCTTCACAGACATTGACAGACCAAACTCCCCTTTTAATGCACCGCAAACAACCGCAAACAGTTCATTTGCACAACCTCAAACTCCCCATTTGCACAAGGTTGGAAACCAAGCTAGCCATGTCCCGGTGATGTCATTGAAGGTTTCTTCCTCCACCCAGCCACGTACAACACCAAGGGTCCCCCGAAAGGTGAATTTAATTGATTTTTCGAACGGGGAGATGGTTAAAAAAACGCTGGCTGCCTCCCCTTTGTTTTTATCCACGGTCACTGCATCTGCGCCGAGCAATTTACTGTCACACCCGATATGAGTGGTATTTTCTGTAGTACTATTCTCATCAGTTTAATCCCTGTTACATCCCAAATCAGGGATTGCCTTTTGTGAAAAAAAATGTACTATTGTCTAAAAATTAAATGCCTTATTTATCGGCAAGCTACTGTGCCACCCGGTATCAGTGGTTGGCACTGGCAGTGGGCACACTACGGTCTGTGGAAGTGGGCCTGAAACACACTGGCAGCAGGCAAGCAACTGAAATTAGACTAATGTGCAAAAATGAAATGCCTTATTTATCGGCAAGTTACTGTGCCACCCGGTATGAGTGGTTAGCACTGGCAGTGCGCACACTACAGTCAGTGGAAGTCGGCCTGACACACAGTAGCAGGCAAGCAACTAAAATTACACTAAAGTGTAAAAATGAAATGCCTTTTTTTGAGGCAAAGTCCTGTGCCACACGGGATTACAGGGGTGGGCACTGGCAGTGGGCACACTACAGTCAGTGGAAGTCGGCCTGCCACACACTAGCAGGCAAGCAACTGAAATTACACTAAAGTGTAAAAATGAAATGCCTTTTTATGATGCAAAGTCCAGTGCCACACGGGATGACAGGGGTGGGCACTGGCAGTGGGCACACTACAGTCTGTGGAAGTCGGCCTGACACACACTAACAGGCAAGCAACTGAAATTACACTAAAGTGTAAAAATGAAATGCCTTTTTTTGATGCAAAGTCCTGTGCCACTCAGGATGACAGGGGTGGGAACTCGCAGTGGGCACACTACAGTCAGTGGAAGTCGGCCTGACACACACTATCAGGCAGGCAGCTGAAATTACACTAAAGTGTAAAAATGAAATGCCTTTTTTTGATGCAAAGTCCTGTGCCACACGGGATGACAGGGGTGGGCACTGGCAGTGGGCACACTACAGTCTGTGGGCCTGCAGCTCCTCACACACAGGCAGGCCAGGCAACTGCAATATATATATGGAGAAAAAAGAAAAAGCAGACTAATGTTGCAGCCCTAAAAAGGGCTTTTTGGGGTGCTGTCAGGATGCTGTCCCTACAGCAGAGATCAGATGAGTCTTTCAGGATTGGAGTGGACACTGAATTCACTAGCCTAGCTATCGATTTCCCAATTAAATCAGCAGCAGCTACTTTGTCTCTCCTCTCACTAAGACTGCAAATTCCGAATGAATCTAAAATGGATGCTGTTCAGGAGATGGGAGGGTCTGTGAGGGAGGGTATGCTGCTGATTGGCTGGAATGTGTCTGCTGACTGTGAGGTACAGGGTCAAAGTTTGCTCAATGATGATGCATAGGGGGCGGACCGAACATTGCATGTGTTCGCCCGCTGCGGCGAACGCGAACAAGCTATGTTCGCCGGGAACTGTCCGCCGGCTGATAGTTCGGGCCATCTCTACTGGTGGTCTGAACTGTACTGCATATTCCATATGAGGCCACACCAACTCTTTGTAATATAGTATTATTACATCCCTGTCTCTCGAGTCTCTCAAGTCAATTCTCATTTTAATACATGACAATATTCTGGTAGTTTTAGAAGCAGCTTATTGACATTGTAAACTGTTATTTAATCTATGATCTACAAATACACCCAAATCCTTCTCTACAAGTGACTCTCCCAGTGGTACCCACCCTAGGACAATAGATTCACGTAGATTACTATCCAGATTTATAACTTTACATTTATCCACATTGAACCTCATTTGCCATATTGATGCCCAAGCACAGTCCGCTTGTAGTTTATGGACATCTTCCATAGACTGCACAGTACTACATAGCTTAGTGTCATCTGCAAAAATAGAAACAGTGCTATTAATCCCATCCTCAATATCATTAATAAAATAAAATTTTAGGGGACCCAGCAATGAACCTTGGGGTATACTACTTATAACCAGGGACCATGCAAAATAGGAATCCTTGACCACAAATCTCTGGACACGGTCCTTCAGCCAGTTTTCAATCCAATTCAATTGTATACTTTCTAGGCCTATAGACCTTATTATATCTATTAAATGTCTATGTGGTACAGTCAGTGTCAACTGGGGTGCCTAGGGCCCACCAGTGGAAATTATTCTAGGGGCCCACCCTACAGCTACCAAAAAGAAATATTACTTGCTAATTTTTCAGGCTCATGCACATGAATATTTGAAGTTTAGCACACAATACAGTGTGCAAAACAGAACAGTATTGTGTACAGTTCTATATCAAATAGTTTCTCATTAAGCAGCTCATTGTAGTTGATAACCTAATCTGTTAAGGTCCCTTTACACAGGGCGACAGAGCAAGAGATTGTTGGGAAGGAATCCTCCTTCCCGACAATTGCCTGCTCTTTAACGGAGGAGAACGCTGTATTTACATGCAGTGATCTCCATTATATGGCGAGCAGTGAACACTACTGTCAATGTTCTTCCCCATACTGACTAGTTGTTTGCCGGCAGCAGATCGTGATTACACAGCACAATCTACTTTCAGTAAATAATAATTTTTTATGTGCGCACAAACGATCGAATTGCGGTACCCGATGAATGAGCGTTTTGTTCGTTCATCAGGTAATCAACCTACACGGCATCAACCACAGCCATTACTCCCAAGCATTACTAAAGCGAGTAACGCGGTAACCTGTGTCAAAGTGAACTACACTGTGACACTACTGTATGTCTATCTTTATTTTTATTACATAATAAAGCTTTTTTTTTTTTTTTAATCATGTTTCCATTTCTGAAACCCATATATTTTTCTGCCAATGATCTTGTGTAGGGGCTCCATTTTTGCAGGATGAGTTGACATATTTATTGTTGCATTTTTTGTGTGCATATGATTTTTGGATTGTTCAATATTACACTTTTTTGGGGCAAGGGGACCAAAGAATTGCTGTTTTTTTTTTTTTGGCATTCACATGAGGGGTTAGGTCATGACATTTTTATAGAGCAGGTCGTTACAGACACAGCGATGCCTAAAATGTCTTTTTTTTATTTCTATTAAAGGGATTGTCTCATCTCAGACAATGTGGACATATTGCTAGGATATGCACCCATTGTCTCATAGGTGCAGGTCACACCGCTGGGACCCGCACCTATATTGAGAACGGAGCCCTGAAAGGGGTGGAGGGTGCGCTGAGCATAAGCAGCTGCCCCCCATTTATTTTCTACGGGGCCGCAACAAATAGCTGTGCGCTGGCTTGGCTATTTCCATCGGGCCCATAGAAGTGAATGGGAGTGGTGGCTGGTCATGCGCGGTGTGCTCCCATTCACTTCTAGGGGGAGAACGCTTGGTGGTGGCCAGACTGGAGTCCTCCAGCCACCACCATGCGGGGCTCCGTTACTGATATAGGTGGGACCCACATCTATAAGACAAGCCATATTCCCCCTTTTGTCTGAAATAAGACAATTCCTTTAAGTTTTACATAGTGAAAACTATCTTTTTGTGTTACCATTTTCTGAAATACATTTCTTTTCTTTTTTTGTGCGAGTTTCTAATGTAGAAACTTGTTTTTTGCAGGATGAGACAGTTTGATTGGTACCATTTCGGAGTACAAACAATTTTTAAATTTGCTTGGCATTAAACTTTGTTTTGGCATTGTTTTTATTTGCTTTTTCATGCCATTCAACTGAGGGAATAGATTGTGTCACATTTTTATAGAGCAGGTCGTTACAGACGCAGCGATACATAATATATGTCTGTTTTTCTTTTTTTCTGTTATATATAATTTTAAATGACTTTATCACGGGAAAGCTGCGTGTTTTTTTTTTCTTTTTACTTGAAAGCTAGGTATCCTACAGGTCATTACTAAAAAAAAACAACTAAAGCATAAAATGAAACAAAAAATACTGTATTTTTTTACATGTACATCTACGGAGCTGTGTGAGGACTCATTTTTTGAGGGGCCAATATATACCATATTGATACCGTATGTTGAGTGTGCATGACTTTTTTTAGCAATGTTTACTCAAGTTTTTGTAGCATGCAATCATAATTGTGATATAAAATTACAGCTTGTTGCAGGAAAACTACAACTCCCAGCAGGTCCTGAAGGTTTGCATCTTACAGGGCATGCTAGGAGTTGTAATTTCCAGAGGGGAATGCATTAAAAGGTGAAATTATATTTTTATTAAACTATAGATTTACCTATATTTTATACTGTCTTGGGGGACTAGTGGCAGCCTGTGATGTCCACCACTGAGTCACAGGCAGCTTCTGTTTCATGGGGGACACAGCTGCACCACCAGCACTCCTGCACACTCAGGAGCACAGTAAAAGCCCACTGCCACGCTCTGCAGACTCTAGAATATGGGCGGGCTCCAGGGCTCTGTGAGGACGCAGCATGTGTGTAGCGCAGGGAGTGAGAAGGAAACGCAGGCACTGCACCACATGTATCAAGAGGCGGGTCCTGCTGCCCACTGAAAGATGGCAGTGCAAGCCGCTAGCATCACTGCAGGGCAAGTTAAGTGACGGGATGATCAAGATCATCTCGTCACCTTCTGTATGTCTGTGTAGTCTGCTCTTCGTATTGAAGCGTCAGGCAGCGGGTCTTGCCAGCAGAAAGCTGGGCCTGCCTGGCGCTTCTGATTAATATGTAGAAAACACCTAAAAATACATTACACAGCTCTTAGTAATAAAGAAAGATTTTTATTGTATAAATACCAAAATTTGATTAAAAAAAACATGCATAAGTGGCAGCAAGTTGAAGAAATGTCTCTTCTTTGTAGTTGTGGCAGAACCATGACACCAGTCAATATCTGGAGGGTTAAAATCTCCCATTATGAACACTGTACGTGACTTTGTAGCCCGCTCTGTTTGGTTATACAGCTGAATTACTATCTCCTCTGTGATGTCAGGAAGTCTATAGATCACCAAGTATTATTTTTTCTGAGTTTGTTTTCCTAAATAATTCCACCCATAAGGTTTCAACATCATCACCATCCTCACCCACAATGCCTCTTTGACACTCTCCTCCATATCACTTCTCACATATAGGAACGCACCGCCGCCTTTTCTAATGGCCCTGTTTTCCTAAAGAGTGTAAAACCCTGCATATTAACATGCCAATTATGTAAAGAGTCCAGCCATGTCTCAGCCACACCAACTACATCTATGCATACCTCTAGTACCAGAGATGCCAGATCCCCCATTTTGCTTACTAGTCTTTTGAAATTTGTTAACATACTGAATATTTTAAGTTACTATTTTATTTTCCACATTCAGTTCCTGGAATGTGAATATTCCAGATTTTTTGTGGTACTATGATTTGTAACAGGTTTATGTTAGCAGCAGCTCTGTTTTTCATATTTGTAACTAGAGATTAGTGAATTTTTCAAAAATTCGATTTGTCGGTTTGCCAAATTTTCTGGGAAAAATTTGGTTCGATCTGAATATATTCACGCCACATTACGTAAAAAAAACAGCTTTTTCCGGGCTTTCCTGGAAGTCCGTATGACATGCAGATGACAGGCGTCACTCTTAGAATCACTGCACATTTCACTTATTTGGGCAGTCAGAGGGTCAAAACTGACCAAATAACTCAAGTACCGGTCAATGTTAGGGGCAAGAAGAAGCGCACTCTTACACCGTCGTCAGCTGATTCCACATAGATCTAAAAAGGACCTGTTCTAGTAAACTAATAAATATATAAATATGGAGTGGCACACCAATATCTAGGGCCAAAAGAGCTGATATCAATATCAATAGAGCTATAATTCCTTATAAGTGTATAATTTATTCAACATTGGATAAAATTCAAACACACATACATAAAACAACCCCGTTAATGAGCCTATCTATCTAGTAACCATATATAAGGAAAGCAGCAAATACAATAGTAAACACTTTAAAGGGATCTGTATTCCACCTCCTGGGATATCACACAATATAATTGTCCGCTGTAATAATATTGTCACAGCATCAGTAGTGTGCAATATCACACTGTATATATCATACCAATGTCCGCTGTATTCAAATTTGGCATAGTAGCAATGCTGTACAAAAAAGTATCTATAATGCCTGATTAATTTATATAGAAAATTCCAACTGGTATTTTAAGGAGGTAGTCCTCTTCCCCAAGATATATTTAGTGTCTCTCAATATCAATCATTTAATGTCCAAGTCAATCCACTACTTATTGCAGAAATGTAGTGATATTTTATATATATATTCACCAACTTTGTCATCAGTTCACATTAAAGAGGACTATATAGCCGTGATTCTGCATTAAAAATCCAATATAGTTCCACAGCTGCGATAAAAGCAGCTCATGTATCATACACAGGGCGCTTGTATAACTTACATGCACCGGAGCAGCCGACTCCTTTGCCAACAGTGGCATCCCTAGTGGCTTGTATCGGAGCAGTCTTACCTCTGACGTTGTTTTGTATTCACATTGCGTTCTTCTTGTGTACTCGGGATTGGCAATATTGCTGAAGTACTGCTCTATGTATATAGTTGTCAGCAGCAGAATATTCACGGACTCTCTCACGGTCTTTCGCTATTCTGTGTAAATTGCGGAGCGCTCCTTTCTCTTTCTTATAATCCTCTGGCATATACTTCGGGGTCTTGTCCATCACCAAACGCATTTCGGGACTCAGGCTTGTCCCTTCTTCAGTGGTCAAACCCCTTCTGTGTTCTCCAAGACTTTTTATAGTGTTCATGGTTATATTCCCAAGTTCCATCTATGGAGTGGATTGCTGGATCGGACATATTTTATATAATATATAGTTTTCTTTCATATATAGATCAAAATAAATGTCCGAAAGTTCATGCAATGCTAATCATATGTATATAATCCAATACATTGTCCTCCAGTGCGATAATCATGTGGTTTTTATATATGCCATTTATTTATATATAGACAAATATGGATTACCCACTATTGGGTGAATGAATAAAATAATACAAAATATAAAACAAAAAACAAAAGAGCTCTTTTGGCCCTAGATATTGGTGTGCCACTCCATATTTATAGATATTAAGCTACTTTATTTGGGGGTATAGTGAGACCCCTTTTCTGTTTTTGTGCACCCAAGCCTAACAGAAAGTGAAGGAAAAACAAGCAATCCTACTCCACACTGATGAGGGGCAACACCCCGAAACAGCTGTCTGTGGATGGATAACTTGCTTAGGTCTTCCCCGTCACATCCTTAAAGCTTGTAAAAGAGCGGGATTTTGACATAGGGGCCACTTAATATGGTGGTTTTGGTGATCTCTGTAATGGAGACACCCCTTTGCTTGTTTTTCCTTCCTTTGAGGGATATCTGGCTTTCACTGTGTTGTAGACCCATAACTGGGGCTCCACAATCTTTTTGCATTTTATGTTTCCCAGGGAGCTTTGCACTTTGGATTGCTGTGTTTGAGACTCTTAAGTGAGGCTCCACGGTATTTTTGTAGCTGGTCTCCCTTAGATCAGCTATTGCTTTGTTTGAGTAGTCACCAAAGCATCGCTCCCGGTTAGCCAGAATCCTACTCCACACTGATGAGGGGCAACACCCTGAAACAGCTGTCTGTGGATGGATAACTTGCTTAGGTCTTCCCCGTCACATCCTTAAAGCTTGTAAAAGAGCGGGATTTTGACATAGGGGCCACTTAATATGGTGGTTTTGGTGATCTCTGTAATGGAGACACCCCTTTGCTTGTTTTTCCTTCCTTTGAGGGATATCTGGCTTTCACTGTGTTGTAGACCCATAACTGGGGCTCCACAATCTTTTGCATTTTATGTTTCCCAGGGAGCTTTGCACTTTGGATTGCTGTGTTTGAGACTCTTAAGTGAGGCTCCACGGTATTTTGTAGCTGGTCTCCCTAAGATCAGCTATTGCTTTGTTTGAGTAGTCACCAAAGCATCGCTCCCGGTTAGCCAGAATCCTACTCCACACTGATGAGGGGCAACACCTCGAAACAGCTGTCTGTGGATGGATAACTTGCTTAGGTCTTCCCCGTCACATCCTTAAAGCTTGTAAAAGAGCGGGATTTTGACATAGGGGCCACTTAATATGGTGGTTTTGGTGATCTCTGTAATGGAGACACCCCTTTGCTTGTTTTTCCTTCCTTTGAGGGATATCTGGCTTTCACTGTGTTGTAGACCCATAACTGGGGCTCCACAATCTTTTGCATTTTATGTTTCCCAGGGAGCTTTGCACTTTGGATTGCTGTGTTTGAGACTCTTAAGTGAGGCTCCACGGTATTTTTGTAGCTGGTCTCCCTAAGATCAGCTATTGCTTTGTTTGAGTAGTCACCAAAGCATCGCTCCCGGTTAGCCAGAATCCTACTCCACACTGATGAGGGGCAACACCCTGAAACAGCTGTCTGTGGATGGATAACTTGCTTAGGTCTTCCCCGTCACATCCTTAAAGCTTGTAAAGAGCGGGATTTTGACATAGGGGCCACTTAATATGGTGGTTTTGGTGATCTCTGTAATGGAGACACCCCTTTGCTTGTTTTTCCTTCCTTTGAGGGATATCTGGCTTTCACTGTGTTGTAGACCCATAACTGGGGCTCCACAATCTTTTGCATTTTATGTTTCCCAGGGAGCTTTGCACTTTGGATTGCTGTGTTTGAGACTCTTAAGTGAGGCTCCACGGTATTTTTGTAGCTGGTCTCCCTAAGATCAGCTATTGCTTTGTTTGAGTAGTCACCAAAGCATCGCTCCCGGTTAGCCAGAATCCTACTCCACACTGATGAGGGGCAACACCCCGAAACAGCTGTCTGTGGATGGATAACTTGCTTAGGTCTTCCCCGTCACATCCTTAAAGCTTGTAAAAGAGCGGGATTTTGACATAGGGGCCACTTAATATGGTGGTTTTGGTGATCTCTGTAATGGAGACACCCCTTTGCTTGTTTTTCCTTCCTTTGAGGGATATCTGGCTTTCACTGTGTTGTAGACCCATAACTGGGGCTCCACAATCTTTTGCATTTTATGTTTCCCAGGGAGCTTTGCACTTTGGATTGCTGTGTTTGAGACTCTTAAGTGAGGCTCCACGGTATTTTTGTAGCTGGTCTCCCTAAGATCAGCTATTGCTTTGTTTGAGTAGTCACCAAAGCATCGCTCCCGGTTAGCCAGAATCCTACTCCACACTGATGAGGGGCAACACCCCGAAACAGCTGTCTGTGGATGGATAACTTGCTTAGGTCTTCCCCGTCACATCCTTAAAGCTTGTAAAAGAGCGGGATTTTGACATAGGGGCCACTTAATATGGTGGTTTTGGTGATCTCTGTAATGGAGACACCCCTTTGCTTGTTTTTCCTTCCTTTGAGGGATATCTGGCTTTCACTGTGTTGTAGACCCATAACTGGGGCTCCACAATCTTTTGCATTTTATGTTTCCCAGGGAGCTTTGCACTTTGGATTGCTGTGTTTGAGACTCTTAAGTGAGGCTCCACGGTATTTTTGTAGCTGGTCTCCCTAAGATCAGCTATTGCTTTGTTTGAGTAGTCACCAAAGCATCGCTCCCGGTTAGCCAGAATCCTACTCCACACTGATGAGGGGCAACACCCGAAACAGCTGTCTGTGGATGGATAACTTGCTTAGGTCTTCCCCGTCACATCCTTAAAGCTTGTAAAAGAGCGGGATTTTGACATAGGGGCCACTTAATATGGTGGTTTTGGTGATCTCTGTAATGGAGACACCCCTTTGCTTGTTTTTCCTTCCTTTGAGGGATATCTGGCTTTCACTGTGTTGTAGACCCATAACTGGGGCTCCACAATCTTTTGCATTTTATGTTTCCCAGGGAGCTTTGCACTTTGGATTGCTGTGTTTGAGACTCTTAAGTGAGGCTCCACGGTATTTTGTAGCTGGTCTCCCTAAGATCAGCTATTGCTTTGTTTGAGTAGTCACCAAAGCATCGCTCCCGGTTAGCCAGAATCCTACTCCACACTGATGAGGGGCAACACCCGAAACAGCTGTCTGTGGATGGATAACTTGCTTAGGTCTTCCCCGTCACATCCTTAAAGCTTGTAAAAGAGCGGGATTTTGACATAGGGGCCACTTAATATGGTGGTTTTGGTGATCTCTGTAATGGAGACACCCCTTTGCTTGTTTTTCCTTCCTTTGAGGGATATCTGGCTTTCACTGTGTTGTAGACCCATAACTGGGGCTCCACAATCTTTTGCATTTTATGTTTCCCAGGGAGCTTTGCACTTTGGATTGCTGTGTTTGAGACTCTTAAGTGAGGCTCCACGGTATTTTTGTAGCTGGTCTCCCTAAGATCAGCTATTGCTTTGTTTGAGTAGTCACCAAAGCATCGCTCCCGGTTAGCCAGAATCCTACTCCACACTGATGAGGGGCAACACCCCGAAACAGCTGTCTGTGGATGGATAACTTGCTTAGGTCTTCCCCGTCACATCCTTAAAGCTTGTAAAAGAGCGGGATTTTGACATAGGGGCCACTTAATATGGTGGTTTTGGTGATCTCTGTAATGGAGACACCCCTTTGCTTGTTTTTCCTTCCTTTGAGGGATATCTGGCTTTCACTGTGTTGTAGACCCATAACTGGGGCTCCACAATCTTTTTGCATTTTATGTTTCCCAGGGAGCTTTGCACTTTGGATTGCTGTGTTTGAGACTCTTAAGTGAGGCTCCACGGTATTTTTGTAGCTGGTCTCCCTAAGATCAGCTATTGCTTTGTTTGAGTAGTCACCAAAGCATCGCTCCCGGTTAGCCAGAATCCTACTCCACACTGATGAGGGGCAACACCTCGAAACAGCTGTCTGTGGATGGATAACTTGCTTAGGTCTTCCCCGTCACATCCTTAAAGCTTGTAAAAGAGCGGGATTTTGACATAGGGGCCACTTAATATGGTGGTTTTGGTGATCTCTGTAATGGAGACACCCCTTTGCTTGTTTTTCCTTCCTTTGAGGGATATCTGGCTTTCACTGTGTTGTAGACCCATAACTGGGGCTCCACAATCTTTTTGCATTTTATGTTTCCCAGGGAGCTTTGCACTTTGGATTGCTGTGTTTGAGACTCTTAAGTGAGGCTCCACGGTATTTTTGTAGCTGGTCTTCCTAAGATCGGCTATTGCTTTGTTTTAACAGAAAGTGAGGCAGCCAGCCAACTATTTTTAATATAGTAATTATTTTCTGTTCTAGCAAACCCTTATAAAAGTAGAGCCCCCCTGAAGGAGTGGAGAGGGTGTTATCAGTAAGTTTGTGTTGACGTCATTGATTAATTTGCACTTCCTCTGATCCATCAGAACAATAACCCCCCAACAAACGGATCCTGTCTGGTAAGCATTAGCAGGTGGAAGCAACATGGGGAGATCACAGAGTGGCACAATGACAGATTGTGGAGGTGGTAGCAGCATCAGGAGGCCGCAGAGTGGCATGACAACGACAGATTGTTGGCAAGTGGCAGCAGCATCAGGAGGCCACCGAGTGGCAAGACAAAGAGAGATTGTCCAGGTGGCAGCAGCATGAGGAGGCCACAGAGTGGCATGTCGACAAGAGATTGTGGAGGTGGCAGCAGCATGAGGAGGACACAGAGTGGCACAACGACGAGAGATTGCGGATGTGGCAGCAGCATCACGAGGCCACAAAGTGGCATGATGACAGGAGATTTCGGAGGTGGCAGCGGCATCAGGAGGTCACAGAGTGGCCGCTTCATCTATTCATTTATAGGGAATATGGGACAGAACAGAAGATTAAAATTTCTCAAGTTTATAAAGTGTTGCTTAAAACACAATTTAATAATACGCGTTCTCCGGCACAAAAGGCTTGGCAAGTCGATTGTCTGAGAATTTCCCTTGAAGATTTGGATAATATATAGGTGAATTTTAGTTTACTTTCTTATAATTTTAAACAAGTTTTGGTTCAATTTATTATTTATTAAATTTAATAAAAAAAATTATGTGTTGCCTAAGACAGGAGAGAATCGGACAGTCTTCTGTTTATATGACGATGTGGTTGCGATGGAGAAAGTATTCCAAAAAACTATTTCTTTCCACCTGAAGACAAATCCTGTAAAGATTGATGAAAGTGCAGTATTGGCTGCTCATCGAGCCAGATACTTCTGGGGGAACCTGCCTGGCATGAACAGGCCTCTAGTAGTTACAGACAATGAGAAGACATTGTTTTCAAGATTGCTTGGTGCTCGGAAGAGTTAGGAAGTTCATCAAGATTCAAACCATAACTACCAGCCCCTTGTCTCTATGTCAGGTAAAACATCACAAGTTCACAGTCATCATGGATAGGAAGGAGGGGATCCTGTGGTGCACGGAGATGGAGAGGGTCTTCGGATTCCCCCACACTATACGGACATCTCAGAAATAAACCGCTGCTCCCAACAGCAGCTCCTGGGAAGGTAATGGAGCATCACCATCATGCGGAATCTATTTGCCCCTCTGAAGGATTATTTTGAAAGTGTGAGGAAGCCACACGGGGCCCCCACACTGCAGATTTATTATGAAGACAACAGATTTTATAATATTACATTACACCCAGCTCCCAACTGCGATCAGCTACATCATCATCATCGAGTACTGACTGCACGTCACTGATGTCCTTAACCGTCTCTGGGTCAGAAGCCTCATCGCTTGCAACACCAGCTCCCACGCCACTCTCCTCATCACTACTTGCCCGCCTAGTGGAGGAGAGGACAGAGGCAGGGTGAGGACAGGTGAGGGCACAGGGCCTGCTCCCGGGCAATGCCAACTAAGGTTTGAGTCTGACGAACCCACTGACTATTGACTGGGGGTATCTGATGTCAGTTGCGATAAAGTCAAAGATTGAGTCAACCATTCAAGAACCGTTGGGTTGCTGGTCAAGAGACGACCGCTAGATGACACTGGGAAATCAGGCCTCTCGCTGCGACCTCTGCTGCCAAGCCCCCTTACTCTGCTGTGACCGCTGCCTGCGCCAGAAGATTTACGCATTCTGTCTGACATACTATTAGAGAAAATAATCAAATTTTAGATCAAATATTTTTTATTTCGCCACTAATACACGGCAAACAGGGCTTCAAAATATATCACTGCACTGCAGAAAGTCAATTGGGCCCAAATTTTATTCTACTTTTACAGAACAAGCTTTTCAACAGATATATGAAATGCTGGACGGCAACTATATTTTTATTTAGCCACTTAAACACAGAAAACTGGGCTTCACAATATGATCCTGCACTGCAGAAAGTCAATTAGGCCCAAATTTTGTTCTACTTTTATATAACAGGCTTTTCAACAGAGAAGTACAATGCTGGACGGTGAATATATTTTTATTTCGCCACTAATACACGGCAAACAGGGCTTTAAAATATATCACTGCACTGCAGAAAGTCAATTGGGCCCAAATTTTGTTCTAATTTTATATAACAGGCTTTTAAACAGAGAAGTATAACGCTGGACGATAAATATATTTTTATTTCGTCTCTAATACATGGCAAACTGGGCTTTAGAATATATCACTGAACTGCAGAACGTCAAATAGGCTCAGTTTTTTTTCTATTTTTACACAAAAGGCTTTTTAACAGATAAATGCAATGCTTGACCGCGAATATATTTTTATTTCGCCACTAATACACAGCAAACTGGGCTTCAGAATATATCACTGCACCACAGAACGTCAATTAGGGCCAGATTTTGGTCTACTTTTACACAACAGGCTTTTCAACAGAGAAGTACAACGCTGGACGGCGAATATATTTTTATTTCTCCACTAATGCACGGAAACAGGGCTTCAAAATATATCACTGCACCGCAGAAAGGCAATTAGGCCCAAATTTTTTTGAACTTTTACACAAAAGGCTTTTCAACAGATATGTGCAAACCTGAATGGAGAATATATTTTTATTTCACCACTAATACATGGCAAACTGGGCTTTAGAATATATCACTGCACTGCAGAACGGCAATTAGGCCCACATTTTTTTCTACTTTTACACAAAAGGCTTTTCAACAGATATATGCAACGATGGACTGCAAAAATATTTTTATTTAGTCACTAATACACAGCAAACAGGGCTTCACAATATATCACTGCACCGCAGAACGTCAATTAGGCCCAATTTTTTTTCTACTTTTACACAAAAGGCTTTTTAACAGATAAATGCAATGCTGGACATGGAATATATTTTTATTTCACCACTAATACATGGCAAACAAGGCTTCAAAATATATCACTGCACCGCAGAACGTCAATTAGGCCTAAATTTTGTTCTACTTTTACACAACAGGATTTTCAACAGATATATGCAACGCTGGACGGCGAATATATTTTTATTTCGCCACTAATACACGGCAAACAGTGCTTCAGAATATATAACTGCACTGCAGAACATCAATTCGGCCACATTTTTTTCTACTTTTACAGAACAGGCTTTTCAACAGATAAATGCAACACTGGACGGCGAATATATTTTTATTTCACCACTAATACACAGCAAACTGGACTTCAGAATATATCACTGCACTGCAGAATGGCAATTAGGCCCAAATCTTTTTCTACTTTTACAGAAGTCTTTTCAACAGATATATGCAATGCTGGACGGCAACTATATTTTAATTTAGTAACTAATACAAATCAAACCGGGCTTTACAATATATTACTGCACTGCAGAAAGTAAATTAGGCCCAAATTTTGTTCTACTTTTACACAACAGGCTTTTAAACAGAGAAGTACAACACTGGACAGAGAATATGTTTTTATTTCGCCACTAATAAACGGCAAACAAGACTTCAACATATATCACTGCACTGCAGAACGCCAATTAGGCCTAAATTTTTTTCAACTTCTACACAAAAGGCTTTTCAACAGATAAGTGCAAGGCTGAATGGAGAATATATTTTTATTTCACCACTAATACATGGCAAACTGGGCTTTAAAAAATATCACTGCACTGCAGAACGGCAATTAGGCCCACATTTTTTTCAACTTTTACACAACATGCTTTTCAACATATATATGCAACGCTGGAAGGCAAAAATATTTTTATTTAGTCACTAATAAACAGCAAACTGGGCTTTAGAATATATCACTGCACTGCAGAACGTCAATTAGGCCTAAATTTTGTTCTACTTTTACACAACAGGATTTTGAACATATATATGCAACGCTGGTCGGCAAATATATTTTTATTTCACCACTAATACATGGCAAACAGTGCTTCACAATATATCACTGCACTGCAGAACATCAATTAGGCCCAATGTTTTTTCTACTTTTACACAAATGGCTTTCTAACAGAAAAATGGAACATTGGACCGCAAAAATATTTTTATTTCACCACGTATACATGGCAAACTGGGCTTGATAATACATAACTGCACTGCAGAAGGTCAATTAGGCCCAATTTTTTTTTCTACTTTTACACAAAAGGATTTTTAACAGATAAATGCAACATGGGACGGCAAATATATTTTTATTTAGTCACTAATACACAGCAAACTGGGCTTCACAATATATCACTGCACCACAGAACATCAATTAGGCCACATTTTTTTCTACTTTTACAGAACAGGCTTTTCAACAGATATTTGCAACGGTGGATGGCAAATATATTTTTATTTAGTCACTAATACACAGCAAACTGGGCTTCACAATATATTTTATTGATATGCATTAAAATAAACAAAAATCTCCCCAAAAATCCACAAATTATGTGGATATGGGTGTGGATAACATCAGGTAGGGAGGGTAGATGGGATTGATTATCCAAGATTTGGCTGTGAGAGGGCAGGTGTTGTATCCCTACCGTATCCCTACTTTCTCTCTCAGCCCGAAGAACTTACCTGATGGTGGTGAGCCTTCGTCCACGTACCTATCCCTAGAAACCTGCGTATCCCTGAAAGACACCTGAACTCCCCGACGCGTTTCCCCCTATCAAAGGGTTCCTCAGGGGGTCAATGCAGCAAAAACAAATATAGATATAAATAGATGACAGTTGTAACTATAGCATGAGAGGGGGCTGGTATTAACCAGCGGTACCTGATCCGTATGAGGCAACACTGGTCAGATGACACATATGTTGTGGCAACCACTCAAGTATCCAGCCCCCCTCAGAGATCCTCTGATGTCCAGGACCTCACGAAGGCTCACCACCATCAGGTGAGTTCTTCGGGCTGAGAGAGACAGTAGGGATACGGTAAGGATACCACACCTGTCTTCTCACAGCCAAATCTTGGATAATCAATGCCATCTACCCTCCCTACCTGATGTTATCCACACCCATATAATTTGTGGATTTTTGGGGAGATTTTTGTTTATTTATAGAATTGAGTGTATTTGCGCTAATTTTAATGCATATCAATAAAATGTACTGTTTTAGAGTCTACCACCCATAAGACCTTACTTAATACTCTAAATGTGGAGACCTTTCATCATGGATTATTTGTTTTTGACTATGCTTCAAAATATATCACTGCTCCGCAGAACATCAATTAGGCCCAAATTTATTTCCACTTTTATATAACAGGCTTTTCAACAGAGAAGTACAACGCTGGATGGTAAATATATTTTTATTTAGTCAATAATACATGGCAAACAAGGCTTTAGAATATATCACTGCACCGCAGAACGTCAATTAGGCCTAAATTTTGTTCTACTTTTACACAACAGGATTTTCAACAGATATATGCAATGCTGGACGGCGAATATATATTTATTTCGCCACAAATACAACGCAAACAGTGCTTCTGAATATATCACTGCACTGCAGAACGTCAATTAGGCCCAAATATTTTTTTTACTTTTACACAAGCTTTTTTAACAGATAAATGCAACATTGGACGGCAAATATATTTTTATTTCACCACTAATACATGGCTTACAGGACTTCAGAATATATCACTGCTTCACAGTACGTCAATTAGGCCCAAATTGTGTTCTACTTTTACACAACAGGCTTTTCAACAGAGAAGTACAATGCTGGAAGATGGATATATTTTTATTTCACCACTAATACACGGCAAACAGTGCTTCAGAATATATAACTGCACTGCCGAACATCAATTAGTCCCAATGTTTTTTCTACTTTTACAAAAAAGTTTTTTTTAACACAAAAATGGAACGCTGGACCGCAAAAATATTTTTATTTCACCACTTATACATGGCAAACTGGGCTTCACAATATATCACTGCACCGCAGAACATCAATTAGGACCAATTTTTTTTCTACTTTTACACAAAAGGATTTTTTACAGATAAATGCAACATGGGACGGCAAATATATTTTAATTTAGTCACTAATACACAGCAAACTGGGCATTCACAATATATCACTGCTCTGCAGACCATCCATTAGGCCCAAATTTAATTCCACTTTTACAGAAAAGGCTTTTTAACAGATAAATGCAACATGAGACAACGAATATATTTTTATTTCACCACTAATACATGGCTTACCGGACTTCAGAATATATCACTGCTTCGCAGTACGTCAATTAGGCCCAAATTGTGTTCTACTTTTACACAACAGGCTTTTCAACAGAGAAGTACCACGCTGGACGGCAAAAATATTTTTATTTAGTCACTAATACACAGCACACAGAGCTTCACAATATATCACTGCACCGCAGAACGTCAATTAGGCCTAAATTTTGTTCTACTTTTATATAACAGCCTTTTCAACAGAGAAGTACCATGCTGGACGGCAAATATATTTTTATTTCATCACTAATACAATGCAAACAGCGCTTTAGAATGTATCACTGCACTGCAGAACGTCAATTAGGGCCAATATTTTCTCTACTTTTACACAAATGGCTTTTTAACAGATAAATGCAACACTGGACATGGAATATATTTTTATTTCACCACTAATACACAGCAAACTGGGCTTCAGAATATATCACTGCACCACAGAAAGTCAATTAGTGCCAAATTTTGTTCTACTTTTACACAACAGGCTTTTCAACAGAGAACTACAACACTGGACAGCGAATATATTTGTATTTCGCCACTAATAAACGGCAAAAAAGGGTTCAAAATATATCACTGCACCGCAGAACGGCAATTAGGCCCAAATTTTTTTCAACTTTTACACAAAAGGTTTTTCAACAGATAAGTGCAAGGCTGAATGGAGAATATATTTTTATTTCACCACTAATACATGGCAAACTGGGCTTTAGAATCTATAACTGCACCGCAGAATGTCAATTAGGCCTAAATTTTGTTCTACTTTTATATAACAGTCTTTTCAACAGAGAAGTACAACGCTGGACAGCAAATATATTTTTATTTCATCACTAATACAAGGCAAACAGTGCTTTAGAATATATCACTGCACTGCAGAACGTCAATTAGGGCCAATATTTTCTCTACTTTTACACAAATGGCTTGTTAATAGATAAATGCAACGCTGGACATGGAATATATTTTTTTTTCACCACTAATAAACGGCAAACAGGGCTTCAAAATATATCACTGCACCGCAGAACGTCAATTAGGCCTAAATTTTGTTCTACTTTTACACAACAGGATTTTCAACAGATATATGCAACGCTGGTCGGCAAATATATTTTTATTTCGCCACTAATACACGGCAAACAGTGCTTCAGAATATATTACTGCACTGCAGAACATCATTTAGGCCCAATGTTTTTTCTACTTTTACAAAAAAGGCTTTTTAACAGAAACATGGAATGCTGGACTGCAAAAATATTTGTATTTCACCAATTATACACGGCAAACTGGGCTTCACAATATATGAACGTCAATTTGGCCTAAATTTTGGTCTACTTTTACACAACAGGCTTTTAACCACTTAAGCCCCCCTAGCTTAAACACCCTTAATGACCAGGCCACTTTTTACAATTCTGCACTACACTACTTTCACCGTTTATTGCTCAGCCATACAACTTACCACCCAAATGAATTTTACCTCCTTTTCTTCTCACTAATAGAGCTTTCATTTGGTTCTATTTCATTCTTGCTGACATTTTTACTTTTTTTGCTATTAATCAAAAATTACCGAAATTTTTGCAAAAAAATGACATTTTTCACTTTCTGTTTGAAAATTTGTCAAATAAAACTACATTTCTCTACAAATTTTTCTCAAAATTTATTGTTCTACATGTCTTTGATAAAAAAAATGCAATAAGTGTATATTTATTGGTTTGGGTAAAAGTTATAGCTTTTACAAACTATGGTGCAAAAAAGTGAATTTCCGCACTTTGACTTTCTGAGCACCTGTCCTGTTTCCTGACGTACTACAATGCCCAGACAGTAGAGACACCCCATAAATGACCCCATTTCGGAAAGTAGACACCCTAAGGTATTCACTGAGGGGCATAGTAAGTTCATGGAAGTTTTTATTTTTTGTCACAAGTTAGCGGGAATGTTTTTTTTTTTTTTTTATTTCATTTTCCGCAAACTTGTGACAAAAATAAAACTTCCATGAACTCACTATGCCCATCAGCGAATACCTTAGGTGTCTACTTTCCGAAATGGGGTCACTTGTGAGTATTTTTACTGCCCTGGCATTTTAGGGGCCCCTAAAGCGTGAGAATCCAAATGCGTAAAAATGCCCTGTGAAATCCTAAAGGTACTCATTGGAATTAGGGCCTTTGCACATCTTGGTTGCAAAAAGTGTCACACATGTGGTATCACCGTACTCAGGAGAAGTAGGGCAATGTGTTTTGAGTTGTATTTTTACATATACCCATGCTGGGTGAGAGAAATATCACTGTAAATTGACAACTTTGTATAAATGTTTTTAAAAAGTTGTCGTTTACAGCGGTATTTATCACACAAAGTATGGGTATATATAAAAATACACCCCAAAACTCATTGCCCTACTTCTCCTGAGTACGGCGATACCACATGTGTGGCACTTTTGCAGCCAAGATGCGCAAAGGGCCCTAAAACCAATGAGTACCTTTAGGATTTCACAGGGCAATTTACGCATTTGGATTCCAAACTCCTTCTCACGCTTTAGGGGCCCCTAAAATGCCGGGACAATAAAAATACCCCACAAGTGACCCCATTCTGGAAAGTAGACACCCTAAGGTATTCGCTGATGGGCATAGTGAATTCATGGAAGTTTTTATTTTTTGTTACAAGTTAGCGGAAATGTTTTTTTTTTTTTTTTCTTACAAAGTCTCATATTCCACTAACTTGTGACAAAAAATAAAATTTTACATGAACTCACTATGCCCCTCACAAAACACTTTGGGGTGTCTACTTTCTAAAATGGGGTCACTTGTGGGGTATTTTTACTGTCCTGGCATTTTAGGGGCCCCTAAAGCGTGAGAAGCGGTTTGGAATCCAAATGAGTAGAAATGTCCTGTGAAATCCTAAAGGTACTCATTGGATTTAGGGCCCCTTTGCGCATCTTGGCTGCAAAAAAGTGCCACACATGTGGTATCGCCGTACTCGGCAGAAGTAGGGCAATGTGTTTTGGGGTGTATTTTTACATTTACCCATGCTGGGTGAGAGAAATATCTCTGCAAATTACTTTTTCCATTTTTTTATACAAAGTTGTCAATTTACAGAGATATTTCTCTCACCCAGCATGGGTATATGTAAAAATACACCCCAAAACACATTGCCCTACTTCTCCTGAGTATGGCTATACCACATGTGTGGCACTTTTTTGCAGCCAAGATGCACAAAGGGGCCCCAATTCCAATGAGTACCTTTTAGGATGGCATTTTTACGCATTTTTCTTCTCACGCTTTAGGGCCCCTAAAATGCCAGGGCAGTATAAATACCCCAAATGTGACCCCATTTTAGAAATAAGACACCCCAAGGTATTCTGTGAGTGGCATGGCGAGTTCATAGAAGATTTTTTTTTTTGGCACAAGTTAGCGGAATTTGATTTTTTTTGTTTTTTCACACAAAGTCTCCCTTTCCGCTAACTTGTGACAAAAAATTCAATCTTTCATGGACTCAATATGCCCCTCAGCGAATACCTTGGGGTGTCTTCTTTCCAAAATGGGGTCACATGTGAGGTTTTTGTACTGCCCTGGCATTTGAGAGTCTCCGCAATCATTACCTGTATGGCCAGCATTAGGAGTTTCTGCTATTCTCCTTATATTGAGCATACGGGTAATGAGATTTTTTTTCCGTTCAGCTTCTGGGCTGGAAGAAAAATGAACGGCACAGATTTCCTCATTCGCATCGATCGATGTGGATGAAAAAATCTCTGCCAAAAATATGCAAAAAAATAGAGGGCCTGGCGATTGCCAGGACATAGGGGCTCCGCCCAAACATCCATACCCACTTCAGCTCCTATGTCCTGGCAAACGTGATTTCTCCATTCACATCGATCAAACGATCGGTGTGGAGGAAGACATCTTTGCCAGATTTTTGATACAAAGTGTTTGCCAAAGCATATGAACTCCAACACCTCTCCTCAGCTCATATGCCTGGGCAAACGTACCTGTCCTGCAGAGGAGAAATCTCGTCTTGCAGCGCCGCATACACCGACTTCACGTGTCTTCTGACAGCAGCGCAATGCTTCTCTCAGAATTCACATCAGTGCTGCGGCGTTTTCATCGGTTGGTCCGTTGATCTACCTGGAAAATAAAGGGTGGTTAGGGGAAAAAAAAAAAAAGAAGAAAAACAGGCAGCAGGCACATAACTTGAACGTTACAAACTTTATAAAACATGAATAAAACCTGAACATGAAAAAAAACGGAACTTTTAAAACCTGAACTAACTCAAGATTTTTCTTTTCTTGCTACCTGTTTAATTTATTTTTCTTTTTTAACCATTTCACTCTTTATTTTCCTAGCAGAAACCTCTCCTTTCCCATGGGACAATGTGTAAAGTGTAAATCACACAGAGATGGTGAGAAGTACACTATACACGTTATCCCAAGTGAAAGGAGAGGTTTCTACCGTTTCACACTTCTGCAGTAGCACAGCAGCACAGCAGCACCGTCCCCTATGTGTTAGGGTCTCTCAAAACCTAGTATCCTGAGAGACCCTTGAGCCTGATTGTAAAAACTACCTGTGTCCTGCAATCCCTAGGTCCCTAAGTGTACCTGAGTGTGGTACTTCCGGAAACACTCCCCTAGGCATAGGGCAGGGTGGTCAGGACAGTCAGGACAGAAATAACGGGTGTCACGCCTTATTCCACTCCTGCTACAGACACGACATCTTTTTCGGGGTAGCGGTTGGGTTGAGGTACCTGGCACAACGCTGGGGAAGTGCCGCTCGTGTAGATGGCTAACTACACTGGTGGATGGGGCCAGGGAACCTCCTGGATACAGGAGTTCCGAAACTATCTCTTCCTGAAATTTGAGGAAGGATCCTGTTCTCCCAGCCTTACTGTAGAGAACATAACTATTATAGGCAGCCAATTGAAATAAATATACAGACACCTTCTTATACCAGCGTCTGGTGCGTCGGGAAATCAAGATCTGGTCGTTGAAGTCCACCCCTCCCATGTGGAGGTTATAGTCGTGGACCGAGAGGGGCTTTTCAACGACACTGGTTGCCCGTTCAATTTGGACTGTCGTGTCTGCGTGAATGGAGGAGAGCATGTAAACATCACTCTTGTCTCTCCATTTCACCGCGAGCAGTTCTTCGTTACACAATGCAGCCCTCTGCCCCCTTGCAAGTCTGGTGGTAATGAGCCGTTGGGGGAAGCCCCGGCGACTAGGTCGCGCGGTGCCACAGCAGCCAATCTGTTCTAGGAACAAATGCTTGAAGAGGGCCACACTTGTGTAAAAGTTATCCACATAAAGATGGTACCCCTTGCCGAATAAGGGTGACACCAAGTCCCAGACTATCTTCCCACTGCTCCCCAGGTAGTCAGGGCAACCGACCGGCTCCAGGGTCTGATCTTTTCCCTCATAGATCCGAAATTTGTGCATATAGCCTGTGGCCCTTTCACAGAGCTTATACAATTTGACCCCATACCGGGCGCGCTTGCTTGGGATGTACTGCTTGAAGCCAAGGTGCCCGGTAAAATGTATTAGGGACTCGTCTACGCAGATGTTTTGTGCAGGGGTATACAAATCTGCAAATTTCAGGTTGAAATGGTCTATGAGGGGCCGAATTTTGAGGAGCCGGTCAAAAGCTGGGTGGCCTCTGGGACGGGAGGAGGTGTTGTCACTAAAGTGCAGGAAACGCAGGATGGTCTCAAAACGTGTCCTGGACATGGCAGCAGAGTACATGGGCATGTGATGAATTGGGTTCGTGGACCAATATGACCGCAATTCATGTTTTTTTGTAATGCCCATGTTGAGGAGAAGGCCCAGAAAAGTTCTAAATTCGGAAACTTGGACTGGTTTCCACCGGAAAGGCTGGGCATAGAAGCTTCCCGGGTTGTCGGCGATAAATTGAGTGGCATACCGATTTGTTTCTGCCACGACTAAGTCATAGAGCTCCGCAGTGAAGAACAGCTCAAAAAAAACCAGCGCCGATCCTATCTGAGCTGTCTCCACCCGAACTCCTGACTGGGCGGTGAAAGGGGGAACTACTGGTGCGGCTGAAGTTGGGGGCTGCCAATCAGGATTTGCCAGCACCTCAGGGACTCTAGGGGCTCTACGGGCCTGTCTGCGCGGTGGCTGCGACGGGAAACTACTGCACGTGCCACCGTACCAGCTTCTACTGCCCTTCTGGTGCTCGCCACTTCACCATGTTGTACGGCAGTGCTGGTACTAGGTCCAGGACGGGCTGCGCTGCTGGTGTATGCCTCACCACGTAATCCGGCAGAGCCAGCCCCACTCTGCTGCCCTTGAAGCGGATCCTTCGCAACCTGCGGTCTAGCAACACGGGGCCGGGTACGCCTGGTGGTATCAGGGACCTCAACCTCCTCGTCCGAACTTTGGGTCAGACTGCCACTGCTCTCTACAGGTTCGTATTCTGACCCGCTAGATTCGTCAGATGAGGGTTCCCATTCCTCATCCGACTGGGTCAGAATCCTGTAGGCCTCTTCAGAGGAATACCCCTTGTTTGACATTTGGGCGTCTAAATTTAGGGGGTATTCCCTGAGACTACACAAGAAAAAAAGCAAGCCTGTCTTACAAATGGGAGTGTAGCGAAGTACAGAAGCTGCTGCGATTGATAAAAAATATCAAAACTGATTTTTTATCGCCGCAGCGCTTATGAAGTGATTGTGCAGTGATACAAAAAAAATTTTTTGTCACTGCGGCGGGGCGGGCGTGGGTGAACGCAGGTGTGGGCGACCGATCAGGTCTGATCGGGCAAACACTGCGTTTGGGGTGGAGGGCGAACTAAAGTGACACTAGTACTATTATATATCTGACCGTGATCAGTTCTGATCACTTACAGATACTATAAAAGTACAAACGCTGATTAGCGCTACGCTAATCAGCGAATCAGTGACTGCGGTGCGGTGGGCTTGGCGCTAACGCTAACTACCTACCAAAGGGGCCTAAACTAAGCTAAACCTAACAGTCAATCCTAGTGTGTAAATCCTAGTGTCAATCCTATATTTGTAAATACACCTTATATCGCCTATTTCCATAGGCGATTTTGAAAATCACCAGCCTGCCAGAGCTGATCATTGGCTGGCAGGCTGGTGACTTACTTCTTCTGAGCCCGGCGGTGCGTTCCATTTGCGTTCCACCGGGCTCAAACGCGCGTCAAGGAGGAACAAACCGACCGCCCGCAGGACGCAATCCTGTGTGAGGCGGTCGGCAACTGGTTAAACAGATAAATCCAACGCTGGACAGCGAATATATTTTTATTTCACCACTAATACATGGCTAACGGGTCGTCAGAATATATCACTGCACCGCAGAACGGCAATTAGACCCACATTTTTTTCTACTCTTACACAACAGGCTTTTCAACAGATATATGCAACGTTGGACGGCAAATCTACTTTTATTTATTCACTAATGCACGGCAAACTGGGCTTCAAAATATATCACTGCACTGCAGAACATCAAATAGGCCCGAGTTTATTTTCATTCTTACACAAATGGCTTTTCAAAAGATAAATGCAACGCTGGACGGTGAATATCTTTTTATTCCACCACTAATACACGGCAAACGGGGCGTCAGAATATATCACTGCACCGCAGAACTGCAATTAGGCCCACATTTTTTTCTACTTTTACACAACAGAATTTTCAACAGATATATGCAATGCTGGACAGTAAATATATTTTTATTTAGTCACTAATACACAGCAAACTGGGCTTCAAAATATATCACTGCACCGCAGAACGTCAATCAGGCCTAAATTTTGTTCTACTTTTACAGAACAGAATTTACAACAGAAATATGCAACGCTGTACGGCGAATATATTTTTATTTCGCCACTAATACACCGCAAACGGGGCTTCAGAATATATCACTGCACTGCAGAACGTCAATTAGGCCCAATTATTTTTTCGACTTTTACACAAAAGGCTTTTTAACAGATAAATGAAACATTGGACGGCGAATATATTTTTATTTCACCACTAATACACGGCAAACAGTGCTTCAGAATATATAACTGCACTGCAGAACCTCAATTAGTCCCAATGTTTTTTCTAATTTAACAAAAAAGGCTTTTTAACACAAAAATGGAACACTGGACCGCAAAAATATTTTTATTTCACCACTTATACACTGCAAACTGGGCTTCACAATATATCACTGCACCGCAGAACGTCAATTGGGACCAATTTGTTTTCTACTTTTACACAAAAGGATTTTTAACAGATAAATGCAACATGGGACGGCAAATATATTTTTATTTAGTCACTAATACACAGCAAAATGGGGTTCACAATATATCACTGCACCACAGAACATCAATTAGGCCACATTTTTTTCTACTTTTACAGAACAGGCTTTTCAACAGATATTTGCAACGCTGGAAGGCAAATACATTTTTATTTAATCACTAATAAACGGCAAACTGGGCTTCACAATATATCACTGCTCCGCAGAACATCAATTGGGCCCAAATTTATTTCCACTTTTACAGAAAAGGCTTTTCAACAAATAAATGCAACATGGGACTAATACATGGCTTACAGGACTTCAGAATATATCACTGCATCGCAGTACGTCAATTAGGCCCAAATTGTGTTCTACTTTTACACAACAGGCTTTTCAACAGAGAAGTACAACGCTGGACGGCGGATATATTTTTATTTCACAACTAATACACAGGAAAAAAGCTTCAAAATAAATCACTGCACCGCAGAACGGCAATTAGGACCAAATTTTTTTCAACTTTTACACAAAAGGTTTTTCAACAGATAAGTGCAAGGCAGAATGGAGAATATATTTTTATTTCACCACCTATACACGGCAAACTGGGCTTCACAATATATCACTGCACCACAGAACGTCAATTGGGACCAATTTCTTTTCCACTTTTACACAAAAGGATTTTTAACAGATAAATGCAACATGGGACAGCAAATATATATTTATTTACTTACTAATACACAGCAAAATGGGGTTCACAATAAATCACTGCACTGCAGAACATCAATTAGGCCACATATTTTTCTACTTTTACAGAAAAGGCTTTTCAACAGATATTTGCAACGCTGGACGGCAAATGTATTTTTATTTAATAACTAATAAATGGCAAACAAGGCTTCAAAATATATCACTGCACTGCAGAACATCAATTAGGCCCGAATTTTATTTTCACTTTTACAGAAAAAGCATTTTAACAGATAAATGCAACACTGGACGGCGAATATACTTTTATTTCACCACTAATACACAGCAAACTGGGCTTCAGAATTTATCACTGCACTGCAGAACGGCAAGTAGGCCCAAATCTTTTTCTACTTTTACAGAACAGGCTTTTCAACAGATATATGCAATGCTGGACGGCAACTATATTTTTATTTAGCCACTAATACACAGCAAACTGTGCTTCAAAATATATTACTGCACTGCAGAAAGTAAATTAGGCCCAAATTTTGTTCTACAGAAAAGTACAACGCTGGATGGTAAATATATTTTTATTTCATCACTAATACATGGCAAACAAGGCTCTAGAATATATCACTGCACCGCAGAACGTCAATTAGGCCTAAATTTTGTTCTACTTTTACACAACAGGATTTTCAACAGATATAGGCAACGCTGGACGGCGAAGATATTTTTATTTCGCCACTAATACAGCGCAAACAGTGCTTCAGAATATATCACTGCACTGCAGAACGTCAATTAGGCCCACAAAAGGCTTTTCAACAGATAAGTGCAAGGCTGAATGGGGAATATATTTTTATTTTACCACTAATACATGGCAAACTGTTCTTCAGTATATATCACTGCACCGCAGAACGGCTATTAGGCCCACAATTTTTTTCTACTTGTACACAAAAAGCTTTTTAACAGATATATGCGAAATTGGACAGCGAATATCTTTTTATTTTACCACTAATACATGGCTTACTGGGCTTCAGAATATATCACTGCTTCGCAGTAGGTCAATTAGGCCCAAATTGTGTTCTACTTTTACATAACAGGCTTTTCAACAGAGAAGTACAACGCTGGACGGCGGATATATTTTTATTTCACCCCTAATACACAGCAAACTGGGCTTCAGAATATATCACTGCACCACAGAACGTCAATTAGTGCCAAATTTTGTTCTACTTTTACACAAAAGGATTTTTAACAGATAAATGCAACATGGGACGGCAAATATATTTTTATTTAGTCACTAATACACAGCAAACTGGTCTTCGCAATATATCATTGCACCACAGAACATTAATTAGGCCTCATTTTTTTATACTTTTACAGAACAGGCTTTTCAACAGATATATGCAATGCTGGACGGCAAATATATTTTTATTTAGTCACTAATATACGGCAAACTGGATTTCAGAATATATCACTGCACTGCAGAACGTCAATTAGGCCCAATTTTTTTTCTACTTTTACACAAAAGGCTTTTTAACAGATAAATGCAACATGGGACGGCGAATATATTTTTATTTCACCACTAATACATGGCTTACCGGGCTTCAGAATATATCACTGCTTCACAGTACGTCAATTAGGCCCAAATTTTGTTCTACTTTTACACAACAGGCGTTTCAACAGAAGTACAACGCTGGACGGCGTAGTTATTTTTATTTAGCCAGTAATGCACGGCAAACAGGGCTTCAAAATATATCAATGCTTGCAGAACATCAATTAGGCCCAAATTTGTTTCCACTTTTACACAAAAGGCTTTTCAACAGATAAATGCAAACTGGACGACGAATATATTTTTATTTCACCACTAATACACGGCAAGCGGGGCATCAGAATATGTCACTGCACCGCAGAACGGCAAGTAGGCCCAAATTTTTTTCAACTTTTACACAAAAGGGTTTTCATCAAATAGGTGCAAGGCTGAATAGAGAATATATTTTTATTTCACAACTAATACATGGCAAACTGGGCTTTAGAATATATCACTGCACCGCAGAACCGCAATTAGGCCCAAATCTTTTTCTACTTTTACAGAACAGGCTTTTCAACAGATATATGCAATGCTGGACAGTAAATATATTTTTATTTAGTCACTAATACACAGCAAACTGGGCTTCAAAATATATCACTGCACCGCAGAACGTCAATCAGGCCTAAATTTTGTTCTACTTTTACAGAACAGAATTTACAACAGAAATATGCAATGCTGTACGGCGAATATATTTTTATTTCGCCACTAATACACCGCAAACGGGGCTTCAGAATATATCACTGCACTGCAGAACGTCAATTAGGCCCAATTATTTTTTCGACTTTTACACAAAAGGCTTTTTAACAGATAAATGAAACATTGGACGGTGAATATATTTTTATTTCACCACTAATACACGGCAAACAGTGCTTCAGAATATATAACTGCACTGCAGAACCTCAATTAGTCCCAATGTTTTTTCTAATTTAACAAAAAAGGCTTTTTAACACAAAAATGGAACACTAGACCGCAAAAATATTTTTATTTCACCACTTATACACTGCAAACTGGGCTTCACAATATATCACTGCACCGCAGAACGTCAATTGGGACCAATTTTTTTTCTACTTTTACACAAAAGGATTTTTAACAGATAAATGCAACATGGGACGGCAAATATATTTTTATTTAGTCACTAATACACAGCAAAATGGGGTTCACAATATATCACTGCACCACAGAACATCAATTAGGCCACATTTTTTTCTACTTTTACAGAACAGGCTTTTCAACAGATATTTGCAACGCTGGAAGGCAAAGACATTTTTATTTAATCACTAATAAACGGCAAACTGGGCTTCACAATATATCACTGCTCCGCAGAACATCAATTGGGCCCAAATTTATTTCCACTTTTACAGAAAAGGCTTTTCAACAAATAAATGCAACATGGGACTAATACATGGCTTACAGGACTTCAGAATATATCACTGCATCGCAGTACGTCAATTAGGCCCAAATTGTGTTCTACTTTTACACAACAGGCTTTTCAACAGAGAAGTACAACGCTGGACGGCGGATATATTTTTATTTCACAGCTAATACACAGGAAAAAAGCTTCAAAATATATCACTGCACCGCAGAACGGCAATTAGGACCAAATTTTTTTCAACTTTTACACAAAAGGTTTTTCAACAGATAAGTGCAAGGCAGAATGGAGAATATATTTTTATTTCACCACCTATACACGGCAAACTGGGCTTCACAATATATCACTGCACCACAGAACGTCAATTGGGACCAATTTCTTTTCCACTTTTACACAAAAGGATTTTTAACAGATAAATGCAACATGGGACAGCAAATATATATTTATTTACTTACTAATACACAGCAAAATGGGGTTCACAATAAATCACTGCACTGCAGAACATCAATTAGGCCACATATTTTTCTACTTTTACAGAAAAGGCTTTTCAACAGATATTTGCAACGCTGGACGGCAAATGTATTTTTATTTAATAACTAATAAATGGCAAACAAGGCTTCAAAATATATCACTGCACTGCAGAACATCAATTAGGCCCGAATTTTATTTTCACTTTTACAGAAAAAGCATTTCAACAGATAAATGCAACACTGGACGGCGAATATACTTTTATTTCACCACTAATACACAGCAAACTGGACTTCAGAATTTATCACTGCACTGCAGAACGGCAAGTAGGCCCAAATCTTTTTCTACTTTTACAGAACAGGCTTTTCAACAGATATATGCAATGCTGGACGGCAACTATATTTTTATGTAGCCACTAATACACAGCAAACTGTGCTTCAAAATATATTACTGCACCGCAGAAAGTAAATTAGGCCCAAATTTTGTTCTACAGAAAAGTACAACGCTGGATGGTAAATATATTTTTATTTCATCACTAATACATGGCAAACAAGGCTCTAGAATATATCACTGCACCGCAGAACGTCAATTAGGCCTAAATTTTGTTCTACTTTTACACAACAGGATTTTCAACAGATATAGGCAACGCTGGACGGCGAAGATATTTTTATTTCGCCACTAATACAGCGCAAACAGTGCTTCAGAATATATCACTGCACTGCAGAACGTCAATTAGGCCCACAAAAGGCTTTTCAACAGATAAGTGCAAGGCTGAATGGGGAATATATTTTTATTTTACCACTAATACATGGCAAACTGTTCTTCAGTATATATCACTGCACCGCAGAACGGCTATTAGGCCCACAATTTTTTTCTACTTGTACACAAAAGGCTTTTTAACAGATATATGCGAAATTGGACAGCGAATATCTTTTTATTTTACCACTAATACATGGCTTACTGGGCTTCAGAATATATCACTGCTTCGCAGTAGGTCAATTAGGCCCAAATTGTGTTCTACTTTTACATAACAGGCTTTTCAACAGAGAAGTACAACGCTGGACGGCGGATATATTTTTATTTCACCCCTAATACACAGCAAACTGGGCTTCAGAATATATCACTGCACCACAGAACGTCAATTAGTGCCAAATTTTGTTCTACTTTTACACAACAGGCTTTTCAAAAGAGAACTACAACGCTGGACAGCGAATATATTTTTATTTCGCCACTAATAAACGGCAAACAAGACCTCAAAATATATCACTGCACCGCAGTTCGGCAATTAGGCCCAAATTTTTGTCAACTTTTACACAAAACAAATAAATGCAAGGCTGAATGGAGAATATATTTTTATTTCACCACTAATACATGGCAAATTGGGCTTTAGAATATATCACTTCACTGCAGAATGGCAATTAGGCCCATATTTTTTTCTACTTCTACACAACAGGCTTTTCAACAGAAATATGCAACGCAGGACAGCGAATATATTTTTATTTTGTCACTATAACATGGCAAACATGGCTTCACAATATATCACTGCACCGCAGAACTTTAATTAGGCCAAACATTTTTTCAACTTTTACACAAAAGGCTTTTCAACAGATAAGTGCAAGGCTGAATGGAGAATATACTGTATTTTTATTTCACCACTAATACATGGCAAACTGAGCATTAGAATATATCACTGCACCGCAGAACGGCAATTAGGCCCACTTTTTTTCTACTTTTACACAACAGGCTTTTCAACAGATAAATGCAATGCTGGACGGCGAATATTTTTTTATTTCACCACTAATACACGGCAAACGGGGCATCAGAATATATCACTGCATCGCAGAACGGCAATTAGACCCACATTTTTTTCTACTTTTACACAACAGGCTTTTCAATAGATATATGCAATGATGGACGGCAAATATACTTTTATTTAGTCACTAATACACGGCAAACTGGGCTTCACAATATATCACTGCACCGCAGAACGTCAAATAGGCCCTGTCTTTTTTCTACTTTTACACAAAAGGCTTTTTAACAGTTAAATGCAATGATCGACGGCGAATATATTTTTATTTTTCCACTAATAAACGGCAAAAAAGGCTTCAAAATATATCACTGCACCGAAGAACGTCAAATAGACACAAAAGGCTTTTTAACAGAAAAATGGAACACTGGACCACAAAAATATTTTTATTTCACCACTTATACACTGCAAACTGGGCTTCACAATATATCACTGCACCGCAGAACGTCAATTCGTCCCAATTTTTTTTCTACTTTTACACAAAAGGATTTTTAACAGATAAATGCAACATGGGACGGCAAATATATTTTTATTTAGTCACTAATACACAGCAAACTGGGCTTCGCAATATATCATTGCACCACAGAACATTAATTAGGCCTCATTTTTTTATACTTTTACAGAACAGGCTTTTCAACAGATATATGCAATGCTGGACGGCAAATATATTTTTATTTAGTCACTAATATACGGCAAACTGGATTTCAGAATATATCACTGCACTGCAGAACGTCAATTAGGCCCAATTTTTTTTCTACTTTTACACAAAAGGCTTTTTAACAGATAAATGCAACATGGGACGGCGAATATATTTTTATTTCACCACTAATACATGGCTTACCGGGCTTCAGAATATATCACTGCTTCACAGTACGTCAATTAGGCCCAAATTTTGTTCTACTTTTACACAACAGGCGTTTCAACAGAAGTACAACGCTGGACGGCGTAGTTATTTTTATTTAGCCAGTAATGCACGGCAAACAGGGCTTCAAAATATATCAATGCTTGCAGAACATCAATTAGGCCCAAATTTGTTTCCACTTTTACACAAAAGGCTTTTCAACAGATAAATGCAAACTGGACGGCGAATATATTTTTATTTCACCACTAATACACGGCAAGCGGGGCATCAGAATATGTCACTGCACCGCAGAACGGCAAGTAGGCCCAAATTTTTTTCAACTTTTACACAAAAGGGTTTTTATCAAATAGGTGCAAGGCTGAATAGAGAATATATTTTTATTTCACAACTAATACATGGCAAACTGGGCTTTAGAATATATCACTGCACCGCAGAACCGCAATTAGGCCACATTTTCTTCTATATTTACACCACAGGCTTTTCAACCGATATATGCAACGCTGGACGGAAAATATATTTTTATTTAGTCATTAATACACGGCAAACTGGGCTTCACAATATATCACTGCACCGTAGAACGTCAATTACTCCTAAATTTTGTTCTATTTTTACTTAACAGGATTTACAACAGATACATGCAACGATGGACAGTGAATATATATTTTTATTTCGCCATTAATACACCGCAAACAGTGCTTCAGAATATATCACTGCACCGCAGAACGTCAATTAGGCCTAAATTCTGGTCTACTTTTACACAACAGGCTTTTTAACATATAAATGCAACACTGGACAGCGAATATATTTTTATTTCACCACTAATACACGGCAAACAGGGCTTTAAAATATATCACTGCACCGCAGAACGTCAATTAGGCCTAAATTTTGTTCTACTTTTACACAACAGGATTTACAACAGATATATGCACCGCTGGACGGCGATTATATTTTTATTTTGCCACTAATATACCGCAAACAGTGCTTCAGAATATATCACTGCACTGCAGAATGTCAATTAGGCCCAATTTTTTTTCTACTTTTACACAAAAGGCTTTTTAACAAATAAATGCAACATGGGACGACGAATATATATTTTTATTTCACCATTAATGGCTTACCGGGCTTCAGAATTTATCACTGCTTCGCAGTACGTCAATTAGGTCCAAATTTTGTTCTACTTTTACACAACAGGCTTTTCAAAAGAGAAGGAAAATGCTGGACGGCGGACTTTTTTTTATTTCGCCACTAATGTACGGCAAACAGGGCTTCAAAATATATCACTGCACCGCAGAACATCAATTAGGCCCAAACTTGTTTCCACTTTTACACAAAAGGCTTTTTAACAGATAAATGCAACGCTGGACGGTGAATATCTTTTTATTCCACCACAAATACACGGCAAACGGGGCGTCAGAATATATCACTGCACCGCAGAATGGCAATTAGGCCCAAATTTTTTTCTACATTTACACAAAAGGCTTTTCAACAGATAAGTGCAAGGCAGTATGGAGAATATATTTTTATTTCACCACTTATACATGGCAAACTGGGATTTAGAATATATCACTGCACCGCGTAACCGCAATTAGGCCCACATTTTTTCTACTTTTACACAACAGAATTTTCAACAGATATATGCAATGCTGGACAGTAAAAATATTTTTATTTAGTCACTAATACACAGCAAACTGGGCTTCAAAATATATTACTGCACTGCAGAACGTCAATTTGGCCCAAATTTTGTTTTACTTTTACACAACACGGTTTTCAACATAGAAGTACCGAAAAGTACAAAAATATTTTTACTTTGCCACTAATACACTGCAAACAGGGCTTCAGAATATATTTCTTCTCTGCAGGACATCAATTAGGCCCAAATTTATTTCGACTTTTACAGAAAAGGCTTTTCAACAGATAAATGCAACACTGGACGGCGAATATATATTTATTTCACCACTAATACGCAATAAACTGGACTTCAGAATATATCACTGCACCGCGTAACCGCAATTAGGCCCACATTTTTTCTACTTTTACACAACAGAATTTTCAACAGATATATGCAATGCTGGACAGTAAAAATATTTTTATTTAGTCACTAATACACAGCAAACTGGGCTTCAAAATATATTACTGCACTGCAGAACGTCAATTTGGCCCAAATTTTGTTTTACTTTTACACAACACGGTTTTCAACATAGAAGTACCGAAAAGTACAAAAATATTTTTATTTTGCCACTAATATACCGCAAACAGTGCTTCAGAATATATCACTGCACTGCAGAATGTCAATTAGGCCCAATTTTTTTTCTACTTTTACACAAAAGGCTTTTTAACAAATAAATGCAACATGGGACGACGAATATATATTTTTATTTCACCATTAATGGCTTACCGGGCTTCAGAATTTATCACTGCTTCGCAGTACGTCAATTAGGTCCAAATTTTGTTCTACTTTTACACAACAGGCTTTTCAAAAGAGAAGGAAAATGCTGGACGGCGGACTTTTTTTTATTTCGCCACTAATGTACGGCAAACAGGGCTTCAAAATATATCACTGCACCGCAGAACATCAATTAGGCCCAAACTTGTTTCCACTTTTACACAAAAGGCTTTTTAACAGATAAATGCAACGCTGGACGGTGAATATCTTTTTATTCCACCACAAATACACGGCAAACGGGCGTCAGAATATATCACTGCACCGCAGAATGGCAATTAGGCCCAAATTTTTTCTACATTTACACAAAAGGCTTTTCAACAGATAAGTGCAAGGCAGTATGGAGAATATATTTTTATTTCACCACTTATACATGGCAAACTGGGATTTAGAATATATCACTGCACCGCGTAACCGCAATTAGGCCCACATTTTTTCTACTTTTACACAACAGAATTTTCAACAGATATATGCAATGCTGGACAGTAAAAATATTTTTATTTAGTCACTAATACACAGCAAACTGGGCTTCAAAATATATTACTGCACTGCAGAACGTCAATTTGGCCCAAATTTTGTTTTACTTTTACACAACACGGTTTTCAACATAGAAGTACCGAAAAGTACAAAAATATTTTTACTTTGCCACTAATACACTGCAAACAGGGCTTCAGAATATATTTCTTCTCTGCAGGACATCAATTAGGCCCAAATTTATTTCGACTTTTACAGAAAAGGCTTTTCAACAGATAAATGCAACACTGGACGGCGAATATATATTTATTTCACCACTAATACGCAATAAACTGGACTTCAGAATATATTACTGCGCCGCAGAACGGCAATTATGCCCAAATCTTTTTCTATTTTTACAGAACAGGATTTTCAACAGATATATGCAATGCTGGACGGCAACTATATTTTTATTTAGCCACTAACACACAGCAAACTGGGCTTCAAAAGATATTACTGCACTGCTGAAGGTCAGTTAGGCTCAAATTTTGTTCTACTTTTATATAACAAGCTTTTAAACAGAGAAGTACAACACTGGCTGGCAAATATATTTTTATTTCGTCATTAATACATGTCAAACAGGACTTTAGAATATATCACTGCACCGCAGAACGTCAATTAGGCCTAAATTTTGGTCTACTTTTACACAACAGGCTTTTTACAGATAAATGCAACGCTGGACAACGAATATATTTTTATTTCACCACTAATACATGGCTAATGGGTCGTCAGAATATATCACTGCAACCCTGAACGGCAATTATGCCCACATTTTTTTCTACTTTTACACAACAGGCTTTTCAACAGATATATTCAACGCTGGACGGCAAATATATTTTTACTTAGTCACTAATACACAGCAAACTGGCCTTCACAATTAGAGATGGCCTGAACTATCCGCCGGCGAACAGTTTCCGGTGAATATAGCTTGTTCGCGTTCGCCGCGGCGGGCGAACACATGCGGTGTGCGGTCCGCCCCCTATACATCATCATTGAGCAAACTTTGACCCTGTACCTCACAGTCAGCAGACACATTCCAGCCAATCAGCAGCATACCCTCCCTCCCAGACCCTCCCATCTCCTGAACAGCATCCATTTTAGATTCATTCGGAATTTGCAGTCTTAGTGAGAGGAGGGACAGTGTAGCTGCTGCTGATTTAATTGGGAAATCAATAGCTAGGCTAGTGTATTCAGTGTCCACTCAAGTCCTGAAAGACTCATCTGATCTCTGCTGTAAGGACAGCGTCCTGACAGAACCCCAAAAAGCCCTTTTTAGGGCTGCAACATTAGTCTGCTTTTTTTTCCTTTTCTCCATATATTTATTGCAGTTGCCTGGCCTACCCGTGTGTGAGGAGCTGCAGGCCCACAGACTGTAGTGTGTCCACTGCCAGTGCCCACCCCTGTCATCCGGTGTGGCACAGGACTTTGCATAAAAAAAAAGGCATTTAATTTTTACACTTTAGTGTAATTTCAGTTGCTTGCCTGCTGCTAGTGTGTGTCAGGCCGACTTCCACTGACTGTAGTGTGCCCACTGCGAGTTCCCACCCCTGTCATCCTGAGTGGCACAGGACTTTGCATCAAAAAAAGGCATTTCATTTTTACACTTTAGTGTAATTTCAGTTGCTTGCCTGCTAGTGTGTGTCAGGCCGACTTCCACTGACTGTAGTGTACCCACTGCCAGTGCCCACCCCTGTCATCCCGTGTGGCACAGGACTTTGCATCAAAAAAAGGCATTTCATTTTTACACTTTAGTGTAATTTCAGTTGCTTGCCTGCTGCCAGTCTGTTTCAGGCCCACTTCCACAGACTGTAGTGTGCCCACTGCCAGTGCCAACCACTGATACCGGGTGGCACAGTAGCTTGCCGATAAATAAAGCATTACATTTTTACACTAGAGTGAAATTTCAGTTGCTTGCCTGCTGCCAGTGTGTGTCAAGCCCACTTCCACAGACTGTAGTGTGCCCACTGCCAGTGCCAACCACTGATACCGGGTGGAACTGCAGCTTGCCGATAAATAAGGCATTTAATTTTTAGACAGTAGTCTAAATTCAGTTGCTTGCCTGCTGCCAGTGTGTGTCAGGCCCACTTCCACAGACTGTAGTGTGCCCACTGCCAGTGCCGACCACTGATACCGGCTGGCACAGTAGCTTGCCGATAAATAAGGCATTTCATTTTTAGACAGAAGTCTAATTTCAGTTGCTTGCCTGCTGCCAGTGTGTGTCAGGCCCACTTCCACAGACTGTAGTGTGCCCACTGCCAGTGCCCACCACTCATACTGGGTGGCACAGTACCTAGCACGCGTAGTACCACTTATCTAAAAAAAAAAATGACAGGCAGAGGCAGGCCACCCCGCGGGGGCCGTTGTGGTCGTGGTGCTGTGATTTCCACTGTCCCTGGAATAATGCCTAGTGTTCAGAGGCCACTTACCCTGAACCCGAAAATGTCTCAGTCAGGCAGGATTACACACATGGACGTACAGTGTGATGATGATGATGTTGTACCTGCTGCTGCTTCCTTTGCTGAGGTGTCAAATACAAGTGAAGCGGTTGATGATGACGATGTGTCCACGGATGCCACGTGGGTGCCTGCTCGAAGAGAAGAAGAGGGGGAAAGTTCAGAAGGGGAGACAGAGAGAAGGAGGAGACGAGTTGGAAGCAGGGGGAGGTCTTCTCAAGGAGATAGTGGCACAGTCAGACAGCATGTATCGGCACCTGGGGTCAGCCAGACAGCACGCCAGTCAACGCATGCTGTTGCCACCACCAGAATGCCGTCATTGCAAAGCTCAGCAGTGTGGCATTTTTTTTGTGTGTCTGCCTATGATAACAGCAATGCCATTTGCAACCTGTGCCAAAAGAAACTGAGTCGTGGGAAGTCCAACACCCACCTCGGTTCCACTGCTTTGCGAAGGCACATGGTCTCACGTCACAAACGCCTTGTTGGGATCAACACATGAGTACAAGCAGCACACAAACTCAAAGCCACCATGCTCCTCCTGGTCCAGCATCTTCAGCCACTGCTGTCCTCCCTGCCCCCTCTCAACCAACCGCCACTCTGCCTCTCACTTTCAGCAGTTCCTGCTCATCTGCCCACAGTCAGGTGTCTGTCAAGGACATATTTGAGCGTAAGAAGCCAATGTCACAGAATCACCCCCTTGCCCGGCGACTGACAGCTGGCTTGACGGAACTCTTAGCCCGCCAGATTTTACCATATCAGCTGGTGGAGTCTGAGACCTTCAAAAAATTTGTCGCTATTGGGACCACAGTGGAAGGTACCCGGACAAATTTTTTTTTCAAAAAAGGCAATCCCAAACCTTTACAATGTCATTGAAAAGGAAGTCATGGCATCTCTGGCATACAGTGTTGGGGCAAGGGTCCATCTGACCACTGATACCTGGACTGCAAAGCACGGTCAGGGCAGGTATATCACGTACACTGCACATTCGGTCAACCTGCTTACGGCTGACAAGCATGGAATGCGTGGCTCCGCAGCGGAGTTGGTGACACCGCCACGACTTGCAGGCAGACCTACTGCCACCTCCTCTACTCCTACTCCATCCTCTTCGATATCCTCCTTGGCTGAGTCCTCTTCTGCTGCGGCGTCTGGCTGCACATCAACTGAATCCCCCCAGCTCCCCAGGGGCTATTCCACATCCCGGATACGACAGTGTCACGCTGTCTTGGGGTTGACTTGCCTGAAAGCAGAGAGCCACACAGGACCAGCACTCCTGTCCGCCCTGAACGCACCGGTGGATCAGTGGCTGACCCCGCACCAACTGGAGATCGGCAAAGTGGTGTGTGACAATGGAACAAATTTGTTGGCGGCATTGAATTTGGGCAAGTTGTCACATGTGCCGTGCATGGCACATGTGTTAAATCTCATCGTACAATGCTTTGTGTCTAAGTACCCAGGCTTTCAAGACGTCCTCAAGCAGGCCTGGAAGGTGTGTGGCCATTTCAAGCGTTCCTACACGGCCATGGCACACTTTTCCGATATTCAGCTGCGAAACAACATGCCAGTGAGGTGCTTGATTTGCGACAGCCCGACACGTTGGAATTCAACACTCCTAATGTTCGACTACCTGCTCCAACAAGAAAAAGCCATCAACGAGTATTTGTATGACCGAGGTGCTAGGACAGCCTCTGCGGATCTGGGAATTTTTTGCCACGTTACTGGACGCTCATGCGCAATGCCTGTAGGCTCATGCGTCCTTTTGAGGAGGTGACAAACCTAGTCAGTCGCACCGAAGGCACCATCAGCGACCTCATCCCATTTGTTTTCTTCCTGGAGCGTGGCCTGCGAAGAGTGCTGGATCAGGCTGTAGATGAGCGTGAAGAGGAAGAGTTGTGGTCACCATCACCACCAGAAACAGCCTTGTCATCATCGCTTGCCGGACCTGCGGCAACGCTGGAAGAGGAGTATGAGGAAGACGAGTCAGAGGAGGAATGTGGCGGCTTTGAGGTGGAGGAAGACCAACCACAGCAGGCACCCCAGGGTGCTCATTGTTGTCACCTATCTGGGACCCATGGTGTTGTACGTGGCTGGGGGAAGAACAGACCGTTAATGACATCAGTGAGGACGAGAAACAGGAAATGAGTAGCTCTGCATCCAACCTTGTGCAAATGGGGTATTTCATGCTGTCATGTCTTTTGAGGGACCCTCGTATAGAAAGGATGAAGGAGAACAACCTGTACTGGGTGGCCATGCTACTAGACCCCCGGTATAAGCAGAAAGTGGCAGAAATGTTACCAAATTACCAAAAGTCGGAAAGGATGCAGCAGTTCAAAACCAAACTAAAAAATATGCTTTACACAGCTTATAAGGGGGATGTCACCGCACAATGGGAATCTAACAGGGGAGGAGGTGAGTGTAATCCTCCTCCTACCACGGCGGCATGGACTGGACGATTTACAGATGTGTTGTTGATGGAGGACATGCGGAGCTTTTTCAGTCCTACACATGGCCACAGCCCTTCGGGATCCAGCCTTAGAGAACGACTCGACCGACGGGTAGCAGACTACCTCGCCTTAACAGCAGATATCGACACTCTGAGGAGCGATGAACCCCTTCACTACTGGGTGTGCAGGCTTGACCTGTGGCCTGAGCTATCACTTCTGGCCTGCCCTGCTTCAAGTGTCCTGTCAGAAAGGACCTTCAGTGCAGCAGCAGGCATTGTCACTGACAAGAGAAGTCGCCTCGGTCAAAAAAGTGTTGATTACCTCAACTTCATAAAGATGAATGAGGCATGGATCCTGAAGGGACTGACAGTGGGGGATACATTTGACTAACAAAAGGCCTGATTACATGCCTTGGCCTCAAAATGGCCCCCACGCTGCTGTATTTAATGTCTGCATACTGGATGACTTTCGTGAATTCTCCACCACCAACTAGGTTTCAAGCCGCAATGTTTTAGTCACTTTTCTGCCTGGAAAACATAAATTTTTCCGGCCGCTGCTACAATAGCGGCTGCAACAATGCCATTATTTTTCAGGCATGTGTACATGCCTAATTTTTCTGTCCTATGGTGCAGCACTGTGGCTGTAAAAAAAAAAAAGGCACATACAAGTGTCAATTCCCCTTCGTGATCGTTACCTTGTTGTGTTGAAGGGGCTTGCGTATCACAATGAAGCAATCATCACCTCTATGAGTGTGTTGGCAATGTTGCCACACCCCAGATGATCGGACTGCTGGATAAAATTTCATAGAAAAAACATTAATTTACCTTTTTTTGTATGGGTTTTTAATACATAAAATAAAAAATCATAATAAAGTCTCTTAATAGTTTATTAGAAATAATGCAGACAATTAAAAAAATCCCCATCAATTCCAATAAAAAGTACAGAGCTCAGAACTAAATTATTTCATGATGTCGTAATGGTACGTTAATTCAACAATGTTTAATCAATTCGACACACGTCCCCGGATAGGGTACGTAACAGGGATTAAACTGATAGGAATAGTACTAGTTCAGACACCACTCATGTAGGGTGTCACAGCACATTGCTCTGTGCACGCGCAGTGCCCCAATTTGGGAGTAAGAGGACCGACCAAGCTGCTTTTTCCATCTCCCGGTTCCTAAAATCAATTCAGTTTGGTCTGTCACTGTGAAGGCAGTCGAAGGTACCCTGCCTAAATTTTTTTTCGCAAAAGGCAATCCCTGATATGGGATGTAACAGGGATTAAACTGATGGGAACAGTACTACAGAAAATACCACTCATATGGGGTGTGACAGTAATTTGCACGGCGCAGATGCAGTGACCATGGATTAAAACAAAAGGGAGGGAGCCAGCGTATTTTTAACCATCTCCCCGTTAGAAATATCAATTCAATAAATGGACCCCAGATTGGGGACATTAGAGGGATTAAACTGATGAAAATAGTACTACAGAAAATACCACTCATATGGGGTGTGACAGTAAATTGCACGGCGCAGACGCAGTGACCGTGGATTAAAACAGAGTGGAGGGAGCCAGCGTTTTTTTAACCATCTCCCCGTTCGAAAAATCAATTCAATAAATGGACCCCAGATTGTGGACATTAGAGGGATTAAACTGATGAGAATAGTACTACAGAAAATACCACTCATATGGGGTGTGACAGTAAATTGCACGGCGCAGACGCAGTGACCGTGGATTAAAACAGAGTGGAGGGAGCCAGCGTTTTTTTAACCATCTCCCCGTTCGAAAAATCAATTCAATAAATGGACCCCAGATTGGGGACATTAGAGGGATTAAACTGATGAGAATAGTACTACAGAAAATACCACTCATATGGGGTGTGACAGTAAATTGCACGGCGCAGACGCAGTGATCGTGGATTAAAACAGAGTGCAGGGAGCCAGCGTTTTTTTAACCATCTCCCCGTTCGAAAAATCAATTCAATTCACCTTTCGGGGGACCCTTGGTGTTGTACGTGGCTGGGTGGAGGAAGAAACCTTCAATGACATCACCGGGACATGGCTAGCTTGGTATCCAACCTTGTGCAAATGGGGAGTTTGCCGTTGTGCAAATGGACAGTTTGCGGTTGTTTGCGGTGCATTAAAAGGGGAGTTTGGTCTGTCAATGTCTGTGAAGCGAGCGTAACCCTTACACTACCTGATCGATACAACATCATACCTGATCGTATACACACACTGGATGTTTTAAAGCATGTTATTCCAAACAATTTAGGAATGTTAGTTTATTTATGCCCTTTATGGATTAAAACCCGACTCTGCGTCCACTACGTAATTTTCCATGGGAGTTTTGCCATGGATTCCCCTACGGCATTCCACAGTCCAGGTGTTAGTCCCCTTGAAACAACTTTTCCATCAATATTGTGGCCAGAAAGAGTCCCTGTGGGTTTTAAAATTGGCCTGCCTATTGAAGTCTATGGCGGTTCGCGCAGTTCGCCCGTTCGCGAACATTTGCGGAAGTTCGCACTTGCCGTTCGCGAACGGAAAATTTTATGTTCGCGACATCACTGTTCACAATATATCACTGCAGCGCAGAAGGTCAATTAGGCCTAAATTTTGTTCTACTTTTACACAACAGGCTTTTTAACAGATATATGCAACGCTGGACGGCAAATATATTTTCATTTTGCCACTAATACACAGCAAACTGGGCTTCAGAATATATCACTGCACCACAGAACGTCAATTAGGGCCAAATTTTGTTCTACTTTTACACAACAGGATTTTAAACAGATATATGCAATGCTGGACGGCAAATATATTTTTATTTCGCCACTAATACACGGCAAACAGTGCTTCAGAATACATCACTGCACTGCAGAACATCAATGAGGCCCAATGTTTTTTCTACTTTTACACAAGAGGCTTTTTAACAAAAAAATGGAACACTGGACCGCAAAAATATTTTTATTTCACCACTTATACACTGCAAACTGGGCCTCACGATATATCACTGCACCGCAGAACGTCAATTAGGCCCATTTTTTTTCTACTTGTACACAAAAGGATTTTTAACACATAAATGCAACATGGGACGGCAAATATATTTTCATTTTGCCACTAATACACAGCAAACTGGGCTTCACAATATATCACTGCACCGCAGAACTTCAATTAGGCCTAATTTTTTTTCAACTTTTACACAAAAGGCTTTTCAACAGATATATGCAACGCTGGACGGTGAATATATTTTTATTTAGTCACTTATACACAGCAAACAGGGCTTCACAATATATCACTGCACCGCAGAACTTCAATTAGGCCTACATTTTTTTCAACTTTTACACAAAAGGTTTTTCAACAGATAAATGCAAGGCTGAATGGAGCCGCGCACGGCTGCGCCATTATAGGTTAGAGTAGTTTCCCATTTGTAGAGGCTTCCTTGTCGCGGTAAGTTGGCCTATGCTCTTTGATCAAACTGTATACTAATGCCTCTTTTGCACAGCATACTATGTATTACAAATAGGGCGGATATGCCACGTAATTATGCTGAGACAGTCGTTATATCAAAAGCATAGTGTTGAGGATGTGCGATCCAGATTCACTCTCCAGTATATATTGTCATTATCTATTTTCTTTTTCCCCCCTCTGGTGTCAGCACTCCTCCCCATTTGGACTAGGTGTTTTTAATTAGCCTTAGTGCAAGGGGTTTAAAAATTCCTACTACCTCTCAGATGCATTTCCTGGGGGTTGTGACTGGGTGAACTCTTTGCACCCGTTCACATGGCGCAGTACTGCGTGTCTGCCATTGCTGCTTCAGTGCTGTGCTGGTGGGGCCCAGGGCCAAGGAGGCTTTGCTGCACAGTGGGGTTGCTGTGTGGCTTCTGGGTCCCGCCGTCTGCTGCTGGTGCGGTGCTGGGGCGCTGGTGGTCGCCGCGCACGGCTGCGCCATTATAGGTTAGAGTAGTTTCCCACTTGTAGAGGCTTTCTTGTCGCGGTAAGTGGGCCTATGCTCTTTGATCAAACTGTATACTAATGCCTCTTTTGCACAGCATACTATGTATTACAAATTGGGCGGATATGCTACGTAATTATGCTTAGACAGTCGTTATATCAAAAGCATTGTGTGGAGGATATGTGATCCAGATTCACTCTCCAGTATATATTGTCATTATCTATTTTCTTTTCCCCCCCTCTGGTGTCAGCACTCCTCCCCATTTGGACTAGGTGTTTTTAATTAGCCTTAGTGCAAAGGGTTTATAAACTCCTACTACCTCTCAGATGCATTTCCTGGGGGTTGTGACTGGGTGAACTCTTTGCACCCGTTCACATGGCGCAGTACTGCGTGTCTGCCATTGCTGCCTCAGTGCTGTGCTGGTGGGGCGGTGGGGCCCAGGGCCAAGGAGGCTTTGCTGCACAGTAGGGTTGCTGTGTGGCTTCTGGGTCCCGCTGTCTGCTGCTGGTGCGGTGCTGGGGCGCGGGTGGTCGCCGCGCACGGCTGCGCCATTATAGGTTACAGTAGTTTCCCACTTGTAGAGGCTTCCTTGTCGCGGTAAGTGGGCCTATGCTCTTTGATCAAACTGTATACTAATGTCTCTTTTGCACAGCATACTATGTATTACAAATTGGGCGGATATGCTACGTAATTATGCTGAGACAGTCGTTATATCAAAAGCATAGTGTTGAGGATGTGCGATCCAGATTCACTCTCCAGTATATATGGGCTTCACAATATATCACTGCACCGCAGAACGTCAAATAGGCCCAGTTTTTTTATTGCTTTTACACAAAAGGCTTTTTAACAGATGCAAATGCTGGACAGCGAATATATTTTTATTTCGCCACTAATACACAGCAAACTGGGCTTCAGAATATATCACTGCACTACAGAACGTCAATTAGGGCCAAATTTTGTTCTACTTTTACACAACAGAATTTTCAACAGATATATGCAATGCTGGACGGCAAATATATTTTTATTTCGCCACTAATACACGGCAAACAGTGCTTTAGAATATATCACTGCACTGCAGAACATCTATGAGGCCCAATGTTTTTTTCTACTTTTACACAAAAGGCTTTTTAACAGAAAAATGGAACACTGGACTGCAAAAATATTTTTATTTCACCACTTATACACTGCAAACTGGGCTTCACAATATATCACTGCACCGCAGAACGTCAATTATACATAGTATATAAGACCGAAAAAAGACATTTGTCCATCCAGTTCGGCCTGTTTCCTACAAGTTGATCCAGAGGAAGGCAAAAAACCCCTGTGAGGCAGAAGCCAATTTTCCCCACTTAAGGGGAAAAAAATTCCTTCCCGACTCCAATCAGGCAATCAGAATAACTCCCTGGATCAACGACCCCTCTCTATTAGCTGTAGCTTGTAATATTATTACACTCCAGAATTAAATCCAGTCCCCTCTTGAATTCCTTTATTGTACTCACCATCACCACCTCCTCAGGCAGAGAGTTCCATAGTAACATAGAAACATAGAATGTGTCGGCAGGTAAGAACCATTTGGCCCATCTAGTCTGCCCAATATGCTGAATACTATGGATAGCCCCAGGCCCTATCTTATATGAAGGATGGCCTTATGCCTATCCCATGCATGCTTAAACTCCTTCACTGTATTTGCAGCTACCACTTCTGCAGGAAGGCTATTCCATGCGTCCACTACTCTCTCAGTAAAGTAATTCTTCCTGATATTACTTTTAAAACTTTGCCCCTCTAATTTAAAACTATGTCCTCTTGTAGCAGTTTGTCTTCTTTTAAATATTCTCTCCTCTTTTACCGTGATGATTCCCTTTATGTATTTAAAAGTTTCTATCATATCCCCTCTGTCTCTTCTTACTTCCAAGCTATACATGTTAAGGTCCTTTAACCTTTCCTGGTAAGTTTTGTCCTGCAATCCATGTACTAATTTAGTAGCTCTTCTCTGAACTCTCTCCAAAGTTTCAATATCCTTCTGCAGATATGGTCTCCAGTACTGCACACAATACTCCAAATGAGGTCTCACTAGTGCTCTGTAGAGCGGCACGAGCACCTCCCTCTTTCTACTGGTAATGCCTCTCCCTATACACCCAAGCATTCTGCTGGCATTACCTGCTGCTCTATGACATTGTCTGCCCACCTTTAGGTCGTCTGATATAATGACCCCTAAATCCCTTTCCTCAGATACTGAGGTTAGTACTGTATCACTGATTTTATATTCTGCTCTTGGGTTTTTACGCCCCAGGTGCATTATCTTGCACTTATAGTCTCACTGCTCTTACAGTGAAGAATCCTTTTCTATGTTTGTGTACAAACCTTCTTTCCTCCAGACGCAGAGGTTGTCCCCTCGTCACAGTCACAGTCCTGGGGATAAATAGATGATGGGACAGATCTCTGTACTGACCCCTGTACACATAGATTAGAGAACATAAATCAAAATCAGTATAATCTAAATTTCTTACCTTCGCAGCTCTAGGGTTCTTCGTAGGAACCCCAAAGCAGCATGGTATCGGTAAGGTCGCTTTGAGGTTCCTCCAGACCCACTCCTACGCCGAAGTTCCTCATCATAATCCCTCTTGTAGTGATCCCTGATTGATCGCCATTGTTCCTGGGGGGGGGGGGAACACATAAAAAAAGGTTATTTTGTAAAATACATGAGGTGTTGACATCAAAAATGGTTTACTATTTATTTGAAACAGCCACAACAACAAAAATAAAATAAAATTGTTGTCTGACTGTTGGTGGCCGTGACTCACATAAACTAGACAGTAATCCACTTATGATCAATAAAACATACGTGTACGCTATCTCCAAACAGATAATGTATACTTACGGCCCTGCTCCCGTTGACTTTCTCTGAGGTCATCCCAGTTCGGCACTATTGCCTCACAAATCCAGAGGAGTTGGGTTGCTTGGTGGTCTGCGTGGCGGCGGTCGGTATGGTCCCACAGAGGTGGTCATTCCTCCACCATCTGGATGAGGAGGTCGTTGTCAATGGAAAAACCAAGAACGTCCTCCTCATCCATTCTGGTGGAGACTATGGAACCCTAAAAAATAAATAAATAAATAAAATAAACAGTATGTTTTTAGAATTATTAATTAATAAGCATTAGATTAAAAATACTCACGCGACCGCCGTGTGCTCCCCAAGCTCCTCTGGCAGTGGCTTGACGAACTCTCTGTGCGTCAACGGGAACAGATGGCTATAAGAAAAAAAAATTATTTAAAATTGATGTAAAGAAATACAATAACATGTATCTTTGATTGTAAAAAATTAAAAAATAGGTACCATTTGCTGGGCTTCACCCCCGACTTCCTGCTCAGTTGTCCTCTCTGGGCCGGGACTCCTCAATAGACGTTGACTGAAAAAAATAAAAATAAAAATTAGAATAATAACACAATTTAACATTTGTAAACACTACCCAACTTTACATACCGAATCACGTCTGCGTCTTTGTCTTGGAGGAGAGCTCCCGGCCTCACTTGAGGATATTCCTTTAAAAAAATAACTCTTAATATTTTAAACAACAAAACCCAAAAAAATAAATATTACTTACTGGTCATTTTTTAACAAAAAATGTAGGCTGTCTTCAGTAAGCGGGCTGGCTGGAAGGCGAGCTGGCAGTCTGCAGACCCTCACCTACAACCTTTTAGAGGGTAAGCTCACTAGCATGCCCTCACCTACAATCTTTTACAGGGTCAGCTCACCAGCAGACCCTCACCTCTAATGTTTTAGAGGGTCAGCTCAGCAGCAGACCCTCGCCCCTAATGTTTTAGATGGTCAGATCAGAAAGCGCTTGCTCCAATTGTTTTTTCACCAACAGGCCATCAATCATAATTTTTCAATGGTGTGTATGATGCCCTCCTTTATGTATAACAAAGGGTGTTTCGGAGTGTCGGTTCCTCGTAATTTTTGGCAGCCCTTTCACTACGTGCATAGGCTTTATGAGTGTAGGAGTCTACACTGTGGAACAATTGTACCACAATGTGAATGAGGCCCTCCTTTATGTGATATACAGGTTTCATTGGAGTGCCTCTTACTTGAAATATTTGGCAGCACTTGCACTTTATGTACAAGTAAATATGCAGGAAAGAATGTTTCCTGACAATTTTTCCTCTAAAATCGATTTTATCTTCGGTTTTGTGCGTACTATTGTCAGTCTGTAAAAGTGGAAAACTACTCGGACAACATCGTTCCCAGCAGCGACCTGAGAGTCCAAGATGCATCCAGACATCCTCCCCATGCTGTTCCTGAACCATTTCGGTGGTGTTTCCATCAATTTCTGACCTTTGCCTATGAACCAGGCACCCACCCCTCTTCAGAGCAGGGGGTGCCTGGTTAAATGATAAAGTTTTCCCATTGACTTCTATTCAATTTGATCCGAAATAATTTGTGGCAAATAGCAATAAATCCTGTATAGAAATCCTGTATAGTAGTGTAGAATACTGTGCATTGCAGAAACATGCATTGGGAAGAAGCTGTGCTAATGAAACAGTACCGTTAGTCAGTATGACATGCAGATGATAGGCGTTACTGTTAGAATCACTTCACACTTCACTTATTTGGTCAGTTCTGGAGCCAGCCTTACAGGTCAATGTTAGCTCCAGGTATAAAGAACCGTGCAGAGCCCCAAGTTCCTACTATACCATAAAAAAGAGCATACTCCTTTTACACAGTCATCAGCTGATTCCACATAGATTTCTACAGAACCTGTTCTATTAAACACTTATACAAGTAGAGCCCCCTGGAGAGGGTGTCAGCAGCAAGTTTTTGTTGACGTGACTGATAATTTTGCCCTTCCTCTGGGTATTTTGTACCTACTCCTGATTTTGGCTACCAAATCATAAGACCATTCTGATGCAAAATAGGGATTGTGTCATACAGGCCTTACAGCTGCTACATACACAGGATCCATTGTGTGTCTCATTTTTCCTTCCTTCTGACAGATCAGAAGAAGGGTCAAATAAATGACAATGTCAACCAGGCCAAAAAGACAAAATAGTGGCCCAGTCATGGAGTGGGGAAGGTGGTAACAGCATGAAAAGTCCACCGAGTGGCCCAATGGCAGAGTGTTGAGGTGGCAGCAGAATGAGGATACCGCAGAGTGGCCCAGTGACATAGTGGTGCGCTGGCAGCAGCATGAGGAGCCCACAGAGTGACCCCGTGACAGAGTAGTGAGGTGGCAGAAGCATGAGGAGACTACAGAGTGTCACAGTGACATACTGGTGAGGTAGCAGCAGCATAAGGAGACCATAGAGTGGTGATGTTGCAGCAGGAGGTATATTTCCTATTAATACACCCCGTAAATGGCTGTAGTACAATGTAACTTCACCTTTGAAGAGCATTTACTACATATATTTTTTTTTCTTCTTTTTTTTCAAAATTCACCATAGAACGGCTACTAGGACGAAGGTATACGGTATTTCCTATTAAAACACAGCATAAATAACTGTAGTACAACGTAACTTCACCGCAGAACGGCAATTAAGACGTATTCTTTTTACGACTAATAAACTGTTCAAAAAAATAGAACAATAAAAATTCACAGCAGAACGTCTAATAGGACATGCGTATCTTTCCTATTAATACACGCCATAAATGGCTGTATCACACAGAACTTGCACCCTAAAAACAAGCAAGGTTTGCTGGATTTACCGATGTATTATATAGTGCAAACAACTTAAAAGCAGCAGTATAACTGGAATTTGGGTCCCCAAATAGTGCAGCAAGGTGTAATAGAATCGCTCCTATTACCCAGGCTGTACACTTTCCTTTTGCACCCTGTGTCCTTTTATAGTGTATATGATGCCTCCCTTTTAGAGTTGAGCGAATACCTGGATGTTCGGGTTCGAGAAGTTCGGCCGAACTTCACGAAAATGTTCGGGTTCGGGATCCGAACTCGACCCGAACTTGAAGTCAATGGGGACCCGAACTTTTGGGCACTTAAATGGCTGTAAAATAGCCCTGGAAAGCACTAGAGGGCTGCAAGAGGCAGCAAAATGTAGGTAAATGCCCTGCGAACATATGTGAATAGGGAAATGACTTAAAATAAAATGAAACACAGAAAAATAATAAATAAACATTCTAAACTTGAGCCCAGTGGCACCTGACACCCAGCAAACAGAGGATGTTGCAGCAACGCCACCACATCTGTCATTGTCACCAAGCATCTCCACCAAATCCCATGAAAGTGTTCAGCTGTCCATCTCCCAAACACTGGAGAGAAAAATAAATAGAAAGAGGAAGTACCCCCCTACCCATGGCTCTGAATGCCTTATTTCAAATCTCCTGGTCCTTTAAAAATGCTGTCATTCTGTCTGGTGGACAGTTTTAAAAACCTTAAAGCGGTGGCAATCCCACAGTACGTGTATCCCAGCCGCCACTACTTTTGCAGGCGAGCCATCCCTTCCCTGCACAACCAAGTGGCGCACAAAATCAAGTGTGCACTGTCCAAAATGCTATCTGTGGCAACGTCCACATAACCAACAACACAGTGGGTAAATGTAGCGCCTGGCCCAAAGGAGGATAGCATTTTTACGAATGTCCTTCCGCCCCCGAGGATTGACGGGCATTTCTCTTTGTATCCTGTTACCTCCTCCTCCTACTTGGCTTCCTCCTCCTCTACCTCCTCCTCATCCACTCTGCGTAACAACTTCACCACCCACAGCAGCACAGCCAGGGGGAAATGACAGCAGGTTGTTTTAAAACTTGTGTGTTTGTGGGACAAATCCCATACCGCGCAGGAGCTGTGGACAGGCATGGAACAACAGACCGACCATTGGTTGGTGCCACTGAGCCTCCAGCATGGCCTGGGGACTAGCTGGTTTGACACACATCCCCTGCCTGCCACATGTGCTGAATTTGGGGTGCAGAAATTCCTAAACAACCAGACAGTGAAAATAAATTCAGTTAATCGAACACACACAACACCCCCACCCCCCCTTTCACTCAAACCATTAACAAACTATTTACAAATTTTTTTAAAAACATATTAAAATAACTATAATGCAGCTAAACTTAGTATATAAACAAACAAAACTATATACACGCCTTATCCTTAACTTAAGGCCAGTGACATCAAAGTGGCTCGAAGGGTGGGTTCCTGCACCAACATAGTCCCTGGCCTGGAACACAATTGTCCAGCCAGGGCACAGTTCTGGAGGATGAGGAGGATAAGTAGGATGAGGAGGATGAGGAGGAACCGTGTTCGCAGCAGGGTGGCACCCAAGCCAGCTCACGGGCAGCTGGGTCATCATCAGCACCTCAGAAGGCTGGGTTAGCATTTGCGAAATGTGGGAAAGCTTTGTCATCATGCCACAACAACCTGCACCACCAGCAGATCTGGAACGTATTAGCAGGAGGCAGCATTTCAGCAACATGGTGGAAGAGTACATGTACTTACTGATGGGTCTGCCCAGGGGCGTAGCTACAGGGAAGCGTGGGAAGCACACTGTTTTGGGTCCTAGAAGGGGCCCATCCAGGAGGAGGAGGAGGACTAAAAGACTTTGTTAGGCCCCCCCCCCACACACACTTTACTCAAACCATTAACAAACTATTTACAAATTTACTTAAAAACATATTAAAATAACTAAAAGGCAGCTAAACTAACCATATAAAGAAACAAAACTATATATACGCCTTATCCTTAGCTTAAGGCCAACCAAATACAAGTGGCTCGGAGGGTGGGTATCTACACCAACATAGGCCCTGGCCTGGAACACCATTGTCCAGCCAGGGCACAGTTCTGGAGGATGAGGAAGAGGAGTAGGAGGAACACTGGGGGATACAGAGGACACAGACGATATACCTCCCTCAAAGAGGATAGCTTGTCCTTGCCTCTGGGCTGCCTGGCAGACATGAGCGACTACATGCTGCAGTGCCTGCACAACGACCGCCCAGTTACTGCCACATTCTAACTTTTGCTGATTACTGGGTGGCCACCCTGCTGGATCCCCGTTACAAGAACAACGTGCCGTCCTTAATTCCCTCACTGGAGTGTAATAGGAAGATGAGCCCGCTAGTAGACACAATGCTGATGGCATTCACACCAGACACCGGGGACTCAGTGAAAGCACAAGGTGAAGGCAGAGGAGGAGGAGGAAGAATTTGACAATACAGCTGGGTCACCAGCAACACCACAGAAGGCAGGGTTAGCATGGGCAAAATGTGGAAAAGCTTTGTCATCACATACAAACGTAAAAACAAAGGTGCAATGGCACACTGCAGCTAGAGCTCCGTCCTGCCACTATGCTGGATGTTAGATGAGGCATTAGTTTATATTTTGGCCAAATTATGTAAGCCACCCACCACTTCACGGTTGCCTCTCGAGTGGTCCCTAACATCAATTCTTACCTTTTATGGACCATATCAGCCACTCAAAATCCAAGGAGTGCAGGTGCAGCATGCATGCCAGATACACTCTGCTTGTAACCCCGTCTGGTGCCATACAGCGTTCATCAGATCAAGGGATGCAAATACCAACATGCATGATGAGCCCACTAGTACTTCTCCTGGAACCAAATGGCTTCTGGTAAGTTCTATAAAGCAGACTCAGTTTTATACTGACTTTAAAACCAGCCTACAGGGCGGATTCACTAGTCAGGAGTGCATGACTGCATGGAGGTCACCACGCCTCCCATATATGCTACAAAGGAAAAAAAAATGGAGATTGCAGTCAGCACAACCCAATACGCAGGTGCACGTTGCTATGGTGAAATACACATACAAACGTAAAAACAAAGGTGCAATGGCACACTGCAGCTAGAGCTCCGTCCTGCCACTATGCTGGATGTTAGATGAGGCATTAGTTTATATTTTGGCCAAATTATGTAAGCCACCCACCACTTCACGGTTGCCTCTCGAGTGGTCCCTAACATTAATTCTTACCTTTTATCGGCTATATCAGCCACACAAAATACAAGGAGTGCAGGTACAGCATGCATGCCAGATACACTCTGCTTGTAACCCCGTCTGGTGCCATACAGCGTTCATCAGATCAAGGGATGCAAATAAAAACATGCATGATGAGCCCACTAGTACTTCTACTGGAACCAAATGGCTTCTGGTAAGTTCTATAAAGCAGACTCAGTTTTATACTGACTTTAAAACCAGCCTACAGGGCGGATTCACTAGTCAGGTGTGCATGACTGCATTGAGGTCACCACGCCTCCCATATATGCTACAAAGGAAAAAAAATAGAGATTGCAGTCAGCACAACCCAATACGCAGGTGCACGTTGCTATGGTGAAATACACATACAAACGTAAAAACAAAGGTGCAATGGCACACTGCAGCTAGAGCTCCGTCCTGCCACTATGCTGGATGTTAGATGAGGCATTAGTTTATATTTTGGCCAAATTATGTAAGCCACCCACCACTTCACGGTTGCCTCTCGAGTGGTCCCTAACATTAATTCTTACCTTTTATGGGCCATATCAGCCACACAAAATCCAAGGAGTGCAGGTGCAGCATGCAAGCCAGATACACTCTGCTTGTAACCCCGTCTGGTGCCATACAGCGTTCATCAGATCAAGGGATGCAAATACCAACATGCATGATAAGCCCACTAGTACTTCTCCTGGAACCAAATGGCTTCTGGTAAGTTCTATAAAGCAGACTCAGTTTTATACTGACTTTAAAACCAGCCTACAGGGCGGATTCACTAGTCAGGTGTGCATGACTGCATGGAGGTCACCACGCCTCCCATATATGCTACAAAGGAAAAAAAAAATGGAGATTGCAGTCAGCACAACCCAATACGCAGGTGCACGTTGCTATGGTGAAATACACATACAAACGTAAAAACAAAGGTGCAATGGCACACTGCAGCTAGAGCTCCGTCCTGCCACTATGCTGGATGTTAGATGAGGCATTAGTTTATATTTTGGCCAAATTATGTAAGCCACCCACCACTTCACGGTTGCCTCTCGAGTGGTCCCTAACATTCATTCTTACCTTTTATGGGCCATATCAGCCACACAAAATCCAAGGAGTGCAGGTGCAGCATGCATGCCAGATACACTCTGCTTGTAACCCCGTCTGGTGCCATACAGCTTTCATCAGATCAAGGGATGCAAATTCCAACATGCATGATGAGCCTACTAGTACTTCTCCTGGAACCAAATGGCTTCTGGTAAGTTCTATAAAGCAGACTCAGTTTCATACTGACTTTAAAACCAGCCTACAGGGCGGATTCACTAGTCAGGTGTGCATGACTGCATGGAGGTCACCACGCCTCCCATATATGCTACAAAGGAAAAAAAAAATGGAGATTGCAGTCAGCACAACCCAATACGCAGGTGCACGTTGCTATGGTGAAATACACATACAAACGTAAAAACAAAGGTGCAATAGCACACTGCAGCTAGTGCTCCGTCCTGCCACTATGCTGGATGTTAGATGAGGCATTAGTTTATATTTTAGCCAAATTATGTAAGCCACCCACCACTTCACGGTTGCCTCTCGAGTGGTCCCTAACATTAATTCTTACCTTTTATGGGCCATATCAGCCACACAAAATCCAAGGAGTGCAGGTGCAGCATGCATGCCAGATACACTCTGCTTGTAACCCCGTCTGGTGCCATACAGCGTTCATCAGATCAAGGGATGCAAATACCAACATGCATGATGAGCCCACTAGTACTTCTCCTGGAACCAAATGGCTTCTGGTAAGTTCTATAAAGCAGACTCAGTTTTATACTGACTTTAAAACCAGCCTAAAGGGCGGATTCACTAGTCAGGTGTGGTTTTAAAGTCAGTATAAAACTGAGTCTGCTTTATAGAACTTACCAGAAGCCATTTGGTTCCAGGAGAAGTACTAGTGGGCTCATCATGCATGTTGGTATTTGCATCCCTTGATCTGATGAACGCTGTATGGCACCAGACGGGGTTACAAGCAGAGTGTATCTGGCATGCATGCTGCACCTGCACTCCTTGGATTTTGTGTGGCTGATATGGCCCATAAAAGGTAAGAATTAATGTTAGGGACCACTCGAGAGGCAACCGTGAAGTGGTGGGTGGCTTACATAATTTGGCCAAAATATAAACTAATGCCTCATCTAACATCCAGCATAGTGGCAGGACGGAGCTCTAGCTGCAGTGTGCCATTGCACCTTTGTTTTTACGTTTGTATGTGTATTTCACCATAGCAACGTGCACCTGCGTATTGGGTTGTGCTGACTGCAATCTCCATTTTTTTTCCTTTGTAGCTTTGTCATCACGCCACAACAACCTGCACCACCAGCAAATCTGGAACATCTTAGCAGGAGGCAGCATTTCAGCAACATGGTGGAACAGTACACATACTGACTGATTGGTCTGCCTAGGGGAATAGCTACAGGGAAAGCAAGGGAAGCAACTGCTTTGGGGCCATGACCATCCAGGAGGAGGAGGAGGACTAACAGTATTATACAATGAAATTATATACAGTGGCGGTATAGACAGTGTATACAGGCATAGCGGCATGAAAGGAAGGGGTATGCGCAAAAATTACTGGGGAAGGGGGGCCCCATTTCTAGCTACGCCACTGGGTCTGCCCCATTCAACTTCTGGGTCATCGAATTGGGCACATGTCCTGAGTTTGCCCTTTATGCCTTGGAGGTGCTGGCCTACCCTGCAGCCACTGTATTGTCTGAACGTGTGTTTAGCATGGCTGGTGCCATTATCACAGACCAGCGCAGCCGCCTGTCTGCAGACAATGTGGGCAAGCTTTTGTTTATTAAAAAGAACCAGACATGCATCCCACAGGACTTGTTTGTACCTTATGCAAAATAGACATGTATACCGGCCTCACCCAACCACTGTTATACTACCGTGGACTTACACTTTGTTTTATTTTTTATATTTTCCTAATGTTTTGGGGTCTCCACTAATTTAGTTAAAAAATAAAATAAAAAATAAAAAACGTTATTGGTTACTACCTTTGGCTTCACAGCCCAAAAAGGCTTTATTTCATGCAAGAATGTAACCGCCAATTGTAAGTTCCCTATCAGTTATGCAGTGCAGGGGTTTGTACCTGGCAAAAATGGCAATATTTCACCCAACAATTTAAAATCTATCCTTTGCCGGACACTATTAAACTTGGCCAGCCACTGCTGGGACACCAGATTTAGGGGATTACTATTTTAGCTATTGAATTTCACCCCAGAACAAAATCTATCCTTTGCCGGACACTATTAAACTTGGCCAGCCACTACTGGTACACCAGATTTAGGGGATTGCTATTTTGGCAATTGAATTTCACCCCAGAAAATAATATATCCTTTGACGGACACTATGAAACTTGTCCAGTCACAGCTGGAACACCAGATTTACGTTTTTTTTATTTTTGCAACTGAATTTCACCCCAGAAAATAATATATCTTTTGACGGACACTATTAAAATTACAGCTGAAACCACTGATTTATGGTATTGCTATTTTGGCAATTAAATTTCACCCCAGAAAAAAATCTATCCTTTGCCGGACACTATTAAACTTGGCCAGCCACTGCTGGAACACCAGATTTAGGGGATTTCTATTTTGGCTATTGAATTTCACCCCAGAACAAAATATATCCTTTGCCGGACACTATTAAACTTGGCCACCCACTGCTGGGACACCAGATTTAGGGGATTGCTATTTTGGCAATTAAATTTCACCACAGAAAAAAATCTATCCTTTGCCAGACAGCAGACAGTATTACACTTGTCTAGCCACAGCTGGAACATTAGATTTAGGGGATTTCTATTTTGGCAATTGAATTTAACCCATCAATAAAATATAGAAATTTATATCCTGAGTTTCTAGGGGTGAAAATAAGCAGAGCCAAGCCCCTGATGTAGGATATAGCAACAAAAAAAAAACCCCAGTATTGATGGATTGGTGGACTTAGTGGCAGCTTGTGCTGGTGCACCTCAAGACACAAAATGGCCGCTGATCACCCCAGAAAAAAGTGACAGAAAAACGCTCTGTGCGTCTTAAAAAGCAGTGAGCAATTAACTAGCAGAAGTTGAATGATTCACAGCTGAAGATCGAACACTTCATTAGGTGTTTTTGGTGAGTTTTCCCTGCCTAATCTCTCCCTCACAGCACCTGCATCCTATCCCTACACTAATCAGAGCAGAGTGACGTGCGGCGCTACGTGACTCCAAATAGAGGCTGGGTCACATGTTGCACTTAGCCAATCGCAACCATGCCATTAGTAGGCATGGCTGTGATGGCTTCTTAGGACAAGAAGTAAAACACTAGCTGATTAGCTGCTGTGCAGCCCTTCAGAAAGCGGGAATAAATCACCGAACAACGAATCCGAACCCAAACTTTTTTGAAAATGTTCGGGTCCGGGTCCCGAACACCCCAAATTCGCTACGAACCCGAACTATACAGTTCGGGTTCACTCATCCCTACTCCCTATCCTTTCCCTACACCATGAATAAACTTTCCCTGAACTTCTAAATCGATTTTTCAGCACAATAAAGTCTTTCCTAGCACTGTCCCTAGTGCTTGCTGACGTCTTTCCCTGTACACTGGAAACTTGCTGAATCCAAGTTGGCTGAGGCTATTTATAGAGTTGTGACATGACAGGGGCTAGCTGCTGATTTGCTACATGCATGGCATTGTGGGTGATACCTCATTCCCAGAGTTCTTTGCTCCATCTCCTAACACATGCAGCAGCCATTTTAGGAAAAAATTAGATTCGTTACCATGAAGCACGAAGAAATTCGGCTTTGGTGCTAATTGAATTTTTCCTGAAATTCTGATTGAATTCCACTTTGTCAACTTCGATTCGCTCATCTCTACTCATTAGCAATAATCTGCCTGAACATCATTCAGTGTAAAGGGGCCTTAATTCAACTGTCCAAAAGAATAGAATAATAGAATAAGTGACAGTCTCAAGATAAGAGACCCAGGCTTTTTATGGATTACATTTTTTTTATTGTACTCACTTTTTGTCTGAATAACAACATGTAAAAAAAAGGACATGCAAACAATGACAGCAATAAAAGAATAGCCTCTTATAGAATTGTTTATTACGCCTACTGGGAAAAGTAAATTACCTTGTCAACATCCTAGCTAATTTGTCAAACAAATATGCTGTAATGTTAAAACTTTTTCCAAGTAACAAGAGAAATTAAAGTACTGAAAAATCTTTAACTCAAAGAAAAGTCACCGGCAAGTATTGTGCAAAGCACATAAAGCAAAGTCTTTTTTTTTTTTTTTGTCTGGAACAAAAAAAAAAAAGATTACTGTTAAAACTATGGAGTATAATGTTGGGCGAACATGCGATCTGTGCTCGAGTGTGATGCTCGAGTCTCCTCACTGCACGTTTGTTGGCTGCGCAGCCAATAAACGTGCGGGGAAGTACTGGCACTCACTGTAATGCCATAGCCACGTTGGTTTCTGGCATTACAGTGATTGGCTGGCCGTAAAGCGTCATCGGGTGCTATATAGCACCCAATGACACATGTTCGGCTCAGTCTTAGTCAGGGAGAGCTGTGCTGCAGAAGGGACAGATAGTGTAGGGAGTGAAATCGTAATATTTTAGGGGAAAAACTTGGTAGAGACCCAAAAGTCCTTTTAGGGACTATTGTTGTATCTGGCAGAAATATAAATATTAGCGCAACCTGTGCTAAATTGCGTGGAATTGTTAGAGACCCAAATGTCCTTTTAAGGACTATAGTTGTATCTGGCTGCAATATATATTATTAGCACAACCTGTGCTAAATTGTGTGGAATTGTTAGAGACCCAAACCCAAAAGTCCCTTTCAGGACTATAGTTGTATCTGGCTGCAATATATATTATTGGCCCAACCTGCGCTAAATTACGTGCAATTGTTAGTGCCACTTCTGACAGTGACACAACCTCTGCTAAATCTTTTTTTTTACATTTGCGCAGCCTAAATATCTGTGACATTCAACGCAATAGTTTGTCCGCTGGTGACAGTGACATTACCAGCGCACCATCCCCTGTATAACGTTTGTGAATCCTAAATATCAGTGACATTCAGTCAGTGTAAGTTTTTATTAGCCGGTGGTGACAGCGACATTACTTGCGCTATACCTCCTGTATAATGTTTGTAGCTAAGAGTCTGGTCAACAGAATCCTCACCCTGATCCTCCTTCCTGGCACCATGGAGAGTCTTGGCCAACAAGTGATCCCACACTTGGATATTCCCAGGAGCTGTTTTCATCACCGTTCCTTAAATTGGGCCTCTTGCAAAGCCCGCTCCAAGACAAGACATGAGGAGATCTTCTACCCTGATTCCCAAACACTTGAGCATCCACAGTCAGAAGAAAATGATGGTGGGGAATGGCAATTAGTGTTTCACGAGGTGGATGATGATGATAAGACAGTTGCCAATAAGTCAACCACAATTAGTATCTCAAGAGGTTCATGATGAGGATAAGACACAGTTGTCAATAACTGATGTTGTTGCTAGGTCAACAAGTCAGGAGGATGACCAGAGTAAGGAAGTGAAAGAGGAGGTGGTGGACGATGAAGTTACTGACCCAACCTGAGAAGGTGGCAAGCAGAGCGAGGACAGCAGTACAGAGGGGGAGGGATCTGCAGCACCGCAACAGGCTAAAAGAGGAAGTGGGGTGGAAAAAGGGAGAAGGTGGCCAAACCAGACAGGCAGCACCTCCTTGCAGCAATCTCCCTTGCCAAGGGGTAGGTGTTCTGCAGTCTGGAGCTTCTTTCATGAAAGTGCGGATGATAAAAGAATTGTCATTTGCAACCTGTGCCGTACCAAAATGAGCAGGGGCCTGAACACTAACAACCTCACCACCACCAGCATGATCCACCACATAGCATAAAAGCACCGTAATAGGTTGGCCGAATGCCTGGGTCCACAATCAGTGTCTGCGGGTCACACCACTGCCTCCTCTTCCCCTGTGTTACGTGCTAGTCAATCCACTGTCCAAGACGCAGGCCCGGATGGCTCCCGCCATGCACCTGGACCTTCGCAAGCACCATCAGCTAGCACATCCACTTTTGTGTCCCAGCACAGCGTACAGATGTCTATACCCCAGGCTTTTGAACGAAAGCGCAAATACCAAGCCACCCACCCACAGGCCATAGCACTAAATGCACACCTTTCAAAATTGCTGGCCCTGGAAATGTTGCCATTTAGGCTGGTGGATACGGAGGCTTTCCGAAGCCTGATGGCGGCAGCCGTCCTACGTTACTCTGTCCCCAGCCGCCAAAATTTTTCACGGTCTGCAGTCCCAGCCATACACCAGCATCACCCGTGCCCTGACCAACGCAGTTATTGAAAAGGTCCACTTAACAACTGTCACATGGACAAGTGCTTGTGGCCAGGGACGCTACATTTCCCTGACAGCACACTGGGTGAACTTTGTGGAGGCCGGGAGTGAGTTGTACCCAGGGATGGCACAGGTGCTACCGATGCCATATATTGCGAGCCCTACTTCCATCAGGGTTTCCGCCTCCACCTACATTAGTGGCTGCAACCCCCACCTTCTCCTCCTCCACCTCCTCCTCCACTTCCACCTCTGAATTATCATCTTGCAGCACCAGTCAGCCATCAGTAAGTAGCTGGAAGCAGTGTAGCACTGCAGTGGGGAAGCGGCAACAGGCCGTGCTTAAACTGATCTTCTTAGGTGACAAACAGCACACCGCCGCAGAGCTGTGGCAGGGGATAAGGTACCAGACTGAGCTGTGGCTCTCAACACTCAACCTACAACTAGGTGTGATTGTGTTTTATAATGGCCGTAACTTGGTGGCGGCTTTGGAGCTTGGCAAGGACACACACATACCATGCCAAGCCAACATTTTCAACCTAGTGGTTCAGTGGTCTCTCAAAACCTACCCCAATTTGCCGAGCTACTGGTGAAGGTGCACCACGTTTTGCAAAAAAAAAGAGAGAATCGGGCGGCACTGCTATTATTTATAGTCCCGTAGCTACCAGTGAATCAGCGCTAGTTCAGACTCACAGTGATGATGGTATCATGGTCAGCGGTGTTGCTCAGCTCCAGTGATAGAACATAAATATAGCCAAATGGAGTAATGAAAGAAAACGAGCGGCACTCACCAAGTCCATTCAACAGACCTTCTTTATTAGTTCATAACGTGCAGGCGAACCCACGTCACTTAAGGCATCTGGGGACACACACAAGAGATTTCGCGCTAGCTCACGCGCGTCTTCAGGCCACTACCATGGTGAGTGCCGAAGGTGCACCACGTGTTTGCCCATTTCCGCAAGTCATCGACAGCTTCCTCCGGTCTGGCAATGCTGCAGCAGTGCTTGCAATTGCCAGCTCACCGACTGTTGTGCGACGTGAGCACGCGCTGGAACTCCACATTCCACATGTTGGCCAGGCTTTGTGAGCAGCAGAGGGCAGTAGTGGAATACCAGCTACAACATGGTCGTCGCCTTTCCAGTCAGCTTCCGCTCTTCACAAGTGACGAGTGGGCATTGATGTGTGACCTCTGTGAGGTTTGCATGGAGAAGAGGTGAAAATGGGGGAAGACAGTACACAGGGTGATAGCCGGACCACCCTCATTTTGTCTTCTCAGTGCGAATTGGGTGATGATGATGAGGAGGAGGAGCAGGAGACGGTTGCCTCAGCTACAGAGGGTAGTACCCATGGAAGTTTTATTCCATCTGTTCAGCATGGATATGTAGAAGAGGAGGAAGAGGAGGAAGAGATTGAGTCATCCTCTTGATGAGGACAGCAAAGTCTTTTTCTGTTGGGACTCTAGCACACATAGCTGACTTTATGTTAGGCTATCTTTCCCATGACCCTCACGTTGTAGGCATTTTGGCCAACACCGATTACTGGTTGTTCACCCTTCTCGACCCCCGCTACAAAGAGAACTTCTCATCTCTCATTCCTGTGGTGGAGAGGGCAAGCAAAATAGTGCAAATACAGAAGGTCCTTGTGGAAAAATTGTTCCAAAAATTTCCAGCTGACAAAGCTGGCAACACTCTCCAAGGCCTGGGACAGTTTTATGACACCCTGCCAGCACCCTGAACCTGATGCGAGGTCTAGTGTGACAAGGAGGGAAAAATTTTGGAAGATGATGGAGTACGTAGCAGGACGTGTCAGCATCCTCAGTGATCCCTCTGTGCCTTACAACTATTGGGTGTCCAAGCTGGACACGTGGCATGAACTGGCGCTCTACGCCTTGGAGGTGCTTGCCTGCCCCTCCGCCAGTGTTTTGTCAGAGCGTGTATTTAGTGCTGGTTGGGGTATAATAATTGATAAGCGCATCCGCCTGTCAACTTAAAATGCTGACCAGTTGACTCCTATCAAAATGAACAAGGCCTGGATTGTCCCTGACTTCTCTACTCCACCAGAGGAAAGTGGCTGAACATAAAGGCACTTTAAATGTGGATTTTATGGTGTATTGAATACACTGTATTCCCATGCACCCCTTCTACCACTTAAAAGGTTATATGGTTCAATCTCCCTTTTCTCGTCCTCCTTCTCCATCATATCAACATGCCTATTAGGCTGCCCTCGCTCCTAATGTTTTAAAGGGTCTGCTCAGCAGCGGACCCTCACCCATAATGTTTTAGAGGGTCACCAGCAGGCCCTTGCTCCTAATGATTTTGAGGGTGAACAGCAGACCCTCACCAATAATATTTTAGAGGGTCACCAGCAGGCCCTTGTTCATAATGTTTTAGAGGGTCACCAGCAGGACATCGCTCCTAATGTTTTAGATGGTTAGATCAGCAGCAGGCACTCACCCCTAATGTTTTAGAGGGTCAGCTCTGCAACAGGCCCTCACCCATAATGTTTTAGTTGGTCAGATCAGTAGCAGGCCCTCACCCCTAATGTTTTAGATGGTCAGATCAGCAGCAGGAACTCGCCTATAATGTTTTAGATGGTAAGATCAGCAGCAGGAACTCGCCCATAATGTTATAGATGGTCAGCTCTGCAACAGGCCCTCACCCATAATGTTTTAGTTGGTCAGATCAGTAGCAGGCCCTCACCCCTAATGTTTTAGATGGTCAGATCAGCAGCAGGCACTCGCCCCTAATGTTTTAGATGGTCAGATCAGCAGCAGGAACTCGCCCATAATGTTATAGATGGTCAGCTCAGCAGCAGGCCCTCGCCCATAATGTTTTAGATAGTCAGCTCAGCAGCAGGCCCCCACCCCTAATTGTTTTAGATGGTCAGATTAGCAGCAGTCTCCTAATGTTTTAGAGGGTTACCAGCAGGCCATCAATCATAATTTCAAGGGTGTGTATCATGCCCTCCTTTATGTGTAATAAAGGGTGTGTTGTAGTGCCGGTTCCTTGTAATTTTTTGCAGCCCATTCACTTAGCGCATGGGCTTTATAAGTGTAGGAGTCTCACTACCTGAACAATTGTACCACAATGTGAATGAGGCCCTCCTTTATGTGATATACAGGTTGTATCTTTTTTTTTTTTTTTTTTTTTATTATCACAGTACAAAATGCATACCATCAAAAATTACTAATCTAGCTTTTTACCCCCCCTACCACCCGTCCCTCCCCTCATGCAGCGATCCACCTTCCTAGCCCCGGGTACTTCAACAATTTACATCTCCCAGATTTCCCATATTTTTGACCACTTGTCGAGGGGATTCCGCTGTTTAAAAAGAATCTTTTCATAGTGGCAAACTCTTTGTACTACTAATTGAAACAATTTGGCGGTACCCTGGAAAACCATTTCCTAACTAGGAGTCTTGCCAGGAACATGACTCTAGCCAGACCAGTCTTTTGAGATATACCTAGGTCAAGATCTGAGAAGTCCCCCAAAACCCAAATCTCCGGCTGGGCAGGGATTCTAACCTTAACCTTCCCTTGGATAAAATCCATAATAGCACTCCAATATGTCTCCGAGGAAGGACAGAGCCAGATCATATGGAGGAAATCAGCATCTGGTCTCTCACATCTGGGACATTTTGAAGAGTTATTTACCCACATTTCTTAAACCAGAGAGGTGTGACATGTATTCTGTGAAGTATGTGAAATTGAACCAAAAAGTGCTTGTAGTTCTTAGAAACATATTCCATGTTTTTATAAATATTAGCCCACCCCAGAGTGCTAATATTAGGACAGTCCCGTTCCCAGGCCAGGTGAACAGGAACCGAACAAGTGTCTGTAAACTAACATTTTATAGAAAAACGCTGTTTTTAAGTTACCATCCTTATTACCAACAAGGGTGTTCAAAAGTGAAGAAGAATCAATATTTAAAAACAAAAAATTATTTGTACTGTGCAGTGCCGCTCGTAATTGAAAAAATCTCATCCAGTTAAAATTCTCCAATTTCCCAGCCAGACAGGAGTTATTATTTGGAATAATCTCTCACTTCCAGGAATAAACAGTTTGGCGGTTGATAATTACTGGAAACTTAAGAATATTAAATATCTGACCGAAGTGGTGAAGGATGGAGATATATACTGGTTGTATCTTCCTTGTAATTTTTGGCAGCACTTTATATTCAAGTAAATATACAGGAAAGAATGTTTCCTAACAATTTTTCCTCTAAAATCGATTTTATCTTCGGTTTTGTGCGTACTATTGTCAGTCTGTAAAAGTGGAGTACTAATCGGACTACATCGTTCCCAGCAGCAACCTGGGAGTCCAAGATGCATCCAGACATCCTCCCCATGCTGATCCCGAACCATTTCAGTGGTGTTTCCCTCAATTTCTGACCTTTTCATGTGAACTAGACACCCTCCCCTCTTCAGACCAGGGGGTGCCTGGTTTAATGCTCAGGTTCTCCCATCGACTTCCATTGTGTTCGGTTGCTTGGTAGATCACCCGAGCATCCCGAGCTGTTCTACTCGAGCACCCGAGCACTTTGGTGCCCAACCAACACTAATGGAGTTACTTGATGTGTGAAGTTGATCATATTGAATATACAATAATTTCTCAATTTTAGTGAAATATGGTCCATTGGACATGTTATTAAAAGAAGTAACATTTGAATGAAGGGACAGATTTACTGAAAGTAACGTTCCATATGCTAGTCTTAGTAGAGCATTTAGTGGACTACATGCAACAGATGTTTTAAGAGTAACATAAATTTAATTTAATTAATAAATTTGGTGCATATATGGGGTGTCTGTCAAAAGAAAATATATGTCCACTACAAAATGTCAAAGATGTCAGCTATAATTTATGCTAGTTTTCTGTGGAAAAGGATGATAAATATTTCAGCCTTTTGTGGACCCGCAGGAAAAAGTAAAAAGTTGCAATATTTTTCCATTAAAAAGGGATAGTAAAAAAAATTGCTACTTTTTCCCATAAAATGGTACACAGGGCATGATAAAGTCCTATTTTTGTGTTCTTTGAATAAATAATCATGTCCTGCTGAGCCTGTTAGATATATCATTCAAACTGGACAAACTACTTTAGGATTATACATATGGCATACCCATTTGTGTAGAATATTATGCCAGAGAAGGATGCATCATAAATATAAAAAAATATAAAAGTTTGAGGCTTACCATAAACAATAAACCACATGTCGACTGTAAAAAAACTACATTTCACTGAGTTGCATATTCAGGAAGGTTTATACTGTATCTTGCTGCATAATGGAATATTGGCATATTTCAATACTCTAGAATGTGACAGTCTAGAGATTCTAAAGGTCTTTTTATGTACTTCTGGAGGTGCAAAAAACAGGCAATAGGGCAATAGAGATGACCTCATATAAGGGGAGATTTATCAATGCCCCACGCCGATTTTCTGGCTTAAAAACGTCGTAAACCTACATTTAGGCACAAGTGGCGTTTTTATGCCTCCCTCTCCATTTTCCAAATAGTAGGCATGGTGAGGGTGGGGAGGGGATGGGTCCAGTTGACCCTGCTAATTTATCATCTTTTATGGCAGTTTTAAAAGAAAACTGAAATCTATGGCAACTCTTGACGCACGGACTGCAAAAGGATTCGTCTAATGTATCATGAATCATGCGCCTTGTCATAAATTAGACCTATACTTCGCTGCACAGAGGATATCATAGACTGCAGTAAAAAGTGAGTCTAAGTATAAATTCCTTCCAATGAGTATGGTAGTAGCATATTTTATTTTGGGCTATTTTCCTGGAGATACTCTTCTTTTGTAGTTACATTTTTTGTGCATCTCTATGACCATTTCATAATCAGGGATATTTGATAGTCCAGGCAGTGTCCATTTATTCTTAGATTTAATTTATTCTTGCATTTAAAGGTAGTCTGTCAACAGTTTTGTCCATGCTATACTGCTAACAGCACTATTTAAGGGCTGGGGAGAACAGTACAAACATGCCTTTTGTGGAGTTTTTTTAATGTCAGGAGTAGTGTTATTATGAACTTTTATTATTCCAGATTTTGCTCCTGCAAGTGCCCTGGAGGTGGTGCTTCACTGTGAAGTGCTCTCTGAATTGAACTGCTTCAATAACCCTCCCCTCTGCTCTGAGTGACAGCTGTAGCATCCACTTAGGAGACCAGTACATCTGTAACTCAAAGCAAAGGGGATGAGTTGTGAAGTAACTAAAACTAGAGAACACTATACCATTAAGACCTTCCCTGGGCAGAATAAAATTGTTGAGAATGTTGAGAAACTGTTTTCTCCTGTTGAGAAAAGCTGGATACACTTCTGGTTTTGGCACAAAAACTGCACCTAAAACTGCAGATGCATTATTTAAAAAAATAAATAAAGAAGATCTACTAAGCTACATTCTTTAGAATTGTGGCTTAATTCGCATAAAACAGTGTAAATGATTTGTGCCACATGTATTATGCATTTTAGATATGTTTTACACCTCATTCAACAAGGGTGTATGGCTTAATTGGAAAGGGGGTGCCTAAGCAAGGGAAGGTGCACGACTTAAAATGGGACAAAATTATCTAAATATGCACCAAATATATTATTCAGCATGCAGAATCTTTAAATTCAATTGAATATTTTGAATTATTGTTGTAATAATTGCAATTACTTGTATTTTCAATTATAAATGCACAAGTAACTACCCAGTTTTGTGTTGTGGCCATGCATGACCAATACTGCACTGAAATAGTCAAACAGTGTCCATTAAGAAATTAGAATGCACTTCTGAAAGAACATTTCAAATCTACTTATCTTGATCTTCTATTTATCTGCTATGAGACAGAGCATCATATCATATATCTCCTCCAATACTACTGCACTCTGTCTTCTAACCCGGACAGGATGTACAAACTTCTACCTCTTATGCAGTTGCCTAGCAACTAATTACCCAACAGTTCATGTTCTACTGCAGTTACTTTCTGCAGCTTGCTAAAGACATACATTCATATAGCTATTTTTTTCTCTTTTCTTGCAGCAATATTTATTACCCGGACTTAAATGCTATGTGTGGAAAAACCTGCTTGTATTTTTTACCACTTATTTGCGTTATAATTAATTTTAATGTGACAAATCATTATATATAATGTTTTATTTCTTATTAATATATTTAAACACAAGTAATCATGTTATATACTAGAAACTAAAGCTTATAAGTGGCTAAATAATAACTCAGCATGCTTGCTTCAAATCTTTAATGGTTTGTATTTGGAGGCTTAAAAGATGAAACATGGGCTATTTCTTATAGACTGAGGCACAGAAGCAAAGTCATATTGTGCTAGAGTCTGGTTAAAAAAACAAAAAAAAAACAAAAAAAAAAAAGCAAAACTAATCCTAAAATGTTCTTCAATTATATAAAAGGTAAACAGGTTAAAACTGAAAATGTTGGCCCTTTAAAAAGTGAGAGGTAGGAGCTGTAGAGGGGGCGAGAAGAAATCAAATTTATTAAATGTTTTTATCACCAATTATTCACAGAGGAAACTGAAATGTCAGATGAAATGTAGAGTGTTAAGGTAAACTCCTCATTAAATGTGGCCTGTCTGACCCAAGAAGAAATGCAGTGGCATCTAAAAAAAAATATTAAAATCAGCTGGTCCAGATTGCATGCACCTCCATATCCTAAGGGAATTAAGTAATGTAATAGACAGGCAAACCTTTACTTCTAATATTTAAGGACTATATAATAGCAAGGTCTGTTCCACAGGACTAGTGCCTAGCAAATGCGATGCCAATATTCAAAATGGTCGTCAAAAAGGGAGTCCAGATATTATAGGCCTGTAAGTTTAACCTCTATTGTTTTCTGTTGGTTTTAAGGTTTTCTAAGAGCTGCTATTCTGGAGCATCTCAATAAAAAATGAGTGTATACCACCATATCATTACAGATTTATGAGGGATTTGTCCTGTCAAACTAATCTAAATAGTTTGTATGAGGATGTACGTTCTAGACTGGACCAGGATGATGTCATGTATCTTGATTTCTCTAAAGCATTTGCTACTATACCACATAAAAGTTTAGAATATGAAATGAGAATGCTTAGACTGGTGGAAAGTGTTAGTACAATGGTGCTTGAAAGTTTATGAACTATTCAGAATGTTCTATATTTCTGCATAAATTTGACCTAAAACTACATCAGATTTTCAGTCGATAAAAATCGATAAAGATAACCAAATCAAACACAAGTAAAAAATATTAGTTTATTGAGCAAAACTTCACATGTCTGTGAGTGATAAAAGTATGTGAACCTTTAGAATTAGCAGATACTTTGAATGTGAAATTAGAGTCAGGCTCAGGAGTTTTTAATCAGTGTGATGACTGGTGTGAGTGGGCAAACCAGTTTTATTTAAAGAACAGGGATCTATCATATTCTGATCTTCACAACACACGTTTAGGGAAGTGTATCATGGCACAAACAAAGAAGATTTCTGAGGACCTCAGAAGAAGAGCTGCTGATCTTCCTCAGGCTGGAAAAGATTACAAAATGATTTATAAAGAGTTTGGACTCCACCCATCCACAGTCAAATGGATTGTGTACTCATTCTAACAAAATGGAGGGATACGTCCACCAACTATTGAATTGTGGAATGCGAAAATTCACCAAATTAACAGGATGGAAGAATTAGCGGGATGGGAAAATAATAACAGGCAACAATATTTCAAGGTTTGGCAGCCCTGCATGGAAGCCTACAATAATAATAATAATAAAAAGACATGCTACTGATATAAAGGATCATACCCTTTTTTCCACATGTATTTAATATCTAGTTGGAGCTCTGCTGACGGTGTCTTTTCTGGTTTTAGGGGTTTGTTTTTTCCTTTTCAATTAATTTTCTAAATATTTCTTGCCTCAGGTACCATCTTTGGTATTGATAATTAGCACATTAGGGAGGACACAGACAGTTTTTGCTTATAATGAGGACTTTTGGATATTGCACTTCTTAATATGTGGATTTTGATCTATCATATCTTTTTTGCTGTCACTGATTTTAAACATGTCCTCAACCTCATGTCTACTATTATGGTCTCTTGATGGACAATACTCTGAGGTGTTTGTATGTTGTATACTCGGTTTTATTCAATAAAAAAGAATACATAAAAATGACAGATTGTGTACAAAATGGGGAAATCTAACACCATTATTACCCTCCCTATGAGGGATCAAACAACCAAAATTACACAAAGAACAAGGTGTTTAATGGTCTGCAAAGTCATAAAGGAATCCAAGGTAACCTCTAAACAACTAAAGGCCTTTCTCACTTTAGCTAAAGGTAATGTTCATGAGTCCATCATCAGGAGGACACTAAACAACAATGGTGTGCATGGCAGGATTGCAAGGAGAAAGCTGCTGCTTTCCAAAAAGAACATTGCTGCCTTTCAGCTATTTGCTATAGATGACTTTGACATGCCAGAAGACTGTTGGAACAATGTGTTGTAAATGGATGAGACCAAAACAGAACTTTGTGATTTAAATGAAAAGTGTCATTTTTGGAGAAAATGGTCTGGGCCTGTTTTCTTGCATCTGAGCCAGGATGGCTTGCCAATTGCCATATTTAATGAAGCAATGAATTCTGAATTATATCATCAAAGCTAAAGCAAAATTTCAGGACATTTGTCCGTGAGCTGAATTTCAAGAGAATGTAGGTGATGCAGCAAGATAATGATCCTGAGCACAGAAATCTTTCTAATAAAGAATGGTTAAAGAAGGATAAAGTTAAAGTTTTGGAATGGACAAGTAAAAGTTCTGCCCTTAATCCAATAGAAATGTTGCGGAAGGACCTGAAGCGAGCAGTTCATGGGAGTAAAAACACCAACATAACAGAGTTGAAGCTATTTTGTATGGAAGAATGCACTAAAATTCATCCAAGTCACTGTGCAGGACTAATCAACAATTAATGAAAACATTTACTTTCAGTTATTACTGCATAAGGGGGCCACACCCGATAGTGAAAGCACTGCAGACATGTGATATTGGATAATTTTCCCCAAGAAATAAAAAAAAAAAAACTGGCCTAATATGTTTGACTCTCCCTGAGGAAGCCATTTTGGCGAAACGCGCGTCGGGACACGGGGGTCGCATTGCTACTCTCTGCTCACAGGTATAATATTTATAATTCAGTGTTCATCACTTGTGTAGATTATTTATATCTCTATAATACCGCTATACTTATTAGACACATGTCCTTAACTAATGTTTGCACTATATAAATGGCTATGTAATACTTATATATAGCGGCTAGTGATTTCTGTGATCAGACTATATGCGATTATTTAATTACCCCTGTAGAGAGGTTTTTCCTGCGTGTCTATTTGCACCACCGATCGTTTTTTAACATTATTGTGAATGTCTTTAATCATGTTTGTTAAACTTTCAATAAAAATGTATTGATTTATTAATCTGGCATTGTTTCTATTTGGTGTCTGTATCTATGGGTTACCAGATTAAAGGACGCACACCCAGCGTCATACTTTGGTTATATATCATTTGTAGTGATGTCGCGAACATAAAATTTTCCGTTCGCGAACAGCGAACGCGAACTTCCGCAAATGTTCGTGAACGGGTGAACCGCCATAGACTTCAATTGGCAGGCGAATTTTAAAACCCACAGGGACTCTTTCTGGCCACAATAGTGATGGGAAAGTTGTTTCAAGGGGTCTAACACCTGGACTGTGGCATGCTGGAGGGGGATCTATGGCAAAACTCCCATGGAAAATTACGTAGTGGACGCAGAGTCGGGTTTTAATCCATAAAGGGCATAAATCAACTAACATTCCTAAATTGTTTGGAATAACGTGCTTTACAACATCCAGTGTGTGTATACGATCAGGTATGATGTTGTATCGATCAGGTAGTGTAAGGGTTACGCCCGCTTCACAGACATTGACAGACCAAACTCCCTTTTTAATGCACCGCAAACAGTTCATTTGCATAACCGCAAACTCCCCATTTGCACAAGGTTGGATACCAAGCTAGCCACGTCCCGGTGATGTCATTGAAGGTTTCTTCCTCCACCCAGCCACGTACAACACCAAGGGTCCCCAAAAGGTGAATTGAATTGATTTTTCGAACGGGGAGATGGTTAAAAAAAACGCTGGCTCCCTCCCCTTTGTTTTTATCCACGGTCACTGCGTCTGCGTCGTGCAATTTACTGTCACACCCGATATGAGTGGTATTTTCTGTAGTACTATTCTCATCAGTTTAATCCCTCTAACGTCCCCAATCTGGGGGCCATTTATTGAATAGATTTTTCGAACGGGGAGATGGTTAAAAAAACGCTGGCTCCCTCCACTCTGTTTTAAACCACGGTCACTGCGTCTGCGCCGTGCAATTTACTGTCACACCCGATATGAGTGGTATTTTCGGTAGAACTATTCTCATCAGTTTAATCCCTGTTACGTCCCATATCAGGGATTGCCTTTTTTGAAAAAAAATTTCGTCCGGGTACCTTCCACTGTGGTGTCCCAATAGCGACAAATTTTTTGAAGGCCTCAGACTCTACCAGCTGGTATGGTAAAAGCTGGCGGGCTAAGAGTTCCGTCAAGCCAGCTGTCAGTCGCCGGGCAAGGGGGTGACTTTGTGACATTGGCTTCTTATGCTCAAACATGTCCTTGACAGACACCTGACTGTGGGCAGATGGAGTGACGGGTGGTTGAGAGGGGGCAGGAAGGACACCAGTGGTTGACGTGGCTGAAGATGCTGGACCAGGAGGAGCATGGTGGCTTTGAGTTTGTGTGCTGCTTGTACTCATGTGTTGATCCCATAGGCGTTTGTGATGTGAGATCATGTGCCTTCGCAAAGCAGTTGTACCAAGGTGGGTGTTGGACTTCCCACGACTCAGTTTCTCTTGGCACAGGTTGCAAATGGCATTGCTTTTATCAGAGGCAGACACACAAAAAAAATGCCACACTGCTGAGCTTTGCAATGACGGCATTCTGGTGGTGGCAACAGCATGCGTTGACTGGCGTGCTGTCTGGCTGACCCCAGGTGCCGATACATGCTGTCTGACTGTGCCACTAACTCCTTGCGACAACCTCCCCCTGCTTCCAACTCGTCTCCTCATTCTCTCTGTCTCCCCTTCAGAACTTTCCCCCTCTTCTTCTCTTCGAGCAGGCACCCACGTGGCATCCGTGGACACATCGTCATCATCAACCGCTTCACTTGTATCTGACACCTCAGCAAAGGAAGCAGCAGCGGGTACAACATCATCATCATCATCATCATCACACTGTACGTCCATGTGTGTAATCCTGCCTGACTGAGACATATCCCCGTAATCTACATCATCTGGCAATAATGGTTGCGCATCACTAATTGCATCCAACTGATGTGTAAATAACTCCTCTGATGGATCAAGTGAAGCGGCTGTGGTGGCTGTGGTGGTAGTGGTGGTGGTGGCGACGGGCGGGTACGTGGTAACTTGAGAGCAGGTGACCGAAGCTGAGCTGGAGGAGGATGGTGCGTCAAGGTTCTTAGCGGAAGCTGTTGAAGATTGGGTGTCCTGTCTAAGCCAGTCAACTACGTCCTCAGAATTTTTTGGGTTCAGGGTACGTGGCCTCTGAACACTGGGCATTATTCCAGGGACAGTGGAAATCACAGCACCATGACCACGACGGCCCCTGCGGGATGGCCTGCCTCTGCCTGTCATTTTTTTTTTAGATAAGTGGTACTACGCGTGCTAGGTACTGTGCCACCCGGCAAGGCAAGCAACTGAAATTACACTAAAGTGTAAAAATTAAATGCCTTTTTTTGATGCAAAGTACTGTGCCACAGGGGATGACAGGGGTGGGCACTGGCAGTGGGCACACTACAGTCAGTGGAAGTCGGCCTGACACACACTGGCAGCAGGCAAGCAACTGAAATTACACTAAAGTGTAAAAATTAGAAATCCGTGTTTTTGATGCAAAGTCCTGTGCCACACGGGATGACAGGGGTGGGCACTGGCAGTGGGCACACTACAGTCAGTTGAAGTCGGCCTGACACACACTAGCAGCAGGCAAGCAGCTGAAATTACACTAAAGTGTAAAAATTAAATGCCTTTTTATGCAAAGTCCTGTGCCAGCCGGTATGAGTGGTGGGCACTGGCAGTGGGCACACTACAGTCAGTGGAAGTCAGCCTGACACACACTGGCAGGCAACTAACCTTAGATTAAAGTGTAAAAATTAAGTGCCTTTTTATGCAAAGTCCTGTGCCACACGGGATGACAGGGGTGGGCACTGGCAGTGGGCACACTACAGTCAGTTGAAGTCGGCCTGACACACACTAGCAGCAGGCAAGCAGCTGAAATTACACTAAAGTGTAAAAATTAAATGCCTTTTTATGCAACGTCCTGTGCCAGCCGGTATGAGTGGTGGGCACTGGCAGTGGGCACACTACAGTCAGTGGAAGTCAGCCTGACACACACTGGCAGGCAACTAACCTTAGATTAAAGTGTAAAAATTAAGTGCCTTTTTTTATGCAAAGTCCTGTGCCACACGGGATGACAGGGGTGGGCACTGGCAGTGGGCACACTACAGTCAGTTGAAGTTGGCCTGACACACACTAGCAGCAGGCAAGCAGCTGAAATTACACTAAAGTGTAAAAATTAAATGCCTTTTTTATGCAACGTCCTGTGCCAGCCGGTATGAGTGGTGGGCACTGGCAGTGGGCACACTACAGTCAGTGGAAGTCAGCCTGACACACACTGGCAGGCAACTAACCTTAGATTAAAGTGTAAAAATTAAGTGCCTTTTTTATGCAAAGTCCTGTGCCACACGGGATGACAGGGGTGGGCACTGGCAGTGGGCACACTACAGTCAGTTGAAGTTGGCCTGACACACACTAGCAGCAGGCAAGCAGCTGAAATTACACTAAAGTGTAAAAATTAAATGCCTTTTTATGCAAAGTCCTGTGCCAGCCGGTATGAGTGGTGGGCACTGGCAGTGGGCACACTACAGTCAGTGGAAGTCAGCCTGACACACACTGGCAGGCAACTAACCTTAGATTAAAGTGTAAAAATTAAGTGCCTTTTTTATGCAAAGTCCTGTGCCACACGGGATGACAGGGGTGGGCACTGGCAGTGGGCACACTACAGTCAGTTGAAGTCGGCCTGACACACACTAGCAGCAGGCAAGCAGCTGAAATTACACTAAAGTGTAAAAATTAAATGCCTTTTTTATGCAAAGTTCTGTGCCAGCTGGTATGAGTGGTGGGCACTGGCAGTGGGCACACTACAGTCAGTGGAAGTCAGCCTGACACACACTGGCAGGCAACTAACCTTAGATTAAAGTGTAAAAATTAAATGCCTTTTTTTGATGCAAAGTCCTGTGCCACACGGGATGACAGGGGTGGGCACTGGCAGTGGGCACACTACAGTCTGTGGGCCTGCAGCTCCTCACACACAGGCAGGCCAGGCAACTGCAATATGTATATAAAGGGAAAAAAAAAGCAGACTAATGTTGCAGCCCTAAAAAGGGGTGCTGTCAGGACGCTGTCCTTACAGCAGAGATCAGATGAGTCTTTCAGGACTGGAGTGGACACTGAATTCACTAGCCTAGCTATCAATTTCCCTATTAAATCAGCAGCAACTACACTCTCCCTCCTCTCACTAAGACTGCAGCTTCAGAATGAATCTAAAATGGATGCTGTGCAGGAGGTGGGAGGGTCTGGGAGGGAGGGTATGCTGCTGATTGGCTGGAATGTGTCTGCTGACTGTGAGGTACAGGGTCAAAGTTTGCTCAATGATGATGTATAGGGGGCGGACCGAACATCGCATGTTTGCCGGGAACTGTTCGCCGGCGGATAGTTCGGGCCATCTCTACTCATTTGTTTGATTTGGTTATCTTTATCTACTTCTATGACTTCTGTAATGTAATTTAGGTCAAATTTATGCAGAAATATGGAAAATTGAGAAAAGTTTGAAGAGTTCACAAACTTTCAAGCACCACTGTATATGGGTGGCTCAGTGGTAGAAAACAGAGGGTAGTTATTAATGGTACGTATTCAAATTGGGTCTCCATAAATAGAGGGATACCAGGGGGTCAGTATTGGGCCCTATTTTTTTAAATATATTTATTAATGATCTTGTAGAGGGGATGCACAGTAACATTAATTTTTGCTATCAATACTAAATACTATCAATACTAAACTGTGTAAAGTAATTAACACAAAAAGGATAATATACTGAAACAAATGGATCTGAGTAGAATGGAGGCTTGGATAGAAAGGTGGCAAAGGCTTTTTAACATGACTAAGGGCGTTATTCCAGAGCAGGTAATCACTCTTTAATCCCTATACAGGGACTTTCACTTTACTGCAGGGGAGAAACCATACCACTACCTCTTGGGATAGTCCCAGAATAGTTGGCAGCTGTCCCACTGGAGCCAGTGACTCTGGTGCAAGCACCTGAAGTTCGAGACACAGAAAATTCACCTAAAACACACCAAAACCACTGATAGTCTGAACAATCACTTTTACTGATTAAGTGTTTTCTGGCAGTACTTGACTGTAGGAAACTTGGCTGCATGGCTGACATGCAGGAAATTGCACCTCATTTGCAGAAGCAGGCTGGACAGTCTCTAATACTGAAACTACAGATAATAGCAACACAGAACTGGACACACTAGGAGAGCATGCAGGTAGCGTGGTGATGGATGTAGGAACATGACAGACGGAAATCAAGACTGTCGCATAGACAGACAGACTAGAGAGGAGGAGAATATGAATAATTAAATACAAACTTGAACTGAAAACTGAACTGTGAAGTCAGGAGTACACAGGCAGGGTGGGTACATGGTAGGACCACAGACGGGAATGCATACTGGCTTACACAAGATAATAGTTGAGGTAAAAGTCTTCTAAACACCGTTCCTGGTCAGAGGGAACCATAAAGCTCAGACACCATCTGCCTGGAGAAAGTACCTTTTATACCTAGGGAACCTCAGTAGTGATTAGCGGCATGGCCAATATTCGCTATTGCGATATATTTTTGTGAATTTTTCGCATAATATTTGCAATAAATTCCCAAATTCTACAATTTTTCTTGCAATTGTGCAAATCGGCACTAATGATGCACATTTTTTTGCGCAATACGTCCAACTTCACATTTTGTCAGGTCTGAGTAGATAATACAAATTGGTGCACTAAGTATTGTTGTGACATCACAGCACGATGTCTAACAGAGACACTAATCCCTATCACAGCACAGTAATTCCTATCACACTACCTAACACCCTGCACTGGAACCTATTAGCTACACTATATCACTATCTAACCTACACTGACTATCTCCCACTAATATGTATTATATATATGAGCTAACTAACTATCTAATGTAATTGAATAAGGATCCAGATGACTGAGCAAAGCACAGAGCACTCTCTCTCTTATACTTACTCATACTATTTTGTTTAATCAGATTTTTTATTGCATCATTTTCTGCTAGGCCTGAATATCTTGCCGCCAAATCTTACATTTATTCCTGCAATTTTAATATATTGGGGGTTCACCTGTCTTTCTCAAATCAGGTCACTCCATCCTACATAAATTGTCAAGCAAGATGGCGGCGGCAGGCCCGTTGCGAGCAAAGGGTGGTGGTAAGTTTAATTAAAAAAATTTATTGTTAGTTTTACACTGTTTTTACACTCAGATGCCGCGATCATGTATGAAAGCGTCATCTGAGGGATACAATGACGTCACAAAGCAAATTTTTTTGTAAAATTCGGGTGAATCAGCCGAAACGAACATTTCAATTATTCGCTCATCTCTGTCTCTCTCTCTCTCTCTCTCTCTCTCTATATATATATATATATATATATATGTACACATACCAAAAAATGAAACAGCACCTCCTAGCTCCTAGAGGTAATTTAAATGCAAGTGCAAGCTACACGGGCAACTATACAGCAAACTAGAGAAATAGCAGCACACTGCTGAATGCACTAAGAATGGGTGAACAGGCGAATGGGTGAACAGGGTCAAATACATGACTGCCATACTTACTATAACATGGGGTAGGAGCTCTTAGCGCATATAGTTGATCAAACATATGTCGGACCCGTCTACCAAGCGGCAAGGTGGCTTCTAATCAGACGGGGACCTACGCTAACACGGATTGTCCAACTCCACTATGATGTTGTGATAGTACTGATTAAAAGCACCATGCAGGTGGGCGGGTAAGTGGGAGTGCTAAGTTCCATAGAGGATGCCTATTCCTCATCTACAGTTGTGTTCAAAATTATTCAACCCCACTGAAATTGAGTGTTTTGGCCAGTTTGACATTGATTTTGATCATTTCAGTCATCTTGTTTACAATTAAATCAAAGAGGCACTTGTAAGTCAGATAAATATAACATACCATTTATAATGAAATAACCACAAATGTCTTTTCTGTGCTCACATCATTATCATTTATTCAACCCCCAAGTGACATTCAATCTTAGTACTTAGTACAACATCCTTTTCCAGTTATAACAGCTTTAAAACGTGAAACATAGCTTGACACAAGTGTCTTGCAGCGATCTACGGGTATCTTTGCCCATTCTTCATGGGCAAAAGCCTCCAGTTCAGTCACATTCTTAGGATTGCGCGCTGCAACTGCTTTCTTTAAGTCCCACCTGAGGTTCTCAATCGGATTTAAGTCAGGTGACTGCGATGGCCACTTCAAAATGTTCCAGTCTTTAATCTGCAACCATGCTCTAGTGGACTTGGAGGTATGCTTGGGATCATTGTCCTGTTGAAAGGTCCAACGTCTCCCAAGCCTCATGTTTGTGACGGACTGCGTCACATTTTCATCCAATATCTCCTGGTACTGAAGAGAATTCATGGTACCTTGCACACGCTGAAGCTTCCCTGTACCTGTAGAAGCAAAACAGTCCCAAAGCATGATTGACCCCCCGACATGCTTCACAGTAGGCAAGGTGTTCTTTTCTTCATAGGCCTTGTTCTTCCTCCTCCAAACATAGCGTCGATCCATGGGCCAAAACAGTTCTAATTTTGTTTCATCAGTCCACAGAACACTATCCCAAAACTTTTGTGGTTTGTCCACATGACTTTTGGCATACTGCAGTCGACTCTTCTTATTTTTTGGAGACAGCAAGGGGTTGCGCCTGGGAGTTCTGGCATGGAGGCCTTAATTACGCAATGTGCGCCTTATTGTCTGAGCTGAAACTTCAGTACCCGCATCTGACAAATCTTTTCTCCACTTTGCGCTTCAGGTAGCACACAGCAGTCGAAGTCATCATCTTCTTTCTGCCACGACCAGGTAGCGTTTCAACAGTGTCCTTTGCCTTGAATTTACGAATGGTGCTTCCTATGGTGTCTCTTGGTATGTTTAACATCTTTGCAATCTTCTTATAGCCATTGCCCTTCCTGTGAAGAGAAATCACCTCTTCTCTTGTCTTCCTGGACCATTCTCTTGACTTCACCATGTTTGTAAACACACCAGTAAATGTCTAGAAGGAGCTGAGTATCACAGTCATTTTAAATCTGCCTAATTGGTGCTTATTATGATTGATTGCTGCTCCTTGACATCCACAGGTGTTTTCAATACCTGATCGAAAACACTTGAATGAACCTCTGTTCTTAACCCTAAGTTCACACCTGAGCGTTTTACAGCGCGTTCAAACGCGCTGTAAAATGCTCAACACATGAAAACACATGCTTTCCTATGGCCCTGGTTCTCACTTGAGCGTTTTACAGCGCGTTTGAAAGCGCTTTAAAACGCCCGACGCATAAACAAGTACTTGAGCTTTTTTTGGGGCGTTTGTCGCACGTTTTGTGATTGACACCACAGTAGTCAATCACAAGAAAGCGCGTACGAACGCGCGTTTCCTATTTTCAAAAACGCGCTGAAATACGCGCGACAAAAACGCGCGTAAAACGCGTAAACCCAGTGTAAGAGTGGTAGTCTTTAAGGGGTTGAATAATTATGTCCATGAAGAAATCACAAAAAAAAAATAACATTTAATACTGTATTACAAAAACAATTGTCATTTTAGTTGCATTTGGTTCCTTAAAAAGTCCTTGTAAGATTTCATTCTGAACACAATTACAAATGTACACTAAATTCCCTAAAACCCTTTACAGCATTGGGGGTTGAATAATTTTGAACACAACTGTATATATACATACCAAAAAATGAAACAGCACCTCCTAGAGGTAATTTAAATGCAGGCGCAAGCTACACGGGCAACTATACAGCAAACTAGCTGAATAAACTAAGAATGGGTGAACAGGTGAATGTGTGAACAAGGTCAAATACATGACTGCCATACTTACTATAACATGGGGTAGAAGCTCTTAGCGCATATAGTTGATCAAACATATGTCGGGCCCGTCTACCAAGCGGCAAGATGGCTTCTAATCAGACGGGGACCTATGCTAACACGGAGTGTCCAACTCCACTATGATGTTGTGATAGTACTGATTAAAAGCACCACACAGGTGGGCGGGTAAGTAGGAGTGCTAAGTTCCATTGAGGATGCCTATTCCTCATCTATATATACATACCAAAAAATGAAACAGCACCTCCTAGAGATAATTTATATAGATATGGAGGATTGCTAAATAACACCAAAAATTAACAGTCATAATCATAGATATTGATTTCTGAGGAGCGCTCCTTAAAAGAGACTGTTTCATCCAAGCAGCTGGTAAGATTCTGGTCACGTGATCTCCCTACGCTGCTCCGCTACACAGCAGAAGCGCGAGCCATGCTCGGAAGCCATGAGGGACGCTGTAAACCGCATAACCATACCATCAAAAAGACTCATCGGGAATACCCACAGAGAACACCCCTGGTAGGTGGGTAAGTGAACTCAGAGCCGGAGACAGTGCGGGACGCCGCACCTAGGCTCAGAGCACCGTCTTTTTCCCCACAGCATCGTCATTTTTTGTCCACAGCACAAAGAACTCTATAAAGAGGATACATACCTATATACCTAATGTGGTATGAATGCTTGTGTATTTAGGCGCTAAGTGACACTACTAAACCATATTTAAGAATAACTTTTTTATAGAAGGACTACAGCGCATATCTATCTACTTTTTTATAGAAGGACTGCATCGTATATCTATCAACTTTTTGATATAACCCTTTTTTATGCAGCACAACCTTATATGGTGATTTATCTGTGGATATATATCCTATAGACCTTTTAGCTATTCAAGCCCACCACAACACATATCTATTTACACCTCATTTTATTCACTCTACACTTATCTGGTACCAGATCACTGCACACAGCTCCTATCATCATCTTCTTTGTTTTTCTACCCATTTTATTATATCCTTATTTTATAGTTTTAATTAAGTAAAAATAGACAGTGTATATCCCAGATATGAGTGTGCCTGCTAATTCCCTTATTTAGCATATATGCATATGTATATATAGTCACACAAGGTAGGGATGAGTGCAGCCCTAAACTCCACCCACACCTTTATCCCTACCTACTTGCACGGTCCGTCCTAACCGACGGCGTACAACTGAGCTGCAGTCCCTAGCTTACTTACATACAGGGGCCTAACGAAAGGAACAACACAGAGAGTACAAAATAGTGAGACAGATCACACAGAAGCAAGGCTTCCCAGGGCCGGCATAGAATAGAAATAGAAGTAATGAGTCAAGGTCAAGGATAGGAGGGTACATAAGCACACAATAAACTATAATCCCTAGTGAGTACAAGCCGAGGTCAAAAGCCAGAAGGTTGCATCAGTACCAGGGGTAACACCAGGTCAGGGTTAAATACAAGCCAAGGTCAGGAGCCAAGAGATCGCGTTAATACAGGGGGTAGAACCAGGTCAGAGTCAAATACAAGCCGAGGTCAAAAGGTAGAAGTCGCACATACAGGAATCAATAAATATGAAGTAAGACCAATCACAGGCAACCTGTTTAAATAAGTCCTCTAGATGGGTCATGTGACGTGGCCAGTGTCCCACATCTCAGTACAGCTGAGCGCCGACTCATTGACATCGGCGCTAGTTCCCCACCAGCTTGTTTTCTAGAAGAGGGAGGACGCCGGCCACAGTAAGGAATCGTGCGCGGCCTGGTCCTCCCCGCCCCCTTGTCACCATGGAGACGAGGACACCGGCCGCGTACACGCTCCTCCTCACTAGCGAGATGCCGGTGGCGCTGCAGGGGAAAAGAGCGTCTCCAGCTCCCCGTTACACACATAAATATATATATATATAAATATATATATATGTATATATATATATATATATATATATATAAATGGCAGCACCGTAATAATGTCCAAAGTCGGGTGCAAGGCCTTTCTGGGACCAGCTAGTCCCAAATATAAATCAGAAAAATAAGGCAGCACTCCATATATAATAGTAATATCCTACTTTATTTACCCATGTTGGCAGTGCAACGTTTCGGCTCCAAACAACTGAGCCTTTCTCAAGCAATGTGCAGGACCATGTGTAAAGGATTTATAGGTAAATCAATTAAACCGTGATTACAAATCAATCAAATCAAAACAGTCCAAAAATTCTACATAATCGAATAAAAATTCATGTGATGACAGTGAAATTAAATATACATGATTCAATAAAATGAATATATGTGCATAAAAATATCATAATATATTAAAAAGTGACAATTCATCTAATACATAATCAATGATGATTGATGAAAAGTGCTGCAGTGCATAGTGCATTCAGTTACATACCGTGTATCTCGCTGGAGGAGGTTCACACCGTATGTAATTGATTGCACTATGCAGTGCAGCACTTCGCTAATTCGCAGATATTTAGAATATAGTGCTATATATCCGTAAAAAAACAATATTAATTTTTTTTTTTCAATCTGAACCCAAGATACCGTTAACGATTATGGAGAATATAGCACTATGTTCTCTATTCTCGTTATTTCTAGCAAGCCCACTAATAGGAAAGTTATACCTAGTTCAAAGTTCCACTCGCAGTACATGAATATTACATTATGTAATATTCACGAACTGCGAATGAAACTTTGAACGGGGTATAACTTTCCTATTGGTTGGCTTGTTAGAATTAATGAAGATAGAGAATATAGCACTATATTCGTATTCCTTATCTTTGTTAATTATAGCAAGCCAAGTAATCTTGCCTATACACAGCTCTAAGTTGAATGCACAATGCGAGAATATTAAATAATATTACTCGCATTGCGCATCTAACTTAGAGTGGGGTATATGCAACTTATTTATTGTTTGGCTGGGTAGAAAGAATCAATGAATATGACGAATATGAATATAGCACTATACTATATTCTCCATATACGTAATATTTGCGTACTGTGAATGAAACTTTGAACGGGGTATAACTTTCCTATTTGTTGGCTTGTTAGTAGGGTTGAGCGAACCTGAACTGTATAGTTCGGGTTCGTACCGAATTTTGGGGTGTTCGGGACACGGACCCGAACCCGAACATTTTCCAAAAAGTTCGGGTTCGGGTCCGTTGTTCTGCGATTTCTTCCCGCTTTCTGAAGGGCTGCAAAGCAACCAATCAGCAAGCGTTTTACTTCTTGCCCTAAAAAGCCATCACAGCCATGCCTACTAATGGCATGGCTGTGATTGGCTGAGTGCAGCATTTGACCCAGCCTCTTTATAAGCTGGAGTCACGTAGTGCCGCACGTCAGTCTGCCGAATTGAGATTAGAGCAAGGTTGCTGCTGGTGCGATCAGGGACAGAATAGGGCAGAAATCTGAAGAACCTGTGCAACTTTAATCCACAAGATACAGCACATAGAGAGGGAGGGAGCCTCAGCAATCCAACATTTCTGTGCCCAGCCACTGCCAGGGAAATTTTTTTTTTAATCCATCTGTTACTGAGGTGGGGGTCGGCAGCCATTTTAGGCCCTGCAGTGTACTGCATGTCTGCCAGCCTGCCAGGGACATCAGCCTAATCCTATTTTGTAGCCTATTTTGGCTGCTCAAGTCCCCGATATTGCCTTTTGCATGTTTAATGGGTGACATAGTCTATTTGTCTAGCCTGGGATCTGTGGTGCCGCAGAGCACTTGTGCATACAATGCACTAAACCGTATATTCCATTTCAGCTAGAGCATAAGTGTATTTTAGTTAAAAAAAAGTGGTCATCCTGATCCACCAAGCCTATTTTACACTGCCAAAATATATATTTGGCATTTCTGCAGTGAAATAGAGAATCCGTGTAATTTTGGGGGAAAAAACGTATTCCTTGTCCACAAAACAGTTCTGCATACACCGTCCAATGACATATTTTATATTTCTACATAGAAATAGTGCTTCTTTGTTTTTTATAGAAAAAAAACATTATTCAAGGTCCACCAAACAGTATGAAATACACATTACAACCAACTATGTTACAATGTTGCTGTGAAATACAGCATAAGTGTATTTTTTTGACAAAAGAGTGGTAATCCTGATCCACAGAGCATCTTGAAATACACTGCTTAAATACCAATTTCAGATTACAGCTGAGAAATAGTTCATTATTCTTTTTTGTGTGAAAAAAGCAATATTCTTGCTTCACAAAGCAGTTGTACATACACAGTATAAATATTTAATTTAAATTTACATCATCGACCTACCTTTCCCTTGAGAAAGCCGAGCAGGCGAAACGCGCGTCGGGACGCGGGGGAGACTCTGATATTCTGTGCGCACTCAGGTACATGGACACATATGATTTTTAATTGTACAAATACTAGCACTTTATTGGCATTTTTCTGTCATGCATTGATATATTATTTATTATTATTTTTTGAGCTATTAGTACATTTGTGGCCCCATATCATAGGGGATTTTGTAATTACGTGTGCGTACAGATTGTCAGTGGTAATTGTGATGTTATCATCTCTATACCTATGTACATATACCCCTGTGTAAAGGTTTCTAGCTGTCATCTGTACCACCAATCATGTTAACCAAGACTATATAACATTTTAATATGAATTGTTTTATAAAAATACTAATAAAGTAATTATTTCAATTTCCGGTGTGGCAAATTGGTGTATATGTGTATGTGGGATCCCGGATATTTTGGTTTATTATTAAATTTACATCAGTAAAATACTGCATTTTGGGTTTTTTTTTCGAAAAAAGCTGTGTTTTAGGCTGAAAAAACTGTTGTGCATCCGTCGTTTAAATAATTATTTCCAACAGTCTAATACTGCATTTGTGAATTTTGGTGACCAAATTCGTGTTCTGGGTCGCCAAATCTGGTGTCCATATATAGTATAAATATCTACTTTTAATGTCCAACAGTTAAAAACACAGGTGCCAACTGCTGTGGATTTCTGCAATGTGCAGACCGACGAGGAGGGCAAGGGTCATGAATGGGTGGAAGATGATGTGGAGGATGATGAAGTCCTAGACCCAGACTGGACTGAAGGTCGTGCAAGTGAGGCGGTGGTCGCACAGAGGTAACAGCACAGCAAAAGAGGGAGCAGAGTGCAAAAGCGCAGCGGGCGTTCCAGAGACAGTACGCCTGCTACTGTCCACTGCACCCAGGCTCTGAGCACACCAAGGCCTGCTCCAGGAAGTTAATTGGCGTTGCAGTTCTTCACACAATGTCCTGACGACAAGGCACGCGTGGTTTGCATGTTGTGCCATCAGAGCCTGAAGCAGGGCATAAACGTTCATAACCTGAGCACAACCTGCATGACCAGACATCTACATGCAAAGCATGAACTGCAGTGGAGTAAACACCTTAAAAACAAGGAACTCTCTCATGCTCCTCCTGCTCCCTCTTCTGCTGCTGGCTCGGCCTCTCCTTCCACCTCTGGTGTCACAGCTATATCTCCCTAACTGTACACTGGGTAAACGTAGTGGCGGCTGGGCCAGAGGCGGATAGCGGTTTGGCGCATGTCCTTCCACCAAAGAGGATCGCAGGGCATTATTCGTTGCCTCCTGTTGCTTCCTCCACCAACTCCGCATCATCCTCCTCCTCCTCCTCTTCTACCACCCTCACATCCGGTCAGCAAAAGAACCTCACCCCCAACTTCAGCACAGCCCGGGGTAAACGTCAGCAGGCGATTTTAAAACTCATGTGTTTGGGTGACAAACCCCACACCGCACAGGAGTTTTGGAGGGGCATAGAACAGCAGACTGATGAGTGGTTGCTGCCGGTGAGCCTCAAACCCTGCCTAGTGGTGTGCGATAATGGGCGAAATCTCATTGCAGCTCTGGGACTAGAGGGTTTGACGCACATCCCTTGCCTGGTGCATGTGCTGAATCTGGTGGTGCAGAAGTTTCTTAAAAACAACCCAGACATGTCAGAGCTGCTGCTGAAAGTGCGGTCCGTATGTGCGCGCTTTCGGCGTTCTCACTCTGCTGCTGCTCGCCAGTTTGTGCTGCAGCGTAACTTCAGCCTTTCTGCTCACGGCCTCATATGCGACATGCCCACCAGGTGGAACTCCACCTTACATATGCTGGAGAGACTGTGCGAGCAGCAGCGGGCTATAGTGGAGTTTCAGATGCAGTATGTACGGGTCAGTCGCTCTGTGGATCAGCACCACTTCACCACCAGTGACTGGGCCTGCATGCGAGACCTGTGTACCTTGTTGCGTTCTTGGAGTACTCAACCAACATGGCCAGTGCTGATGACGCAGTTGTTAGCATTACAATACCCGGCGATGATGGAAGAGGATGCGGCACAGGAGGAGGAGAAAGAGGGGGCATTTCACAGGGTTTCAGACAGGTCATACAGAAGTGGCTCAGAGGGTGGGTTCCTGCACCAGCAGAGACCAGGTACACATGTGGACAACCAGGGCACACTTATGGAGGATGAGGAGGAGGAGGATGAGGTAGAGGAGAAGGAGGAGGAACCGGTTTCACTGCAGGGTGGCACCCTACGCAGTAGAGGGCCATCACTGGAGCGTGGCTGGGGGATACGGAGGACACAGACGATACACCACCTACAGAGGACAGCTTATCGTTACCTCTGGGCAGCCTGGCACACATGAGCGACTACATGCTGCAGTGCCTACGCAACGACAGCAAAGTTGCCCACATTTTAACTTGTGCTGACAACTGGGTTACCACCCTGCTGGATCCCCAGTACAAGGACAACGTGCCCACCTCAATTCCCACACTGGAGCGTGATAGGAAGATGCACAACTACAATTGTACGCTGGTAGACGTGCTCCTGAGGGCATTCCCAACTGACACGGGGGGGGGACAAGTGGAAGCACAAGGCGAAGGCAGAGGAGGAAGAGGTCGCCAACGCAGCTGTGTCACGGCCAGCGCCTCAGACAGCAGGGTTAGCATGGCCGAGCTGTGGAAAAGTTTTGTCACTGTGCCACAGCAAACTGCACCACCAGCTGAAAGGGAACATGTTAGCAGGAGGCAGCATTTCAACATCATGGTGGAACAGTACGTGTGCACACGCCTCCACGTACTGATTGATGGATCGGCCCCATTCACCTTCTGGGTCTCCAAATTGTCCACATGGCTAGAGCTTGCCCTTTATGTCTTAGAGGTGCTGGCCTGCCCTGCGGCCAGTGTATTTTCCGTGTCGTTTATTTATCACGGCAGAGGGCATCATTACAGACAAACGTGGACAAGCTCACGTTCATTAAAATGAACCAGGCATGGATCCCACAGGACTTGTCCGTACCTTGTACAGAATAGACATTTAAAACTGCCTCGCCCTCAACCATACATTCTTGTACTCCAGGGCACTTCTTTATTAAATCCTCTTTTTTAATTGTACCATTATTTTGGGGGCAACCCCAAGTTGAATGAACCTCTCCTCTGTCTGGGTGTCAGGGGCCTAAAATTCTGTTAATTGCTTGCTCCTTTGGCGGGTGACATCAAGTTTGATTTTCTGCTATGGTACCTCTCTCCTCTGTCTGGCTGCTGGGGCCTAAATAACTGAAAGTTGCCTTTTCCATTGCTGGGTGACAAGAAGCCTGATTTTCTGCTATGGGACCTTTCTCCTCTGTCTTGGTGCCAGGGGCCTACATTTCAGATAATCACCTGTTGCTTTGGTGGGTGACATTATCCTCTTTATACTGTCAAATGACCTCTATATTATCTGGTTGTCAGGGGCCTATATTTTGTTTCATCTCTTGCTGCATTGGTGGGAGGCATTAAACTCTTTAGACTGTCAAATAACCGCCCCATTGTCTGGTTGTCAGGGGCCTATATTTTGTTTCATCGCCTGCTCTATTGGTGGGAGACATTAACCTCTTTTTACTGTCAAATGACCGCCCCATTGTCTGGTTGTCAGGGGCCTATATTTCTTTCAATCGCTTGCCGCATTGGTGGGAGACATTAACCTCTTTTTACTGTCAAATAACCTCTCCTCTGTCTGGGTGTCAGGGGCCTACATAAATGATAATGGCCTGTTCCATTGCAGGTTGACCTGAGTGCTGTGTTGCTGTTACAGGACCGCTCTCCTCTTTACGGGTGCCAAGGTCCTGAATTAGTAAATGAGGCCTGTGGCACTACTGGGTATAATCAATACTGTTTTGGCATGATTGTAACTCTCCTCTTTGTGGGTGCCATGGGTCTGAATCTGTGAATGAGGCCTGTGGCATTGCTGGGTTAAATCAATACTGTCTTGTCGTGATTTTAACTCTCCTCTTTGTGGGTCCCGTGGGCCCGAATGTTTGATTGAGGCATGAGGCCCTGCAGGTAGACATGATTCCTTCTTGGCTGTGATGACAACTTCAAATCCCATGTATGGTTGCTATTGGCTTGAGTCTGTGAATGAGGCCTGTGGCACTGCAGGCAGACATGAATCCTTTTTGGCTGTGATGAGAACTTCAACTTCCATAGCATTCCCACCTGACGCCACCCCAACCTCCTATTCCACCTCCTCCTCCAAGTTGCCAATTGATATTGGTTAATTTTTATTTATTTTATTTTTAGTCATTTCCCTATCCACATTTGTTTGCAGGGGATTTATCTACATTTTGATGCCTTTTGCAGCCCTTTAGCCCTTTCCAGGGCTATTTTACAGACATTTTAGTGTCCAAAAGTTCGGGTCTCCATTGACTTCATTGGGGTTCGGGGCCAAGTTCGGATCCCGAACCTGAACTTCTCGAACCCAAACATCAAGGTGTCCTCTCAACTCTGCTTGTTAGAATTAATGAAGATAGAGAATATAGCTCTATATTCGTCATCTTCGTTAATTCTAGATAGCCAACCAATAGGAAAGTTGCCTTTATACCTTGTTCAAAGTTTAATTCGCAATACGGGAATAATTAAATCGAATATTATTCGCGATAAATAGAATAATGACAATAATCGATTTTGACGAATATATGACCAATATTTAATTGAATATTCATTAAATATCGTAAAATCGAATATGGCACCTCCTGCTCATCACTACTCATGGTTTAAAATTGCCCCTTTTCCAATCTTTACCCAATATGAGTCTGTTAACGTTTAATATATCTAGTTTAAATGGATAATTCACCAGAAGGTATTTCTAGAATCATTATTGTGTTCATGCATATGCTCTTTTAATATGCACACTGTACATTGCACATAAGACACATGGCACAACATACCATTTATGTCAGCAGTTATTGTTTACTCTAGGTGATACTCTGAATACTTTTATTAATTAACAATGATACGTACAGTTTGTAACCTATGCTTTCTGATATACTCTTTTCTACCATACTTTTGCACAATTTAGTCAATCTACTGTAAAATTTTTCTCCAGTGTATACTGTCAATTATACTACTGAACTATGAATAAGCAAGGGACATAATTAACACATAGTCATACTGGAACACCCTAAGACATAAAAGTCTTTCTCTATTAAAAATATCAAATGGAAATATACTGTATTTTACATTTTGTAACAGTCTATTTTGTGAATGACCTATTGACTACTCCTCTATCTCTGTAAAACACCTTATCCCTTCTTTAATCCATCAGTATTTCAATTACTTTTCTCAATTCCCATTGCATTTCCATTGACTTTTAAGTGCATTTGCAACCTATGAGCCCACTAAATAGCCTCAACAGACACCTATTTGTATAATAAGAGGTCATTTTGACAGGGTCAGAGAGTTTAAAGATTGTCCCTAAAACTAGAAGAATTCAAATATAAAGCAAAATATGCTGTAAGAATAGTTTAGGAAATAGACATTACAATTTAATCATTCAATTGACATTCAATAGAACTGGAAATTTAAAAAAATAAAATCATAAAATGCACTAGTAATATGTTAGGCATAAAGTAAAAATACTGATGGGAAAATTAACATTTAAGTATTGGATATTGACATTTTACATAGATATAATTACTGTCTCAATTATTATGTAAAAAATTCTGTGAACATTTTCAAGGACTAGTAAAAACTAATATACATTTTTAATTCACATAACCATTTAGCTTTCCATTCTTCTGTTCCATCAGAAGAAGAGAGAGAGGAAAAAAAAACATTATCCTGTAAAAAAAAAAAAAAAAAACGGTTCCTATGCAATCCTATGCATAACTGATGCAACAGGATCTAATTTTTTTACAGGATCCTGTTTATTTTTTTCTCTTCTTCTGATGGATCAGAAGAAAGGAAAGCTAAATGCTGATGTGAACTGAGCCTTATCGGTATACCTTAAAATAATTAGTTTCTCAGAATCATCAGTATTTAAAAAAAAAATTGTTTTGTTTTGCCTCCTAGTACTTCCGAGGCCATCAAGGTGGTATGATCTATAGCACTATCATTCTAGGATGAGGATGAGAAACCCCTGGAAGAAGCCACCAGGTGAATCGCTGGAGGTCACATGACTTTGCGGTAATATATATACTTTATCTCGTGTACCGAACCTGCTTTACTTGTTATATTTGATTATGTTTGCACGTGGTTACTCCTCTCCCTCCTCTGCTGAGGAGTTACACATATGTTTGTACTAGTATTTAGTATCCCTTGCCTCTATGTTCTGATCTTACAGGTGCATCATTGGAGCTTTATTCTTTCTTTCACTATTCCTTTTGAGTCAAAGGTTGGAATTTATGTTAGTTCCCATTTGCAATATTTGGAGTGATTCTGGTCACACTTTTGTAGGTAAAAACTTGGTACAATAATAACCAATACAGACTACGCTTTTTGCTTGTTTGTCCTTTTATGCGCTGTTACTTTGGATCCTGTCTTATTATAAATCTTGTGATGTGATTTTATCATATTATATTCAATAAAGATTGTATTTTTTATCTTTAAGTCGCATGGCTCTTTTTGGTGGTTATATGGTAACACCATGCGTGTAGTTACGGTGTTGTGTACAGGAGTTTTCCCATATTCATATGTGCCTGCATTACTGAGAAAAATTATGTTTAAAGAAAATGTTAAAGATATGCAAACGAGCCTCAAGGAGCGACAGGGGCGTTGCCATTACTCCTAGAGAGAGCAGTTGCTCTTTCTGCAACTGCTATTCCTTTTGCACTTATATTGACAGGGCCAGGCAGACATGATCATGTTTACAGGACCTGGCTCTATCAATCAAAGTGAAGAGGGCGCTGCAGTTGCAGAGAGTGCTAAGTCTCTAAGTGTAATGGCAATGTCCCCGTTGCTCCTAGACGCTCATTATCATATATTAAAATATAATTTTTCTCAGAAATATACATATGAAATGGGACCAACACAGATGCCTTCAGCTGCCAAGCGCACATGTAACAGGTCAGCCAGTTTCATAGGTGCAAATCTGCTGACAGATGCCCTTTAATTCATGCTTGAATTGATTCTACCCAAATTAAAATAGCTCCAATTAGCCCGAAAATTGGTATATGACACTCTGAGGTCTCCTAGGACTCATATTTTCTTTTTCTTGTTTTTCTCTCATTTTGATTTATTTTAAAAATTTCTCTACCCCTCCCACCTCTTTCATCTAATGACAGCAATAGCAAAAAATGTCAGAGTGACACTGACATATACAGCGATGGGTAAATGCATGGTTGACAATTAGAAATTGAGCGAGGTTTTGAAAAATTTGATTTGCTACTTCACCTTACTTCATCAAGAAATTCAAATAGTTAAAGGGATTCTGTCACGGCATTTGACCCTATAGAGCTGCGGACATGCACGGCTAAATCGCCGCTAGCATGTCCGCAATATAGCAGTAGAATAGCTCTGGGTGCTTTTATTTTCTTTAAAAAATGATTTTATTGATATGCAAAATAACCCACGAAGGTGCCCAAGGGGCGGTACTAACCTTCCTTGTGCCCAGCCACGCCCCCATGTGAAGGAGCCCAGCACCGCCTGCCTCTGCCTAATCTCCTCTTTGCTTCAGTTACATCACCGTAAATCTCGAGATGCGCAAGATCGTGCATGCGCAGTTCCTTCCCTGAGGCTAATGCCAGCACAAGGAAGGAACACTATGTTGCAACTGCGTATGCACAATCTCGCACATCGCAAGATTTACGGCGATCTCTCTGAAGCAAGGGGGAGATTCGGCGGACGCAGGTGGTGCTGGGCTCCTTCACATGGGGGCGTGGCTGGGCACTAGGAAGGTTAGTACCGCCCCCTGGGCTTCTTCCTAGTTTAATTTGCATATCAATAAAATAATTTTTTAAAGAAAATAAAAGCACCCAGAGCTATTCTACCGCTATATTGCGGACATGCTAGCAGCAATCTAGCTGTGCATGTTCGCAGCTCTATAGAGTCAAATGCCATGACAGAATCCCTTTAAGAATTACTTCATCACAAATCGACTTCCATTGTATGGAGCGGACTTAATGATGGGGAATGGCGATTGCGCCACCCTCCGTCATTTATTCCCTCAGATGCTGCGTTCAATGCTGATCACAGCATCTGAGACTCACATTCAGATGCACAGGGGTTAATCCAGGGTTTAAAAAAAATAATTATACTCATCTCATACATTTGATCGCAGAGAGGCCATCCGCTCCCATATTGATTGTTGAAAACCTGCCACACAGGCACACAGGAGGACAGGGGCTGCTGCATACACCCTCCAGCGTCTCTGATCCCAGCCGGGGGAGCCAGAGCACATGGCATATGAAGGGTTAAAATACGCCATTACTGACATTAGTGCCAGGTGTCTGCTCTTTAATACAGTAGATACCCGGTGGCCATGGCTCCCACTGCAATAGCCAGCGGCTGTAATTTTTAAATGCCGGGCCTCTGACGTAAATATACTGTCGGCGTTCAGGAAAGGGTTAACGTCTAAGCCTTCACACTGAAATTGGGCTACCAAGTGGGAAGAATATGATTAGGTAGAGTGGCCTGTGTATACCTGATTTTTAGCAATTTGTGACAAAGTAATTCGGAACAAATCAAATTTCTTGGTGAACTTCATGGAATCAGCTGGATTGAATTATTCAAAACTACGCTCATCTCTATTAGTGACAGTAGGGATAATTGAAGTGGCAATACAAATATTAGCAGTGGGGAGCAGCAACAGGAACCTTATGGTAACGGACGTGAAACTAAGCAACAAAGAATACAGCTTTCCATGCTTGCTAAAGTGCTTGAAGACCCAGTTCTTTCTGACTCCATTCCTCATAATTGGTCATCATGGCCAGTGCCATCCTCATCAGGAGCAGCCTCATGCTCTTTTAAACCACTAACTGTTCCTCCATTGCAAGCTTCTTATCCTCCACTTCCTCCTCCATGAATCCCCAACTTTTGCAGGGCGGCCAGCAAAATGCCGAAGCTGTTCTTCTTCCACCATTCCTTGTTGCATCAGCGTGACCATCTGCTCTGCCATTAATATTAGGGGGATAACATCATTGATGGTGAACTGTTCCCTACTGGTAAATCTTGTGGCCTCTTCAAGAAGGGGCCTGTATAATAGCCCTGAAACGCATTTGGAATCGTCTAATGAGACCTTGGCTATAATATATTAAAGAGGAGACTGTACAACTCTTCCATCTATCAATTAGAATAATCAGAACCCCACTTCCAGCGCTTTCAGTGTCCAGAAGAATTAAACCAATCGGACACTCCTGCCACCATCTTGTGGGACACCACATAGCGACGGTAGGATCACGTGGGACGCCCGCGGTAGGTCCTGGCAGGTAAAAGCTACGGGGAGTGCGGATGGAAAGAAGCACGGATTCTGAACATGATATGAAGAGCAGTAAAGTATTGGTTTCCCATATGTTGAGTCAGTATTCCAGTTAAAAAAACTGATTTACAACACTATTGTCTCAGTCCATAAAACTGCCAAGAGACAACTTCAGTATGTGAGATTGCGTCGATGCAGTCCTTTGGAAATAATATAAGGAATTGATCGTCTATATAATACTATATTGATTAAGCAATTGCTTCCATGAGATCCAGCATAAACTTATACATAAAGACTGGGATTTTTATACTGGCCCTAAGACTTTCCTTTTTTAACACTGTGGAGAAAGATTTTGGACCTACATATATGGTGAAAAAGTAATAAGGTTATTGATATGATTTTTTAATGGATATGGCCATCTATGTACTTCTGTATGGATAGTCTATAGTTTTTTTTTATATGTACATTGAGATATTTGAGAGCAAGTATATGTTCCATGTGTGAAGGGTGAATGAGTGCCCCTCATTACAGTTATTGTTCAATTACAAGGATCTCCCCTTGTTCTGTGCCATGTGACAGTACAAGGCAGGGATAGCTTGTTTGGAGAAATAATGGTGGCTATGTATCTTACAAGAGGCTGAGAACATGTTATTAGTTCTCTAAAGACAACAGAATCCACTAAGTGATACAGCAACAAACATACCGCCAACATATTCCATTATGGATGTCTCACGATGCAATTTCTTCTTGGCAGACATAACCTAAACACAGCTCTCAGTTTGCGAACTGCACCTACAATCGCCTCTATGGTGTTTTGAGCAAAAATACCTGCCAGAATCCTGTCCCATGTCAGCCTTTGTCAGTTTTTGGGCCAATCAAGGCCAATCCCCCTCCCTCCCCAATGTCAGGTGATCCTTCATCTTTATTCTCTCTCCAATTTTCCCTGCCAATTCTCACTGTAAAATGCTGATGGTGAGTCATTAAAAGCAAATCCACAAAACCCTGGATTTGTTTACCTGTAGAATTTTTTTAAAATCTATAACAAATCCGATTAATTTAAAAGCGATTCACTCATCTCTAGTGTAAATACATTTAACCCAAATCAAAAGTTTTCAGATTGCCCAGAAAAGTTGTGTTACACTATGAGGTCTCTTAGGACTATTTTTTTCTTTTGACTTTCTCCTTGTTATTTAGATCTTTTTCTCTCTTTCCCCTTTCAAGCTTTTTATCACAAAGACACTATTAGTAATGTGAAAGTGACAGTGACATAGATGGCTTTAAGTAAACACATGGTTGATGGTGTTGGCAAACAGCTTGTTTGATAACACATTGCACTGTCGATTATTTAATGATTTTTACAATTGAAAAACATTCCAAAAACTGTCCCTTATTAGTAGCAGCAGTAGTATAGTATGGAACCTGACTGACAAGGCAGGAGATGTGCAGCTGTGTAGGGGTAGCCAGTGTCAGACTGTGGTGTCTAGGAGCCAACATTAAAATTCAATTTGGTGGACACATGGTACCTTGGAGCCGAACCAAATTAATTTATGAAGTTATTACCTGAAGTCTCACGAAACTTCGCGAAGGAATAACTTCGGCTCATCGGAGCCAATACATTCTAATAATCTATGGAGGTCCTGCTTCGTAAAGTATTGGAACAAAGTTTTATGTGAATCGACTTCGGATGTTTCATCCAAAGTCCATTCGCTCATCCCTAATAGTGATTTTAAAGTGTTTTTACACCAATTTCTTAGTTGTGTGAAAAAAAAAGTCTAGGTCTTGCCTTAACCTAAAAGAGTCTGTGGAGCAGTTACCATGTCTATGCAAGGGGAAATATTTTACTATTATGAATTTCAAAGACTATTACAAGCTGCACTGAATGTATATTATCTTTAAAAAGGACATCAAATACCTTTTGTATCATTGGTTTGTATGTGCAGTATATTGCCAGTGCACACTGTGTTCCATATAAAAGCATTGTCTGAATTTCATAATGTTTTGAAGTTTTTCATTTATGTTTCTATGTGGCTGTATTCAAGCAGCACTGTAACATCTCCCTAAATGTATAATTTAGACTTTTTATAGCAGTGTGGCATGATATGTTACATACAGGGGTGTATTTGCAGTATCAGTGCTTTTTATCTTCTTCCTAGTGCAGCTGAAAAAGAGACCCACTGCCTTTTCCCTTTAATTTAATTATACATTTTCCATATTTCATTTTGGGATATTAAAGAAGTGCACTAGCGACATGGGATAAGTGACAGGACAAAATGTGATTAGACTTTAATAAATGAAACAATATTGCTGTTTGAATGGAGCAGTCACACCATTCGTCCTCATTATAGTCCGCCAATTCCATCCACTTGCACAATCTACACAACAAATGAATAACAATTTTCTTGCTAGTCTGTTAAATCTACTTTGCAAATGAAATACCAATTTGTATGGATCATTAAGCACAAACAGCAAACTAAGTGGGGATAATAATATGTACAATGCATTCATTATTAAGGGCAAAAATCCAATAGTCAAAAATGGCGAAATTATATTTAATATACTTGCAAGGCAAAAATTTGAAATTCGTCCTAATTTTACAAGAATATCCATGCAACCTAAGTATAGTTAATGCAGAATAGCTCTGTGATTTTGTTTATGATTAATGAGATATAATTCACTTCTGATCTAACTGTTGCCACTCTATGCTTTATGCAAGCAGATGCTGCCACACAAAATTCTATATGGCATATGCTCAGTAACATATATTTTCTCCAGACCAATGTTACCTAAGTTACTTAGGTTTCTGAAATCTTTAGTTGGTGGCCAATTTTTGTGCATGTCTTAATAAGGCTTGCTCTTTAACTGTAAAACTGAACATAGTAATTACTATGTTGTGGCCAATGATTAGCCTTGACAACACTGCTTTCCACTTGAACTACTACTTTGACTTGGTGACGATGCAGTACATTAAACTCTATTTGTATGAAAAGTTAGTGCCTTACTATTTCCTCTATTTCTAACCTGGGTTGCCTAACTCTACTGATCTGTTCCTTCAGACAGACTCCAGTTTTAGCACACTGTATAGATGTCCCTGTTTCCAACAATTCTTTGCTCAGCAGAAAATACGAACATCATTCAAAATCATGGCGCGAAGATGAACATCATGGCCTCTACACAGCGTACCCTAGACCAGTGATTTCTAGTTTATCAGTCACATGGCCTTGGCTCAGCTCAGTCCCATTCAAGTGAATAGGGATAAGTCACCATACCAAGCACAGCCGCTATCCAACGGACGGCACTGTGCTTGGTGAACTGCAAGGAAGCGGGAGGCCTTATCAAACGGCTGAATGATGTAGGTGCTGGGAATTGGACTCCCCCTCCCCCTCCCCATAGATCACATACTGATAACCTATCCTAAGGTTATCAGTATTAAACATTCATAAAACCCTTAGGCATATATTTGTTAAGTGGCTACACGTGTTATCTTTACTGCATTACATATATCTACTAAATTAATATATATATATATTAAACAAATTATTAATAACAAATAAAAACATGCAATATATTTTATAATTCATAATTCGGCATTACTAATTCCTTCTTCAACAAGTCATAATGCCAACTTTTGAGACAAGCTTTCAAAAGTGACTTGGCATTGCCAATTTGCCATATGTATCTAATGTGTTTGCTCTAGTTTTTGAGTATAGTAAATCAATGGGATTACATGCTTCTTGGAGTTTAAAAAGCAACTAAAATTCTAAGAGTCTGATGAACAATACAATCTCCTGGTGCTCACAATTTACTCTGGAATAGTGATAATGAAAAGTGCTACTATGTCTCAAGCAGCAGTACATATTCAGTCCCTTGGCTCGCTTTGAAAAATGACTAAAAGGATGAACCTTAATAAAAATTTCCTGAAGCATAGTGTTCTTGGTACTTTGAGATTATACGCATGCCAGGGAATACAAATATACTAGAACAGAATAGCTTACATGCATTATTTTGCTTTCTCTCTCATAAAACCATAATGCTCTCAGCTTTTTAATGTTTTTGCTCATCTCATGGGGTCGATTATAAAAGGAAAAATATATGACATCTATTATAAAGGGATGACAGAGTTACACTGTCACAAATTGTGACAAATATTTATTCTCTTATTTTTATTGATCTTGATTGTGCATACAATATAAATGATACAGATACATTTATACATTTACGTTTTTTTATTTCTTTTCTACAGGAACTGTATACACATGCATCATCAAACACTTTACTTCTTATAAGCTTTAGCCCATTTTAACTTATAAGTAAGAGAATTCATTGCCTATACTGAAAATGTTTTTAACTATATTCAGTATAACAATGGTTACAATTTATTAATCTGAAGTAATAGATTGTACTTTAATTTAAAGGGGTAATCCAACACCTATAATGACCCCCTAATACCCAGTTGGCAGTCAATAGCAGTTGACGACAGGGTTGAACTTTCCTAGCATTAAAAGTGAGATACAGTGGCGGCTATGTGGGGAGCAGGAGTGACGCGGGTGTCCAGGAGTAAAACCTACATGAGGTGCCCGGGCACTAGGAGGGTCATTATAGGTGTTGGAAAACCCCCTTAAAGAATGATTAATGTGATAGTATTGTTAATATATATATATATATATATATATATATATATATATATATATATTATAAGAAGACTTTTTGGGGAGTACAGTGAATTGAACAGTCTGTAGAATAGGTTATCAATATCAGATTGATGGGGTCTGAATCCCAGCACCTCCGCTGATCAGCTGTTGGAAGAGGCTCTGTAAGTGCTGCTGTCTCTTTCTAGGACAGTTACATCATGTTCATCAGTCACATAGCCTATGTGCAGCTCAGTTCCATTGAAACAAATCTTTTTGTAGAAGGCTTGCACAGTAAAATATCAATTTTTGCAGATGACACTAAACTGTGTACAGTAATTAACATATAAGAGGACAGTATACTGCTACAGACGGATCTGGGTAGATTAGATGCTTGGGCAGAGAAGTGGCAGATGAGGTTTAACACTCACAAATGTAAGGTTATGCAAATGGAAAGGAATAATGCAAGTCACCAGTATATAATAGATGGTAAAACACTGGATAACACTGACATGGAAAAGGACTTAGGAATTTTAGTGGGCAGCAAACTAAGCTGCAGAAACCACAAAAATGAGTACACCCCTCACATTTTTGTAAATATTTTATTATATCTTTTCATGGGACAACACTAAAGATATGACACCTTGATACAATGTAAAGTAGTCAGTATACAGCTTGTATAACATTGCAAATTTGATGTGTCCTCAAAATAACTCAACAAACAGCCATTAATGCCTAAACTTCTGGCAACAAAAGTTAGTACACCCTTAAGTGAAAATGGCCAAATTGTGCCCAATTAGCCATTTTTCCCCCCAATGCCATGTGACTCGTTAGTGTTACAAGGTCCCAGGTGTGAATGGGGAGCAGGTGTGTTAAATTTGGTGTTATCGCTCTCCCACTCTCTCATACAAGTTCAACATGGCACCTCATGACAAAGAACTCTCTGAGAATCTGTAAAAAAGAATTGTTGCTCTAAATAAAGGTGGCCTAGGCTATAATAAGATTGCCAACATGCTAAAACTGAGCTGCAGCAGGGTGGCCAAGACCGTAAAGCGGTTTAACAAAACAGGTTCCACTTAGAACAGGCCTCGACATGGTCGACCAAAGAAGATGAGTGCATGTGCTCAGCATCCTATCCAAAGGTTGTCTTTTCAAAATAGACATATGAATGCTACCAGCATTGCTGCAGAGGTTAAAGGGGTGTGGGAAGGGGGGGGGGGGGGGTCAGCCTGACAGTGCTCAGACCATATGCTGCACACTGCATCAAATTGGTCGGCATGGCTTTAGTCCCAGAAGGAAGCCTGTTCTAAAGATGATGCATGAGAAAGTTTGCTGAGGACAAGCAGACCAAGGACATAGATTACTGGAACTATGTCCTGTGGTCTGATGAGACCAAGATAAACTTATTTGGTGTCAAGCATGGCAGCAGCCAGTTGAGGAGTACAAAGACAAGTGTGTCTTGCCTACAGTCAAGTATGGTGGTGGGGGTGTCATGGTTTGGGGCTGCATGAGTGCTGCCGGTTGTGGGGAGCTACAGTTAATATAATAAAATATTTACAAAAATGTGCCGGGTGTACTCACTTTTGCAAGATACTGTAGATGCCTGTGATGAGAAAATTGTCCTGTCACTATACTAATCACTAGTCAGACCACACATGGAGTACCGTGTACAGTTCTGGGCTCCTGTGAACATGGCAGACATAGCTGAGCTGGAGAGGGTTCAGAGGAGGGCAACTAAAGTTAAAACTGGAATGGGTGGACTACATTACCTAAAAGGATTATCAAAATTAGGGTTATTCGCTTTAGAAAAAAGACAATTAAAGGGAGATCTAATAACTATGTATAATGATATCAGGGGTCAGTACAGAGATCTCTTCCATCATCTATTTATTCCCAGGACTATGACTGTGACAAAAGGGCATCCTCTGCATCTGTAAAGAGGGGGCATCCTCTGCATCTGGAGAAAAGAAGGTTTGTACACAAACATAGAAGAGGATTCTTTACAGTAAGAGCAGTGATACTATGAAACTGTCTGAGGAGGTAGTTATGATGAATTTACTAAAAGGGTTCAAGAGGGGCCTGGATGTATTCCTGGATATATTTCCCCTAAAGGGAGAGGTGGAGGGGTCTGCCTCTATGTGAAGTCGTGTCTAAATCCCGTAATTCAAGAATACATCTCTGAGGGACATGAACATGTGGAGTCACTGTGGGTAGAAATACATGGAGCAAAAAACAATAATAAAATACTAATAGGAGTGTATTATAAACCACCTAATATACCAGAGTCCACAGAAAATCTATTACTAAACGAGATAGACGAGGCGGTAAATCATAATGAAATTGTTATCATGGGGGACTTCAAATACACAGATATAGACTGGGAAACTGAAAGCTGTACATCCCAAAAAGGAAACAGGTTCTTGGCAATAGCCAAAGACAATTTCCTTTCCCAACTGGTTCAGGACCCCACTAGAGGGACGGCCATACTGGACTTAGTATTAACCAATAGACCTGATAGAACAACAGATGTGCAGGTTGGGGGACACCTGGGAAATAGTGACCATAAAGTTATAACCTTCCAATTGCTTCAAATGAGAGTTTCTAAAGGGAGGAACAAAAATACCAAACTTCAAAAAAGCTAAATTTAGCCAACTAAGCGAGGCCATAGGCCTAACTAACTGGGACAAAGTCCTCAAAAATAAAAATACAACCATAAAATGGGAGATTTTTAAAAGCATTGTAACATCTAATTGTGAGAGGTACATACCTTATAGGAATAAAAGGCTAAGGAACAATAAGAAACCAATGTGGATAAATGGAACCGTAAAGAAAGCAATAAATGACAAAAAGAAAGCATATAAATCACTAAGACAGGAGGGGAGTCAGGAAGCACTGATAAACTATAAGGAAAAAAATAGAATATGTAAAAAACTAGTAAAATTTGCCAAACTAGAGACCGAGAGATAAATTGCCAAAGAGAGTAAAACTAACCCTAAAATGTTCTTCAATTATATAAATAGTAAAAAATATAAATCTGAAGGAGTCGGCCCTCTACATAGCAATGAGGGGGGGTGTTGCAGAGAGCGACGAGGATAAAGCAAAACTATTAAATATTTTTTTCTCCACTATATTCACTGAGGAAAATAAACTGTCAGATGAAATGCAGAATGTAAAAGTAAATTCCCCATTAAAAGTGCCCTGTCTGACCCAGGAAGAAGTACAACAGCGATTTAAAAAGATTAAAATAGACAAATCACCAGGACCGGATGGCATACACCCCCGTATCCTAAGGGAATTAAGTTATGTCATAGCCAGACCTTTATTTCTGATATTTACAGACTCTATACTGACAGGGAATGTTCCACAGGATTGGCGCATAGCAAATGTGGTGGCAATATTCAAAAAGGGTCCAAAAACAGAGCCTGGAAATCATAGGACGGTAAGTTTAACATCTATTGTTGGTAAACTGAGTTCTCTCTTGGCAAGAGAGAACTTCTCCAAAAGAATTTTAGAAGACCGCAAGAGACCCCTAAGACCCCTGATGAAGGAGGCTTATTAACCTCCGAAACGCGTTGGGCCAGTGTCTTTTCCAATAAATTTCCCTTTGACCAGACGCCTCATTGGCTGCCGTTATTTGGATACTGTCTACAAGCGACCCTGGCCAGGGGGGTTAAGACACAGGTGTCTTGAGCTTTATCCTGTGTCCACCCCCCTCGTGAAGTGAGTAGGAGTCACCATTGTAGAGATATTATATCCCGATCCACAGATCGCTGACCGCTCACCCGGGTCTTCCCTCTTTGCTCTTTTACTAGAGCAATTTTACTACTTTGCTCTTTATATATATATATATATATATATATATATATATATATATTTTTTTATCATCATTAATACTACTTCTCCTATCTAACACGAAATAGACCGTTCCTGTCCTTTGAAAACTGGCGCCTCCATTGGTGTTCATTTTTTTGGTGACCTTGCACAGATCCCTGTGGTTTATGGTCACCCTCCTTTTCCGTCTCATTCATGAGGGATCGGTCATGCCAAACAAATTTAATCAGCTTCTATGAGGAGGTAAGTTGTAGACTTGACAGCGGCGAATCAATGGATGTCATATATCTGGACTTCTCCAAAGCATTTTACACCGTACCTCATGAAAGGTTAGTATATAAAATGAGGATGCTCAGACTGGGAGAAAATGTCTGTATGTGGGTAAGTAACTGGCTAAGTGACAGAAAACAGAGGGTGGTTATTAACGGTAGATACTCAGATTGGGTCACTGTAACTAGTGGGGTACCTCAGGGGTCAGTATTGGGCCCTATTCTCTTCAATATATTTATTAATGATCTTGTAGAAGGCCTGCACAGTAAAATATCTATTTTTGCAGATGACACTAAACTGTGTAAAGTAAATAATACTGAAAAGGACAGTTTTCTGCTACAGAGGGATCTGGATAGATTGGAGGCTTGGGCAGAAAAATGGCAGATGAGGTTTAACACTGACAAATGTAAAGTTATGCGCATGGGAAGGAATAATGCAAGTCACCTGTACATATTAAATGGTAAAACACTCGGTAACACTGACATGGAAAAGGATCTAGGAATTTTAATAAACAGCAAATCAAGCTGCAAAAACCAGTGTCAGGCAGCTACTGCCAAGGCCAATAAGATAATGGGTTGCATCAAAAGGGGCATAGATGCCCGTGATGAGAACATAGTCCTACCACTTTACAAATCACTAGTCAGACCACACATGGAGTACAGTGTACAGTTCTGGGCTCCTGTGAACAAGACAGACATAGCAGAGCTGGAGAGGGTTCAGAGGAGGGCAACTAAAGTAATAACTGGAATGAGGGATATACAGTACCCTGAAAGTTATCAAAATTTGGGTTATTCACTTTAGAAAAAAGACGACTGAGGGGAGATCTAATAACTATGTATAAATATATCAGGGGTCAGTACAGAGATCTGTCCGATCATCTATTTATCCCCAGGACTGTGACTGTGACAAGGGGACATCCTCTGCGTCTGGAGGAAAGAAGGTTTGTACACAAACATAGAAAAGGATTCTTCACTGTAAGAGCAGTGAGACTATGGAACTCTCTGCCTGAGGAGGTGTGATGGTGAGTACGATAAAGGAATTCAAGAGGGGACTGGATTTATTTCTGGAGTGCAATAATATTACAAGCTACAGCTACTAGAGAGGGGTCGTTGATCCAGGGAGTTATTCTGATTGCCTGATTGGAGTCGGGAAGGAATTTTTTTCCCCTTAAGTGGGGAAAATTGGCTTCTGTCTCACAGGGGTTTTTTGCCTTCCTCTGGATCAACTTGTAGGAAACAGGCCAAACTGGATGGACAAATTTATTTTTTCTGTCTTATATACTATGGGCCAGATTTATCATTAGCTAAAGTCACTTTAATGGAGTGAAAAAGTCGCAAAAAAATGCACAATCGGTAAAATTGCGCATTTTTTTGCGACTTTTTCAAGCTCTGCACTAAGCTCTCCAGTTTTGTGAAAGTGGGCGAGTTGTCTTATGTAAATGAATCTCTAGACAGATTTACTATTGCAACCATTTAAAAAGTCGCAAAAAAGTCGCAAAAAAGTCGCAAAAAAATGCGCAATTTCACTCCAGCGGGGACCATGCTTATCTTATGTGACTTTTTAATAGAACATGCGACTTTTTTGTAAAGACGTGCGACTTTTGTAAAGCCGCTTACTGAAGGATAAACTGCTACCGTCATATCACAGTATTAAAGGACCATTAATAAATTTGACTAACTAAAAGTGACTTTGGGCAGATGTAAAAGTGGAGTAAGATGTAAGTGTAATGATAAATCTGGCCCTATGTTACTATGTTACTATGTTATTAAAGTGAGGAAAATTGGCTTCTACCTCACAGGTTTTTTTTTTTTTTTTGCCTTCCTCTGGATCAACTTGCAGGATAACAGGCTGAACTGGATGGACAGATATCTTTTTTCAGCCTTATAAACTATTTTACTATGTAAATGGACCAGGGCTGCAGTACGAAGCACAGCCACTCTGCAATGTACAGTTCTGTACTTCAAAAAGCTGATAGGTGGGGTGCTAGGAGAAGACCTCCACTGATCTAATTTTAATGACCTACCATTAGGATAGATCATCAATATTGTTCCCACCGAAAACCCTTTAATTTAGGTAGAAACGCCTGGTACAGAAGACTGTAAATGTTATCTAAGGCAGTGTTTTTTCATTCTTCAGCTACATGTACATAAGTATCCCAGATACATTTATTCAAAATACCCTCAAAGCTATGGTCAATGTTTGTGGTGTCTATTAAAATCACAGTAGCAGGAACATACGAGTGCCTCAATAGGGTACAAGTACTGTACCTCAGCTTAAGAACTAAAGGGGACATTTATTATGAATTATATGCCTATTTTTGGTGTATTAATGTCGCAGATTCTGTCACAATGTTTTTTTGTGGCAAAATCTGCAACTTTTTGCCACTCACGCCACTTTTCCTGAAAGCCAAGAAAAGGGGGCATGGCATGGGCCGGGAGGAAGGTTAGGTAGGCCTGTCTCATTTATCATTTTCTGCACCAGTATTTGCAGTGAAAAATGACTTAAATCTATGCAGCATGGGAGCTGCTGTAGATTTTAGTATGCAACACGGTATGTTGGAGGAAGCGCCAAAGTTATGTAGAGGACTGCACCTCTACAGTTGAGCGGACACCTGGATGTTTGGGTTCGAGAAGTTTGGCCGAACTTCAAGAAAATGTCGGGCTCGGGATCCGAACTTGACCTCGAACCCGAACCCCATTGAAGTCAAAGGAGACCCGAACTTTTGGGCACTAAAATGGCTGTAAAGTAGCCCTGGAAAGGGCTAAAGGGCTGCAAAAGGCTTCAAAATGTAGGTAAATCCCCTGCAAACAAATGTGGATAGGGAAATGACTAAAAATAAAATATAATAAATAGAAATTAACCAATATCAATTGGCAACTTGGAGGAGGAGGTGGAATAGGAGGTTGGGGTGAGGTCAGGTGGGAATGCTATGGAAGTTGAAGTTCTCATCACAGCCAAAAAGGATTCATGTCTCCCTGCAGTGCCACAGGCCTCATTCACAGACTCAGGGCCATAACAACCATACATGGGAGTTGAAGTTCACATCACAGCCAAGAAGGATTCATGTCTGCCAGCAGTGTCACAACCCTCACTCACAAACTCAGGCCAATGGCAACCATATATGGGAGTTGAAGTTGTCATCACAGCCAAGAAGGAATCATGTCTGCCTGCAGGGCCACAGGCCTCATTCAAACATTCGGGCCCATGGGACCCACAAAGAGGAGAGTTAAAATCACGCCAACACAGTATTGATTTCACCCAGTAGTGCCACAGGCCTCATTCACTAATTCAGGACCTTGGCACCCGCAAAGAGGAGAGCGGTCCCGTAACAGCAACACAAGCCTCAGGTCAACCTGCAATGGAACAGGTCATTATCATTTATGTAGGCCCCTGACACCCAGACAGAGGAGAGGTCATTTGACAGTAAAAAGAGGTTAATGTCTCCCACCAACACAGCAGGCGATGAAACAAAATATAGACCTCTGACAACCAGACAATGGGAAGCTCATTTGACAGTAAAAAGAGTTTAATGTCTCCCACCAATGCACCACAGATCACAGGCTAGACAAATGGACTATGTCACGGCTTTTGTCACCAAAATTTACAAATGCAGTATTTCACTGCTGTAAATTAAATGTAGGTATTGGTACCGCGTATGTACAACTGCTTTGTGAAGCAGGAATTTTGCTTTTTTCACTCAAAAAAAGAATAATGTACTATTTCTCAGCTGTAATGTAAAATCGGTATTTAAGCAGTGTATTTCACAATGCTTTGTGGATCAGAATTTCCACTTTTTTGTCAAAATAATACTCTTATGCTGTATTTTACAGCAACAATGTAAAACAGGTGGTTGGAATGGGTATTCCAGACTGTTTTGTGGACCTTGAATAACTTTTTTTTCTATAAAAAACAAAGAAGCACTATTTCCCTGCAGAAATATAAAATATGTCGTTGGACGGTGTATGCAGAACTGTTTTGTGGACAAGGAATACGGTTTTTCCCCCAAAATTACACGGATTCTCTATTTCACCGCAGAAATGTCAAATATATTTTGGCTGTGTAAAATTGGCTTGGTGGATCAGGAGGACCACTTTTTTTTTAATAAAATACACTGAATACACTAAAATACACTTTTTTTTTTTTGGTTAATTGATGTCAATTAGAATCGTCTCTTGGAATGTTAGAGGTCTCGGGGAAAGGGTTAAGAGACAAGCCACTATGGATGCAATAAAAAGATTCCTCCCTGCAATTATTTGCATAGTGGAAACTCATCTCACCAAGGAGACTGTGTCCCGTTTGACAACGGGTTGGCAAGCACAATCATATCACTCCACTTTTAGTAGTGCTTCAAGGGGCATCTCGGTCTTAATTCATCATTCTGTAGATTTTACTTTAATAGAATCCTCCATAGATGAGCAGGGCAGATTTATTTTTTTATATGGTAGACTTTATGGACAGAACTATACTTTAGATTATTATTGTTTTTGGAGAAAAGGCCAGAAGGTCAGCTTGTCCTGATGGGAGATTTTAACGCTGTTATGGATCCTAAAACAGACAGACTGACCCTGGATGTAGATTTAGGGAGGAACATCGGTTCTTCTCCATTACGCCAGTTCTGTTTAGAAGTTGGCTTGGTGGATATATGGGGTCATCTCGGTGGAGGAAAGAGAGTGTACTCCTGTGTCAGTAGGGGTGGTAGAGCAATGTCCAGAATTGATCTAGTGTTTACCAATGAGAGTAATCTGAACAACATCAAAAGGATACGATATGGAGTGAGAACTATTTCAGACCACACACCCCTACTGATTGAGGTTCGCACGGGGGGGAGTAAAGATAATAGGGGGCTTGGTTTTAAACTGAATCCATACTGGCTTACCATTATGGATAACTATAACTCTACCAAGCTACTTATATCCTCCTTTTGGGAGGTGAACTTCCCCTCTGCCAACATCAATTCAGTATGGGATGCCCTGAAGGCCTATTTGAGAGGGGTTCTTATTAGCGATATTACTACTAGGAGGAGAACATTTAGGAAAAAAGAGGAGGAACTGGTTAGGATGGCGGCATCCTCATCAGAGCGATTTACTAACCTGCCCACGGACTATAATAAGGAAGAGATGCAGAAAGCCAGTCGTTCTCTTGAGGAATATGTAATTGAAAAAGCAAACCATAGATTATTTTTTAAAGGAAAAAAGTATTTCTCAGAGTCTGGGCGCCCTGGTAAGCTTTTAGCTAGAATAGTTTCACAACAGGAGAGGAAAAAGAAAGCTATTGTCTCGATTCGTAATCTGGATAGTGTGATTATACGCGATCCAGAGGGAATTAGAGATGCTTTCTTGCAATACTTCACTCAGATATATAGGGCCTCCCCCGGTATTTCATCTGACCTGGCGAGGCTGTTCCTGGAGAGAATTTCTCTCCCATCGTTAACAGAGATCCAAAAAAATTCTTTGGAGAAAGAAGTGACCCTCCTGGAGCTTCAGGAGGCCCTAAAGGTTATCTCTGGGAACTCATCGCCAGGCCTAGATGGTCTTCCGTACGAACTTTACCGCAAGTATGGCGATTTTATTCTTCCTCACTTATTAGAAGTGTTCTCTCAAGCACTACAGAGTGGAGAGCTTCCAAAGTCCATGATGGAAGCTCTGATAGTTTTGATTCCAAAAAAAGATAAAGACCTGGTAGAGCTGAGCTCCTATAGAGCAATCTCTTTGCTAAATACGGATGTTAAGTTACTATCAAAAGTCTTGGCAAGGAGGCTCTCTAGGGTCCTGCCCTCTGTTATTCATCCAGATCAAAATGGTTTTATGCCAAAAAGGGGCACCCATTATAACTTACATAGGTTTTTTACTAACATTCAGTCTCCTGGGGATGGTGCCCGCTCCGTCCTGTCGTTGGACGCCACTAAGGCGTTCGACAGGGTCGAGTGGGTTTTGGCCCTAAATTTATTGCAATGATACAGCTGTTATATAAATCTCCGGGCGCTAGGATTAGGATCAATGACATGCAGACTGAGAGTTTTGAACTAGAGAGAGGCACCCTTGAAGGTTGCCCTCTCTCTCCTCTTCTGTTTAACATCTATATTGAACCTCTCGCGGTTAGTATAAGGCAAGACCTGAGGGTGGTTGGCTTTGGGGTAATGGGGAAGCAGGATCGCATATCTCTCTATGCAGATGACATTCAATTTTCTATCCATCAAACAGAAAGTACGCTTCCTCGAGTTATGGAGTTAGTTAATTCATTTTGTTACTCCTCCGGCTTGGAGGTTAACTGGGCTAAGACTACTCTTCTTCCAATAGATGAACTGCGAGGATCTTCTGATGATTTGATCAATCGATTATCGATTTCCGAGACAGTGAAGTACCTGGGGATAGTAACTTCCGCCAAGACTCAAGACTATTTGCAACTGATCACCTACCGCCGTGGCAGGAATGTCAGGGATCGACTGGTCCATAGCCATTTTCAGACCCCGACCCCCTCAAAGTGGCTCAGAAATACGTTAAAGGGTACATTTAAATGTGGCAATTGTGTGGCATGCCCAGCTATCAAACGGGGCAGGGAATTTGTATGCAGTGTCACCCAGGATTTCTTTTGGATCCGATCGTTCATAAACTGCAAAACCCGTGGTGTGGTATACTTAATTACCTGCATTTGCAGAAAGCAATATGTGGGGAAAACTGTGCGAGAACTCCGCAGAAGGGTCGGCGAACATCTTAACGATATCCGTAATGATGCAGACACCTCGGTGGCACGTCATGTCAATCTTGAACATGGGGGTAATGTTGCAGCGGTCTCCTTTCAGGGCATTGAAGAGGTCAGGAGGTCACCGCGGGGTGGGAATTTTGACAAAAAACTTCTGCAAAAAGAAGCACAGTGGATTTTCAGGTTAAGAACACTGAAACCACAGGGACTAAATGAGTATAACTCATATGTATGCTTTATTTAATCATAAAGTGCCCTGTATTTCCCACCTCTTCTATTTACCCTTGGCTAAGTCTTAACTGCCTATGCATACTACAAGGTCAATCTGTTACACTGGCTGAGTGTGGATACATTTCCCACCTCATTTATTGGTGCAGCGGTCTTTTTCCTTGGCCACGTTTTAATTGCCTAGATACACTACAAGACCAATTGGTTACACTGGTTGATTTTGGATACAGAGTACGACACTACAACACCCTTGATGTCGTAATTATTCCAGTGCCCATTCCACTGGGATAATGGCATGCGTTTGAGTGTAGTGTCTGGAATGGAGCATCTGCCACCCTCACCTATACCATGCCTCTCGTCCGTCACACCCTCCGTACCAACATCTGGCCCTGTTTTTATAGCCTACGGTAGGAGGGAATTGTGAGGGCAGACTAACGGACGATACATTATTATTGATTATATAGTCATATCATATTACAGGCATAACATCGTGTCTCTTCTTGGATACCTTCTGCATTAACATCTGGCTCTGCTTTTACTCACTGCCTTTTGTAGAGGGTGGGTCAAAGGAAGGCACGCCTTTTTGTACTTTGTAGCTGCAGTACATAATTATTGTGAGGATAGGATCCAGTATTCTGGATATATACTTGCGATCGCTGTCCCGGTACTGCAGTCTACAACAATTTCTATTTTTGCCTTACCATCTTATTACCATGGAAATGTGCCGTTTGGATTTAACTAGATTTGACTTCATACTGCTTCTTTTAAATTTAAGGGTGCCGGTTTCTGATACATCTGAATGATCCACCAATTGGTCCCCCTAATACTTACTTGTATTGTTTTACAATACGTAGCGCCCGACTAACGTGCGGAGGTCTGGCTGGAGGCGGGATGGGGCCGGGATTTGTCCCCGCCCATCACCCGCCCCACCGATGACTCCGAGTCGTGATGCGTGCAATAGGCGGGGTTTTCCCTATTTAAACCTCAGCTTTCTGCGGCCGCGTACGGCCAGTTCATGCCGAGACTCTGCCAGAGGTGAAGGCAGAGAAAATACTCCTGCACAATCTCCTTTTGATAAAATTTGTTTCCCCCTCTCCCCAATAGCTCCTGATGAGCCCAGACATTGGGCGAAACGCGTCGAGCCATGTGTTAGGGGATTAGGTTTTAAGGAGGAGGAACAGGCAGGAATTGCAGGCGGCGGTCTGTCACTTTGAATTAGCACCTCCTCGCCTAGCGTACCATCTGCAGGGAGTGTGGGAGAGAGATCACCAGCCAAAGCATCCACATAGTGGGCATGGGCTGATGGTCCTCCCTTCCAACACTGTTTAATTCCCTGGCTGGATACTGCAGGCACAGTGGGGGAGGTTTCCTGCTAAGGTGACAGATAGGGTTTATGGTGTACGGTACATCACAGGGGCTGGTACATTATCAGATGACCAATCTAGCCCCTCTGTGACTACCCTATCCTAATTGTGAATTTTGATGTGCTTGCATTTAACGTGGATCCTGTGGACTGGTGGTCCAACTTGCGCCCAAAGGGCCACCTCGACACCTTTATTGTGTGTCTAGTCTATTGCAGGCACTCAAATCACATCTTTTTATTATAGTGTGATATTCCCTGCTATCAGCAGTGTTTTAAAAGGATATAATAAAAGTTACATTTTAGGTTTTTCCTTAGTTAGCGTCCCTCATTTCAGTGAGATATATTACCTTGGGCACGCCTACCATTCTAATTGTTTTGGAGTTCAACTATTTGCAACTGAACCTGATCCCTTTATTGCAAAAGCTGAGATAAAAAATTAAGATATGGCAAAGAATTCTGTCTGCAAGAGCGGATAGAATTTCGCTAATAAAAATGGTGGTGCTGCCCCAGGTTCTTTATGTTCTTTGGAATTCCCCTATATGGATTGAAGACAAGTACTTCAGATTGAAAGAGCGGTTGATTAATGATCTACTATGGGGGAGGAAACGGGTGAGATTAAAGGCAGTTTACTTCTCTATGCCTTACAAGCAGGGAGGCCTTAATCTCCCTTATTTTAAGGGTTACTTCATGGCATCTCAACTTTGCTTTTTTGACGACTGGGAAAATAGCCACCTCTGCAGAAAATTGGTCAAAGATTCAGGTTTTCCGGACTTTTTTACAGTATTGGAGTCTGATTATTTACTTAATTTTCAGAATGATTACAAACCTTTCTGCAGAATGGCTATGAAAGCCTGGATGGTTATAAGGAGCTGGTTTAAAGTCAGGGCATCACTCACTTGCACCCCACTGTGGTATAATCTGAAACTTCTGAATCTCGATGACCCGAATTGTTAGCAATATTGGAGGAATAAAAGAATTAATTATTTGAGCCAAGTGGTTGAAAATGGACAAATCTTGACCCTTGTGGAGTTAAAGCAAAAGGAAAATGTAGGGGAGGTGGCTTGGTATGCATATTTCCAATTGCGGTTTGCACTTTCTAGTATTTCTGATAAGCACTTATTTAATATAGATGCCCCTGAATTTTTACAAAATTTGATTCAAAAGAAGGGTGATATGAAAGTTAGGGTATCACATTGTTATAGGCACTTGATAAAAAAAAAAATTTTGGGATAGTCTCTCTCCAGGGCAAAGATCCTGGTCTACTTCACTGTTTAGGTCCCCCGGATTGGGAGAATGTAGGTAACAATTTAAGTCAGGTTTTCCACAATTTTAATCACACTGTGGTTCAGTTTAATATTATGCACAAAATATATATAACACCCTTGTGGCTCCACAGGAGAGGACTTGCAGCTTCCTCTGAGTGCCCCCGCTGTGGGGATCCCATGGCAGATCACTTACATCTGTTCTGGGACTGCCCGACAGTGAGTAAGTACTGGAGGTTGGTTCACAGAACTTTAACCCAAAGACTTAATATCGATATTCCCTTATCTCCTAAACTATGGGTTTTGGGGGATTTATCGGAGGTTAATTGTCAGGCTATGAAGGGTCGACTGCTGATCAAGGTGATTTTCTTAGCTAGGCTCCTTATATCCAGAAGATGGTTTTCCCCCTCCGTTCCAGATTGTAATAACTGGCTTAACTTGATTAATAAGGTCAGAAGCTATGAGAGGATTCTGTACAGACAGCGAGGATCCTGTGAAAAGTGGGATAATATATGGAAGGAATGGGACGATTAAGGAAATTGTGCATTTTTTTTTTTTTCCTGCAAGGTAGGGTGGGGGGGAGGGATTGGTTGGGGAGGGATGGGATGGGATGCTTTTGTAATAATGTTTTTTATAAACTGTATGTTATGACGCAATTTGAAAAATAAAAAAATAATTGAAAAATAAATAAAAAAATACACTGATGCACTATTTGATAGCTGAAATGAAATATACGGTTTAGTGCATTGTGCAAATGAACTATGTCACCCCTTAAACATACAAAAGGCAATATAGGGGACTTGAGAAGCCAGAAAAAAAAAGGTTTTTTTCCTTCACTGAGCTACAAAATAGGATAAGGCTGATGTCCCTGGCAGGCTGGCAGACATGCAGTACACTGCAGTGGCTAATATGGCCACCAAGCACCATCTCAGTAACAGATGGATTACAAAAAAAGATTTCCCTTGCAGTGGCTGTGTACATAAATGTTGGATTGATGAAGCTCCCTCCCTCTCTATTTGCTGCATCTTGTGGATTAAAGAAGCACAGGTTCTTCTGATTTCTGCCCTATTCTGTCCCTGATCGCAGCACCAACATCCTCTCCCTAAGCTCAAATAAGCAGAGTGACGTGCGGCAGTACGTGCCTGTAACTTATAAAGAGGCTGGGTCACATGCTGCACTCAGCCAATCACAGCCATGCCATTAGTTTGCATGGCTGTTATGGCTTCTTAGGGCAAGAAGTAAAACGCTTGCTGATCGGATGCTGTGCAGCCCTTCATAAAGCGGGAAGAAATCGCTGAACAACGGACCCGAACTTTTTTGAAAATGTTCGGGTTCGGGTCCGTGTCCCGAACACCCTAAAATTCAGTACAAACTATACAGTTCAGGTTCGCTCAACTCTATGCACCTCCACATAACTTTGGTGCATTTTCAGCAATGCAGAGGGACTAAGACTTAGGTCTAAATAGCTGGTCTTAATAAATGTCCCCCTAAAGTTCTACAGTACAGAACTTTCTACCCTTAACTTTACCTATTTTGGTTCAAAACTTCAGTTTTTCACAAAACTAATTCAATACAATTTGTTGACATGTGAACAAAACCCTTCCCAGGTTGTAATTATTATGAAAACCACATATAGATAGATCACACATAGACACATATAGCATATGTCATGACAGAGTATCACAAACATATTTTTTTCTTAAAACTTCTCATCTCGTGCCACAGATCTTAGGATATGTTGAGCTAATAGCAAAGTTGCAGAAGGGTGCTGCTGCAGTAATATTGTCTGATAATTAGACTAAATAATATATGCATTCCAATGAACTTACAATGAATATTTATAAAATGTAACAAAGATTCATTTTAGTGGAAGACTTTCCTGCTGTTCATTTAGTCACAGCATGACATTATACAGTATGCATTTAATGTACAAATGGTGCAGGTTTCTTGTAATGTAGGGCTTGTCAAAATGAAGGTTTAACAAAAGCCCAGACCTTCATTACAATAATTGAGTAAGCTTTTTAGCTTCAAGAACAAAAACAACTAGAAAAAAAACATAACTAGCCAAATGGATAAGGTTAACAAGTAGTGATGAGCGGCAGGTGCCATATTCGATTTCGACGAAATTCGCGAATATTCGAATGAATATTCGTTTCGTATTCGTCGAAATCGAATATTCGTCATTTTTTCTAGTTATCGCGATTAAAATGCGATTTAAATAATCGCATATTGCGATTTGTACTTAAGGCTACTTTCCTATTGGTTTCATATCTAGAATTAGCGAGGATGACGAATATGACGAATGTATTCGTCATATTCCTCAAAACGAAGATAACGAAGTATTCTACATCTTCGTTTTAGCAACCTATTCGTCAACCTCGCTAATTCTAGCAATCAAATAGGAAGGTTGACTATAGAGACAACTGTGTTAAATTCGCTATGCGATTTTTTTTTTTAATACAATAATTATATTACTTGATATGATAATATTATTATAAGTATTCTATTTATTAAAAAAAAAAAAATCGCATAGCGAATTTAACACAGCTGTCTGGTAAGTCAACCTTCCTATTTGATTGCTAGAATTAGCGAAGTTGACGAATAGGTTGCTAAAGCGAAGATGTAGAATACTTCGTTATCTTCGTTTTGAGAATATGACGAATACATTCGTCATATTAGTCATCCTCGCTAATTCTACCAAGCCAACCATAACTTCTGTGCTCATGGAGCGTCCCCATCACCATGGGAACGTCTCCATATACTAAAATGTACTGTCGGATTTGAGGAATTACGTTGAAATCGCAATGCGATTAATTCAAGTTATATTAATCGCATTGCGATTTCAACTTAGAGCTGGGTTTATAATGGGTCAGCTTGCTAGAATTAACGAAGTTAACGAATATGGAATATAGCAGCAGTGCTAAGTTGAAATCGCAATGCGATTAATTTAACTTAAAGTATTCGCATTGCGATTTCAACTTAGAGCTGGGTTTATAATGGGTCAGCTTGCTAGAATTAGCGAAGTTAACGAATATGGAATATAGCAGCAGTGCTAAGTTGAAATCGCAATGCGATTAATTTAACTTAAAGTATTCGCATTGCGATTTCAACTTAGCACTGCTAGTGCATAGCTATATATTCCATATTCGTTAATTCTAGCCTATGTAAGATAGCAGTGCTAAGTTGTAATCGCAATGCGATTAATATAACTTGAATTAATCGCATTGCGATTTCAACGTAATTCCTCAAATCCGACAGTACATTTTAGTATATAGAGATTTTCCCATGGAAGGGGACGCTCCATGAGCACGGAAGTCGGCAGAAGCGGCAACGGGCACTGACTGGAGCAGCCAGGAAGCCAGGAATCCTCATGACAGGTAAGAACTACTTTTGGGAAGTGGGAAAGAAAAAAATATAACTAAAAAAAAAAAAAAAAAAAAACGAATATTCGAAATAGCGAATTTATAGCGCTATATTCGAAATATTCGCGAATTAGCGAAGTGCCGATATTCGCTAAAAAAATTCGCTTTTCGAATATTCGCGCTCAACACTATTAACAAGCAATAATCAAAGCACTGTAAGAAAAAGCTAGAGTTAACTAATATGATAGATCAGGAATGGCCAACCTGAGGCTCTCCAGCTGTTGCAAAACTACAACTTCCATCATGCCCGGATTGTCTACAGCTATCAGCCTACAGCAGGACATGGTGGGAGTTGTAGTTTTACAACAGCTGGAGAGCCAAAGGTTGGCCATGCCTGTAATAGATTATATTTCCATTGCCTAGTAACATTAGTAACAATTAAAATACTAGAAAATGATGACTTTGTGCTGATTATAAATTTGCATGCAAAAAGATTTAAATAATTATCCCCTTAAGGCCCTGGCCAATTTTTTGTATTTTTGTTTTTCCTCACTCCCTTCTCCATTTTTAATTTTCCATTCACATATGAATATGAGGGCTTAGACAAGTTGTATTGTTTAATGGCTTGTATTGGAAAACATAAAAAAAAAAATCTTCTGATCACTTGTACCATAGACTGCAATAAAATACTAAACTTTCACAAGGCCCCAGGGCGACATGGTAACCAATTGAAACTCCACGATTTTGCTTATAGGAACTTAGATTTGAGGACAGAGGAAGACCCCTTCCTCTGTAAAACCCCTCAGATGTATGACTGCCACATCTGAGGGGTTAAATGACCAGGACTAGAGTTATCTCCAACAGTCAGTGTTAACAGTTGTCAGCTGGATAACACAGCCAACACCTGCCACATATGTAGCAGGCATAGGTTGTGAACTCGCTCCATACATCCCTTATATGCAAATGACATACAGTTATGTAATTTTTTTGTTAAGGGGTTAATGAAGAAACAGAAGATCTATAGAGGTAAACTGTATGCAGAATAACGTAAACAGGTTGTTTGAGTTAATCACTTTTGTTTGAGTGGCAAGACATGTAGGGAAATGAAATGGTCCAGTAGAATACCTTCTTAAATTATTTCTTGTTTTTAAGGAGCTGTCAGAATAACCCAGAAAGCCCCTGGAGTTCTGGCAAACAGCAGTGATCATCTGAACCTCAAGTTCCAATACAGCCTAGTTAAATATTTGATATGATATATTTCCAGTGTATATCGGGTTTTAATATTTGTTCATGATAACATAGACTTTGCACGAACCTCTGATGGGCACAAACACTGGAGAGTTATGTCAGCACTAAATAGCCAACTGACCAATTGGGTGAATTACAGTGGTCAGTAGAAGAGACTCCTAGATGTAGGGGCACTCTTATAAGGGCTTTTAGGCAGGGATATTGTCAACAAATCATCATGGAAAGATAACTTTTCATTTTACCATCTCTTCTCTCCCTGTCCACCCCTTCCTCATCCAACCCAAGATTCAACTGAGGTTTTATTTCCCAATTTTGAGTACCACAGTGTGTCTTATTTTTCTTGATGTACTTAGTACTTACATAGTATATGAATTCTATTATACATCACATGAGTTCACTTTAAATATATGTGTATGAATTGCTACTGTCGAGGCATTTATATTTAAGAGTAAAACAAGGGCAATTATATTTTAACATGCATTAAAAGTTACATTTTAGATTAAGGGTTAGTTTTATTCTCTGATAGTATTCTGCATTAAGCCCTTGTTGGTTATAGTATTTATATTGTGATATGTGATCCAGTGCAGAGCTCTACTAGTACATTGCCAGCTGCAGGGCATTCTCATAGGAAGGTGGTACAGTATGTTACTTTGTCTCTGGTTTTTGTGAAAAAGTTTGCAAAAATTGTAAAGAAAATAAATTGTATTAATGGGGTCTAAGCACAATGGGGGATATTTACAAGAATTTTGGATCAGTTTGCACCAAACAACTGTCATACATGCACCAAATTTATTATATGTTTTAGATCCTTTTAGACACTTTTTGTGACTAGTCCAAACAAGGGGGCTTAAATTTACTGGAAATAGTTGGGCTTAAATGCAATATAATTAGTAAATCCTCCCCAATAAACATAATTTAATTATGTGTATAGAATAGAATTGTTAAAACTGCCAATCTATTCTCCACAGAGTCAACCCTAGGAGTGTGATAGCGTTGTGATTGCATGCGGTGCATAATTTGTTGTAACCAGTGAAGGGAGTGCTGGTAACCATGATGCTTGCTTGAACCAATACCAGGACCTACGAAAAGTTAACAGAACAGGGTGTTAGATATACACTGTAATTTAGCAAACGATCTGGTAATATTATTTGGTCACTAGGGATGAGCGGACCCGTGGATGTTTAGGTTCGACGGTTTGGCTTAACTTCAGTTCAAATTTCGGTATGGGTACCTGAACTTGAACCCGAACCAGTCAATGGGGACCTGAATTTTGGTGCTGTAAAATGGTCATAGTAAGGGCTAGGGGGCTGCAAAATGAAGAAAAATGGGGATAAGAGCAGTACAATTACCTTGCAAACAAATGTGGAAAGAGAAATGACTTAAAATAACATAGCATAGAAAAAAATAAAAAATAATAATCTTGAACCAGGAGGCGTAGGTCCAAGTGGAGTAAGAGGTTGAGGAGTCGGTGGATGTGACATTGTAGGTAGAAGAGACGGAGGAGGAGATAGCCAACAATGTTTATGTGTTTTTGTAATGTTTAAAAAAAAAAATCTTAATTTTTTTTAAATTTGGGGAGGCCCCAAAACATTGGGAAATGGCAAACAGAATGAACAAACTGCGGTGAAGTACAGTTGTGTTCAAAATTATTCAACCCCCAATGCTGTAAAGGGTTTTAGGGAATTTATTGTACATTTGTAATTGTGTTCAGAATGAAATCTTACAAGGACTTTTAAAAGAACTAAAATGACATCAATTGTTTTTGTAATACAGTATTAAATGTTTTTTTTTTGTGATTTCTTCATTGACACAATTATTCAACCCCTTAAAGACTACCACTCTTAAGAACAGAGGTTGATTCAAGTGTTTTCGATCAGGTATTGAAAACACCTCTGGATGTCAAGGAGCAGCAATCAAGCATAATAAGCCCCAATTAGGCAGATTTAAAATGACTGTGATACTCAGCTCCTTCTAGACATTTACTGGTGTGTTTACAAACATGGTGAAGTCAAGAGAATGGTCCAGGAAAAAAAGAGAAGAGGTGATTTCTCTTCACAGGAAGGGCAATGGCTATAAGAAGATTGCAAAGATGTTAAACATACCAAGAGACACCATAGGAAGCATAATTCGCAAATTCAAGGCAAAGGGCACTGTTGAAACGCTACCTGGTCGTGGCAGAAAGAAGATGCTGACTTCGACTGCTGTGCACTACCTGAAGCGCAAAGTGGAGAAAAGTCCCCATGTGACTGCTGAGGAACTGAAAAAAGATTTGTCAGATGCGGGTACTAAAGTTTCAGCTCAGACAATAAGGCGCACACTGCGTAATGAAGGCCTCCATGCCAGAACTCCCAGGCGCACCCCCTTGCTGTCTCCAAAGAATAAGAAGAGTCGACTGTAGTATGCCAAAAGTTATGTGGACAAACCACAAAAGTTTTGGGATAGTGTTCTGTGGACTGATGAAACAAAATTGGAACTGTTTGGGCCCATGGATCAACGCTATGTTTGGAGGAGGCCTATGAAGAAAAGAACACCTTACCTACTGTGAAGCATGGCGGGGGGTCAATCATGCTTTGGGACTGTTTTGCTTCTACAGGTACAAGGAAGCTTCAGCGCGTTCAAGGTACCATGAATTCTCTTCAGTACCAGGAGATATTGGATGAAAATGTGATGCAGTCCGTCACAAACTTTAGGCTTGGGAGACGTTGGACCTTTCAACAGGACAATGATCCCAAGCATACCTCCAAGTCCACTAGAGCATGGTTGCAGATTAAAGGCTGGAACATTTTGAAGTGGCTATCGCAGTCACCAGACTTAAATCCGATTTAGAACCTCTGGTGGGACTTAAAGAAAGTAGTTGCAGCGCGCAAGCCTAAGAATGTGACTGAACTGAAGGCTTTTGCCCATGAATAGAGATGAGCGAAGTTCAGGTTAGGGAAGTTCGGCCGAACTTCCCGAAAATGTTCGGGTTCGGGATCCGAACTCGACCCGAACTTTATCCCGAACCCGATTGAAGTCAATGGGGACACAAACTTTTAGGCACTAAAAAGGCTATAAAATAGTCCAGGAACGGGCTAGAGGGCTGCCAAAGGCTGCAAACAAATGTGGATAGGGAAATTAATTAAAATAAAATAAATAAAATTTAACCAATATCAATTGAAGAGAGGTCCCACAGCAAGGAATCATGCGTCATATCACCCAACACTGGAGGAGGCCACTTTCAGTTATTTTGGCCCCAGCACCCAGACAGAGGAGAGAGTTCCCACAGCAAGGAATCATGCGTCATATCACCCACCACTGGAGAAGGCCACTTTCAGTTATTTATGCCCCAGCACCCAGACAGAGGAAAGAGGTCCCACAGCAAGGAATCATGCGTCATTTCACCCATCACTGGAGAAGGCCACTTTCAGTTATTTATGCCCCACCACCCAGACAGAGGAGAGAGGTCCCACAGCAAGGAATCATGCGTCATATCACCCACCACTGGAGAAGGCCACTTTCAGTTATTTATGCCCCAGCACCCAGACAGAGGAAAGAGGTCCCACAGCAAGGAATCATGCGTCATTTCACCCACCACTGGAGAAGGTCACTTTCAGTTATTTATGCCCCACCAACCAGACAGAGGAGAGAGGTCCCACAGAAAGGAATCATGCGTCATATCACCCACCACTGGAGAAGGCCACTTTCAGTTATTTCAACCCAGCACCCAGACCTAGGATACAGGTCCCACAGCAAGGAATCATGCGTCATATCACCCACCACCGGAGAAGGCCACTTTCAGTTATTTGTGGCGTGGAGACAAAACTTTTCCACATTTCTGCCATGCTAACCCTGGCCTCAGAGGAGCTGGCCTTGACACAGCTGCATTGGCGACCTCTTGCTCCTCCTCTGCCTTTGTCTTGGGCTTCCACCTGTTCCCCTGTGACATTTGGGAATGCTCTCAGGAGCGCGTCTACCAGCGTGCGCTTGTACTCGCGCATCTTCCTATCACGCTCCAGTGCAGGAAGTAAGGTGGGCATATTGTCTTTGTACCGGGGATCAAGCAGGGTGGCAACCCAGTAGTCCGCACACGTTAAAATGTGGGCAACTCTGCTGTCGTTGCGCAGGCACTGCAGCATGTAGTCGCTCATGTGTGCCAGGCTCCCCAACGGTAAGGACAAGCTGTCCTCTGTGGGAGGCGTATCGTCATCGTCCTCCGTATCCCCCCAGCCACGCACCAGTGATGGGCCTGAGCTGTGTTGGGTGCCACCCCGCTGTGAACCTGCTTCATCCTCATCCTCCTCCACCTCCTCCTCATCTTCCTCGTCCTCCAGTAGTGGGCCCTGGCTGGCCACATTTGTACCTGGCCTCTGCTGTTGCAAAAAACCTCCCTCTGAGCCACTTCTAACAGACTGGCCTGAAAGTGCTAAAAATGACCCCTCATCCTCCTCCTCCTCCTGGGCCACCTCCTCTTCCATCATCGCCCTAAGCGTTTTCTCAAGGAGACATAGAAGTGGTATTGTAACGCTGATAACGGTGTCATCGCCACTGGCCATGTTGGTGGAGTACTTGAAACAGCGCAACAGGGCACACAGGTCTCGCATGGAGGCCCAATCATTGGTGGTGAAGTGGTGCTGTTCCGCAGTGTGACTGACGCGTGCGTGCTGCAGCTGAAACTCCACTATGGCCTGCTGCTGCTCGCACAGTCTCTCCAGCATGTGCAAGGTGGAGTTCCACCTGGTGAGCAGGCGGTGAGCGGGAAGGCCGAAGTTCCGCTGTAGCGCAGAAAGGCGAGCAGCGGCAGGATGTGAACGCCGGAAGCGCGCACAGACAGCCCTCACTTTATGCAGCAGCTCTGACATGTCAGGGTAGTTGCGAATGAACTTCTGCACCACCAAATTCAGCACATGCGCCAGGAAAGGGATGTGCGTCAAACCGGCTAGTCCCAGAGCTGCGACGAGATTTCGCCCATTATCGCACACCACCAGGCCGGGCTTGAGGCCCACCGGCAGAAACCACTCGTCGGTCTGTTGTTCAATACAACGCCACAACTCCTGCGCGGTGTGGGGCCTGTCCCCCAAACATATAAGTTTCAGAATGGACTGCTGACGTTTACCCCGGGCTGTGCTGAAGTTGGTGGTGAAGGTGTGTGGCTGATTGGATGAGCTGGTGGAAGCAGAGGAGGAGGAAGCCGAGAAGGAGGAGGAGGCTACAGGAGGCAAAGAATGATGCCCTGCAATCCTTGGCGGCGGAAGGACGTGCGCCAAGGAACTTTCCACCTGGGACCCAGCCGCCACTACATTTACCCAGTGTGCAGTTAGGGAGATATAGCGTCCCTGGCCGTGCTTACTGGTCCACGTATCTGTGGTTAGGTGGACCTTGCTACAGATGGCGTTGCGCAGTGCACACTTGATTTTATCGGATACTTGGTTGTGCAGGGAAGGCACGGCTGTCTTGGAGAAGTAGTGGCTCTGTGCAGCCTAAAAACCAGTGAGCAAGTAACTAGCAGAAGTTCAATCATTCACAGCTGTAGATCGATCCGTTCATTAGGTGCTGTTGCTGACTTTTCCCTGCCTAATCTTGCCCTCACAGAAGCTGCGTCCTCTCCCTACACTAATCAGAGCAGTGTGACGTGCGGCGCTACGTGACTCCAGCTTAAATAGAGGCTGGGTCACATGCTGCACTTGGCCAATCACAGCCATGCCATTAGTAGGCATGGCTGTGATGGGCTCTTAGGGCAATAAGTAAAACGCTAGCTGATTGGCTGCTGTGCAGCCCTTCAGAAAGCGGGAAGTAATCGCTGAACAACGAACCCGAACCCGAACTTTTTGAAAATGTCCGTGTTCGGGTCCATATCCCGGACACCCCAAAATTCGGTACGAACCCGAACTATGCTCGAACTGTTCGCTCAACAGTACCCATGAAGAATGGGTGAAGATACCCGTAGATCACTGCAAGACATTTGTGTCAAGCTGTGCTTCACGTTTAAAAGCTGTTATAACTGGAAAAGGATGTTGTACTAAGTACTAAGATTGAATGTCACTTGGGGGTTGAATAAAACTGATAATGATGTGAGCACAGAAAAGACATTTGTGGTTATTTCATTATAAATGTTATGTTATATTTGTCTGACTTACAAGTGCCTCTTTGATTTAATTGTAATCAAAATGACTGAAATGATCAAAATCAATGTCAAACTGGCCAAAACACTCAATTTCAGTGGTGGTTGAATAATTTTGAACACAGCTGTATAACAATGGCTGGGTGTGGCCGATATACTTCTCTAATCTGCCAATATAAGAAATAATAATCTTGAACCAGTAGGTGGAAGAGGCGGAGGAGGCTGCGGAGGTAGCCAACACTTTTTTCTGGGTTTTTTATTTTAATTTTTTTCTTTCATTTTTTTTTTTTTTGGGGGGGGGGGGGTTGTGGAGGCCTCAAAACATTGGGAAATAGCAAACAGAACAACAAACTGCACTGGAGTATAACAATGGCTGTTTACTTCTGGTATACTTGTCTACTCAGCCAAAGGTGTGAACAAGTCTTATGGGATCCATGCCTGGTTCATTTTAATGAATATGAATTTGTCCATGTTGGCTGTGCACAGGCAGATGCGCCTGTCCATGATCACACCCCTTGCCATGCTAAACACACGTTTAAACAACACACTTGCAGCAGGACAGGCTAGCACCTCCAAGGTGTATAGGGCAAGCTCAGGCCAATTTAGAGACCCACAAGTTAAATGGGCACACCCAATGGGACATGATACAATCCTGTACACCACACATGATGTTGTAGGACTTCTTAAAGGCATACACACACAGCAAATGTCAGCCCAAAGGTTGTCTGGGTATGAGATCCTGCTCCTCAGCAACCCCTACCTACAGATCATGTATGCCGCACACACCTCAGGCCCAGCACCCATACTCAATGCACTGCTAATGATTCCTATTGCTATTATAATGATAGCTGTAGATGCTTTGTGTATCATACCCTGTGTAAAGAAAATGCTTATTAAGGGCATGACCAATATGTCCTTTTATGAGGCTTTACCCTCCGATTCAGATGCCCATTCCCCAGAGGGGTATCGGGAATACTTGGCGGTGTATAGAGAAAAGAAGAAAAAGAACCATATTATATGAAAATTAAATGGTTCTAAGAGGGGATTGAAGGGTTAACACTGTAAGCTATGCGTCTGAGGCCTTGAGCTGTGGATGTTCTGGCTACATCCCGTTATTTTCATCTTGTTCCTCATTTCTAAGAAATGTAGCAAAGGTCAATTTCTTTGTAAGAGTAACTTTTCATATAGTACGTGCGTCTTCATCTTATTGGTTGTTGATTCCCCCCCTCCCCCTTGCTATATATATGTTACCCCACCCTCAATAAAGTTAGAGTATTTCTCAGTGATACCTGTGTGTGTGTCTCTGTCATTTGTTTGCTACTGAGAAATATCTCTCCTGGTACCAGTCAGACTTAACCCAAGCTGACCACTGGAGTCCGGTACCAGGGGTACCTAGCAAAGGGTCCAATTTCCTTACAAGTACGTGCAGACGTGTGGACATGTACTCTTTCACTATATTGCTGAAACACTGCCTCCTGCTAATACAGTCCGTATCAGATGGTGGTGTTGGATGTTGTGGCATGCTGACAAAGGTTTTCCACATTTCTGCCATGCTAACCCTCCCTTCTGAGGTGGTGCTGGTGCCCCAGCTGTGTTGGCAACTTTCTCTTCCACCTCCTGCTTCCACTGAACCCCCACTGTCAGGTGGGAATGCCTTCAGTAGCGCATCTACCGGTGTGCACTTGTATTCACGCATCACACTCCAGTGACGGAGGTAAGGACGGCACGTTGTCCTTGTAGCGGGGATCCAGTAGGGTGGCCATCCAGTAATCAGCACTGGTAACAATCAGGGCAACTAGGCGGTCTTTGCGCAGGCACTGCTGCATGTACTTGCTCATGTGTGTTATGCTGTCAAGAGGCAATGACAAGACGTCTTTGGTGGAAAGTGTATTGTCTGTGTCCTCAGCATCCCCCCAGCCATGCTTCAGTAATGCCCGTGAGCTGCTTTCGGTGCCACCCTGCTGTGAACACGGTTCCTCCTCATCACCATCATCATCCTCCTCATCCTGTTGCTCAAGAGGGGGAGGAAGAGGCCAAGACCACAGCAGAAGAGGGAGCAGGAGGAGCTTCAGATCTTTCATGGTTTTTAAGTTGTTTACCCCACTGCAGCTCGTGCTTTATATCTATATGCCTGGTTTATGCCTCGCTTCAGGCTCTGACTGCACAGTGTGCAAACCACCCGTGTCTTGTCAGCACATTGCCTGAAGAACTGCCACACCAGCAAACTCCTTTGAGTTGGCTTTGGTGTGCTCATTCTCTTAGCTCAGTGGGCAGTAGCAGGTGTACTGGCTAAGGGCCAGCTGCTGTGCTTTTGCACCCTACTTCCTCTTTCACTGTGCAGCTGGCGCTGCGTGACCAACACCTCTTCCTCCAAACTCCACACGTCACTCGGATGACCTTGATTCCATGTGGGGTTTAGGACCTTATAATTCTCCACATTATCTTCTACCTACTACTCACCCTTGCCCTCCTTGCCGGTCTGCACACTGCAAAAAGCTGCAGCAGTTGGCACCTGTGCTTCGTCACCTTCATAAAGGACGTCCTGTAGTGGTCCTTCCATGTCCTCATCCTCAAACATAACTTGATGGGCATCAACGCACTCAATTTCTTCCACTTCTGGGGCAGGGCTAGGTGGATGGCCCACGGAAACCCCACCATCAGAGTCATCAAAAAGCATAATTATTTACAAATGTTCCAAAGGACCAAAAATTGTCTCTATTTTACATGTGCTACTTATAATTAAATCAAAACATAACATTTATTTGGTGTTAATTTAAGATTTGCTATCTAATTTCTATTGTTAAAATTATCAGCTGCGCTAAATAGAGCCTGCTACTCTTGTTTCAATTTGTTAGCGCTGTTAATCTCACAGCACTATTTTAACCTGGAAGCTAGCGTGAGCTATAATGTTTGCTGCTATCAGCGCGCGCCTCCTTTTACATGGCATTCTGTATATGGCTCTATTAGCTCGCTATCTAAAAACACCTCACAGACTGCCCCCGACATGTTTTGCCAGCTTTCTGGCTTCTTCAGGGGGTCAAGCACTCTGCCCGATACCCCTGAAGACGCCAGAAAGCTGGCAAAACATGTCGGGGGGCAGTCTGTGAGGTGTTTTTAGGCATCAGGAGACCACAGAGTGGCACAATGACAGAGTATGGAGGTGGCAGCAGCAACATGAGGAGACCACAGAGTGGCAAGGTGACAGTGTGGAGATGGCAGCAGAATCAGAAGACAGAGTGGCAAGGTGACATAGTGTAGAGGTGCCAACAGCATCAGTAGACAACAGAGTGGCAAGGTAACATACGTAGTGTGGAGGTGCAGCAGCACCATGAGGAGGACACAGAGTGGCACAATGACAGTGTGTAGGCGGCAGCAGCAGAAGCATAAGGAGGCCACAGAGTGGCAAGCAGACATAGTGTTTAGGTAGCAGCAGCATTAAGGAGACCACAGAGTTGCAAGGTGACAAAGTGAGGAGGTGGTAGCAGCCTCAGGAGACCACAGAGTGGCAAGGTGACATAGTGTCGAGGTAGCAGCAGCATGAGGAAGCCACAGAGTGGCACAATGACAGAATATGGAGTTGGCAGCAGCAGCATGAGGAGGCCATAGAGTGGCAAGGTGACATATTTTTGAGGTAGCAGCAGCATCAAGAGACCACAGACTGGCAAGGTGACATAGTGTGGAGGTGGCAGCATCATCACGTCTTAAATTAACACCAAATAAATATTATAATTTAAATATAAGTAGCACATGCAACCTAGAGACAATTTTTGGTCCTTTGGACCATTTGTAAATAATTATTTGAGTGTCTTAACATGTGTAAATGGGTCATTTTTCTATTGAATCAAAAAGCATAAGTGAATGCTGCATGACTTGGGGCTCAGACTGCTTAGCTGATTTGCAAGGGGGTGAGGTGGAAGAGAGCTGCCCATGGGCTGCAGGTGCCAACTGTGTCCTTTCAGCAGGGGACTGGCTGGAAGACAATGTGAAGGAACTAGAGGCACTCTCAGCCATTCAATCCAATACCGCTGCTACTTATTCTGGCCTCACCATTCGTACCGGTGTACTCAGGCCTAAAAAATGACGCAGAACGTCCTGTTGCCTGTATGAACCAGAGGAAGGTGTATCGTTTGGGTGCATATCTGGCACAGATCGACCACGTCCTCTCCCTGCAGCAGGAGCTTCTCCACCACCAACACCAGCAGCACCAAGACCACAGCCACATCCCTTATTGGATGCTCTCCCATTCTTTGAGGTCACCCACAAAATTAACAGACAGACGAACAATTGTATTTCTGTGTCATGGATGCAGATAAGCTGTATCTCACCCCAAAAAATGGGTTTATGTCACCAACAGAATAAACAGATAGATTAGCTATTGTTTTTCTGTGTCAAGGTGGAATGGAGGTGTATCGCACCCCAAAAATCGCTATAGGTCACACACAGAATTAACAGACAGATCAAATATTGTATTTCTGTGTCACTGATGCAAATGAGGTGTATCTCACCCCAAAAAATTGATTTATGTCACCCACAGAATAACAGACTGATAAACTATTGTATTTCCGTTTCACAGATGCAAAGGAGGTGCATTGCACCCCAAAAAATGCCTATATGTCACACACAGAATTAACAGATTAACTATTGTATTTCTGTGTCAAGGGTACAAAGGAGGTGTATTGCACCAAAAAAATGGTTGTAGGTTGCACACACAAATAACAGCCAGATGAACTATTGTATTTCTGTTTCACAGATGCAAAAGAGGTGTATTTCACCCCAAAAAATGGCTATAGGTCAGATACCGAATTAACAGCCAGATTAATGATAGTATTTCTGTGTCATGGGTGGTGCAGAGCCTTAGTTTAGACTGCACCCAGAGCCTTATTGCAGACTGCACACACAGCGTTTTTGCAGACTGTACCCAGAGCCTGATTGCACACTGTACATATGAAGCGTTTTTGCAGACTGCCCCATCACAGCGTTTTTGCAGACTGTAACCAGAGCCTTATTGCAGACTGCACCAGAGCCTTATTGCCTAACACTGTCCCTCACTTGAGCTGCGTCCAGTCACTACACTAGTTAGAGCAGAATGGTAGCACCACGCATGATCCAGCATTTATACAGGCCGGCTCAAGTGCTGCCCCAGCCAATTACAGCTATGCCAATATTAGACATGATTGTGATGGCTTCAAAGTGCCCACAACTAAAAAGCTTATTGATTGGCTGTGTTGTAGCCTTTCAACAAACTTTATTCAGCATCCGAACACAGATTTCTGTGACAAAGTTCATGTTTGGGTTCGGGTGCGAAATTTACAGTTCAGGTTCGCTGATCCCTATTGGGCACCTCAAGACATTGTTATTTATACAATTTATCAATGTATTATTTGGGCATTATATGGTGTACCATAAGTGTGTTTTTTTACTAGAAGATACTGCACAGTGTATAATCAAACTACTGTATGGTCAACACTTAAGAATCCTTGAGTGTGTCTTGCAGAAAAATGTGCATAGTCCTTCACCCCAACTTGTCAAACCATGTTTTTATGCACCTTGGCTGTGTTCAGGAGCACAGTTAAGCTGAAAGAGGAAAGGACATTTCCCAAAATGTTACCACCAGGTTGGAAGGATGCAACTTTCTAAAATATCTTTGTACTGTAAGATGTAGCATTGATGTTATCCACTAAAAATAAGTGGTCTAGCCAAGAATTCTGAAAAACAGTGCCATACCAATTATCTATCCAACACCAAATTTTACAGCAGGCACTATGTATTCTGATAGGTAACAATCCCGGGGCATCAGCCAAGCACACTTGGCTGCTAGACAGTGAAACATATTACATCAACTTCAGAAAACACTTTTCCACTGCTCTAGAGTCCACTGCCATGGAAACCCATTTGTAACTTCAGAAAGCAATAAAAAAATATGACTGTACCACAAAGTAGTCACATAAAGTGACGACACACAGCAGAACAGTTGGCAATCAAGGCAGATGTAGCTTGAATACTCCTCATAAGCCGATTTTTATTTGTTTTTATGCAGTAATTTAGTGCCATCATGCTTGTTGTTAACCAAAAGTTTGTTGTTCTAGTATGAGGGAGTATGTAGAATATGTACGTATGTATTTATGTATGTATGTACATATGTATGTTTTCCAGTGCTGCTCTTACACGGATTAACAATTTCTGCACCATTCTGGACTGTCTTGACACATTTTATTTTCCTCAAGCAAGTTTGGAATGCAACTCTAGTGATCTTGGGATGCACAATTAAGATCAATATGGACTACAGTATAAACATCATAATACCAGTCATGGTTTCTGTGGAATGATTATTTATATAATTGCTTACCTTATAAGGCAATTACTGATAACAAAGTACGTTCTATGCTTAAATTCTGGGGAAACTTCAGCAAATAAGGAAGGTCTTCTTCATATCCAGTTTTTCATACAAAACTGTTATTATAACGTTATCTGACACACTATTACCTCCTTGTGTGAATGCACCCTAAATATGTCTTCTTTAACAGGATAATGAACACTTCTGTTTGAGGTCATTTTTGCGCTGTAACACTTTTTGATTTTTGCATCATCTAGTTATATATAAGTTCTATCGATCAGCTTTCTTGATTGCAACACCTTTGTCATACTTATTTCTAGTGAACACCTGATATGTCTTATGTTAATGATGCTCTTGTCGTATTTTAAAGCCTAATGAGTGAAAAATATTCAGTGAAAAATGTGGCACTCAACACTCCTTAGCATTCCATCTTTTTTTCTGATTGGTATTATCATAAATTCAACCTTAAAAGTGCAATCATTCGACAATCAAATCAAAGAACATTACAAAGGTCATGATATTACAAGTAGTCGCTGAATTGGAAATATGCTCAGTGCATACCAAAAATGGGAACTAAAATGCCAAACACTAATCAAATAATCAAGTTGGAGTCATAAGCATATAAAACAATTTACTTGAAGAGACTTATTAAAAATGCCTTAATATTTTTTTCCAGAAGTATTTTTAAACTACATGCCTGTATTTTTAAACTACATGTTTTAATGCTGCAGTCTGGAACATTCATAAAGTATGTTTTTATAGGTCTGCCAATATTAAGAGTATCTGTTATTACATGATCCCATAGATGTGTAGTTGATGTTGTATAGGCAGAAATGTTGTGGCTTATTTTGGGACATGTGTACTGACTAGTTGGTTCTCCCATCTTCCCTTTCTTTTATCTTCTCTGAGTAGCAAGATACTGTGTCATTAAAGACCACGTGATATAGTATATAGTAATGATTTTTCCAATGATTATACAATTTGACTTCATTGTCATCTACTGAACTTATCTAACAACTTCCTTGTTCTACTGGTTCCTGTTTTATGTTATTTTATATATTGATGTAGAGGGGCTAAGTTTGTACTTTGGTACTCTCACCCTGGGAACACACCTGAGCGTTTTTCAGCGCTGAAAAACGCTCAACATGTGAAAAGCCATGCATCCCTATGGGCATGGTTCACATTTGGGCGTTTTACAGCGCGTTTGAACGCACTGTAAAACGCCCAACGCCCAAACAAGTACATGAGCTTCTTTGGGGCGTTTTAACGCGCCTATGGACAATGTTGCCATAGGGGAGAATCACTGAATCGCGCGTATGACGCGCGTTTCTTAGTGACAAAAACGCGCATCCAAAAACGCGCTTAAAACGCGCGTCATACGCGCGATTCAGAAACGCCTAGGTGTGTTCCCAGCCTCATGGTATGGTCTCCATGTGTTGTCTATGTCCCTCACATAATTATAGGTAATCTAACCATGTAGCAACAGAGAATTAACCCATTTAGGACTGAGCCATTTTTCACCTTAAAGGGGTTTTGCCACTTAAGCAAATAGCTTTTATTATGTAAAGGAAGTTAATACAAGGTACTTACTAATGTATTGTTATTATCCATATTGCTTCCTTTGCTTGGCTGGATTCCTTTTTGCATCACATTATACACTGTTTGTTTCCAAGGTTACGACCACCCTGCAATCCAGCAGCATGGCTGTGCTTGCGTACTATAACAAAAAGCACCAGCCTATGGTGCACGTTCCCAGCCACCAGAGAGGCTGGCATTTTTTCCTATCTTGTGCAACCACGACCACTGTTGCTGGATTGCAGGGTGGTCATAATCATAGAAACGAGCAGTGTATAATTTGATGAAAAAAATTAATCTAGCCAGCAAAGGAAACAGTATGGGTAATAACAATATATAGTAACTGGCTTGTATTAATTTTTTCTACATGATAAATGCCACTTGCTGAATAGTGATGAGAGGCAAGGGCTATGTTTGAATTTGCTATACTTCGCAAATATATGGGTGAATATTTGCCATATATTCGCAAATTCACAGTTATTTTTTTAATTGCGAAAAATAGGCAATGTAATATTCACTTAATTCACGCGCAATACAGGCGTGGGTCACTTTGGGTAAATTTTTCAAGCTGCTAGAAGTTTCCTGAAACTGGAGATAATGGTAGGCACGGCAGAACATTACAATAGCTTTATATGCAGTAAGAGTGCTCAATATATCCGTATTAGCGATTGCGAAAATCGGCAATTAATGATGCGCATATTTTTGCGCAATACATGCAACTGGGTGACATCCCAGCACTATGTATGTATGGACAGCCGAACCTATCACACTACCTAACACCCTGCACTCGAACCTATCAGCTACGCTATAAATCAATGTAACCTACACTGACTACCTCCCCCTAACTATCTAAATTATATATCTAAGTTAACTGTTTAATGTATGTACAGCAAAGCACAGAGCACAGCAAGCACATTGCTGTCTCTCTCAGTAAATGGCTGCTGGGGAGGTTCCTCATATAGTAAGGGGTAGGCAACTTTCCTACTGGTTGCAACGGATGTTGCTAAGCTCAGACAAAGACCTTGCATCCTTCTCATTGGCACCACAAGCAAGAGGGAGGTTACTGATGAAAAAAAAAAGTAGAATATTCAAAATTATGAATATACAGTATAGCACTATATTCTAAATATTCGCAAATTCTCGAAGTGCCAATATTCGTGATAACTATTCGCGATTCGAATATTCGCGCCCAACAATATTGTTGAAGTGACAAAACCCCTTTAAGGGCTAGGTCAAATTTGACATGTATCACTTTATGTGGTAATAACATTGGAACGCTTTTACTTATCCAACCAATTCTGAGACTGTTTTCTCATGACATGTCTTACTTCGTGTTAGTTGTAAATTTGAGTTGATAAGTTTTACCTTTATTAATTAAAAAATCTAAAATTTATCGACAATTTAGAAAAATTTGCAATTTTCTAAATTCAAATTTCTCAACCTTTAAGACATATAGGGCCAGATTTATCATTACTCTTGCAGTTCACTCCACTTTCAAAGAAGGCGTATGTGTATTTGAGTCAAGTCAAATTTATCATGGGCTCTTTCAGAGGTTGATAAATCTGGTGTATTTCTGGTTCCTAGTTGTATTTTGGCTTTGTCTTTGGAAAAGTCACAATTTTAAAAAAGTGATTTTGTCAAACATAAGCATGGTCATGAGTGGAGTGAGTTTGCGCAATTTTTTGCGACTTTTTTGCGACTTTTTAAAAAGTCGCAATAATAAATCTGTCTTGCAAGTGATTTACATACGACAAAACGCCCATAAACTTGGTTTTGGAGTGAGTGGCGTAAGTCTCCAAAAAGTCGCAAAAAATTGCGCAATTTGGCTTTTTGCGCAATTTTTTGCGACTTTTTGACTCCAGAAAAGTGACTTAGGCTAATGATAAATCTGGCCCATAGTGATTACTATAACATTCCCCACATTTCTACTTTATGTTGGCATCATTTTGTAAATGTCATTTTATTTTTTTAGGACGTCAGAAAGCTTAGTGTGGGTTTGCATTGGTGCTATGGCATTCCATTATAGGTTCAATTATAACAGAGTTATAACAGAATGCAATGGAATTTTAGGATGGAAAGCAAAACGGAATTCAATTTTGCTCAGTCCTAATACATGTCTACTTGTCCTAAAATTTCATTATATTCCGTTATAACGCTGTTATAACGGAACACATAACGGACTGCCATAATGCCAATGCGAACCCGCCTTTAGAAGTTTAGAAGCAAATTTAAACGTTTTTAAAAACATTTCCAAAACCTATTTTTTAAAGTAACAATTCTATTTTTAAGTAAACTTGTAGGAACCCATTTTAGAAACTACACCCATCACATTTTTCAAAATGGGTTTTATATACTGTGTTAACCCTTTTGTAGGGTTCAGAAAAAACCTGGAAGTTCAGGTCCGCCGGGTTCGGCTGAACTTCGCTGAAAAGTTTCGCACCCGACCCCAATTGGAGTCAATGGGTACCCAAATAGTGTTGAGCGAACACAAACTGTAAAGTTCTGGTTCGTACCAGACCTTAGGGTTCGTACAAGACAAGCGTTTAAGATGTGTGCCCTTAGAAGCCATTACAACCATGGCTGTTATTGACCAGTGCAGCATGTGACCCAGCCTCTACATAAGCTGGAGTCACGTAGCGCCGCAAGTAGAGATGAGCGAACACCTGGAAGTTCGGGTTCGGGAAGTTCGGCCGAACTTCCCGAAAATGTTCGGGTTCGGGATCCGAACTCGACCCGAACTTTATCCCAAACCCGAACCCCATTGAAGTCAATGGGGACCCGAACTTTTAGGCACTAAAAAGGCTGTAAAATAGTCCAGGAACGGGCTAGAGGGCTGCCAAAGGCAGCAAAATGTAGGTAAATCCCCTGAAAAAAATGTGGATAGGGAAATGAATAAAAATAAAAATAAAATATATAAAATTTAACCAATATCAATTGGAGAGAGGTCCCACTGCAAGGAATAATGTGTCATATCACTCAACACTGGAGAAGGCCACTTTCAGTTATTTTGGCCCCAGCACCCAGACAGAGGAGAGAGGTCCCACAGCAAGGAATCATGCGTCATATCACCCACCACTGGAGAAGGCCACTTTCAGTTAATTCGGCCCCAGCACCCAGACAGAGGAGAGAGGTCCCACAGCAAGGAATCATGCATCACATCACCCACCACTGGAGAAGGCCACTTTCAGTTATTTATGCCCCAGCACCCAGACAGAGGAGAGAGGTCCCACAGCAAGGAATCATGCGTCATATCACCCACCACTAAGGAAGGCCACTTTCAGTTATTTCGGCCCCAGCACCCAGACAGAGGAGAGAGGTCCCACAGCAAGGAATCATGCATCATATCACCCACCACTGGAGAAGGCCACTTTCAGTTATTTTGGACCCAGAACCCAGATAGAGGAGAGAGGTCCCACAGCAAGGAATCATGCGTCATATCACCCACCACTGGAGAAGGCCACTTTCAGTTATTTAGGCCAGGCACCCAGACAGAGGAGAGAGGTCCCACAGCCACGAATCATGCGTCATATCACCCACCACCGGATAAGGCCACTTTCAGTTATTTCGGCCCCACCATCCAGACAGAGGAGAGGTTCATTCAACTTTGGGTTGCAACGCAAGATCATGGTAAAGTTAAAAAATGAGGATTCAATAAAGAAGTGCCCCGGAGTACAAGAATACATGGTTGAGGGGGAGGCAGTTATAAATGTCTATTCTGCACAAGGGAGGCACAGGTCCTGTGGGATCCATGCCTGGTTCATTTTTATGAACGTCAGCTTGTCCACGTTGGCTGTGGACAGGCGGCTGCGTTTGTCAGAAATGACGCCCCCTGCCGTGCTGAATACACGTTCAGACAAAATGCTGGCCGCCAGGCAGGCCAGCACCTCCAAGGCATAAAATGCTAACTCTGGCCACGTGGCCAATTTGGAGACCCAGAAGTTGAATGGGGCAGAACCATCAGTCAGTACGTGGAGGGGTGTGCAGACGTACTGTTCAAGCATGTTAGTGAAATGCTGCCTCCTGCTAACACGTTCCGTATCAGGTGGTGGTGCAGTTAGCTGTGGCGTGGAGACAAAACTTTTCCACATTTCTGCCATGCTAACCCTGCCCTCAGAGGAGCTGGCCGTGACACAGCTGCGTTAGAGACCTCTAGCTCCTCCTCTGCCTTCGCCTTGGGCTTCCACCTGTTCCCCTGTGAGATTTGGGAATGCTCTCCGGAGCGCCTCTACCATCGTGCGTTTGTACTCGGGCATCTTCCGATCATGCTCCAGTGCAGGAAGTAAGGTGGGCACATTGTCTTTGTACCGGGGATCCAGCAGGGTGGCAACCCAGTAGTCCGCACATGTTAAAATGTGGGCAACTCTGCTGTTGTTGCGCAGGCACCGCAGAATGTAGTCGCTCATGTGTACCAGGCTCCCCAGAGGTAAGGACAAGCTGTCCTTTGTGGGAGGTGTATCGTCATCGTCCTCCGTATCCCCCCAGCCACGCACCAGTGATGGGCCTGAGCTGTGTCGGGTAACACCCCGCTGTGAACCTGCTTCATCCTCATCCTCCTCCACCTCCTCCTCATCCTCCTCGTCCTCCAGTAGTGGGCCCTGGCTGGCCACATTTGTACCTGGCCTCTGCTGTTGCAAAAAACCTCCCTCTGAGCCACTTCTAACAGACTGGCCTGAAAGTGCTAAAAATTACCCCTCCTCCTCCTCCTGGGCCACCTCCTCTTCCATCATCGCCCTAAGCGTTTTCTCAAGGAGATATAGAAGTGGTATTGTAACGCTGATAACGGTGTCATCGCCACTGGCCATGTTGGTGGAGTACTCGAAACAGCGCAACAGGGCACATAGGTCTCGCATGGAGGCCCAATCATTTGTGGTGAAGTGGTGCTGTTCCGCAGTGCGACTGACGCGTGCGTGCTGCAGCTGAAACTCCACTATGGCCTGCTGCTGCTCGCACAGTCTCTCCAGCATGTGCAAGGTGGAGTTCCACCTGGTGGGCACGTCGCATATGAGGCGGTGAGCGGGAAGGCCGAAGTTCCGCTGTAGCGCAGACAGGCGAGCAGCGGCAGGATGTGAACGCCGGAAGCGCGCACAGACGGCCCTCACTTTATGCAGCAGCTCTGACATGTCGGGGTAGTTGTGAATGAACTTCTGCACCACCAAATTCAGCACATGCGCCAGGAAAGGGATGTGCGTCAAACCGGCTAGTCCCAGAGCTGCGACGAGATTTTGCCCATTATCGCACACTACCAGGCCGGGCTTGAGGCCCACCGGCAGCAACCACTGGTCGGTCTGTTGTTCAATACAACGCCACAACTCCTGCGCGGTGTGGGGCCTGTCCCCCAAACATATGAGTTTCAGAATGGCCTGCTGATGTTTTACCCCGGGCTGTGCTGAAGCTGGTGGTGAAGGTGTGTGGCTGACTGGATGAGCTGGTGGAAGCAGAGGAGGAGGAAGCCGAGTAGGAGGAAGCCGAGTAGGAGGAGGAGGCTACAGGAGGCAAAGAATGATGCCCTGCGATCCTTGGCGGCGGAAGGACGTGCACCAAGGAACTCTCCGCCTGGGGCCCAGCCGCCACTACATTTACCCAGTGTGCAGTTAGGGAGATATAGCGCCCCTGGCCGTGCTTACTGGTCCACGTATCTGTGGTTAGGTGGACCTTGCCACAGAGGGCGTTACGCAGTACACACTTGATTTTATCGGATACTTGGTTGTGCAAGGAAGGCACGGCTGTCTTGGAGAAGTAGTGGTGGCTGGGAACAACATACTGTGGGACAGCCATGGACATCAGCTGTTTGAAGCTGTCTGTGTCCACCAGCCTGAATGACAGCATTTCAAAGGCCAGTAGTTTAGAAATGCTGGCATTCAGGCCCAGGGCTCGAGGGTGGCTAGGTGGGAATTTACGCTTTCTCTCCAAGGTTTGTGAGATGGAGAGCTGAACGCTGCCGTGTGACATGGTGGAGATGCTTGGTGACGCAGGTGGTGGTGTCGGTGGCACATCCTCTGTTTGGTGGGTGGCAGGTGCCAACGTTCCTCCCGAGGCGGAGGAAGAGGCCGAGGCATCAGCAGAAGAGGGAGCAGGGGAGCCTGAATGAGTTCCTTGCTTTTAAGGTGTTTACTCCACTGCAGTTCATACTTTTCATGTAGATGCCTGGTCATGCAGGTTGTTCTAAGGTTCAGAACGTTAATGCCTCTCTTCAGGATCTGATGGCACAGCGTGCAAACCACTCGGGTCTTGTCGTCAGCACATTGTTTAAAGAAGTGCCATGCCAGGGAACTCCTTGAAGCTGCCTTTGGGGTGCTCGGTCCCTGGTGGCGGTGGCCAGTAGCAGGCAAACTCTCTTGGCGGCGGCTGGTCTGCTTTTGCCCCCTGCTCCCTCTTTTGCTACGCTGTTGGCTCGGTCTCACCACTGCCTCTTCCTCTGAAATATGAAAGTCTGTGGCACGAACTTCATTCCATGTGGGGTCTAGGACCTCATCGTCCCCTGCATCGTCTTCCACACAGTCTTCCTCCCTGACCTCCTGTTCGGTCTGCACACTGCAGAAAGATGCAACAGTTGGCACCTGTGTTTCGTCATCATCAGAGACGTGCAGACTCCGATAAGGTGGTATTCCCATGTCCTCATCATCAGGAAACATCAGTGGTTGTGCAACAGTGCATTCTATGTCTTCCACTACTGGGGAAGGGCTAGGTGGATTCCCTTGGGAAACCCTGCCAGCAGAGTCTTCAAACAGCATAAGAGACTGCTGCATAACTTGAGGCTCAGACAGTTTCCCTGATATGCATGGGGGTGATGTGACAGACTGATGGGCTTGGTTTTCAGGTGCTACCTGTGCGCTTTCTGCAGAAGACTGGGTGGAAGATAATGTTGTGAACAGGCTGGATCCACTGTCGGCCACCTAATTGACTAGCGCTTGTACCTGCTCAGGCCTTACCATCCTTAGAACGGCATTGGGCCCCACCGAATATCGCTGTAAATTCTGGCGGGTACTGGAACCTCAGGTAGTTGGTTCACTAGGATGTGTGGCTGTGGCAGAATGGCCACGTCCTCTCCCAGCACAAGAGGGTACACTAACACCACCACGACCGCGTCCGTGTCCCTTTCTAGATGTTTTCCTCATTGTCACCAAGCACCACAATAAGAAAAAAAATATTTGGCCCAATGTATTGATTTCAAATTTAGGCCTTTTTTTACAGGCACCTAACATTATCTGCCTATTTATTTATGTAGCGTATTACACTAATCCAGGCACAGCAGTAACCACTGATTTAGGGAAATATCTCTTTTAGGGCTAGTATTTAGGCCCTGGATGAAAGGTATCCTTTTATGGACAGATTTACACTTGGCCTACAACAGCTCTAACACCAGATTCAGGGTATTGCTATTTTGGCAATTGAATTTCACCCCAGAACAAAATATATGTTTTTGCGGACACTATAAAACTTGGCCAGCCACAGCTGAAACCACTGATTTATGGTATTGCTATTTTGGCAATTGAATTTCACCCCAGAACAAAATATATGTTTTGGCGGACACTATGAAACTTGGCCTGCAACAGCTGGGACACCAGATTCAGGGTATTGCTATTTTGGCAATTGAATTTCACCCCAGAACAAAATATATGTTTTTGCGGACACTATGAATCTTGGCCAGCCACAGCTCAAACCACTGATTTATGGTATTGCTATTTTGGCAATTGAATTTCACCCCAGAACAAAATATATGTTTTGGCGGACACAATGAAACTTGGCCAGCCACAGCTGAAACCACTGATTTATAGTATTGCTATTTTGGCAATTAAATTTCACCCCAGAACAAAATATATGTTTTTACGGACACTATGAAACTTGGCCAGCCACAGCTGAAACCACTGATTTATGGTATTGCTATTTGGCAATTGAATTTCACCCCAGGATAAAATATATGTTTTTGCGGACACTATGAAACTTGGCGAGCCACAGCTGAAACCACTGATTTATGGTATTGCTATTTTGGCAATTGAATTTCACCCCAGAACAAAATATATGTTTTTGCGGACACTATGAAACTTGGCCTGCAACAGCTGGGACACCAGATTCAGGGTATTGCTATTTTGGCAATTGAATTTCACCCCAGAACAAAATATATGTTTTTGCGAACACTAGGAAACTTGGCCAGCCACAGCTGAAACCACTGATTTATGGTATTGCTATTTTGGCAATTGAATTTCACCCCAGGACAAAATATATGTTTTTGCGGACACTATGAAACTTGGCCAGCCACAGCTGAAACCACTGATTTATGGTATTGCTATTTTGGCAATTGAATTTCACCCCAGGACAAAATATATGTTTTTGCGGACACTATGAAACTTGGCCAGCCACAGCTGAAACCACTGATTTATGGTATTGCTATTTTGGCAATTGAATTTCACCCCAGAACAAAATATATGTTTTTGCAGACACTATGAAACTTGGCCTGCAACAGCTAGTACACCAGATTCAGGGTATTGCTATTTTGGCAATTGAATTTCACCCCACAACAAAATATATGTTTTTGCGGACACTATGAAACTTGGCCTGCAACAGCTGGGACACCAGATTTAGGGTTATACATACAAAATTGGACCAACCGGAGTTATCCACACCACAAATTAGGTGTAACTCCCTTTTAGAATGTTATACCACTTATAAATAAATTAATAACTCAACATAAACATTAAAATGAAAATACTTTATTGAATAACCCATGAGATTAAAAACATATACACAATAGGTGGGGACTATCAACATATAAACTGCCCCATCAATCACAATAACACAATGGTGAAGCCTCACATATCATAGATATCATATGAATGTTGGTGACCTTCCTCTAAATATAACTGCTGTACCCAGCTCCTATACAATTTACCAGGGGTGGTACACCATTAACATTGCAACCTATAATGTAATAATGGGGGCTAAAGTGACTGAAAGTCTACCTATCCTAACTGCGGGCGTGTAAAGATTATACAATATACGTGCTAAACATAGCTCAAATCAATAATGACATACCTAACACAGAAGGAAAATGGATGAAGGAGACGGTGGCAGTGACTGGCGCTCCTCAACGCGCGTTTATGTTGATAGTCCCCATCTATTGTGTATATGTTTTTAATCTCATGGGTTATTCAATAAAGTATTTTCATTTTAATGTTTATGTTGAGTTATTAATTTATTTATAAGTGGTATAACAGATTTAGGGTATTGCTATTTTGGCAATTGAATTTCACCCCAGAACAAAATATATGTTTTTGCGGACACTATGAAACTTGGCCTGCAACAGCTGGGACACCAGATTCAGGGTATTGCTAGTTTGGCAATTGAATTTCACCCCAGAACAAAATATATGTTTTTGCGGACACTATGAATCTTGGCCAGCCACAGCTGAAACCACTGATTTATGGTATCGATATTTTGGCAATTGAATTTTACCCCACAACAAAATATATGTTTTCGCGGACACTATGAAACTTGGCCTGCAACAGCTGGGACACCAGATTCAGGGTATTGCTATTTTGGCAATTGAATATCACCCCACAACAAAATATATGTTTTTGCGGACACTATGAATCTTGGCCAGCCACAGCTGAAACCACTGATTTATGGTATTGCTATTTTGGCAATTTAATTTCACCCCAGAACAAAATATATGTTTTTGCGGACACTATGAAACTTGGCCTGCAACAGCTAGTACACCAGATTCAGGGTATTGCTATTTTGGCAATTGAATTTCACCCCACAACAAAATATATGTTTTTGCGGACACTATGAAACTTGGCCTGCAACAGCTGGGACACCAGATTCAGGGTATTGCTATTTTGGCAATTGAATTTCACCCCAGAACAAAATATATGTTTTTGCGGACAATATGAATCTTGGCCAGCCACAGCTGAAACCACTGATTTATAGTATCGATATTTTGGCAATTGAATTTCACCCCAGAACAAAATATATGTTTTTGCGGACACTATGAAACTTGGCCTGCAACAGCTGGGACACCAGATTCAGGGTATTGCTATTTTGGCAATTGAATTTCACCCCACAACAAAATATATGTTTTTGCGGACACTATGAAACTTGGCCTGCAACAGCTGGGACACCAGATTTAGGGTTATACATACAAAATTGGACCAACCGGAGTTATCCACACCACAAATTAGGTGTACTCCCTTTTAGAATGTTATACCACTTATAAATAAATTAATAACTCAACATAAACATTAAAATGAAAATACTTTATTGAATAACCCATGAGATTAAAAACATATACACAATAGGTGGGGACTATCAACATATAAACCGCCCCATCAATCACAATAACACAATGGTGAAGCCTCACATATCATAGATATCATATGAATGTTGGTGACCTTCCTCTAAATATAACTGCTGTACCCAGCTCCTATACAATTTACCAGGGGTGGTACACCATTAACATTGCAACCTATAATGTAATAATGGGGGCTAAAGTGACTGAAAGTCTACCTATCCTAACTGCGGGAGTGTAAAGATTATACAATATACGGGCTAAACATAGCTCAAATCAATAATGACATACCTAACACAGAAGGAAAATGGATGAAGGAGACGGTGGCAGTGACTGGCGCTCCTCAACGCGCGTTTATGTTGATAGTCCCCATCTATTGTGTATATGTTTTTAATCTCATGGGTTATTCAATAAAGTATTTTCATTTTAATGTTTATGATGAGTTATTAATTTATTTATAAGTGGTATAACAGATTTAGGGTATTGCTATTTTGGCAATTGAATTTCACCCCAGAACAAAATATATGTTTTTGCGGACACTATGAAACTTGGCCTGCAACAGCTGGGACACCAGATTCAGGGTATTGCTAGTTTGGCAATTGAATTTCACCCCCGAACAAAATATATGTTTTTGCGGACACTATGAATCTTGGCCAGCCACAGCTGAAACCACTGATTTATGGTATCGATATTTTGGCAATTGAATTTTACCCCAGAACAAAATATATGTTTTTGCGGACACTATGAAACTTGGCCTGCAACAGCTGGGACACCAGATTCAGGGTATTGCTATTTTGGCAATTGAATATCACCCCACAACAAAATATATGTTTTTGCAGACACTATGAATCTTGGCCAGCCACAGCTGAAACCACTGATTTATGGTATTGCTATTTTGGCAATTGAATTTCACCCCAGAACAAAATATATGTTTTTGCGGACACTATGAAACTTGGCCTGCAACAGCTAGTACACCAGATTCAGGGTATTGCTATTTTGGCAATTGAATTTCACCCCACAACAAAATATATGTTTTTGCGGACACTATGAAACTTGGCCTGCAACAGCTGGGACACCAGATTCAGGGTATTGCTATTTTGGCAATTGAATTTCACCCCAGAACAAAATATATGTTTTTGCGGACAATATGAATCTTGGCCAGCCACAGCTGAAACCACTGATTTATAGTATCGATATTTTGGCAATTGAATTTCACCCCAGAACAAAATATATGTTTTTGCGGACACTATGAAACTTGGCCTGCAACAGCTGGGACACCAGATTCAGGGTATTGCTATTTTGGCAATTGAATTTCACCCCACCACAAAATATATGTTTTTGCGGACACTATGAATCTTGGCCAGCCACAGCTGAAACCACTGATTTATGGTATTGCTATTTTGGCAATTTAATATCACCCCAGAACAAAATATATGTTTTTGCGGACACTATGAAACTTGGCCAGCCACAGCTGAAACCACTGATTTATGGTATTGCTATTTTGGCAATTGAATTTCACCCCTGAACAAAATATATGTTTTTGCAGACACTATGAAACTTGGCCTGCAACAGCTGGGACACCAGATTCAGGGTATTGCTATTTTGGCAATTGAATTTCACCACAGAAAATAATCTATCCTTTGCCAGACAGCAGACAGTATTGTACTTGGCTAGCCAAAGCTGGAACACCAGATTTAGGGGATTTGTATTTGGGCAATTGTATTTAACCCCTTAATAAAATATAGAAATTGTTATCCTGAGTTTCTAGGGGTGACAATTAGCACAGCCAAGCCCCTGATGTAGGATATAGGAAAAAAAAATAAAAATAGTATTGATGGATTGATGGACTTGGTGGCAGCTTGTTCTGGTGCACTACAAGTCACTAAATGACCGCCGATCACTCCAGAAAATAAGTGACAGAAAAACGCTCTGTGCAGCCTAAAAACCAGTGAGCAAGTAACTAGCAGAAGTTCAATCATTCACAGCTGTAGATCGATCAGTTCATTATGTGCTGTTGCTGACTTTTCCCTGCCTAATCTCGCCCTGACAGAAGCTGCATCCTCTGCCTACACTAATCAGAGCAGTGTGACGTGCGGCGCTACGTGACTCCAGCTTAAATAGAGGCTGGGTCACATGCTGCACTTGGCCAATCACAGCCATGCCATTAGTAGGCATGTCTGTGATGGGCTCTTAGGGCAAGAAGTAAAATGCTAGCTGATTGGCTGCTGTGCAGCCCTTCAGAAAGCGGGAAGTAATCGCTGAACAACAAACCCGAACCCGAACTTTTATGAAAATGTTCGGGTTCGGGTCCGTGTCCCGGACACCCCAAAATTCGGTACGAACCCGAACTATGCTCGAACTGTTCGCTCAACACTAGCCGCAAGTCATGTCCGCTCTTACTAGTGTAGGGATAGGATTCTGCTGCTGTGAGGGAGAGATTAGGAAATAATCTGATATCAGAGCTTGGTGTTAAGTCTGCGATCTACAGTGATTTTTTTTGTGGGTGCAATGCAACATTTTTGTACCCTGCACTGAGCCCTGTGACACAGAATAATAATACGTTTTAATCCGTCTGTAAGTTAAGTCGGCGTCGGAAGCCATTTTCTGCAAGTGCAATGCAATTGCACATGCATATGTTCCAGAGACAATAATTTAATCCTGCTCTTGTAGTTCAGTGGGCGACATATACCCATTTTTTAAGTGCATCTGCACTGCATAATGAATATGTGCCAGGGGAAGGGAAAATAATATAAGTAATCCATCTGTGAGTTCAGGGACCCGGGGGGTGACATATTCACAATTTTTTCTGTAAAGTACCCCTGTGCTGCATATGTGACCGTGTAATCAATTCAGCAAATCTATCTGTTAGATTCTGGGGGGGGGGGATTAAATTTTTCTTTTATGTTTGGGGACTCTGCTGCATTTGTGAAAGTGAAAGAAAATCAGTAAGTCCATCTGTTTTATTGTGGGTGAAAAAATCAGCACTGCATTTGTGATAGTGAAAGAAAATAAGAAAATCTTTTTTACTGTGGTTGAAAAAAAATCATCTTTTTTTTTTGCCAGAAAGTACCTTTGCTTGCTGCACTCCATTTCTGATAGTGAAATATAGTCAGTAAATACAACTGTGACATTCTGGTTGAAAAAAATCACCTTTTTTTTTTTGCTAGAAAGTACATTTGTGGCCTGCACTACATTTGTGATAGTGAAAGAAAATCTGTAAATCCATCTGTTTCATTGTGGGTGAAAAAACTCATCATTTTTTTGCCATAAAGTACCTTTGCAGCCTGTGCTGCATTTGTGATAGTGAAATATAATCATTAAATCCATCTGTGACATTGTGGTTGAAAAAATCACCTTTTTTTTTGCCATAAAGTACCTTTGCGGCCTGCAATGCATTTGTGATAATTAAATATAATCATTAAATCCATCTGTGACATTTTGTTCACTTTTTTTTGCTAGAAAGTACCAGGAGGTATGGACGGAAATGGAACAATAGACCGATGAGTGGTTGGTGCCACTGAGCCTCAAGCCTGACCTGGTGGTGTGTGATATTGGGCGAAGTCTTGTAACAGCTCTGGGCCTAGCCAGTTTGACTCACATCCCTTGCTTGGCGCATGTGGTGAATTTGGTGGTGCAGAAATTCCTGAAAAACTTCCCCGATATGTCAGAGATGCTGCAGGCCGTCTGTGCATCTCACCCTTCTGCTGCTCGCCCATCTGCGCTGCAGCGTAACTTCGGCCCTCCCGCTCACCACCTCATATGTGACGTGTCCACAAGGTGGAACTCCACCTTGCACATGCTGGAAAGACAGCAGTAGCCGAGAGTGGAGATTGAGCTCCAGCACGCACAGGTGAGTCGCTCTGCAGAACAGCACCACTTCACCACCAATGAGTGGGCCTCCATGCGAGACCTGTGTGCCATGTTGCAGTGTTTTAAGTACTCCACCAACATGGCCAGTGCCGATGATGCTGTGATCAGCGTTACTATCCCACTTCTATGTCTCCTTGAAAAAATGCTTCGGGCTATGATTAAGAGGATGTGGCACATGAGGAAGAGGAGGAGGAAGAGGGATCATTTCCACGGTTATCAGGCCAGTCATTCACAAGTGACTGGGAGAGTGGGTTTCTGCACCACCATAAGCCAGGTACACAATTGTCCAGCCAGGGCACAGTTCTGGAGGATGAGGAGAAGGAGAATGAGGAGGAGGAGGACGAGGTAGAGGAGGAACCATGTTCACAGCAGGATGGCACCCAAAGCACCTCAGGGCCATCAATGCAGCGTGCCTGGGTGGATACGGAGGACACAGACGATACACCTCCCATATAGGACAGCTTGTCATTGCCTCTGGGCCGCCTGGCACACATGGGCGACTACATGCTGCAGTGCCTGCGCAATGGCAGCCGAGTTGCCCACATTCTAACCAGTGCTGATTACTGGGTGGCCACCCTGCTGGATCCCCGTTACAAGGACAATGTGCTGTCCTTAATTCCCTCACTGGAGCGTGAACGGATGATGCGCGACTACAAGCGCACACTGGTAGATGCGCTGTTCATGGCATTCCCACCTGACACCGGGGCCTCAGTGGAAGCACAAGGCGAAGGCAGAGGAGGAAGAAGTCACCAATGCAACTGGGGCACCGCCAGCACCTCAGAAGGCAGGGTTAGCATGGCCAAAATGTGGAAAAGGTTTTTCAGCATGTCACAAGAACCTGCATCACCAGCTGATATGGAATGTCTTAGCAGGAGGCAGCATTTCAGCAACATGGTGGAACAGTATGTGTGCACACGCGTACACATACTGACTGATGGGTCTGCCCCATTCAATTTCTGGGTTTCAAAATTGGGCACATGGCCTGAGCTTGCCCTTTACGCCTTTGAGGTGCTGGCCTGTCTTGCAGCCAGTGTATTGTCTGAACATTTGTTTAGCACGTCAGGGGGCGTTGTCACAGACGAGCGCAGCCGCCTGTCCACAGGCAATGTGGACAAGCTCACTTTCATTAAAATGAACCAGGCATGGATCCCACAGGACTTGTCCGTACCTTATACAGAATAGACATGTATACCGGCCTCACCCAGCCTTTGTTATACTCTAGTGCACTTTCTCTTTGTTTTCTTTTCTATATTTCCCAATGTTTTGAGGTCTACCCAATTTTTTTTTAAAACAAACAAAACCAAAAACATAACACAGTGTTGGCGACTACTTCCTCCACCACTTCCACCGCCTTCTCAACCTCCTACTCCATATGGACCTCCTCCTAGTTCAAGATTATTATTTTTAATTCTTATGTATTTTATGTTATTTTAAGTCATTTCCCTATCCACATTTGTTTGTAGGGCAATTGTCCTGTTTTTATCCCCATTTTGCTTCCTTTTTCAGCCATCTAGCCCTTTCCATGACTTTTTTACAGCCATTTTAGTGCACCAAAGTGTGGGTCCCCATTGACTTCAATGGGGTTCGGCGTCAAGTTCGGGTTCTGAAACCCAACTTTGTGGCGAAGTTCAGCTGAACCCGAACTTCCAGGTGTCCGCTTAATCCTAGACCCGAGCTTTGGGGCATAAGGTTGTTAAAGGTTTCTGTCTCCACCAGACAGAATGACACCATTTCAAAGGCCAAGAATTTTAAAATGCTGGCATTCAGGGCCAGGGATCGTGGGTGGGTAGTGGGATATTTCCTCTTTCTCTCCAGTGTTTGGGACATGGACAGATGTAAGCTTCCATGGTACATTGTGGAGATGCTTAGTGATGGTGACGGAAGTGGTGGCGTTGCTCTCACATCCTTTGTTTGGGGGGTGGCAGGTTCCACTGTCACTCCAGAGGGTGAGTAAGAGGCCGAGACTGCAGTTGAAGAGGGACCAGGAGGAGCCTGAGATCTTTCATGGTTTTTTAGGTGTTTACTCCACAGCAGCTCGTGCTTTGCATTTAGATGCCTGGTCATGCAGGTGGTGCTCAGGTTTAGAACATTTATGCCTCGCTTCAGGCTCTGATTGCACAGCGTACAAACCACTCGCGTCTTGTCATCAGTACATTGTCTGAAGAACTGCCACGCCAGGGAACTCCTTAAAGCTGGCTTTGGTGTGCTCAGTCCCTAGGTGCGGTGGGCAGTAGCAGGTGTACTGGCTAGAGGACTAGGCCACTCTGCTTTTGCACACTGCTCCCTTTTTTGCTGTGCGGCTGGCACTGTGTGACCACCACCTCTTCCTCCGAACTGCATACTTCACTCGCATGACCTTGATTCCATGTGGGGTCTAGGACATCATCATCCTCCATATCATCTTCCACCCACTCTTCACCCCTACCCTCCTTGCCGGTCTTCACACTGCAGAAAGCTGCAGAAGTTGGCACCTGTGTTTTGTCATCTTCAGAGATGTGCTGCAGTGGTCCTCCCATGTCCACTGAAACATAAGTGGTTGGGCATCGGTGCACTCAATCTCTTCCACTTCTAGGCCAGGGCTATGTGGACGGCCCATGGAAACCCTGCCAGCAGAGTGATCAAAATGCAGAAGAGACTGCTGCATGACTTGGGGCTCAGACTGCTTGGCTGATTTGCAAGGGGGTGAGGTAAAAGACTGATGCCAATGGGCTGCAGGTGCCAAATCTGCACTTTCAGCAGGGGAACAGGTGGGAGACAATGTGAAGGAACTGTAGGCACTGTCAGCCACCCAATCTACTTCCGCCTCTACTTGTTCTGGCCTCACCATTCGTACACCAGTATTCGGGCCTACAAAATAATGCTGAACGTTCTGTCGCCTACGTGTACTTGAGGAAGGTATTTCATTTGGGCGTGTAGCTGGCACAGATCGACCACGTCCTCCCTCTGCAACAGGAGCTCCACCAACGCCAGCAGAACTACGACCAGGGCCACGTCCCTTATTTGATGCTCTTCTAATTCTTTGAGTTCACCCACTGAACTAACAGACAGATTAACTATATGAATTTCCCTGTCACGCATGCAGTGCAGGTGTACCTAACACAAAAATTTGTTAAATGTCAACCACCAATCTAATAGACGGATTAACTATTTTATTTTTCCTATCAGGTATGCAGTGCAGGTGTACTTCACACAATAAATGGGTATATGTCGCCCACTTAACTAACAGTCGGATTAACTATATTTATTTCCCTGTCACCTTTGCAGTGCAAGTGTACTTCACACAATAAATTGGTATATGTCTCCCACCGAACGAACAGACGGATTAACTATATTAATTTCCCTGTCGTGTGTACAGTGCAGGTGTACTTCACACAATAAATTGGTCTCCCACCGAACTAACAGACGGATTAACTATATTATTTTCCCTGGCATGTATGCAATGCAGGTGTACTTAACTAATGTTGAGCAAACCCGAACTGTAAAGTTCGGGATCTTACCGGACTTTAGGGTTTTTGGTACCCGGACCCGAACATTTCCGTAAAAGTTCAGGTTCAAGTTCGTTGTTCAGCCGTTTAATAAAGCTGTTGAAAGGCTGCAGGGCATGGTTACTAATGGCATAGTTGTGATTGGCCAGTGCAGCATGTGACCCAGCCTCTACATAAGCTGGAGTCAATTAGCACCGCACGTCATGTCAGCTCTTACGAGTATAGGGATAGGATGCTGCTGCTGTGAGGGAGAGATTAGGAAAGAATCTGATATCAGAGCTTGGTGTTAAGTCTGCGATCTACAGCAATTTTTTTTGTGGGTGCAATGCAAGATTTTTGTACCCTGCCCTGATCCCAGTGACACAGAAAAATAAGTTTAAATTCATGTGTTAGGTGGGCGTCAGCGGCCGTTTTGTGAAATTGCAGTGCACATGCACCTGCATATGTGCCAGGGACAATAATTTTATCCTGTTCTTGTAGTTCAGTGGGTGACTTATACCCATTTTTTAAGTGCACCTGCATTGCATATGTGCCAGGGGATTGGAAAATAATATAGGTAATCTGTGTGTGAGTTCAGGGACCCAGGGGGTGACATATTCACATTTTTTTTCTGTAAAGTGCTACTGTGCTGCATAGGTGACAGTGTAGTCAATTCAGTAAATCCATCTGTTAGATTCTGAGGGGACAAATAAATTTTTTTTTTGCACTGCATTTCTGAGAGTGAAATGTAACCAGTAAATACAACTGTGACATTGTGGTTGAAAAAAATCACGTATTTTTTGCCATAAAGTACATTTGGGGCCTGCACTGTTTTTCTCAGAATTACATATAACCAGTAAATACAACTGTGACATTGTTGGTGAAAAAAATCACTTATTTTTTGCCATAAAGTACATTTGCGGCCTGCATTGCATTTATGAGAATGAAATAGAACCAGTAAATACAACTGGGACATTGTTGGTGAAAAAAATCACTTATTTTTTGCCATAAAGTACATTTGCAGCCTGTACTGCATTTCTGAGAGTGAAATATAACCAGTAAATACAACTGTGACATTGTTGGTGAAAAAAATCACTTATTTTTTGCCATAAAGTACATTTGCAGCCTGCACTGCATTTCTCAGAAAAAAATATAACCAGAGTAAAATTTAATCAGTAAATCTAGCTCTTAGATTGTGGGTGGACATTTCCATGGTTATCAGACCACTCAAAACACAAGTGGCTTGGAGGGTGTGTTCCTGCTGCACTGCATACCTGACAGGGAAATATATTCTGTAAATTCGGCGGCGGTTAGATTGTTGGGTGATCTGTTCCCCTTTTTTCTTTCACACTACCCCTGCACTGCATTCCTGACTGGGAAATACAGATATAGCAGGGGTAAGACTCAAACCTTAACTCAAATTTTATTATCTCATCGCGTTATCTTGAAACAAAAGCCATTGAGAAGCAATTGCTTAACGCGTTTAGTTGACTTTAGTTTAGTTAACACATCTCATAAGCGTTTAGATTGTTGGGTGCTGTAGTTATATGCTGTAAGATGTCTCCATGATAAATCTGCAGCATAAGGGCCCCGTGTGGCTTCCACACACTTTCAAAAGGGGATGCTCCAATTTACCCCTGCACTGCATACCTGACTGTGAAATATATTCTGTAAATTTGGCGGTGTTTAGATTGCTGGGTGATCTGTACCCCATTTTTCTTTCAAACTACCCCTGCCCTGCATACCTGACTGGGAAATATATTCTGCATGCTGGTAGATGCGCTGATGATGGCATTCCCACCTGACACTGGGGCCTCAGTGGAAGCACAAGGCGAAGGCAGAGGAGGAGAAAGAAGTCGCCAATGCAAACAATAAACAGTGTTGTTGGCGATTCTCTTCCTCCACCACCGCTTACACTTACACTGCCACGTCCACCACCTCCTCAACCTCCTACTTCATATGGACTTCCTCCTCCTAGTTCAAGATTATAAATTTAAATTTTTATGTATTTTATGTTATTTTAAGTTATTTCCCTACCCACATTTGTTTGCATGTCAATTGTCCAGCTCTTACCCCCATTTTGCTTCCTTTTGAAGCCCTCTAGCCCTTTCCATTACTTTTTCAGAGCCATTTTAGTGCCCCAAAGTTCGGTCCCCATTGACTTCAATGGGGTTCGGGATCGAGGCCAAGTTCAGGTCAAGTACGGGTCCCGAACTCGAACTTTGCGACGAACTTCAGCCGAACCCAGAGAACCCGAACTTCCTGGTGTTCGCTCAACTCTATATAAAAAATGGGCATATGTCTCCCACCGAACTAACAAATGGATTAACTATAATAATTTCCCTGTTATGTATGCAGTGCAGATGTACTTTACACAATAAATGGGTATATGTCACCCACCGAACTAATAGATGGATTAACTATATTATTTTCCCTGGCATGTATGCAGTGCAGGTGTACTTCACACAATAAATGGGTATATGTCGCCCACCTAACTAAAAGACGGATTAACTGTATTTTTTTCCCTGTCAAGTATGCAGTGCAGGTGTACTTCACACAATAAATGGGTATATGTCGCCCACTTAACTATCAGAAGGATTAACTATAATAATTTCCCTGTTATGTATGCAGTGCAGATGTACTTTACACAATAAATGGGTATATGTCACCCACCGAACTAATAGATGGATTAACTATATTATTTTCCCTGGCATGTATGCATTCCACGTGTACTTCACACTATAAATGGGTATATGTCGCCCACCTAACTAAAAGACGGATTAACTGTATTTATTTCCCTGTCAAGTATGCAGTGCAGGTGTACTTCAAACTATAAATTGGTATTTGTCACCCACTGAACTAACAGACGGGTTAACTATATTATTTCCCCTGGCATGTATGCAGTGCAGGTGTACTTCACACAATAAATAGGGATATGTCGCCCACCTAACTAACGGATGGATTAACTTTATTTATTTCCCTGTCACGTATGCAGTGCAGGTGTACTTCACACAATAAATGGGTATGTCACCCAGCAAACTAACAGACGGATTAACTTTATTATTTTCCCTGTCACTTATGCAGTGCAGGTGAATTAACTATTAAATTTGTGTGTTAGGGGTACAAAGATGATGCAGTGCACCCACCAACAAATCACTATAGGTCACCCACAGAATTAACAGCCAGATTTATTATTATCTTTCTGTGTCAGTGGTTCAAAGTTGGTGTATTGTACCCACAAAAAATCGCTATAGGTCACCTACAGAATTTACAGCCAGAAGAGATTCCTAACACTCTCCCTCACTTCAGCTGCCTGCTTCCTGTCCCTGCACTACTCAGAGATGATGGGCGGTGCTACACATGATCCAGCTTATATAGAGGCTGGATCACATGATGCAGGTCTTAAAAGGGAAGAAGCACCATATGGCTTTTGGAAGGCTGATTTTACTGGAATAATTTTCTGCACCCATGTCACATTTGAAGACCTCCTGACCTCCTGCACCCCTTCAGATGAAACCCCCAAAAAGTGACCCTATTTTGGAAACTACACCCCCCTCCCAAGGAATATTTTAAGGGGGCAGTGAGCACTTTGTTTCAGAAAAAAGAAACACTTGGCAGTGAAAATTAAAAATGACATATTTTACAAGAAAATGTTATTTAAGGACCAATTTTTTCATTTAACAAGGGGTAACAGGAGAATTTTTCCCCCACTATTTGTTATACAGTACACTTTCTCCTGAATATGGTAGCACCCCGTATGTGGTCATAAACTGCCGTTTGGGCTCAGAAGGACTCAGAAAGTAATAAGTGCCATATGTTTTTGTAGGGCAGATTTTGCTGGGATGGTTTGTTAATGCCATGTCACATTTGAAGAGACCCTGAGGAACTCCTAGAAAGAAAACCACCAAAAGGTGACCCCATTTTGTAAACTACACCCCTAAATACATTCATTGAATGATGTGATGAGTAGTGATGAGCGAGCATGCTAAATATCTGTTTGGCTTGAACATCGCTATGCTCAGCACATGGCAGTACTTGGCCGAGTACCGCATGTGCTGGAGCGAAATGCTGGAGTCTCTGCCCATATGTTTCGCGGGTTTTAAGCAGCCAATATAGGTGCAGGTAAGTACTGCCCTCATTGTAATGTCAGTAGCCATGTTGGCTGCTGGCATTACAGTGATTGACTGGCGGGAACCCGTCATCGGGTGCTACTGTATATAGCACCCGATGACGCATGTTTGGCTCAGACATAGACAGGGAGAGCATCGGGTAGGAAGGGAAAGACAGAGCGGGGAGCAAATTTCAGCGATTTTAGTTAGAGAAAGCTTTTCAAAGGTCCAAAAGTCATTTTAAGGACTACTGTGTGTATGTGTTTTAGATCAACAATATATTTAACAGCAGTGTCAGGGACATCGGTGCTAATGAAGGGACAGATAGTGCAGGGAGAGAAATTTGCTGTTTTTACTACCAAAAGCTATTCAAAGACCCCACAATACCTTTTAATGACTACTGGGAGTGTTTCATAGCAGCAAGATATTTTTATTTGAAACCTATTCGTGATATATAGTGTGCATCATCCGCAGACTGTGTCTTTAATATTCTGGCTCCTATTTAGTGACCATAGTGTGTGACTTTGTGTAAAAAATACAGTACTACATCAGCAAACTGTGTCTGTAGCGTAAATACCATTAATCTGGGTCTAATAGTTTCCATATTCTGTGGATTTATGTGACATACTGTCCGGCCTCCCCAAAAAGTTTCTGTATTTCAAATTACATTAATCTGGGCATAATATACTGACCATATTCTGGGGGTTTATGTGACAGATAGTGCCCGGCATCCGAAAACAGTTTCTGTATTTAAAATTACATTAATCTGGGCATAATATAGTGTCTATTCAGTGGGTTTATGTGATATATGCCACCTGGCATATGAAAAAAGTGTCTGTATTTCAAATTACAACAATCTGGGTCTAATATAGTGTCCATATTCTGTGGTTATATGGGACATATACTGTCCATCATCTGAAAAGAGTGTCTGATGCGCAAATCTAAATAATCTGGGCCTAATTTAGTGTCCACAGCGTGTGTCTCTCTGTGTCAAATACTGTATAACTGTTGAAAGCAGTGTATTTTGGGGAAATGTACATTATTTGTGCAACATTTAGTGTCCACAGCATGTGCCTCTCATGTCAAATACTGTACCACAGGCGAAACCAGTGCATTTTGGGGAAATGCACATTATTTGTGCAACATTAAGTGTCCACAGTGTGTGCCTCTCTGTATCAAATACTGTACCACAAGTGAAACCACTGTATTTTGGGGAAATATACATTAATTGTGCAACATTTAATGTCCACAGCATGTGCCGCTCTGTGTCAAATACTGTACCACAGGTGAAACCACTGTATTTTGGGAAAATGTACATTATTTGTGCAACATTATGTGTCCAAAGCATGTGCCTCTCATTGTCAAATACTGTACCAAAGGTGAAACCAGTGTATTTTGGGGAAATGTATATTATTTGTGCAACATTTAGTGTCTACAGGGTGTGCTTCTCTGTGTCAAATACTGTACCACAGGTGAAACCACTGTATTTTGGGGAACTGTACATTATTTGTGCAACATCTACTGTGTGTGCATTTCATACATATCACTGACATATACTGTATTTTATCCGAAGACGGTGTATGCTACTCTGTGACATTATCAGGGCTACAACTCCTGTGTAAAGTGTGAGCACCCCAAATACCTGTTCTAATTTATTGGCGCACTTGCAAATCCTAAGGTACTGTACGTGTGAGAGACTTTTAAGCATATATACACATTTACTATTAAGAATGCGGCCACTAAGGGACGTGCAAGTGGCCACGATGCTGATGGTGCAAGCAGAGGCCATAGCTCTAGGCGCGATGAAGCTGAGTTAAAGAATGTAGCTGAGGGCCTACAGGTGTGTGCCTACAGGTGCGCTAACCCTCTAAAAACATTGATGATGATAGTGAACCTTTTAGAGACTGAGTGCCGAAACTGCAACCCAAAACCCACTTATTTATCGCAAAGTGCCCACATGTTCATTTACCCTGAATACTACAGTCCAATATAGTATATCTTCCATGTTCCTTATAACGGGTTTTTTACATTTTAAATCTGCCTAATTGGTGCTTATTATGCTTGATTGCTGCTCCTTGACATCCACAGGTGTTTTCAATACCTGATCGAAAACACTTGAATCAACCTCTGTTCTTAAGAGTGGTAGTCTTTAAGGGGTTGAATAATTGTGTCAATGAAGAAATCACAAAAAAAAAGATTTAATACTGTATTACAAAAACAATTGATGTCATTTTAGTTGCATTTGGTTCTTTAAAAAGTCCTTGTAAGATTTCATTCTGAACACAATTACAAATGTACACTAAATTCCCTAAAACCCTTTACAGCATTGGGGGTTGAATAATTTTGAACACAACTGTATCAGGTAAGAAAACTTTATTTAAATACACGCCACACCCTCTTTATACAATAAACGGAACCAGGCCACCATGTGTTCCTTTCATTGTATAAACAATGAGTTAGGGCTCATTCAATCTGGATGAGCTCTAAAGATCCTTTTCTTAAAGCAGTCTTAGACTGTAAAAAACAAGATTTCCTGTTCTGTTGAAACCAAGATTTAACTTTTTGGCCTTTATACCAAGCATCAAGTCTGGAGGAAACCATGCACTGCTCATCACAAATTCCAACTCTACAGTGAAGCATAGTGGTGTAAGCACCATGCTGAGGATGTGCTTTTCAGTGGCTGGGACACAGACACTGGTCAGGGTTTTAAGGAAAACTAAGTGCAACGAAGTGTAAGGATATTCTTAAAGAAAACCTGATCCAGAGTACTATGGACCTCAGACTGAACAAGAGGCTTATCTTCCAACAAGACAATGGCCCTAAGAACACAGCCAAAACAGCAGAGGAGTGGCTTAGGTGAAACTCTATTAATGTCCTTGAGTGGCCCAGCTATAGCCCTGACTTGAACCCAGTCGAACATCTCTGGAGAAACCTGAAAAGGGTGTGCAATGATAGCCCTCATCCACCTTGACAGAGCTTAAAAGGATTTGCAGAGAAAAATGGCAGAAAGTCCCCAAATACAGCTTCAAAAGAAATAATCATTTTTTGATGGACACTGGAAAAAGTCCTTGTGTTTTTCCATATTGTGTTGAGCTGTTATGGATGGTCACCAACCCACCCTGATACTGGTAAATCATATACAGTAAATTGGGAATGGATCAGGGGCTGCATAATTGGAAGCCATGTGTAATCCACTGAACAAATTAGTTGCCTAAGTTGAAACTTTGTGTTTCTATTTACAGACTATTCTAGTCTACTGGTGCTTTATTAATACCCAAAGGAGAAAAGGAAACTCACACAGCCTATTGATCCAGTAAAATACATTGTCTGGCATATGTTTGTTTTATCAAAATTGATTATTAGCAGTGATGAACAGAACAGAGCTACATATCCTGTCTCACATGTCCATATTCATAATCCTTTTGCTATAATTCTGTTTTTGATAACAATATTTTCAGAAGAACCATTACTGAGGACAACAAATATATAGTTGATTACAATAACTATGAACACCGACATATGGCCATTGCTGCTAGACACACGTTAAAATAGTTACAGTATGTTAGCTCTATTGCTCAGCGGTTAGTGTACATAAAAGCATGTGATATAATTGCATATGACAAAAAGTGTATTGGTTGCAGATCTATGTCAGCATATGGTGATATTTTATTGCTTTTGCTGTTATTGGGGTGGCAACTAGTTATCAGTGTTAAATTACTCTATATTTATAGCACCTAACTATCGGTCATTCATCCATTCCTGTTTACCCCTTATAATATCATCTGTCAAGTGACCTCAGTTTTAAATACCTCTTGCTGTAAACCTATAAATGACTGGAAATCTATTGTGTTAATTTACCATTCCTCATTACATTAATCTTCTGATTATTTATTTAACCTATATATTCAGTTTAATATAATCTTTGTTATTTCTATTCCTGCTAGAATAGGGACACCAGCCTATGTAAGCCCCAAAGCGTACTAAACAGAGTAGCCGCACATAATGACCATGGTAGCGTTCATATTCACCAATCAGCTGAAGGATCTCATTAGTATTCACTGCTTTAGGGAATCCCCAGGGCATGTTCAAGCCCACACGCTCAAGGGCATCCGCCTCTACTCACTTCCCACTCCTACTTCCCACTATAAGGGAACACATTACAGATGGGCGGTGCTTCACAGACTTAGCACCACACCCCCGGGTGACGAGGAACATGGAGGGGAGTGCCTGGCATCCCATGGTTTTAAACCCCAAGTGGGATGCCAGGATAGGTAAGTGCAATAAACGCTGCTGCCTTTTTCCCACTGGGTTTTACCATCACCAAACCAGCAGGGACATAAGGAACAGGTTCAGGTGATAACTATATCAGGACCGTTTGCTGTTCCAGATTTCCCATTAGTCTCCTGATGAGTTGGGCTACACCACCCAAGAAAACGTGTTGGGACAATATTGAAAACTCGGTACCCTGCTGCATATTCCTATACCGAGCCGGGATATTGGTTGTGTACAGCAGGGAACCCTAGGAAGTGCTTAGGGAAAGCTCAGAGGGGTCGCTCTTATCAGGGTGAGTGCTCCTCTACCTGGGCGTTACAGAATAACTTAGGCCAAGTAGGGGCACTTAGGGTAAGTTACCCGGCTCTGTGGCTTGGGACCTCCAAGTACCATGCATCATTGAGGCGGTAAGACCGTTCACTTTTTTTTATTGCGCACTGGAATCAATTACACTATTGATTACTTAAGTATATAATCAATTGGGCTATAATTTAATACTGTGGAAATAAAAGTTAAGTATTACTTGTAAGGCCACCATCCTATTGTGAATCTGGTTTGAATATTGTTTGCCCAAATCCTAAACTTAACAATAGCAAAAACAGGTGCACTCTGCGGCAATACTAAACTCTCACACTGCTATTAAAATTCAGAGGTTAGTTCGACATATCCTACTAGGAGGATATGTCTTAAGCTCGGGCACTGCGCCAAGGTCTCTCAAGTAGCCCGAGGCCCTACCACTCACCTACCTGTGCCGTATGGGCGATACCAAGGGCCAGTGGGCAAATTACGGGAGCATAAGGCCTGACTCACAAACAGCTTACCAGTAACCTCCAGCATGTAGCCCTGCTTTCAATGGGAGGTGGGAGGTGCCTGTGAGCCCCACCCGAGACTGGCTGATATGGCCCAGGGCCTAACAGGTGCACCTAAATGTAGCCTGTAGATGAAAAGCAGGCACATTTAAAATGGAGTTTATACACCTCCAAACATAAGAATATACAAACCATTAGAAAACGTGATATGGTGTTAAACAGGCAGGATATGCTCAAACCCATATGCAGTTGTGCATGTATATAGGGGAGCATATCTTGCACTTGTAGTCCGTTGCTGATGGCAATCAACAGCAAAAAAATGCATACAATGGAAGATGCCAGCAACGGACTACAAGTACCACAATAACCATCCTACATAAGGTAACGATTATGTGGATGTGGAGAACAATCAAAATGTAACAATAGCAAAGACAGGTGCACTGTGCGTTAATACTAAACCCTCACACTGCTGTTAAAATTGAGAGGTTAGTTCGACATATCCTACTAGGAGGACATGTCTTAAGCTCGGGCACCACGCCAAGGTCTCTCAAGTAGAAGCCGAGCGTCCGCCTTCACTCGGCTGGCATTTGGTAAGTAATCCATCAGTATTGCTAATGCCAAAAAAAAGTGGATCCAAAACAGAGTTGACAATGGAATGGAATATTTGCAAGTCTTCTGTGTTTTGTACCCACCCCTCCTTTTGGCTCCCAAATCACAAGCCAATTCTGATGGGACCATACAGGCCTTACAGCTGCTACACAAACAGGATCCCTTGTGAGTCTCATTTTTCCTTCCTTCTGACAGATCAGAAGAAGGCTCAAATAAATGATGATGTCAGCCAGGCCGAAAGGCAAAATAGTGGCCGAGTCATGAAGTGGTGAGGTGGCATCAGCAGCCTCAGGAGGCCACAGAGTGGCACAATGACAGTGTGGAGGTGGCGGCAGCATGAGGAGACCACAGAGTGGCAAGGTGACATAGTGTGGAGGTGGCAGCAGCATGAGGAGACCACAGAGTGGCAAGGTGACATAGTGTGGAGGTGGTAGCAGCATAAGTAGGCCACAAAGTGGCACAATGACAGTGTGGTCCTAATTTTTTTCTACTTTTGCACAAATCAAAAGGCTTTTCAACAGATAAGTGCAACTCCGAAAGGCAAATATATTTTTATTTTGCCACTAATACACAGCAAACTGGGCTTTTGAATATATCACTACACCACAGAACGGCAATCAGGCCCTAATTTTTTTCTACTTTTACACAAAACAAAAGGCTTTTCAACACATAAGTGCAACACTAAATTGCGAATATGTTTTAATTTTGCCACTAATACACGGCAAACTGGGCTTTAGAATATATCACTGCACCGCAGAATAGCAAATAGGCCCTCATTTTTTTCTACTTTTACACAAAACAAAAGGCTTTTTAACAGAAAAGTGCAACGCTGAACGGTGTAATAGGATTGTTCCTATTACCCAGTTTATAACCTCCCCTACTGAACCCTGTTCTACATAAATGCTGTGGAATGATTCCTCCCTATTAGTGTTGATCACAAATTTTCGAATTGCTTATTTTAATCGCGAATATCGGCACTTCGAGAATTCGAGAATATTAAGAATATCGCGAAATATATTCGCAATTGCGAATATTCATTTTTTAAATAGCAGTTTATAGCAATTTTTATGCGAAATTTTTATATGCAAATTTTCGCAATCAAGAAAGTAATGTCATCATTTTCTTGATTGCGAAATTGCGCATATAAAAATTAGCATAAAATTTGCATACAAATTCGCATAAACTGCTATTTAAAAGATACCTTTTAAATACCAGTTTATGCAAATTTGTATGCAAAATTTTTCTATGCAAATTTTCACGATCAAGAAAGTAATGTCATCATTTTCTTGATTGCGAAAATCCACATATAAAAATGTGCATAAAATTAGTATAAAAATGTATGCGAATTTTCGAATATATGGCGAATATTCGGCCAAATATTCGTGAAATATTGCGAATTCGAATATTACCCCTGCCGCTCATCACTAATCCCTATCCTTTCCCTGCACTTATAAATAGTTTTTTCACCACAATCCAGTCTTTCCTATTACTGTCCCTAGCGCCTGCAGAAACGTCTTTCCCTACACTAAGTACGTCGGTAAATGGCAGAATCTAAGGTTGCTGCCGCTATTTATAGGGCTGTGACATCACAGGGCTGGCTGGCTGCTGACTGGCTGCATGCATGGCATTATGGGTGATCCCACCTTCCCAGAGTTCCTTTCTCCATGTCCTCACACATGCAGCAGCCATTTTAGGAAAAAATGGGATTCGTTACCATGAAGCGTGAGGAAATTCAGCTTTGGTGCAAATCGAATTTTTCCTGAAACCCGGAACTTTGATTCGCTCATCTCTAGCAGCCATAGTTATATGTTAAATGAATTATTCTCCCAAAAAGTTCTATTGGGTTATAATTATAATTTGTAATATCTAATGACACCACAATATGTGGAAAAATAAAAAAGTCTAAATGCAAAAATCTCTAAAGGTCTAGCGCTCACATATTTATGGAAACTCAGACTGCTTCATACTGGTCTCCTGACAGCTAAACAGTGTAGGAAACTTGTGTACAATTTTGACATTGTACAGAAAATCACTGTCCTTCCACCAGGTAATGACTCCAATTCCAATTACATTGACTCAGACTGGAAAAGCCATTAAAAGAGAACACAGAAATGTACTAAGAAGAGAATGTTTGCTGTCTTTCAATCTGTTATGCTACAAAGGTTCAAATTGGTGAGAAAACAGCTTTTGAAACCACTTGCAGACATGAAATAAATACTGTAGCAATATCAGGAAAGGATTTCTGAATGTAAACGGCATTGTGCTAAATTGTCATGTTTCTGAATTTAGATTCTCCATATATGAAATACTATATCTCGTTATTCTGTTTCATTTGCATTATCCAATAGTTTTACTGCAAGTTAAAATCCTCAACAATTTATTCAATATAATGGCTAGTAAATAGTGACTTTTTATGCATTCATAGAATATTTTGCCCCTTTTTTGACCATATTCTCATAGAAAAAAAAAAAGTATTTGTGTACAGTTATTGATGCAGCCTACAACACATCCAAATAGTTGGTTCAAAAGAGCATTTAGCAAACAGGCCATTCTTTAGTAGTAAGCACACACATACTGTTTTCATCCTTGTTGAACACACCAGCAGCTAGGAATATCAGGAACTAAGCTGATATCATTAGGGGGGGGGGGTCCATCAGTGAGGATTATTAGTCTGGTTTTTCACTCATGTTTTTTAGAATAGGGAGAAGATGAGAAGAGAGGATGGAAAGCAGCAGGTAAAAACAGAGTGACTCAGACCATACCTTTTACATGCCACTTGGAAGAGCCCCTTTATATCAATCATGAAGTGAGTATCTATGGCTGCCTAAAAGTGATCTTGAAAAAAAAAACTTGTAACTGTTAGAAAAAACATAGCAGTATGAGTAGTATTTTAACACTGTTTTAAAAATAGTGAACAAAAAATTGCTAAAACATGTACATTTCTATTAGAGATGATGGGCAAAGTTTTCAAAAATTTTATTTGGTCGGTTCGCCAACTATTTGCTTCAATAGGAATTAATTTGTCACAAAGTGTGTTAAATCAGGTCTATCCTGGCCTGCAGTTAAACTTTAGGGAGAATAAATCCTTGTGTACATAAGTGTGCAGTGAAGCAACATGCATAGCTAGTCCTTTCTGTTACAGAAACAGTTACTGTGCATCTGAATAACAGGCAGGTCACATATATGGATGTGGGCATCATTTTGCAGGCCACCAACATTCCTAGCTAACTCCTAGCTAAACAAACAAAAAAAGCATACATCATTGTTTAGTGAAGCAAAAAAAAAAAAAAAAAAAATGCTGTGCGCCCCTGCAGGTGTCCCAATTACTCTTTAGTGGAACACAATAAGGGCATGGAGGCAGCACCAATAAAGTAGTGGAGAATTTTTATTTAAATCCATGTTATGGCAGTACGAACACATGCGTTTGAATCCCTTCTGTTAGATCTGGAATGACTGTGTATCCGTATTAGGATTAGTTCACACTTCCCTTGTTTGGTCAGCAATTGTTAGCCCAAAGAAGGTGCGGGTCAAACCCACAGAACAGGTACAGATCAATTCATGATATCTAATCTAAGAGTAGGTTTAGCTCCTGAATTTCCCTCACAATAAGTGATGGAAAAACAGACCAAATAACATAAGTGTGTACTCCTTACAGGTAAATTTTAGTGTCAGGTCTAATTTATTGGCGTGGACTTAACATAGAAACATAGAATGTGTCGGCAGATAAGAACCATCTAGTCTGCCCAATATACTGAATACTATGAATAGCCCCTGGCCCTATCTTATATAAAGGATGGCCTTATGCCTATCCCATGCATGCTTAAACTTCTTCGCTGTATTTGCAGTTACCACTTGTGCAGGAAGGCTATTCCATGTGTTCACTACTCTCTCAGTAAAGTAATACTTCCTGATATTACTTTTAAATCTTTGTCCCTCTAATTTAAAACTATATCCTCTTGTAGCAGTTTTTCTTCTTTTAAATATTCTCTCCTCTTTTACCGTGTTGATTCCTTTTATGTATTTAAAAGTTTCTATCATATCCCCTCTGTCTCTTCTTACTTCCAAGCTATACATGTTAAGGTCCTTAAACCTTTCCTGGTAAGTTTTGTCCTGCAATCGATGTACTAGTTTAGTAGCTCTTTTCTGAACTCTCTCCGAAGTTTAACTGTGCAGTGGTGCAAAAAATTCAAGTAGTGGTCCCATAAAAGTGGAGAGGGTGTCAGCAGTAAGGCTATGTTAACATCACTGTTTCCTTTCCTTTGATCCATTAGAAGAATATCCCAAAATAAGCACATCCACCTTCAAACCATCAGTACTTGGTCAGCATTTGATCTATATTGGTAAGGCAAAAACAGGAGTGAATCCAAAACAGAGATAACAGTGATAGAAATAATTGCATGTCTTCTGTGTTTTGGAACCACTCCTGCTTTTGGCTTCAAAATCCTGATCAAATCCTGATGCGTGAAATAGAGACCTCATGCTCAATTTGCATGCGTTTTGGCCATTTGCTTATGAAATTGGCTTTATTCAGATGGAAAAGTCCTGAATGCAGGACTTTTATGCCTCTATCACATGGTCAATATTTTTTTGCATCACTATTTGATTAGTATTGGTAAGACAAAAAAGAAGTGGGTCGAAAATGTGATGGAAATATTTGCATTTGTTCTGTGTTGTGGAACTACTCCCACTTATGGCTTTCAAATCATGATCAACTCCTGATACAAAATTATGACGGTATGATAGAGGCCTTATGGATGCTAAAATAACATTACCCTTTTTTCTGTTATTTTTCTGTTTTTCTGATGGATCAAAAAAACAGAAAAATAAACGAAGATGTCAACATTGCCAAGCAGGGACACTAGTGCCCCCGTAACAAACTGTTGAGGGTGACAAAATTAGGAAGAGTCACAATAGTGGCCCCAGAACAGAGTGGGTAGGGGGACAGCAGTGGCAGTAACCGCACAAGATGGTGGGAGATCACAGTAGGAGCAGTAGAGGCAGCAGGCATTAGATTAGTGGCAGAAGCACATGGGCAGAAGTAACAGTGTTAGGCCAGCAGTCCGTGCAGGCGCCGCTGCCCCTAACCGCAGGCACGGGCATCGGGCTCCTTATTTATCCTCCTGCCACCCTGCTGACAAACATGGGCTGCAACTGGCTTAGCTCTGCTACATACATTCCATGGCAGAGTTTCCTTCCTGCTTGAGACCTGCATCAGTGCTGAAGCTAGTATGGGTGTGTGTCTCTCTGCATCTATGAGGCAACACATACACGCACTCTGTCTCAGCAGCCTATGGCTGCATTGCAGCAGGTATTTAAAGGCACTTCCTACTACAGGAAGTTGCCTGAGCAACCTCAGTCTCTAGTCTGTCTACCTACTGTGCAAAAGTATGTTATCTTGTCGGCTTTTCCGTGTACCAATTCCTGCTATTATACTCCTGGACTTCACCTGATTGCCGCCTGCCTCTGACCCCGGACTTCGTTTACGGACTTTGCCTGTTTTGCCGCCTGCCCTGACCTTGGATCTTGTTTACGGACTTTGTTTGTTGCCGCCTGTCTTCCAGGCCTTGCAAGTCCCCTCAGTGCTCGCACCGAGTATTCTGACCCCCTGGTCAGCTGCCACTGACTTGGGGACTACTCTGGAGTGGCACCTGGCAGCTACCTTACGGCCCAAGTCTATCCCCACTATCAGGGGCTCTAGTGAATACCAGGTAGCTGCTTAGTTACGCCCCTCCGGAGTATACCCAATCAGTGGCACATTGGGTCCATACCCGCTTGCATAACAAACAGGCAATTTGTCATAGTGTTATGTTGTGTCAGCACACTACAGTCAGATCATTAATGCCAGAATGATCTAGTCTGTTGAATCAGGCACTGGTGTATGGAAATCCTGGTTGATCCACGCCTGATTCATCCTTATAAAGGTTAGTCTCTCAACATTTTGTGTTGAAAGATGCTTCTCTTTGAAGTAGCTATGCCACCGGCTGCACTAAACACCCGTTTTGATGCCACATTACTGGCCGGACAAGAAAGCTTGGCAAACTTGTCCAGTTGCGACGACAAATTCAAGTTTTGCTGCCCAGTGGTCCAGGGGGATCTTGGATCTGGGGTGAGGGGGTGCAGTCCAAGTATGCTACCACCTGCTGATTCAGGTTCTGCTCCATGTCCTGCTGCTGCTGTTGGGTGGTTTCTTCAGAGACTCAAGACTTAAGTTGCTACTGATGATGCTGGTGCTGCTCCTGCCCCCCCACACCCTCCAGCATTCATGGCAGTGCACTGTGAGCTCAGAGGGTCCCTCCAGTTAGACCTTCTTAAAGCTGGATGATGGCACACATAGGCAGCGACCAACCGATTAAAAAGGCTTTCTCGATAGTAGTTGAGCTTTTCATCACTCTCAGAAAGTGCAAAAACAGGCCTTTATTTTGGACCGGTAGTGAAGGTATAACATTGTAGGGAGCCAGTAGTTACCCCACTGACGAATGGCGATAATGCGTCTGTCACTATGCAAGCAACTCAGCATGCATCTGGCCATTTGCACAAGAGACTAGGAGGAATCTTGATGCCTCCATCTCCACTACATACTGCCACAGTCTGTTACCCCCTAGCTCCTTGCTCTTCCTGCTCCTCTACTTTGGCTTGGGCAGATAAACCACCTAGGCCTGTATAGAATTCCTCGGTGTTTATGTCCTCCTCCTGTGCCATTTTATCCTCCACAGGGCTCAGATGGCCTTCAAATATAGGTGTCATGTCTTCTGTCTCCTCACAAGTAAAAGTTATCAGATTCCCCTCCAGAACATGAAGGAGTGCAATGACACCATTCATCCCATAGTCCTAGCGACAGACAGATAAAGTGGCCTCCTCAAAGGGCCTGAGCAAAAGGCAGTGTCACACATGAGCTTCCACTGGCTAACTTCAAAATTACACCAGGGGTTAGTCCTGTCCGTCTGTATCATGAAGAAATCGGTCTGCTCATACAGTCGGTCCAACATGTGGAGGGCGGAGTTCCAACATGTGGAAATGTTGCATATGAGGCGATGTAGTGGAACACCATTATGACTTTGAATTTCAAGGAGGGCATGTTTTGCATGGTAAGAATAGCCGAAGTGCATGCACAGTTTCCTTGACATTTTCAAGACGCCTTGCAGTTGGGTGGAAGTCTTCAGAAACTGGGTGACAACCAGATTGAAGACGTGCACCATGCAGGGCACATTGTCTGTCCTCCCAACATAGCCTCATATGCAATGTTTCCACACTTCGGAACTCCACTCTCCCCATGTTGGACCGACTGTATGATTAGAGGACACCGGTGACCAATATCTTAATAATGCAGATGGACAGGATTACTCCCCAGTGTAACTGAAGTTAGAAAGCGGCTGCTCATGTGTAACACCTGCTTTTTGCTCAGGCAATTTGAGGAGGCCACTTTATTTGGCAGTCGCCCGGACTACAGGATGAATGAAAGAATTCCACTCCTTCAAGTTCTTGAGGGGATGCTGATAAATCTGACTGGCAAGGGCACAGAAGACGTGGTGCCTACATATTATAGCCACTTGAGCCCTGTGGAGGCTGAACGGGCATAGGAGGAGGAGGAGGATGAGGAGGAGAACATAAAGCCCTGAGGAATTCTGTATGTAACTAGGTGGTTTAGAGGGCTAGAGGGTGATGATGAAGATAACACAGACGATCCCTACAGACTGTGGCATTATGTAATGCAGATGGAGGCAGGGAGTCCCCCTGAGTGCTTGCGTAGTGACAGCCGCATTATCACCATTCAGCAGAGGGATAACTACTGGCTCTCCACAATGTTAGACTGTCGCTACTGGTCCAAAATAGTGGGTTTCGTTTTTACACCTTCTGAGGGGGATGAAAAACTCAACTAATTTTGAGACATCCATTGTAGCCGGTTGGTCGATGCCTATATGCACCATCGTGCACCAAGCTCCATCAGCAGCAACTTATGTTTTAAGTCTCTCATGAGCACTTTTCTTCACCCGCCTACTGAAGAAACCACCCAGCAGCAGCAGGACATGAAGCAGAACCTGAACCAGCAGGTGGGGGCATACTTGGACTGTACCCTGTTACACCGGATCCAAAATCCCCTGGACTACTGGGCAGAAAAACTTGACTTGTGGCCAAGCTATTCTGCCCGACTAGTAGTGTGGCATCAGAATGGATGTTTAGTGCAGTGGGTGGCATAGTTACCCCAAAGAAAAGTCGCCTTTCTAAACAAAATGTTGAGAGGCTTACAAAGATGAATTAGGCGTGGATCAACCAGGATTTCCAGACACAACAGACTAGATAATTTTGGCAGTAATGATCTGACTGTAGTGTGCTGCCGCACCAGAACATTGTGACAAATGGCCTGTTACTTCTGTCCATGTGCAGCTGTTACTATTCTGATGCTGTCACAGGCTTGATGCCACTCACCTGCTGCATCTACTGCCATTCATATACTGCTACAGTGATCTCCCACCATCTTGTGCGTTTACTACCACTGTTGTTACCCCCTGAAATAGCATTCTCATATGAAGATCAGTTTACGGACTGGTGAGATGACATCCCAGGCGTATCCAAGACAATAAACACATCCAGAACTTTTCGATAAAAATATTTTTCTTTGGTTCCTTTATTGAATACGGTACAATATTTTTTCATTTTTTTGTACCGTATTCAATATAGGAACCAAAGAAAAATCTTTTAATCGAAAAGTGCTGGACGTGTTACTGCGACACTAGTGAACCTGTTTGGCAGTGTTAAAATCACCATTTAATTTTCTGTTCTTCTGAGACGTCATAAGAAGAGAAAGATAACAAAAAAGGGTCCTGTTGTTTCAGTATCCATACGGCCTCTATCACATGGTCAGTATTTTGCATCAGGATTTGATCATGATTTGGAAGCCAAAAGTAGGATCAGGCGCAAAACATAGAAGACATGCAAATATTTTCATCACATGTTATCTCTGTTCTGGACCCACTCCTGTTTTTGCCTTTCCAATAATGATTAATTACTAATGCAAAAAACTGACCGTGTGATGGATGAGTTTCAAGTGCTTTTTATTCTCCACTACTTTATGGGTTCTGCCTCCATATCCTTATTTTGTTCCACTTAAGAGTCATTGGGACACAACTCCTGCAGGGGCACGCAGCATTTTTTTCTTTACTGAAGGATGCTATACGCTTTTATTTTGGTTTAACTAGGGTTTGCTAAGACTGTTGGTGGCCTGCACGATGATGTGCATGTCCATCTACTAATGCAGCCGAGCTAAACTTGATGGTTAAGGTTAACTAACTCTTTCAATGTATTTAAATTGCTTTTGTCACAAGATGGCATCAGATAACACTCTGACGTATGTTATCAATCTGACGCACAGTAACTGTTTCGCCACCAGAAAGAACTAGCTGTGCATGTTGCTGCAATGCACGGTGATGTACACAGAGATACATTTTCCCTAAAGTTTAATTGCAGGCTGGGATAGACCTGATTTAACTTGCTTCATGGCTAATTAATTTGTAAAGAAGCAACTTTCTTGGAGAAATTTTGTGAAGCGACTGAATTAAATTTTTTTAAACTTTGCTCATCCTTACATACTGCTACGGTCTGTCATCTACGTTGTCGCCCTCAAGCTCCTCATGCTCCTCCACCTGCTCTCTTAGTGCTTGGTCAGATAAACCACCTAGCTGTGTATAAAATTCCTGGGCATTTAAGCTCTCATCCTCCTTCTCTGTCAGTTCCTCCTCCTCAAGACTCCGGTGGCCGTGAAATGGAGGTGCCACGTCATCAGATTTGTTAGCATTCACTCCAAGATGTGAAGGAGTGGAATTGCATAATTCACCCATTAGTTCTGCCGACTGGCAAATAAAGTGGCCTCCTCAAAGGGCCTGAGGAAACCGCACATTTCACGCAGGAGCTGCCACTGGCTAACATGCAGGTTACACTAGGGATTAGACCTGTCCGTCTGCAGCATTAAGAAATTGTTGACCGTTTCCTCTGCTTGTACAGGCGGTCTAATATATGGAGTGTTCTTTTTGTTGTCAGTAACCATTATTCTTATCTCCAGTTGGCGAGGAGATAGCCATTGTTCGATTTCATTATTGATGATGCTCAGTAGTTCTTCCCCAGTGTGGCTTAGGTCAGTAGTCAGATATCAGCGTCACACACTGGACTCAAGACAAGTGCACTATCCTTGAGCTATAAGCTTGGTTAGTGTAAACATGGCATTTTATTCATCTATGCCATTCAGTATATGGAAAGTAGAAAGAACCTAAAATTATGAGCGAGGCTGACGCCTGACTTAGGTCAGAAGTCAGACATCAGCGTCACATATGACTTGAATTTGCCTCATATCTAGGGCTTAATAAAATGTAAAAATGTTTAAAGGCTGAAAGGGGTCTTGAACCCAGGTCCACTGGACTCAAGACAAATACACTGCCACTGAGCTACAAGCTTGCTTAGTGGCAGGCTGGGATTTTATTTAGCTATGTGATTTTGCATACAAATACATCGCATATATATAACTCATTCTCACTTTGACCCTGACCTATGAAGAGCATAATTCAAAGTCAGTTGTCAGGGTCAGGTGTCAGAGTCAGGTGTCAGGTGTCAGGGTCAGGTGTCAAAGTCAGGTGTCAGAGTCAGGTGTCAAAGTCAGGTGTCAGGGTCAGGTGTCAGGGTCAGGTGTCAGAGCCAGGTGTCAGAGTCAGGTGTCAGAGTCAGGTGTCAGGTGTCAGAGTCAGGTGTCAGGGTCAGGTGTCAGGGTCAGGTGTCAGGCTATAAGCTTGGTTAGTGTAAGCATGGCATTTTATTCATCTATGCCATTCAGTATATGGAAAGTAGAAAGTACCTAAAATTAGGAGCGAGGCTGACGCCTGACTTAGGTCAGAAGTCAGACATCAGCGTCACACATAAATTGAATTTGCCTCATATCTAGGGCTTAATAAAATGTAAAAATGTTTAAAGGCTGAAAAGGGTCTTGAACCCAGGCCCACTGTACTCAAGACAAATACACTACCACTGAGCTACAAGCTTTCTTAGTGACATGCTGGGATTTTATTTAGCTATGTGATTTGGCATACAAATACATCGCATATATATAACTCATTCTCACTTTGACCCTGACCTATGAAGAGCATAATTTAAATTTAGGTGTCAGGGTCAGGTGTCAGGGTCAGGTGTCAGGGTCAGGTGTCAGGGTCAGGTGTCAGAGTCAGGTGTCAGAGTCAGGTGTCAGAGTCAGGTGTCAGGGTCAGGTGTCAGGGTCAGGTGTCAGGGTCAGGTGTCAGGGTCAGGTGTCAGAGTCAGGTGTCAGAGTCAGGTGTCAGAGTCAGGTGTCAGGGTCAGGTGTCAGGGTTAGGGTCAGGTGTCAGGGTCAGGTGTCAGGGTCAGGTGTCAGGGTCAGGTGTCACACTGGCATTATTTTGATAGTTGACTATGATATCTGACCATGTCCTAAAATGAACACCGTACCATATATCAGTGCTAGCGTGAACTCTACCAGACATCAAGAGGCTCAAGGACTGGCCCAACTTCTACTCAACATACGCATGCAGGGCTGGTACAGCTTTTTTGGAAAAGTAATGTTGGCTTGGGACTCTCCACCTTTAAAATGTGCAGAGCCAACTATATGGAAAGGGAGGGACTGTAGTACCAACAACTTGACCAGGTGCACATCAGCTTCTGCGCTGTTGGATGAGTGCACACATACTGTTGTCTTTTTGCAATAGCCTCGGTGATCGATTACAGTCGAAGCAAGTGATAAAGAGTAGGAGGAGCAGCAAGAGCAATAGATGACATTGAAGTTGATGTGAAGAAATGTCAGCTTCCTTCTGTTGACGTTATTGAGTCCTGACTGCTGGAGAGGGGGAGCGGGCCAGTTTGAGATGCCACAGTTGCTGCATCAGGGTGTAACCCTAAATGAGTGGCACGGGTTTCCCACGCCACTTTATGGTGACGCTCCATGTGCTGATGAAGGGCTGTCAAACCAAAATTTGCACCCTGCCCAGACATCCTGTATACCGCTGCGCTAACGTCCCACAGCAACTTGGTGAAAAATTCCCACACTGCCTAGTATGGCATTTTCCTTCCACCACTGCCTGCTGCCTGCCTGCTGCTGCTTTTGTTAACCCGTACACTGCTAGTGTGTTCCTCACAGGCGGTCTCCCGAGTAACAGATTGTGCATGACTCCAACTGTTTCTACCCTGCTGTCTAAAGGGCATGCTTCCACCCTGCTGTCTCATGGGCATGCTTCTACCTAGCTGCCTTTCAGGCAACCTGCCAGCCTCACCCACTGATGATGACGATGCCCCTCTTCACCAGGCTCCCAGGTGTGATTGCCTATATAGGGTTAAGGTGGGAGCACTGTGATGCCAGCTGCTAGCGGTTCAATGATGATGTAACCAGGGCAGCGGCAGCCACCCTAACCGCACATATCTACTATATAGCGGTGCAAACAGGGATCCATTAGGTATTGGTCACATTTGATCAAACCGCACCCTGATATATCATTATTGCACCGGTATATATACAGTTATCTAGCACAGATAGCTCTTTTTGATCCCTTGTACCCCAATAAAGATATATTGTTTTTTCCCAAGTGCTATCTATTTTTAGTAAACCCCAATTCTGCTACGCAAATATTGCATTATTTTCTAGTTAATCCCTGCCTACATAATCATCTACATCTGTTTGGTCGTCTTGTGTAACTTGGTGATCTTGCGTGTGTCACCTTAACATGTCCCTGACCTCTAAACGAATTGGATGCTTCGATTAGCTCAACACTATTAATCAGGTATATATGCTGATAGTTTTAATATAATCAATAACCCCAAAATACACATATACACACTATGGTAACAGTGCCCTCCCACCTAATGCTAAATTATCCCTAAAAAGGGTTACAAATGGTTAAATACAGGAGAACAATGCAGAGGTTAAATCAGGGAAGGCATAATACAGGGGTCAGTGGGATATGGAAGTGTAGGGGTATCAGGGGGTAATATGGCAGGGAAAGGGTGGTATACGGAATATGACAGGGAAAATATGGGTCCCGGGGTACTTATTCTGTTTCTGGAGGGGCTGCTCGGCTCAACTTGTATCCACTCTTCTAGATGTAAAGTCCTTCTTCTCTTTGTGGTGATGAGCTCTCCCCTCCTAGTCCCAAATGCAGGACTATTTATCTAGTATAAGAAGGGGAAAGTGTTTGGCCATGGGGCAGAGATGTGGATATCCAATGCTTTAAAAACAGGTCTAGCATGTCACCAACCACTTGTTTGAGGTCTGCACAAAAGGGGACTAGATACCGATCAGCTGGTATTAACCCTAACTATGAAAGCCATGGCCTGTAGGCTATTAACACCAGTGTTTCTGGAAACATGAGCCTGTATCAACCAGGAGATGAAGAGTTGATAGGGAATTAAATATAGTGAATATTTAATACACTTCCCTCTACAATTGGTGTGAACAATATGTTTGTGAATAGAGAAATAAAGGGAAAAGTATTTAGGTCACAATTCGCTATTCCTCACAGACATGTGCTCCCACCCGACTGTCATCATTGTTAATTGCACCACACGGACCTCTATTTCAAGTCTGTTCTGGCCTGTAACTGCTTACTATCATCACAAAGCTAGTCCTCATTCAAAAGTGGAGCAGAGCCGGTGGCAAACATTACTTGGCTAGCAGAAGGAGCAACAAAAGCAAGATGCTGGTTCAAGACAGGTGAGTAGTGTTGAGTGAACAGTTCGAGCATAGTTCGGGTTTGTACCGAATTTTGGGGTGTTCGGGACCCGGACCCGAACATTTTCAAAAAAGTTCAGGTTAGGGTCCATTATTCGACGATTTCATTCCCGCTTTCTGAAGGGCTGCACAGCAGCCAATCAGCTAGAGTTTAACTTCTTGCCCTAAGAAGCCATCACAGCCATGCCTACTAATGACATGGCTGTGATTTGCCAAGTGCAGCATGTGACCCAGCCTCTATTTAAGCTGGAGTCACGTAGCGCCGCACGTCACACTGCTCTGATTAGTGTAGGGAGAGGACGCAGCTTCTGTGAGGGCAAGATTAGGCAGGGAAAAGTCAGCAAAAAGACCTAATGAAGTGATCGATCTACAGCTGTGAATCATGCAACTTCTGCTAGTTAATTGCTCACTGGTTTTTAGGCTGCACAGAGCGTTTTTCTGTCACTTTTTTCTCGGGTGATCGGCGGCCATTTTGTGACTTGTGGTGAGGGTTAAGTTCAATTGCCAAAATAGCAATCCCCTAAATCTGGTGTTCCAGCTTTGGCTAGCCAAGTGTAATACTGTCTGCTGTCTGGCAAAGGATAGATTATTTTCAGTGGTGAAATTCAATTGCCAAAATAGCAATCCCCTAAATCTAGTGTTCCAGCTGTGGCTAGCCAAGTGTAATACTGTCTGCTGTCTGGCAAAGGATAGATAATTTTCTGTGGTGAAATTTAGTTGCCAAAATAGCAATCCCCTAAATCTGGTGTCCCAGCAGTGGCTGGCAAAGTATAAAAGGGTCCGGCAAAGGATATATTTTGTTCTGGGTTGAAATTCAATAGCCAAAGTAGCAATACTGTAAATCAGTGGTTTCAGCTGCGGCTGGCCAAGTTTAATTGTGTACGGCAAAGGATTTATTTTTTTCTGGTGTGAAATTCAATTGCCAAAATAGCAATACCCTGACTCTGGTATTCCAGCTGTTGCAGGCCTAGTATAAATCTGTCCATAACGGGATATTTTTTTTCTGGGGTGAAATTGAATTGCCTAAATAGCAATACCCTGAATCTGGTTTTCCAGCTGTTGCAGGCCAAGTGTTAATCAGTCCGTAGAAAAAATGGAATGGTTCCGGCACCTAATTTGCAGTAAAAACTTCCTTTATTCGGGGTTCGGTATACACTCTTGTTCACACAGTGGCTGTTAGTTTACGCGTTTCGGACAGTCTAGTCCTTAGTCGTAACAAAAATGGTTTGATTGTGACCCATATTTAAATGGTTACCCTGGCGCCGCCCATCAAGAGGCGGAGAGAACGCCGGGTTTAATCACAGGCAAACCATTTACTTGTTGACAGGTGATGAGTGTTGGTCACATGCTCGCTTTATGTATAATGTTGGAATACCTTCATAATTTGTACAATATGAAACAATAATAAGTTGTTTCACCGCAAGCATGAGTCAACATCTCATTTGTCATTAAGAATGTCATTCTATGGTTAAAAACATACAATACTGTTCACATGCAATAGAAAAAAACCGCATGAACCATATAAATACACAAAATAGACATAAAGACAACTATGCTCGCACAAAAATGACCTTCATTCTTGATTACTGCAGGTCCCACTACTTCTTATTTAAACTATTTCAATAGAAGTGCATAATTTCCTTCCTTAAATTGAGACCCATAGGGACTCTGGTATTTAGTCTAAAAATCCAGAAAGCCTCCCTAAGGAGAATTTTTCTTCTATGGTCTCCCTTCCTATCTGGTAAGTTCACTTTTTCTATCACATAGCATTGCATAGAGTTAATTTTCCGATTATGGGCTGAGATGAAGTGTTTGGCAACGTTAGATATATTTAACGCTGCAGGGTTCTGGACATAGTTCACATGCTCCAGGAAGCGATTCTTGAATTTACGGGTTGTGCTCCGATATACATCAAGTCGCAATCTGTGCAAATTATTGTGTACACCACTCCTGCAGTGTTGCAATTTGTATAAGATTTAATTGAAAAAGTTTCCGAATGGTCGGAATTTTGGAAATTTGTTGTAACTTTGACGAAATTGCATGTTTTGCAGGGGTGGTGTCCACATTTCGTAAAACCCTTATATAACAACCAACATCGAGGTATATTGGTCGATTTCTGAAGTAAAGAAGGTGATAAGGTGGAAGATAGGATTGGAGCCCTCCTTGGTACAATTTTACAACCCTGTCGCAGGACACTGTGGAAAAATTTGTCTTCATATAGAATTGGTAGGCAGCCCCTAATCAGATTACAGGTTTCTTTGAACTGACGGCTATATGTTAGAACTAGAGTGGGTGTGCCCTCCTTAACTTTCTCATATCTGTTTATCTTCTTGTTATTTTCATTTTTATCTTTATTTTGATTTTTAGTTGGGATGGAACAACCTTCTATCCTGCTTTGGACATTGCAACCCTGATATTTGGCATTTACGTCATGTGTTTCACGACTTGTGCCAAATAATAATTCATCTCTGGACTTTTTATTTGCAAAAACTCTTGCTCTATCCAACATCCACTTAGGGTAACCCCTGTTGGTGAGTCTGATGGTGATTGCCTCGCATTCTGCCAGGAAACCAATCTCCGTACTGCAGTTGCGTTTTGCACGAATAAATTCTCCCACAGGGACACCCTTGATAACGTGGATGGGATGGTGACTGGTGGCATGTAATATGGAGTTACCTGCTACTTTTTTTCTGAATGTTTTAGTAAGTATTAGTTGGTCAGGAATTCCCGTAGCGTTAAGTCCAGAAAATTTATCTCAGCGCTATCAAATATACAAGTGAACCGAAGGTTGAAAATGTTATCATTGAGATAATTTTTAAAGTCCGGTATGGCAGACACATCACCCCTCCAAATAAGGAGCAGGTCATCGATGTATCTGCCATACCAGACCACATCATCCAACCATGGACAGTTCACATTGTAAATGTGTTTCTCCTCCCACAAAGCCATAGTGAGGTTTGCCAATGAGGGCGAAAATTTCGCCCCCATCGACACCCCTCGTATTTGCAAATAATAAATACTATCGAACATAAAATAATTGTGGGTAAGGAGAAATAACGTAACTTCCAAAGCATAGTCAATAAGTACGTCAGAAGGTGATGTTCCATGGCTACAAGGGCAATTCTATGGGGGATTGAGGGGTACAGCGCTTCAACATCTGCTGTCACCCACTTATAATCTAACCGCCACTGGAGCCCAGCCATAGCGTGTAATACATCCCCTGTATCTTTAAGATAACCTGGAATTCTTTTAACCAGGGGCTGCAACAAATTATCCAACCAGTTACCCAGGTTTTCGGTCAAAGACCCTATACCCGAGACAATAGGGCGGAAAGGAGGGGGGCTGAGCTGTTTGTGAACTTTGGGTAGCGCATGCATGATTGGAGTTATTGGATTGTTCACACATAGGAAGCGGTACTGCGTTTCATTGAATACATCTAAAGTTTTGCCTTTCTGAATTAAATTCAGGTATTCCACCTGATATTTGGCAATAGGGTCGCCTTGTAGCTTCCTGTATGTGGACAAATCATTCAAAAGATCATTTATTTGTTGTCTATACATGTCTTTGTCCATCACCACAACACAGCCCCCCTTATCCGCCATTTTGATCACTATTTCCTCCATGGACTGTAGTTCTTTCAATGCTTGTCTATGAGTCCCACTTAGGTTTTGGTTTCTCTGATTTTGTGCTGTCCTCCTATGTAAATCCCTCAGTTCCCTCTCCACAACCTCCTGGAAAATATCCATACCCCCACTCCGTGACATTACGGGGTAGAAGTATGGATTCGAAGTTTTTAAATCAATGCTGGCAGAATCAGACATACAAATATTGATATTAGATTCTTGTTGTAAATCAGAGAGACAGGTAAGTGACAATTGTTCTTTGAAAGATAAATCTTGATATATATTGATTGTATTTGTCACATTATCTGTTCTCTGAGAACAGGTATATTCTTTCTCAGGTATATCATGAAAATGTTTCAATACTGTTAAATTTCTAATAAATTTATTAATGTCCAGGATTGTGGAAAAGAGATCAAAGTCCGTACACGGTGCAAAATTAAGACCTAAGGATAAGACATGAATTTGATCGATAGAGAGATGGACATTCGATAAGTTCAATACTGTGAGATTATCATTGGAAGTAAAGTCATTATTTATTTCTTCTGTCGGGTTGACATCAGATGCACTTTTCCTGTGTTTGCGTCCAGCCCGCTTTCGTCGTTTTTTGAAGATCTATTAGCTGCCTGTTTATCCGAGGTTTGCGATTTGTTACGATTTTTATATTTTTTATAATAAGAAGATTTTTTATCACTTATCTGCTCGGATTCATTGGTTGGCACTGTGTCGTCCAAAGTGTCTTGGGAATTATCAGCATAATCGGAGGCATCAAAATCTGAGGAGAAACTCACCCGTGTGGGCCTTGATCCAGATTTATTTGAGCTTTTATTATGTCTCTTTAAAATGGATTTGGGTGTGGAGCATAGATTCTCCCTCCTCCCCCACTCGTACACCTGATCCTTGGCATAATCATGGAGATCTCGTTGATACTTGCTATGTTTCGTTTTCATGATGTGCTCCTCCAAAAGTTTAACTGAAGACATGATTTTTTGTTCCATTTCCACATATGTCGGATCATCCAAGTATATAGAAAAACTTTCTTTACATGATGTAATTTCCTGTTGGAGGAGAGACAGTTTGTTGGACTCCTCTTCAATAATAAGACACATCAGATCTCTGGAACATTGAGACAAAATTGTATTCCATTTATTGACAAAGTCCCCTGGGAAAATTGTGGTTGGAATTTTTTTAATTCTAAGGCCGCGTGGAATGATGTTCCTTTCCAGATATTTGGACAGGGTAGTAAAGTCCCACCAAAGCCGGGTTTCTTGGGTCATCAACTTTTCATATTCGGTTAACTTGGTTTTCAAATTATAATCCTTTTGAAAAGTAAGATCCTCTGCAGAAAAAACAGACTCCGCTTTGGCTAGGCGGTCTGTAGACAGTTGGAAAGCCATATTGTGGGAGCATAAATTCAAACAACAAGCCAGCACGTAGTGTGAACTATTACTTAGTGATCATTGGGCCCCTCGGAAGCAGTGAAATAAGGGGTGGCAAACAGGGATCCTCCGGGTAGCACGGACAAACTTCAATCAAATGTAACAAAATGCAAAAGTCCAGCTCACCCATCCAGGACAGCCATATCCCCGGTGCTCGGAGCCCGAAGAGAAGAGCTTGCAACAATCAGAAGAAAAAATGGAATGGTTCCGGCACCTAATTTGCAGTAAAAACTTCCTTTATTCGGGGTTCGGTATACACTCTTGTTCACACAGTGGCTGGTAGTTTACGCGTTTCGGACAGTCTAGTCCTTAGTCGTAACAAAAATGGTTTGATTGTGACCCATATTTAAATGGTTACCCTGGCGCCGCCCATCAAGAGGCGGAGAGAACGCCGGGTTTAATCACAGGCAAACCATTTACTTGTTGACAGGTGATGAGTGTTGGTCACATGCTCGCTTTATGTATAATGTTGGAATACCTTCATAATTTGTACAATATGAAACAATAATAAGTTGTTTCACCGCAAGCATGAGTCAACATCTCATTTGTCATTAAGAATGTCATTCTATGGTTAAAAACATACAATACTGTTCACATGCAATAGAAAAAAAAAACGCATGAACCATATAAATACACAAAATATTGTTCCATCCCAACTAAAAATCAAAATAAAGATAAAAATGAAAATAACAAGAAGATAAACAGATATGAGAAAGTTAAGGAGGGCACACCCACTCTAGTTCTAACATATAGCCGTCAGTTCAAAGAAACCTGTAATCTGATTAGGGGCTGCCTACCAATTCTATATGAAGACAAATTTTTCCACAGTGTCCTGCGACAGGGTTGTAAAATTGTACCAAGGAGGGCTCCAATCCTATCTTCCACCTTATCACCTTCTTTACTTCAGAAATCGACCAATATACCTCGATGTTGGTTGTTATATAAGGGTTTTACGAAATGTGGACACCACCCCTGCAAAACATGCAATTTCGTCAAAGTTACAACAAATTTCCAAAATTCCGACCATTCGGAAACTTTTTCAATTAAATCTTATACAAATTGCAACACTGCAGGAGTGGTGTACACAATAATTTGCACAGATTGCGACTTGATGTATATCGGGAGCACAACCCGTAAATTCAAGAATCGCTTCCTGGAGCATGTGAACTATGTCCAGAACCCTGCAGCGTTAAATATATCTAACGTTGCCAAACACTTCATCTCAGCCCATAATCGGAAAATTAACTCTATGCAATGCTATGTGATAGAAAAAGTGAACTTACCAGATAGGAAGGGAGACCATAGAAGAAAAATTCTCCTTAGGGAGGCTTTCTGGATTTTTAGACTAAATACCAGAGTCCCTATGGGTCTCAATTTAAGGAAGGAAATTATGCACTTCTATTGAAATAGTTTAAATAAGAAGTAGTGGGACCTGCAGTAATCAAGAATGAAGGTCATTTTTGTGCGAGCATAGTTGTCTTTATGTCTATTTTGTGTATTTATATGGTTCATGCGGTTTTTTTTTCTATTGCATGTGAACAGTATTGTATGTTTTTAACCATAGAATGACATTCTTAATGACAAATGAGATGTTGACTCATGCTTGCGGTGAAACAACTTATTATTGTTTCATATTGTACAAATTATGAAGATATTCCAACATTATACATAAAGCGAGCATGTGACCAACACTCATCACCTGTCAACAAGTAAATGGTTTGCCTGTGATTAAACCCGGCGTTCTCTCCGCCTCTTGATGGGCGGCGCCAGGGTAACCATTTAAATATGGGTCAAAATCAAACCATTTTTGTTACGACTAAGGACTAGACTGTCCGAAACGCTTAAACTACCAGCCACTGTGTGAACAAGAGTGTATACCGAACCCCGAATAAAGGAAGTTTTTACTGCAAATTAGGTGCCGGAACCATTCCATTTTTTCTTCTGATTGTTGCAAGCTCTTCTCTTCGGGCTCCGAGCACCGGGGATATGGCTGTCCTGGATAAGTGAGCTGGACTTTTGCATTTTGTTTAATCAGTCCGTAAAAGGGTATATTACTAGAGATGAGCGAATTTAAAAAAAAAAGTCCGGTGTTCGGGTTGTGGTAAGTCGCGCATCCCGTTAAGGATTCCACTATAGCAGCATATGGAATCCATAAGGGGCGGCTGCCACCAACCCAAACTGTTGAACAGCCGAGGGACCTGGGGTGACGTCACTGTCATGTGATCAGTGCAGGGGGCGTGGCTCAGCACTGGATTTAATCCCGTGCTGAGCCACGCCTGTCTACTGGAGGACGAGGAGGATGAGGAGTAGGTGTAGGAGGATGAGGATGAAGCAGGTTCACAGCGGGTTGGCACCTGACAAAGCTCAGGCCCATCACTGGTGCGTGGCTACGGAGGACGATGACAATACGCCTCCCACAGAGGACAGCTTGTCCTTACCTCTGGGGAGCCTGGCACACATGAGCGACTACATGCTGCAGTGTCTGTGCAACGACAGCAGAGTTGCTCACATTTTAACGTGTGCGGACTACTGGGTTGCCACCCTGCTGGATCCCCGGTACAAAGACAATGTGCTCACCTTACTTCCTGCAATGGAGCATGATAGGAAGATGTGCGACATTTATAACTGCCTCCCCCTCAACCATGTATTCTTGTACTCTGGGGCACTTCTTTATTGAATCCTCATTTTTTTAACTTTACCATGATCTTGCGGTGCAACCCAAAGTTGAATGAACCTCTCCTCAATCTGGGAGCCGGGGCCTAAATAACTGAAAGTGGCCGGTTACAATCGTGAGTGACATCAAGCCTGAACCTCTGCCATGCGGCCTCTCTCCTCTGTCTGTGTGCCGTGGGCTAAATATCTGGAAGTGGCCTTCTCCAGTGGTGGGTGATATGACGCCTGATTCTCTGCTGTGGGACCTCTCTCCTATGTCTGGGTGCTGAGGCCTAAATAACTCAAAGTGGCCTTCTCCAGTGGTGGGTAATATGACGCTTTATTCCTTGCTGTGGGACCTCTCTCCTCTGCCTGGGTGCTGGGGCCTAAATAACTGAAAGTGGCCTTCTCCAGTGGTGCGTGATATGATGCCTGATTCTCTGCTGTGGGACCTCTCTCCTCAGTCTGGGTGCTGGGGCCTAAATAACTCAAAGTTGCCTTCTCCAGTGGTGGGTGATATGACACCTGATTCTCTGCTATGGGACCTGTCTCCAATTGATATTGCATAATTTTTATTTATTTTATTTTATTTGAATTCATTTCCCTATCCACATTTGTTTGCAGGGCATTTACCTACATTTTGCTGCCTTTTGCAGCCCTCTAGCTCTTTCCTGGACTATTTTACAGCCTTTTTAGTGCCCAAAAGTTTGGGTCCCCATTGACTTCAATGGGGTTTAGGATGAAGTTCAGGTCGAGCCCGAACATCCAGGTGTTCGCTCAACTCTATTCATATGCCATCCTTTGGACAGTGGGTTTTGAAATGCACGCTGTTATGTCTGACCAATATATGAATCTTTAAAACAGCAGGAAGAGTAACAGAAAAGCAAGAAGTAGGTAATTAATAGGCTTTACTGAAAGGGATAGGATTTTAAAGTTAGTGCTATGCAATTTCTAGCTACAAAAGCAACAGTCTGTGGAAATAAAGTCAACATCAGACATTGCTACATATACAGCACATCTATGGAGCAGGCTTAGGAGATAGTTTAAACCCTTAGATGCCACAGTCAGTAGAATCCATGACACATAAGAGAGAGGGCCCCGTAGCCGCCATCACTGACAGGGAATAATACACTGTAATACACAACAGTATTGTTTTTTTTGTGGGCACCCCCTGAAAATAATATTGAATAAACACTAGTGTATATGTACCTTCAAGGACTTCCCCAGTTTTTTTACATTTCCATAGCAGCCTGTCAAATCTGTTCAAAAAACAATTGTACTCACCTGCTCCCAACCACCCCCTGTCTAATTCCAGAAGGACAGAATCCAGTATGCCACTACAACCAATGATTGGCTGGGGACACATCACTGCTTTGACCAGTAAATGGCTGCAGCATGTAACCCCCATCTGTCCTGATGTTTACAGGACAGGAACTAGAAGACCACATAGTGGTGCAAGGGTGCCGGAATGGGGCATGGAGGAGCAGGTGAATGTGTTTTTTTTTTTTTAACCAGTTATGAAAGGCTTTTTAAAAAGTGAAAAACCTGGACAACCCTTTTACCCCTTCCCAAAATATGACGTAATGGTACGTCATGGCGGCAGGTGACTTGCCGCATTTTAATGTACTATTACATTATGTGATCTGGTGCCCGCCCGATCACTGCAGGGGCCCTGCAGTCCTTGATAGCCGGGCCCCTGCTGTATCCGCCGGCATCGCTGTAAATGCCGATGCCATTGGACTAACCCCTTCTATGACCGCGGTCAGCGCTGACTGCGGCATAGAAGGTGCATGCGGCATTTGAGGGAGCCCATCGGGGCCCCGCGCTGCTGTGGCGGGGACCCGATGGGTGACAAGGCAGTCCGATGCCAGGCATAATCTGCCCAATGCCTTTCACGGCATCGGGACCTGCTTTCTAAGGGGACCAAGGAGTTCCAGTCCCTGTAATACACTGACAGGAAATGCATTACAATAGAGATGTATTGTAATGCATTTCAGAGGGGTTCAGACTCCCAAAAGTTCAAGTCCCAGAGTGGGACAGAAATAAAGTTAAAAAAAAGTATCTTTAATAATAAAAATTAAAGTTTCAAGTAAAAAAAAAGACAAAAATATCCCTTTCCCCTGATTTTATAATACAAAATTGAAAAGAAAAAGAAAAAACACTCATATTAGATATCACCGTGTCCATAACGACCGGCTCTATAACATGATCCACTCCATCCGATAAACATCATAGAAAAAATAAAAACTGTATAAAAAAAGCCATTTTTGTCACCTTACATCACAAAAAGCGCAACACCAAGTGATCAAAAAGGTGTATGTCCCACAAAATGGTACCAATAAAACTGTCACCTCATCCTGCAAAAAATGAGCCTCTACATAAGAAAATCTCTCAAAAAATAAAAAAAAATATAGCTCTCAGAACATGGAGACATTAAAACATTTTTTTTTGTTTCAAAAATGCTATTATTGTGTTAAAGTGAAATAAATAAAAACAAGTATACATATTAGGTATTGCCGCATCCGTAACTGCAAGCTATATAAAAATATAACATGACCTAATCCCTCAGATGAACACAGTAAAAAATAAAATAAAAACAGTGTCAAAAAAGCCATTTAAAAAAAAAATCAACACCATGTGATCAAAAAGGCATATGCCCCCCAAAATAGTACCAATCAAAAAATAAAAAAGCTATGGCTCTCAGACTATTGAGACAATAAAACATCATTTTTATGTTTAAAACATGCCATTATTGTGTAAAACATAAATAAATAAGAAAAATTATACCTTTTAGTTATTGCCACGTCCGAAACGATCTTCTCTATAAAAATGTCACATGAACTAACCCCTCAGGTGAATGCTGTAAAAATAAATAAATAAAAACTGTACCAAAACAATTTTTGGTCACCTTGCCCCATAAAGTGTAATAATGAATGCTCAAAAAATCATACAGTTGTGTTCAAAATTATTCAACCCCAACTGAAATTGAGTGTTTTGGCCAGTTTGACATTGATTTTGATCATTTCAGTCATCTTGTTTACAATTAAATCAAAGAGGCACTTGTAAGTCAGACAAATATAATCGTTAATTTCTAACGATAATTTGTTTTCCCTTAGTCCTAACAGCAGCACAGATGGGAATAACCAGCCCCCTGTGGACTGGCAGGACCGGCGGAATGTTTAATGAGCCCAAGACTAATAACTCAATTTAACAATTAAGTATCTCCTTAAAAGGAGGAAGTCAACCCCCAGCCCACTATGTTTATAGTAAGAAAAAAACTAGACTTACTAGGGTGGGAAAGTTGTGTGCTGCTGTTAGGACTAAGGGAAAACAAATTATCGTTAGAAATTAACTATTCCCTTACGTCCTAGCAGCAGCACAGATGGGGAGATAGCAAGAAGAAACCCCTAGGGAGGGCCTTCCTGCCTGGCAGAACTAAGAAAAGTCTGCCCAAAAGCCGAAAACTCAGCTAGACTGGCATCTAGTCTATAATGGGAGATGAATGTCGATTCAGAGCTCCAGGAGGCAGCTTTGCAAATCATGTTGAGAGGCAGAAGACTCCTCTCGGCAAAAGAAGTAGCCACAACTCTAGTAGAGTGGGCCTTCATGAATCCCGGAGGGTCCAGAGATTGTGGAAACAAAGGATTCCTTAATAGCCTCGTCAATCCACCGACTGATGGAAGGTTTGGATGCCTTACAGCCTTTAAACTTACCGGCAACAGGATTAGCAGATTCTCATCTTTCCTGGACTCCTTGATCTATCCACATAGATCCAGAGACATCTCGAGACGTCCAGAGGATGTCTAGCAGGTTCCTAGGAGGAGGTGGTAGATGTCGACAGAACCGGGAGGAATATCACCTGGTTGATGTTCTGGAAAGAAGGAACTTTAGGTCTACAATACAGGAGGAATCTAAGAAGGTCCCGGTCATGTAAGTAAATGGTATAGGGCTCATGTGCTGAGAGAGCTTGAAGCTCAGAGACCCTCTTGGCCAAAGTCACTGCAAGGAGAAACACAAACTTCCAAGTGACGAACTTGATGTCCACCTCCTCTAACGGTTCAAAGGGGGGAGATGCTAACCCCCTGAGAACTACTAAAAAAACCATTGAAAAAAAGGGGTCTCAGTACTGTAGGCTTTAATCTTTCAGCTCCTTTAAGGAACCGTTTGATGAGCGGGTCCTGAGAAAAAGCCTATTAAGGCAAGCTGAGATGGCTGAAACTTGAACCTTCAGAGTAGAAGGGCAAGGTCTCTATAAAGGCCGTCTTGCAGGAACTGAAGGATAGCGGAGAAGGGCGGATCTGCAGACGTCACCTCAGTTGAGGTACAACAGGATGAGAATATCCTCATAATACAAGAGTAGGCTCTCTTGGTAGAGTCCGCTCTAGAATGAGACAGCGTTCTCAGGACCGACTCTGAAAGCCCTTCTATTCTGGGAAGGGACTGATCAACCACCAGGCTGTCAGGTTGAATCTGTACAGATCTGAGGTGAGTGTCCCACGACACCAGGGTCTGCTGTGGGGGGAGCCTCCAATATTGTCCTCAACTCAACTGGGTGAGCTAGGTAAACCAGGATCTCTTCGGCCAAAACAGTATGATGGCTATCACCGAGGCCTGATCCTGACGGATTTTCATCAATACCCTCGGTATCATGGAAAAGGGAGGGAAGATGTAAGCCAGCCTGAACCTCCAGGAAATTGACAGAGCATCTAACGCCAGGGGGTTGTCCTCCCTGTAAAGGGAGCAGAACCTCTCCACCTTGGCATTGAACCTTGTTGCCATGAGATCCACCTCTGGCATACCCACTTGAGGACTATCTGCTTGAATATCTCCGGATGTAAAGACCACTCCACCGACGGAAGACCGCGGCTCAGCCGCTATCATATTGAGGGAGCCTTGGATGTGAATCGCAGATAAGTGGGAAAGGTACAACTCTGCCTAATCCAGAATCACCCCGATCTCTGACAGGAGGGGAAGTGATCTCGTGCCTCCCTGCTTGTTGATGTAAAGTACCGCAGTCACACTGTCTGACTGGACTTTCACTGCTTTGCCCCGGATCTGAGGGGCTAAGTGAAGGAGGGCTAGCCGGATAGCTTGAATCTCGCGGAGATTGGATGAAAGAAGCCACTCCTGAGGAAACCAGGTCCCGTGAACTGGAGAGTCGTCTAGGTGAGCGTCCCAGCATACTTGGGACGCATACGTAGTCAATATGACCCAGATAAATGGCTGGGTCATAGACTTCCGGTCTAAAAGATGGCACCACCATCTGAGGGAATACCGAGTTCGCCAAGTCAGGGAGCACAGGGAGTTTAGCTCAGCAGGGCTGCCATTCCATTAGGAGAGGACCTCTGACTGTAGAGGGCAGAGGTGCCATAGAGCCCAAGGGACTGCTTCCGCAGACGCTGACATGAGCCCCAACATCTTCATGAGAGTACGGATTGGAACTCGCCGGGGAAAGGAACTTGCCGTGTTCTGAACCCGGAATCTTCTTTCTGGAGTCAACTGGAGCAACATCCCAGTGGAGTCGATTATGAAGCCTAGATATCTTACTGAAGTCGACGGGCTCACGTTCGACTTCTACCAGCTGATGATCCAACCTAGGTGGAACAGAAAGGAGATTATTACCTGAAGAAGTTGGGTTAGGACCACTAGAGCAGAGGCTTTCAAAGCCAGTCGTCCAGATAAGGAATGATGGTCAGTCCTTGAAGCCTCAAAGCCGCCACTGCAGAACCACCACCTTGGTAAAAGTGTGAGGGGCAGAAGAAATGCCAAAGGGAAGGGCAACAAACAGAAGATGCCTGACGACACCGGACACCTGGACCGTGATCCTGATATACTTCCTGGAACCAGGATGGATCGGTATGTGCAGATATGAATTCTTGAGATCCAGGGTTGCCATCACGTCTCCAGGATTGACGACGTGAACTACTGACCTGATGGTTTCTATATGAACTTCACCTTCCTTATAAATCGATTGAAATATCTCAGATCGATAATCATCCGGAGATCTCCTGAAGCCTTGGGAACCAGAAAAACTGGTGAAGAGATCCCTATGCCCCGTTCTCCTGCCGGAACCTCCTCCAGAGCCCCTTTGCAAATGTAGTCCTGAATGTAGGCCTCTAGGATCGCCTCCTTGGCAGCTTGTAGAAGGTTGATCTTGACAAACCTGTCCAGAGGAATAGAGGTGAGGTTGACTAAATAACCGTTGGAAATGATATTCAGGACCCAGGGTTCCAAGATCTCTCGGATCCATTCTTCTCAGAAGTGGGAGGGATGACTCCCGACGGGTACATGAAGCTTAGGAATGGGGAAGCTTATTGGCAGGACAGCAGGAGTAACGGGAATTAACCAAGAGCCTCGAAGAGGCCCATAGTTAGGAGGTGGATTTTCCGTCTTTGGCTCCTCCACGAGAGCACCTCAAACCCTTTCGCTGTGCTCTCCAGTCACTACAAGAGCTTGTTTGCTGGCCAGACCTGCCACCGCGGTCTTGTCTGCCCTGCCCTCGAAAGGACTGCTGGGGAAGGCTCTTCACCTTCTAGTCTAAAAGGCCCTCCATGATCTTATCTAGCTCCGAACCGAACAAACGGTTGGGCTCGAATGGAAGGCCATAGAGGCTGTATGTTGAGGAATTGTCAGTGACCCAAGGCTTAAGCCAAAATGGAATATGGGCCACGTTAAATATAGGCCCCCTGATAGTATTGTTACAGGGTGCCAAACGCACACTTGGTCTCCCATGAGCCACAGACCTGCTGCTTAGCTTCAAGACACATCGCCTGCATGAACCAGAGTGCACTTGGACAACTTGGCAATAGCCATGTCCACCTTGGGAATGGATCGCCATGAATCCACCAAGGGTTAAGCCATCGGGAACATGGATTTAAACTTCTTTGTTAAAACAGGACCTTTTCCAGGTTTTTTCCACTCTATATCATGACAGAGAGGAGGCTCTCATCCGCTTTGAAGACACGAGGTGCCCGAGTAGCGGAAACGGGAGGCTCCCCACAGTCAACATCATGGTCCCCCGACCTGATGGACTTGAGCAACTTCTGTGTCTTTCCAGGGGAGAAAACACAACTTCAGCTCCTCCTCATCCGAGGAGGAAGAAACTAAGGAGACCAAGAATGTCTCTCTACCGGGACAGAGGTCTCCATAGGGGCCTGGGCAGGAAAAGGAAGCCGTTCCATCCAGCAGGCATATGACTCCTTTAATAGAGCCATTGATACATATCCTGCAACGTAGGTTCACTAGAGGTCAGAACCCTCTAACGGCAGCTGTAACATCTGGTGTAGGTTAAGTCAACAGACCCAGGGATTCCCAACCGGTCTCCCAAGCTGGTATTAGCCCAGCCTTAAGCTGTTTAACTTCTGCAATCTCACGAGTGCAGGTATGATCAGCTTACAATAACCGTTGACTGCAGCTATGGTAGCAATAGTAGCAATGGTAGCAATGGTAGCAATGGTAGCAATGGTAGCAATGGTAGCAATGGTAGCAAGATAGATGCTTCCTCTTGGAATCCACTTTCCTGCCTTCCGAATCCCGTGGAGAAGACATCACTGAAGGAAAAAAAGGGACAAATAAAACATTTGTAAACCACCTACCTACGCAGGAAAGGTAGAAAAACAGACCGGAGGCAGCTGAGGAAAAAAACTCCACAAGTGGAACAACACCAATTTTAGGACTCTGGGAGCCAGCTGAAAAAGCATATGTAGCCAGAGACTGAACTGGAGCACACAGCCTCCCAAAATAGGGGAAGGGGAGGGATAGCCAATCCACCCTTCCCCCAGTAAATCCTCCACAGGAAGAAGCATAAAAATGCGGAAAAATCGTATCCGCGATAAAAAAAATCACATCTATGAAAAAAATCGTGCCCGTGAAAAAATCACGGCCGGATTACCCGGAGGTGACGCAAAAGGAGAGTCCCCGCGTCACCTCCGGAAGATGGCAGCGCACAGGGACCGAGAATCCTGGACCAAGGACGTGGCCAAAATACCCCAGCCAGGTGCAACTGCGCGGGGCTGGCAGCAAATAAGCTGCCGGCCAAACTGACAAGGTACCTAGGAAAAGGGCAATGCCGTTACCCAAACGAAAAGAAGGCTCCCATCACTTTCCATAAGAAAGGGGGGAACACACCGCCTAGTCCACCTGTCCAGGAGGACAGAAAAAAACACAGTGGGCTGGGGGTTGACTTCCTCCTTTTAAGGAGATACTTAATTGTTAAATTTAGTTATTAGTCTTGGGCTCATTAAACATTCTGCCGGTCCTGCCAGTCCACGGGGGGTGGTTAACCCCATCTGTGCTGCTGGTAGGATGTAAGGGAACATAACATTTATAATAAAATAACCACAAATTTTTTTTCTGTGCTCATATCATTATCAGTTTTATTCAACCCCCAAGTGACATTCAATCTTAGTACTTAGTACAACATTCTTTTCCAGTTATAACAGCTTTTAAATGTGAAGCATAGCTTGACACAAGTGTCTTGCAGCGATCTACGGGTATCTTCGCCCATTCTTCATGGGCAAAAGCCTCCAGTTCAGTCATTCAGTCTTGCGCGCTGCAACTGCTTTCTTTAAGTCCCACCAGAGGTTCTCAATCGGATTTAAGTCTAGTGACTGCGATGGCCACTTCAAAATTTTCCAGCCTTTAATCTGCAACCATGCTGTAGTGGACTTGGAGGTATGCCTGGGATCATTGTCCTGTTGAAAGGTCCAACTTCTCCCAAGCCTCAGGTTTGTGACGGACTGCATCACATTTTCATCCAATATCTCCTGGTACTGAAGAGAATTCATGGTACCTTGCACACGCTGAAGCTTCCCTGTACCTGTAGAAGCAAAACAGCCCCAAAGCATGATTGACCCCCCCGCCATGCTTCACAGTAGGCAAGGTGTTCTTGTCTTCATAGGCCTTGTTCTTCCTCCTCCAAACATAGCGTTGATATATGGGCCCAAACAGTTCAAATTTTGTTTCATCAGTCCACAGAACACTATCCCAAAACGTTTGTGGTTTGTCCACATGACTTTTGGCACACTGCAGTCGACTCTTCTTATTCTTTGGAGACAGCAAGGGGGTGCGCCTGGGAGTTCTGGCATGGAGGCCTTTATTACACAGTGTGCGCCTTATTGTCTGAGCTGAAACTTCAGTACCCGCATCTGACAAATCTTTTTTCAGTTCCTCAGCAGTAACACGGAGACTTTTCTCCACTTTGCGCTTCAGGTAGTGCACAGCAGTCGAAGTCAGCATCTTCTTTCTGCCACGACCAGGTAGCGTTTCAACAGTGCCCTTTGCCTTGAATTTGCGAATTATGCTTCCTATGGTGTCTCTTGGTATGTTTAACATCTTTGCAATCTTCTTATAGCCATTGCCCTTCCTGTAAAGAGAAATCACCTCTTCTCTTGTTTTCCTGGACCATTCTCTTGACTTCACCATGTTTGTAAACACACCAGTAAATGTCTAGAAGGAGCTTAGTATCACAGTCATTTTAAATCTCCACAGGTGTTTTCAATACCTGGTCGAAAACACTTGAATGAACCTCTGTTCGTAAGAGTGGTAGTCTTTAAGGGGTTGAATAATTGTGTCAATGAAGAAATCACAAAAAAAACATTTAATACTGTATTACAAAAACAATTGATGTCATTTTAGTTGCATTTGGTTCTTTAAAAAGTCCTTGTAGGATTTCATTCCGAACACAATTACAAATGTACACTAAATTCCCTAAAACCCTTTACAGCATTGGGGGTTGAATAATTTTGAACACAACTGTATGTACCCAAAAATGGTAACAATAAAAATGTCAACTCTTCCTGCAAAAAAACAGCCCCTGCACAAGATGACCAGCAGAAAAAAAATTATGGCGTTCAGAAAATGGAAACACAAAAACATAATTTCTTTTTCAAAAATGCTTTATGATGTAAAACTGAAACAAACAAACCAAGAAAGTAGACATATTTGATATATTTGTGTCCATAACAACCTGCTCTATAAAAATAGCACATGATCTACCCTGTCAGATGAATATTATAAGGAATAAAAACGGTGCCAAAACAGCCATTTTTTGGATACCTTGCCTAAAAAAAACGTAATATAGAACAATTAAAAATCATATGTACCCCAAAATAGTACCAATGAAACTGATCCCTTATCCCCTAGTTTCCAAATTGTGGTCATATCTTGGGACTTTCTACTGCAAGAGTGCATCAGGGGGGCTTCAAATGGGACATGTCATCTAAAAACCAGTCCATCAAAATCTGCCTTCCAAAAACCAAATGGCGCTTCTTTTCTTCTGCGCCCTGCCATGTGCCCTTACATCATTTTAAGACCACATGTGGGGTGTTTCTGTAAACCCCAGATTCAGGGTAATAAATATCGAGTTTTGTTTGGCTGTTAATGTGTTAAAGAAAAAATAGACTAAAATTAGTGATGAGCGAGCATGCTCGGCTGAAAATCTGTTCGGCTCGAGTATTGATATGCTCGGCACATGGCGGTACTCGGCCAACTACCGCATGTGCACAAGCGAAATGCTTGAGTCTCCGCCTTGCATGTTTTGCAGGTTTTAAGCTGCCAATAAAGGTGCAGGTAAGTACTGCCCTCAATGTAATGCCAGTAGCCATGTTGGCTGCTGGCATTACAGTGATTGGCTGGCCGCAACGCATGTTCAGCTCAGATATAGACAGGGACAGCAGAGCGTAGGAAGGGAAAGACAGAGTAGGGATTGAATTTTAACAGATTTTTTATCAGAAACAAGATTTGCAAAGAAACAAATGTGCTTTTAAGGACAGCAGTGTGTATGTGCATTTAGCACAGTAGCAATCAATTTAACTCTTGCAGTCTCAGGGACATTGCTTCTGAAGGGAGAGAAATTTGCTGTTTTTACTACCAAAAGCTTTTCAAAGACCCCACAATGCCTTCTAATGACTACTGGGTGTGTTTCACAGCAGCAAGATATTTTTATTTTGTACCCATTAGTGACATCTAGCGTACATAATCCGCAGACTGTGTCTTTAATAATCTGTCTCACATCTAGTGACATTATGTAACATAGTACCATAGTATATAAGACCGAAAAAAGACATTTGTCCATCCAGTTCGGCCTGTTTCCTACAAGTTGATCCAGAGGAAGGCAAAAAAACCCTGTATGGCAGAAGCCAATTTTCCCCACTTAAGGGGGAAAAAATTCCTTCCCGACTCCAATCAGGCAATCAGAATAACTCCCTGGATCAACGACGCCTCTCTAGTAGCTGTAGCCTGTAATATTATTACACTCCAGAAATAAATCCAGTCCCCTCTTGAATTCCTTTATTGTACTCACCATCACCACCTCCTCAGGCAGAGAGTTCCATAGTCTCACTGCTCTTACAGTGAAGAATCCTTTTCTATGTTTGTGTACAAACCTTCTTTCCTCCAGACGCAGAGGATGTCCCCTTGTCACAGTCACAGTCCTGGGGATAAATAGATGTGTGTGGCTTTGTGTGAAAGATACAGTACTACATCAGCAAACAGTGTCTGTAGCGCAAATTCCATTCATCTGGGTCTAATAGTGTCCATATTCTGTGGATTTATGTGACATATACTGTCCGGCATCCAAAAACAGTTTCTGTATTTAAAATTACATTAATATGGGCATAATATAGTGTCTATTCTGTGGGTTTATGTGATATATACCGTCCGGCATACAAAAAAAGTGACTGTATTTCAAACTGCAATAATCTGGGTCTAATATAGTGTCCATATTCTGTGGTTTTATGGGACATATACTGTCCATCATCCGAAAAGAGTGCCTGATGCACAAATCTAAATAATCTGGGCTTAATCTAGTGTCCATAGCGTGTGCCTCTCTGTGTCAAATACTGTACCACAGGTAAAAAAAGTGTATTTTGGGGAAATGTACATTTATTGTGCAACTTGTAGTGTCCATAGCGTGTGGCTCTCTTTGTCAAATATTGCACCTCAGGTGAAAACAGTGCATTTTGGGGAAAAGTACATAATTTGTGCAACATTTAGTTTCCACAAATTGTGGTTCTCTGTGTCAAATGCTGTATAACTGTTGAAAACAGTGTATTTTGGGGAAATTTACATTATTTGTGCAACATTTAGTGTCCACAGCATGTGCTTCTCTGAGTCAAATACTGTATGACTTGAAAACAGTGTATTTTGGGGAAATGTACATTATTTGTGCAACATTTAGTGTCCATAGCGTGTGGCTCTCTATATCAAATATTGTACCACAGATGAAAGCAGTGTATTTTGAGGAAATGTACATTAATTGTGCAACATTTAGTGTCCATAGCTTCTTTGCTCTCTATGTCAAATATTGTACCACAGGTGAAAACAGTGTATTTTTGGGAAATGTACATTATTTGTACCACATTTAGTGTCCGCAGCCTGTGTCTCTCCGTGTCAAATACTGTATAACTGTTGAAAACAGTGTATTTTGGGGAAATGTACATTAATTGTGCAACATTTAGTGTCCATGACGTGTGGCTCTCTATGTAAAATTTAGTACCACAGGTGAAAACAGTGTATTTTGGGGAAATGTAAATTATTTGTGCAATATTTAGTGTTCGCAGTGTGTGCCTCTCTGTGTCAAATACTGTATAGCTGTGGAAAACAGTGTATTTTGGGGAAATGTACATTATTTGTGAAACATTTAGTGTCCATAGCTTGTGGCTCTTCATGTCTAAACAGTGTATTTTGAGGAAATGTACATTAATAGTGCAACATTTAGTGCTCATAGTGTGTTGCTCTCTATGTCAAATACTGTACCACGGGGGAAAACTGTGTATTTTGGGGAAATGTACAATATTTTTGAATCATTTCGTGTTTACAGAGTGTGCTTCTCTGTGTCAAATACTGTATAACCGTTGAAAACAGTGTATTTTAGGGAAATGTACTTTATTTGTGCAACATTTTGTGTCCACAGCGTGTGCCTCTCTGTGTCAAATACTGTACCACAGGTTAAAACAGTGTATTTTGGGGAAATGTCCATTATCTGTGCAACATTTTGTGTCCACAGTGTGTGCCTCTCTGTGTCAAATACTGTACCACAGGTCAAAACAGTGTATTTTGGGAAAATTTACATTATTTGTGCAACATTTAGTGTCAACAGCATGTTCCTCTCTATGTCAAATACTGCATAAATGTTAAAAACAGTGTATTTTGGGGAAAAGTACATTATTTGTGCAACATTTAGTGTCCACAGTGTGTGCCTCTCTGTGTCAAATACTGTACCACAGGTGAAAACAGTGTATTTTGGGGAAATGTACATTTATTGTGCAACATGTAGTGTCCATAGCGTGTGGCTCTCATTGTCAAATATTGCACCTCAGGTGAAAACCGTGTATTTTGGGTAAATTTACATTATTTGTGCAACATTTAGTGTCCATAATTACCATTGGTTAAAACAGTGTATTTTGGGGAAATGTATATTATCTGTGAAACATTTAATGTCCACAGCGTGTGCTTCTCTGTGTCAAATACTGTACCACAGATGAAAACAGTGTACTTTGGGGAAATGTAAATTATTTGTGCAACATTTAGTGTTAACAGCGTGTGCCTCTCTATGTCAAATACTGTATCACTGTTTAAAACAGTGTATATTGGGGGAATGTACATTAATTGTGCAACATTTTGTGTCCACAGCGTGTGCATATGTGTCAAATTCTGTACCACAGGTGAAAACTGTGTATTTTGGGGAAATGTACATTATTTGTGCAACATTTAGTGTCCACATCATGTGCCTCTCTGTGTCAAATACTATACCACAGCTGAAAACAGTGTATTTTGGGGAAAGGTACATTATTTGTGCAACATTTAGTGTCCACATCATGTGCCTCTCTGTGTCAAATACTATACCACAGCTGAAAACAGTGTATTTTGGGGAAAGGTACATTATTTGTGCAACATTTAGTGTCCACATCATGTGCCTCTCTGTGTCAAATACTATACCACAGGTGAAAACAGTGTATTTTGGGGAAATGTACATTATTTTTGCAATATGTAGTGTCCACAGCGAGTCCTTCTCTGTGTCAAATATTATACCAGAGTTGAAAACAGAGTATTTTGGAGTAATGTACATTATTTGTGCAACATTTAGTGTCCACAGTGTGTGCCTCTCTGTGTCAAATACTGTACCACAGGTGAAAACAGTGTATTTTGGGGAAATGTACATTTATTTTGCAACATATAGTGTCCATAGCGTTTGCTCTTTCTGTCAAATATTGCACCTCAGGTGAAAACAGTGTATTTTGGGGAAGTGTTCATTTTTTGTGCAACATTTAGTGTCCATAAGTACCATAGGTTAAAACAGTGTATTTTGGGGAAATGTACAATATTATTGCTACATTTAGTGCCCACATTGTGTGGCTCTCTGTGTCAAATACTGTACCACAAGTGAAAACAGTGTACTTTGGGGAAATATAAATTATTTGTGCAACATTTAGTGTCCACAGAGTGTGCCTCTCTGTGTCAAATACTGTATAACTGTTTAAAACAGTGTATTTTGGGGAAATGTACATTCATTGTGCAACATTTTGTGTCCACAGCGTGTGCATATGTGTCAAATTCTTTACCACAGGTGAAAACAGTGTATTTTGGGGAAATGTACATTATTTGTGCAATATTTATTGTCCATAACGTGTTGATCTATGTGTAAAATATTGTATGACAGTTGAAAACAGTGTATTTTTGGGAAATGTACATTATTTGTAGAATATTTAGTGTCTACAGCGTGTGCCTCTGTGTCAAATACTGTACCACAGGTGAAAACAGTGTATTTTGGGGAAATGTACATTATTTGTGCAACATTTAGTGTCCACAGCGTGTGCCTCTCTGTGTCAAATAATGTACCTCAGGTGAAAACAGTGTACTTGGGGAAAGGTACATTATTTGTGCAACATTAAGTTTCTACAGAATGTGCCTCTCTGTGTCAAATACTGTACTCCAGGTGAAAACAGTGTATTTTGGGGAAATGTACATTATTTGTGCAACATTTACTGTCCATAGCGTGTGCATCTCTGTGTCAAATACTGTACCACAGGTGAAAACAGTGTATTTTGGGGAAAAGTACATTTATTGTGCAACATGTAGTGTCCATAGCGTGTGTCTCTCTGTGTCAAATGATGCACCTCAGGTGAAAACAGTGTATTTTGGGGAAATGTACATTATTTTTGCAACATTTACTGTCCATAGCGTGTGCATCTCTGTGTCAAATAATGTACCACAGGTGAAAACTGTGTATTTTGGGGAAAAGTACATTTATTGTTTAACATGTAGTTTCCATAGCGTGTGGCTCTCTGTGTCAAATATTGCACCTCAGGTGAAAACAGTGTATTTTGGGGAAATGTACATTATTTGTGCAACATTTAATGTTCACAGCGCGTGCTTCTCTGTGTCAAATACTGTATTACAGTTGAAAACAGTTTATATTGGGGAAATGTACAATATTTGTGCAACATTTAGTGCCCACATCGTGTGCCTCTCTGTGTCAAATACTGTACCACAGGTGAAAACAGTTTATATTGGGGAAATGTACAATGTTTGTGCAACATTTAGTGTCCACATCGTGTGCCTCTCTGTGTCAAATACTGTACCACAGGTGAAAACAGTGTACTTTGCGGAAATGGATATTATTTGTGCAATATTTAGTGTCCACAGCGTGTTGCTCTCTGTGTCAAATACTGTACCACAGGTGAAAACAGTGTACTTTGGTGAAATGTACATTATTTGTGCAACATGTAGTGTCCACAGCGTGTGCCTCTCTGTGACAAATACAGTATAAATGTTGAAAACAGTTTATTTTGGGGAAATGTATATTATTTGAGCAACATTTAGTGTCCACATCGTGTGTGTCTCTCTGTCCAATACTGTACCACAGGTGAAATCAGTGTTTTTCGGGTAAATGTACATTATTTGTGCAACATTTAGTGTCCACAGCGTGTGCCTCTCTGTGTCCAATACTGTACCACAGGTGAAAACAGTGTTTTTTGGGGAAATGTTCATTATCTGTGCAACTTTTACTGTCCACAGCGTGTACCTCTCTGTGTCAAATACTGTACCACAGTTGAAAACAGCGTATATTGGGGAAATGTGCAATATTTGTGCAACGTTTACTGTCCACAGCGTGTTGCTCTCTGTGTCAAACATTGTACCACAGAAGAAAACAGTGTATTTTGGGGAAATGTATATTATTTGTGCAATATTTAGTGTCCACAGCGTGTGCCTCTCTGTGGCAAATACTGTAACACAGGTGAAAACAGTGTATTTTTGGGAAATGTGCATTATTTGTGCAACATTTACTGTACATAGCATGTGGCATTCTGTGTCAAATATTGTACCACAGGTGAAAACAGTGTATTTTGGGGAAATGTACATTATTTGAGCAACATTTAGCCTACACGTGCGCTAACCCTCTAAAACAGTGATGTCAATGGCGAACCTTTTAGAGAATGAGTGCTGAAGCTGCAACCCAAAGCCCATTTATTTTTCGCAAAGTGCCCACATGGTCATTTACCCTAAATACTACAGTCAGATATAGTATATCTTCCATGTTCCTTATCATTTAGCTATAGCTGTAGAGTGCCAGTTCGTGCCACGTGTCCTGTTTGGACACCCAGTAGTTGTAAGTCACAGAGAGATCACTGAGTATGCTGACATGGTCTTCTATGTACTCATTCACCATCTTCCATATTTTTTTCCATATTTGTGACACTAGGCCGCACATCAAGGTGACGGTGCTGACGGGGTGTTATGAAACTGTCCCAGGCCTTGGAGAATGTTGTGCTGCCTCTATTGGAACTGGTGTGCATCCCCTCATCTTCCCTCGTGAGTTGCCCAAGGAACTAAGTACTCTGCAGCCAGCATTGTCAGATGGAAATTTATGGAGCAATTTTTAAGAAAGACCTTCTGGTATTGCACCATTTTGCTAGTGCTCTCCACCACAGGAAATAGAGATGAGAAGTTCTCTTTGTAGCTGAGGTTGAGAAGGGTGAACTGAACAACCAGTAATCGCTGTTGTGCAAAATGCTAGAATGCGAAGGTTACATGAAAGGCAGCATAACATAAAGTCAGCCATTTGTGTCCCAACAGACAAGACTTTACTGTCCTCATCAGGAAAATGACTCTCAATCTCCTTATCCCCTTCCTCCTCTCATTCCCATGTATGCTGAACAGATGGAATGAACCTGCTATGGTTACTGCCCTTTCTAGCAGAGGCAACCATCTCTTGCTCCTCCTGCTCATCATCATCATCATCCAATTCCCACTGACAAGACGAACTGAGGGTGGTCTGGCTATCACCCTGAGTAATATCTTCCCCCTAGTTCCACCTCTTCCACATGTAAAGCGTCCGCCTTCATTGTTAGCAGCCAGCGTTTGAGTAGACTCAGAAGTGGAACGGTTAGGCTAATAATAGCGGCATCGCCACTCACCATCTGTGTTTTTTCCTTCAAAGTTGTGTAAAACCTCACAGAGATCAGACATACTAGACCATGTTGCAGCTGGTATTCCACTACTGCCTTCTGCTGCTCACAAAGCATGGCCAACATGTGTAATGTGGAATTCCAGCGAGTGCTCAAGTCGCACAACAGTCGGTTAGCTGGAAAATACAAGCGCTGCAGCAGCGTTGTCAGACTGTCGGCAGCTGTAGATGACTTTCTGAAATGGGAACACACATGGCGCACCTTTACCAGTAGCTGAGGCAAATTGGGGTAGATTTGGAGAAAGTTGAGAACACGTGGGCTGGGCATCGTATGGCCGGATCCCGGACATTAAGGAGGGATCCACATAGCAAAATCAGCATTTGTCCCATTTAAAAGTTTGCCTTCTTCACTGGGCAGAGGTTGTTTTCTGCCCAGTGATTGAGATTCTATTATTAGGACAGGTTTTTGAAGGACAATTTCCCAACATTTTGCTGTGGTCACTGGGCAGAGTTGTTTTTTTGCCCGGTGAGGGCCGTGCTTGCCTGAGGGATGGCCCTGTTAGGTTCCAGTGTTTGAGTTGTTATTTAGTGATGAGCGAGCACCAAAGTTTTCGGGTATTTGGCCCAAACACATTGCTATATTCGTGTGCTCGGCAGAGCACCCAAGTATAATGGAAGTCAATGGGAGACGAACAGGCACCCCCTGCTCTGAAGAGGGGAGGGTGCCTGGTCCATTGGAAAAGGTCTGAAAGTGACAGAAACATCCCTGAAAAGGATCGGGAACCACATGGGGACGATGTTTGGATGCATCTTGGACTCTCAGGTGGCTGCTGGGAACCATGTTTTCTGAGTTGTATGCTACTTTTACAGACTGACAAAAATACGCCCAAAACCCCCCCCAAAAAAATCAATTTTACAGGAAACATTTTTAGGAAACATTCTTTCCTGTATATTCAATTGTATATAAAGTGTAAGTGGAGCACAGAATTACAAGCAAGAGGCACTCTGTTCACATTGTGGTACAATTGTTCAGGTAGTGGGACTCCTACACTCATAAATCCTATGCACTAAGTGAAAGGGCTGCCAAAAATTACAAGGAACCGGCACTACAAAACACCCTTTATTATACACAAAGGAGGGCATCATACACACTGTTGAAAAATTATGATTGGTGGCCTGCTGGCGACCCTTAAAAACATTTGGAGCAAGGGCCTTCTGGTGACCCCCTAAAACATTACTGGCGAGGGCATGCAGCTGAGCTGACCCTTTAAAACATTAGGGGCAAGGGGCTGCTGGTGAGCTAACCCTGTAAAACATTATGGTTGAGGGCATGCTGGTGAGCTGACCCTCTAAAACATTATGGTTGAGGGCATGCTGGTGAGCTGACGCTCTAAAACATTATGGTTGAGTGCCTATTGGTGAGCTGATCCTCTAAAACATTATGGTTGAGGGCCTGCTGGTGAGCTGAGCCTTTAAACATTATAGGTGTGGGCTTGCTGGTGAGCTGACCCTCTAAAACATTATGGTTGAGGTCCTGCTAGTGAGCTGACCCTCTAAAATATTATGGTTGAGGACCTGCTGGTGAGCTGACCCTCTTTAAAAATTGTAGTGGAGGGAATATAGACAATCTGGATAAGGAGGAGGAGGAGGAGGAGGAGGAGAAAACAAGATTCAACCATATACACTTTTTTTGTGGTGGGAAAGGTGCATGGGAATACACTACAGTAGACTGAGTACATTATAAACAATACATTGAAATTGCCTTTATGTTCATCATCAGCTCAGCTCTCCTCTGGTGGAGTTGAGAAGTCAGGGGCAATCCAAGCCTTGTTCATTTTTATCTGAGTCAACCTATCAGCATTACCAGTGGACAAACGGACACGCTTATCGGTTAAAATACCACCAGCAGCACTAAATAAACGCTCAGACAAAACACTGGCAGGAGGGCAGGCCAGCACCTCCAAGGCTTAGAGCGCAAGATCGTGCCACCTGTCCAGCTTGGTGACCCAGTAGTTATAAGGCACTGAGAGATCATTTAGGACGCTGACACGGTCTGCGATGTATTCCTTCACCATCTTCCAAAACTGTTCCCTCCTTGTGCCACTAGGGCCCCGCTTCAGGGGGAGGTTGCTGGCGGGGTGTCATGAAAGTGTCCCATGCCTTGGAGAGTTTTGCCCTGCCTTTGTTGGAACTGCTAGATGTTCCCCTTGTCTCCCTTACTTGGTTGCCTAAGGAAGTACAGAATCCGCAGGCCGCGTTGTCAGATTTAAAATTTTGGAGCAATCTCTCATCAAGTACCTTCTTGTATTGCACAGTTTAACTCGTCTTCTCTTCCAAAGGAATTAGAGATGATAAGTTCTCTTTGAAGTGGGGGTCGAAAAGGGTGAACACCTAGTAATCTGTGTTTTCTAAAATGCGTATAACGCGAGGGTCACGGGAAAGGCAGCTTAACATGAAGTCAGCTACTGTATGTGTGCCAGAGTACCAACAGGCAAGATGTCGATGTTAACATCAGGATGTCTCCCCATCCCCTCATCCACCTCCTCCTCTTCTGACCATCCAACAGATGGAATTAAAGCTCCATCGGTACTACCCTCTGTAGCAGAGGCAACTGTCTCCAGCTCCTCCTCCTCCTCCTCTTCATGGCCCAATTTGCACTGAGAATACGAACTGTGGGTGGTCTGGCTATTACCCTGTGTAATGTTCTCCCCCATTTCCTCATCGGCCACATTCAGAGCGTCGTCCTTAATTGTGAGCATTGATTGTTTGAGTAGACACATCAGTGGGATGGTTATGCTGATAATAGCGTTATCGCCACTAACCATTTGTGTGGATTCATCAAAGTTTTTTAAAACCTCACAGAGGTCTGATATCAATGCCCACTCCCAAAGCCCAATCCTCGCTTGTTAATAGTGGCAATCCTAAAAGAAGGTACTCAGGAACCCTCCCTGAGCGGAGATACTGAGTGAAATCGCACACTAATAGGGAACTCAATGAACGGTAATGTGTTCCACTGTAGTGCAGCAACACCAAGACCTCAGGTGGCGCAATCAGGTAATGTATTTGTTGTGGCACTCGTGTACTGGGTGACTTTTTGTTAACCACAACACCTGGTGAGTGCGCTACCAAGAGGAAAAAAGCATAATTGTGTGAGCCCTACCACCCTTACACCACGGGAGAGGAGGGGTTTTGGGGGGGAGGAGGAGAGGATGGTGACTATTGTATTTCACCAAACACTTCTAAGTGGGCTCCGCAATTGCATAACAAAGCTGCTGTCCCTGTCTGTGGTGTTCTATCCCTGGCTCGACGCGTTTCTGGGACCCTGTGGTGGACCCACAGGTGCATCCAGCAGATGAAGGCTTGGCTCGGGCAGCCAATAAGGAGGAGAGGGGCGCGGCTTAGCTGCAGCTCGTCACCCCAGGTCCTCCAGGCTCGTCTGTAGCAGCCAGGGAAAGCGCTTCATTTAATCGTTAAACAGGGGATATCCAAGCCGCTATAAACTCTGCAGAGTGTCATAATGTAGGGACATAGCAATTGCCTAGAGGGAGGCAGGGGGATAAAGACGATGTATCATGATATAGTATTAAAATCAAAGTACTTGACCACAGTACTGTAGCATGGGAAAAGGCAGGTGGGGAGCTGCTACTGAATGCAGCAGAAGGCGAGCTACAAAGCGCAGGATAGAGTCAATGCAAAGATACAGCATAAAGACCTCAACCTGCGCCTAGACTGTCAGGGTACAGATGTGGTGATATGTGAGTGCGTCTGTCCTCCCAAGGACACTAGTGTGGTAATATGTGGTTACGCCTTAGGAGGTACTACTGATTACATATATGGTGTGCGTATTAGCGCTCCCAGCTTATTGATGTACATGTCCATGGTTGTGCTTTCGTAGTGAAGCTGTGAACCAGGCGGTCTCGCAGATTTCTTCCCCTCCTGTATGTAATCAGGGGAGAGGAGCCCAGTTCCTGGCCGACATCTTGGTCACTTTTCAGGATACCCCAGTGTCGTATAAGTAGTTCCCTCACCTTCTCATGGGCTGCATCAAAGGTGCCAATTATTCTAGGTGTGTGGTCGGTGGTATTTCTCATTCTAGGGGTGAGCAGATTTTTTCTCTCTTCACAGCGGGCGACATGATAGGCTTCATGTAAGACGGTATCCAGGTAGCCTCTTTGTTTGAACCTACCCCGAAGATCATCCGCTACAGCCTTAAAATCCGCCACATTTGTACAGTTGCGCCTGGCTCTGAGGTATTGGTCCTTATCCTAGGTACACACCTAAGCGTTTTACAGCGCGTTCAAACGCGCTGTAAAACGCACAACATGTGAAAAGCCATGCTTCCCTATGGGCATGGTTCGCATTTGGGTGTTTTACAGCGCGTTTGAATGCGCTGAAAAATGCCCAACGCTGTCGCTTCAGCATGAGCTACTTTGGGGCGTTTTAACGCGCCTATGGGCCATGCTGAAATAGTGGTGAATCACTGAATCGCGCGTATGATGCGCGTTTCTTAGTTGCAAAAACGCGCATCCAAAAACGCGCGTAAAACGCGCGTCATACGCGCGATTCAGAAACGCTTAGGTGTGTTCCCAGCCTCAGGGATTCCTCTGCGTAGAGCCCTAGGGTGTAGCTGTCCCACTGCAATAAGCTGTTTGTTGCAGTGGGTTTCCTGTACAGGGAGGTGGTGAGATGGTTACCCGGGCAACGTGCGATTGTAAGGTCCAAAAAAGTCATGCGTTGAGTGGTCCAACAGCGCACATGTTAATCTGACATGATATATATATGTGTAGACTGCCACATGTACATCAATAAGCTGGGAGCGCTAATACACACACCATATATGTAATCAGTAGTACCTCCTAAGGCGTAACCACATATTACCACACTAGTGTCCTTGGGAGGACAGACGCACTCACATATCACTACATCTGTACCCTGACAGTCTAGGCGCAGGTTGAGGTCTTTATGCTGTATCTTTGCATTGACTCTATCCTGCGCTTTGTAGCTCGCCTTCTGCTGCATTCAGTAGCAACTCCCCACCTGCCTGTTCCCATGCTACAGTACTGTGGTCAAGTACTTCGATTTTGATACTATATCATGATACATCGTCTTTATCCCCCTGCCTCCCTCTAGGCACTTGCTATGTCCCTACATTATGACACTCTGCAGAGTTTTTAGCCGCTTAGATATCCCCTGTTTAACAATTAAATGAAGCGCTTTACCTGGCTGCTACGGATGAGCCGGGAGGACCTGGGGTGTTGAGCTGCGGCTAAGCCACGCCCCCTCCTCCTGATTGGCTGCCCGAGCCAAGCCTTCATCTCCTGGATGCGCCTGTATCTATTTAACGCCGGGGGAAGTGCGCGCGCGTACAGCCATACCAGCGCCGTAGCTGTCCCACTCCCCACGTGTGTGGAACGCTACCCTGATTTCTGCCTTATGACTTCCAGCACTGATCACTCCCAATATCGCTCCTGATGACTGGACAGTCACCACAGGGTCCCAGAAACGCGTCGAGCCAGGGATAGAACACAACAGGCAGGGACAGCAGCTTTGTTATGCAATTGTGGAGCCCACTTAGAGGTGTTTGGTGAAATACAATAGTCACCATCCTCGTCTCCTCCCCCCCAAAACCCCCGTGGTTTACGGGGTGTAGGGCTCACACAATTATGCTTTTTTCCTTTTGGTAGCGCACTCACCAGGTGTTGTGGTTAACAAAAAGTCACCCATTACACGGGTGCCACAACAAATACATTACCTGAGTGCGCTACCTGAGGTCTTGGTGTGGCTGCACTACAGTGGAACACATTACCGTTCATTGAATTCCCTATTAGTGTGCGACTTCACTCAGTATCTTCGCTCAGGGAGTGCTCCTTCTTATAGGATTTCCAGATTTATATATTATATTTATTGATTATCTAATAAAGTTTATAGTTATTTTATTTTAAACCGTGCCCTGTTCAGTAAGCCTAATAGCATTCTCACGGTAAACCCTATCATCTTATTGTCAACAGTCAGACCTTTTAGCATATTTTGTATTGATACATGGGAGATGGCAGGCTTTTTGGCAGGTGATCTAGATGTAGGGAAATGGAGTGAGGAGGCTATGGAGGTCTTTTCCGACAAGGAACTTAACATACAAGCATTTTCTACCAATATCACCTGTGCCTTTAGAAACCTTACACGTGTATACAAGGAACACATTAGAACGTGGTGGGAGGTACGGTCCCTTGATACCTATATTGCAGAACACATAGTCCCACGGGGACTACGCATCCCCATTAAACCGGCAGCCCGTCTTCATTCCCCTGAGTTTTTAACTAGATGGAAAAAGGAATCAATCGACTCCTCAATCAGACTCATGAGATTACTCCTGGAAGAGGAGAAGAACTTACTCATTAAAAGTGAAAAAGAACTCAAGGAAAGCATTGATTCTGTAAAAAAATTTAGCACCAACCCGGAATTCAGTAAAAAAGAACAAACGCTGCAGCAGGCGGTAGAAAAATTCACCCTCTATATTAAAGAAAAAAAGCATTCCCAGTTTGTACGCGACACTAGGGATTTTAAGGAGGGGCGCATTTTTGACTTTGGGGTGGAGTAATACAACCCAAGCTACAGACACCGAGCTTTCCACAGTGAACAGGGGGACAGTGAAACGGATTTGGATAGGGCAAGGTCCTCGTCACGGGGACCAAGAAATAGAGGCCGAGGGAAAACCAATAGAGGGAGAGGACAAGGTCGAGGTAAGACACGAGGGGTTTTTTTAGGGGACACCCCACCAGTGTCCGACTACCTGTTGAGGACCAGGAACAAATAACTATGTGCCATTCCAAACTCAATACTAGGGACAAAATACAGGTCATTAATCTCTCCACTCACCAGCTTAGTATAGGGGAGATTAACATTCTACAGCGTGGCCTGTCATTTGTCCCCACACAAAAATTTCAGGCATTTGAATAGATCAAAGACCTCAATCTATTTATTAGAAAATTAAAATGGAAAAAATATTTTTGCCACTATGATGCACGACAATGCGCAGAACTAGGCATTGACCCGGCAGACCTGCCTGATGTTAACACATTGGCAGACCTTTGGGAGCAAGGAAATAGGAATATAGGTGAAGGTCCCTTCACCCCTCTCAAAAGACCCTCGACCAAAAGTCCCCCCACAAATGACCATTCCCCCTTAGACATCTTTTTGGAGGTTATGACACAGGAACTGTATCAGCTCGAGGACCATACCCCCTACACCAACAATCTAAGTAGGCAGGAAATGGACAGATTACTATCCCTTGAGAAGGATAGCAATATTGTCATAAAACTCTCCGACAAGGGGGGGAATATAGTCGTCATGGGCAAAGAACAATATGTACTAATGTGTCAGACCATACTATCTGACACACAGTGTTATGAGGCACTAGCGGTGAACCCGCTGGAACAGTACAAACGGGAGCTTTTTAGCCTTGTTGACGAAGCATATCCGAACCGACTCGTCAGCAAATGTGAAAAGGGATACCTGGTGCCTCCACATCCAGTCATGGCATGCTTTTATTGTGTACCTAAAATTCATAAAGGCATTAACCCTCTCAAGGGCAGACCCATCGTGTCAGGGGTGGACTGCCTTACTCAATATGCCAGCACATATGTAGATACCATTTTACGTACTTTTGTGCTGGCATTACCATCATACACCTGCGACACGCTGGACGTCCTCAACAGATTGAATGACATTATCATCGAAGAGGAGGTTTATTTGGCCAGCCTGGATGTGGAGGCACTGTAAAGCTCCATCCCACATGACAAGGGATTGGAAACTATCAGACGATCTTTGAGTAAAAGAGGCACTCATCTCTCGGCACATAACGTCTTTGTACTGTCTCTGTTACAGTTCATACTTGACCACAATATATTCCTGTTTAATGGGAAGGTATTCCGCCAGCTCAGGGGGGTGGCGATGGGGAGCCCATGTGCCCCCACGTTCGCCAACCTCTACCTGGGCTGGTGGGAGAAGGAGGTGGTGTTTGGGGAAGATTGTGAGGCCTGGTCATCATGTATCCAGCTTTGGCTGAGATACATTGATGACGTGCTGATCATGTGGAAGGGAGATGTTGCATCATTTAACAACTTTGTTGCACATCTCAATATAAATAGTTGGGGCTTATTTTTTACCTCCACTATTGATCAGCACAACACGACTTTTTTGGACCTCACAATCGCACGTGGCCCGGGTAACCATCTCACCACCTCCCTGTACAGGAAACCCACCGCAACAAACAGCTTATTGCAGTGGGACAGCTGGCACCCTAGGGCAATACACAGAGGAATCCCTAAGGGCCAATACCTCAGAGCCAGGCGCAACTGTACAAATGTGGCGGATTTTAAGGCTGTAGCGGATGATCTTCGGGGTAGGTTCAAACAAAGATGCTACCCGGATACCGTCTTACATGAAGCCTATCATGTCGCCCGCTGTGAAGAGAGAAAAAATCTGCTCACTCCTAGAATGAGAAATACCACCGACCACACACCTAGAATATATGGCACCTTTGATGCAGCCCATGAGAAGGTGAGGGAACTACTTATACGACACTGGGGTATCCTGAAAAGTGACCAAGATGTCGGCCAGGAACTGGGCTCCTCTCCCCTGATTACATACAGGAGGGGAAGAAATCTGCGAGACCGCCTGGTTCACAGCTTCACTACGAAAGCACAACCATGGACATGGCTCACATCTGACGTCAAGGGCTGCTATAGGTGTAGTGGCTGCGTGGCATGTGGAGCCATCACAGTGGGGAAAATCTTTCACAGTACGGTCACTGAAAAGACGTATGATATCCGTTCCTTTATCAACTGCAAGACCACAGGGGTCATTTATCTGATAACATGCTCCTGTGGCTTGCAATATGTTGGTAAACCGTCACGCGAATTTAGAAGGCGGGTTGGAGAACACCTTGGTGATATAAGAAACAAATGGGACACTACGGTTGCACGACATGTGACGGAACAACATGACGGCCGGACTGATACGGTCCGTTTCCAAACGATTGAACATGTGAGCCAATCCCCCAGGTGTGGAGATTGGGACAAAAGGTTATTACGTAAGGAACTGCAGTGGATCTGTAGATTGCGTACCGAAAAACCAGGGGGACTCAATGATAGAAGCAGTTACACCTGCTTTATCTAACCTAAGGGTGAACATCATTTAGGTCCCCTCCTCTCTCCCCCCATCTCCAATGAGATCTCTGCAGCCCCATAATTACCTCCCACATGTACCCATGCTTTGAGTGGTCCAACAGCGCACATGTTAATCTGACATGTTATATATATGTGTAGACTGCCACATGTACATCAATAAGCTGGGAGCGCTAATACGCACACAATATATGTAATCAGTAGTACCTCCTAAGGCGTAACCACATATTACCACACTAGTGTCCTTGGGAGTACAGACGCACCCACATATCACCACGTCTGTACCCTGACAGTCTAGGCGCAGGTTTAGGTCTTTATGCTGTATCTTTGCATTGACTCTATCCTGCGCTTTGTAGCTCGCCTTCTGCTGCATTCAGTAGCAACTCCCCACCTGCCTGTTCTCATGCTACAGTACTGTGGTCAAGTACTTCGATTTGATACTATATCATGATACATCATCTTTATCCCCCTGCCTCCCTCTAGGCACTTGCTATGTCCCTACATTATGACAATCTGCAGAGTTTTTAGCCGCTTGAATTTTACCTGTTTAACGATTAAATTAACCTGGCTTATTTACCTGGCTGCTACGGACGAGCCGGGAGGACCTGGGGTGACGAGCTGCGGCTAAGCCGCGCCCCCTCCTCCTGATTGGCTGCACAAGCCAAGCCTTCATCTCCTGGATGCACCTGTATCTATTTAACGCCGGGGGAAGTGCGCGAGCGTACGTCCATACCAGCGCCGTAGCTGCCGCACTCCCCATGTGTGTGGAACTCTACCCTGCTTTCTGCCTAATGACTTCCAGCACTGATCCCTCTCAATATCGCTCCTGATGACGGGACAGCCACCACAGGGTCCCAGAAATGCATCGAGCCAGGGATAGAACACCACAGGCAGGGACAGCAGCTTTGTTATGCAATTGTGGAGCCCACTTAGAGGTGTTTGGTGAAATACAATAGTCACCATCCTCTCCTCCTCTCTCCCAAAACCCCTCCCCCCCGTGGTTTAAGGGTGGTAGGGCTCACACAATTATGCTTTTTTCCTCTTGGTAGCGCACTCACCAGGTGTTGTGGTTAACAAAAAGTCACCCAGTACACGTGTGCCACAACAAATACATTACTTGAGTGCGCTACCTGAGGTCTTGGTGTGGCTGCACTACAGTGGAACACATTACCGTTCATTGAGTTCCCTATTAGTGTGCGACTTCACTCAGTATCTTCGCTCAGGGAGGGTTCCTGAGTACCTTCTTATAGGATTTCCAGATTTATATATTATATTTATTGATTATCTAATAAAGTTTATAGTTATTTTATTTTAAACCGTGCCCTGTTCAGTAAGCCCAATTGTAATATACACACTTTTTTCAGATACAGTTCAGTATTGGATACAAAAACCACCAAATTTTGGACACTATACTAGGCCCAGATTAATAGAAGTTGTAATATGGACACTGTTTTAAATGCAGTTCAGTATTGGATAAAAAAAAACAACAGATTTTGGACACCATGTCAAATGTCCAAGATAGCAAAGCAGGGTGGCACCACTGTTGTCACTATTATTTCAATATACACGTTATACATGCTTCCTGTCCCGGGGAAATATTCTGACTCACGGTTGTGCTCATCACAAAAGAAAATAATCAATACAGTAATCAAGAAGATAGGCATCACTCACCAGTACAGTAAAAATTCTTCAACTTTATTCCAAGACTTGCATAAAAACAGAAGGATTAGGGGCGGACGGCAGTCTCATGCACATAGAGCTGCTGTGCCTCTGGCTACTATGCAGCTCAGAATGTGTCTACCTTTTGTAGACGTCAGCACTAGGGTTGAGCAAACCCGAACTGTATAGTTTGGGTTCGTACCTAATTTTGGAGTGTTCGGGACACGGACCTGAACCCGAACATTTCCGTAAAAGTTCGTGTTCGGTGCTTTCTTGGCGCTTTTTGAAAGGCTGCACAGCAGCCAATCAACAAGCGTCATACTGCTTGCACCAAGAGGCCATCACAGCCATGCCTACTAATGGCATGGCTGTGATTGGTCAAAGCAGCATGTGACCCAGGCTCTATATAAGCTTGAGTCACATAGCGCTGTACTTCACTCTGCTGTTACAAGTGTAGGGAGAGGATGCTGCTTGACTTGTGATTTCAGGGAGAGAATAGGAGAGAATCTAATTCAGCGATCTACCTAGTAATAGTTGTGTGGGTGCAGGGCACTATCCTTTTACCCTGCCCTGAGCTCATTGACCAAAAAATACAAACTTTTAGAGTTCTGTTCTGTTCTGGGTGGTGGCGGCGGCCATTTTATGCATGCTAAGTGCACCAGCACTGCATCTGAGCTTTTGGGACATTGCAAATCTCCATTTTTTTGGGGCAAACATCTGTATAAGTCAGTGTGTAATTTAAGCTAGAAATATACCCATCATTTTCTGGGGTTTAAAAAACACACTTTTTTCTTCAAAAAACAGTATTTTCCAGATCTGCAAGTGTTAAATTCAAGTTTAATATATACAGAGCAAATAAAGGAATTCAAATGATTCAGCAGAATCACATTACAAATTAGGTCAGGTTAAATGCAGGAAAAGAACGTGACTTAAAATATACCTTTAATGTCAAAGTATTGGGTATTGGTACAACAAGTACCTATAATCAGCTATATTTGATGTAGTCCCATTAGGGAAAATATGATTGATAAGGCAACGGTGAAAAAATTAACGAGAGAAGAACAAGGAGGATAGTCAGGAGACCACAGGGGATGCTAACCCTGTAATGCCCTAATCTATCCTCAGCCCAGGGTCACCCCCTGATAGTGGAGGTTCCCTGTCCCCGTGCCTAATCCTAAAACATCCCTGTTAAAAACCCTATCAGAAAGGGATATAACATACAAGTTGGATAAACAAAAAATGTTTTCAAAGATATAAAGAAATGAAATAAGTACGGCACACTATTGATAATCGGATAACGATACTTATGTGAACAAAAGACCCCTAACCTTTAATATATACAGCATTCGTATTCTGTTAGCAAAAAAATACTTTTTGGGAAATCCACAACATCTGTATTAGTCAGTGTGCAATTTAAGCTAGAAATACACACATAATTTTCTGGGGTTTGAAAAACACACTTTTTTTTCAAAAAACAGTATTTTCCAGATCTGCAAGTGTTAAATTCAAGTTTAATATATACAGCATTCATATTCCGTTAGCAAAAAAAGACTTTTTAGGCAATCTACAACATCTGTATTAGTTAGTGTGCAATTGAAGCTAGAAATACACCCATCATTTTCTGGGGTTTGAAAAAACACTATTTTCAGGCCTTACAGCATCAGCACGTGTGAAATTACAGACTTATATACTGCTGTCAAATTCAGTTTGTTTAACAAACAGTAGTTTGGGCACAAAAATTTTTGTTGGCAGCCTTTGATGCAGATGTCATTGTGAGATACACCCTTAATACATTTGGGTTACATTCAGAGATTTTAAATACCGCCATTTGGTGCACCAATATTGAATTCAGGCCTACAGAGGTTCAGGCCCGGTAAGATCCCCCCTATACATAGTGAATTAGGCATTTGAAATACAGCCATTTAGTGCAAAGATATATTTAATTGAGGCCTACACTGATTCAGGGCGTGTGTGATCCCCCCTATAGATACAGGGCAGGATTTGATTCAGCCATTTAAAATACAGCTATTTGAAATACAGCCTTTTTGTGCAAAGATATATTTACTTCAGGCCTACACTGATTCAGGGCGTGTGATCACCCCCATACATACAGGGGTTTGAATTAGGCATTTGAAATACAGCCATTTTAAATACAGCCTTTTTTGTGCAAAGATATATTTACTTCAGGCCTACACTGATTCAGGGCGTGTGCGATCTCCCCTATACATACAGGGGTTTGATTCGGCCATTTGAAATACAGCTATTTTGTGCAAATATATATTTACTACAGGCCTACACTGATTTAGGGCATGTGTGATCCCCCCTATACATACAGGGGTTTGAATTAGGCATTTGAAATACAGCCATTTGAAATACAGCCTTTTTGTGCAAAGATATATTTACTTCAGGCCTACAGTGGTTCAGAACGTGTGAGATACCCCCTATACATACAGGGGTTTGATTCAGCCATTTGAAATACAGCCATTTTGTGCAAAGAAATCTTTAATTGAGGCTTAGTCTGGTTCAGGCCGTGTGAGATACATCCTTTACATACTGTCGTTCTTTTCTACTATTAATTAAACACCCATTTAGGGTAAGATCCTGAATTCAAAAAATATGAGGAGAGCGTTAAATAAGGGACGTGGTGCTGCTGTTGGAGCTCCTGTTGCAGGGAGAGGACGTGGTTGATATGTGCCAGCTACATGCACAGGTGAAACCCCTTCCTCAGGTGCGAGTAGGCGACAAAACCTGCAGCAGTATTTAGTCGGGCCTAATGCTGCTCTACGAATGGTGAGGCCTGAACAAATACAGGCGATAGTAGATTGGGTTGCTGACAGTGGATCCAGTTCCTTCACATTGTCTCCCTCCCAGTCTCCTGCTGTAATACCACAGTTGGCACCTGCAGCCGCTGTCCATCAGTCTTTCACCTCACCCCCTGGCAAATCAGCCAAGCAGTCTGAGCCCCAAGTCATGCAGCAGTCTCTTCTGCTTTTTGATGACTCTGTTAGCAGGGTTTCCCAGGGCCATCCACTTAGCCCTGCCCAAGAAGTGGAAGAGATTGAGTGCACCAATGCCCGACCACTTATTTTTCAAGAAAAGTACATGGGAGGACCATCTCAGCATGTCTCGGATGATGACGAAACACAGGTGCCAACTGCTGGGGCTTTCGAAAGTGTGCAGTCCGACAAGGAAGTCAGGGGTGAAGACTGGGTGGAAGATGTTGTGGATGTTGTGCGAGTGACCGATGTAGTTGGAAGGAATTGGCAGTGTTCGCACAGGGCCACCAGCACAGCAGAAGAGGGAGCAGGGTGCAAAAGCGGAGCGGCCGTCCTCTAGACAGTACGCCTCCTACTTCCCACCGCAGCAAGGGACCGAGCACACCAAAGCCAGCTCCAAGGAGTTCCCTGGCGTAGCAGTTCTTCAGACAATGTGCTGACGACAAGACACGAGTGGTTTACACGCTGTGCAATCAGAGCAAGGCATAAACGTTCTCAACCTGAGCACAACCAGCATGACCAGGCATTTAAGTGCAAAGCATGAGCTGCAGTGGAGTAGACACCTTAAAAACCAAGAAAGGTCTCTGGCTCCTCCTGCTTCCTCTTCTGCCGCAGTCGCAGCCTCTTCATCCACCTCTGGAGTGACAGTGCCATCTGCCACCCCACAAACAGAGGATCTGCCAGCAACACCAACACCTAGGTCACCAAGCATCTCCACAATGTCCCATGGAAGCGTTCAGCTCTCCATATCCCAAACGCTGGAGAGGAAGAGGAAGTACCCCCCTACCCAACCGCGATCCCTAGCCCTGAATGCCAGCATTTCAAAATTACTTGCCTTTGAAATGCTGTCATTCCGTCTGGTGGAGACGGATAGTTTTAAAGGCCTTATGGCGGTGGCTGTCCCACAGTATGTCGTGCCCAGCCGCCACTACTTTTCAAAGCGAGCCATCCCTTCCCTTCACAACCAAGTAGGGGACAAAATCAGGTGTGCACTGCGCAACGTCATCTGTGGCAAGGTGCACCTGACTACAGATACGTGGACCAGTAAGCACGGTCAGGACCATTATATCTCCATAACAGCACACTGGGTAAATGCAGTGGCGGCTGGGCCTAAAGCGGATAGCAGTTTGGCGCATGTCCTTCCACCACCGAGGATTGCAGGGCGCTTCAGTTTTCCTCCTGTTGCTTCCTCCTCCTACTCTGCATCCTTATCCTCTACCAGCTCCTCATCCGGTCAGCGTGACACCTTCACCACCAACTTCAGCACAACCAGGGGTAAACGATAGCAGGCAGTTTTAAAACTTATCTGTTTGGGGGACAAACCTCACACTGTGCAGGAGCTGTGGACGGGCCTTGAACAACAGACCGATGAGTGGTTTGTGCCAGTCAGCCTCAAGCCCAGCCTGGTGGTGTGCGATAATGGGGCGAAATCTCGTAGTAGCTCTGGAACTAGCCGGTTTGACGCACATCCCTTGCCTGGGTCATATGAAGTTCCTTAAAAACTACCCAGACATGTCAGAGCTGCTGCATAAAGTGCAGGCCGTTTGTGCGCGCTTTCGGCGTTCTCATCCTGCTGCTGCTCGCCTGTCAGCGCTGCAGCGTAACTTCGTCCTTCCCGCTCACCGCTTCATATGCGACGTGCCCAAAAGGTGGAACTCCACCTTGCACATGCTGGCCAGACTGTGCAAGCAGCAGCAGGCGATAGTGCAGTCTCAGCTGCAGCATGCACGGTTGAGTCGCTTGGCGGAACAGCACACCTTCAACACCAATGACTGGGCCTCCATGCGAGACCTGTGTTACTTGTTGCGCTGTTTCAAGTACTCCACCAACATGGCCAGTACCGATAACGCCGTTCTCAGCGTTACTATCCCACTTCTATGCCTCCTTGAAAAAACGCTCATGGCGATGATGGAAGAGGATGTGGCACAGGAGGAGGAAGAGGGATCATTTCGTAGGGTTTCCGGCCAGTCATTGGCAAGTGGCTCCGAGGGTGAGTTCCTGCACACAAAAACCCAAGGTACACAATTGTCTAGCCAGGGCACAGTTCTGGAGGATGACGAGGTGGAGGATGAGGAGATGGAGGAGGAGGAACCATGTTCACAGTAGGGTGGCACCCAGACCAGCTCATGGCCATCACTGGTGCGTGGATGGGGGGATATAGAGGACACAGAGGATACACCTCCCACAGAGGACAGCTTTTTGTTGCCTCTGGGCAGCCTTGCACACATGAGCAATTACATGCTGCAGTGTCTCCGCAACGACCGCAGAGTTGCCCACATTCTAACTTGTGCTGATTACTGGGTGGCCATGCTGCTGGATCCCTGTTACAAGGACACCGAACGGTCTTTAATTCCGTCACTGGAGCGTGATCGTAAGATGTGCGAGTACAAGCGCACGCTGGTAGACGTGCTGCTGGTGGCATTCCCACCTGACAGCGGGGGCAAAGTGGAAGCACAAGGCAAAGGCAGAGGACGGGGAAGAGGTCGCCAACGCAGCTGGGGCACCGCCAGCACCTCAGAAGGCAGGGTTAGCATGGCCGACATGTGGAAAAACTTTGTCAGCATGCCACAACAACCAGCACCACCAGCTGATATGGAAAGTCTTAGCAGGAGGCAGTATTTCACCAAAATGGTGGAGGAGTATGTGTGCACACGCCTATACTTACTGAATGATGGGTCTGCCCCCTTCAACTTCTAGGTCTCCAAATTGGGCACATGGCTTGAGCTGGCCCTTTACACCTTGGAGGGGCTGGCCTGCCCTGCAGCCAGTGTATTATCTGAACATGTGTTTAACACGGCAGGGGGCGTCATCACAGACAAGCGCAGCCGCCTGTCCACAGCCACAGTGGACAAGCTCACGTTCATTAAAATTAACCAGGCATGGATCCCTCAGGATTGTCCATATCTTGTGCAGAATAGACATGTTATACTGCAGTGCAATTGCTCATGTTTGTATTTTGGATATTTCACACTCTTTTGGAGTCTACCTTAATTTTACTAAATTAAATTAAAACCAAAAACCTGTGTTGCCTATCTCGTCCTCCTCCACCGCCGTTTCCACCTACTCCGCTGGCTATCTCGTCCTCCTCCACCGCCGCTTCCACCTACTCCGCTGCTTCCTCAAACTCCTACTCCATATGGAACTCCAAATTTTTTGTGTGTATAGTACCACTGCTATACCTATTAGACCGGTAAAATAAATTAAAAAAGTTATCTGTTACATTTTCTGGTAAAATTAACCACTTTTTGGGTGATTAGTACCATTGCTATACCTAGTAGGCCGTTTAAAAAAAAATATAAATTGTCATTAACATTTTCTGGTGAAATTCACAAATGTTTGGGTGTATAGTACCACTGCTATACCTATTAGACTGGTAAAATAAATTAAAACAATTATCTGTTACATTTTCTGGTGAAATTAACAACTTTTTGGGTGTATAGTACCACTGCTATACCTAGTAGGCCGGTTAAAAAAATATATATATAAATTGTCTTTCACATTTTCAGGAGAAATTAACCTATTTTTGGGTGTAATATACCCCTCCTCTACCTAGTTGACAGCTTAATAAATTTCAATAATTTTTCTTTTACATTTCCGGGTGACAATAAACAATTGTTTTCTGTCATAGACCCCTGTTCTACCAAGTAGACAGGTTAATTAATTTCAGTAATTTTTCTGTTACATTCTTGGGTTGACATTATACCATTTTAGACATGAATAAACCCCTGCTCTGCATAGGTGACAGGGAATAAAATTTCGGAAATGCTACTTTAATTGATGCGCGCCACCTACTTTGATTCAATGCTTAAACTTAAAGGGGTATTCCCATCTTGCTAAATCAGCCTGAGCTGCAGTTACAGCAGAATTCACTTCCTGGTTTTCTGCTTATAAAGCTGGGCTGGCTTAGGCAGCTAGAGCGAAGGCTGGCCACGCCTCCTTATTACCTCACACTGAGAGCTGAGTCCTGCGTGCTCGTTCATGTGAATAGTTGGTGGATTATGTGGTGCATGTAGAAGGTGTACTTACCTATTAGGTAATAGTCATCTGTTCCTCCGACGTCCGTCCGTACCCTCCGCTGACTCGCCTGAACTGTTCCGGCGGCCGCCCATGCGCGGCTCTATCTCTGAGCGAGTGAAAGATCCTGTGCATGCGCGGACACCCGATACTGCTGCAGACGTCCGCGTTCACGATTTCTTGCATAGGCCGGATGTGGACGTATCCATGGGATACCCAGATAAACCCAGGGGAGGGAAAGGAGGATTTTTATGGCCAATGGTAGTTTTTTTTTAATTAGATGTATAACAGCAAATGTTCAATGGGGGGCAATTGGGCTATATTTAAAAGAAAATGTGAATCTTTTATTGTCCTGGTTTTTATTATGTTTGCTAGTTTTTCTAGCTAACAGATCACATTGATCAAAACTTGCGGCTTTTTGCATGGCTTCCTCCAACATAACAGTGGGGTAGCCCCCTCCCTGAGTCGTCTTTTGAGTTCAAGAGCCTGTACTTTAAAGCCCTCTTCTGTGTTATTTATCCTGCGTAACCTAATAAATTGGCCGTAAGGAACAGATTTTTTCACAGTCACAGGATGGCTGTCGTAGTGCAGTAAGGAATTGGTTGCAGTGGGTTTGCGGTGTCCACTGGTGACCAATCCATCACCTGACACCACAACAGCTACATCAAGAAAATCCAGAGTGTCTCCCCCGAACTTACTGGTAAATGACATATTCATGTCGTTCACGTTATTTAGGTATTTAACAAATTCCTTACATTGTAGCTCAGAACCTGACCAAACCAAGTATATTTCGTCAATATACCTTAAAAATAAACGGATGTGACACAAAAAGGGGTTGCTGAGACAAAAAACAAATCTATCTTCCAATCTAGCCAAGTAAATAATCGCAAAGGTGCATGAGACAGGTGTCCCCATTGCTGTCTTTTACAAATCCACAATACTGTTGGCTTTTGTTTGCCATGCTGAGTACATCCATCACTGCCCTCAATCCTTTCTCTAACGGTATGCGAGTGTATAAGCTTTCTACATCCAAGGACACCAACTTGAAATCCTCCTGCCACTGAAAGGATTTCAGTGCCAGGAGGAAATTGTTGGTGTCCTGTAGATAAGATGGCACACTACTCAATAATGGACGCGAAAGCCAATCAATATATTTGGAAATAAATTCCGTCACTGAACCTATCCCCGCCACAATGGGACGTCCAGGGGGCTGTTCTAATGCTTTGTGCACTTTAGGCAAAAATACCAGGATGGTTTTCCAAAATGCAACATCTTCAAAGTGCAACATTCTAAGTGCTGAGACCGAATTATACCAGAATTTTATATTATGGATATGGAATCCACCTTGTCATCACTGCCTACTGACCTTCACCCAATTCTCTCCTCTCCAGGTATGTCTACTCTGAAGCTAACTGCTACATCCAGCTTTCCCAGAGTCTGATATCGTCCACACCCCTCCTGTTTCCTTCACATTGCTTGGTATGTCTAATCTGAAGCATTAATGTCTCTTTCCCTGCTGGATTTATTGAGTATTTGTTTACTTTGACTATTTCTGTATCTGGTCCTCCCTTGATTAGGCCATAAGTAGCCCCCTCCCCTCTTGTTCACACCTGATTGAACACTGAGTGGTATAAATCTATGTTGTTAGGTCATTCCAGACCTCGGTCATTCTAAAATGCAACATCTTCAAAGTGCAACATTCTAAGTGCTGAGACTGAATTATACCAGAATTGAACCAGAAGGGACCCAAAGGTAACTACAAAAAAGTTAATGTAAACAATGTTTCAATCTTTCATCTTACTCTACCCACTTTTCCTAAACCTCCTAAAATACCCCCACATCCATTCACCCAGCAAGGAACTATTCATATCTCCCTCCATCTTAACTTCTCATCTGACTGATTGCACAAACTTGTTTAGCAACGTAAAACACTTCCTTCCCAAACACACACAGATACCCCCTGCCCTTTCTTTTTCTCACCTACTAACACTTTCTCTGCTTCTCCTTATTGCTGGTGATATCTCACCAAATCCTGGCCCCCCTCAGCAAATCCCCACTATCACCTCTACCTACTACTACAAATCTCATTCCACAAATTTCTGCAACCCATTAAACCTAATAACCATTCCTCTGACCCCTGCTCCTTTGGTTCCTCTTGATGGAGCATTATGGAACGCTCGCTCTGTCTGTAACAAACTCTCCTACATTCATGATCTCTTTATCTCTCAAAAACTTTCCTTTCTGGGTCTCACAGAAACATGGCTGACACCTCCTCCCCTGCTGCACTCTCATATAGTGGATTTGATTTCACTCACACCCCCCGCCCTGGCAGCAAACATGGTGGAGGAGTTGGTCTGCTCCTATCAGATACCTGCTCCTACAGCCCAACTCCACTGCCGCCATCCATTGCACCCACTTCATTTGAAGTACACTCTGTTCGCATCTACTCTCCCTCCAACCTCCAAGTAGCTGTTATTTACCACCCCCCAGGCCCAGCCACCATCTTTCTTGACCACTTTAACACCTGGCTCCTACACTTTCTTTCTGCTGACATCCCCACTATCATCATGGGTGACTTCAACATCCCCATTGACACCTGCCACTCAGCCGCCTCTAAACTCCTATCACTCTCTTCCTCCTTCGGCCTCTCACAGTGGTCTTCCGCTCCCACACACAGAGATGGTCACACTCTGGATCTTATCTTTACCCGCCTCTGCTCCCTATCTAACTTTTCTAATTTGCTTCTCCCCCTATCCGACCACAACCTACTCACCTTCTCTTCACTCGTCTCTGCTGCTGCGCCCCTTGTCCATACACTAGCACACCCCCACAGAAACCTTAAACATCTTGACTTTCGCTTGCTCTCCGACTCTCTTCTGCCGCTCTCTTCAATTTTTTCCCTCCAAGACCCAGTTACTGCCACCACCCTATATAACACCACAATAAGTGCAACTCTGGACACTATTGCCCCACTTACACACAACAAAACCAGAAAAATCAACAGACAACCCTGGCACACCGACCTCACCAAAAATCTCAGACAAGCTTCCAGGGCTGCAGAGCGGCGATGGAAGAAATCCCATTCTAAAGATGAATTCACCGCATACAAGCAATCCCTCCTCATTTTCAAATCCTCACTTGCTGATGCAAAACAGGCCTACTTCTCATCTCTCATATCTTCCCTATCCCTCAACCCAAAACAACTTTTTAACACCTTTAATTCTCTTCTCCGTCCACCAGCGCCCCCACCCTCGCCTCTCATCTCAGCTGAGGATTTTGCCACATTCTTCAAACAAAAGATAGTCAACATCAGAGAAAGCTTCAACACACAGTCTCCACAGACCCTCCACACAGCTGTTCCGTCCTCTTCTCCCAAAACCAGCTTCTCCGCTATTACAGAAGAAAAACTCTCCACTCTACTCTCCAAATCCCATCTCACCACCTGTGCTCTTGACCCAATCCCATCCCACCTCATCCCTAACCTCACCACAGTGTTTATCCCAGCCCTAACTCATCTCTTCAACCTATCACTAACCTCTGGTCTCTTTCCCTCTGCTTTTAAACATGCTACCATTACACCCATCCTCAAAAAGCCTTCACTTGACCCATCTTCTTTGTCCAGTTATCGCCCCATATCACTTCTACCATATGCCTCAAAGCTACTTGAGCAACTTGTCCATTCTGAACTGTCCTCTCACCTCTCCTCCTGCTCCCTCTTTGACCGGCTACAATCTGGCTTCCGAACCCACCACTCAACCGAGACTGCCCTCACCAAAGTCACCAATGACCTACTACTTGCCAAAACCAAAAAACATTACTCTGTCCTCCTTCTCCTTGACTTGTCCTCTGCCTTTGACACTGTCGACCACTCCCTTCTGTTACAAACTCTCTCATCTCTTGGCATCACTGACCTGGTCCTCTCTTGGATCACATCATACCTCACAGACCGGACATTTAGCGTCTCCCACTCTCACACCCCCTCCTCGCCTCACTCCCTCTCTGTTGGTGTCCCGCAAGGCTCCGTCCTAGGAACCCTGCTCTTCTCTATCTACACCTTCGTCCTGAGACAGCTTATAGAGTCCCATGGCTTTAAGTATCACTTATATGCTGATGACACACAAATCTACCTCTCTGGTCCAGACATCACCACCTTACTATCCAGAATCCCACAATGCCTATCTCGCATATCCTCCTTCTTCTCCTCTCGCTTTCTAAAACTTAACATAGATAAAACAGAATTCATCATCTTTCCCCCATCTTGCTCACCCCCCCCCAACAGACCTATCTATCACAATCAATGACTGCACACTCTCACCGGTCAACCAAGTCTGCTGCCTTGCAGTGACCTTGAATTCTGCCCTCTCCTTCCGACCACACATCCAAGCCCTTTCCACCACCTGCCGCTTCCAACTCAAAAACATCTCCCGCATCCGCCCTTTCCTCAACTATGAATCGGCAAAAATGCTTGTACATTCCCTCATCATCTCCCAGTCCCGCCTAGACTACTGCAACATTCTCCTATGTGGCCTTCCATCTAGCTCTCTCCCACCCCTCCAATCTATCCTCAACTCTGCTGCCCGACTAATCCACCTCTCCCTCCGTTACTCCTCTGCCTCTCCCCTCTGCCAGTCCCTGCACTGGCTCCCCATTGCCCAGCGAATTCACTTTAAAATACTAACCAACACATACAAGGCCGTCTACAACCGGTCCCCTCCCTACATCTCTGAGCTACTTTCCTGATACATCCCCACACGCAATTATCGATCCTCACAGGACCTCCTTCTCTCCTCTCCTCTTATCACCTCTTCCCACACTCGCCTCCAGGATTTCTCCCGTGCATCCGCTATACTCTGGAACTCGCTACCCCAACATATCAGACTCTCACCTACAGTGGAATCCTTCAAAAGAAACCTGAAAACCCACCTCTTCAGACAAGCCTACAACCAGTGACACTGCTGCCTCTATACCGCCATGACCAGCTTCACCCTCGCCTACTGTCTCCATCCCCCATACCATGTAGGTTGTAAGCCCTCACGGGCAGGGCCCTCTATCCTTCTGTACCAGTGTGTAACTTGTCTCGTTCATGCTTAAGGCAATTGCCTGTATTATGTATGTGCACCGCTTATATGTACAGCGCTATGGAATGAATGGCGCTCTAAAAATAAATAATAATAATAATGAGTGGGTATCAATTTGTCTACGATTTTCTTTGAAAGGGTACCATTCATCTCATTTCTTCAGAAATTCTTTCAATTATATTCCACTTAAGGATATATTAATGCCTTTATCTCTTTGAGGACTTGATGATAAAAAATATCAATATTGTTCCCAGCAGACAAAGGGGGATGGAATATTGAGCTCTTTCCTCCCTCAAATCTCAATTCATCAATATCCACAATTGGTTCTCTCAAATTGGTATCTGCCAAAAATTCCAGACAATTAATCTCGGATTCATCAAAAATAGTTGATATATGGAACCCTAAAGGGCCCATTGTTGCCAGAGTTCCCTCCTCCTTTTTTTCACCGTCACAGCTAGATATAACTTGAAACATTTTATGCAAATTTAGTTTACGTATAGCCTTAAACATGTCAATTTTAAATTAAACCGGATCAAACCTTTCAACCAGGCTGAACCCCAGCCCTTTATTAAGGGATGAGATGCAGTCCGATGGAAGCTCGTATCCAGTAAGATTAATCACATTACACTTTGTGTTCAATTTGTCAGTATCATTCGTACCTATTGTCTCCAAGACACTTATTTTTTCTTCCGATTGGATTTTTTGGCCCCTGGATTTCTTCCTGCTGCCCCTCCTGGTACATCGCCTACAGGGCTCATTGTATCTGTCAGTTCTGATTGTTTGTTCATCTCAGTGTTCTGATCATCCGACAAACTTGAGTTTGAGTCGGTCGTCCAATATTTATACTTAGTCATAGACAGTGTTTTTAGATGCAGTTCAGTATTGGATACAAAAACCAACAGATTTTGGACACTATACTAGGCCCAGATTAATGGAAGTTGTAATATAGACAGTGTTTTTAGATGCAGTTCTGTATTAAATACAAAAACCAACAGATTTTGGACACTATACCAGGCCAGATTAATGGAAGTTGTAATATACAGTCTGTTTTCAGATGCAGTTCAGTATTGGATACAAAAACCAACAGATTTTGGACACTATACTAGGCCCAGATTAATGGAAGTTGTAATATAGACAGCGTTTTTAGATGCCGTTCAGTATTGGATACAAAAACCAACAGATTTTGGATACTACACTAGGCACAGATTAATTGAAGTGGTAATATAGACAGTGTTTTCAGATGCAGTTCAGTTTTGGATACAAAATCAAACAGATTTTGGATACTACACTAGGCCCAGATTATTGGAAGTTGTGATATACACACTGTTTTCAGATACAGTTCAATATTGAATACAAAAAATAACAGATTTTGGACACTACACTAGACCCTGATTAATGGGAGTTGTAATATAGACAGTTATTTTAGATGCAGTTCAGTATTGGATACAAAAAAAAAATTTTTTTAACACTATACTAGGCCCAGATTAATGGAAGTTGTAATATAGACAGTGTTTTTAGATGCAGTTCAGTATTGGATTCAGAAGCCAATAGATTTTGGACACTGCACTAGGCCCAGGTTAATGGAATTTGTAATATAGACAGTGTTTTTAGATGCAGTTAAGTATTGGATACGAAAACCAACAGATTTTGGACACAACACTAGGTCCATATTAATGGAAGTTGTAATATAGTGTTTTTAGCTGCAGTTCAGTATTGAATACAAAAACCAACAGATTTTGGACACTACAGTAGGCCCAGATTAATGGAAGTTGTAATACAGACAGTGTTTTCAGATGCAGTTCATTATTGAATACAAAAACAAACAGATTTTGGACACTATACTAGACTCAGATTTTTCTTTTTTTGCTGAAATACACCCCTATACGCTTTCATCAGAAATAACTGCAGAAGTGACCAGAGAATATATCTTTCTTGTTGGACTGAAATAGGCCACTATACGCTTTAACCATAAAACAATAAAGAGTGAAGTGCGTATATATTTTTCTGGTAGTACTGAAATATGCCACCTATACGCTTTCACCAGAAATAACTGCAACAGTGCAGTGCTTATATATTATTCTTTTATTTTTACTGAAATATGCCCCTTTACGCTTTCACCAGAATTAACTGCAGAATGTGTATATATTTTTCTTGTAGTACTGAATAAGATACTAAGGTATAAGTTTCCAAAGGCTATCAACATAACACTTGCAGCCCAATAACAAAAAGCTGGAATTACAGAGCTGTCTAATGACTATTTGGATCCCCAAATAATCTTTCCTATATCTTGTAAATCACTTTCCTATCAATGTCCCTAGCGCCTTCTGACGTCTCTCCCTGCACTAAGATGCTGTGAAATGATTCCTCCTTATCCTTTCCCTGCACTTCTAAATCATTTATTCTGTTTTTTCTGGGTTTTTTTTCACAATTGTTTTTCTACCTGCTGTCCCTAGTGCCTTCACGTCTGTTCCTGCACTCTGAATACTGGAAAATGTCTGACTGTATTTATAGGGCTGTGACATCACAGGGCTGGCTGGCTGCTGATTGGCTTCATGCAGGCATGTCAATCTGGGTGATCCCGCCCTCCCAGAGTTCCTTGCCTCATGACCTTAGTCCTAACATGTGTAGCCACCATTTTATGAAAATTGTGATTCATTACCACGTAGCGCTAGGAAATTCACATTTGTTGCAAATCAAATTTTTCCTGTAATTCTAAACGAATTCCATTTCGTCAACTTCTATTCGCTCATCTCTACAAATGATGTTTGAGCCTAGTCGGTGATGGCTAGGTGGTGATGGGTTCTAATTCACTGCAGGAGGTATGGTGCAATGGGAGACTGCAGTTGTCTTTCCTTCACCACTGTTTGGAAGGGGGTTGGGAATGGGGAATTTCCTCCTCACATGCACTTGACTATTGCAGGCCTGTCTCTTCCAGCTCTACCTTAAGGTTGTCCTCCATGAGATGTTACCTAAACATGTATGGCCTTTTCTTGGGTGGGACACACTGCGGCTTAGGTTTTGCATTTCTTTGCAGAACTGGTCCTGGCATCTCCGCCAACGACTCTTTACTTCATTCTCTTAAAAAAAAAAAATTAAAAGAAAAAAAATATATATATTACATGTGCTATGCTAGGGAGTACAGAGTATTACATGTGCTATACTACTTTTTTACTGTAATACGCCTCTATATGCTTTTAACCGAAATAACTGCAACAGTGCGGTGCGTATATATTTTTCTTTTTTTACTGTAATACACCCTATACGCTTTTAACAGAAAAATTAACTGTTTTATAAGGTATTACTATCCGTCTTAAAAGCAGAGAAATTCTGATTTAGAAAATAGCAATTTTTCACGAATTTTCTAAAAATTAGCATTTTTTATAAATAAAGGTAAAGCAGATCTTCACAAATTTAACATACATTGTATCACGGAAATACTATCACAGAATTGCTTAGATGCTTGGATAAGTAAAAGCATTCCAAAGTTATTACCACATTAACATGTGTCAGTTTTGCAAAACTAGGCTCTTTCAGGAAGGTGAAAAATGTGTCCTGAAGGGCTTCATACAAACAACTAGAAACAAGATTAAAAATCATAAACCATGGGATTTGTGTGGCACCTAAGGCAGCTTTTTAACAACAAAGAACCATCCAAAATGTGAGTATAATAATGACAGTTAAGACACCTGAACATCACATCTATTGAGTGTTTGCTGAGCATATATTTGTTAATAGAGTTTGCTGTTATGAGAAACCTTACAACTGGATTTTATAATATGGCTGAAAATATATGTAGCCATTCAGGGTTGCCTCGCGTCAGCAAATTACATTTATCATGTAGAGAAAGTTAATACAAGGCACTTACTAATGTATTGTGATTGTCCATATTGCTTCCTTTGCTGGCTGGATTCATTTTTTCCATCACTTTAAACACTGCTTGTTTCCGTGGTTATGACCACCCTGCAATCCAACAGCTATGGCTGTGCTTGCACACTATAGGAAAAAACATTGGCTTCACTGGTGGACAGTACCGTGGGAGTCCGCATATGCTGCTGCTTTTTCCTATAGTGGGTAAGCACGGCCACCACGGATGGATTGCATAACCATGGAAATGGGCAGTGTATATATGTGATGGCAAAGTGAATCAAGCCAGCAAAGAAGGCAATATGTACAATCACAATAGATTAGTAATTACCTGGTATTAACTATTAAAAATGCAGTTTGCTGAAGTGAGACAACCCTTTTGAAGAGGACCAATCACTTTCCCTATGTCTGTTTTAGTAACTACTAGGGAAGAGCGAAGCGAGCTTCAGATCCTAGATACGAAGTCGCTTCATTCAAAACTTTGGTTTAATGCTATATGGAGATCCATCTCCATACAGCATTAAAATTAATGGCCTCTGACAAGGTTAAGTCAGTTATTCCCGAGACGCGAGACTAGGGAATAACTGACTTCATCTTGTTGGAGGCCATACATTTTAAATCTGTACAGAGATGGATCTCCATATAGCTTTAAACTAAAGTTTTGAGCAAAGCAACTTTATACCTAGGATTTGAAGCTCACTTCTCTCATCCCTAGCAATTACTTGTAATCCCCATGCAATAACTATTCTGGGACATCGATTCTTATGACTCTATGCTGTACCGTTCCTTTATTATTAATTCTAAAACTTAGGTATGAATTGCTAGCAGTAAGCATTGAAGGTCCATCTGGATTTAACCAGTTGGGGGGGGGGGGGGGTGTCCGTGCACAGTATGACACTATCCAATCAGTGATGCCAGTGCCAAACTGTGTAGGAACACTCCCCCCCCCACCATTTTTATTGATGACTATCGAAAATATCTGTGCACTGTACTTGGCTTTCTCTGGCAGACCTATAGAAGGGAATGTAGAAGCATGTGCATGCCTGGCTTCTAAACTATTCATAAAGGGTTGTTGTTAAGTGTTTCAGTGACATGGAGCCATAACCACCATTCAGCAATCAACCCTTTTATGACCAGGTCTGAAAAGACCTTAAAGGAGTTGTCCAGTTTCCAATATTAAGATCTGTGGGGGTCAAACTCCCTTGCAGAAGTGCTGTGTTCTCTTCAAACAGCTGATCGTGGGGGTGCTGTGAGTCTCAGACCCCTGATAATCAGGTATTGATGACCAATCCTGAGGATAGGTCTGGGAATGCCCATTTAAAAATAGCTTAATGACCCTAAATCTTATTTGTTTGACTACAAAAAAAAATTTGTGATATTTTTTATGTGATACCTAGGACTTTTTTATCATTTTTCTCTGTTTTTTTAGGTTTAATTTGGGGAAAACTGCAAAACTTTTGTGAAAAAGCTTTTTTAGCTTTTTATTTTTAAAACATACAAAATTAAACAAACATACATTATTATAATGGGTTCATATTTTGTGTCAGTCATTTTGATATGTAATACGTATAGTTTTAAGTGCACAGGGTGACTATGTTGAAGGCTTCAGTTGGCAAGTGTATTTTTGTAAATTTTTTATTTTATTTAAATTTTTTGCATTTTTTTTTATATTTTATTATTTCTTAGATACTTAATTCCCTCCCCCCCAAGAGGTCATTAAAAACCTCTGAGGAGACAAAATAGCGCATTCCCCTGTGAGATCATTATACAAAGCTGATTAGGGTCTGCTAAGATCTTGCAGCTCTCCTATGCTTCAGACACCAGGTGATCACACGATCATTGTGTCCAACAGAGGAAGTGACATAGATGTTTTTGCTATTCACTGCAAACTCATTGAGCTCACTAATTGAAAGTTGGGGATCCCACCTGCTTCTTTATGGTACCTGCACATGGGTGCAGGTCAACTGCAGAAAATACACACAAATTTTCATCGGGAAACTACACAGGACATAGGCAGTTAGCACATATATAGCTGTCTGGCATTCACGAAAGGGTTCACAACAAGTTCGCCTGACAAATACAAAAATCGATATAGAACATCTTTCTGATAGTCGCTATGGTTTCCTTTATAGTATACTTCTAAGCACAACATTCGTAAATTAACTTGCTCATGATACCACAAGATTTATCCCAAAAATAACTATACAAGCACAAAATAGAATTTGACTACCTGGATAAAATCAGCTTTTAATTATATTCCTAGTGGACAGCCTGCATTGGGAAAAACTGACAGAATATGCACAGTCTTGACAAGCTGGTAACAGGGTTATCTACAGCATGCCAAACAGAGAGAAAACAAAGTTATCAAACATATTCACTAGCATAAATGGCTTGAGTTTAGACAAGTCTATGAAATGTATGCAGCACATTGTTACTGACTAAGTTACCCTATGTTCATACACTAAATGCACTCATTAAAAAATGATAATAAAATCCCAAAAGAAGCACACAAGAATTGCAAACATCTCTAAAACAGAATAGTTTACACAGATAAATGAACTAGAAAAATAAGTATTTTTACTTGAACAAGTTTTGTGAACTTTGCATAAAAATACACTTAATTTTCCCCACATGAATTCTTACTGTTTATATGCATATGTTGTCTGTATAAATGACTGCAATTTTCTGCAAGAAAATTATTCATCTATCAAATTGTGTCAGCAAATTATTTGCCTAATACTCAGCTGTCTTACTGTCCCCTTGCATTTTCTTGAAAGCTTTTTAACCACTTAAGGACCACAGGTTTATACCCCGCTAGTGACCAGGCCCTTTTTTACAAATCTGCACTTCACAACTTTAATGCTTTATTGCTCGGTCATGCAACTTGGCACCTAAATGAATTTTACCTCCTTTTTTCTCACAAATACAACTTTCTTTTGGTGGTATTTGATTGCTGCTGAGGTTTTTAGTTTTTCTGATATTAATAAAAAAAAGACCGCAATTTTCTCAAAAAAAGTGTATTTTTAACTTTTTCTGGTAAAATTGTTCAAATATAATTATATTTCTACACAATTTTGTGTCAGAATTTATTGTGCTACATGCCTGATAAAAAAAATCCAATAAGTGTATATTTATTGGTTTGCGCAAAAGTTATAGCATTTACAAACTATGGTACAAAAAAGTGAATTTCCGCATTTTGAAGCAGCTCTGACTTTCTGAGCACCTGTCATGTTTCTTCAGGTGCTAGAATGCCAGGATAGTATAAATACCCCCCAAATGACACCATTTTAGAAAGAAGACACCCCAAAGTACTCACGGAGAGGCATGGTGAGTTCATGTACGATTACATTTTTTTTCACAAGTAGCAGAAAATGACACTTTCTGAGGAAAAAATAATAATAATAAAGTTTCCATTTCTGCTAACTTCTGGCAAAAAAAAATAAAAATCTCCCACAGACTCACTTTGCCCATCAGTGAATACCTCGATGTGTCTACTTTCCGAAATGGGGTCATTTGTGGGGTGTTGGTACTGCCCTGGCATTTGAGGGTCTCCGCAATCATTACATGTATGGCCAGCATTAGGAGTTTCTGCTATTCTCCTTATATTGAGCATACGGGTAATGAGATTTTTTTTTCCCGTTCAGCCTCTGGGCTGAAAGAAAAAATGAACGGCACAGATTTCTTCATTCGCATCGATCAATGTGGATGAAAAAATCTCTGCCAAAAAATGTGCAAAAAAAAAAAAAAAGAAGGGAAAGGACATAGGAGTGTTAGCGAAGTAAGGCCCCTTTCACACGTCCGCAAAAATGTCCTTATCTATTCCGCCATTCTGCAGAATACATGCGGACTAGAGATGAGCGACCTTTAAAAAAAAGTTCGGCGTTCGGGTTGTGGTAACTCGCGCATCCCGTTATGGATTCCACTATCGCGGCATATGGAATCCATAAGGGGCGGCTTCCACCAACCCGAACTGTGGAACAGCCGAAGGACCTGGGGTGACTTCACCGTCATGTGATCAGTGCAGGGGGCGTGGCTCAGCACAGGATCAAATCGCCCAAAGAATTAAAAAATAAATATGGCTTTCAGAATGGCTTTATTATGTAAAACTGAAACAAAACCCTCCAAAATAGCACACAAAACTGTCAGATCAACAATGTAAATAAAAAACAAAAATGCTCCCAAAACAGTTTTTTTTTTTTTTGCAAAGTTTCCATTTGAATCCATTTTTCCAGTAACAAAGTAAGGGTTAACAGCCAAACAAAACTCAATATTTATTACCCTGATTCTGTGGTTTACAGTGACATATGGTCGTAAACTGCTGTATGGCCAAATAGCAGGACACAGAAGGAAGGGAATGCCATATGGTTTTTAGAAGGCAGATTTTGCTGGAGTGTTTTTTTGACACCATGTCCCATTTAAAGCCCCCCTGATGTACCCCTAGAGTAGAAACTCCAAAAAAGTGACTCCATCTAAGAAACTACACCCCTTAAGGTATTTTGTTAACCCTTTAGGTGTTCCACAAGAGTTATTGGCAAATAGAGATGAAATTTCAGAATTTCTCTTTTTACCTTGCCTCAAAAAAAGTGTAATATAGAGCAACCAAAAATCATATTTACCATAAAATAGTACCAACAGAACTGCCACCTTATCCCGTATTTTCCAGAATGGGGTCACTTTTTTGGAGTTTCTACTGTAGGGGGGCATCAAATGGGATATGGTGTAATTAAACCTGGGTGCACCTGCTTTGCCTTGGGCTATATCAGTCAGTCTTGGGTAGGGCTCATAGACACCTCCCACCTCCCATTGCAAGCATGGCCACATGCTGGAGGTAACAGAGGAGATGTTTGTGAGTCGTCCTAATGCTCCTGTAATTGCCCACTGGCCCCTGATATCGCCCATATGGCGCAGGTAGGTGAGTGTTAGGGCCCACGGGCTACTTGAGAGACCTTGACGCTGGTGCCCGAGGCTTAAGACACGTCCTCCTAGTAGGATATGTCGAACTAACTCTCAATTTTTAACATCAGTGTGAGGGTTTAGTGTGACGGCAGCGTGCACCTATCTCTGGTTCTGTGTTTGTTCTGAATTCTTGCCACATCCACATAAATTTCATCTTATGTAGGATGTCCATTGTGGTACTTGTAGTCCGTTGCTGGCATCATCCATTGTATGCATTTTTTGCTGGTGATTGCCATTAGCAACGGACTACAAGTGCAGGATGTGCTCCCTACAGAAATGCACAACTGCATATGGGTATGAGCGCATCCTGCTTTCTTATCACCACATTTTCTGATGGTTTATATATATATATATGTATGGAGGTGTATAAACTCCATTTCAAATGTGCCTGTTTTTCATCTTCAGGCCACATTTGGGTGCACCTGCTTTGCCTTGGGCTATATCAGTCAGTCTTGGGTAGGGCTCATAGACACCTCCCACCTCCCATTGCAAGCATGGCCACATGCTGGAGGTAACAGAGGAGATGTTTGTGAGTCGTCCTAATGCTCCTGTAATTGCCCACTGGCTCCCTGATATCGCCCATATGGCGCAGGTAGGTGAGTGTTAGGGCCCACGGGCTACTTGAGAGACCTTGACGCTGGTGCCCGAGGCTTAAGACACGTCCTCCTAGTAGGATATGTCGAACTAACTCTCAATTTTTAACATCAGTGTGAGGGTTTAGTGTGACGGCAGCGTGCACCTATCTCTGGTTCTGTGTTTGTTCTGAATTCTTGCCACATCCACATAAATTTCATCTTATGTAGGATGTCCATTGTGGTACTTGTAGTCCGTTGCTGGCATCATCCATTGTATGCATTTTTTGCTGGTGATTGCCATTAGCAACGGACTACAAGTGCAGGATGTGCTCCCTACAGAAATGCACAACTGCATATGGGTATGAGCGCATCCTGCTTTCTTATCACCACATTTTCTGATGGTTTATATATATATATATGTATGGAGGTGTATAAACTCCATTTCAAATGTGCCTGTTTTTCATCTTCAGGCCACATTTGGGTGCACCTGCTTTGCCTTGGGCTATATCAGTCAGTCTTGGGTAGGGCTCATAGACACCTCCCACCTCCCATTGCAAGCATGGCCACATGCTGGAGGTAACAGAGGAGATGTTTGTGAGTCGTCCTAATGCTCCTGTAATTGCCCACTGGCCCCTGATATCGCCCATATGGCGCAGGTAGGTGAGTGTTAGGGCCCACGGGCTACTTGAGAGACCTTGACGCTGGTGCCCGAGGCTTAAGACACGTCCTCCTAGTAGGATATGTCGAACTAACTCTCAATTTTTAACATCAGTGTGAGGGTTTAGTGTGACGGCAGCGTGCACCTATCTCTGGTTTTGTGTTTGTTCTGAATTCTTGCCACATCCACATAAATTTCATCTTATGTAGGATGTCCATTGTGGTACTTGTAGTCCGTTGCTGGCATCATCCATTGTATGCATTTTTGCTGGTGATTGCCATTAGCAACGGACTACAAGTGCAGGATGTGCTCCCTACAGAAATGCACAACTGCATATGGGTATGAGCGCATCCTGCTTTCTTATCACCACATTTTCTGATGGTTTATATATATATATATGTATGGAGGTGTATAAACTCCATTTCAAATGTGCCTGTTTTTCATCTTCAGGCCACATTTGGGTGCACCTGCTTTGCCTTGGGCTATATCAGTCAGTCTTGGGTAGGGCTCATAGACACCTCCCACCTCCCATTGCAAGCATGGCCACATGCTGGAGGTAACAGAGGAGATGTTTGTGAGTCGTCCTAATGCTCCTGTAATTGCCCACTGGCCCCTGATATCACCCATATGGCGCAGGTAGGTGAGTGTTAGGGCCCACGGGCTACTTGAGAGACCTTGACGCTGGTGCCCGAGGCTTAAGACACGTCCTCCTAGTAGGATATGTCGAACTAACTCTCAATTTTTAACATCAGTGTGAGGGTTTAGTGTGACGGCAGCGTGCACCTATCTCTGGTTCTGTGTTTGTTCGTAATTAAACCTGTCCAGCAAAATCTGCCTTCCAAAAACCATATGGCATTCTCTTCCTTCTATGCCCTGCCGTTTGGCCATACAGCAGTTCACGACCACATATGGGGTGTTTCTGTAAACTACAGAATCAGGGCAATAAATATTGAGTTTTGTTGGCTGTTAACCCTTGCTTTGTTACTTGAAAAAATGGATTATAATGGAAAATTTGCCAAAAAATCAAAATTCTGAAATTTTATCTCCACATGCCATTAACCTTTGTGGGACACCTAAAGGGTTAACAACTTTTGTAAAATCAGTTTTGAATACCTTGAGTGGTGTAGTTTCTAGAATGGGGCCATTGTTTGGTGGTTTCTATTATGTAAACCTCACAAAGTGACTTCAGTCTTGGACTGGTCCTTAAAAAGTGGGTTTTGAAAATTTACTGAAAATTTTCAAGATTTGCTTCTAAACTTCTAAGCCTTGTAACATCCCCAAAAAATAAAATGGCATTCCCAAAATGATCCAAACATGAAGTAGACATATGGGGAATGTAAAGTAATAACTATTTTTGCAGGTATTACTATGTATTATTAAAGTAGAGAAATTGAAACTTGGAAAATTGCAAATTTTTCCAAACTTTAAGTACATTTGGTATTTTTTTTATAAATAAAAATAATTTTTTTGACTCAATTTTACCACTGTCATGAAGTACAATATGTGACGAAAAAACAGTCTCAGAATGGCCTGGATACATAAAAGTGTTTTAAAGTTATCACCACATAAAGTGACACATGTCAGATTTTCAAAAAATAGTCTGGTACTTAAGATAAAATATGGCCGTGTCCTTAAGAGGTTAAATCTAATTTAGTCTGTATTTCAGAACAGTTTCTTCAAGATTTTGAACTTACAACATTCCACATTAGAGGCAAGCATCTTAACCACTGGGCTATACAACCCAATGATAATCTGTGCTGGAAAAACCTCATAGTAGTTTCTGTATCAGTATGTATTGCTTCTATATAGGAATACTTGCTACTTTAGAAAATATTATGAGGTTTTTCCAGCACAGTTTATCATTGGATTGTATAGCCCAGTGGTTAAGATTAGAGATGAACAAATTGAAGCTGACAAAGTGGAATTTGTTTAGAATTTCAGGAAAAATTTGATTTGCAACAAATGTGAATTTCTTCACACTTCGTGCTTACGAATCGTAATTTTTCCTAACATGGCGGCTACAATGGCAGCTAAAATGGCAGCTAAAATGGCAGCTACATGTTTGAGGACAAGGGGAAAGGAACTCTGGGAAGGCGGGATGACCCATAATGCCAAGCATGCAGCCAGCCAGCCCGGTGATGTCACAGCCCTATAAATATGGTGACTATCTTAGATTCTGCCATTCACAATTGTACTTTGATCAGGGACAGACGTGTATGCAGAAGCTAGGGAAAGTGAAAGAAAAACGAATTGTTAAAAAAAAAAGAAAGAAGCGATTTACTAGTGCAGGCAAAGGATAGTGAGCGTAATAATTTCACAGGCAGGGAGAGACATGTGCAGATGCTAGGGAGAGTCATCGGAAAATCCTCATTGTGATAAACAGCAATTTACAAGTGAAGGGAAAGGATATTGAGAGAAATCATTTCACAGGCAGGGAGAGATGTGTGCAGATACTATGGAGAGTCATAGGAAAATCCTCATTGTGAAAAAAAGTGATTTACAAGTGCAGGGAAACATTACTTGGGGATCCAGATAGTCTCATAATACAGCTCTGTCATTCCAGCAATTAGTTATTGGGGTGAAAGTGCTATGTTGAAAAGCCCTTAGTGGCTTTTATCTGTGGAAAAAGATAAATATATATGCAGGTCACTTTTGTTGTTATTTATGCTAAAATAGTTTGCAGTCATTTCTGGTGAAAGAGTATAGGGCGGTATTTCAGTAATACACGAAAAATATAAACGTACTGCACCTTTGCAGACATTTCAGGTGAAAGAGTTTAGGGAGGAATTTCAGTAATACACAAAAAATATAAACGCACTGCACATTTGCAGTCCTTTCTGGTGAAAGCATATAGAGTCGTATTTCAGTACTACAAGAAAAATATATGTGCACTTCACTATTTAATTGTTTTCTGGTTAAAGCTTATAGTGGCCTTTTTCCGTCCAACAAGAAATACATATTCTCGGGTCACTTCTGCAGTTATTTCTGGTGACAGGTTATAGGGGCCTATTACAGTAAAAAAATAAAAATATATATACGCACAGCAGTGTTGCAGTGATTTCTGTTGAAACCATATAGGGGAGTATTTCATTGAAAAAAGAAAAATATATACACACTTCACTATTTAATTGTTTTCTGGTTAAAGCTTATAGTGGCCTTTTTCCGTCCAACAAGAAATACATATTCTCGGGTCACTTCTGCAGTTATTTCTGGTGACAGGTTATAGGGGCCTATTACAGTAAAAAAAGAAAAGTATATATACGCACTGCAGTGTTGCAGTGATTTCTTTTAAAACCATATAGGGGCGTATTTCATTCAAAAAAGAAAAATATATACACACTGCACTGTTGCAGTTATTTCTGGTGAAAGCGTATAGGGTCATATTTCAGTTTTACAAGAAAAATATATTCTCAGTACACTGTTGCAGTTATATCTGGTAAAGCCTTTACCAGTGTATTGCAGAACAAAAATAAATATACATTCACCATTTTCTGGTGCACTTAGATGTGTAGAAAAACCTTTATTGACATAAATCAGTAAAAAAAGAAATATACATTTGTCATTCGCTGCTGCATTTATATATTGAAAAACCTTTATTGACGTATAGCAGTAAAAAAATAAATATATATTCAACGTTCACTGTTGCAGTTATATGTGGTAAAGCCTTCAGTGTCGTATTTCTGTAGAGAAATCAAGATATATTCAGCGTTCAGCACTGTAGTTGTATGTGGGAAATTCCATTTTGCGCTATGGACCGAATTACGTTGTGGTCAAATTTTATATTTACATTTCACACACTGCACGCTTACGTGACGACATCCATAAGAGGAGTGCACCAATAGAGGTGAGTACACTATGCACTAACCCTGCACAAAAATGCGAACTAATTCACAACAGCCGGCTTCTATCTGCAGTATTGCTTACTGGACACTACGGGGACTTTTCTGCAGCACAGAAACCGCACGGACCTATTTCCTCTGCTACGTCCCGTTCACTTCAGATCACTCCTCCTCAGGCGCTGTTGGCTTTTAGAAACTGACAGACAGCCTATTACCATATGTTGAAAAGCCATTAGTGGCATATATACGTGGAAAAAGAAAAATATACTCGGCGATCAGCTCTGCAGTTATATGCGGTTAAATCTTTTTTGAATTATTTCATTGAAAAAAAATCTTGTATTCTGCGTTAAGTGCTGCACTGATATGCGTTAAAATTTATTTTTAAATATTTGGGTGGAAAAAAATCTTGTATTCAGCATGAAGTCTGCACTTATATGCAGTAAAGTCTTTTTTGAATTATTTAATTGGTTAAAAATCTTGCATTCTGCGTTAAGCACTGCACTTTTATGCAGTAAAATCTCTTTTGAAATATTTGGGTGGAAAAAAATCTTGTATTCAGCATGAAGTGCTGCCCTTTTGTGCGGTAAAATCTTTTTAAAATTATTTTGGTGGAAATAAAAATTTCCACCTCCTCCATTAACTTTCTCATCTCTTCATTATCATTGGACACACTAACTTTACACCCCCCTCCCTCTAAGCTATATATATAAGCAGTGCCAGCACCACCTAGGAGTGAATAAAGGTGAATTATACTACCTGATTGCTAAAGAGAACTACAGCATGATACCACAATACATTTGATATAACATTTAGCAACAGTTTAAAGTGCCCCACACTGCATCAAGATGAATCAGGCGTGGATCAGTCAGGATTTCCACACACCAATGCATGATGCATCAGACTAGATCATCCATTGTGCCAGACCGGTTTCTTCTGGCTACCTGACTCAGCTACTATTCTGATGCTGTTACCCGCCTGATGCCACACATCTGATGCCAAGTGTTCCTTCTTTCACCCAACATCCTTAGCGGGTACCAGTATTGCCACCCACCTCCACAGTATGTCACCTTGCCACTCTGTGGCTTCCTGATGCTGCCGCCACTTCCAAACTCTGTCATTGTGCCACTCTGTGACCTCCTCCTGATGCTGCTGCTGCCGACACCTCCACACTCTGCCATTGTGCCACTCTGTGTCCTACTCATGCTGCTGCCAACTCCAGACTCTGTCATTGTGCCGCTCTGTGCTCTCCTCATGCTGCCATATCCTTAACTATATTATCGTGCCACTATGATGTATCATGCTGCTGCTGCCAAGTCCACACTATGTCACCTTGCAACTCTGTGGCCTACTGATGCTGCCATTTCCACACTATGTCATCTTGCCACTCTATGGTCTCCTCATGCTGCCATGTCTACACTATGTCACTGTGCCACTCTGATGTATCATTCTGCTGCTGCTGCTGCCAAGTCCACACTATGTCACCTTCCCACTCTGTGGCTTACTGATGCTGCCATGTCCACACTATGTCACCTTTCCACTGTGTGGCCTACTGATGATGCCATGTCCACACTATGTCACCTTGCCACTATGTGGCCTACTGATGCTGCCATGTCCACATTATGTCACCTTGCCACTCTGGCCTACTGATGCTGCCATGTCCACACTATGTCACCTTGCCACTCTGTGGCCTACCAATGCTGCCATGTCTATACTATGTTACTGTGCCACTCTGATGTATCATACTACTGCTGCCATCTCCACACTATGTGACCTTGCCACTCTTTTGCCTCCTGATGCTACCAAGTCCACACTATGTCACCTTGCCCCTCTGTGGCCTATTGATGCTGCCATGTCCACATTATGTCACCTTGCCACCCTGTGGCCTCCTGATGCTGCCATGCCCACACTATATCACCTTGCCACTCTGTGGCCTACTGATTCTGCCATGCCCACACGATGTCACCTTGCCACTCTGTGTATCTGCTAGGATTTGAACTCGCAAACCTTTTCATAAACTTTGCTGGAAAAACCTCATAATAGTATCTATATCAGTAAATATTCCTTCTGTATAGGAATACATACTACTTTAGAAACTACTTTGAGGTTTTTCCAACACAGTTTATCATATAAATATATATTTTTTTTATTACACATTTACTTTGAGCCATACATTTTGTATGGCACAAAATAAATGTGTAATTACTAGTATATATATATATATATATATATATATATATGTAATTACACATTTATTTTGTGTCATACATGTTTCTACAATTACTGAAAAACATATACATTTAATCTCTATTTCTGAAATGTATCTGCCGGGATTTGAACTCATAACTTTTTGCATTAGAGGCAAGAATCTTAAACACGGGCTATATAACCTAACGATAAACTGTGCTGGAAAAACCTCATAGTAGTTTCTAAAGTAGTAAGTATTCCTATACAGAAGGAATACTTACTGATACAGAAACTACTGAAATACAGACTAAATTAGATTTAAATACACTGGGTGTCCCCAAGCACTGACTCCATATATGGACATAGCTATATATGGAGTCAGAGCAGGGACTCTGAAGCCGCGTACTCACACTGGGGGATTCTCCCACTGTACAGGGATCTTGTGCATAGACATAGAGGCTAAATTAGATTTAAATACACTGACTCGAGCATCATGCTCGAGCACTACTTTGTGCATTTTATACATACAGATAATACTGCCATTCTCTTTTTACTAGGTTTTAACTATTGTTTTTTTCTTTTAATAGAGGGAGCAAAGGGGTTATTAGAATGCTCATCTGCATATTTTTAAAAAAATATTCCGCTGACCGTAGGCTAATAAACCAACAAATATTAGTAATACTAAGTTTCTTTAAAAAGTTCACTTTTATTTATTTTATGTTCTTAAAGGTTTTATTTGTCATTTTAAGAAATAAACATTTAGAACAGTTTAAAGAGCCAGATTGACACAAATCAGTGAAATATGTTGGCAACTGTTTGGTACATTAAACAGATGTCATAAAAGTCTGTCAGTATGATTTCTTCAGGGATGTTCACTTTTATTAAACATAATTAAAAATAATTATAATTTTATGATTTTGGTAGGTATTCTAATATATAGAGCCATAGTACATATTCATTACACAAACAAAAATATAATATAATATAAAGGTTAGATATACAATGTGTATACCAGCTCACTTTAGTCTGCAGTACGGATGTACCCGTGTGCACAATACATAATACATATACAGCACCAATAATCCTTTTGCCAACTGCTTGAACTGGTACGACAGGTACATTGATGACTTGCTCATTATATGGAGCAGCGATGTGCCTGCCGTACAAAAGTTCATACAGTATCTCCAAAATAATACCTACAATTTAAAGTTTACATACAGCGAGGATCCTAGGATGATGAACTTCCTAGATCTAAAGCTTACAGGTATTCCAGAGAAGGTCATCCAAACAGAAACACATAGGAAAGAAATGACAGGCAATACGATCTTACGAGCAGATAGTCACCATTCACACCATACCATTAAATCTATCCCAGTGGGTGAATTCATACGGGCTAGAAGAAATTGCAATACAATTGAAGCATTCAAAAAAGAAAGTCAGGTGATATGGATGAGATTATCGGAAAGAAAATATCCAGATTGGATGATACAAAGAGGTCTTCACATAGCAAAAAATAAAACCAGGGAACATTTATTGTTCAACAATAGTATCCAAAATAATCCCAAAAAAATAAAAGCAAAAAAACACCCAACATATAAAAATAAAAACAATGATGGGTGTAAAAATGAGGTTATGAACCAAGAAGATAGGAATAATATAAAAATCAAACAACCTACCCTTGTTTTAACATATAGTAGACAATTCAACACAATTCAGAACATAATAAGAAAGTATTTGCCTGTACTATATGAGGATAATATATTGGATACTGTACTCAAACAGGGTTGCAGAATAGTTTCAAAAAGACCCCCCACAATAGGGAACTCCCTGTCTCCATCTATGTTTGTACGCGAAATACACCCAAAAACAAACACATGGTTATCCTATAAAGGGTTCACACGTTGCGTTAGCCAGCGGTGCCGCACTTGCAACTATGTGCAAAATACAAAAACCTTCACTAACACAGATCACACACAGAAATATAACATCAAGTCTTATATCAACTGCAACACAAAAGCAGCAGTTTATGTGATCTGTTGTGTACAATGTGATAAAATGTATGTAGGATGTACTATAAGAAAATTCAAAAATAGAATTTTGGAACACCTTAACTATATAGATAATCCCTCATACACTAATATATCAAATGCTGCAAGACACTTTATAGACAAACATAACCGTAGTGCAAAACATTTTAAAGCATATGCTATAGAACATGTCAAGACTCCTATCAGAGGAGGGAATACCAGACATCTAGTAAACCTCAGAGAGGCATTCTGGATATTTAAATTGGAAACAAGGTATCCAAAGGGAATGAATATGAGAAGGGAGACTATGCATTTTTACTAGTTCTCTCCCCCCTCTCATACTTATCTATTCATATCCATATGCTTACAAACAGTGCTGGGATTTTCAAAATTACACCTACAGTGAATTTTGGCTCAGTTCAGTTTCCTCTAAAGCCAAAAAGGTAATAAGAATAAAAGAGGAAGTAGAACTCCTGGAATAGTAACAAATTAGTCAATGTTGCTACCAATACAATGTAGCAAAGTCATGGATCAGAAATGTGAACAGCAATACTAATGTGAACAGGCACCTACAAAACCGCAGAGGGTATATAGTAGAGTTTCCCTTTTTCTTTTTCTTTTATCTGTATGTTTCACAGTTTTTATGATAATGCTATTAAAGATAACGGACATGCGGCAAATGAATTAATCTGCTGCAGTCCCATTTCAATGTTTTTAATGCAAACTTTTGTATGTCAGATATTGAGCTGGAATGAGTCTGGTGTTCCAGGTGACAACTTATGATCTGGGTAGTAGCTAATGACAATCCACCTCCCCCTCCCATGTTTTTTGGAATGGGAGTGAACCAACATTTGACTACACCTACCCATATGACTAGTTATACCTGAGAACACCAGACGCACACCACTGTTACGAATAAGAAGTTTTCGAAACGCGTCAACAGCCAATACACCAGAGAGAAATTGTTGTGTCCTTACGTCTGTGAACACCTGCCAATAAAGTATGGAGAAAAAGACACTTTAACAAAATTGAGTGCTGGAGCCTTTATCTCGTCATTTGATAAAGGTTAGATAATTTCAGAGCTAAGTCTATCTAGTTAGAGTTGGTGAAACCAACTGTACAACTACCTCTTTATTAAATGTTTGATACCAGTGGCACATAGGCTGGCATGATAAGTGCAAGGCTGTTGAATATAACCTTCTAAACTAGCCTATAAATAATTGTTTGCCTTCCTATAACCAACAAATAACAAATGGTGATCTAATGTGATATGGATAGACTAAAAATGAACCTTATTATCTGTAACATACCTTAAGTTGAATATAAAATGGCGACTTTCCTCTTAATGTACATTTCTCGTCACTGCTTCTTCAGGAGGAGAGGCTTAAGGGAATGCCGGGATAAGTTTTTAAAGAGATGCTAGCCTATCAGGTACTGGAGGCTGCTACATGTGACTCATCAATCATCATGGTTATATCATCGCCGAAGGCCAATCCACGCCTGCCATGTATCTTCAACTTCCGCCCTTCACCTGAGGCTGACACGAGAAGGGCAACCTCCCACACTAAACTAGCATAGGTCGATGTTGCCAGCGTCCCATCTCCTTGGAGACTGACAAAAGAGCCGTGGCTGCGAGACTCGCCATGCGCACATGACGATTATATTGATATATAGAGAGATGGGCATTTAATTTCAATATTGATAATAAACAAGGATTTTAAAATAGATTATCATAAAATTAGATCTATTACTTAAGGAATTACATCCATAATTTCATATCCACAAGAAGGGGCTCATTATCTGAATGAAAATGCTAACGTGACATATTTTATTTACTAATTTTTAACATGATTCTAATTGACTACTTGGGTGTGTATCTATTGTAAAATGATTCCAAATGCACCATATTGGTACCTTTAAATCTCAATCAATTAGAATTACTCTTATGAAAGATCTTGAAATGTTTGGGGATTGTTTTCAGATTTTTGGTGTTATCTTCATCCTTTGCTTTCTCTGTATCTCTTACATGTTCCCTGATCCTTTTTCTCAATTCCATTGTTGTAAGACCCACATATATTTTATCACAAGGGAAGGTGGCATGGTATATCACTCCTGTGGAAGAGCAAGAAATATACTGTCTGAGCTCATAAGTCTTTTTCTTTTCTGCATCTACAAAATTATAAGATGTTTTTACATGCTTTGCGGAACACATGGATATGAACCAACCTTTCCTTCCCCGACTTTCCACTTTTCAGTTGTTTCTGGTATATGATTGCGAACTAAGATTCTTCAATCTTCTTGCTGTCCTTAGAGGTCCAAAAAATCCAATAATTTCAGAATAAGATCATTACATTTCTGCTCTTGGTTGTTACTTCTTAAAAATCCTGCCACTGCTATTAGGCTGTCATCATGTCTGATACTTTTGTAGAGTGACTCTACAGCCACTGTAACAATTAAGATCCTTTCATCTACTGTACTTGGAAATTTTTCAATCTATTCAATGCTGCTATGGTATCTTGTATAAATGAAGGTGAATTCACCACCAGTTGTTTCAAGTCATAATCAATGAATCTTCAAACATTTTCACATAAGCCTTCATTACCATAAGCCTTCATTACCATTACCAGATCATTTAGATCTTTGTTTCAGTTGTTTCTGTGATGCAGTGAAATATAATTACACACAGTTCATAAGTTTCAAAGGCTTTTATCAACAATTACATGACATTTATGCAAAGTGTCAGTATTTGCAGTGTTGGTCCTTCTTTTTCAGGACCTCTGCAATTCGACTGGGCATGCTCTCAATCAACTTCTGAGCCAATTCCTGACTGATAGCAACCCATTCTTTCATAATTACTTCCTGGAGTTTCTCAGAATTAGTGGGTTTTTGTTTGTCCACCCGTCTCTTGAGGATTGACCACAAGTTCTCAATGGGATTAAGATCTGGGGAGTTTCCAGGCCATGGACCCAAAATGTCAACATTTTGGTCCCCGAGCCACTTTAGTTATCACTTTTGCCTTATGGCACGGTGCTCCATCTTGCTGGAAACTGCATTGTTCTTCACCAAACTGTTGTTGGATTGTTGGAAGAAGTTGCTGTTGGAGGGTGTTTTGGTACCATTCTTTATTCATGGCTGTGTTTTGGGGCAAAATTGTGAGTGAGCCCACTCCCTTGGATGAGAAGCAACCCCACACATGAATGGTCTCAGGATGCTTTACTGTTGGCATGACACAGGACTGATGGTAGCGCTCACCTTTTCTTCTCCAGACAAGCCTTTTTCCTGATTCCCCAAACAATCGGAAAGAGGCTTCATCGGAGAATATGACTTTGTCCCAGTCCTCAGCAGTCCATTCACCATACTTTCTGCAGAAGATCAATCTGTCCCTGATGTGTTTTTTTTAGGGAAGTGGCTTCTTTGCTGCCCCTCTTGACACCAGGCCATCTTCCAAAAGTCTTCGCCTCACTGTGCGTGCAGATGCGCTCACACCTGCCTGCTGCCATTCCTGAGCAAGCTCTGCACTGGTGGCACTCTGATCCCGCAGCTGAATCCTCTTTAGGAGATGATCCTGGCGCTTGCTGGACTTTCTTGGACGCCCTGAAGCATTCATAAGAAGAATTGAACCTCTTTCCTTGAAGTTCTTGATGATCCTATAAATTGTTGATTGAGGTGCAATCTTAGTAGCCACAATATTCTTGCCTGTGAAGCCATTTTTATGCAATGCAATGATAGCTGCACACGTTTCTTTGCAGGTCACCATGGTTATCAATGGAAGAACAATGATTTCAAGCATCACCCTCCTTTTAACATGTCAAGTCTGCCATTTTAACCCAATCAGCCTGACATAATGATCTCCAGCCTTGTGCTTGTCAACATTCTCACCTGAGTTAACAAGACAATTACTGAAATTATCTCAGCAGGTCCTTGAATGACAGCAATGAAATGCAGTGGAAAGGTTTATTTGGGATTAAGTTAATTTTCATGGCAAAGAAGGACTATGCAATTCATCTGATCACTCCTCATAACATTCTGGAGTATATGCAAATTGCTATTATAAAAACTTAAGCAGCAACTTTTCCAATTTCCAATTTCCAATATTTATGTAATTCTCAAAACTTTTGGCCATGACTGTACATTTGTTTCTCATACATTTCTGAAGGCCAGATAACTATATTCTCTCCCTTGTCCTCCTGTTTAATCACTATTCCTTTAAGGTTTTTAAAATCCTCTAGGGCTCTAATTTCTGCTTTTTTAAGATTGTTTCTACTCTTCCCAATTTCACAAGGTCCTCACTAGATTTACGAAAATATCAATAGCTGGACAAATGCTGAATTGGGGAAATGTTTGTGATTTTTTATAATCTCTTTAGGTATCAAACTTACCTTTTCTTCATTATCATCCTTATTGGCAAGGTATTCCAATATTTTTAAAGCATCTTTTTCTTCTTTTGTAGTAAATATATCCTCCCATAATTATTGCTATGTAATTGTTTTAACTCCCTTCCGACCGCCGTACGCAGGATTGCGTCCTGCGGGCTGTCGGCTTATTCCTCCTGGACGCATCGGCGCGTCCTCTCGTGAAAGCTATATAGAAAATGCCTTTTCTTGTCCGCAATTGCGGACAAGAATAGGACATGTTCTATATTTTTGCGGATCCGCAATTCCGGATCCGAGCAGGATAAAGTCTGTCCCCATATAATTGAATGTATCCACAATTATGTTCCACAAAATTTTGCGGAACAGAATTGCGGACGTGTGAATGAGGCCTAAGGGTCCCTTAGTGATCGCAGCTTTACAGCTTTCCCCTCTTTTTTTTTTTTTTGCACATTTTTTAGAGATTTTTTCATCCACATTGATCAATGTGAATGAAGAAATCTGTGCCGTTCATTTTTTTCTTTCAGCCCAGGGGCTGAACGGGAAAAAAAATTCTCATTACCCGTATGCTCAATATAATAAGAATAGCAAAAACTCCTAATTTTGGCCATACGTGTAATGATTGCAGAGACCCTCAAATGCCAGGGCAGTGGAAAAACCTCACAAGTGACCCCATTTTAGAAAGTAGACACCCCAAGTTATTCGCTGAGGGGCATAGTGAGTTCATGGAAGTTTTTATTTTTTGACACAAGTTAGTGGAAAATGAAATTTTTTGAAAAAAAAAATTCAATTTCCGCTAACTTGTGACAAAAAATAAAAAATTCCATGAACTCACTATGCCCCTTAGTGAATACCTTAGGGTGTCTACTTTCCAAAATGGGGTCACTTATGGGGTGTTTCTACTGTCTGGGCATTGTAGTACGTCAGGAAACAGGACAGGTGCTCAGAAAGTCAAAGTGCGGAAACTCACTTTTTTGCACCATAGTTTGTAAACCCTATAACTTTTACCCAAACCAATAAATATACACTTATTACATTTTTTTTTATCAAAGGCATGTGGAACAAAGGCATGTAGAACAATAAATTTAGAGAAAAATTGAAATATAGTGTTATTTGAACAATTTTACAACAGAAAGCTTAAAATGTCATTTTTTTGCAAAAATTTCATCAAAAAAAGGAAAATATCAAAAAAAGTAAAAATGTCAGCAAGAATGAAATACCACAATTGAAAGCTCTATTAGTGAGAAAAAAAGGAGGTAAAATTCATTTGGGTGGTAATTTGTATGACGGAGCAATAAACGGTGAAAGTAGCATAGTGCGGAATTGTAAAAAGTGGCCTGGTCATTAAGGTGGTTTAAGCTAGGGGGGCTAAAGTGGTTAAAGCAATTTCCTCACAAACAAGTGTATATCCTTGGTCACTGTGAAAGTATCTATATTAGATATAGGAGAGAAACTCAAAACTTTTCCTAACACATTGATCTGATCTCTTGTTAACTGTATGGAAGATAAATTTATTATCTGTAGTAGGTCTTCTTTCCCCTTTTTATTTTCTCTTTAATCCTCAAATCTCAGTTTTCCTCCTTTGTTTTTAGTGGTCCAATTAGTTCGGACTCTGCCTTATCTTTGTGCTGGTTCCTCTCCATTTCTAGAATCTATTTCTAACATGGAATTCACTGCGGAAAGTAATGAGGTTCTTGAAAGGAAACCTTCCCCTTCAATGTTTTTTTGCCCTCTAAAGACCTTTTTATTTTTGTAATTAATGCTTGTTGAGCAAGCATGCTTGGCCGAACTGGTGCTCAAGTTAGTGTGGTTAAATCAAATTTGGCCTCTATTTCTGAAAAGTTTCTGCTGAGATTTTAACTCCCTATCTTCTACATTAGCAGCAATGACCTTATCCACTCAGCTATAAAGCTGAATTATAAACTGTCAGAAAAACCTCATAGTAGTTTGTCATGTAGTAAGTATTTCTATACAGCAGAAGTATCATTTTATATTTCACTGGTTAATATGGTGAATATGTAGCTGTATAGCGTAGTGGTTAAGGTTCTTGCCTCTAAATTTAGGCTTGAGAAAGGCTTATGTTTGAGAGCTGAAATGTCACCACACCATATGGGTAAATAAAACCTATATTTTTTTGCACAACCTATGGAGTGCTGCTCTATCCTTTTTTAATATATGATTATGGACTGCCTACCCGAATTTTGAGCGTGCACCAAGCATTTTTGGTCAGTGCTGCCTCACCCCTCTATATATATATATATATATATATATATATATACAGTTGTGTTCAAAATTATTCAACCCCCACTGAAATTGAGTGTTTTGGCCAGTTTGACATTAAATTTGATCATTTCAGTCATCTTGTTTACAATTAAATCAAAGAGGCACTTGTAAGTCAGACAAATATAACATAACATTTATAATGAAATAACCACAAATGTCTTTTCTGTGCTCACATCATTATCAGTTTTATTCAACCCCCAAGTGACATTCAATCTTAGTACTTAGTACAACATCCTTTTCCAGTTATAACAGCTTTTAAACGTGAAGCATAGCTTGACACAAGTGTCTTGCAGAGATCTACGGGTATCTTCACCCATTCTTCATGGGCAAAAGCCTCCAGTTCAGTCACATTCTTAGGCTTGCGCGCTGCAACTGCTTTCTTTAAGTCCCACCAGGAGTTCTCAATCGGATTTAAGTCTGGTGACTGCGATGGCCACTTCAAAATGTTCCAGCCTTTAATCTGCAAGAATGCTATAGTGGACTTGGAGGTATGCTTGGGATCATTGTCCTGTTGAAAGGTCCAACGTCTCCCAAGCCTTATGTCTGTGACGGACTGCATTACATTTTCATCCAATATCTCCTGGTACTGAAGAGAATTCATGGTACCTTGCACACGCTGAAGCTTCCCTGTACCTGTAGAAGCAAAACAGCCCCAAAGCGTGATTGACCCCCCCCCCCCCATGCTTCACAGTAGACAAGGTGTTCTTTTCTTCATAGGCCTTGTTCTTCCTCCTCCAAACATAGCGTTGATCTATGGGCCCAAGCAGTTCTAATTTTGTTTCATCAGTCCACAGAACACTATCCCAAAACTTTTGTGGTTTGTCCACATGACTTTTGGCATACTGCAGTCGTCTCTTCTTATTCTTTGGAGACAGCAAGGGGGTGCGCCTGGGAGTTCTGGCATAGAGGCCTTCATTACTCAGTCTGACAAATCTTTTTTCAGTTCCTCAGCAGTCACACGGGGACTTTTCTCCACTTTGCGCTTCAGGTAGTACACAGCAGTCGAAGTCAGCATCTTCTTTCTGCCACGACCAGGTAGCGTTTCAACAGTGCCCTTTGCCTTGAATTTGCGAATGATGCTTCCTATGGTGTCTCTTGATATGTTTAACATCTTTGCAATCTTCTTATAGCCATTGCCCTTCCTGTGAAGAGAAATCACCTCTTCTCTTGTCTTCCTGGACCATTCTCTTGACTTCACAATGTTTGTAAACACACCAGTAAATGTCTAGAAGGAGCGGAGTATCACAGTCATTTTAAATCTGCCTAATTGGTGCTTATTATGCTTGATTGCTGCTCCTTGACATCCACAGGTGTTTTCAATACCTGATCGAAAACATTTGAATGAACCTCTGTTCTTAAGAGTGGTAGTCTTAAAGGGGTTGAATAATTGTGTCAATGAAGAAATCACAAAAAAAAATTTAATACTGTATTACAAAAACAATTGATGTCATTTAAGTTGCATTTGGTTCTTTAAAAAGTATTTACATATATTATTATAAATTTAGAATATATTACATATTATAAAATATGTAAATATATTTTGACTAAAAACATCAGTAGTGGTTTCACACATATTATGCATTCATATATATCAGAAGTATGATTTTATCTCTCTCTCTCTCTGATTACACAATCTAGGGAACATCTAATTGCCATGTCTTCCCATTTTTTTTTCAGGTCCTTATCTTCTAAACCAAAACTGGGAAATTTTTGATTTCTCAATCCTCGTGGGATAATCTTTTTATTCCTATAATTTTCTAGAGATGCTTGGTTCCACCAAACTTAAATTTTTTTATGACAAAGGTTTTTGCAATTTCTTATTAATTCTTTCGCCTTTTGCATAGTATTGTTTAAAAACAAATTTGATGCCCTAATAAATATGTGATTCGCTTGTGTGAGCTACGCTTGTTCTCTGGCTTCTTTATTCATTATATGGATCTTTGAATCTGTTATTAAAAAAATTGAAAAATTATAATTATCACTATATTAAGCCCGCAAAGTAACCACTGCTTTGCCTGACAGCAATACCCAATTAAGTTAATAAACCAACAAATATGAGTAATAGTGATGAGCGGCAGGTGCCATATTCGATTTCGACGAAATTCGCGAATATTCGAATGAATATTCGTTTCGTATTCGTCGAAATCGAATATTCATCATTATTCTAGTTTCCGCGATTAATATGCGATTTAAATAATCGCGTATTGCGATTTTAACTTAAGGCTACTTTCCTATTGGTTTCATATCTAGAATTATAGCGAAGATGACAGATATGACGAATGTATTCGTCATATTCCTCAAAACGAAGATAACGAAGTATTCTACATCTTCGTTTTAGCAACCTATTGGTCAACTTCGCTAATTCTAGCAATCAAATAGGAAGGTTGACTATAGAGACAACTGTGTTTAATTCGCTATGCGATTATTTATATTTTTTTTTTTAATAAATAGAATAATTATAATAATTATATCAAGTAATATAATTATTCTATTAAAAAAATAAAATAAATCGCATAGCGAATTTAACACAGCTGTCTCTATAGTCAACCTTCCTATTTGATTGCTAGAATTAGCGAGGTTGACGAATAGGTTGCTAAAACGAAGATGTAGAATACTTCTTTATCTTCGTTTTGAGGAATATGACGAATACATTCGTCATTTTCGCTATTCGCTAATTCTACCAAGCCAACCATAAAGTTCCTTGCTCATGGAGCGTCCCCATCACCATGGGAACATCTCCATATACTAAAATGTACTGTCGGATTTGAGGAATTACGTTGAAATCGCAATGCGATTAATTCAAGTTATATTAATCGCATTGCGATTTCAACTTAGAGCTGGGTTTATAATGGGTCAGCTTGCTAGAATGAACGAAGTTAACGAATATGGAATATAGCAGCACTGCTAAGTTGAATTCGCAATGCGATTAATTTAACTTGAAGTAATCGCATTGCGATTTCAACTTAGCACTGCTATCTTACATAGGCTAGAATTAACTAATATGGAATATAGCACTAGCAGTGCTAAGTTGAAATCGCAATGCGATTACTTTAAGTTAAATTAATCGCATTGCGAATTCAACTTAGCACTGCTGCTATATTCCATATTCGTTAACTTCGCTCATTCTAGCAAGCTGACCCATTATAAACCCAGCTCTAAGTTGAAATCGCAATGCGATTAATATAACTTGAATTAATCGCATTGCGATTTCAACGTAATTCCTCAAATCCGACAGTACATTTTAGTATATGGAGACGTTCCCATGGATGGGGACGCTCCATGAGCACGGAAGTCGGCAGAAGCGGCAATGGGCACTGACTAGAGCAGCCAGGAAGCCAGGAATCCTCAGGACAGGTAAGAACTACTGTTGGGAAGAGGGAAAGAAAAAAATATAACTAAAAAAAAAAAACAAAAAAAAAACGAATATTCAAAATAGCGAATTTATAGCGCTATATTTGAAATATTCGCGAATTAGCGAAGTGCCGATATTCGCTAAAAAAATTCGCTATTCGAATATTCGCGCTCAACACTAATGAGTAACACATACAAACATACAAATGGAATGGAAACTGCCTCTGATATACACCTTCCAAAGTCAGACTAACACACAACACCTGAGAAAGGGAGGTGCCAGGAGAAGGTCCCATACAAACCTCAATAGAAAAATACATGAACAAGCAAAAGCATACACAAAAAAGGGAAGCATAATATAAAATCCTTAATATAAAAGGGTAATCAATATACTGATGTATTCAATACAAACATAATATATTGTGTATCACAAAAAGGCAGAATGCAAAACTTTGTAACATCTCTACGTTGCATTCCAAAAAACAGAGAGCAAAAAAACCCAAGTGACATGTCAGTATTGCTCTCTGTTTTTTGGAATGCATCCTGATTCTTCTGATTTTGGGGTGTTCACATTCTTTAGTACATAAGATAATCTGTAGGGTTGAGTGAACACCTGGAAGTTCGGGTTCGCCAGGTTTGGCCGAAATTTGCCGCAAAGTTCGGGTTCCGGACCCGAACTTGACCCTGAACCTGAACCCCATTGAAGTCAATGGGGACCCGAACTTTGGGGCACTTAAATGGCTCTAAAAAAGTCATAGAAAGGGATAGAGGGCTGCAAAAGGAAGCAAAATAGGGGTAAGAGCAGGACAATTGCTATGCTAACAAATGTGGATAGGGAAATGAATTAAAATAACATAGAATTAAAAAAAAAAGTTAAAGTATAACTGTCAAATTTTTATTTTTTTTACTATTGGATTTTGGTGATTAATATCACCTTGTTGGCCCTGTTTTAATTTCTGATTATTTAATAAATAACCCTTAAAAGCCACCTAAAAGTCCCCAGTATTGGCTATTGTTATCTGAGATAAAATCAGGTTGCTATGCTCCTTCCGTCTACCAAATGAGGACGGAGCATGCTGCTGCGTGCACTGGGAACTGATAGTGAGTCAACATTGTAAGGGAATGTATAAAAAGCCAGGTTCTTCCTGACAGGAGATAACAGTGCTGGGCTGTGTGTGTGAACTTCTCCACATGCATGTGCTTGGCAGACACTCCCTTAGCAGTGCAGGACAATGTGGCTGCTCAGTGTATAAATGACAGCCTTATCTGATAAGAGGAGAGCTTGTAGGAAGACTACAGGCTTCAGCCAGACCTGGGAACTTCACTGCAAGACAGAGCTGGTCTTCACTAACTTCACTGCAGGCATCCTATGGATTAGCCTCAGGGCTGGGGGCAGCCATCTTAAAAGAATAGTGAAATTGCAGTTTTATGCAGACTGGTTGCTAAGGGCTGAATCTTATTAAATAAGTGGTAAGTAAGTCTAATAGTTATTGATTCAGGTATATTATCATATTAGTAACTACATATATGAAAACTGAAATTAAGGTCTAAATGTGACAGTTATCCTTTAAAAATAATTATCTTGAAATAGGGGGCAGAGGTCAAAGTGGAGTAGGAGGTTGAGGAGGCGGAGGACGTAGCGGTGTAGGTAGAAGCGGTGGTGGAGGAGGAGGAGGTAGCCAACACAATTTTTGTATTTTATTTTATTTTTTTTTATAAATTTTAAAGACCCCAAAAAAAACATTGGGAAACATAAAAAAGAAAACAAACAGAAAGTGCACTAAAATATAACAATGGGTGGGTGCGGCCGGTATATTTTGCACAAGGTACGGACAAGTACTGTGGGATCCATGCCTGGTTCATTTAATTGAACGTGAGCTTGTCCACATTGGCTGTGGATAGGCGGCTGTGCTTGTCTGTGATCACCCTCCCTGCCGTGCTGAACACACGTTCGGACAATACACTGGCCGCAGGGCAGGCCAGCACCTCAAATGTGCAAAGGGCAAGCTCAGGCCATGTGCCCAATTTGGAGACCCAGAAGTTGAATGAGGCAGACCCATCAGTCAGTATGTGTAAGCTTATGCACACGTACTGTTCCATATCAGCTTGTGGTGCTGGTTGTTGCGGCGTGCTGACAAAGCTTTTCCACATATCGGCCATGCTAACCCACCCTTCTGAGGCGCAGGTGGCACCCCAGCTGTGTTGACGACTTCTTCCTCCTCCTCTCCCTTTGCCTTGTGCTTCCACTGAGCCCCCGGTGTCATGGGGGAATGCCATCAGCAGCATATCTACCAGCGTGCTCTTGTACTCGCGCATCTTTCAATCACTTTCCAGTGACGAAAATAAGGATGGCACATTGTCCTTGTAGCAGGGATCAAGCAGAGTGGCCACACAGTAATCAGCACTGGTTAGAATGTGGGAAGCTCGGCGGTCATTGCGCAGGTACTGCATCATGTAGTTGCTCATGTGTGCCAGGCTGCCCAGAGGCAACGACAAGCTCTCCTCTGTGGGAGGTGTATCGTCTGTGTCCTCTGTATCCCCCCCCAGCCACGCTCCAGTGATGCCCATGAGCTGCTTTGGGTCTCACCCTGCTGTTAACACGGTTCCTCCTCCTTATCATCCTCCTCCTCCTCATCCTCCAGAACTGTGCCGTGGCTGGACAATTGTGTACCTGGCCTACATTGGTGTGGGAATCCACCCTCCGAGCCACTTGTGAATGACCGGCCTGATAACCATGGAACCTGTGCCACATCCTCTTCCATCATTGCCCGAAGTATTTTTTCAAGGAGACATAGAAGTGGGATAGCACTGCGTCATCGGCACCGGCCATGTTGGTGGAGTACTGGAAACAGCGCAACATGGCACACATATCCCGCTAGGAGGCCAACTCGCTGGTGGTGAAGTGGTGGTGCTGTTCCGCAGAGCAAATCACCTGTGCGTGCTGCAGCTAAAAATCCACTATTGCCTGCTGCTGCTCGCACAGTCCAACATGTGCAAGGTAGAGTTCCACCTTGTCGGCACGTCGCAAATGAGGCGGTGAGCGGAAAGGCCGAAGTTACACTGCAGTGCAGACAGGCGAGAAACAGCAGTGTGAGAATGCCGAAAGCACGCACAGACGGACCGCACTTTCTGCAGCAGCTCTGCCATATCGGGGTAATTTTTCAGGACCCTCTGCACCACCAAATTCAGCACATGTGCCTGGCAAGGGATGTGCGTCAAACCGGCTAGGCCTAGAGCTGCTATGAGATTTCACCCATTATCGCACACCACCAGGCCGGGCTTGAGGCTCAGTGGCACCAATCACTTATCAGTCTTTTGTTCCATGCCTGTCCATAGCTCCTGCGCGGTGTGTGGTTTTTCCCCCAAACAGATGAGTTTCAAAACAGCCTGCTGTCGTTTCCCCATGGCTGTGCTTAAGTTGGTGGTTCAGTTTTTACGTTGACCAGATGGGGAGGTGGTAGAGGAGGAAACGGAATAGGAGGAGTAGGCAACAGGAGGCAAAGAGAAACGTCCTGCCATCCTCGGTGCCGAAAGGACATGAGATAAACTGCTATCCACCTCAGGACCAGCCACCACTGCATTTACCCAGTGTGCAGTTAGGGAGATATAACGCCCCTGCCCGTGCTTACTGGTCCATGTATCGGTGGTTATGTGGACTGTGCCACAGATGGCGTTGTGCAGTGCACACCTAATTTTGTCTGCTACTTGGTTGTCAATGGCCGCCATGGCTTGCCTGGAAAAGTAGTGGCGGCTGGGAACCATGTACTGTGGGACAGCCACTGCAAAAGTTTTTTAAATTTTCCTTTTCCACCAGACAGAATTACAGCATTTCAAAGGCCAGGAATGTTGAAACTTCAAAACAGCACACGTCACTCGCATGACCTTTATTCCATTTGGGGTCTAGGACCTCATCATTCTCTACATCATCTTCCACCCACTCTTCACCCCTGCCCTCCTTGCCGTTCTGCACACTGCATAAAGACGCAACAGTTGGCACCTGTGTTTCATCATCATCAGAGATGTGCTGCGGTGGTCCTTCCATGTCCACATCCTGAAACATAGGTGGTTGGGCATCAGTGCACTCAATCTCTTCCACTTCTGAAGCAAGGCTATGTGGACGGCCCTCGGAAACCCTGCCAGCAGAGTCATCAAAAAGCATAAGAGACTGATGCATGACTTGGGGCTCAGACTGCTTGTCTGATTTGCAAGGGGGTGCGGTGAAAGAAAGGTGCCCATGGGCTGCAAGTGCCAATTCTGAACTTTTAGCAGGGGACCAGGTGGGAGACAATGTGAAGGAACTGGAGGCACTGTCATCCACCCAATCTACTACCGCCTCTACTTGTTCTGATCTCACCGTTCGTACACTGTTATTTGGGCCTACAAAATAACGCTGAATGTTCTGTCACCAACGTGCACCTGAGGAAGGTGTTTAATTTGGGGGTGTAGCTGGCACAGATCAACCACATCCTCTCCCTGCAAAGAGAGCTCCACCAACCCCAGCAGCACCACAACCAGGGCCACGTCCCTTATTTCATGCTCTCCTCATTCTTTGAGGTCACCCACTGAACTAACAGACAGATTAACTATATCAATTTCCCTGTCAAATATGCAGTGCAGGTGTACTTCACGCAATAAATGGCTATATGACGTGCATCTAACTAACAGACTGATTAACTATATCAATTTCCCTGTCACATATGCAGTGCAGGTGTACTTCATGCCATAAATGGGTATATGACGTGCACCTAACTAAGAGACGGATTAACTGTATCAATTTCCCTGTCACGTATGCAGTGCAGGTGTACTTCACGCAATAAATGGGTATATGACATGCACCTAACTAAGAGACAGATTAACTATATCAATTTCCCTGTCATGTATGCAGTGCAGGTGTACTTCACGCAATAAATGGGTATATGACATGCACCTAACTAAAATACAGATTAACTATATCAATTTCCCTGTCATGTATGCAGTGCAGGTGTACTTCACGCAATAAATGGGTATATGATGTGCACCTAACTAACAGATGGATTAACTATATCAATTTCCATGTCATGTATGCAGTGCAGGTGTACTTCACGCAATAAATGGGTATATGACGTGTACCTAACAGACGGATTAACTATTATATTTGTGTGTCAGGGGTACAAAGTACAATGTTGCATTGTACCCACAAAAAAAAACACTGTAGGTCACCCACAGAATTAACAGCCAGATTTATAATTAGATTTCTGTGTCAGGGGTGCAAAAATGGTGTATTGCCCCCACAAAAAAATCACTGTAGTTCACCAACAGAATTAACAGCTAGATTTATGATTATCTTCCTGTGTTAGGGGTGCAAAGATGGTGTATTGCACCGACAAAAATTCACTGTCCACAGAATTAACAGCCAGATTTATAATTGGCTTTCTGTGTCAGGGGTGCAAAGATGGTGTATTGCCCCCACAAAACAATCGCTGTAGTTCACCAACAGAATTAACAGCCAGATTTATGATTATCTTCCTGTGTCAGGGGTGCAAGAATGGTGTATTGCACCCACACTGTATCTCACTTTAGCTGCCTGCTTTCTGTGTCTTCCCTACTAAGAGCTGATGGGCGGTGCTTCACATGATCCAGCTTACATAGAGGCTAGGTCACATGATACACCAGCCAATCACAGCCATGCCATTAGTAGGCATGTCTATGATGGCTTCTAAGGGCACACAGCTTAACCGCTTTCAGTCACACTAACCCGATAGGCGTCCGGACGGCAGAGGTCTAAGGTCTCAGTGATGCCTATTCGCGTCATCTCATGAGACCTGAGATATGCTGTGAACGCGCGCTCACAGGAGCGCGCGTTCACAGCAGCGCACAGTTTTCAAGTTAAACTACAGCCTGCCAGCGCTGATCAATGTTTAAAACAACCAATGAAATAAGTATACCAGATGCTATTTTGTAAATAGCGTCTGATATACTTTCTACCTGCTCCTCTGGTGGTCACTTTTGCTTGGATCGACCACCAGAGGACAAAGGCAGCTCTGTAAGTAGCACCAAGCACCACACTACACTACACACACCCCCCTGTCACTTATTAACCCCTTATAAACCCCTGATCACCCAATATAGACTCCCTGATAACCCCCTTGTCACTCCCTGTCATTGATCACCCCCTTTTAAGGGTTCTTCATCACCGCCAGTTAGTTAGCTACTTATTAGGTAGTTAGCGCCCAGCCCACCGCACTTACTGATTAGTCGCTGATTAGCGTCATCGCTGTCGCCAATCAGCACTAGTATTATATAGTATCTGTAAGTGATAAAGACTGATTGCAATCAGATCTATATCAGTACATTAGGGTCACCTTAGGCTCTACAAAAAACGCAGTGTTCGCTCGATCAGGCCTGATCACCTTGCGATCAGTCCGCCCCATCGCAGTGACAGAATTTTTTTTTTGATCACTGCAAAAACACAGTTTTACTAGGCAGGTGTGCTCGATCAACCAGCTGCAGCACTAATGTGCATTCTGACAGAAGCATTGCGCTGCTGTCAGATTACACAAAGTCGGTGTATGCGGCGCTGCAAGACCCGATTTCTCCTCTGCAGTAAAAATGATACGTTTGCCGAGGCTTATGAGCTGAGGGGCGATGTTCATATGCTTTGGCAAGCACTTTGTATAAAAAAATAAAATAAAATTCTGGCAATGATTTATTCATCCACATCGATTGATATGAATGGAGATGTGAACAAGCTGAAGTGGGTTTGGATGTTGGGCGGAGCTTCTATGTCCTGGCAGACGCCTTTCCCTTTTCTTTTTTTTTTGGCACATTTTTTGGCAGATATTTTTTCATCCACATTGATCGATGCGAATGAAGAATTCTGTGCCGTTCATTTTTTCTTTCAGCCCAGAGGCTTAACGGAAAAAAATAAGTCTCATTACCCGTATGCTCAATATAAGGAGAATAGCAGAATCTCCTAATGCTGGCCATACATGTAATGATTGCAGAGACCCTCAAATGCCAGGGCAGTACAAACACCCCTCAAATGACCCCATTTTGGAAAGAAGACACGCCAAGGTATTCACTGAGGGGCATATTGAGTCCATGAAAGATTGAACTTTTGGTCACAAGTTAGCGAAAAGGGAGACTTTGTAAGAAAAAACAAAAAAAATCAAATTCCGCTAACTTGTGCCAAAAAAAAAAAGTCTTCTATGAACTCGCCATGCCCCTCACAGAATACCTTGGGGTGTCTTCTTTCTAAAATGGGGTCACATTTGGGGTATTTTTACTTCCCTGGCATTTTAGGGGCCCTAAAGCGTGAGAAGAAAAATGCGTAAAAATGCCATCCTAAAAGGTACTTATTGGAATTAGGGCCCCTTTGCGCATCTTGGCTGCGAAAAAGTGGCACACCTGTGTTTTAGCCGTACTCAGGAGAAGTAGGGCAATGTGTTTCGGGGTGTCTTTTCACACATACCCATCCTGTGTGTGAGAAATATCTCTGTAAATGACAACTTTTCCATTTTTTTATACAAAGTTGTCAATTTACAGAGATATTTCTCTCACCCAGCATGGGTATATGTAAAAATACACCCCAAAACACATTGCCCTACTTCTTCTGAGTACGGTTGTACCACATGTGTGACACTTTTTTGCAGCCTAGGTGCATAAAGGGGCCGAAAGTCCAACGAGTACCTTTAGGCTTTACAGGGTTGCTCACAATTTAGCCCCGCCCAAAATGCCAGAACAGTAAACACACCCCACAAATGACCCTATTTCAGAAAGTAGACACCCCAAGGTATTCACTGTAATGCCAGTCTTAGTATATTTGTCCTATTATATCTTATTATCTTCAATGAACTTATGTTGTGTTTTATTGCAATAAATGGATGTTTTATTGCAACAATGTGTCTCTCATTAGTTTAGGGTGTGGGGTATGAATTTATTTATGTTGCAATAGAAATTAAAAATGGAGCTCAAATATGGGGTGAAAGATATCATCGCAAGATGCTCTGCAGGGTCTTGGCTAGATGGAAAAGAAAATAGAACCGCTTTAAGCAGAGAAAATACAATCTATAAATCTCTGGATTTAGCTGTACTGTCACTTCAGAGTATCTGTGAACAACTGACATCTACAACGATATGGACACTGTGTTGCAGTACAATCCCACAATCCTTATTTACACAACCAAACCCTTTATTTTCATGACCACCCCACAAATACATTGCTAGCAGGATTGCATTGTTAGCTCCGCCAATGCTGCCAGCTCCATGTATGCCACCTCACTTTTTGTGGGTCTATATCTCTGCTCACTACACTCCGCCCTCAATCACCAGTGTCTTCCTGGGCCTACTTAGTCCACCATACCTTCCATGCAACTGTGTCATAGAAGACAGCACCACAGATGTCCTGGCATGCCTTAGTTACTATGGCTTGTCACCCAGTTGACCTATAAAACAGAAAAACGTATATACAAGGCAACACAACATAGATAGATACATAAATACACGGTATGTATCAATGAATATCTAAGTAAAATGTGCAAATATACTTGAAGTAATAGATAGCTGTAAAAGAATACACAGCAGTCTATTAGCTACAAATGATGATACTCGTTTACTCTTCATACAGATCAACTGCAATTTTATTCTAATAGTTACTAATATAGATATCAAGTCTAAAATTATTTCTATATTCCTATGATCCTAAATCATAATCTTAATATTAATAAATCAATATAAAAGACATTTCCATAAGCAAGTTTCCCTATGCATAGATTTTTGGAAAACAAATCTTTACATCTTATTGTTACAATGTATACATTGTTTTTTTTTTTTTACAAATGTTAGCTTTTAGTGAACCTTCGGAAATGAAGTAATGAAGTGGTTTAAAATTGCTAATGAAACAGAAAATCTAGAATTACCAACAATAGCATTATTGTAATATACATTATTCAGTGTACAAACATAAACAGTTAAGTCACATTATTATGACCACTTCCTACTTTCAACAGCGGTAGTAATTAGCTTATGAAGGATGTCATGTGTCGTGAGCACTGGCAGGCTTGTTGGGTATGTAATTTGAATTAAAATTGGTCTTCCAATAGTGATGAGCAGCATAGGCAATATTCATTTTCGCAATATTTCGCTGTTTGTTCACATTATATTCGCACTAAATTCATAAATTCTAGAATTCGTGATATCCAGTCATTATTTTCGCGATTGTGAAAATCGGCACTAACGATGCGCATATTTTTTGCGCAATACATGCAACTTCACATTTTATCAGGTCTGAGTAGATATTACTGATTGGTGCACTAAGTTCTGTTGTGACATCACAGCACTATGTCTGCAGCATGTATGTATGGACAGCAAAGAAACAGTAATTCCTATCACTATATCATTATCTAACCTACACTGACTATCCTCCATTAACCATTTGTATTATATATATGAGCTAACTAACTTCAGTATCTAATGTAATTAGATAAAGAATAGGATCCAGATGAAAGCACAGAACACAAAAATGTCACTGCTCTCTCTTGTCCAATTTGCCAAATGAAGAGCTGATCAAAGTAGGGGCGGGAACGCAATATTTAGTATGCTGCTACTAAAAATGCACAGTAACATTTCTATACATTAATTTAAGAAACACAAATAGTTCATTTGCAAAGTAAACAAAGAAATCAGCATATATTATGTTGTTTATGGACTTTTGTTGAATTTTGCAATTACTATTAAAAAATACATATTATAAATAATAATATTAAAAGTAGCTTAGATTTGTTTGGTTTTTTTGCTGGGATTTTATTGGTAATTTAAAATGGAATGCACATAAAGGGGTTGTCCCACAAAAAATATTCTATAGTTTTCAAAACCAGCACCTGGGTCTTAATACTTTTGTAGTTGCATGTAATTAAAAATTTGGCATAGCCATTGAGTTATTCAATAAAATGTATTTGTATAGCGCCACCTGCTGTTTATACTTTTTCTTATTTCTTTGTCCTGCTCACTCAGAAGGTCGCACATGCTCAATTTCATCTTTCAACTGTCTCCTGAGCTGTGATAGGGAGAGCTGAGACATGCAGCAGAAAAGACACTCCCCTTGAGCTGTCAGCTTGATATAAATCTAGCAGATCAATGAATGGGGAATTTTCTGCATCCAGGTGAGGTAAAGGGCTGGTTCTAGCTTTGTTAGAAAGGGATTCTCATGTAGTATATGATATCTGATTTTTATTTTTTACAGTAGTCATGGGATAACCCGTTAAAACTGTCTCGAGTGGATTTGCAGATTTAAGAAACAAAACAATGAGTCAAAATAGTGCAAAACAGAGATAAATATCAGTATAATTAACCTCTTCTACCCCAGGCCTGTTTTCACCTTCCTGCACTTACCATTTTTTGCAAATCTGACATGTGGTAATAACTTTGGAATGCTTTTACTTATCCAAGACATTCTGAGGCGATTTTCTCATTACACATTGTACTTTATGACAGTGGTAAATTTGAGATGATATATTTCACATTTATTTATAAGAAAATATACCAAACATTTGGAAAACTTTACAATTAGAAATGAGCGAAACGAAGCTGACCAAGTGGAATTTGATTCGAATTTCAGGAATTGGTTCACACCGAATCCGAATTTCCTCACGATTCGTGGTAAAGAATCGCATCTTTTCCTAAAATGGCTTCTGCACGTGTGAGGACATGGAGCAAGGAACTCTGGGAAGGCGGGATCACCCATAATGCCATGTATGCAGCCAAGCAGCAGACAGCCAGCCCTGTGATGTCAGAGCTCTATAAATAGCCTCAGCCATCTTGGATTCTGCCATTTACCACTGTAATTAGTGCAGGGAGAGACATCAGCATGCGCTATTGACAGTCTTAGAAAAAACGTCATTGTGTTAAACAAAAACGATTTACAAGACTGGGGAGCAGAATTTCCATTATACAGCTCTGTAATTCTAGCAAACAGTTCTTGTTATTGGGGTGTAAGTGCTGTTTAAATCAGCCATTAACAAGGTTTATTATAAGGAAATATTTCTATGTCTTATTTGCTGTTGTGCGTTGCAGTTATATGTTCTAAAGCATTTTTTGGCTTGTATTAGTGGGAAAAAGGGCTTACCAACCGCTGTGCGGTGAGGTGCTAAAATTACAGCCTTTTTTGTTGTGTAATAGTGGCAAATGTAAAATATATTTGGCATTCAGCGGTGCAGTTATATATTCTAAAGTCTATTGTGGCGTGTATTAGTGGAAAAAGAAAAATATATATTTGCCGGTCGGCGGTGCAGTTATATGTTCTAAAGCCGTTTGGGGTGTGTATTAGTGGAAAAAGAAAAATATATTTACCAATCAGCAGTGCAGTTATATGTTCTAAAGACGTTTATGGCGTGTATTAGTGGAAAAAGAAAAAATATATTTGCCGATCAGCGGTGCAGTGATATGTTCTAAAGCCTTTGGTAGCGCGTATTAGCGGAAAACAGTTACAGTTGCGTTCAAAATTATTCAACCCCCACTGAAATTGAGTGTTTTGGCCAGTTTGACATTGATTTTGATCATTTCAGTCATCTTGTTTACAATTAAATCAAAGAGGCACTTGTAAGTCAGACAAATATAGCATAACATTTATAATGAAATAAACACAAATGTCTTTTCTGTGCTCACATCATTATCAGTTTTATTCAACCCCCAAGTGACGTTCAATCTTAGTACTTAGTTCAACATCCTTTTCCAGTTATAACAGCTTTTAAATATGAAGCATAGCTTGATACAAGTGTCTTGCAGTGATCTACGGGTATCTTCACCCATTCTTCATGGGCAAAAGCCTTCAGTTCAGTCACATTCTTAGGCTTGCGCGCTGCAACTGCTTCCTTTAAGTCCCACCAGAGGTTCTCAATCGGATTTAAGTCTGGTGACTGCGATAGCCACTTCAAAATGTTCCAGCCTTTAATCTGCAACCATGCTCTAGTGGACTTGGAGGTATGCTTGGGATCATTGTCCTGTTGAAAGGTCCGACGTCTCCCAAGCCTCAAGTTTGTGACGGACTGCATCGCATTTTCATCCAATATCTCCTGGCACTGAAAAGAATTCATGGTACCTTGCACACACTGAAGCTTCCCTGTACCTGTAGAAGCAAAACAGCCCCAAAGCATGATTGACCCCCCGCCATGCTTCACAGTAGGCAAGGTGTTCTATTCTTCATAGGCCTCCTCCAAACATAGGGTTGATCCATGGGCCCAAACAGTTCTAATTTTGTTTCATCAGTCCACAGAACACTATCCCAAAACTTTTGTGGTTTGTCCACATGACTTTTGGCATACTGCAGTCGACTCTTCTTATTCTTTGGAGACAGCAAGGGGGTGCGCCTGGGAGTTCTGGCATGGAGGCCTTCATTACGCAGTGTGCGCCTTATTGTCTGAGATGAAACTTTAGTACCCGCATCTGACAAATCTTTTTTCAGTTCCTCAGCAGTCACATGGGGACTTTTCTCCACTTTGCGCTTCAGGTAGTGCACAGCAGTCGAAGTCAGCATCTTCTTTCTGCCACGACCAGGTAGCGTTTCAACAGTGACCTTTGCCTTGAAATTGCGAATGATGCTTCCTATGGTGTCTCTTGGTATGTTTAACATCTGTGCAATCTTCTTATAGCCATTGCCCTTCCTGTGAAGAGAAATCACCTCTTCTCTTGTCTTCCTGGACCATTCTCTTGACTTCACCATGTTTGTAAACACACCAGTAAATGTCTAGAAGGAGCTGAGTATCACAGTCATTTTAAATCTGCCTAATTGGGGCTTATTATGCTTGATTGCTGCTCCTTGACATCCACAGGTGTTTTTAATACCTGATCGAAAACACTTGAATGAACCTCTGTTCTTAAGAGTGGTAGTCTTTAAGGGGTTGAATAATTGTGTCAATGAAGAAATCACAAAAAAAACATTTAATACTGTATTACAAAAACAATTGATGTCATTTTAGTTGCATTTGGTTCCTTAAAAAGTCCTTGTAAGATTTCGTTCTGAACACAATTACAAATGTACACTAAATTCCCTAAAACCCTTTACAGCATTGGGGTTTGAATAATTTTGAACACAACTGTATATGTTCTAAAGCCCTTTTTTGTGTGCATTAGTGGGGGGAAAAAATGGCTTATTAGCCGGTGTGGTGAAGTGAGAAAATTACAGACTTCTTTAGGGTGTTAAAATAAAAAAAAAAAAGGAAATTTAATCTAACAGTATGTCAGACAGAGAAGTGCCAGGCCCTGCACAGGGGAGTGCCAGAGGCCTAAAGGTTTCTGGCACAGGCAGAGGTCGCAGTAGAGTAAGGGGCCGTGGCAGCAGGGGTCACTTCGAGAGGCCTGAGCTCCCAGTGTCAGCTAGCGGTCGTTTCGTGACCAGCAACCCATCGGTTCCTGAATGGTTTACTCGATCTTCGACTTCGTCGCAAGTGACATCAGACACCTTCAGCCAAGAGTCAGTGGGTTCGTCAGACACAACCCTTAGTTGGCATGGCCCAGGAGCAGGCCATGTGCCCTCACCTGTCCTCAACCTACCTCTGTCCTTTTCTGTTCCCTCATCCAGAGACGTATTGGGCTTAGCTCCACTATACAGTGAGGACGAGCTACTAGAAGAGAGCAGCAGCTACTGGCAAGCCAAGATGTGGCGGAGACATCCGCCGCTTTCTCCACTTGGTGGGTAAGTAGTGATGAGGAGAGTGGTGTGAGAGCTGATGTTGCGAGCGATCAGGAGCCAGAGATGGTTGAGGAGGACTTCAGTGACGTGCAGACAGTACTCAATGATGATGAAGTAGCTGATCGCCCTTGGGAGCCGGGTGACGGAGGGGCTTCATAATTTCGGGAGAAGAGGTTGGCAGCTTGCCTATAAGCCAGCGGCGGAGCCAGCCTGGGGTCAGCAAGGTGGCATCTTTGTTTTTGATCAACTCCTTTTTTTTGGCATTAGCAATACTGATGGATTACTGACCAAATGCTGACCGAGTAATGCGGGTGCTCAAAAGACAGGGTCCGTGTTTTGGGGGTTATTGTTCTGACGGATCAGAGGATGGGCAAAATAATCAGTGACGTCAACACAAACTTACTGCTGACATCCTCGCCTCTCTGTCAGGGGGGTCTATTTGTATAAGCATTTAATAGAACAGGTAGACATCCATGTGGAATCAGCTGATGACGGTGTAAAAGGAGTGTGCTTCTTCTTAGTGCTAACATCGACCTGTAAGTTAACACTTCAGTTATTTGGTCAGTTTTGGCCCCATGACTGCCAAAATAAGTGAAGTGTGCAGTGATTCTAAGAGCGAAGCCTGTCATCTGCATGTCATACTTACACGCAGTATTATTTCACTACCTCAGCAGATTCCCTATGCGTGTTACTGCTAATCACAGTGTTCTGCACCACTACAAAGGCTCTCTGCAGCCAGGAAATAGCAGTTTTTTTAACAAATTTTGCCGCAAATTTGGATCGAACCTCTATTCACAATGTTCAACATTTGAATTACTCTACTTTCAACACATATAGTGATACCTCATAAAATAGTTATCAAAATTCCCCATATGTCTTATTTATGTTGGCATCATTTTGTAAATGTCATTTTATTTTTTTTAGGACGTCAGAAGACTTACAATTTTAGAAGCAATTTTTCATATAATCAAGAACATTTCCCAAACCGTTCTTTTATAGCACCAATTCAGTTATAAAATGATTTTTATGTGCTTGCTTTATAGAAACCACCCAAAAATGACCCTATTTTAAAAACTACACCCCTCAAATTTTTCAAAAGTTATATTACTTTGTTAACCTTTGAGGTGTTCCACAAGAATTAAAGGAAAATGCAGTTGAAATGTAAAAATATATTTTTTTCAGATTTTTTATGTTAATCAGTTTTTTTTTGCAACACAGAAAGAGTTAACAGGAAAATAATCCTCAATAAGCATTACTCTGATTCTGCAATTTACAGAAATACCCTATATGTGGTGGTAAACTGCTGTAGTAGCACATGCCAGTGGTCAAAAGGAAAGGAGCGCCATATGGTTTTTGTTGAGCAGACTCTGCTAGAATGGTTTTTGGGCACCAATTTGTATTTGAAGACAACCTTCTTGTTTGTGAGACCCAGGGGGCTAGGACTCACAGGCTTCTGTAGAAAGTAGCCACAATGCCTATACAAGGCATCGGGCTGCCTTCACAGCCATCGGGACCCCGTCACTGCAGTACAGGGATCCAATGGGGACTGGGAGGAAGCTTCTAATAACCCCAATAACCCCATACATGCCAGAGTTAGCTCTGACCACGGTATACAAAGGGTTAGAGCACCGGTGAACACTGATGCCAGCATATACATGCAGTCAGTGACTGCCAGGCCTCTGCTGCTGATCGGGTGGGTGCAGCTCTGGCACCTGCCCAATCAGCACGTCGTACCTGTACGGCGCTGGGACTTAAGTCATGCAACACAGCATCGTACATGTACGCCGCCGGTCAGGAAAGGGTTAATCACAGTTTGCAAAGTATATTCTTTCCTTGTAACAATTATTTTTAAATGAATCGTGTTGGCTGCTTGTACACAATATTGTTCACCACTAATTGCTGGTCCACGCCAGTCAGTTTTGAGACTGACATCAATTTTGATTTTCACAAAGTTTACTGTGCATTTTTTTGGGCAGCCAAATTTGTGACTTTTTACCCTTCATGCCACTTTTTATAAGTGGTGAGAAAAGTAGTGTGTTGAGAGCAGGCAGAGGGTTGAGTTGCAGGTTTGACTTATTTACCTCTATTCACATCAGTTTTCTGGCGGGATTAAAAACAAAAATCTAAGTCAGCTTGCCGTAGATTTTAGACTGTCTCATGGCCAGCAGGAGGATGCACCAAATCTATAGGAGGCGTGTGCCTCTGCATAAATTTGGTGCATCTTCTGACAGCACAAGGGGAATCAACTTTGGTGAAAAAAACACCCGTCTTGTTAACTATTCCCTTCCATATTTACAGTGATGACCCTTCTTTTTCAAGACTTCTGAAGTTTGTCTCGGCATGCTTGACATTACATCCTAAGCCAAATCATGACTGATGGCAACCCATTCTTTCCCAATCAGTGTTTAGAATTTATGGGGCTTTTCCTGGCCATGGACCAAAAATGTCACAAAAGGTGCCCCATCGTGCTTGAAAAAGCATTGTTCATCACCAAATTATTCCTAGATTATTGGGAGAAGCTGCTCTTGTGGGATGCTTGAAACCATTTTTGTTAACGATAATGTGAGTGAGCCCACTCCCTTGGAAGAAAAGCAACCCCACACATGCGTGATCTTAGGATGCTTTACTGTTGACACAGTGCATGACACAGTACTTATGGTAGCGCTTACCTTTTATTTTCACCTGTCCCAAACAGTCTGAAGGTGGCTTCATCTGAGAAAATAACTTTACCCCTGTTAAAATGTTTCTGTGCTGTAAAAAATGAGACAAAGTTAAATCATTTCACAACTTTTTCCACCTTTAATGTGACTTATAAACTGTGCAACTCTATTGAAAAAAAATGAAATCTTTTAGGTAGCGGGAAGAAAAAATATAAAAAAAAAATAATACAGTTGCATAAGTGTGCACACCCATAAACTAATACTTTGTTGAAGCACCTTTTGATTTTATTATAGCACTCAGTCTTTTTGGGTACGAGTCTATCAGCATGGCACATTTTGACCTGGCCAAGATTTGCCCACCCTTTTTGCAAAAACACTCCAAATCTGTCAAATTGTGAGGGCATATCCTTTGCACAGCCCTCTATAGATCACCCCACAGATTTTCAATCGGATTAAGGTCTGGGCTCTGGCTGGGCCATTCCAAAAGTTTAACCCCTTAAGGACTCAGCCCTATTTCACCTAAAGGACTTGGCCATTTTTTGCAAATCTGACCACTGTCACTTTATGTGGTGATAACTTTAAAACGCTTTTTCTTATCCAGGCCATTCTGAGATTGTTTTTTCGTCACATATTGTACTTCATGACACTGGTAAAATTAAGTCGAAAAATTTTATTTTTATTTATAAAAAAATATCAAATTTACCAAAAATTTGGAAAAATTTGCAATTTTCCAAGTTTCAATTTCTCTACTTCTATAATACATAATAATACCGCCCAAAAAAGTTATTGATTTACATTCCCCATATGTCTACTTCATGTATCGATCATTTTGGGAATGCCATTTTATTTTTTGGGGACGTTACAAGGCTTAGAAGTTTAGAAGCAAATCTTGAAATTTTTCAGAAATTTTCAAAAACCCACTTTTTAGGGACCAGTTCAGGTCTGAAGTCACTTTGTGAGGCTTACATAATAGAAACCATCCAAAAATGACCCCATTCTAGAAACTACACCCCTCAAGGTATTCCACACAGATTTTACAAACGTCATTAACTCTTTAGGTTTTCCACAAGAGTTAATGGCAAATGGAGATAAAATTTCAGAATTTCGATTTTTTGGAAAATTTTCCGTTTGAATCCATTTTTTCCCAGTAACAAAGCAAGGGTTAACAGCCAAACAAAACTAAATTTTTATTGCCTCAATTCTGTAGTTTTCAGAAACACCCCATATGTGGGCGTAAACTGCTGTATGGCCAAACGGCAGGGCACAGAATTAAGGGAACGCCATATGGTTTTTGGAAGGCGGATTTTGCTGGACTGGATTTTTGACACCATGTCCCATTTGAAGCCCCCAGATGCACCCCTAGAGTAGAATCTCCAAAAAAGTGACTCCATCTAAGAAACTACACCCCTCAAGGTATTCAAAACTGATTTTACAAACTTTGTTCACTTTGTTAACTTTGTTCCACAAGAGTTATTGGCAAATGGAGATGAAATTTCGGAATTTCTATTTTTTGTTACCTTGCCTCAAAAAAAGTGTAATATAGAGCAACCAAAAATCATATTTACCCTAAAATAATACAAACAAAACTGCCACCTTATCCCGTACTTTCCAAAATGGGGTCACTTTTTTGGAGTTTCTACTGTAGGGGTGCATCAGGGGGGCTTCAAATGGGACATGGTGTCAAATAACCAGTCCAGCAAAATCTGCCTTCCAAAAACCATATGGCATTCCCTTCCTTCTACGCCCTGCCGTTTGGCCATACAGCAGTTTACGACCACATATGGAGTGTTTCTGCAAACTAGAGAATCGGGGCAATATATATTGAGTTTTGTTTGGCTGTTAACCCTTGTTTTTTTACTGGAAAAATTGATTAAAATTGAAAATTTGCAAAAAAATAGCTATTTTCGGACCGTTTTTATTTTTTGTTATTTACATCGTTGAACTGACAGGTTAGATTGTGTGCTATTTCTATAGAGCAGGTTGCTACGGACGCGGCAATACCAAATATGGCTAATTTTTGGGGGGTTTTGTTTCAGTTTTACATAATACAGCATTTTTGAAAAAAAATGATTTTTTTAGTGTCTTCACATTCTGAAAGCCATATATTTTTTTTATTTTTTGGGCGACTGTCTTATGTAGGGGCTCATTTTTTGCGGGATGAGATGGCGGTTTGATTGGAACTATCTTGGGGTGCATATGACATTTTTGTCGCCTGCTATTACATTTTTTGTTGTTGTGTTCACCTGAGGGTTTTGGTCATGTGTTATTTTTATAGAGCAGTTTGCGACAGACGCGCAGATACTAAATATGTATACTTTTTATTTATTTATTTAAGTTTTACACAATATTATCATTTTTTAAAACAAAACAAATCATGTTTTAGTGTCTCCATAGTCTGAGAGCCCTATTTTTTTTTTTGGGGGGGTGATTGTCCTATGTGGGGTATCATTTTTTGCGGGATAAGATGACGGTTTTATTGGCACTATTTTTAGGTGCATATAACTTTTTGATAGCTTGCTATTACAGTTTTTGAGATGTGAGGTGACAAAAATGGTTTTTTTTTTACATTGTTTTTATTTTATTTTTTTAACAGTATTTACCTGAGAGGTTAGATAATGTGATATATTTATATAGCAGGTTTTTATGGACGCGGCGATACATAATATGTATACTTTTTATTTATTTATTTTACTTTAACACAATAATAGCTTTTTAGAAAAAAAAATTATGTTTTAGTGTCTCCATAGTCTGAGAGCCATATTTTTTTATTTTTTTGGGCGATTGTCCTATATAAAGACTCATTTTTTGCGGGATGAGATGGCGGTTTTATTGGTACTATTTTGGGAGGCATACGCCTTTTTGATCACTTGGTATTACACTTTTTGTGATGCAAGGTGACAAAAAATGGCTTTTTTACACCATTTTTTTGTGTGTTTTTTTACGGTATTTGCGTGAGGGGTTAGGTCACGTGATATTTTTATAGAGGAGATTTTTACGGATGCGGCGATACCTAATATGTGTAGTTTATTTGTTTTTTTTTAATTTTTATTCAGTGATATGTACTTTTCTTATTTTTACTTTTTTTTTTACTTTTTTGAATTTTTTTTGACCCAGACCCACTTGGTTCTTGTAGATCCAGTGAATCTGGTGTCTATATAATAGCAGCGGGTGATGGGAAGAGAGGTGAGCTCCCTCCCTCTACTATCCTATCCCGTCGGGGGGGCTGCAAAGGTACGGCAGCCCCCCGATGGGAGAGGGAGTGAGCTCCCTCCATGTTAACACCTTCTATACCGCGGTCCGTACGGACCGCGGTATAGAAGGGCTTAAACTGCTGACATCTGCAGCACAGATGTCAGCAGTTTATAGCAGGGGGTCAGCAATGTGCTGACCCCCTGCTATACCCACTAGACACCAGGGAAATGGATTGAAAGGAGGCGGGCGGGGGATCACAATTGCGCCTCCCGCGCCGCCCACCCGCAGCACCGCCCGCAATCCCCCCCCTGCACCGCCCGGGGGGGACACTAAGATGGCGGGGTGCAGGGGGGGGGTTCAAATTTACACTTAGGGGCATATTTTAGTCTCTGATTAGAGACTCGGATTAGAGACTACAGATAGCGCAGCAAACCGCAGGTCTGAATTGACCTGCGGTTTGTTGCGATCGCCGACACAGGGGGGTCACAGGACCCCCCTCGGCATTGTCACAGGATGCCTGCTGAATGATTTCAGCAGGCATCCTGTTCCGATCACCATCCGCAGCGCTGCGGTGATCGGAACTTCTCAGGGCGTACATGTACGCCCTGCGTCCTTAAGAGGTTAATCTCCTTCTGGTGAAGCCATTCCTTTGTTGATTTGGATGTATGCTTTGGGTCGTTGTCATGCTGAAAGATGAAGTTCCACTTCATGTTCAGCTTTCTAGCAGAAGCCCGAAGGTTTTGTGCCAGTATTGGCTGGTATTTAGAACTGTTCATAAATCCCTCTATCTTAACTAAGGCCCTAGTTCCAGCTGAATAAAAACAGCCCCAAAGCATGATGCTGCCACCACCATGCTTCACTGTGGGTATGGTGTTCTTTTGGTGATGTGCAGTGTTGTTTTTGTGCCAAACATATCTTTTGGAATTATGGCCAAAAAGTTCAACCTTGGTTTCATCAGACCATAACACTTTTTCCCACATGCTTTTGGGAGACTTCAGATGTGTTTTTGCAAAATGTAACCTGGCTTGGATGTTTTTCTTCATAAGAAAAGGCTTTTGTTTTGCCACTCTACCCCATAGCCCAGACATGAAGAATACGGGAGATTGTTGTCACATGTACCACACAGACAGTACTTGCCAGATATTCCTGCAGCATCTTTGATGTTGCTGTAGGCCTCTTGGTAGCCTCCCAGACCAGTTTTCTTCTCGTCTTTTCATCAATTTTGGAGGGACATCCAGTTCTTGGTAATGTCTCTGTTTTGCCATATTTTCTCCACTTGATGATTACTGTCTTCACTGTGTTCCATGGTATATCTAATGCCTTGGAAATTATTTTGTACCCTTCTCCTGATACCTTTTAACAATGAGATCCCTTTGATGCTTTGGAAGCTCTCTGTGGACCATGGCTTTTGCTGTGGGATGCAACTAAGAAAATTTCAGGAAAGACCAATTAGAGCAGCTGAACTTTATTTGGGGTTAATCAGAGGCACTGTAAATGATGGCACGTATATGCTGACTCCTATTTAACATGATTTTGAATGTGATTGTTTAATTCTGAACACAGCTACATCCCCAGTTCTAAGTGTGTACACTTATGCAACCACACTATTTTAGTTTTTTTGTTTTCTTCCCTCCACCTAAAAGATTTCAGTTTGTTTTTCAATTAAGTGGTACAGTTTATAGGTCACATAAAAGGTGGAAAAAGTTCTGAAATGATTCATCTATGTCTCATTTTAACACATAGAAACCTGACATTTTAACAGGGGTGTGTAGAATTTTTATATCAACTGTATGTTATTTATATATTTATAAACATACAGTTCTTGCAAGTAGCACCACATGTATCACACAGCATTCTCTGCTGTGAATTTGCCATATTTCTGGACTATGAGACAGGATTAGTAAAAATGGGCCTGTATCTTTTCTAATTAGTGTGCTAAGTATTTGTGTTCCCTATGACCTCTTCTTTACTTAAACAAACATCTCTTGTATTCTGTATTAAGGAGTTCTCACTGTGTATTAAGATAGTTCTGATAAGGAGATTGACAGAGGAGCAAGGGAGCAGCAGCAAGGGACCAGTGTTTAAATACTGAGGTATGAGAGATTAAACCATTATGGACAAACCTAATATATTGTTTTTCGACCCAATACATTGTAAAGGACCATGACCTACATGTTTGCTTGTTGCAGCTGTATGAGGGTTTGTTTTTTCAGCACAAGATGTTTTTTTTATAATAGTATCACCTTTAACCCCTTCTACCCTGGGTCAGTTTTCGCCCTCCTGCCCAAGCCATTTTTTGCAAGCCATTTTTCTGACATTTGTCACTTGATGTGGTAAAAACTTTGGAACACTTTTACTTATCCAAGTCATTCTGAGATTGTTTTCTCGTGACACATTGTACTTCATGATAGTTAAAAATTTGAGTCAATATATTTCACCTTTATTTATGAAAAAATCCCAAATTTACCAAACATTTTGAAAAAATCTGCTTTTAAAACAGAAAGTGATACCTCATAAAATATTTATTACTTAACAATCCCCATATGTCTACTTTATGTTGGCATCATTTTGTAAATGTCAATTTATTTTCTTAGGATATTAGAAGGCTTAGAATGTTAGAAGCAATTCTTAAAATTTTTAAGAAGATTTCCAAAACCCTTTTTTTAAGGACCAGTTTATATCTGAAGTCACTTTGTGGGGCTTACATAGTGGAAACCCCCCATAAATGACCCCATTGTAGAAACTACACCCCTCAAGTTACTCAAAACTTATTTTATAAACTTTGTTAATCCTTTAGGTGTTCCACAAGAATTAAAGGAAAATGGAGATTCAATTTCTAAATTTTACTTTTTTGGCAGATTTTCCATTTTAATTAGTGATGAGCGAGCCCCAAAATATTTGGGTGTTCGGATGTTCAGGTCGAACACATAGCTATGTACGTGTGCTCGGCCAAGCACCCGAGTAAAATGGAAGTCAATGGGAGACAACCAGGCACTCCCTGCTTAGAAGAGTGGAGGGTGCCTGGTCCATTGGAAAAGGTCAGAAAGTGACAGAAAAAACACTGAAATGGACTCAGAACAGCATGGGGACAATGTCTGGATGCATTTTGGACTCCCAAGTCGCTGCTGGGAACCATGTTGTCCCAGTTGTACACCACTTTTACTTACTGACAAATACACACCCCGAAATTTTTTTAGGAAACATTCTTTCCTGTATATTCAATTGTATGTAAAGTGATGCCAAAAAAAATGTTTTTTTCCAGAATTGGGGCCATGATTAAGATGGAAGGCCGGAGGTTTCTGTATTGCCCTGCTTTTTGACTGGCACCAGAAGAACCACACTGAAAGCATTTGCCAAGTAGTGTGTATGGGGAGTGTGGGGAGTATGGTTGCAAAGCTGAAACTTAAACTAATTGACGGAAGGGCACCACCAGGAATGGAGCCTGCGGCTTAATTTGATTCCACATGGGAAACCTCACCCGGCCCGGACACTGAAAGGATTGACAGATTGATACCTTTCTCTCGATTCTGTGGGTGTTATAGCATGGCCGCTGGGTGGATCTAGATGATTTGTGTGGTTCATTCCAATAACCAACGCGATTCCTCCATGCTAAGGAGTTACGTCACCCCCAGCTGCCAGTGCAAGGACATTGTAGAGATATTATCAAAAACAGTGGCCACAATAAAATATTAAAGAAATTTTAACAATATTTTTTAATTGCGGTAATGTTACATTGCAGAGTTAGCGCAGGGAATGACGGTCAGCGCTGACTACGAAAAAAATTTATTGAAATTTTTACAATATTTTTTGATTGCCCTGTAAAAGATTGTAGGTGAGGGCCTGCAGGTGAGCTGACCCTCCCTGAAGAGGGACATGAGAAGATCTGGTGCACTGATCCCCAAATTCAGAATCCACAGTTAGAAGAAGATGACAGTGGGGAATGGCAATTTGTGTTTCACCAGGTGGATGATGAGGATTAGACACAGTTGTCAATGAGTGAGGGTCTTGTTAGCTCAACACAAGTCAGGAGGATGACCAGAGTGAGGAAGTGGAAAAGGAGATGGTGGACGATGACATCACTGACCCAACCTGGAAATGTGGCAAGCCAAGAGAGGACAGCAGGACAGATGGGGAGGGATCCATAGCGCCACAACAGGCTGGAAGAAGCTGTGGGGTGACAAAAGGGAGAAGGCGGGCCACGCCAAAATCTCCCTTGCCAAGAGGTAGGTACTCTGCAGTCTGGCGCTTTTTTGAGGAAAGTGGGGACGATAAAAGAATTGTAATTTGCTAACTGTAACTGTGCTATACCAAAATAAGAACTCATAAATAAACAAACAACCATAACATATCTTACACCCTATTCGTTAACTAACTCAAACCATAACAATAAAAACTCAAACCCGGGAACACAATGGGGGAAGACAGTACACTGGAGGAAAATGAGTAGGGGTTGCGAACACTAGCAACCTCACCACCACCGGCATGATCCACCACATGGCATCAAAGCACCCTAACAGGGGTCCACAATCAGTGTCTGTTAGTCACACGACTGCCTTCTCTTCATCCCCTGTGTTACGTGCTGGCCAATCCTCTGTCCTAGACACAGGCCTGGATGACTCCCGCCCTGCAGCTGAGCCTTCACAAGCACCATCAGCTAGCACACCCACTTCTGTGTCCAAGCACAGCGTACAGATGTCCTTACCCCAGGCCTTTGACCGTAAGCACAAATACCCAGCCACACACCCACAGGCCACAGCACTAAATGCGCACTTTTCAAAATTTCTGGCCCTGGAAATGTTGCCACTAAGGCCTGTGGACACTGAGACTTTCCTCATCCTCATGGCGGCAGCCGTCCTTCGTTACTCAGTCCCCAGCCACCACTATTTTTCTCTGTGTGCCGTCTCCGCATTACAGCGGCAATTGTGTCACGTAACATCACCCGTGCCCTGACCAATGCAGTTATTGTGAAGATCCACTTACTGGGAGAACCTTGTGGAGGCCGACAGCGAGTCGTACTCTGGGATGGCACAGGTGCTACCGATGCCAAGGATTGCAGGCCCTACTTCCATCAGGATTTATGCCACCACCTACATTAGTGGCTTCAACCCCCCCCCCCCTTCTCCTCCTCTGCTTCCACCTCCTCCTCCACTGCAAACTCAGAATTCTCTTCTTGCAGCAGCATTCAACCATCCCAAAATTATACATTAATATATATATAAAAACATAACATACGAGAGTGGAGGTAAACTAATGGCATGGCCTGTTTAAGAACTCATAAATAACCAAGTAACCATAACATATTTTACAGTGTAGTCATAAACTCAAGCTCAAACCATAACAATAACAACTCAAACACTGGAACATAACAGGGCCAGCCCTCAGGCAAGCACGGCCCTCACCGGGCAAAAAAACAACTCTGCCCTGTGACCACAGCAAAACGTTGGGAAATTGTCCCTCCAAAACCTGTCCTAATAATAGAATCTTGATCACTGGGCAGAAAAAAACCTCTGCCCAGTGAAGAAGGCAAACTTTTAAATGGGACAAATGCTGATATTGCTATGTGGATCCGATTTTTAAAGTCCGGGATCTGGCCACACCATGCCTAGCCCACGTGTTCTCAACTTTCTCTAAACCTACCCCAATTTGCCTGAGCTACTGGTGAAGGTGTGCCGTGTGTGTACATTTCAGAAAGTCATCTACAGCTGCCGACAGTCTGGCAACGCTGCTGCAGCACTTGTATTTGCCAGCTATCCGACTGTTGTGCGATGTGAGCACACACTGGAATTCCAAATTATACATGTTGGCCATGCTTTGTGAGCAGTAGTAGGCAGTAGTGGAATACCAGCTGCAACATGGTCTAGTATGTCTGATCTCTGTGAGGTTTTACGCAACTTTGAAGGATATACACAGATGGTGAGTGGCGATGCCACTATTATCAGCCTAACCATCCCACTTCCATGTCTACTAAAATGCTGGCTGCTAACAATTAAGGCAGATGCTTTACTTTTGGAAGAGGTGGAACTAGGGGGAAGACATTACACAGGGTGATAGCCAGACCACCCTCAGTTCATCTTGTCAGTGTGAATTGGATGTTGATGAGGAGGAGGAGCAAGAGACTGTTGCCTCCGCTCCAGAGGGTAGTAACCATAGCAGGTTTATTCCATCTGTTCAGCATAGATGGGCAGAGGAGGAGGAAGAGGATAAGGAGATTGAGAGTCATTCTCCTGATGAGGACAGCAAAGTCTTGTCTGTTGGGATTCTGACACAAATGGCTGACTTTATGTTATGCTGCCTTTCCCGTGACCCTTGCATTCTACACATTTTGCACAACAGCGATTACTGGTTGTTCAGTTCACCCTTCTCGACCCCCACTACAAAGAGAACTACTCATCTCTAATTCCTGTGGTGGAGAGGACTAGCAAAATGGTGCATAGCAAATGGACCAGCAAAATGGTTTCTTAAAAAATTGCTCAATAAATTTCCACCTGACAACGCTGGCGGCATAGTACGTAGTTCCTTGGGCAACCCAGGAGGAGAGATGAGGGGAACACACACCAGTTCCAACAAAGGAAGGACAACACTCTCCAAGGCCTGGAACAGTTTCATGACACTCCACCAGCACCCTCACCTTGATGCGGGTCCTAGTGTCACTAGGATGGAAAAAAATGTGGAAGATGGTGAAGGAGTTTATAGCTGACTGTGTCAGCGCCCTCAGTGATTCCGCTGTGCCTTACAAATACTGAGTGTCCAAACACGACACGTGGCACGAACTGGCACTCTACAGCTATAGCTAAATGATAAGGAACATGGAAGATATACTATATTGGACTGTAGTATTCAGGGTAAATAAGTGGGTTTTGAGTTGCAGTTTAGGCACTCAGTCTCTAAAAGGTTTGCCATCGACATTACTGTTTTAGAGGGTTAAGCGCACCTGTAGGCCCTCAGCTACATTCTTTTACTCAGTTTCATTGTGCCCAGGGCCACGACCTCTGCGTGCACCATCAGCATCACGGCAACTTGCACGTCCCTTACTGGCCGCATTCTTAATATTAAATGTTATATATGCTTAAAAGTATGTCAAACGTACAGTAACTTAGGATTTGTAAGTGTATGCACCAATAAATTAAAACCGGCATTTGGGATGCGCACACTTTACACAGGAGATGCAGCCCTGATAATATCAGAGACTAGCATACACCGTCTTCGGATAAAGTACAGTATATGTCAGTGATATGTATGAAATGCACACACACAAGATGTTGCACAAATAATGTACATTTTCTCAAAATACACTGTTTTCAATAGTGTTGATCGTGAATATTTGAATAGCGAATATTTTTTGTGAATATCGGCACTTCTCAAATTCGTGAATATTGCAAATATAGTGCTATATATTCACTATTTCGAATATTCCTTTTTTTGTTTTTTTTAAGTTGTCAATCCTTGTTGCTCTCTGGTTGTCTAACTTGTCTTCCCACTTCCCAAAAGCTGTTCCTACCTGTCTAGAGGATTCCTGGCTCCCTGCCCGCTCCAGTCAATGCTCGTTGCCGCTTCTGCCGACTTCCCGTGTGCATGGGAACGCCTCCATGCTAAAATATACTGTCGGATGTGAGAATCACAATCTCACAAATTTGACTAAGTTGTAATCGCAATATGATTAATATAACCTGAATTACTCGCATTGCGAATTCAACTTAGAGCTGGGTTCCTAATGGTTGTAATCGTTATATATATCTAATCGTTATATTCTAGCAAGCCAACCATTAGGAACCCAGCTCTAAGTTTAATTTGCAATGCGATTATATGTTCGCTTCACAAATGAAACTTAGAGCTGAGTTCCAAATGGTTGTTGCTAGAATATAACGAAGATTGAGAATATAGTGTTATATTCATGATATTCGTTATATTCTAGCAATACAACCATTAGGAACCCAGCTTTAAGTTGAATTCGCAATGCGAGTATATGTTCGCGTTGCAAATTAAACTTAGAACTGAGTTCCTAATGGTTGTATTGCTAAAATATAACAAATATTGAGAATATAGTGCTATATTTGTGATATTGGTTATCTTCGTCAATTCTAGCAATACAAGTTACAACCATTAGGAACTCAGCTCAAAGTTTAATTCGCAATGCAAATATAAATTCGCGTAACATTCGCAATATATAGAATAATACAAATATTCGATTTCGACGAATATATGACGAATATTCAATCGAATATTCACGAAATATCGCGAAATCGAATATGGCACCTCCCACTCATCACTAGTTTTCAACAGTTATACAGTATTTGATACGGAGAAGCACTCGCTGTGGACACTAAATGTTGCATAAATAATGTACATCTCCCTAAAATACACTGTTTTCACCTGTGGTACAGTATTTGACACAGAGAGACACACACGCTGTAGACACTAGATTAGGCCCAGATAATTTAGATTTGCATCAGACACTCTTTTCGGATGACGGACAGTATATGTCCCATAAAACCACAGAATATGGACACTATATTAGACCCAGAATATAGGAATTTGAAAGAAAGACACTTTTTTCGTTTGCCGGACGGCATATTTCACATAAATCCACAGAATAGACTCTATATAATGCCCAGATTAATGTAATTTTAAATACAGAATCTGTTTTCTGATGCCGGACACTATCTGTCATATAAACTCCCAAAAAAGCCACAAACTATAGTCACTAGATGTGAGCTAGATTATTAAAGACATAGTCTGCGGATGATGTACACGGTGGCGGGGCACAGGGAGATGAACGCTTCCATTGTGGAAACGTTCATCTCCATAGTCATCTGTATCGCCGTCCTCAGGACAGCGATACAAATGGCTGTACTGCTGAGCAGGAGAGGGAGAGGCGTCTCCCTTCCCTGCTCCTCTGATAGGCTGCCGGCACTAGGCCTGCAGCCTATCAGATGTTGGTACAGGCGGTGAGCCGTACAGCGCAGGACACAGGCCAGAAGAGGCCTGCATCGCATCGTTGTGATGGATGGAGGTAAGTATAAGTGTCTTGTTTTGTGTGTGTGTGTGGTTTTTTTTTTAAACCGGACCCACTGGCCCATAAAGGGGGGGGGGGAAGAGATTTTGGCACTTGGGGGGGGGGGGCAGAGAGATATGTGGGTGTGGCTTGAGGGTGGGCGGGAACACAGGGGCCCCATAAGTGCTGCCCCCCCAGATTTTTGGAGCTTCCTACGCCCATGCATGCGGTACTTGGCCAAGTATCTCCATGTGCCGAGCATAGCGATGCTCAAGCCGAACAAATATTCGGCTAAGCATGGTCGCTCATCACTAGTATTACAGTAAAAAAAGAAGAATATATATGCACTGCACTGTTGCAGTTATTTCTTGTGAAAGCGTATAGGGGCGTATTTCAGTCCAACAAAAAATACATATTCTATGTTCACTTCTGCAGTTACTGCTGGTGAAAGCGTATAGGGGCGTATTTCAGTAAAAAAATATGTATATATATATACGCACCGCACTGTTGCAGTTATTTCTGTTAAAAGCGTATAGAGGGGTATTACAGTAAAAAAAGAAAAATATATATGCAACGCACTGTTGCAGTTATTTCTGTTTAAAGCGTATAGGGGCGTATTACAGAAAAAAAAGCTAAATATATACGCACTGCACTGTTGCAGTTATTTCTGATGAAAGTGTATTGGGGCGTATTTCAGTAAAAATAGAAAAATCTATACACACTGCACTGTTGCAGTTCTTTCTATAGGGGTGTATTTCAATACTACAAAAAATATATATACACACTGCACTGTTGCAATTATTCCTAGTGAAAGCGTATACGGGCGTATTTCAGTAACAAAAATATATATATACGCATTGCACTGTTGCAAATATTTCTGGTGGAAGCGTATAAGGGTGTATTTAATAAAAATATATATATAAGCGCTGCACTGTTGCAGTTATTTCTGTTATAAGTGTATAGTGGTGTATTACAGTAAAAACAGAAAAATATATAGGCACTGCACTGTTGGAGTTATTCCTGTTGAAAGCATATAGGTGTGTATTTCAGTAAAAAAAAGAAAAATATTTACGCAATGCACTGTTGAAGTTATTTCTGATGAAAGCCTATAGGAGCGTATTTCAGCACTTCAAGAAAAATAGAAAATAATACGAAAAACACTGTTCTGCTGCAGTTATTTCTTTTGAAAGTGTATAGGGGCGTATTACAGTAAAAAAAGAGAAATATACACGCACTGCACTGTTGCAGTTATTTCTGATGAAAGCTTATAGGAGCGTATTTCAGCACTACAAGAAAAATAAGAAAGAAAAAGAAAAATATATACGCACTGCACTGTTGCACTTATTTCTGGTGAAAGCGTATAGTGGCGTATTGCACTGTTGCACTTATTTCTGTTGAATGCGCATAGGGGCGTATGTCAGTAAAAAAATAAAAATATATACGAACTGCACTACTGCACTTATTTCTGTTAAAAGCGTATAGGGGTGTATTTCAGCAAAATAAGAAAAACATATATGCAATGCATTGTTGCAGTTATTTCTGTTGAAAGAGCATAGGGTCATATTTCAGTAAAAAAAGAAAAATTTATACGCACTGCACTATTGCACTTATTTCTGGTAAAAGCGTATAGGGGTGTATTTCAGCAAAAAAAGAAAAATAAATACGCACTGCACTGTTGCAGTTATTTCTGATGAAAGCCTATAGGGGCGTATTTCAGAACTGTAAGGAAAAAAATAGAAAATAAAAATATATAGGCACTGCACTGTTGCAGTTATTTCTGGTGAAAGCGTATAGGAGCGTATTACAGTAAATATACGCATTGCACTGTTGCAGTTATTTCTGTTGAAAGCATATAGGGGCATATTACAGTAAAAAAAGAAAAATATTTAGGCACTGCACTGTTGCAGGTATTTTTGATGAAAGCCTATAGGGGCGTATTTCAGCACTTCAAGACAAATATATACACACTGCACTGTTGCAGTTATTTCTGGTGAAAGCATAAAGGGGCGTATTTCAGTAAAAAAAAAATCTATATTTCTGGTGAAAGCGTATAGGTAGTGATGGCCTTGCGGTTCGCCCAGCGGTCGTTTCGCTGTGAACTTTGTGCGTTGGCGATTCGTCAAACCTGCGAACAGATGGCGATGTACGCCGGCGCCATATTCTTTTGCATTATGCCGAACTTTGACACAGAACACATCCATCAGGTGGGACAGGAGAGCCAATTGAGACATTTCAGCCTATGGACACACCCCACCATATAACAGAACCCAATCTTGCAGCCATTTTACATTCTGTGTTTTGCCAGTGTAGGTAGAGGTTGCTTTGTGGAGCAGAGAAAGGCTCTATGATTAAGGGGTTTGAAATACATGCTTCCACCACATATTGATTGAGGCCTTTGATATACCTGCTTCCACAAAATACTGATTAACCACCTCAGCTCCCCTAGCTTAAACACCCTTAATGACCAGGCCACTTTTTACAATTCTGCACTACACTAATTTCACCGTTTATTGCTCGGCCATACAACTTACCACCCAAATGAATTTTACCTCCTTTTCTTCTCACTAATAGAGCTTTCATTTGGTGCTATTTCATTCTTGCTGACATTTTAACTTTTTTTGATATTTTACTTTTTTTGACGAAATGTTTGCAAAATTTAGGGCCCCTTTGCCCATCTTGGCTGCAAAAAAAACCTTAGGGTGTCTACTTTCTGAAATGGGGTCACTTGTGTGGTATTTATAATGCCCTGGCATTTTAGGGGCCCCTAAAGCGTGAGAAGGAGTTTGGAATCTAAATGCGTAAAAATGTCCTGTGAAATCCTAAATGTACTCTTTGGACTTAGGGCCCCTTTGCGCATCTTGGCTGCAAAAAAGTGGCACACATGTGGTATTGACGTACTGAGGAGAAGTAGGACAAAGTGTTTTGGGGTGTATTTTTACATATACCCATACTGGGTGTGAAAAATATCTCTGTAAATGACAACTTTTTCAATTTTTTTATACAAAGTTGTCAATTTACAGAGATATTTTTCACACCCAGCATGGGTATATGTAAAAATACACCCCAAAACACATTGCCCTACTTCTCCTGAGTACGGCTAAAACACAGGTGTGCCACTTTTTCGCAGCCAAGATGCGCAAAGGGGCCCTAATTCCAATAAGTACCTTTTAGGATGGCATTTTTACGCATTTTTCTTCTCACGCTTTAGGGCCCCTAAAATGCCAGGGAAGTAAAAATACCCCAAATGTGACCCCATTTTAGAAAGAAGACACCCCAAGGTATTCTGTGAGGGGCATGGCGAGTTCATAGAAGACTTTTTTTTTTGGCACAAGTTAGCGGAATTTGATTTTTTTTGTTTTTTCTTACAAAGTCTCCCTTTCCGCTAACTTGTGACCAAAAGTTCAATCTTTCATGGACTCAATATGCCCCTCAGTGAATACCTTGGGGTGTCTGCTTTCCAAAATGGGATCACATGTGAGGTTTTTGTACTGCCATGGCATTTGAGGGTCTCCGCAATCATTACATGTATGCCCAGCATTAGGAGTTTCTGCTATTCTCCTTATATGGAGCATACAGGTAATGAGATTTTTTTTCCGTTCAGCCTCTGGGCTGAAAGAAAAAATGAACGGCACAGATTTCCTCATTCGCATTGATCGATGTGGAGGAAAAAATCTCTGCCAAAAAATATGCAAGAAAAAAAAGAGGGGCCTGGCGATTGCCAGGACATAGGGGCTCCGCCCAAACATCCATACCCACTTCAGCTCCTATGTCCTGGCAAACGTGATTTCTCGATTCACATCGATCAATCGATCGTTGTGGAGGAAGACATCTTTGCCAGATTTTTGATACAAAGTGTTTGCCAAAGCATATGAACTCCAACACCTCTCCTCAGCTCATATGCCTGGGCAAACGTACCTGCACTGCAGAGGAGAAATCTCGTCTTGCAGCGCCGCATACACCGACTTCACGTGTCTTCTGACAGCAGCGCAATGCTTCTCTCAGAATGCACATCATTACTGCAGCGTTTTCGTCGGTTGGTCCGTTGGTCTACCTGGAAAATAAAGGGTGTTTAGGGGGAAAAAAAAAAAAAAGAAGAAAAAACAGGCAGCAGGCTCATAAACTTGAATGTTACAAACTTTATAAAACCTGAACATAAAACTTTTTTTTATCAAACCTGAACATCAAAACTTTTAAAACCTGAACTAACTCAAGATTTCTTTTTCTTGCTACCTGTTTAATTTATTTATTTTTTCACTCTTTTTTTTCCTTGCAGAAACCTCTCCTCTCCCATAGGACAATGTGTAAAGTGTAAATCACACAGAGATGGTGCGAAATACATTATGCACTTTATCTCAAGTGAAAGGAGACGTTTCTACCGTTTCACATTTCTGCTGTAGCACACCAGCACTCCTATGTGTTTAGGTCTCTCAAAACCTAGTATCCTGAGAGACCCTAGAGCCTGATTGTAAAAACTACCTGTGTTGTGCTGTCCCTACGTCCCTAAGTGTACCTGAGTGTGGTACTTCCAGAAACACTCCCCTAGGCATAGGGCAGGGTGGTCAGGACAGTCAGAACAGAAATAACGGGTGTCACGACTTATTCCACTACTGCTACAGACACGACATCTTTTTCGGGGTGGCGGTTGGGTTTAGATACCAGCAACGACATTGGGGAAATGTCGCTCGTGTAGACGGCTCACTACACTGGTGGTTGGGGCCACGGAACCTCCTGGATACAGGAGGTTCTCGATGATCTCTTCCTGAAATTTGAGGAAGGATTCTGTTCTCCCAGCCTTACTGTAGAGAACAAAACTATTATACATAGCCAATTGAAATAAATATACAGACACCTTCTTATACCAGCGTCTGGTGTGGCGGGAAATCAAATACGGGGCCAACATCTGGTCATTGAAGTCCACCCCTCCCATGTGGAGGTTATAGTCGTGGACTAAGAGGGGCTTTTCAACGACACTGGTTGCCCGTTCAATTTGTATTGTCGTGTCTGCGTGAATTGAGGAGAGCATGTAAACATCACGCTTGTCTCTCCATTTCACCGCGAGCAGTTCTTGGTTACACAAGGCAGATTTCTCCCCCCTTGCGAGATGGGTGGTAACGAGCCATTGGGGGAAGCCCCGGCGACTAGGTCGCACGGTGCCACAGCAGCCAATCTGTTCTAAGAACAAATGCCTGAAGAGGGCCACACTTGTGTAGAAATTGTCCACATAAAGATGGTACCCCTTGCCGAATAAGGGTGACACCAAGTCCCAGACTATCTTCCCACTGCTCCCCAGGTAGTCAGGGCAACCGACCGGCTCCAGGGTCTGATCTTTTCCCTCATAGATCCGAAATTTGTGCATATAGCCTGTGGCCCTTTCACAGAGCTTATACAATTTGACCCCATACCGGGCGCGCTTGCTTGGGATGTACTGTTTGAAGCCAAGGTGCCCGGTAAAATGTATCAGGGACTCGTCTACGCAGATGTTTTGTGCGGGGGTATACAAATCTGCAAATTTCAGGTTGAAGTGGTCTATGAGGGGCCGAATTTTGTGGAGCCGGTCAAAAGCTGGGTGGCCTCTGGGACGGGAGGTGGTGTTGTCGCTAAAGTGCAGGAAACTCAGGATGGTCTCAAATCGTGTCCTGGACATGGCAGCAGAGTACATGGGCATGTGATGAATTGGGTTCGTGGACCAATATGACCGCAATTCATGTTTTTTGTCAGGCCCATGTTGAGGAGAAGGCCCAGAAAAGTTTTACATTCGGAAACTTGGAGTGGTTTCCACCGGAAAGGCTGGGCATAGAAGCTTTCCGGGTTAGTGGTAATAAATTGAGTGGCATAGCGATTTGTTTCTGCCACGACTAAGTCATAGAGCTCCGCAGTGAAGAACAGCTCAAAAAACCCCAGTGCCGATCCGTTCTGAGCTGTCTCCACCCAAACTCCTGACTGGGCGGTGAAAGGGGGAACTAATGGTGCGGCTGAAGATGGGGGCTGCCAATCAGGCTTTGCCAGCACCTCAGGGATTCTAGGGGCTCTAGGGGCCTGTCTGCACGGTGGCTGCGACGGGGGAATGACTGCACATGCCACCGTACCAGCTTCAACTGCCCTTCTGGTGCTCGCCACTTCACCATGTTGTACGGCATTGCTGGTAGCAGGTCCAGGATGGGCTGCGCTGCTGGTGTATGCCTCACCACGTAATCCGGCAGTGCCAGCCCCACTCTGCTACCCTTGAAACGGATCCTGCGTTGCCTGTGGTCTAGCGACACGGGGCCGGGTACCACTGGTGGTATCAGGGACCTCAACCTCCTCGTCCGAACTTTGGGTCAGACTGCCACTGCTTTCTACAGGTTCATATTCTGACCCGCTAGATTCGTCAGATGAGGGTTCCCATTCCTCATCTGACTGGGTCAGAATCCTGTAGGCCTCTTCAGGAGAATACCCCTTATTTGACATTTGGATGACTAAATTTAGGGGTATTCCCTGAGACTACCCAAGAAAAAGAGCAAGCCTGTCTTACAAATGGGAGGGTAGCGAAGTACAGAAGCCGCTGCCATTAATAAAAAACATCAAAACTGATTTTTTTTTTATCGCCGCAGCGCTTGTGAAGTGCTTCTGCAGTGATTTAAAAAAAAAACTTTTTTTTGTCACTGCGGCGGGGCGGGCGTGGGTGAGCGCACATGTAGGCGACCGATCAAACCTGATCGGACAAACACTGCGTTTTGGGTGGGGGGCGAAGGTGACACTAATACTATTATAGATCTGACCTTGATCAGTTCTGATCACTTACAGATACTATAAAAGTACAAATGCTGATTAGCGCTACGCTAATCAACGAATCAGTGACTGCGGTGCAGTGGGCTGGGCGCTAACGCTAACTACCTACCAAAGGGGGCCTAAACTAATCTAAACCTAAAAGTCAATCCTGGTGAAAAAAAAAAGTGACAGTTTACACTGATCACTTTTTTCCCTTTCACTAGATGATTGACAGGTGACTGAGAGGGGTGATCAAGGGGTTAATTGGGGTGATGGGGAGTGATCAGGGCCTGAAGTGTGGTGCTTGGTGTACTCACTGTAGAGATGTGCTCTCTCCTGGGTCCAACCGACGAAAAGGACCCAGGAGAGGGCACAGAAGCCATTTAATGCATTATATTAATAAATATAATGCATTTCATGGCTCTTGATTGGTTTTTTTAAAAATCACCAGCCTGCCAGCGACGATCATTGGCTGGCAGGCTGGTGACGAACTTCCCCTGTGCCGATCGCGATAGTCTGTGCGCCCGCTCAGGCGCACAGATCGCGTAATCTCGCCTCTCGCGAGATGACGCGCCCATGCATCAACGAGGAACAGAAGGACCGCCGAGATCACACGTATCTGCGTGCGACGGTCCTAAAGAGGTTAAGGGGATTGATATACCTGCTTCCACCAAATATTGATTGAGGCCTGCTATATACCTACTTCCACAAAATACCCATTGAGGGGTTTGATATTCCTGCTTCCACCAAATACTGATTGAGGCCTGCAATATACCTTCTTCCCCAAACTACTGATTAAGGGGTTTGATATACCAGCTTCCACCAAACATTGATTGAGGCCTGCGATATACCTACTTTGACAAAATACTGATTAGGGGTTTGATATACCTGCTTCCAACAAATACTGATTGAGGCCATCAATATACCTGCTTCCACAAAATTTTGATTAACGGGTTTGATATACCTGATTAAGGGGATTGACATACCTGCTGCCACCAAATATTGATTGAGGCCTCAGAGTTACCTTCTTCCTCAAAATTCTGAATAAGGGGTTTGATATACCTGCTTCCACCAAATACTGATTGAGGCCTGCAATATACCTTCTTCCACAAAGTATTGATTAAGGTGTTTGATATACCTGTTTCCACAAAATATTGATTGGGGCCTGCAATATACCTGCTTCCACCAAATATTGATTGAGGCCTATGATACACCTGCTTCCACAAAATATTGATTAAGAGGTTAGATATACCTGCTTCCACCAAATACTGTTTAAGGCCTGCGATATACCTGCTTCCACAAAATACTCATTAAGAGGATTGATATAACTGCATCAGCCAAATATTGATTGAGGCCTGCGATACACCTGCTTCCACAAAATACTAATTAAGGGGATTGATATACCTGCTTCCACCCAATATTGATTGACCCCTGCAATATACCTGCTTTCACAAAATACTGATTAAGGGGTTCGATATACCTGTTTCCACCAAATATTGATTGAAGCCGGCGATATACCTGTTTCCACAAAATACTGATTAAGGGTATATATATACCTGCTTCCACCAAACACAAGCACGAGATACGAATGGCAGCGACTTCCTGACAACATAGTCACGGTGAACCGCACCGTGACAACCTGCTTCCACAAAATACTGATTAAGGGGTTTGATATACCTGCTTCCACCAAATACTGATTGGGGCCTGCGATATATCTGCTTCCACAAAAGACTGATTAAGTAGTTCGATATACCTGTTTCCACCAAATATTGATTGAGGCCAGCTATATGCCTGCTTCCACCAAACACTGAATAAAGGGATTGATATACCTGCTTCCTACAAATATTGATTGAGGCCTGTGATACACCTGCTTCCACAAAATACTAATTAAGTGGATTTATGTACCTGCTTCCACAAAATATTGATTGAAGCCTGCGATACACCTGCTTCCACAAAATACTGATTAAGGGGTTTGATATACCTGATTAAGGCCCTATTCACACGTCCGCAATGTCGTCCGCATGTATTCCGCAATTCTGCGGAATACATGCGGACCCATTGACTGTAAATGGGGCACGGAACGATGCAGAGAGCACACACTGTGCTCTCCGCATCAGTTTATGCGGAGCGCGGCGCCGATCTTACGGCCGCAGCCCTGCAAAAAAGTAGAGCATGTCCTATTCTTGCCCGCAATTACGGACAAGAATAGACATTTCTATGGGGCTGCCGGCCGGGTGTGTTTATGGATCCGCAATTTGTGGATCCATAAACACAACGGACGTGTGAATAAGGCCTAATGGGATTGATATACCTGCTGCCACCAAATATTGATTGAGGCCTCCGAGATACCTTCTTCCTTAAAATTCTGATTAAGGGGTTTGATATACCTGCTTCCACCAAATACTGATCGAGGCCTGCAATATACCTTCAATATACCTGTTTCCAAAAAATATTTATTAAGAGGTTTGATATACCTGTTTCCACCAAATATTTATTGAGGCCAGCGATATAACTGCTTCCACCAAATGCTGATTAAGGGTATTGATATGGGGGGCGGAGCTTCGTGGCTGAGCAGGACACACATGTCTGCCTGAGCTCTGTCGCTTGCCGACATATCCCAGGCTTATTTTAGCCTCTACAATGCTAAACATGGGCAAAGTTACCAGGGACAAGACCAAGGACTCTGCAAGCACGCCAAAACTTGTCCCTCTACAGGGAGAAATAGAGCGTTTTATAAGAAAGCCACCGCTACAACCGGATCACAGCACTCCCAAGATGGTGCCTGCAAAGCATCACGCTGCGGACACTGCGGCGCAGTGAGCTGGAGGACCGACCTACTAGAGGAGACCAGGTACTCTCTCGTTCCTACCGCAAACACCTCTTAACCTCCTCCCTCGAACCCCTGGTAGCGGAGATGAGGGACATGAGGCAGGACCTAAGGGCCATCACATGCCGCTTGACACTATTGAAGCCTCTCAGTCGACGCTAACCGACTTTGGTGCGGCAGTATCGGTCAATATGGACAACTGCCAGGCCCATATCAACTACCTGTATTCTCTGGTCGAGGACCAGGATAATCGGGGCCGGAGGAACAACCTCGAATAAAAGACCTGCCTGAAACTGTGGCCCCTGACGCTATTATGAATGCGCTACATACCTTCTTCAGCGAGGTACTAGGCCCTGACCCGGGTAACCTCGCTATGGACCGTGCTCATAGGGCACTTAGACCACCCCCGCTGTCGTCTGAAGCCCCTCGGGACGTGATATGCAGGCTCTCTGATTTCCAAACCAAAGAGAGGACTCTTGCAGCTGCCCGTAAAACATTTAAGCTCGGCTTTGAGGGGTCCCTCATATCAATCTATCAGGACCTGTCGCCTATGACACTTAAGAGGCGCCGACACCTTAAACCTTTGTTGGATGTATTGAGGGCCAAAAATGTCACCTACAGACGGCTCCACCTCTTCGGGTTGCTGATAAATTTTCCTGGCAGAAAAGTGGTAGTTAGGTAGCATGCTGATCTCCGGAAAGCCTATGAGATCCTGGAAGTGGAGGACTTAGGCCTTATTCACACGCCCGTTGTGTTTATGGATCCGCAAATTGCGGATCCATAAACATACCCGGCCGGCAGCCCCATAGAAATGCAATAGAATGCAATAGAATAGGACATGCTCTACTTTTTTGCAGAGCTGCGGCCGTAAGATCGGCGGCGCACTCCGCAAAAACTGATGCGTAGAGCACAGTGTGTGCTCTCTGCATCGTTCCGTGCCCCATTCACAGTCAATGGGTCCGCATGCATTCCGCAGAATTGCGGAATACATGCGGACGACATTGCGGACGTGTGAATAGGGCCTTAGACATCATGGACTAGTGCCCGGCCCAAAACATAGCGGACCTACCATCTCTCCCGCAATTTGTACCTTGGACCTCCGTAAGCCCTGCTAAGGCTGGAAAACACTGTGGCCCTTCTGCAAGGTTCACTCCTAAGAAGCGAATCCATATGGACTCTCTACCTGATGCCTGAACTCTTGGTGCTCTGAGTCCTAAGTATAATCTGCTATATATGTCATCCCCTACTTATCTCCTTTGGCTCATATGCAGCTAGCTTTCTTTAGTCCTTATAACACCATGACCTGCAACTCGCCTCGTACTGCCAATGCCCGTTGCACTTTACAGGGACTCAGACACCTACAGTGATTGTCTTCCCTTGCCCACGGCAGAATTGAAATACTCATACATGGGTTTTTTTTTCTATATTTTGATATTTTTCAGCTTTTTTTTAGGTCTTGTCCTAAACTGTACTTGCATTCTTTCCACTGGCTAAACCTTTCTATACGCTCTGGTTTGCAGTGCAGCTGTTACCACATTAGTACCTGTTTATTGTGATGTGCCATTTCTATATTTATGTCCATGTCACCCTTGAAAGCCTGGGATCTAGCTGTTGGCTACCATGATGGAAGACCTCCCCCTCCCTTCATCCGGGGTTTCTGCCCTGGTACCATCAGCTAACTCCGTTTTGTTCTCAAGCTCTGGTCTGTTGTTACAGACAGCCTTACAGATTCAGACTTATAACATTGTTTTTGTTTTGTTTAGATACCTTTCTTCTCTCTTCTCTTTCTCTCTCTTTCCCTCTCCCACTCCTCTCTTCTCCTACCTCCTCCCCTTTCCCTTCCTAGTGCTGTTGATTTATGACTCCAGACATCTGGGATACTCAGCGACACATTCCATTGGAGACTATCATAAACAGATCCTACCAAGTGTCCTTCCGTTCATTGTAAGTGCCCGTGATGGCTGACACAACTTTTTGCTCCTGGCTGACACAAAGGCCTGAATACACCGAAAAAAATGCTCCCAGGTATGCCGTCTTTTACACAGACACCAATTTTGGTGTGGCCCTGCTTCAGGAGACACACTTCCGACTAAACCAGATATCGAGATTGTCCCACCATATCAATTCCCAATGGTTCCATAGCCCCTCACCCTCCTCGGCCTCCAAGGGAGTGAGTGTGGCGATATACAGGAATCTCCCCTTTACACTCTGCTCTTCCAAAACTGACCCTGAGGGCAGATTCCTGTTTATTAAAGGTACCATAGGCTCTCATAGGCACTCCTTCTTCTCGCACCCCCACCAGACATACCATAGGCTCGATTATCTATTTGTACCCAGCAACCAATTGCACTTGTGCACAGCCGCGCAGATAGGTACCATCACACTATCAGATCATGCCCCTGTTTTCCTCAAATATAGTCTGCAGGGCCTTCCCAGGCCAGCTAAGAAATGGAGCCTAAACTGCACATTATTAGACTCTGAGCCCCAAGTTCAGAAGATAGCCGCCTCTCTAAAAGAATACTTCGACTTGAACACCTCCCCAGATATTTCTAATCGATTCGGTGGGAAGCCCACAAATCTGTAATACGTGGGCATTTCATTGCCCTCAGTGCTCATATTAATAAGGCCAGAAGGGCTCGACTTGACGTTTTGCACACCCGCATACAAGCTTTAGAAACCAGACACAAGAAATCGTCCTCTCCCCAGGTACTCACCCAGCTGGCTGAGGCTAGGAATGACCTTCAGGTTCTCTTAAACGTATATTCAGCTAAGGCTTTTCTCTCAAATTAAAAAACGAAGAGCGAAATCCTTTATCTCCCGTATAAAGTCGACTCAGGCCACTGACTTTTGCACGACAGACCTTATAGCTCGGCATTTTGCTGAGTATTTTACTGACTTTTACAACCTCAGGCAGGACCTCACTACTGGAGTCTCTGTTTCAAGGACTAGACTAATAGATGACTGGTTATCCACCTTACAGCTCCCAACACTCTCTGCGGACCAATCCCTGCAACTGGATAGACCTTTCTCCCTACCAGAGTTAGAATCTGCCCTCAAACGCGCCCCCCTAAACAAAGCCCCTGGCCCTGATGGGCTTCCAGTCTACTACTATAGAAAATTCAAGGATATTCTTTTACCCCACCTTCTTCAGGTCTGTACTGATGCCTTACTGGGAAATAAACTTCCTCCCCATATGCATCTTGCATATATAACTATAATACTGAAGGAAGGGAAAGACCTCACCCAATGCTCCAGCTACAGGCCTATTTCCTTGTTAAATAATGACCTGAAACTCTTTGCGACTATGATGGCTGACAGACTCAAACCCTTACTTCCTGCTTTGATCTATCCTGAACAAGTGGCTTTTATCCCTGACCTCCTCCCCGTTGGTGCTCCTTAGCACCGATGCGGAGAAGGCGTTTAACCGTGTGGATTGGCTTTTTATGTCCCGGGCATTACTCGAGTTTGGTATCCCTCATAACTTTCTGTCAGCCATCATGTCGCTTTATGGCGCACCATCCGCCCAGGTTTGGGTAAATGATACCCTTTCCCCCTCCTTCCGCATTGGCAATGGCACGCGACAGGGGTGCCCCTTGTCACCCCTATTGTTCATCCTAACTATCGAAACGCTTTTACAGGCTTTCCGTGAGGATAGTAGAATCCAGGGCATAAAGATTGAACAACGGGAGCACCTCCTCGCTGCCTTTGATGATTTTTTGCTATTCGTATCAAATCCCGGTTAAGCCTTCCCTGCCATAGAGAAGCTTTTGTCCACTTTTGGAGAGTTATCCAATTTCAAAATAAACTCTCCCCTCAGTTACAAAGATTCAGCTTCAAAATAAACACCTCTTTCTGTGGAGTACGACCTCTATAAAATTGTTAGAAGTACATATTACCCCTGATGTGTTGGACCTGTATAAGGCAAACTTCCTGACGTTGCCAGGCCAAATTGAGAAGGATATGCCCTCTTGGGACATTCCATTCATCTCATGGTTTGGCAGACGGGCCTTGGTTAAAGCAGTGGCTATGCCCAAGATACTGCATTATTTGCAGGTTCTGCCTATCCGACTGCCAGAGGACTTCTTTCGCAAAATACACTCCACCCTCTCCAGGTTCCTCTGGAAAAACCAGAGACCGCGCCTAGCTTATTCCTTTGTGACCCAACGACGGGATAAAGGAGGCCTGGGTATACCCGATTTTAAATCATATTACAGGGTGATTCAAGGCACTAGATGCCATGACTGGCTTAGAGACTCAGCTGACCGTTTAGATGTTCAAGCTGAACTGGATATGTGTGATTTCCCCTTGAGACCTCTGGTTCTTTCTATGAGGCCCTGGAACTCCCATTTATAGCCCATCCGTAACTCCATCACTTCTCATACATTGCAAATGTGGTGTGGTCAGGGACTCAGGAAGGCTCTTTTGCCCCAACCCTTAGACATCATAAGGGTGGTGGATGTCTTCCGAGATTCCCCCCAATCCTTCAGGTCTACCCTTCCTAAATCATTAAAAGATAACAAAACCCCCTTGCTTGATGTTTGGTCCCCTACTGACATACCGATCCTCAACCAACTTAAGGCTCATGCCTCTCTCTCAACTTTGAACACGATCCAGTTAAATTACCTGTACGCTTATATTAAACAACATGTTCTACCCTCTTAAATGCCCCAAGACATATCCCCTTTTAGCAAATTGGTATTGCAAAAAGCTAAACCGACTAAGAATATTTCTAGGCTCTACTCCTTGCTTCTAACCCCTCTCCTACCTTCGGACTATTGGTTTCTCAAAAAATGGGAAAGAGACCTGGGACTTACTTTCTCAGACAAAGAAACAAAAGAGGGAAGATCTCCAGATGTGTTAAACTGCAAGAGAATTTGTACAAAATGCTGACACGGTGGTATTACACGCCTGAGAAACTCTCTGAAATCTTCCCTGGTAGTGACCGCACATGCTGGAGATGTAGTGGACACTGGGGTGTCAACCTTTTGGACCCAAATTCATAAGAAACTTACCTCCATTTTTGGACGGGCGTTATCCTTAACCCCTGCCTCTTACTTATTGAACCTCTACACGGATCATAGCCTTTCCAATGGAGAGATCAAACTCGTCCACTCATTATTGGGTATGGCTCGACTCCTTATAGCGGGTTTGTGGAAATCCCCTGAATCGCCATCTATACTGAGCTGGAGGTACAAAGGTGACAAAGTCCTCAGATTTGAACAATTACTGGCCTGGAAAAACTGCTCCGTAGGTAAATTCCAACCTATCTGGGCACCCTGGATATACGCTACAGAAATAAGTAACACCGATCTGGCCTGAATCCCCTCAACCCCCCCCCCCCCCAATCCATTATTACTGATTAAGGGGTTTGATATACCTGCTTCTACTAAATACTGATTGAGACCTGTGATATACTGTACCTGATCTGACTACGCAGATGTATCTGCGAACACATTAATGATGTGTGTATGAAGAATAATACACCAGTAGCCAATCACGTAATCGAGGCACATAATGGCAGACCAGAGTCACTGACATTTTCAGTTCTTGAATTGGTAAAGGAATCCTCACGCAAAGGTTATTGGGACCATCGGATCCTACAAAAGATATCCGAATGGATCTACCGTTTTAAATCACAGGCTCCGAATGGGCTAAATGAGAGGTTAACCTTCTCCTCTTTCCTTTAAAAAGGTACGCCATTTAAAGATAAAAATGTATATTGGTGACTTCTTTGTGAAAGAAATACTGGCCCTTCTTGAATCAGTACGCAAAGTGCCATATATTTAAATAAATGTTTATTAAATTTATCTTCATATATACCGTCCTATGTAGGATAGGAAATTGAATCTAAGTTTGACTGATACTTTGTTAAATAACTCTGTGATGGCGCCCAAGATATAGTATTTGACTATAATGGTCCCCCTTAGTATATTCTATTTGATTATAAATATAATTGATGATATCAATGCAGATTGGATGTCCGGTACTGAGTGGGGCGTATTTGCGTTCCATAGGCAGGGTATGAACTCCTGGCGGAGCGCATGTGCGTTCCACGGTGCAGAAGTCCGCTCCCTCGCTATAAAATGGTGGCACATGTGAACCGACTGTGCACTTCCATGGACCCAGCAGGCACACAGTCATAAGTGCAGGTGACATTTTAATGTAAGTATCCTGATGACAACTGTGGGAGAAGAGACTTATGAGAGCATGTACTTAGTGGGCTTGCTATTTGTGTTTAGGTATATCAAGCATGAACATCAGAATCTGTAAGTAGGACCCTGAGAGGTATTTGAGCACCAGTTCAGCATAAACGGATTATTTATATGGTGCTCATTTCTGCTTATAGGTTTATCCTGATGTTGGAGATCTTCTGAACTCACCTGAAGATCCATGGGTGCAGTAAGAGATTAACCACTTGTTCTGATATCTCTCATCTGTTATAGAGACGTGTGCCTACGCTCTGATGTACTATATATAAGCAATCTTAGCTGGACACGCAGGTCACCCCTTTGATGTGGGATTCCCGACCTCTGGTGTCCATGGATATAAATCATGCCATTTCACTGATTACGAATTATGTGCTGTTTTGATACTATAATGAATTTAACATATGAACTATCTATGTGTGCATTTGGATTACCCTAATCATGTGTAAAATTATCATTATTTTTATTTAATTCATGGGATCACGGTTGATTGTGGCATGGGTTTATAGAGGGTAACACTGATCATTCTATTATTGGGACCGATCCATTTATTTGATGAATTATTTATTTGATGAATTGCTTCTTTATCTGCCATGCCATATCGGATATATATAGCTTAGACATTTGTCCTATTGTGGACCATCATTTGTTTTGTCATAGCGAATTTGTTGTTTTTCTCGTATCACTCCCCTGATGAACCACTGTGTGGTGAAACGCGTTGGAACGGATTAGGGAGAAGTAAGGGTAAGGTAGGTTAGGTACGGGATCAGGGGCCATCCACCTTTAGGGTGTTCCCCTGGGATAAGGGACTAGTCAGGGCATTGCAGGGAATAGACAATCCCCTTCTCTAACCTCCCTGGTATAATTTGCATAAACTAACCTCCTCCTTCTTTGACTTTATCTTTATATAGAGGATTTATTTTGCTATGGTTTGGTCTTGGTCTTTTTGATAAGGATAAACTTACATCGATGAGTGTTTATGAAGTATTTTCATTTTAAATATTTATTTAATAAAAGGGGTTCGATATAACTGGTTCCACCAAATATTGATTGAGGCCTGCGATATACCTGCTACCACCAAATACTAACTAAAGGGATTGATATACCTGCTTTCACGAAATATTGATTGAGGCCTGCGAGATACCTAAAAAGTTGATGACACCGGATAACCCTCTTGCCCAACGGCAGACCGCTGGCTTGTCAGAACAGCTAGCCCGCCAACTACTGCAATTTAAACTGGTAGACTTGGAGGTCTTTAGAAAATTTGTGGCCATTGGCACACCGCAATTAGAGATGGGTGAATTTTTCTATTTGGCACAGCAAATTTTTTGGGAACAATTCAATTCGATCCGAATAAATTTGTGGCAAATTGCGTTAAAAAACGGCTATTTCCTGGCTGCCTTGCAGTAACACACATAGGGAGTCTACTTTGGTAGTGAAATAATACTGTGAGTCCGTATGACATGCAGATGACAGGCGTCGCTCTTAGAATCACTGCATACTTCACTTTGGGCAGTCACAGGGCCAAAACTAACCAAATAACTCAAGTATCAGCCTTTTACACCCTAGTCAGCTGATTCCACATCGATGTCTACAGAACCTGTTCTATTAAACACTTATAAAAGTAGAGCCCCCCGCCAGAGTGGAGAGGATGTTAGCAATAAGTTTGTGTTGACATCACTGATTAATTTTCCCCATTTTTTGATCCGTCAGAACAATTACCCAGAAAAAACGGATACTGTCTGTGGAGCATCCACCTTCACTCTTTTAGCATTTGCTTAATAATCTAAAGGCAAAAAAACCGGAGTAGATCTAAAACAGAGGTGACATGTGGATGGAATATTTGCATGTTACATAGTATATAAGACCGAAAAAAGCCATTTATCCATCCAGTTCGGCCTGTTTCAAACAAGTTGATCCAGAGGAAGTAAAAAAAAAAACTGTCCCCTGTGAGGCAGAAGCCAATTTTCCCCACTTAAGGGGAAAAAAATTTCTTCCCGACTCCAATCAGGCAATAAGAATAACTCCCTGGATCAACGACCCCTCTCTAGTAGCTATAGCCTGTAATATTTTTACACTCCAGAAATACATCCAGTCCCCTCTTGAATTCCTTTATTGTACTCACCATCACCACCTCCTCAGGCAGAGACTTCCATAGTCTCACTGCTCTTACCGTGAAGAATCCTCTTCTATGTTTGTGTACAAACCTTCTTTCCTCCAGACGCAGAGGATGTCCCCTCATCACAGTCACAGTCCTGGGGATAAATAGATGACGGGAGAGATCTCTGTACTGACCCCTGATATATTTATACATAGTTATTAGATCTCCCCTCAGTCATCTTTTTTCTAAAGTGAATAACCCTAATTTTGATAACCTTTCAGGGTACTGTAGTTGCCCCATTCCAGTTATTACTTTAGTTGCCCTCCTCTGAACCCTCTCCAGCTCTGCTATGTCTGCCTTGTTCATAGGAGCCCAGAACTGTACACTGTACTCCATGTGTGGTCTGACTAGTGATTTGTAAAGTGGTAGGACTATGTTCTCATCACGGGCATCTGTCTTCTGTGTTTTCTACCTACGCCTGCTTTTGGCTACCAAATCATAAGCCAATTCTGATGGTACCATACAGACAGAATCTGTTGTGCGTTTCGTTTTTCCTTCCTTCTGTCAGATCAGAAGAAGTGTCAAATAAATGAGGATGTCAGCCAGGCCAAAAGCCAATATGGACCACTCATGAAGTGGGGAGGGTAGGAACAGCATGAAAAGTCCACAGAGTAGCCCTATGACATAGTGTTAAGGTTGAAGCAGCATGAGGAGACCACACAGTGGCACAATGACAGAGTCTGGAGGTGGCAGCAGCATGAGTAGGCCACAGAGCGGCACAGTTACAGAGTTTGGAGGTGGCGGCAGCATGAGGAAGCCACAGAGTGGCAAGGTTATATACTGTGGAGGTGGGTGGCAATACCAGTACCTGCTGAAGATGGTAAGTGAAAGAAGAAGCACTCGGCATCAGATGTGTGGCATCAGGCGGGTAACAGCATCAGAATAGTAGCTGAGGCAGGTAGCCAGAAGAAACCAGTCTCTTTTGTCAAATTGTTGGTGTGGCACCAAGGATGATCTAGTTTAATGTATCAGGCATTGGTGTGTGGAAATCCTGGCTTATCCATGCCTGATTCATCTTGATGCAGTGTCCCACTATTTGCAATATGTGGGCACTTTAAACTGTTGCTGAATGTCATATAAAATGTATTGTGGTATCATGCTGTAGTTACCTTTAACAGGCTGGCAGTGTCATTTACCTTTATTCACTCCTAGTTGGTGCTGGCACCACTTATATATATAGCTGGTGGTGGGGGGGGGTGTAAAGTTAGTGTGTCCGATGATAATGAAGACATGAGGAGATGAGAAGTTAATGGAGGAGGTGGAAATTTGTATTTCCTCAGAAATAATTCAAAAAAGTTTTTACCACATATAAGTGCAGCGCTTAACACAGAATACAAGATTTTTGTCCAACGACATATTTCAAAAAAGATTTTACCGCATATAAGTGCAGTGCTTAATGCTTAATACAAATTTTTTCTCCACCAAAATAATTCAAAAAAGATTTTACCACATATAAGTGCATCGCTTAATGCTGAATACAAGATTTTTTTCCACCAAAATATTTAAAAAAAGATTTTACCGCATATAAGTGCACAGCTGATTACTATTTTTTTTCTACCAAAATAATAAAAAAAAGATTTTACCGCATATAACTTCAGCGCTGAATGCTGAATATCTTTTTCTACTGATTTATGCCACTAAAGGCTTTATCACATATAACTGGAACAGTGAACGCTGAGTATATTTTTCTTTTTCCACGTAAATATGCCACTAAAGCCTTTTCAACAGAGGGTTATAGGCTGTCAGTTTTAAAAAAAAATACGGCGCTTGAGGTGGAGTGATCTGAAGTGAACGGGACGTAGCGGAGGAAGTAGGTCCGCGCTGGAAGGTGTGTAGTAGTTCGCATTTTTGCGCAGGGTTAGTGCATAGTGTATTCACCTGTATTGGTGCGCCGCTCTTATGGACGTCGTCACGTAAGCTCGCAGTGTGTGAAATGTAAATACAAAATTTCACCACAACGTAATTCAGTCCATACCGCAAAAAGGACTTTCCCACATATAACTGCAGCGCTGAACATATCTTGATTTTTCTACAGAAATACGCCACTAAAGGCTTTACCACATATAACTGCAACAGTGAACGCTGAATATATTTGTATTTTTCTACTGATATACATTAATAAAGGTTTTTTAAGATATAAGTGCAACAGCGAATGGCGAATGTATATTTCTTTTTCTACTGATATTCGTCAATAATAGAGTTGAGCGAACACCTGGAAGTTCGGGTTCGCCGAGTCCGGCCGAACTTCACCGCAAAGTTTGAGTTCGGGACCCGAACTTGTACCCCAAACCCGAACCCCATTAAAATCAATGGGGACCCAAACTTTGGGGCACTAAAATGGCTCTAAAAAAGTCCTGGAATGGGCTAGAGGGCTGGAAATTGAAGCAAAATGGGGGTAAGAGTAGAAGCAAAATGGGGGTAAATTTGGATAGGGAAATAACTTAAAATAACATAAAATACATAAATATTAAAAATAAACATTCTAAACCTGAACACAAGTGAGCGACAGTGGCATCTGCCACCCCGCAAACAGAGGATGTGGCAGCAACGCCACCACGTCTTTCACCGTCACCAAGCATCTCCACACTATCCCATCGAAGCATTCAGCTGTCCATCTCCCAATTAGAAAAATAAATAGTAAGAGGAAGTACCCCCCTACCCACCTGTGTACCCTGGCCCTGAATGCCAGGATTTCAAAATTCCTGGTCCTTTTAAATGCTGTCATTCTGTCTGGTGGAGATGGATGGAGACTTTTAAAAAACTTATGGCGGTGGCTGTCCCACAGTATGTGGTTCCCATCAGCCACTACTTTTCCAGGCGAGCCATCCCTTCTCTGCACAAACAAGTGGAGGACAAAATCAGGTGTGCACTGTGCAACGCCATCTGTGGCAAGGTCCACATAACCACCAATATGTGGACTGGTAAGCAGGGGCAGGGAAGTTATATCTCCCTATCAGCATAATGGGTAAATGTAGTGGCGGCTGGGCCAGAGGCGGATATCAGTTTGGCGCATGTCCTTCCACCCCTGAGGATTGCCGGGGATTTTGTATTTGCCTCCTGTTGCCTCCTCCTCCTACTCCGCTTCCTCCTCCTCTACCACCTCTTCATCCTTTCAGCGTAACACCTTCACCACCAACATCAGCACAGCCAGGGGGAATTAACAGCAGGCTGTTCTGAAACTCATCTGTTTGGGGGACAAACCCCAAACCGCACAGGAGCTGTGGATGGGCATGGAACAGCAGACTGGTGAGTGGTCGGGGTCACTGAGCCTCAAGCCCGGCCTGATGGTGTGCGATAATGGGCGAAATCTCATAGCAGCTCTGGGCCTAGCCGATTTGACACAAATCCCTTGCCTGGCACATATGCTAAATTTGGTGGTGCAGAAATTCCTGAACACCTGACAGTGAAAATCAATTCAGTTTATCCAGCTCTTACATTCTGGTGGGACAAATTCACTTTTATTGGTGCTCAAGGACCCCTGCGGCCTGAGCCACACATGTGACAGGCAAATAATTTGATTAAATTTGTCGGTTAGATTGTTGGGTAACATTTCCGCGGTTATCAGGACTTTTTATTATAAATCGTAACAAAAACTATACAAGGAACATTTCAAAAAGAGAAAATTAACCCGACCAGACTCCCACCCTACATCCCACCCCCCCTTTCACTCAAACCACTCATTAATGCTTATTCACAAACTATTTACAAATTTACTTATAAACATATTTAAATAACTGTAAGTCAGATAAGCTAAATAAACAAACAAAACTATATACATGCCTTACCCTTAACTTATAAGTCCAGTCATATATAAGTGGCTCAGAGGGTGGGTTCCTGCACCAAAATACCAAAATAGGCCAGGTACACAATTGTCCAGCCAGGGCACAGTTCTGGAGGAGGAGGAGGAGGAGGAGAAGAAAAAAACATGTTCACAGCAGGGTGGCACCCAAAGCAGCTCACGGCCATCACTTGAGCGTGGCTGGGGGGATACGGAGGACACAGATGATACACCTCCCACAGAAGACAGCTTGTCGTTGCCTCTAGGCAGCCTGGCAAACATGATCGACTACATGCTGCAGTGCCTGCGCAACGACTGCCGAGTTGCCCACATTCTAACTTGTGCAGATTACTGGGTGGCCACCCTGCTGGATCCCATTTACAAGGACAACGTGCTGTCCTTAATTCCGTCACTGAAGTGTGATCCGAAGAAGCCAACGCTGGTAGCTGCGCTGCTGATGGCATTCACACCTAGCACCGGGGGCTCAGCTTAAGCACAAGGCTAAAGCAGAGGAGGAAGAAGTCGCCAACACAGCTGGGTCACCGCCCACACCTCAGAAAGCAGGGTTAGCATGGCCAAAATGTAGAAAAGCTTTGTCACCATGCCACAACAACCAGCACCACCAGCAGATATGGAACGTCTTAGCAAGAGGCCGCATTTCCGCAAAATGGTGGAATAGTATCTGTGCACACGCCTACACGTACTGACTGATGGGCCTGACCAGTGTCGTAGCTACAGGGTATGCAGGGAAAGTGGCTGCTTTGGGGCCCTGACCAAGAAGAGGCCCATCCAGGAGGAGGAGGGAGGACTAAAAGTCTTTGTCAAGGCCCCCTCAAAAGTACTATACAATGAAATGATATACAGTGGCAGTATAGACAGTGTTGAAAACGGATGGAACAGCAGCCTGGTCTGAGAGAGCGATCTTTAGTAGCAACAGGAATGAGGTCAGCATGACTGGAAGGGGTTGCGAAAGAATTACTGGGGGAGGGGGTACCCATTCAAAAATTTGCTGTTGGGCCCAGTAATTTCTAGCTACGCCACTGGGTCTGCCGCATTCAACTTCTGAGTCTCCAAATTGGGGACAAGGCCTCAGCTTCACCTTTACACCTTGGAGGTGCTGGCCTGCCCTGCAGCCAATGTATTGTCTGAATGTGTGTTTAGCACGGCTGGGGGCGTTATCACAGACAAGCGCAGCCATCCGTCCACAGCCAACTTGGACAATCTCATGTTCATTAAAAAGAACCAGGCATGGATCCCACAGAACTTGTACGTACCTTAAGCAGAATAGACATGTATTCCGGCCTCACCAAACCATTGTTATACTACAGCGCACTTACTCTTTGTTTTCTTTTTTATATTTCCCAATGTTTTGGGATCTACCCCGATTTATTTAAGAAAAAAGAAAATAAAACACATTGTTGTTGGCGACTACCTTTGGCTTCACAGCCAAAAAAGGCTTTATGTCAGGGCAGGGATCATGGAGCATCACCGTCATCAGAGATCTATTTGTCCCTCTAAGGCTGGGTTCAGACTTGCGCGTTTTACTGCGCATTCAAACGCGCTGTAAAACGCTCAACACATGAAAACCAATGCTTCCCTATGGTCCTGGTTCTCACTTGAACGTTTTACAGCGCGTTTGAACGCGCTGAAAAACGCCCTACGCTCAAAAAAGTTCTTGAGCTTCTTTGGGGCGTTTTGTCGCACGTTTTGTGATTGACGCCACAGTAGTCAATCACACGAACGCGCGTACGACGCGTGTTTCCTATTTGCAAAAATGCGCTGTAATACGCGCGTTTTACGCGCGTATCAAATATGCGCAAGTCTGAACCCAGCCTTAAGGATTATTTTTAAAGTGTATAGAAGACACAAGGGGCCCCCACGCTGCAGATTTATCATGGAGACATCATAGAGATTTTACAGCATATAACTACAGCACCCAACAATGTACATGCCGCCGAATTTACAGAATATAATTCCCATTCAGGTATGCAGTGCAGGGGTACTTTGAAAGAAAGAAGAGGTGCAGATCACCTACCAATCTGAAGGCCACCTAATTTACTGAATATATTTCCAAGTCAGGTGTGCAGTGCAGGGGTACTTTATGGCCCAAGAATGTAACATACGATTTTTTGAAATTTATCTCTCTGTCACCTATTCAGAGCAGGGGTTTGTATATGGCAAAACTGGCAAAATGTCACCCACCAATGTAACAGATGGTTTTTAGAGATTTACTTCCCTGTCACCTATGCAGAGCAGGGGTAAGTATACTGCAAAACTGGCAAAAAAAACAGTTTTTTCAGCGTTGTATGCAAAAGTGCTCTTTGGCACAACAGTATGGGTTTATTCCCCCAACTACATGGTGGCCTAGGTTCTATAATTAAATGAAATGAAATGATAGACCAACGTTTTTGTTGCATAAACTATTTATTTAAGTAGAGTAGGACATCGCAACGGAATACTGTTCCTCAGGGAGGGAGGGGTTGGATTGATTCCAGCATCGATAAGGCACAATAATATATGAGATGGAATCCGTTAGGCTGCTCACCAATCAGGCTAAAGACCTTTGCACCCGACAACCCCGGAACCGTTGGCCCCCGTGACAAGCACCTATTACAAGTAAGAAAGTTTATTTACTTTAACACTGACACAACGCCAGTTATTGTACATTGACAGGAACCAGGCCACCATATGTTCCCCTCATTGTATAATACAATGAATCAGGGACCACCATGGTGGCCTAGGTTCTGTAATTAAATGAAGATAGATAGACCAACATTTTTGTTGCATAAACAATTTATTTCAGTATAACAATAAATTTAACCAAGTGGCTTGAAAAGGCCACAATGTTCTATTATTTACAACAAATGAATAATTAATACTTACACCACATATTGTCCACTCATTAAATGAGTGACTTACCCCCATGCGCCATCTACTAGAACATGGCACCCCCCTGAGCATCGCAGGCCCAATTCAATTCAATTTTAAATACCAATTGCAACTATGTCATACCTGATGTCAGATAAATGTAAAGAATTTGTATCACAAAGACCCTCCATAAACCCTTCTACACATCAACATGTCTGTAAGAGTGGAAGCCAGCCATAATAAGATACTTCTGCAAATAATTATTGAGCTTCTTTCTTATCTTTTCCAGAAAACCTAGGTTCTTATCATTCCATATGAGTTTGGGTACCATTTTGGAGTAACACATGTAACTATTAGGCAAAATATTATGAATAGAGATGAGCGAACACCTGGATGCTTGGGTTCGAGAAGTTCGGCCGAACTTCCCGAAAATGTTCGGGTTCGGGATCCGAACTCGACCCGAACTTTATCCCGAACCCCATTGAAGTCAATGGGGACCCGAACTTTTAGGCACTAAAAAGGCTGTAAAATAGTCCAGGAAAGGGCTAGAGGGCTGCAAAAGGCAGCAAAATGTAGGTGAATGCCATGCAAAAAAACGTGGATAGGGAAATTACGTAAAATAAGATAAATAAAAATTAACCAATATCAATTGGAGAGAGGTCCCATAGCAGAGAATCATGCGTCATATCACCCACCACTGGAGAAAGCCACTTTCAGTTATTTCGGCCCCAGCACCCAGACAGAGGAGAGAGGTCCCACAGCAAGGAATAAGGCGTTATATCACCCACCACTGGAGAGGCCACTTTCAGTTATTTAGGCCCCAGCACCAAGAGAAGAGAGGTCCCACAGCAAGGAATATGGCGTCATATCACCCACCACTGGAGAAGGCCACTTTCAGTTATTTATTTCCCGGCGCCCAGATTGAGGAGAGGTTCATTCAACTTTGGGTTGCACCGCAAGATCACAGTAAAGTAAAAAAAATGAGGATTCAATAAAGAAGTACCCCGGAGTACAAGAATACATGGTTGAGGGGGAGGCAGTTATAAATGTCTATTCTGCACAAGGGAGGGACAGGTCCTGTGGGATCCATGCCTAGTTAATTTTTATGAACGTCAGCTTGTCCACGTTGGCTGTAGAAAGGCGGCTGCGTTTGTCAGTAATGACGCCCCCTGCTGTGCTGAATACACATTCAGACAAAACGCTGTCCGCCGGGCAGGCCAGCACCTCCAAGACATAAAATGCTATCTCTGGCCACGTGGACAATTTGGAGACCCAGAAGTTGAATGGGGCCGAACCATCAGTCAGTACGTGAAGGGGTGTGCAGACGTACTGTTCAACCATGTTGGTGAAATGCTGCCTCCTGCTAACACGTTTGTATCAGGTGGTGGTGCAGTTAGCTGTGGCATGGAGACAAAACTTTCCACATTTCTGCCATGCTAACCCTGCCCTCAGAGGAGCTGGCCGTGACACATCTGCGTTGGCGACCTCTTGCTCCTCCTCTGCCTTCGCCTTGGGCTTCCACCTGTTCCCATGTGACATTTGGGAATGCTATCAGGAGCACGTCTACCAGCGTGCGCTTGTACTCTCGCATCTTCCTATCACGCTCCAGTGCAGGAAGTAAGATGGGCACATTGTCTTTGTAACGGGGATCCAGCAGGGTGGCAACCCAGTTGTCTGCACATGTTAAAATGTGGGCAACTCTGCTGTCGTTGCGCAGGCACTGCAGCATGTGGTAGCTCAGGTGTGCCAGGCTCCCCAGAGGTAAGGCAAGCTGTCCTCCGTGGGAGGCGTATCGTCATCGTCCTCCGTATCCCCCCAGCCACGCACCAGTGATGGGCCTGAGCTGTGTCGGGTGCCACCTAGCTGTGAACCTGCTTCATCCTCATCCTCCTACACCTACTCCTCATCCTCCTCGTCCTCCAGTAGTGGGCCTTGGCTGGCCACATTTGTACCTGGCCTCTGCTGTTGCAAAAAACCTCCCTCTGAGCCACTTCTAACAGACTGGCCTGAAAGTGCTAAAAATGACCCCTCATCCTCATCCTCCTCCTCCTCCTGGGCCACCTCCTCTTCCATCATCGCCCTAAGCGTTTTCTCAAGACATAGAAGTGGTATTGTAACGCTGATAACGATGTCATCGCCACTGGCCATGTTGGTGGAGTACTCGAAACAGCGCAACAGGGCACACAGGTCTCGCATGGAGGCCCAATCATTGGTGGTGAAGTGGTGCTGTTCCGCAGTGCGACTGACGCGTGCGTGCTGCAGCTGAAACTCCACTATGGCCTGCTGCTGCTCGCACAGTCTCTCCAGCATGGGCAAGGTGGAGTTCAACCTGTTGGGCACGTCGCATATGAGGCGGTGAGCGGGAATGCCGAAGTTCTGCTGTAGCGCAGACAGGCGAGCAGCGGCAGGATGTGAACGCCGGAAGCGCGCACAGACAGCCCGCACGTTATGCAGCAGCTCTGACATGTCGGGGTAGTTGTGAATGAACTTCTGCACCACCAAATTCAGCACATGCGCCAGGCAAGGGATGTGCGTCAAACCGGCTAGTCCCAGAGCTGCAACGAGATTTCGCCCATTATCGCACACCACCAGGCCGGGCTTGAGGCCCACCGGCAGAAACCACTCGTCGGTCTGTTGTTCAATACCCCGCCACAACTCCTGCGCCTTTCCCCCAAACATATGAGTTTCAGAATGGCCTGCTGACGTTTACCACGGGCTGTGCTGAAGTTGGTGGTGAAGGTGTGTGGCTGACTGGATGAGCAGGTGGAAGCAGAGGAGGAGGAAGCCGAGTAGGAGGAGGAGGCTACAGGAGGCAAAGAATGATGCCCTGCGATCCTTGGCGGTGGAAGGACGTGCGCCAAGGAACTCTCCGCCTGCGGCCCAGCCGCCACTACATTTACCCAGTGTGCAGTTAGGGAGATATAGCGTCCCTGGGTGTGCTTACTGGTCAACGTATCTGTGGTTAGGTGGACCTTGCCACATATGGAGTTGCGCAGTGCACACTTGATTTTATCGGATACTTGGTTGTGCAGGGAAGGCACGGCTGTCTTGGAGAAGTAGTGGCGGCGGGGAACAACATACTGTGGACAGCCATGGACATCAGCTGTTTGAAGCTGTCTGTGTCCACCAGCCTGAATGACAGCATTTTAAAGGCCAGTAGTTTAGAAATGCTGGCATTCAGGCCCAGGGCTTGAGTGTGGCTAGGTGGGAATTTATACTTTCTCTCGAAGGTTTGTGAGATGGAGAGCTGAACGCTGCAGTGTGACATGGTGGAGATGCTTGGTGACGCAGGTGGTGGTGTCAGTGGCACATCCTCTGTTTGGTGGGCGTCAGGTGCCAACTTTAATCCCGAGGCGGAGGAAGTGGCCGAGGCAGCAGCAGAAGAGGGAGCAGGAGGAGCCAGAGTGAGTTCCTTGCTTTTAAGGTGTTTACTCCACAGCAGTTCACACTATGCATGTAGATGCCTGGTCATGCATGTTGTGCTAAGGTTCAGAGCGTTAATGCCTCGCTTCAGGCTCTGATGGCACAGCGTGCAAACCACTCGGGTCTTGTCATCAGCACATTGTTAATTGAAGTGCCATGCCAGGGAACTCCTTGAAGCTGCTTTTGGGGTGCTTGGTCCCTGGTGGCAGTGGCCAGTAGCAGGCGAACTCTCTTGGCGGCGGCTGTTCTGTTTTTGCCCCCTTTTGCTACGCTGTTGGCTCTGTCTCACCACTGCCTCTTCCTCTGAACTATGAAAGTCAGTGGCACGACCTTCATTCCATGCGGGTCTAGGACCTCATCGTCCCCTGCATCGTCTTCCACACAGTCTTCCTCCCTGACCTCCTGTTCGGTCTGCACACTGCAGAAAGACGCAGCAGTTGGCACCTGTATTTTGTCATCATCAGAGATGTGCGGACTCCGATGAGGTGGTATTCCCATGTCCTCATCAACAGGAAACATCAGTGGTTGTGTATCAGTGCATTCTAGGTCTTCCACCACTGGGGAAGGGCTAGGTGGATTCCCTTGGGAAACTCTGCCAGCAAAGTCTTCAAACAGCATAAGAGACTGCTGCATAACTTGAGGCTCAGACAGTTTTCCTGATATGCATGGGGGTGATGCGACAGACTGATGGCGCCTGAAAACAAAGCCCTCTGCAACCAGAACTCTGCCCAAGATAGAAGCTATAAGAGGACATTAGTGTACGTTTTGATCAAAAGGTAATAAGCCACTCGCCACACCAAGGCTGTCCAGTGAGTGGTCCTAACGCTAAATCTGACCTGTTATGGGCCATGACAGCCACATATAATCCAGGGAGTCTGGGCCCAGCATGCATGCTGGGATAAACCATACTTATTAACCCTTTCTGGTGCTGTAACAGCCTCCATTAGATCCAGGGATGCAGGTACCAACATGCATGCTGAGCCTACTATGCACTCCTCCTGGAGCCAGATGGCTACTAGCAGGCACTGCGAATGCACATTCAGCTTTATACTCACTCTGATTAAAACCAGCCTCTAGGGCAGACAAACTAGTCAGGTGTGCACGACTGAAGAGGAGGTTGCCACACCTCCAACACATACTAAACAGAAACACAAGGGGAAGTCAGTCAGCACGTCCCTGTATGCAGGTGCACGTAGCTATGGCAAACGTGCTGACTGACTTCCCCTTGTGTTTCTGAAAACAAAGCCCATCTGTGTGCTTTCTGCAGAAGACTGGGTGGGAGATAATGTTGTGAACGTGCTGGATCCACTGTCGGCCACCCAATTGACTAGCGACTGTACCTGCTCAGGCCTTAACATCCTTAGAACGGCATTGGGCCCCACCAAATAACGCTGTAAATTCTGGCGGTGTCACGACCGCTATCCCAGCAGCAGTCGTGTCGCACCAGACGGAGGGGAAGGGGGACCCTTATCTACGGATGGGAAATAGAACGGCCACCCCTGACAAACCCTACGCTGGCATCTGTCTGCCCTGATACCCTAGACGGGGTGAGAACCCGTGCGGCGAGCAGGATGCCTAAACCCTGAGTGACCCTCAGAAGACTAGACTGGGGAAAGGCAGATGGGAGCACTAGTCACCATCACTCATGTCTAGGAGAACAACAGGGGAAGACAGTAACAAACAAACAAACAATCTCCAGCAGAGATAGACCTATCCAGTCACGAGCAGAGAAGATGATCCCAACAACGACAGTCCACGCCAGACACGAGCTCCACAGCAATACCGTCAAACGATCTCCTTCAAAGGTCAGAATAGCACTGGAAGTAAGGACTATATCTGGCAATGACTGCAAGTGAAACTGAAACTAATATAGTAGCTGGGAGTGGCAGACAGCACTCACCTGAGAAGAATGCCTACAAACTCCCAGTCAGGACAAAAAAGGTTCACAAGGCAAAACCTGGATGACATACCCTGAACCATGAAGCAAACTCACAAGCTATCGCGAGTAGCAAGTCGCTGCGACCTTCTCTTCCCAGACCTATCTGGATCAGTCACAGTCGTGACAGTACCCCCCTTTCTACGAGGGGCCACCGGACCCTCAAGACCAGGCCTCTCCGGGTGGGACCTATGAAAAGCCCGAATGAGTCTGTCCGCCTTTATCTCTGATGCTGGCACCCACATTCTCTCTTCGGAACCATAACCTTTCCAGTGCACCAGGTACTGAAGAGAGCGGCGAACATATCGTGAATCAACAATCTTTTCTACCTGAAACTCAAGACTGCCATCAACAACCACCGGTGGAGGCGGTAGTGGCAATGGTTCAGGAGGTTCTACATATCTCTTAAGCAGAGATCTGTGGAAGACATTATGGATCCTTAGAGTCTGAGGTAGCTCCAGACGAAAAGCCACCGGGTTAATGATCTTAATTACCCTATAGGGACCAATAAATCTCGGACCTAATTTCCATGAGGGAACCTTCAACTTGATATTTCTGGTAGACAACCACACCAAGTCACGAGCTCCACAGCAATACCGTCAAACGATCTCCTTCAAAGGTCAGAATAGCACTGGAAGTAAGGACTATATCTGGCAATGACTGCAAGTGAAACTGAAACTAATATAGTAGCTGGGAGTGGCAGACAGCACTCACCTGAGAAGAATGCCTACAAACTCCCAGTCAGGACAAAAAGGTTCACAAGGCAAAACCTGGATGACATACCCTGAACCATGAAGCAAACTCACAAGCTATCGCGAGTAGCAAGTCGCTGCGACCTTCTCTTCCCAGACCTATCTGGATCAGTCACAGTCGTGACAGGCGGGTACTGGAACCTGAGGTAGTTGGTTCACTAGGACGTGTGGCTGTGGAGGAATGGCCACTTCCTCTCCCAGCACCAGAGGGTACACTAACACCACCACGACCGCGTCCGCGTCCCTTACTAGATGTTTTCCTCATTGTTACCGTTCACCAAGCACCACAATAAGAAAAAAAATATTTGGCCCAATGTATTGATTTCAAATTCAGGCCTTTTTTTACAGGCACCTAACACTATCTGCCAATTTATTTAAGTAGAGTATTACACTAATTCAGGCACAGCAGTAACCACTGATTTAGGGGAATATCTCTTTTAGGTCTAGTATTTAGGCCCTGGATGAAAGGTATACTTTTATGGACAGATTTACACTTGGAGATGCACAGTAGCGTGAGAAAAAATATTTAGGATTATGCCTTCAGCAATTGTATTTTAACACTTTGTGTAATATACCCTTTAATGGACAGAAATATATTGGGAGATGCACGGTAGCGTGTGAAGTTAATGAGGATGACCCTCTCGGCACTTGTATATACACCTTGAGTGTAATATACCCTTTTACGGACAGATTAACACTTGGCCTGCAACAGCTGGGACACCTGATTCAGGGTATTGCTATTTTGGCAATTGAATTTCACCACAGAACAAAATATATGTTTTGGCGGGCACTATTATACTTTGCCAGCCAGTGCTATGACACCAGATTTAGGGGATTGCTATTTTGGCAACTGAATTTCACCACAGAAAATAAAAAAAATATCCTTTGCCAGACAGCAGACAGTATTATACTTGGCTAGCCAAAGCTGGAACACCAGATTTAAGGGATTGGTATTTTGGCAATTGTATTTAACCCCTTAATAAAATATAGAAATTGCTATCCTGAGTTTCTAGGGGTGACAATAAGCACAGCCAAGCCCCTGATGTAGGATATAGCAAAAAAAAACTAGTATTGATGGATTGATGGACTTGGTGGCAGCTTGTTCTGGTGCACCACAAGTCACAAAATGTCCGCCGATCACCCCAGAAAAAAAGTGACAGAAAAACGCTCTGTGCAGCCTAAAAACCAGTGAGCAATTAACTAGCAGAAGCTGAATCATTCACAGCTGTAGATCGATCACTTCATTAGGTGCTTTTGCTGACTTTTCCCTGCCTAATCTCGCCCTCACAGAAGCTGCGTCCTCTCCCTACACTAATCAGAGCAGTGTGACGTGCGGCGCTACGTGACTCCAGCTTAAATAGAGGCTGGGTCACATGCTGCACTTGGCCAATCACAGCCATACCATTAGTAGGCATGGCTGTGATGGTCTCTTAGTGCAAGAAGTAAAACGCTAGCTGATTGGCTGCTGTGCAGCCCTTCAGAAAGCGGTAAGAAATCGCCGAACAACGGACCCGAACCCGAACTTTTTTGAAAATGTTCGGGTTCAAGTCCGTGTCCCGAACACCCCAAAATTAGGTACGAACCCGAACTATGCTCAAACTGTTCGCTCAACACTAATTATGAATTCTTGCCCAGATCTTTTTAAATTCGGGAATGTACTTGTAAGAGCTGATCCTGCCAACTTCCTTTTCTCCTATGTGAAGAATTAGGATATCAGAAGTAGGAAGTGTTTTCGTCAATTTAAAGAATTCGTAGAATAAGTCCTTTAATCTCAATTCAAGAATTCCTTTCCAGTGGATGGAAATATCTTCCTTTAAACCTAGATTTAAAGTATAGTTCCTCTCCCGAGCTCTCTTCTCACCTCCTGCCACTGTCATTTCCAACAATCCAGATCACACGATGACCTGAAAGAACTAACATACTATTAACTTTGGACGAATGTAAATTTTATACCTGTTAGATCTCCACCTCCCTATTTGTTTTATTTCCCCGACATTCATGTGTAGCTGATTGGCAAGTGTTGCTGCTCCGATCCTGAATGAATGTGCAGAGTATTTAAGATCAGATAAACCTAGTTTGGCTAAACATTTCTTAAGGATAAAGTTGAATTGGTATTTTGTAACAAAAGAATTATCAGAGTGAGTAAATAGAGGGGCGTTTGCAGTTTTTTTGGAATTACATTTAATCCACTTTTTTAGTGCTAACACCGGGCATAAATTGTTGCCGCTTAAAGCGTTTTACGTTAACCAGTGCCCTTCTGATCGTTTTTTGACCTCCTGATGAATAATTTCAGTAGTGATGTTAACAATTGTACATCGGAAACCAAAATTGGTTCTTTGCAGTGACTTCAGAGATGCGCAAAGCTGCAAAGAAGGTTAAAATGAACATGGTCCTGAAATGAAGCGTTTCGTAAGGGGAATAACACACTGAAGGCAAGACTCCAATTAGTTGATTTAAATTGTTTAAGGCAAAAGGTCTGTTTTTTTCCTTAGGAGGCTGGACTCTTTGTAATCCAGCCAGAACGTGTTTTAACAAAAAATTTGAATTGATAGGTTGGATACCGAAAACTTTGGATATGGAAGATGGATATGCCCGCCAAAGTTTTGATAATGGAACTGGATAATGGATAATTTTCTATATACCAGTTTCATCACAAAGGACAGGACTAGTTCCGTGTTCAAAGAGAAGTTATCCGTGTTGGTGACTGAACAGTACGATTTCCATAGATTCCAAGATGATACATTTGAGTCTCAAGTAGCCTTGGCTAACGAATTCTGCAATAAGTTTATAGTAGAGATCATAAAATTTCCCAAAGGTGGTGAGGACACGGGATATTCTTTTCTGCTGCCCGCACAAAAAAACGGATGATGGATGTTCTTTTTTTGGAGGATCCGCTTTTATGGCAGATCCATTGTTATAATGCCTATCCTTGTCCGCAAACATGAAAAAAATAGGACATGCTCTATTTTTTCGACGGAATGTAAACACAGACCACGGATGCGTGGTCAACAAAAATGGTTGACCATCCGCATTTTTTGACGGACCCATTGAAATGAATGAAGAAGCATCCTATCCATGATAAAAATGGAACGGTCACGGAAACAAAGAACGGACGTGTGCATGAGGCCTAAGGCTGCTGTAACAGGAGCACCTAAATCAATGCAGGAACTCTGGGAGAAGCAAAGGAAGCAGCAGCTGATTTTTGACAGAAAGATGCAGCAGATAGAAGAGCAGCACCGTCAGAGAATCCAGGAGCTTTTGGACCTTCTAGACAAACTTAAGAAATTGCCATAGAGGCACATTTGTTTCCCAAATTGTAAATTAATATTTTGTTCAGTTCTAACGTGTGCTTTCGTTTTTTAAAATTGCTATGTTTTTGTGTAATATTAACAGATAAGGTTGCCGTAAGGCCCCTTTAGTCCAGGGCAAACTCATCAGGATAAGGACAGACAGCAGCAGCAGGTACATGGTAACGGTCTAGTATAAGGCCTACACTTAGCATGGCCTAACTCAGCAGGAACCAAAAGCAGCAGGTTCTTTGTTCTTTGCAACAGGAGTGTGTTTCCAGGAATGGGTCCCCACCAGATTGGGGCAACAATAAAAATAAACTTAGACACCTCTGACAGCAGAAGTGTCTTTGTTTGAAGCAGGAATGCGTTCCCAGGAATGGCCCCCACCAGAACGGGGCAACACCAAAAATAAACTTAGACACCTCTGACAGCATCAGGTTCTTCATCTAAATGCAATATTTTCCTTATGACAATTTTTTTTTCAAAGTTATTTTAAGTTTGTAAAGACCACAATAAATTATAACAAAATTAGCTCCACACGCCGTCGGCACCGTTCTGCTCTCAGTTTCCATATCGGCCACATCGAGTCTGGAGCAGAACACTGCGGTCACGCAGCCTGCCTCTACTCCAGTGGCCTACAGTAAAATTTTTATCCAGTGACCCGCTAATGTACTGACCAGCCACATAATCACAAGCTCTTTTCTATCAGGTGAATGCCTAATTTTTGGGGCCTGTACTCCAGTGGCCTACAGTAAAATTTTTAGCCGGTGACCGCCTAATGTACCTCCAGCCACATAATCACATTCACAAGTTATTTCCTGTCAGGTGAATGCCTAATTTTTGTGGCCTGTACTCATGTCGACTAAGATAAAGAATTTCTAGGCTCCAGCAGGGCACATTTTTGAGATTTTTCCTTTAAGACGAATAAAAATGGCCACTTATTAAAATACCTATTTTTTGTGGGAATTTTTGCCAAAGATCCCTGGTATGTCACTGTCCATGTTGTGGGACTTTTTGTGCACTTCTAGTAAGTATTTGGCGGCTGCAAATTTGACCTGAAGGTTTTTATGGTTCGCCTGCCATTAAAGTCAATGGGGCCTGCCACGAACGCACGGTTCGTGAACATTTGATGTTAGCCCATTACTATGTATAGGGGTGTATTTAATTAAAAAAAGAAAAATATATACGCACTGCACTGTTGCAGCTATTTCTGTTAAAAACATATAGGGGCGTATTACAGTAAAAAAAGAAAAATATATATACGCACTGCACTGTTGCAGTTATTTCTGGTGAAAGCGTATAGGGGCGTATTTTAGTACTTCAAGATATATATATACGCACCTCACTCAAATTTTTTTCTGGTCAAAGCGTGTAGTGGCCAATTTCAGTGCAACAAGAAATATATATTCTCAGTTCACTGCTGCAGTTATTTCTAGTGAAAGCATATAGGGGCGTATTACAGTAAAAAAAGAAAATATTCATACGAACTGCAATGTTGTAGTTATTTCATATTTTAGTACAACAAGAAAAATATATTCTCAGTGCATTTCCGCAGTTAATTGTGGTGCAAGCGTTTAGTGGCCTATTTCAGTACGAAAAGAAAAATATATTAGTCGTTGTTAGGGGTGTTTTAATTTCCGTTTAATTTGTTTAGTTCAGCTACAAGTATGTCAGGCTTAGAAGTGCCAGGCCATGCACAGAGGAGTGGCAGAGGCCTGAATGTTTCTGGTGCAAGCAGAGGTTGCAGCAGAGTAATGGGTCGTGGCAGCAGTAGTCAAAGCGAAAGGCCTGAGCTCCCGGTGTCATCTAGCAGGCGAGTCTTGACCAGCAACCCAGTGGTTTTTGATTGGTCAACTCGGTCATCCACGTCATCCCAAGTGACATCAGACACCCCCAGCCAACAGTCGGTGGGTTCGTCAGAAACAACCCTTAGTTGGGATGGCCACTAGAGGACAGTCATCAGCTACTGCCCAGCCAAAATGTGGGGGAGACATCCGCTGCTTCCTCTGCTAGGCGTACAAGTAGTGATGAAGAGAGTGGCATGGGAGCTTTTGTTGCGAGTGGTCAGGCTCCTGACCCAGAGGCCGTTGAGGAGGACATCAGTGATGTGCAGACACTACTTGATGATGATGAAGCCGATCGCACTTGGGAGCCGGGTGCAGAAGGGGCTTCATCATCATCAGGAGAAGAGGGTGGCAGCTTGCCTGTCAGCCAGCGGCTGAGCCAGCAAGTCGCTAGCGTGGCCAGGAGTCAGCAGGGTGGCAGCAGTGGAAGGTAGGTTGTCAAATGGGCATGGGGTAGAACACCTGCTTTGCAGCAGCCTAGCTGCCTGGAAAGCAGTGGTGGACGGGTTCAGGGAAACAGCGGCAGTAGCAGTCAGTCAGTGAGTAGTGTTGGGGAACAATCTGGTACACGGCGGTGTGGCAGTTTGTTGTGAAGCCTCCAGAGGAAGTCAACATGGCCATATGTAGATTATGTGGGCAGAAGGTGATGTGTGGCCAGGATGCCAATGCAGTATCACCATAAAGTGGCCTGGAAGAACTGTGGGTCCGATGTGGTGGTCCAGCTTGCTGCAGCAACCGCTACATCACTCAGTGGCACACACCCAGTTTCAGACAGTCAAGGCTCCTCCACCTCAGCCAAAGGGAGCTGTCTGTTAACCCCATCTTCTGCTAGTCCAGATGCTCCTACTCCTACTCCTTGTCAGTCATTCCGTCAGCAATCGATCACGGAAGCGATTGCCAAGAGACAACAGTATGCGTGCACGCATTCAAAGGTGCAGAAACTGAAGTGCTCCTGTCCAAGGTGCTGGTGATTCAGTCCCTCCCTTTCCAAGTGGTGGACTCTGCACCTTTCAGAGAACTGATGACTTGTGCCGAGCCGAGGTGGAGAGTCCCAAGCTGTCATTTCTTTGCGAAAAAGGAAGTACCAGTCCTGCACACACATGTAGAACAGAAGGTGGGCCAGCAATGAGAAAGACGAGACAGAGGACCCGGACACACCATGGCAGTATGTAGTGGAGATGGAGGCAGAGAGTCCCTCCGAGTCACTTTCACAAATGGCAAGATGCATGCTCACTTGCTTGCGTAGTGACAGCCAAATTGTCACCATTCGGAAGAGGGGTGACTTCTGGCTCTCCACCTTGTTGGACCCTCGCTACTGGTCCAGAATGGGGGTCTTTTTTATACCCACTGAGAGGGAGGACAAGAGGACAAACTGAACTACTACAGAGACATCCTATGTAGTCAGTTGACCATCTGCGCCATCATCCATTCTCTCGCAGGTCTGACCGAGGGGGCCCTCTGCACTCACGTTCCACTGCCATGGCTGCAGGGGATGTGTGGCAGGAGCAGTACCAGCTCAATCAGCAGCAGCCTGAGTCTACAGTCGCTCAGTCGCTAATGATTAGCTTTCTTAACCCACATACTAAAGAAACTACTCACCAGCAGCAGCAGGTAGACCTGGAGCAGGACCTGAACCAGCAGGTGGTGGCATACTTGGACTGCACCCTGCCACCTCACATTGAAGATCCACTGGACTACTTGGTCGCCAAACTGGATTTGTGTCTGCAACTAGCAGAGTTTGCCCTAAAAAAGTTGTCCTGCCTTGCCAGTAGTGTAGCATCAGTGTGGGTATTTAGTGCGACGGGGGCCATAGTTAAGAAGACACAAACACAAAAATGCAACAGCACTCTTCAACCAGCACTCTGCCCTGCCTCTATGCTAGAAGCTATAAGAGGTCATTAGTGTATGTTTTGATCAAAAGGTAATAAGCCACTTGCCACGCCAAGGCCCCCTCTATGAGTGGTCCTAACGCTAAATCCTACCTGTTATGGGCCATGACAGCCACATAAAATCCAGGGAGTGCAGGCCCAGCATGGGAGTTGTAGTTTTACAACATCTGGAGAGCCGCAGGTTGGCGAGCCCTGGACTAGATCATCCATGCTGCCAAACCAAAACTTTGATACAAGAGACCGGTTTCTTCTGACTACCTGCCTTAGCTACTACTTTGATGTTGCAACCCACCTGATGCCACACATCTGATGCCAAGTGCTCCTTATATCACCCACCTTCATCAATGGGTACTGGTATTGCCACCCACCGCCCCACTCTGTTATGGGATCACTTTGTGGTCTGCTGATGCAGTTGCTATTGCCATCTTTAAACTATGTCACCTTGCAACTCTGGTATCCTCCTGATGCTGCTACTACTGACACCTCTACATTATGTCACCTAGCCACTCTGTGGTCTCCTCATGCTGCTGCCATATCCAAACTATGTCACCTTGCCACTCTGTGGCCTCCTGATGTTACCGCCACCTTCAAACTATGTCACCTTGCCACTCTGTAGTCTCTTCCTGCTGCTGCCATATCCACACTATGTCACCTTACCACTCTTTGGTATCCTCCTGATGCTGCGGCTACTGCCATCTCCACACTATGTCACCTTGCCACTCTGTGGTATCCTGCTGCTGCCATCTCCTCACTATGTCACCTTACCACTCTGTGGTCTCCTCATGCTGCCACCACCTACAGACTCGGTCACTGTGCCACTCGGTGGCTTCATCATACTGCCGCCACCTTCAGACTCTGTCATTGTGCCACTCTGTGGCCTACTCAGTCTGCCGCTACCTCCAGACTCTGTCATTATGCCGCTTTGTGGTCTCCTCATGCTGCTGCCACTTACAAAGTAGATCATTGTGCCACTTTGTGGCCTCCTCCTACTGCCGCCACCTCCAGATTCCATCATTGTGCCGCTTTGTGGACTCCTCATGCTGCTGCCACCTCCAGATTCTGTCATCGTGCCGCTCTGTGGTCTATTCATGCTGCCGCCACCTCCAGACTGTCACTGTGCTGCTCTGTGGTTTCCTCATGCTGCTGCCACCTCAAAACTCGGTCATTGTCCCACTTGGTGGCCTCCTTATACTGCTGCCACCTTCAGACTCTGTCATTATGCCGCTCTGTGGTCTCCTAATGCTGCCGCCACCTCCATATTCTGTTATTGTGCCACTCGGTGGCCTCCTAATACTGCCGCCACCTCCAGACTCTGTCATTTTGCCGATCTGTGGCCTACTCATGCTGCCAACAACTCCATACTCTGTCATTGTGCCGCTCTGTGGTCTCCTCATGCTGCTGCCACCTCCTTATTCTGTCATTGTGCCGCTCTGTGGCCTACACATGCTGTCGCCACCTCCAGACTCTGTCATTGTGCTGCTCTGTGGTTTCATCATGCTGCTGCCACCTCCAGACTCTGTCATTGTGTCGCTCTGTGGTCTCCTCATGCTACTGCCACCTCCAGACTCGGTCATTGTGCCGCTCTGTGGTCTCCTCATGCTGCCGCCACCTACAGACTCGGTCATTGTGCCACTTGGTGGCCTCCTTATACTTACACCACCTTCAGACTCTATCATTGTGCTGCTCTATGGTTTCCTCATGCTGCTGTCACCTCCAGACTCTGTCATTGTGCCGCTCTGTGGTCTCATCATGCTGCCGCCACCTACAGACTCGGTCATTGTGCCACTCGGTGGCCTTCTCCTAATGCTGCCGCTGCCACCACCTGCAGACTCTGTCATTGTGCCACTCAGTGGCCTCCTCATACTGCTTCGTGCTTCAGACCCTGTCAATGGGCCACTTTGTGGTCTCCTTATGCTGATTGCACCTCACCACTATGTCATAAGTCCACTCTGTGGACTTATCATGCTTTTCCCACCCTTCCCACTTCATGACTGGTCCACTATTTTGGCTTTCAGCCTGGCTGATATCATCATTTATTTGACACTTCTTCTGATTTGTCAGAAGGAAAGAAAAATTAGACGCACAACGGATCCTCTCTGTGTAGCAGCTGTAAGGCCTGAATAGTCCCATCAGAATTGGCTTATGATTTGATAGCCAAAAGCAAGAGTGGGTAGAAAACACAGAAGACATGCAAATATTCCATGCCATTCTGTTTTAGATCCACTCCTGTTTTTTTGTCTTAAGCAATATTGATGGATTATTGAGCAAATGCATCTGAGTGACGGATGCTCCACAGACAGGATCTGTTTTTTCTGTGTAATTGTTCTGACGAATCATAGAATGGGGAAAATTAATCAGTGACGTCAGCACAAACTTAATGCTGACACCCTCTCCACTCTGTCGGGGGGCTCTACTTGTATAAGCGTTTAATAGAACAGGTTCTGTAGATATCAATGTGGAATCAACTGATGAGGGTGTAAAATGAGTGCGCTTTTTCTTGACGCTTACATCTACCTGTAAGGCCGAGTTGATACTTCACTTATTTGGGCAGTCACAGGGCCAAAAGTGACCAAATAACTGAAGTATGCAGTGATTCTAAGAGTGACCCTTGTCATCTGCATGTCATACTGACTCATACAGTATGATTTCACTACCAGAGCAGACTCCCTATGCGTGTTACTGCATGGCACAGTGTTCTACACCCCTATAAAGGCTCTCTACAGCCTGGAAATAGCCGTTTTTTAATGCTATTTGGCGTGAATAAATTCGGATCGAAGCAAAGTTTTCCGAAAAATTCAGTGAACCAGCCGAATCAAATTTTTGAAAAGTTCCCACATCTCTAGTCGTTTGCTTTCAGCCAGAGCGGTTGTAAATATGCAGGTCCTTAACTATTTGTCTAGAGCCCAGCATGAGCTTTGAGCTCTATGACAGGACTCTTGCACCTCATTATGGAGAATGCATGCTGTTCTAGGAATCATTCTGAAAGTAGACACTCCTCTTAATTCCCCATAGAAATTTTTGTTGCCCTTGAGAATCAGTACACCCATGGGCACATCACTGGCCTCTTGCCAATGCCAACTTTACTAATCCCCTGCGGCCTGCCAAATACCCTCCACCAAGGCCACATTATGTCCCACAATCTCGGCAATATGGCCACAAATATACTGGGGATTCTTCGTATCTGCAGGCTGCCCCCTCAGCTTCCCAGCTAGGCCCATCTCACCACCCAATGTCCACTTGTCAGGGCACCTACCATGACACACAGTTTAAGGGTCCCCCATCCACACCTGGGCGTTTTTTCAATTTGTAATTTTTATGTCATGTACATTTTTTTTTCTTCAACAAGCAAAGGTTGACCAATTTATTTTTATAAATAAAGGGCAGTATTCGTTGTTTTTAATAATTAATGAGTGCATATTTATATTTCTAGTGTACAAACACATTCAACATATCCATCCTTAGCCATGGTTTTGGAACATTTAGATACACAAACTACACTGAAGATGTAAATGACTGACACAATGTACCTAAATAAGTATACCCTTGCTTTAATTTTCTATTAAAAAAGGTACATTATAAGACATTGTTTTACAATAAATATCAGGGCTCAAACCATTAATGACTATAATGTACATTCTGTACACAATTATAAAAACAATAATGATGTTTTATTTTTACATTACATATATAATGATACTGTGGATACATTAAGTAGACAAATTAACATTAACATTGTTAATTATACAGGTCTACAGTTTTTTATTGTGATTAAAAATTACATTGGTATGCTCATACCAATGAGGTATAAGTTCATATTTCACATATATTTCTATAAACACTGTATGTTACTAATGGCAACGGCTCACCAGCTGTGTCTAATGGAATAGGTGCACTCCTCCACGTGCCACCCTCAGGCACAATAGAAAGACAAGGTTATATTGTAATATGATATGAGGAGGGGCACTCAATCACTGGGGTATATGGATTTATTTATTGGTGAATATTTTTAAAAAACATAAATTCAGATGTAGCAGATAAAATAAAATGAAATAAAAAATAAAAAACAATATATTAATTTCAACTCAGAGGGATCAATATACACAGTACAATTAGTCTGAACCCCTAAAGGGTCCCAGATACGGCTACAAAACCTATAAAAAACCTATAAAAAAGATCAAAGACCCCAAGACCAAATAAGGATGTCCGAAGAAGTATAAGTCCCGATATTCAAAAAAATGTTGGAGATCCTCCGCTGTGTATTTTAATTATCGGCAAACTCAGCAGGTTACATTAGACGTCTAATAATATTGGTATTGTTGAAATGTTGAATATCTGACTCTCAGGCCACATTAATTAGAATCAGTGTCCCGATGTTTGGAGGCAATTTGCTTGTGCAATAAGCTAGCAAGGCCGCAGTAATGCACTGTTAATGAGTGCGTTCATGTCTTTTAGTAAAGTGTTCCCTGTATTTGTACGGGGCCACAAATGCTGTACTTGTAACACAGTTCAAAGATGCTGTTACATAGAAATGCCTACTTTACCCGTCCTGTAGTGTCCTTTCACTCTGTCCGGCGTCCCGGCAGTGTGGTCTGTATAGTGGCGTTCCACGTGACTAGGAAGGGTAAAGAGACGGCGGGAAGCTCCAGCAGCCGGCAGTTCTGGGTCCTAGTGTTCCAATGTTTTTCGGAACCAGTAATAGGATCTTTGTTGTAATTTCAGCGTCTGCTCTGTAACTGAGGATAATCGTATTCCTCTCTGTATTGGTGACCAAAGGACTCACTAACTGACACCAGACGCGTTTCGGGGACACCCCCTTCCTCAGTGGTACATCAGTGAGTCCTTCTGAGCCCTTTTATTCCTTTCTGGTCACGGTGAAAAAGCGGACTGGAACCGCAAGTTTGACTTTCTTGTGTGAACGGGATCTTTTCCCACTATTACATTCCGGTTCCATTTTTTGCGGTGCAGCATAAATCTTCATATCGAACCCATTTGATGGATAGTACAAGAATGATAATATAAATTCGCGTTACAAAAAACACTTATGCCCCACATTCTTTTTATATTTTAGTATGGTATTTCTTGATCGCCCTCTATTTGGCTATTTCTATTATGTTGAAATTTTGTATATAGACAATATCAAATATATCAGAGATATAAAAATATAACGATAAAAAATATATAAAAGTGGTATATGACAGTTGTATGAAATATACATTATAAAGAATCTGCACCATAAAAATCTAATAAAAATGTAAAAATATATATAAAAATATACGGGTGGACGTGAATTCTCCATTATCTCTTGACATTATGGAGAAAACATAAATTTTGATCTTAAACATGATCCTTTTCTGGCGGGGGAACCTTATATAGTAGTCTAGTGAAGGAATGGGGAAGCCATTGGGGGAGAGGAGGAGAGATCAGTGTGCTGATAGAACAGCCAGACACTGATTTCTGATCCCCAACCCCACTGGCATCCCAAATCTAAAGGAATGCAAACAGTTCCAATTCAGCATTCAGCCCCTTTGGAAGTAATGTGTCAAACTCAAAAAATTTCCTTGACTCATGTCTGGACATTTGCATCACAAAATTGCCCCCTCTCCATGGACGTCTGACCTTCTCTATTGCTGTATATATTAATGTGGATGGATCACTATTATGAATTTCTTTGAAATGTTTAGAGACCGAGTGTAACTCGTATCCTTTTTTGATGTTATTAACATGTTCTGCTATTCTGATCTTTAGGGGTCTTAGAATATATAACCTTATATAATCTTACAATATAACCTTGTATTTCTATAAACAGTATGGGGCACTTTTATTAAGCCTTTATTTAACCCTATAGCTGGCTGGGGATCACCAAAGTTATGTAGAGGCGCCGTCCTCTACATATCAGTTAGTTCTTAGGGCAAGTTGTTGCTGGGAAAGCAAGCAAAAACGGCGCACCATAGGGTTAGTATATCCTGACTAAGTAATTAAATGGAAAATCAAAAAAGTGAATGCTCACCTTTTGGAGTTGTGCAATTTTTAGGCACAACTCTATTCAATGCGGTTTCCTAAATGGTGTGTCCGTAGGGTACTGCAGCCGGTGGACCCAGGAACTTCATAAGGAATAGCCCATATTTCTTTTGAAGGGAAGAAACTTGCCGTGTAGATGGATCTCGAAATGGCGCAAAAAACACAGCAGGACACCAGTGGAGTAAAATAGAACGATCTCAATCTTCTTTATTCCTTCATCAAGCGATTAAAAACTACGCGTTTCGGGGGTCTCAGGCCCCCTTCATCAGGTTCAAAAGATAGCTTGATACAGATACAAACTGTCATGATTACTTTTAAAGAGCTAAAAAGGGCGCCAAAAACACACCTCTGGGCTGTCTAGGGGTGTGAGCTAATTAGCATAAAAACAATAGGCTTTTTGTTTTTTTAAAAGAACTGCTGAATGAGTACGTTCAAATGTAAATTTGTTGCCACATCTTCTATTTTCATGTTAAGTTGTATTGTTTTTTTGGGAGGTGACATTATAATGTACGCTTCCAAATGGGGTCGTTTTCATTGCCTAGCAACATGGACGCTTTGTGGTCTTTCTGTTGTTGGAATAATGGAAGAATAATATCCCTTTCAATCAATTCCAAAGGATCAGACGAAACTGTATAAGAAAAGTAGATTTTGAAAACCAATGTGAGATCCTCAAGACAAGATTCAAAGGAAAAGGATACCCGCACGGAATGATAGGAGAGGCCTGCAAAAGGGCATCCGATCTAACACAAGAAGCATGTTTAACAACAAAAAAAGTAAAGGACGAGATGAACTTTGACCTCAACTTTATTACCACATACAATCAGGATCATGAGAAAATCAGGAAAATACTAACTGGAAGTTGGCACATACTGAAAAAGGACCCAATACTCACTAAAATCATCCCAAAGACACCACGACTCACATACCGAAGGGCACGCACTTTGAAGAACATTCTGGCCCCCAGTAAATTGAAAGATCCAGAATACAAAAAGAGAAAAACGAACAAACTACAACAGTTGGGAAGCAAGGAATGCGGACAACCTAAATGTCTTTGCTGTAAAACTATCTGCCAAAGCAAAACCTTCAAAAGCAACAGAGAAAACGAGTCACATCCAATACAAGACTCCTTAGACTGCAGCTCAAGTCACGTTATATACCTACTGGAATGCCCATGTGGTCTACAGTACGTAGGCAGAACGATCCAAACCCTAAGAAAGAGACTAAATAAACATAGATCAAATATAAAAAAACAATACCAAAAACATAGCGTCTCAAGACACGCATCTAATTCACATAATGGACTTTTTCAGGGTTTTAAGATCATACCTATCGAGCAAATTCCAATAACCCTGAGAGAGAATCCCCAATCCATACGACGCCGCAAAATGTTTTGGATCCACAAGCTAAACACACTGTCCCCATATGGCCTAAACGAGGCGTTTGAGATCAACCTATGACACTCCTCCACATCCAAAAGTGTATTTCAACTCATAATTCACCTTCACACCCTTGTGCTCTCAAATACATCTACTAATATGCCTGCCATTATTCAGGTTACTTCACGCGTTTTCCCCTCCCCTCAATTATCACCCAACTTACAACACCACAATATTAATATCAGGTTCCCCCCTAAACAGCTCCCCCCCCCTTTTTTTTTATTTATTTTTTTCTTTTATCCCATACAAACCACCCCTTTATCATCCATATCATATCCCTACATACCCCATGATCCATTATTACTAGCTCATCATCTCTTCCCTCTCTTCAATCGGCAGCTCCTATGTCTTAAGTAGAAGGAACATACCTCCAGTCCCTGTTAGAACGGAGCATCCCCGACTCACGTGACCATGACAGAAGCGGTCACGTGATCGGGAGCGCTCAGGATTTTCAGCGTCCTTTCTCCATAACAACAGAGCGGTCCCCCGCTCATGTGAACGCAACAAAAAGCTGTCACATGACCGGGAGCGCCCGGAATCTAGCCACCCAATGTACAATAGAAGGAATATATCAAAACAACACACTGCTATGGCTATGAGAAGCCGATCAACAATAGTTTCCTTTAGCGGCAGCAAAACAGAAAGACCACGAAGCGTCCATGTTGCTAGGCAACGAAAACGGCCCCATTTGGAAGCGTACATTATAATGTCACCTCCCAAACAAATACCAAAAACAATACAACTTAACATGAAAATACAAGATGTGGCAACTAATTTACATTTGAACGTACTCATTCAGCAGTTCTTTTAAAATAACAAAAAGCCTATTGTTTTTATGCTAATTAGCTCACACCCCTAAACAGCCCAGAGGTGCGTTTTTGGCGCCCTTTTTAGCTCTTTAAAAGTAATCATGACAGCTTGTATCTGTATCAAGCTATCTTTTGAACCTGATGAAGGGGGCCTGAGATCCCCGAAACGCGTAGTTTTTAATCGCTTGATGAAGGAATAAAGAAGATTGAGATCGTTCTATTTTACTCCACTGGTGTTCTGCGGTGTTTTTTGTGCCATTTCGAGATCCATCTACACGGCAAGTCCTCTACATATCTTCACCCATTCAGTGTTGATTATAAATACAAGACAGCTTTCTTGCCGTCTTACATTTAGACCATTTTCTACTACTAAACCAGGCGTAGAAAATGATGAATGAGACAGGCCTCCAGGCCCGACGGCATCCCCGACTGTCCACTTCCCTGCCCACACTAAGCCCACTTTTTTAGATCTGCCGTTAGCAGGGAAGAAGTCGTAGATTCTGCTTCACAATGGCATGCAACATAATCGGTGCCAGTTATAAATCACAAAAATGGCCTTTATCTTTATCAAAGTAATAATTAGCCGCTCCTCGTAATAGACTACGATGCATGCTGGTGTCCTGGAATGTCAGGGCAGGCCGCAACTCCTCCAACAGCCGATCAAAGATAGCGACCGACATACAGCAATAATAAAAGGCCTTACAGCTGCTACATAGAAAGGATCTGTTGTGCATCACATTTTCCTTCCTTCTGACAGACCAGAAGAAAAGCCAAATAAATGATGATGTCAGCCAGGACGAAAGGCAAAATAGTGGCCCAGTCAAAAAGGGGCGGGGTGGGGGGGTAGGAACAGCATGAGAAGTCCACAAAGTGTCACAATGACATAGTGGTGAGGTGAAAGCAGCATGAGGAGACCACAGACTGGCGCAATGACAGAGTGTAGAGGTGGCGGCAGCATCAAGAGGCCACAGAGTGGCACAATGACAGAGTGGAGGTGGCAGTAACAGCATCAGGAGATCACAGAGTGGCAAGAAGACATAGTGTGGAGGTGGCAGCAATATGAGGAGACCAGAGAGTGACCTACAGAGTGTTAGATCAAATAAATAAAAGATAAAATAAATTAAAACACCCCAGAAAAGTCTGTAATTTTCTCACTTCACCACACAACGGCTAATAAGCTAATATGTAAAAAGGGCTTTACAACATATAACTGAACTGCTAAACGGCAAATAGGCCCTTATTTTTTTTCCACTTATACACTCCACAAAAGGCTTTTCAACATATAACTACACTTCTGAATGGCAAGAATATTTTTCTTTTGCCACTAATACATGGCAAAAAGGGCTTTACAACATATAACTGCACCGCACAAGGGCAAATAAGACGTACTGTAGAAATATTTCCTTGTAATATACTCTGTTAATGCCTGTATCAAACAGCACTTGCAGCCCAATAACAAGACCGGTTTGCTGGAATTACAGAGCTGTATAATGGCTATTTGGATCCCCAGTCAGTGCAGCAAGGCGTAATAGGATTATTCCTATTACCTAGGGTGTAACCTCCCTCGTGAACCCTGTTCTACATACAGTAAATGCTGTGAAAGGTGTGACCCTGGGCAAAATTGAAAGTGGGGCCCCAAATCCTGAAATATTGGACTAGCAGTTTGACAGAAGTTTGTAGGCACGGACAGCGGTTGCAACCACAGCAGCTGAGTGTAGAATGCCACATTATATCTATTTGGCCTTTCAACTGTAAGCTGCTGATCCTGCAGCCTCTTTGGGTATGTTCACACAGAGTATTTTCTGTGCTTAAAAAAATCGAATGCAGAATTGCATGGATTTTCATTAATTTCCATTTTTAATATGCGTTATGAATAGCCTGGGCACTTCTGTTTTTCTATGGTATAGTTTAAAAAACCACAAGCTAAAAAAAGGAGTCGTCACATCCGGGCCCTTGAAGTGAAGGAAGAGCACAATGTGTATGCACGGTCATCCTCCATTATGCTATGAGTGTTTTGATAATAGCTGATCACTGGCTCTGCTTTTTTTTGAAATTCTATAGCAGTGAATAGAGATAAGGCTGCGCATGCACACTTATGGGGAATGTGTAGGTGACACACTGTTATGGGGGACCTGCGGATATCACACTGGTATAGGGGACCTGTGGATGTCATACTGTTATGGGGAACCTGTGGATATCACAATGTTATGAGGGATCTGTGGAGGACACTGTTATGAGGGACCTGTGGATGACACACTGTTATGGGGGACCTGTGGATGACAATGTTATGAAGGATCTGTGGAGGACACTGTTATGGAGGATCTGTGGAGGACACACTGTTATAGGGGGTCTGTGGAGGACACACTGTTATGGGGAATGTGTGGATGACACACTTATATGGGATCTGTGGATGTCACACTGTTATGGGGAACATGTGGGTGACACACTGTTATGGGGGATCTGTGGATGACACACTGTTATGGGGGATCTATGGAGGACACTGTTAAGGGGTATCTGGGTGTGATACAGCCACAATGTGTGACATAACTTTACAGATTCCTTTATTAGCAGTCCTGATCAGCTTCCCCCAAGAAAAAAAAAAAAAAGACACTGCTAATATGGACTCATGGACTTCTCAATCTATACTCCAACGCCACCCTACCCCCACACACACTTAATTAACAAAGCAGACCACCTAAACAATGTTGTCTTTATCAGTTTAACTAGAGCCCTCTATGGCCCAGACAGCCATGAGGCAATTGAACACCGCACAGCCACGTCACAAGCATGTCGTTTTGTTGTGCCCTGCAGTCACAGGGAGCCCACAGGACACAATGAGCTTACACAGAGGCACAGGGTGCACAGGGAAAACACAGAACTGACAGTGGAAACCCTTCTTACTAGATAGACTTACCAAGTGCTTTAATAGGAGGGTCCTGGGAGGTCCTACAGCTGAGGTCAGAGCCTGAGGGTCAGATGCAGCAGAAGACCAAGTCACCCAGTCAAATGTTTGGGCATTGCAGCCTAGAGCAAGTGCAGGCAAAGGCTGGGGGGCGAGGTTATGTTTCCTCCACCCACACAGAATGTCCTGATGCTGGCCTGTCACTGAGCTCTGGTGAGACTGGGGGGGGGGGGGCAAATTCTTAGATATCTAACAGCAGGGGGACCCTTCCCAGAGTTCCTTTCTCCATGTCCTCACACGTGCAGCAGCCACTTCGTAAGCTTCGATTCGCTCATCTCTACTAGTGACCACACCCAGCCAGGTACTTAACCCCACACACACCAGACAGGGAAGGTAAACAAACCTTAAAGGGGACTTGTACACACATGCTGCAGACAACACTTTGCCCCTGGCAACAAGCATGCATGGCAATGGTGTCATGGCGAATAACACCATGACCGTGACACAGCGTTGCCACTTCCCTATTAAACTGTTTGCATATACACATATCTGTGATTCACCTGATTATAATACAGTTTTTTTGGGGGGTTGATCTGAGGCTTATAATACTTTTCCTTAATATACAAAGTAGGCCTTTAGTGCAATGAGGATGTGACTATTACTCTTGTTGCACCCAAGCTCCACTAATTTCTCTGACCAACTCCTTTCTCACTGCTTTGCCACTACCTGGCTCTGTCAAGCAATGTAATTAGGGAGTGTCTAGCCAGAGAAAAGAGTGGATATTGGGTACAACAAGAGCAGTGGTGGTGCCCTTTTTTCATCAAATGCCTAATTTGCATATTAAGAAAAATATATATCATAAGTCGGGAATAGAGCCTTGGATCAATGAAAGAAAAACAATGCTTTAATGAGGTGAACCACAACTATGTGTCTATACTAACAGTTTGATAAAGAGGTCGCTGATGACAGATTCTCTTTATGTAAAACAGGGTGCCCACTCATGCCTTATTGTCACCTCATTGATTGACAATTTCTGACTCACCTTCAAGCTATCTGCTAATCCTAAAAGTTCACATACTTTTGCCACTCACAGAAAATTTGCATTAGATCATTTTCCTTAATAAAAAAAATTAACAGATTAGTCTAATATATATCCCTCTTCTGGTTGATTTAGTTATCTTTATCTACTTTTAGGACTTGTGTGAAAATCTGATGTAGTTTTAGGTCAAATTTATATAGAAATATAGAAAATCCTGAAGGGTTCACAAACTTTAAGCACTACTGTCATTCTAATCCTTCCTGTAAAGCAGATAACTGCAATAAAATGATCTGCACAGAGCAAGAAGTGGCACAAATTGTTAGGCTTAGTGGCGAGTGCGAGAACTGCAGGATTTCATGATCTTTGTTTAAAATATAGACATGGAAAATTAAAAATAATACTGAAAATTCTTTAAAATATGTTTGACATAAAAGCAAGATTTATACAATAGGTCATTTTCTGATGATACATTCCATTCCAAGTAAATTACAGTGAATACTGAGTGTTGTTATGCATTATTATTATGAATTAATATTACCTAGTAGAGCTACATGACATCCTCTCAGGGGAAAATTTTTTCTTTGGCCAGACTTCTGTGGTCACAGCAGGGGGAAATTTACAGTAGTATTCTATATTGGATGGATGGTCATCAATTTACATGAACAAGTAAAGCTCATTGGAATGGGAGCTGCTTTGGCTCACAGAAGGGAGTTCAGAGCAATGGAACACAGTACATATGCCAAAGCACTGTGTTAGTCAAGATGTGGATACACCTCAATTAAGGGGAGAAGTATGAACTGCAAATAACATTAATAATGAAGAAGACGTGGTAGACATAGACATGTTTGTGCCAGGAATGGTCTGATTTTTAAAAAAATTTGGCATATAGTTGTAGTGATCTACAATCATATAGATTGTAAGCCCTCACGGGATCACATGCAGGGCCCTCTGTACTTCTGTACCAGTCTGTAACTAGTCTCGTTCATGCTAAATGCAATTGCCTATATTATGTATGTGCACTGCTAATCATATGTATAGCGGTATGGAATGAATGGCGCTCTAATAATAAATAGCGAAAAAAATAATATAGTTTAAGTCAGTATCAATTTAGGACCTTTACTGTATACAACAAAAAGAAGCCATGCAACCAAACCTCCTAGAATATAGATCTACTTTTATATTGTTGATTTTCAAGGTCTTCTCGTACTACTTCCATATAATATTCCAAGGTCACTAATTGCAGTAACCATGTCTAATGTTAAAAAGGTCATCCGTGAACTTTACAGCAGAGGCTGAGGCTTCAAGCTTTTCTCTTCAAATAAGTAATGATTAGAATATGAAGATGAAGATAATAAAGGCCTTTTATCTTCATTGCCTGTCGGATTTGGAGTTTTACTATCGAGATACATTAAACGACATCTACTTTTGTGCAATCCATAGATCACTACGCTTTTTATTAACCAAATGTACCTTTGAATGTACTGGAAGTGCACAATCTTCATTTGCTATTTATACAAACTACATTCACATCAAATGCTTTCATTATTGATCTCTGTAGAGCTACTAATTAACATTACCAGAGAATAATGATTATATTGTGACGCTTGTCATTAAAAATTAACCCTCTTTACCTTCATATTGAAGAAAAAGAAAACATGTTCATGCACAGAATTATTATAATAAATAAAAGAAATAGATTAAGAAAGTATTAAAAAAAAGAATGGTAAATAGTATAAAAATTTGCCAGATGTGTCAATATCTCCAAAAGTGGCACACAGCTCAAATGATCATTCATTAATTATTTCATATTATAATGAACATTAATATGATGGACATTAAAGGCAATATGTCTTCATGATACTGGTCTAACATCTATAGTAATACATGAGTAGTACTACAGATAAAGGGGGGAATGCATGATGAGGAGGATATTTCAAGTCAGCTTTGCTTGAGTCGGAGTTGTTTGATAAATTGCGTGAGATTGCGACTTATTTACAACTTTTTTAAAAAGTCGCAATGATAAATCTAGAGTGAATATCATTAACATAGCTAATCACACCCACTTTTCCACCCATGTTACAAAACTGGAGTGAGTGGGGTAAAAATGCAAAAAGTTGCAAAATCTTGCGCAAGTCAGTGTAAAAAGTCGCAAAAAGGAGTACAAAAAAAGTAGCAAAAGCCTTATTTTGTGACTTTTTGATGACGGAATTCTTGAGCGAAGGTATGATAAATCAGGGCCATAGAGTACAGATCACAATTTTTTATTTTCCTACTGCTCCTGTTCTTCCAATGTCAGCATATAAGGCTGAGCTAAAATACATTGTAAGGACTGCTGTGCATGCACACAAGAATCCTCTCCATTATGTTAGAACAGTACAATAATTCGGACTATGTATTTCAGTGCAGCTTTGAGTGTTGACAGCTGGGGAACCAGAGACAGTAGGAAAATAAAAATATTAATTTGGATACCTTATGTGTAGTACTACCAATGTTTTACTGCAAGTTGAAGTGCAGAATCATGGTGACAGATTAAGGACCTTTATTTTAGAGCGCTGTTCCATGGTATTATAATGCCCATAAAAGCAAGCATGTGGCAGTGAGTCACATACCTGAGAAGAGGGCCGCAAGAGAAGGCAGAAATGGTATTTAGCCATATCCTCCTTTATGATTGCTTCAAACAGAAAAAAAATGAACAAACTGGCCACTTATATCTGATGTCCAACCCTAGGACATGTTCTACAATCTACTGTACTAAACACTGTCAAATGACACTTAAATAGAGATGAGCCAACACCTGGATGTTCCAGTTCGAGAAGTTCGGCCGAAATTCCCGAAAATGTTCGGGTTCGGGATCCGAACTCGACCCGAACCCGAACCCCATTGAAGTCAATGGGGACCCGAACTTTTAGGCACTAAAAAGGCTGTAAAATAGTCCAGGAACGGGCTAGAGGGCTGCCAAAGGCAGAAAATTTTGGTAAATCCCCTTAAACAAATGTGGATAGGGAAATTAATTAAAATAAAATAAAATAAATAAAATTTAACCAATATAAATTGGAGACAGGTCCCACTGCAAGGAATCATGCGTCCTATCACTCAACACTGGAGAAGGCCACTTTCAGTTATTTCGGCCCAGCACCCAGACAGAGGAGAGAGGTCCCACAGCAAGGAATCATGCGTCATATCAACCACCACCGGAGAAGGCCACTCTCAGTTATTTCCGCCCAGCACCCAGACAGAGGAGAGAGGTCCCACAGCAAGGAATCATGCGTCATATCAACCACCACCGGAGAAGGCCACTTCAGTTATTTCGGCCAGCACCCAGACCGAGGAGAGAGGTCCCACAGCAAGGAATCATGCGTCATATCAACCACCACCGGAGAAGGCCACTCTCAGTTATTTCGGCCCAGCACCCAGACCGAGGAGAGAGGTCCCACAGCAAGGAATCATGCGTCATATCACCCACCACTGGAGAAGGCCACTTTCAGTTATTTCGGCCCAGCACCCAGACAGAGGAGAGAGGTCCCACAGCAAGGAATCATGCGTCATATCACCCACCACTGGAGAAGGCCACTTTCAGTGATTTCGGCCCCAGCACCCAGATAGAGGAGAGAGGTCCCACAGCAAGGAATCTTGCGTCATATCAACCACCACCGGAGAAGGCCACTCTCAGTTATTTCAGCCCAGCACCAAGACAGGGGATACAGGTCCCACAGCAAGGAATCATGCGTTATATCACCCACCACTGGAGAAGGCCATTTTCAGTTATTTAGGCCCCAGCACCCAGTCAGAGGAGAGAGGTCCCACAGCAAGGAATCATGCGTCATATCAACCACCACCGGAGAAGGCCACTCTCAGTTATTTCAGCCCAGCACCCAGACAGAGGAGAGAGGTCCCACAGCAAGGAATCATGCGTCATATCAACCACCAACGGAGAAGGCCACTCTCAGTTATTTCAGCCCAGCACCCAGATCGAGAATACAGGTCCCACAGCAAAGAATCATGCGTCATATCACCCACCACTGGAGAAGGCCATTTTCCGTTAGTTAGGCCCCAGCACCCAGTCAGAGGAGAGCGGTCCCACAGCAAGGAATCATGCGTCATATCAACCGCCACCGGAGAAGGCCACTCTCAGTTATTTCGGCCCCACCACCCAGACAGAGGAGAGGTTCATTTAACTTTGGGTTGCACCGCAAGATCATGGTAAAGATAAAAAAAATGAGGATTCAATAAAGAAGTGCCCCGGAGTACAAGAATACATGGTTGAGGGGGAGGCAGTTACAAATGTCTATTCTGCACAAGGGAGGCACAGGTCCTGTGGGATCCATGCCTGGTTAATTTTTATGAACGTCAGCTTGTCCATGTTGGCTGTGGAAAGGCGGCTGCATTTGTCAGTAATGACGCCCCCTGCTGTGCTGAATGCACGTTTAGACAAAACGCTGGCCGCCGGGCAGGCCAGCACCTCCAAGGCATAAAATGCTAACTCTGGCCACGTGGACAATTTGGAGACGCAGAAGTTGAATGGGGCCGAACTATCAGTCAGTACGTGGAGGGGTGTGCAGACATACTGTTCAACCATGTTAGTGAAATGCTGCCTCCTGCTAACACGTTCCGTATCAGGTGGTGGTGCAGTTAGCTGTGGCATGCAGACAAAACTTTTCCACATTTCTGCCATGCTAACCCTGCCCTCAGAGGAGCTGGCCGTGACACAGCTGCGTTGGCAACCTCTTGCTCCTCCTCTGCCTTCGCCTTGGGCTTCCACCTGTTCCCCTGTGACATTTGGGAATGCTCTCAGGAGCGCCTCTACCAGCATGCGTTTGTACTCACGCATCTTCCTATCACGCTCCAGTGCAGGAAGTAAGGTGGGCACATTGTCTTTGTACCGGGGATCCAGCAGGGTGGCAACCCAGTAGTCCGCACACGTTAAAATGTGGGCAACTCTGCTGTCGTTGCGCAGGCACTGCAGCATGTAGTCGCTCATGTGTGCCAGGCTCCCCAGAGGTAAGGACAGGCTGTCCTCTGTGGGAGGCGTATCGTCATCGTGCTCCGTATCCCCCCAGCCACGCACCAGTGATGGGCCTGAGCTGTGTCAGGTGCCACCCCGCTGTAAACCTGCTTCATCCACATCCTCCTCCACCTCCTCCTCATCCTCCTCGTCCTCCAGTAGTGGGCCCTGGCTGGCCACATTTGTACCTGGCCTCTGCTGTTGCAAAAAACCTCCCTCTGAGCCACTTCTAACAGACTGGCCTGAAAGTGCTAAAAATGACCCCTCATCCTCCTCCTCCTCCTCCTGGGCCACCTCCTCTTCCATCATCGCCCTAAGCGTTTTCTCAAGGAGACATAGAAGTGGTATTGTAACGCTGATAACAGTGTCATCGCCACTGGCCATCTTGGTGGAGTACTCGAAACAGCGCAACAGGGCACACAGGTCTCGCATGGAGGCCCAATCATTGGTGGTGAAGTGGTGCGTTTCCGCAGTGCGACTGACGCGTGCGTGCTGCAGCTGAAACTCCACTATGGCCCGCTGCTGCTCGCACAGTCTCTCCAGCATGTGCAAGGTGGAGTTCCACCTAGTGGGCACGTCGCATATGAGGCGGTGAGCGGGAAGGCCAAAGTTCCGCTGTAGCGCAGACAGGTGAGCAGCGGCAGGATGTGAACGCCGGAAGCGCACACAGACGGCCCTCACTTTATGCAGCAGATCTGACATGTTGGGGTAGTTGTGAATGAACTTCTGCACCACCAAATTCAGCACGTGCGAGAGGCAAGGGATGTGCTTCAAACCGGCTAGTCCCAGAGCTGCGACGAGATTTCGCCTATTATCGCACACCACCAGGCCGGGCTTGAGGCCCACCGGCAGAAACCACTCGTCGGTCTGTTGTTCAATACCCCGCCACAACTCCTGCGCGGTGTGGGGCCTGTCCCCCAAACATATGAGTTTCAGAATGGCCTGCTGACGTTTACCCCGGGCTGTGCTGAAGTTGGTGGTGAATGTGTGTGGCTGACTGGATGAGCTGGTGGAAGCAGAAGAGGAGGAAGCCGAGTAGGAGGAGGAGGCTACAGGAGGCAAAGAATGATGCCCTGCGATTCTTGCCGGCGGAAGGACGTGCGCCAAGGAACTCTCCGCCTGCGGCCCAGCCGCCACTACATTTACCCAGTGTGCAGTTAGGGAGATATAGCGTCCCTGGCCGTGCTTACTGGTCCACGTATCTGTGGTTAGGTGGACCTTGCCACAGATGGCTTTGCGCAGTGCACACTTGATTTTATCGGATACTTGGTTGTGCAGGGAAGGCACGGCTGTCTTGGAGAAGTAGTGACGGCTGTGAACAACATACTGTGGGACAGCCATGGACATCAGCTGTTTGAAGCTGTCTGTGTCCACCAGCCTGAATGACAGCATTTCAAAGGCCAGTAGTATAGAAATGCTGACATTCAGGCCCAGGGCTCGAGGGTGGCTAGGTGGGAATTTACGCTTTCTCTCCAAGGTTTGTGAGATGGAGAGCTGAACGCTGCCGTGTGACATGGTGGAGATGCTTGGTGACGCAGGTGGTGTTGTCGGTGGCACATCCTCTGTTTGGTGGGCGGCAGGTGCCAACATTCCTCCCGAGGCGGAGGAAGAGGCCGAGGCAGCAGCAGAAGAGGGAGCAGGGGGAGCCAGAGTGAGTTCCTTGCTTTTAAGGTGTTTACTCCACTGCAGTTCATGCTTTGCATGTAGATGCCTGGTCATGCAGGTTGTGCTAAGGTTCAGAACGTTAATGCCTCGCTTCAGGATCTGATGGCACAGCGTGCAAACCACTCGGGTCTTGTCGTCAGCACATTGTTTAAAGAAGTGCCATGCCAGGGAACTCCTTGAAGCTGCCTTTGGGGTGCTCGGTCCCTGGTGGCGGTTGCCAGTAGCAGGCGAACTCTCTTGGCGGCGGCTGGTCTGCTTTTGCCCCCTGCTCCCTCTTTTGCTACGCTGTTGGCTCGGTCTCACCACTGCCTCTTCCTCTGAACTATGAAAGTCAGTGGCACGACCTTCATTCCATGTAGGGTCTAGGACCTCATCGTCCCCTGCATCGTCTTCCACACAGTCTTCCTCCCTGACCTCCTGTTCGGTCTGCACACTGCAGAAAGACGCAGCAGTTGGCACCTGTGTTTCGTCATCATCAGAGACGTATGGACTCCGATGAGGTGGTATTCCCATGTCCTCATCATCAGGAAACATCAGTGGTTGTGCATCAGTGCATTCTATGTCTTCCACCACTGGGGAAGGGCTAGGTGGATTTCCTTGGGAAACCCTGCCAGCAGAGTCTTCAAACAGCATAAGAGACTGCTGCATAACTTGAGGCTCTGACAGTTTCCATGATATGCATGGGGGTGATGTGACAGACTGATGGGCTTGGTTTTCAGGTGCCAACTGTGCACTTTCTGCAGAAGACTGGGTGGGAGATAATGTTGTGAACATGCTGGATCCACTGTCGGCCACCCAATTGACTAGCGCCTGTACCTGCTCAGGCCTTACCATCCTTAGAACGGCATTAAGCCCCACCAAATATCGCTGTAAATTCTGGCGGGTACTGGAACCTGAGGTTGTTGGTTCACTAGGACGTGTGGCTGTGGCAGAATGGCCACGTCCTCTCCCAGCACCAGAGGGTACACTAACACCACCACGACCGCGTCCCTTACTAGATGTTTTCCTCATTGTTACCGTTCACCAAGCACCACAATAAGAAAAAAAATATTTGGCCCAATGTATTGATTTCAATTTAGGCCTTTTTTTTTTTACAGGCACCTAACACTATCTGCCTATTAGTTTATGTAGCGTATTACACTAATCCAGGCACAACAGTAACCACTGATTTCGGGGAATATCTCTTTTAGGTCTAGTATTTAGGCCCTGGATGAAAGATATCCTTTTATAGACAGATTTACACTTGGCCTGCAACAGCTGGGACATCAGATTCAGGGTATTGCTATTTTGCCAGATTAATTTCACCCCAGAACAAAATATGTGTTTTGGCAGACACTATGAAATCTGGCCTGCAACTGCTGTGACACCAGAATCAGGGTATTGCTATTTTGCCAGATTAATTTCACACCAGAACAAAATATATGTTTTGGCAGACACTATGAAATCTGGCCTGCAACTGCTGGGACACCAGAATCAGGGTATTGCTATTTTGGCAATTGAATGTCACCCCAGAACAAAATATATGTTTTGACGGACACTATGAAATCTGGCCTGCAACTGCTGGGACACCAGAATCAGGGTAATGCTATTTTGCCAGATTAATTCCACCCCAGAACAAAATATATGTTTTGGCAGACACTATGAAATCTGGCCTGCAACTGCTGGGACACCAGAATCAGGGTATTGCTATTTTGCCAGATTGAATTTCACCCCAGAACAAAATATGTGTTTTGGCAGACACTATGAAATCTGGCCTGCAACTGCTGGGACACCAGAATCAGGGTATTGCTATTTTGGCAGATTGAATGTCACCCCAGAACAAAATATGTGTTTTGGCAGACACTATGAAATCTGGCCTGCAACTGCTGGGACACCAGAATCAGGGTATTGCTATTTTGGCAATTGAATGTCACCCCAGAACAAAATATGTGTTTTGACAGACACTATGAAATCTGGCCTGCAACTGCTGGGACACCAGAATCAGGGTATTGCTATTTTGCCAGATTAATTTCACCCCAGAACAAAATATGTGTTTTGGCAGACACTATGAAATCTGGCCTGCAACTGCTAGTGACACCAGAATCAGGGTATTGCTATTTTGGCAATTGAATGTCACCCCAGAACAAAATATATGTTTTGACGGACACTATGAAATCTGGCCTGCAACTGCTGTGACAGCAGAATCAGGGTATTGCTATTTTGCCAGATTAGTTTCACCCCAGAACAAAATATCTGTTTTGGCAGACACTATGAAATCTGGCCTGCAACTGCTGGGACACCAGAATCAGGGTATTGCTATTTTGCCAGATTAATTTCACCCCAGAACAAAATATGTGTTTTGGCAGACACTATGAAATCTGGCCTGCAACTGCTGGGACACCAGAATCAGGGTATTGCTATTTTGGCAATTGAATGTCACCCCAGAACAAAATATGTGTTTTGGCAGACACTATGAAATCTGGCCTGCAACTGCTGGGACACCAGAATCAGGGTATTGCTATTTTGGCAGATTGAATGTCACCCCAGAACAAAATATATGTTTTGACGGACACTATGAAATCTGGCCTGCAACTGCTGGGACACCAGAATCAGGGTATTGCTATTTTGCCAGATTAATTTCACCCCAGAACAAAATATGTGTTTTGGCAGACACTATGAAATCTGGCCTGCAACTGCTGGGACACCAGAATCAGGGTATTGCTATTTTGGCAATTAAATGTCACCCCAGAACAAAATATGTGTTTTGGCAGACACTATGAAATCTGGCCTGCAACTGCTGGGAGACCAGAATCAGGGTATTGCTATTTTGGCAATTGAATGTCACCCCAGAACAAAATATGTGTTTTGACAGACACTATGAAATCTGGCCTGCAACTGCTGGGACACCAGAATCAGGGTATTGCTATTTTGCCAGATTAATTTCACCCCAGAACAAAATATGTGTTTTGGCAGACACTATGAAATCTGGCCTGCAACTGCAGTGACACCAGAATCAGGGTATTGCTATTTTGGCAATTGAATGTCACCCCAGAACAAAATATATGTTTTGACGGACACTATGAAATCTGGCCTGCAACTGCTGTGACAGCAGAATCAGGGTATTGCTATTTTGCTAGATTAGTTTCACCCCAGAACAAAATATCTGTTTTGGCAGACACTATGAAATCTGGCCTGCAACTGCTGGGACACCAGAATCAGGGTATTGCTATTTTGCCAGATTAATTTCACCCCAGAACAAAATATGTGTTTTGGCAGACACTATGAAATCTGGCCTGCAACTGCTGGGACACCAGAATCAGGGTATTGCTATTTTGGCAATTGAATGTCACCCCAGAACAAAATATATGTTTTGACGGACACTATGAAATCTGGCCTGCAACTGCTGTGACAGCAGAATCAGGGTATTGCTATTTTGCCAGATTAGTTTCACCCCAGAACAAAATATCTGTTTTGGCAGACACTATGAAATCTGGCCTGCAACTGCTGGGACACCAGAATCAGGGTATTGCTATTTTGCCAGATTAATTTCACCCCAGAACAAAATATGTGTTTTGGCAGACACTATGAAATCTGGCCTGCAACTGCTGGGACACCAGAATCAGGGTATTGCTATTTTGGCAATTGAATGTCACCCCAGAACAAAATATATGTTTTGACAGGACACTATGAAATCTGGCCTGCAACTGCTGGGACACCAGAATCAGGGTATTGCTATTTTGCCAGATTAATTTCACCCCAGAACAAAATATGTGTTTTGGCAGACACTATGAAATCTGGCCTGCAACTGCTGGGACACCAGAATCAGGGTATTGCTATTTTGGCAATTAAATGTCACCCCAGAACAAAATATGTGTTTTGGCAAACACTATGAAATCTGGCCTGCAACTGCTGGGAGACCAGAATCAGGGTATTGCTATTTTGGCAAATGAATGTCACCCCAGAACAAAATATGTGTTTTGACGGACACTATGAAATCTGGCCTGCAACTGCTGGGACACCAGAATCAGGGTATTGCTATTTTGGCAATTGAATGTCACCCCAGAACAAAATATGTGTTTTGGCAGACACTATGAAATCTGGCCTGCAACTGCTGGGACACCAGAATCAGGGTATTGCTATTTTGGCAGATTGAATGTCACCCCAGAACAAAATATATGTTTTGACGGACACTATGAAATCTGGCCTGCAACTGCTGGGACACCAGAATCAGGGTATTGCTATTTTGCCAGATTAATTTCACCCCAGAACAAAATATGTGTTTTGGCAGACACTATGAAATCTGGCCTGCAACTGCTGGGACACCAGAATCAGGGTATTGCTATTTTGGCAATTAAATGTCACCCCAGAACAAAATATGTGTTTTGGCAGACACTATGAAATCTGGCCTGCAACTGCTGGGAGACCAGAATCAGGGTATTGCTATTTTGGCAAATGAATGTCACCCCAGAACAAAATATATGTTTTGACGGACACTATGAAATCTGGCCTGCAACTGCTGGGACACCAGAAACAGGGTATTGCTATTTTGCCAGATTAATTTCACCCCAGAACAAAATATGTGTTTTGGCAGACACTATGAAATCTGGCCTGCAACTGCTGGGACACCAGAATCAGGGTATTGCTATTTTGCCAGATTAATTCCACCCCAGAACAAAATATGTGTTTTGGCAGACACTATGAAATCTGGCCTGCAACTGCTGGGACACCAGAATCAGGGTATTGCTATTTTGGCAATTGAATGTCACCCCAGAACAAAATATGTGTTTTGGCAGACACTATGAAATCTGGCCTGCAACTGCTGGGACACCAGAATCAGGGTATTGCTATTTTGGCAATTGAATGTCACCCCAGAACAAAATATATGTTTTGACGGACACTATGAAATCTGGCCTGCAACTGCTGGGAGACCAGAATCAGGGTATTGCTATTTTGCCATATTAATTTCACCCCAGAACAAAATATGTGTTTTGGCAACACTATGAAATCTGGCCTGCAACTGCTGTGACAGCAGAATCAGGGTATTGCTATTTTGCCAGATTAGTTTCACCCCAGAACAAAATATCTGTTTTGGCAGACACTATGAAATCTGGCCTGCAACTGCTGGGACACCAGAATCAGGGTATTGCTATTTTGCCAGATTAATTTCACCCCAGAACAAAATATGTGTTTTGGCAGACACTATGAAATCTGGCCTGCAACTGCTGGGACACCAGAATCAGGGTATTGCTATTTTGGCAATTGAATGTCACTCCAGAACAAAATATATGTTTTGACGGACACTATGAAATCTGGCCTGCAACTGCTGGGACACCAGAATCAGGGTATTGCTATTTTGCCAGATTAATTTCACCCCAGAACAAAATATGTGTTTTGGCAGACACTATGAAATCTGGCCTGCAACTGCTGGGACACCAGAATCAGGGTATTGCTATTTTGGCAATTAAATGTCACCCCAGAACAAAATATGTGTTTTGGCAGACACTATGAAATCTGGCCTGCAACTGCTGGGACACCAGAATCAGGGTATTGCTATTTTGGCAAATGAATGTCACCCCAGAACAAAATATATGTTTTGACGGACACTATGAAATCTGGCCTGCAACTGCTGGGACACCAGAATCAGGGTATTGCTATTTTGGCAATTGAATGTCACCCCAGAACAAAATATGTGTTTTGGCAGACACTATGAAATCTGGCCTGCAACTGCTGGGACACCAGAATCAGGGTATTGCTATTTTGGCAATTGAATGTCACCCCAGAACAAAATATATGTTTTGACGGACACTATGAAATCTGGCCTGCAACTGCTGGGACACCAGAATCAGGGTATTGCTATTTTGCCAGATTAATTTCACCCCAGAACAAAATATGTGTTTTGGCAGACACTATGAAATCTGGCCTGCAACTGCTGGGACACCAGAATCAGGGTATTGCTATTTTGGCAATTAAATGTCACCCCAGAACAAAATATGTGTTTTGGCAGACACTATGAAATCTGGCCTGCAACTGCTGGGACACCAGAATCAGGGTATTGCTATTTTGGCAAATGAATGTCACCCCAGAACAAAATATATGTTTTGACGGACACTATGAAATCTGGCCTGCAACTGCTGGGACACCAGAATCAGGGTATTGCTATTTTGCCAGATTAATTTCACCCCAGAACAAAATATGTGTTTTGGCAGACACTATGAAATCTGGCCTGCAACTGCTGGGACACCAGAATCAGGGTATTGCTATTTTGCCAGATTAATTTCACCCCAGAACAAAATATGTGTTTTGGCAGACACTATGAAATCTGGCCTGCAACTGCTGGGACACCAGAATCAGGGTATTGCTATTTTGGCAATTGAATGTCACCCCAGAACAAAATATGTGTTTTGGCAGACACTATGAAATCTGGCCTGCAACTGCTGGGACACCAGAATCAGGGTATTGCTATTTTGGCAATTGAATGTCACCCCAGAACAAAATATATGTTTTGACGGACACTATGAAATCTGGCCTGCAACTGCTGGGACACCAGAATCAGGGTATTGCTATTTTGCCAGATTAATTTCACCCCAGAACAAAATATGTGTTTTGGCAGACACTATGAAATCTGGCCTGCAACTGCTGGGACACCAGAATCAGGGTATTGCTATTTTGGCAGATTGAATGTCACCCCAGAACAAAATATGTGTTTTGGCAGACACTATGAAATCTGGCCTGCAACTGCTGGGACACCAGAATCAGGGTATTGCTATTTTGCCAGATTAATTTCACCCCAGAACAAAATATGTGTTTTGGCAGACACTATGAAATCTGGCCTGCAACTGCTGGGACACCAGAATCAGGGTATTGCTATTTTGCCAGATTAATTTCACCCCAGAACAAAATATGTGTTTTGGCAGACACTATGAAATCTGGCCTGCAACTGCTGGGACACCAGAATCAGGGTATTGCTATTTTGGCAGATTGAATGTCACCCCAGAACAAAATATATGTTTTGACGGACACTATGAAATCTGGCCTGCAACTGCTGGGACACCAGAATCAGGGTATTGCTATTTTGCCAGATTAATTTCACCCCAGAACAAAATATGTGTTTTGGCAGACACTATGAAATCTGGCCTGCAACTGCTGGGACACCAGAATCAGGGTATTGCTATTTTGGCAATTAAATGTCACCCCAGAACAAAATATGTGTTTTGGCAGACACTATGAAATCTGGCCTGCAACTGCTGGGAGACCAGAATCAGGGTATTGCTATTTTGGCAATTGAATGTCACCCCAGAACAAAATATGTGTTTTGACAGACACTATGAAATCTGGCCTGCAACTGCTGGGACACCAGAATCAGGGTATTGCTATTTTGCCAGATTAATTTCACCCCAGAACAAAATATGTGTTTTGGCAGACACTATGAAATCTGGCCTGCAACTGCAGTGACACCAGAATCAGGGTATTGCTATTTTGGCAATTGAATGTCACCCCAGAACAAAATATATGTTTTGACGGACACTATGAAATCTGGCCTGCAACTGCTGTGACAGCAGAATCAGGGTATTGCTATTTTGCTAGATTAGTTTCACCCCAGAACAAAATATCTGTTTTGGCAGACACTATGAAATCTGGCCTGCAACTGCTGGGACACCAGAATCAGGGTATTGCTATTTTGCCAGATTAATTTCACCCCAGAACAAAATATGTGTTTTGGCAGACACTATGAAATCTGGCCTGCAACTGCTGGGACACCAGAATCAGGGTATTGCTATTTTGGCAATTGAATGTCACCCCAGAACAAAATATATGTTTTGACGGACACTATGAAATCTGGCCTGCAACTGCTGTGACAGCAGAATCAGGGTATTGCTATTTTGCCAGATTAGTTTCACCCCAGAACAAAATATCTGTTTTGGCAGACACTATGAAATCTGGCCTGCAACTGCTGGGACACCAGAATCAGGGTATTGCTATTTTGCCAGATTAATTTCACCCCAGAACAAAATATGTGTTTTGGCAGACACTATGAAATCTGGCCTGCAACTGCTGGGACACCAGAATCAGGGTATTGCTATTTTGGCAATTGAATGTCACCCCAGAACAAAATATATGTTTTGACGGACACTATGAAATCTGGCCTGCAACTGCTGGGACACCAGAATCAGGGTATTGCTATTTTGCCAGATTAATTTCACCCCAGAACAAAATATGTGTTTTGGCAGACACTATGAAATCTGGCCTGCAACTGCTGGGACACCAGAATCAGGGTATTGCTATTTTGGCAATTAAATGTCACCCCAGAACAAAATATGTGTTTTGGCAGACACTATGAAATCTGGCCTGCAACTGCTGGGAGACCAGAATCAGGGTATTGCTATTTTGCCAGATTGAATGTCACCCCAGAACAAAATATGTGTTTTGGCAGACACTATGAAATCTGGCCTGCAACTGCTGGGACACCAGAATCAGGGTATTGCTATTTTGCCAGATTAATTTCACCCCAGAACAAAAATATGTGTTTTGGCAGACACTATGAAATCTGGCCTGCAACTGCTGGGACACCAGAATCAGGGTATTGCTATTTTGGCAATTGAATGTCACCCCAGAACAAAATATATGTTTTGACGGACACTATGAAATCTGGCCTGCAACTGCTGGGACACCAGAATCAGGGTATTGCTATTTTGGCAGATTAATTTCACCCCAGAACAAAATATGTGTTTTGGCAGACACTATGAAATCTGGCCTGCAACTGCTGGGACACCAGAATCAGGGTATTGCTATTTTGCCAGATTAAATGTCACCCCAGAACAAAATATGTGTTTTGGCAGACACTATGAAATCTGGCCTGCAACTGCTGGGACACCAGAATCAGGGTATTGCTATTTTGGCAGATTGAATGTCACCCCAGAACAAAATATGTGTTTTGGCAGACACTATGAAATCTGGCCTGCAACTGCTGGGACACCAGAATCAGGGTATTGCTATTTTGGCAGATTGAATTTCACCCCAGAACAAAATATGTGTTTTGGCAGACACTATGAAATCTGGCCTGCAACTGCTGGGACACCAGAATCAGGGTATTGCTATTTTGCCAGATTAATTTCACCCCAGAACAAAATATGTGTTTTGGCAGACACTATGAAATCTGGCCTGCAACTGCTGGGACACCAGAATCAGGGTATTGCTATTTTGGCAATTGAATGTCACCCCAGAACAAAATATGTGTTTTGACAGACACTATGAAATCTGGCCTGCAACTGCTGGGACACCAGAATCAGGGTATTGCTATTTTGCCAGATTAATTTCACCCCAGAACAAAATATGTGTTTTGGCAGACACTATGAAATCTGGCCTGAAACTGCTGGGACACCAGAATCAGGGTATTGCTATTTTGGCAATTAAATGTCACCCCAGAACAAAATATGTGTTTTGGCAGACACTATGAAATCTGGCCTGCAACTGCTGGGACACCAGAATCAGGGTATTGCTATTTTGGCAAATGAATGTCACCCCAGAACAAAATATATGTTTTGACGGACACTATGAAATCTGGCCTGCAACTGCTGGGACACCAGAAACAGGGTATTGCTATTTTGCCAGATTAATTTCACCCCAGAACAAAATATGTGTTTTGGCAGACACTATGAAATCTGGCCTGCAACTGCTGGGACACCAGAATCAGGGTATTGCTATTTTGCCAGATTAATTCCACCCCAGAACAAAATATGTGTTTTGGCAGACACTATGAAATCTGGCCTGCAACTGCTGGGACACCAGAATCAGGGTATTGCTATTTTGGCAATTGAATGTCACCCCAGAACAAAATATGTGTTTTGGCAGACACTATGAAATCTGGCCTGCAACTGCTGGGACACCAGAATCAGGGTATTGCTATTTTGGCAATTGAATGTCACCCCAGAACAAAATATATGTTTTGACGGACACTATGAAATCTGGCCTGCAACTGCTGGGACACCAGAATCAGGGTATTGCTATTTTGCCAGATTAATTTCACCCCAGAACAAAATATGTGTTTTGGCAGACACTATGAAATCTGGCCTGCAACTGCTGGGACACCAGAATCAGGGTATTGCTATTTTGGCAATTAAATGTCACCCCAGAACAAAATATGTGTTTTGGCAGACACTATGAAATCTGGCCTGCAACTGCTGGGAGACCAGAATCAGGGTATTGCTATTTTGGCAATTGAATGTCACCCCAGAACAAAATATGTGTTTTGACAGACACTATGAAATCTGGCCTGCAACTGCTGGGACACCAGAATCAGGGTATTGCTATTTTGGCAATTAAATGTCACCCCAGAACAAAATATGTGTTTTGGCAGACACTATGAAATCTGGCCTGCAACTGCAGTGACACCAGAATCAGGGTATTGCTATTTTGGCAATTGAATGTCACCCCAGAACAAAATATATGTTTTGACGGACACTATGAAATCTGGCCTGCAACTGCTGTGACAGCAGAATCAGGGTATTGCTATTTTGCTAGATTAGTTTCACCCCAGAACAAAAAATCTGTTTTGGCAGACACTATGAAATCTGGCCTGCAACTGCTGGGACACCAGAATCAGGGTATTGCTATTTTGGCAATTGAATGTGCAGAATCAGGGTATTGCTATTTTGCTAGATTAGTTTCACCCCAGAACAAAAAATCTGTTTTGGCAGACACTATGAAATCTGGCCTGCAACTGCTGGGACACCAGAATCAGGGTATTGCTATTTTGGCAATTGAATGTCACCCCAGAACAAAATATGTGTTTTGGCAGACACTATGAAATCTGGCCTGCAACTGCTGGGACACCAGAATCAGGGTATTGCTATTTTGGCAATTGAATGTCACCCCAGAACAAAATATATGTTTTGACGGACACTATGAAATCTGGCCTGCAACTGCTGGGACACCAGAATCAGGGTATTGCTATTTTGCCAGATTAATTTCACCCCAGAACAAAATATGTGTTTTGGCAGACACTATGAAATCTGGCCTGCAACTGCTGGGACTCCAGAATCAGGGTATTGCTATTTTGGCAATTAAATGTCACCCCAGAACAAAATATGTGTTTTGGCAGACACTATGAAATCTGGCCTGCAACTGCTGGGAGACCAGAATCAGGGTATTGCTATTTTGGCAAATGAATGTCACCCCAGAACAAAATATGTTTTGACGGACACTATGAAATCTGGCCTGCAACTGCTGGGACACCAGAAACAGGGTATTGCTATTTTGCCAGATTAATTTCACCCCAGAACAAAATATGTGTTTTGGCAGACACTATGAAATCTGGCCTGCAACTGCTGGGACACCAGAATCAGGGTATTGCTATTTTGCCAGATTAATTCCACCCCAGAACAAAATATGTGTTTTGGCAGACACTATGAAATCTGGCCTGCAACTGCTGGGACACCAGAATCAGGGTATTGCTATTTTGGCAATTGAATGTCACCCCAGAACAAAATATGTGTTTTGGCAGACACTATGAAATCTGGCCTGCAACTGCTGGGACACCATAATCAGGGTATTGCTATTTTGGCAATTGAATGTCACCCCAGAACAAAATATATGTTTTGACGGACACTATGAAATCTGGCCTGCAACTGCTGGGACACCAGAATCAGGGTATTGCTATTTTGCCAGATTAATTTCACCCCAGAACAAAATATGTGTTTTGGCAACACTATGAAATCTGGCCTGCAACTGCTGTGACACCAGAATCAGGGTATTGCTATTTTGGCAATTGAATGTCACCCCAGAACAAAATATATGTTTTGACGGACACTATGAAATCTGGCCTGCAACTGCTGGGACACCAGAATCAGGGTATTGCTATTTTGCCAGATTAGTTTCACCCCAGAACAAAATATATGTTTTGACGGACACTATGAAATCTGGCCTGCAACTGCTGGGACACCAGAATCAGGGTATTGCTATTTTGCCAGATTAATTTCACCCCAGAACAAAATATGTGTTTTGGCAGACACTATGAAATCTGGCCTGCAACTGCTGGGATACCAGAATCAGGGTATTGCTATTTTGCCAGATTAATTTCACCCCAGAACAAAATATGTGTTTTAGCAGACACTACGAAATCTGGCCTGCAACTGCTGGGACACCAGAATCAGGGTAATGCTATTTTGCCAGATTAATTACACCCCAGAACAAAATATATGTTTTGACGGACACTATGAAATCTGGCCTGCAACTGCTGGGACACCAGAATCAGGGTATTGCTATTTTGCCAGATTAATTTCACCCCAGAACAAAATATGTGTTTTGGCAGACACTATGAAATCTGTCCTGCAACTGCTGGGACACCAGAATCAGGGTATTGCTATTTTGGCAATTAAATGTCACCCCAGAACAAAATATATGTTTTGACGGACACTATGAAATCTGGCCTGCAACTGCTGGGACACCAGAATCAGGGTAATGCTATTTTGCCAGATTAATTCCACCCCAGAACAAAATTTATGTTTTGGCAGACACTATGAAATCTGGCCTGCAACTGCTGGGACACCAGATTCAAGGTATTGCTATTTTGCCAGAATAATTTCACCCCAGAACAAAATATGTGTTTTGGCAGACACTATGAAATCAGGCCTGCAACTGCTGGGACACCAGAATCAGGGTATTGCTATTTTGGCAATTGAATGTCACCCCAGAACAAAATATGTGTTTTGGCAGACACTATGAAATCTGGCCTGCAACTGCTGGGACACCAGAATCAGGGTATTGCTATTTTGGCAATTGAATGTCACCCCAGAACAAAATATATGTTTTGACGGACACTATGAAATCTGGCCTGCAACTGCTGGGACACCAGAATCAGGGTATTGCTATTTTGCCAGATTAATTTGATCCCAGAACAAAATATATGTTTTGGCAGACACTATGAAATCTGGCCTGCAACTGCTGGGACACCAGAATCAGGGTATTGCTATTTTGGCAATTGAATGTCACCCCAGAACAAAATATATGTTTTGACGGACACTATGAAATCTGGCCTGCAACTGCTGGGACACCAAAATCAGGGTATTGATATTTTGGCAATTGAATGTCACCCCAGAACAAAATATGTGTTTTGGCAGACACTATAAAATCTGGCCTGCAACTGCTGGGACACCAGAATCAAGGTATTGCTATTTTGCCAGATTAATTTCACCCCAGAACAAAATATATGTTTTGACCGACACTATGAAATCTGGCCTGCAACTGCTGGGACACCAGAATCAGGGTATTGCTATTTTGGCAATTGAATGTCACCCCAGAACAAAATATATGTTTTGACGGACACTATAAAATCTGGCCTGCAACTGCTGGGACACCAGAATCAGGGTATTGCTATTTTGCCAGATTAATTTCACCCCAGAATAAAATGTATGTTTTGGCGGACACTATTCTATTTTGCCAGTCACAGCTGAAACCACTGATTTATGGTATTGCTATTTTGGCAATTGAATTTCACCACATAAAATAATCTATCCTTTGCCAGACAGCAGACAGTATTATACTTGTCTAGCCAAAGCTGGAACACCAGATTTAGGGAATTAGTATTTGGGCAATTGTATTTAGCCCCTTAATAAAATATAGAAATTGCTATCCTGAGTTTCTAGGGGTGACAATTAGCACAGCCAAGCCCCTGATGTAGGATATAGCAGAAAAAAAAATAGTATTGATGGATTGATGGACTTGGTGGCAGCTTCTTCTGGTGCACCACAAGTCACAAAATGGCCGCCGATCAACCCAGAAAATAAGTGACAGAAAAACGCTCTGTGCAGCCTAAAAACCAGCGAGCAAGTAACTAGTAGAAGTTCAATGATTCTCAGCTGTAGATCGATCCGTTCATTAGGTGCAGTTGCTGACTTTAACCTGCCTAATCTCGCCCTGACAGAAGCTGCGTCCTCTCCCTACACTAGTAAGAGCAGTGTGACGTGCGGCGCTACGTGACTCCAGCTTAAATAGATGCTGGGTCACATGCTGCACTTGGCCAATCACAGCCAATGCGTTAGTAGGCATGGCTGTGATGGGCTCTTAGGGCAAGAAATAAATCGCTAGCTGATTGGCTGCTGTGCAGCCCTTCAGAAAGCGGGAAGAAATCGACGAACAACGGACCCGAACCCGAACTTTTTTGAAAATGTCCGGGTTCGGGTCCGGGTCCCGGACACCCCAAAATTCGGTACGAACCCGAACGATGCTCGAACTGTTCGCTCAACACTACACTTAAATATATTTTTCTTTCATGGGTTTTGTTATGTCACTGAAAAAATAGTTTGAAATAAAAAAATTAAATGTAACCTCTTTTGCGCATTGTGAGTAGTGTTGAGTAAAGAGAAGCGAAGCGTTTAAAACGGAATTCAGTCTACAGTTTAGGAAAACTTTGATTTGCAATGAATCCAAATTTGCGGGTGCATGTGTTACAAAGTGAAAGTAAGAAGTCCAGGAACGCAAGATCACACATAATGTCATGCCGCCAGCCAATCCACAGATAGCCATCCCCTGTGATGTCACAGCCCTATAAAACTATTTTCCCCTCGCAGTTTTTACCATTGTCCTAAGAGCTGAGCATAGGGAGAGATGTGGTAAGTAGGGTTGAGCTGACCCGAACTGTAAAGTTTTACATTTACGTAAAAGTTCGGGTTCGGTGTTCGGAGATTTCTATGGCGCATTTTGAAAGCCTGCAAAGCAGCCAATCAACAAGCGTCATACTACTTTCCCCAAGAGGCCATCACAGCCATGCCTACTATTGGCATTGCTGTGATTGATCGAGTGCAGCATGTGACCCAGCCTCTTAGGCCGGGAAAACTCAGCAAAAACACTTAATGAAGTGATCGATCTACAGCGGTGAATCATTCAACTTCTGCTAGTTAATTGCTCACTGGTTTTTAGGCTGAGCGTTTTTCTGTCACTTTTTTCTGGGGTGATCGGCGGCCATTTTGTGTCTTGTGGTGCACCAGCACAAGCTGCTACCAAGTCCATCAATCCTTCAATACTAGGGTTTTTATTGCTATATCCTACATCAGGGGCTTGGCTGTGCTTATTGTCAAACCTAGAAACTCAGGATAGAAATTTCTATATTTTATTGAGGGGTGAAACTCACTTGCCAAAATGGCAATCCCCTAAATCTGGTGTTGCAGCTGTGGCGAGCCAAGTGTAATACTGTCTGGCAATGGATAGATTGTCTTCTGGGGTGAAATTCAATTGCCAAAATAGCAATACCGTAAATCGGTGGTTTCAGCTGTGGCTGGCCAAGTTTAATAATGTCTGGCAAAGGATATATTTTGTTCTGGGGTGAAATTCAATTGCCAAAATAGCAATACCATAAACCAGTGGTTTCAACTGTGGCTGGCCAAGTTTAATAGTGTCCAGCAAAGGGTATTTTTTTTTCTGAGGTGAAATTCAATTGCCAAAATAACAATCCACTAAATCTGGTGTTCCAGTTGTGGCTGGCTAAGTTTAATACTGTCCGTTAAAGGATAGATTGTGTTCTGGGGTGAAATTCAATTGCCAAATTAGCAAACCCCTACATCTGGTGTTCCAGCTGTGGCTGGCCAAGTTTAATAGTGTCCGGCAAAGGATAGATTGTGTTCTGGGGTGAAATTCAAATGCCAAAATAGCAATCCCCTAAATCTGGTGTTCCAGCTGTGGTTGGCCAAGTTTAATAGTTTCCGGCAAAGCATAGATTTTGTTCTGGGGTGAAATTCAAATGCCAAAATAGCAATACCGTAAATCAGTGGTTTCAGCTGTGGCTGGCCAACTTTAATACTGTCCAGCAAAGGATAGATTTTAAATCGTTGGGTGATATATTACCATTTTTGCCAGGTACAAACCCCTGCACTGCATAACTGACAGGGAACTTACAATTGGTGGTTACATTCTTGCATGAAATAAAGCCTTTTTGGGCTGTGAAGCCAAAGGTAGTTGCCAGTAACTGTTTTTTTATTTTATTTTTAAACAAATTAGTGTGGACCCCAAAACATTGGGAAAATATCAAAAATAAAACAAAGTGTAAGTGCACGGTAGTATAACAATGGTTGGGTGAGGCCGGTATACATGTCTATTCTGCATAAGGTACAAACAAGTCCTGTGGGATCCATGCCTGGTTCTTTTTAATAAATGAAAGCTTGCCCTCATTGTCTGTGGACAGGCGGCTGAGCTTGTCTGTGATAACACCCCCTGCCATGCTAAACACACGTTCAGACAATACAGTGGCTTCAGGGTAGGCCAGCACCTCCAAGGCGTAAAGGGCAATCTCAGGACATGTGCCCAATTTGATGACCCAGAAGTTGAATGGGGCAGACCTAGTGGCATAGCTAGAAATGATTGGGCACCACAGAAATTTTTGAATGGGGCCCCTCTCCCCCAGTAATTTTTGCGCAAACCCCTTCCTTTTATGCCATCATGCCTGTGGCTACTAAAAATCGATCTCTCAGACGAGGCCCAGCAGCTGTTCCATTCGCTTTCTATACTGTCTATACTGCCACTGTATATAATTTCATTGCATAATACTGTTGAGGGGGCCCTGACAAAGTCCTTTAGTCCTCCTTCTCCTGGATGGGCCCTTCCTAGATCATGTCGTCAAAGCAGTTGCTTCCCCTGTAGCTATTCCCCTAGGCAGACCCATCAGTCAGTACGTGTACTGTTCCATCATGTTGCTAAAATGCTGCCTCCTGCTAAGATGTTCCAGATCTGCTGGTGGTGCAGGTTGTTGTGGCGTGATGACAAAGCATTTCCACATTTTGCCCATGATAACCCTGCCTTCTGAGGTGTTGGTGGTGACTCTCCTCCTCCTCTGCCTTCACCTTGTGCTTCCACTGAGTCCTCGGTGTCAGGTGTGAATGCCATCAGCAGCGTGTCTACTAGCGGGCTCATCTTCCTATCACAATCCAGTGAGGGAATTAAGGACGGCACGTTGTCCTTGTAACGAAGATGCAGCAGGGTTGCCACCCAGTAATCAGCACAAGTTAGAATGTGGCAGCAACTGGGCGGTTGTTGTGCAGGCACTGCAGTATGTAGTCGCTCATGTCTGCCAGGCTGCCCAGAGGCAAGGACAAGCTATCCTCTTTGAGGTAAGTATATCGCCTGTGTCCTCTGTGTCCCCCAGCATTCCTCCTACTCCTCTTCCTCATCCTCCAGAACTGTGCCCTGGCTGGACAATTGTGTTCCAGGTCAGGGCCTATATTGGTGCAGATACCCACCCTCCAAGCCACTTGTATTTGGTTGGCCTTAAGTTAAGGATAAGGTGTGGATATAGTTTTGTTTCTTTATATGGTTAGTTTATATGCCTTATAGTTATTTTATTATGTTTTTAAGTAAATTTGTAAATAGTTTATTAACGGTTTGAGTGAAAGGGGGGTGGGGCTGTTGAGTGTGTAGGGTGTGAGTCTGTTTGGTTTATTTTCCATCTGCTTTCTACACTGTCTATACTGCAACTGTATATAATTTCATTGTATAATACGGTTGAGGAGGCCCTGACAAAGTCTTTTAGTCCTCCTCCTCCTCCTCCTCCAGAATGGGCCCCTTCTAGGTCTGGGACCCAAAACAGTAGCTTCCCATGCTTCCCTGTAGCTACGCCCCTGGGCAAACCCATCAGTGAGTGCGTGTACTCTTCCACCATGTTGCTGAAATGCTGCCTCCTGCTAAGACGTTCCAGATCTGCTGGTGGTGCAGGTTGTTGTGGTATGATGACAAAGCTTTCCCACATTTTGCCAATGCTAACCCAGCCTTCTGAGGTGCTGATGGTGATGCAGCTGCATGTGAGCTGGCTTGGGTGCCACCCTGCTGAGAACATGGTTCTTCCTACTCATCCTCATCCAAATTATCCTCCTCATCCTCCAGAACTGTGCCCTGGCTGGACAATTGTGTGCAGGAACCCACCCTTCGAGCCACTTGGATGTCACTGGCCTTAAGTTAAGGATAAGGCGTGTATATAGTTTTGTTTGCTTATATAGTAAGTTTAGCAGCATTGTAGTTATTTTAATATGTTAACTGAATTGATTTTCACTGTCTGGTGTTTAGGAATTTCTGCACCCCAAATTCAGCACATGTGGCAGTCATGTTTCCCCCTGGCTGTACTGCTGTGTGTGGTGAAGGTGTTACGCTGAGCGGATGAGGAGGTGGTAGAGGAGGAGGAAGCCGAGTAGGAGGAGGAGGAGAAGGAGGTAACAGGATACAAAGACAAATGCCCAGCAATCCTCGGGGGCAGAAGGACATTAACAAAAATGCTATCCGCCTCTGGGCCAGCCGCTACATTTACCCACTGTGTTGTTGGTTATGTGGACGTTGCCACAGATAGCATTGCGCAGTGCACACTTGATTTTGTCCGCCACTAGGTTGTGCAGGGAAGGGATGGCTCGCCTGCAACAGTAGCGGCAGCTGGGATGCACGTACTGTGGGACAGCAACCACCATAAGGTTTTTAAAACCGGCCACCGGACACAATGACAGCGTTTCAAAGGACCAGGAAGTTTGGAATAAGGCATTCAGAGCCATGGGTAGGGGGGTACTTCCTCTTCCTCTTTCTATTTATTTTTCTCTCCAGTGTTTGGGAGATGGACAGCTGATAGCTGAACACTTCCATGGGATTTGGTGGAGATGCTTGGTGACAATGACAGATGTGGTGGCGTTGCTGCCACATCCTCTGTTTGCTGGGTGACAGGTGCCACTGTCCCTCACTTGGGCTCAAGTTTAGAATGTTTATTTATTATTTTTCTGTATTTTATTTTAAGTCATTTCCCTATCCACATTTTGCTGCCTTTTACAGCCCTCTAGCCCATTTCCAGGGCTATTTTACAGCCATTTAAGTGCCCAAAAGTTCGGGTCCCCATTGACTTCTATGGGGTTCGGGGTCAAGTTTGAGTCGAGTTCGGATCCCGAACTAGAACATTTTCGGAAAGTTCGGCCGAACTTCTCGAACCCAAACATCCAGGTGTTCACTCAACTCTAGTGGTAAGTAGTGTTGAGCGAGCATGCTCGGCCGAACACCTTTTTCACTCGAGCATCGCGATTCGGCTCGAGTCTTCTCCCCGCAAGTTTGTTGGCTGCTAATAAATGTGCGGGGTACTACTGCCGCTCACTGTAATGCCGTAGCCATGTTGGTTACAGGCATTACAGTGATTGGCTGGCCAGAACGCGTCATCGGGTCTTATATAGCACCCGATGACACGTGATTTGGCTCAGACTTAGTTAGGGCGAGCTGCAGAATTTTTTTAGGTAGTTTTGATTGTTGAAAAGTGTTAGAGACCCAACAGTCCTTTTAAGGACTATTGTTTTATCTGGCTGAAAAATATATTAGCGCAACGTGAGCTCAACTGCATGCAATTGTTTGACTGCTGGTGAAAGCAGAGACATTACCTGCGATACAACTCCTGTATAACGTTAGCCGCTGCTGCCAGCAACAACATTGCCTGCATTATATCTCCTGTATAACGTTAGCCACTGGTGACAGCAGCGACATTACCTGTGCTACATCTCCTGTATAATGTTAGCCGCTGGTGACAGCAGCAACGATACCTGCACTACATCTCCTGTATAACGTTTCCGTATCCAAAATATCTGTGACATACCCTGTAATTTTTTATTAGCCGATGGTGACAGCAGCGACATTACCTGCGCTACATCTGCTGCATAACGTTTCCGTATCCCAAATATCTGTGACATTCACTGTAATTTTTTTGCACATACACTGACAAAACCTGCACTGCTGTATGTGTGACATACTTGCAAGCATATATACCATTTAATATGATGAAGGCGAGCAGTAAGGGACGGGGAAGTAATCGTGCTGCCGATGGTGCACAAGAAACACACTCATCCACGATTTCTAGCTCAATGTCCCAGTTTGCAGGGCGAACCAGGATAAGATTCTAGTAGTCAGACCAGTGCAACCAGGTGGTTGGTTGAATCACAGCAGACAGTGCTTCCAGTCGGTTAAGCGCCACCCTGTTTTCCACAAAGTCCAGTCTCTGTTCCAAAGAGTCTGGTCAACAGAATCCTCACCCTGATCCTCCTTCCTCCCACCATGGAGAGTCTTGGCAAACAAGTGATCCCACACTCAGATATTACGAGGAGCTCTTTTCGTCACCATTCCTTGATTTGGCCCTCTTGCCAAGCCCATGAGGAGATATTGTGCACTGATTCCCAAACTCTTGAGCATCCTTGTTAAGAAAAAGATGAGGATGGGGAATGGCAATTCGAGTTTCACGAAGTGGATGATGATGATTAGAGATGAACGAACTTCTATTTTTAGTTCGGCGTCCAAAGTTCGGGTTATAGTAGCATCCCGTTATGGATTCCATAACGGCATTTGGAATCCATAAGGGGCTGCTTCATTGAACCCGAACCTTGGACAACCCTAAGGACCTAGGGTGACGTCACCGTCATGTGATCAGTGCAGGGGGCGTGGCTCAGCACTGGATCACCTCTTATCCAATCCAGTGCTGAGCCACGCCCCCTGCACTGATCACATGACGGTGACATCACCCCAGGTCCTTAGGGTTGTCCAAGGTTCGGGTTCAATGAAGCAGCCCCTTATGAATTCCGGATGCTACGATAACCCGAACCCGAACTTTGGACGCCAAACTAAAAATAAAAGTTCGCTCATCTCTAATGATGATGAGACACAGTTGCCAATAAGTCAACCGCAATTAGTGTCTCAAGAGGTTTATTAAGAGTTGGCAATAAGTAAGGTTCTTGTTAGGTCAACAAGTCAGGAGGATGACCAGAGTGAGGAAGTGGAAGAGGAGGGGGAGCACAATGAAATCACTGACCCAACCTGGGAAGGTAGCAAGCCAAGCGAGTACAGCAGTACAGAGGGGGAGGGTTCTGCAGCACCACAACAGGGTTGAGGAGGAAGTGGGGTGGCTAAAGGGAGCAGGCAGGCCAAACCAAACAGGCCCGCAACTGTTCGCCGGAGCACCCCCTTACGGCAATCTCCCTTGCCAAGGGGTAGGTGTTCCGCAGTCTGGTGCTTTTTTGATGAAAGTGCGGACAATAAAAGAATGGGCGTGAACACTAGCAACCTCACTACCACCAGCATGATCCGTCACATTGCATCAAAGCATCCTAATAGGTGGGCCAAACGCCTGGATCCACAATCAGTGTCTGTGGGACATACCACTGCCTCCTCTTCCCCTGTGTTACGTGCTAGCCAATCCCCTGTCCAAGATGCAGGCCCGGATGCCTCCCGCCCTGGACCTTCACAAGCATCATCATGTAACACATTCACTTATGTGTCCCAGCGCAGTGTACAGATGTCCATTGCCCAGGCCTTTGACCGAAAGAGCAAATACCCAGCCACCCACCCACAGGCCATAGCATTAAATGCGAACCTTTCCAAATTGCTGGACCTGGAAATGTTGCCATTTAGGCTTGTGGACACATACTTTCCGCACCCTGATGTCAGTGACAATCCCTCGTTACTCAGGTACTCAGTCCTCAGCCGCCACTATTTTTCCCAGTGTGCCGTCCCCGCCTTAAACCAGCATGTATCCCGTAACATCACCCATCTCCTGACCAATGCAGTTATTGGGAAGGTCCACTTAACGACTGAAACATAGACAAGTGCTTTTGGTCAGTGACGCTACATTTCCCTGATGGCACACTGGGTGAACGTTGTGGAGGCCGGGAGTGATAAGTACAAAGGGATGGCACAGGTGCTACCGACACCAAGGATTGCAGGCCCTACTTCTATCAGAAATTCCACAACCACCTACATTAGTGGCTGCAACCCTCCCTTCTCCTCCTCCACCTCCACCTCTGAATTCTCATCTTGCAGCACCACTCAGCCATCAGTCAAGTAGCTGGAAGCAGTGTAGCACTGCAGTGGGGAAGCAGCAACAGGCCATGTTGAAACTAATTTGCTTAGGTGACAAACAGTACACCGCCACAGAGCTATGGCAGGGAATAAGGGACCAGACTGAGCTTTGGCTCTCGCCACTCAACCTATAACCAGGCATGGTTGATTATGATAATGGCCGTAACTTGGTGGCGGCTTTGGTGCTCGGCAAACTCACACACATACCATGCCTAGGTTCAGCGGTTTCTCAAAACCTACCCCAATTTGCCTGAGCTACTGGCTAAGGTACGCGTGTGTGCCCATTTCCGAAAGTCATCTACAGCTGCCGCCGGTCTGGCAACGCTGTAGAAAGACTTGCAATTGTCAGCTCATTGACTGTTGTGCGACTTGAGCACGCACTGGAACTTCACGTTCCATACAGTATGTTGGCCAGGCTTTGTGAGCAGCAGAGGGCAGTAGTGGAATACCAGCTGCAACATGGTCATTGCCTTTCCAGTCAGCTTTTGCTCTTCACAAGAGATGAGTGGGCATGGATGTCTGACCTATGTGAGGTTTTACGCAACATTGAGGCTGTAAAATAGTCCAGGAAAGGGCTAGGGGGCTGCAAAAGGCAGCAAAATGTAGGAAATCCCCTGCAAAAAAATGTGGATAGGGAAATTAATTAAAATAACATAAAATAAATAAAAATTAAGCAATATCAATTGGAGAGAGGTCCCATAGCAGAGAATCAGGCGTCAAGTCACCCACCAATGGAGAAGGCCACTTTCATTTATTAAGGCCCCAGCATCCAGACAGAGGACAGAGGTCGCATAGCAGAGAATCAGGCGTCATGTCACCCACTAATGGAGAAGGCCACTTTTCGATAATTAGGCCCCTGGCACCCAGACGGAGGAGAGAGGTCTCATAGCAGAGAATCAGGCGTCATGTCACCCACCAATGGAGAAGGCCACTTTTCGATAATTAGGCCTCTGACACCCAGACAGAGGAGAGAGGTCTCATAGCAGAGAATCAGGCGACATGTCATCCACCAATGGAGAAGGCCACTTTTCGATAATTAGGCCCCTGGCACCCAGACGGAGGAGAGAGGTCGCATAGCAGAGAATCAGGCGTCATGTCACCCACCACTGGAACAGGCCACTTTCAGATAATTAGGCCCCTGGCACCTAGACGGAGGAGAGGTTCATTCAACTTTTGGTTGCACCGCAATAAAATGGTAAAATTAAAAAAAGAGAATTCAATAAAGAAGTTCCCCGGAGTACAAGAATATATGTTTGAGAGGGAGGCAGTTATAAATGTCTATTCTGCACAAGGGATGGACAGGTCCTGTGGGATCCATGCCTGGTTCATTTTATGAACGTCAGCTTGTCCACGTTGACTGTAGAAAGGCAGCTGCGTTTGTCAGTAATGACGTCCCCTGCCGTGCTGAATACACGTTCAGACAAAACACTGGCCGCCGGGCCGGCCAGCACCTCCAAGGCATAAAATGCTAGCTCTGGCCATGTGGACAATTTGGAGACCCAGAAGTTGAATGGGGCCGAACCATCAGTCAGTACGCGGAGGGGTGTGCAGACGTACTGTTCAACCATGTTAGTGAAATGCTGCCTCCTGCTAACACGTTCCATATCAGGTGGTGGTGCAGTTAGCTGTGGCATGCAGACAAAACTTTTCCACATTTCTGCCATGCTAACCCTGCCCTCAGAGGAGCTGACTGTGACAAAGCTGCGTTGGCGACCTCTTGCTCCTACTCTGCCTTCGCCTTGGGCTTCCACTTGTTCCCCTGTGACATTTGGGAATGCTCTCAGGAGCGCGTCTACCAGCGTGTGCTTGTACTCGCGCATCTGCCTATCATGCTCCAGTGCAGGAAGTAAGGTGGGCACATTGTCTTTGTACTGGGTATCCAGCAGGGTGGAAACACTGTAGTCCGCACACGTTAAAATGTGGGCAACTCTGCTGTCGTTGCGCAGGCACTGCAGCCGCTCATGTGTGCCAGGCTTCCCAGAGGTAAGGACAAGTTGTCCTCTGTGGGAGGTGTATCGTCATCGTCCTCCGTATCCCCCCAGCCCCGCACCAGTGATGGGCCTGAGCTGTGTCGGGTGCCACCCCGCTGTGAACCTGCTTCATCCTCATCCTCCTCCTCATCCTCCTCGTCCTCCAGTAGTGGGCCCTGGCTGGCCACATTTGTACCTGGCCTCTGCAAAAAAACTCCCTTTGAGCCACTTCTAACAGACTGGCCTGAAAGTGCTAAAAATGACCCCTAATCCTCCTCCTCCTCCTCCTGGGCCACCTCCTCTTTCGTCATCGCCCTAAGTGTTTTCTCAAGGAGACATAGAAGTAGTATTGTAACGCTGATAACGGCATCATCGCCACTGGCCATGTTGGTGGAGTACTCGAAACAGCTCAACAAGGCATACAGGTGTCGCATAGAGGCCCAGTTATTAGTGGTGAAGTGGTGCTGTTCCGCAGTGCAACTGACCCGTGCGTGCGGAAGCTGAAACTCCACTATGGCCTGCTGCTGTTCGCACAGTCTCTCCAGCATGTGCAAGGTGGAGTTCCACCTAGTGGACACGTCTCATATGAGGCGGTGAGCAAGAAGGCCGAAGTTACGCTGTAGCGCAGACAGGCGAGCAGCGGCAGGATGTGAATGCCGGAAGCGCGCACAGATGGCCCGCACTTTATGCAGCAGCTCTGACATGTCGGGGTAGTTGTGAATGAACTTCTGCACCACCAAATTCAGCACATGCGCCAGGCAAGGGATGTGCGTCAAACCGGCTAGTCCCAGAGCTGCGACGAGATTTCGCCCATTATAGCACACCACCAGGCCGAGCTTGAGGCCCACCGGCAGCAATCACTGGTCGGTCTGTTGTTCAATACCCCGCCACAACTCCTGCGCGGTGTGGGGCCTGTCCCTCAAACATATGAGTTTCAGAATGGCCTGCTGACGTTTACCCCGGGCTGTGCTGAAGTTGGTGGTGAAGGTGTGTGGCTGACTGGATGAGCTGGTGGAAGCAGAGGAGGAGGAAGCCGAGTAGGAGGAGGAGGCTACAGGAGGCAAAGAATGATGCCCTGCGATCCTTCTGCGGAAGGATGTGCGCCAAAGAACTTTCCGTCTGGTGCCCAGCCGCCACTACATTTACCCAGTGTGCAGTTAGGGAGATATAGCGTCCTTGGCTGTGCTTACTGGTCCACTTATCTGTGCATACTTGATTTTATCGGATACTTGGTTGTGCAGGGAAGGCACGGCTGTCTTGGAGAAGTAGTGGCGGCTGGGAACAACATACTGTGGGTCAGCCATCGCCATCAGCTGTTTGAAGCTGTCTGTGCCCACCAGCCTGAATGACAGCATTTCAAAGGCCAGTAGTTTAGAAATGCTGGCATTCAGGCCCAGGGCTCAAGGGTGGCTAGGTGCGAATTTACGCTTTCTCTCAAAGATGGAGAGCTGAATGCTTCCGTGTGACATGGTGGAGATGCTTGGTGATGCAGGTGGTGGTGTCGGTGACACATGCTCTGTTTAGGGGGCGGCAGGTGCCAACATTCCTCCCCAGGCGGACGAAGAGGCCGAGGCAGCAGCAGAAGAGGGAGTAGGGGGAGCCTGAGTGAGTTCCTTGTTTTTAAGGTGTTTACTCCACTGCAGTTCATGCTTTGCATGTAGATGCCTGGTCATGCAGGTTGTGCTAAGGTTCAGAACGTTAATGCCTCGCTTCAAGCTCTGATGGCACAACGTGCAAACCACTCAGGTCTTGTCGTCAGCACATTGTTTAAAGAAGTGCCATGCCAGGGAACTCCTTGAAGCTGCCTTTGGGGTGCTCGGTCTCTCTTTGCGGCGGCTGTTCTGCTTTTGCCCCCTGCTCCCTCTTTTGCTACGCTGTTGGCTCAGTCTCACCACTGCCTCTTACTCTGAACTATGGAAGTCAGTGGCGCGACCTTCATTCCATGTGGGGTCTAGGACCTCATCGACCCCTGTATCGTCTTCCACACAGTCTTCCTCCCTGACCTCCTGTTCGGTCTGCACACTGCAAAAAGACGCAGCAGTTGGCACCTGTGTTTCGTCATCATCAGAGACGTGCGGACTCCGATGAGGTGGTATTCCCATGTCCTCATCATCAGGAAACATAAGTGGTTGTGCATCAGTGCATTCTATGTCTTCCACCACTGGAGAAGGGCTAGGTGGATTCCCTTGGGAAACCCTGCCAGCAGAGTCTTCAAACAGCATAAGAGACTGCTGCATAACTTGAGGCTCTGACAGTTTCCCTGATATGCATGGGGGTGATGTGACAGACTGATGGGCTTGGTTTTCATGCACCACCTGTGCATTTTCTGCAGAAGACTGGGTGGGAGATAATGTTGTGAACGTGCTGGATCCACTGTCGGCCACCCAATTGACTAGCGCCTGTACCTGCTCAGGCCTTACCATCCTTAGAACGACATTGGGCCCCACCAAATATCGCTGTAAATTCTGGCGGGTACTGGAACCTGAGGTAGTTGGTTCACTAGGATGTGTGGCTGTGGCAGAATGGCCACGCCCTCTCCCAGCACCAGAGGGTCTACTAGCACCACTACGTCCGCGTCAGCGTCCCTTACTAGATGTTTTCCTCATTGTTACGGTTCACCAAGCACCACAATAAGAAAAAAAATATTTGGCCCAATGTATTGATTTCAAATTCAGGCCTTTTTTTACAGGCACCTAACACTATCTGCCTATTTATTTATGTAACGTATTACACTAATCCATGCACAGCATTAACCACTGATTTAGGGGAATATCAATTGTAGGCCTAGTATTTAGGCCCTGGATGAAAGGTATCCTTTTATGGACAGATTTACACTTGGAGATGCACAGTAGTAGGTGAAAAAATATGTAGGATTATGCCTTCAGCAATTGTATTTTAACACTTTGTGTAATATACCCTTTAACGGACAGAAATACACTTGGAGATGCACGGTAGCGTGTGAAGTTATTGAGGATGACCCTCTCAGCACTTGTATGTACACCTTGAGTGTAATATACCCTTTTACGGACAGAAATACACTATGAGATGCACAATAGTGCGTGCAGATTTACAGGATTATGCTTTCAGCAATTGTAATGTATTACTTTTTATAATATACCCTTTTACGGAAAGAAATATACTTGTAGATGCACGCTGAGTGTAATTTACCCATTTATGGACAGATTAACAATTGGCCCACAACAGCTGGAACACCAGATTCAAGGTCTTGCTATATTGGCAAGTGAATTTCACCCCAGAACAAAATCTATCCTTTGACGTATACTATTAAACTTGTCCAGTCACAGCTGGAACACCAGATTTACTGTATTTCTATTTTTGCAACTGTATTTCACCCCAGAAAATAATTTATCCTTTGACGGACACTAGAGAAATTCTCCAGTCACAGCTGGAACACCAGATTCAGGGTATTGCATTTTGGCAATTGAATTTCACCCCAGAACAAAATCTATCCTTTGACGGATACTATTAAACTTGTTCACTCACAGATGGAACACCAGTTTCAGTGTATTGCTATTTTGGTAATTAAATTTCACCCCAGAAAATAATATATCCTGTGACGGACACTATTAAACTTGGCCAGCCACTGCTTGGACACTAGACTTAGGGGATTGCTTTTTTGGCAATTGAATTTCACCACAGAAAAAAAATCTATCCTTTGCCAGACAGCAGACAGTAATACACTTGGCTAGCCACAGCTGGAACACCAGATTTAGCGTATTGCTATTTTGGCAATTGAATTTCACCCCAGAACAAAATATACCCTTTTATGGACAGATTTAAACTAAGCCTGCAACAGCTGGAACAACAGATTTACTTTATTTCTATTTTTGCAACTGGAATTCACCCCAGAAAATTATCTATTCTTTGCCGTACACTATTAATCTTGGCCAGCCACTGCTGGGACACCAGATTTACAGTATTGCTATTTTAGCAATTGAATTTCACCCCAGAACAAAATATATCCTTTGTCGGAAACTATTAAACTTTGCCAGCCTCTGCTGTGACACTAGATTTAGGGGATTGCTATTTTGGCAATTTAATTTCACCACAGAAAAAAATCTATCCTTTGCCAGACAGCAGACAGTATTACACTTGGCTAGCCACAGCTGGAACACCAGATTTAGGGGATTGCTATTTTGGCAATTGAATTTAAACCCTTAATAAAATATAGAAATTTCTATCCTGAGTTTCTAGGGGTGACAATATGCACAGCCAAGCCCCTGGTGTAGGATATAGCAACAAAAAAACTTTAGTATTGATGGATTTATGGACTTGGTGGCAGCTTGTGCTGCTGCACCACAAGACACAAAATGGCCGCCGATCAAAGTAACAGAAAAACGCTCTGTGCAGCCTAAAAACCAGTGAGCAATTAACTAGCAGAAGTTGAATGATTCACAGCTGTAGATCGATCACTTCATTAGGTGTTTTTGCTGACTTTTCCCTGCCTAATCTCGCCCTCACAGAAGCTGCATCCTCTCCCTACACTAATCAGAGCGACGTGCGACGCTACGTGACTCCAGCTTAAATAGAGGCTGGGTCACATGATGCACTTGGCCAATCACAGCCATGCCATTAGTAGGCATGGCTGAGATGGCTTCTTAGGGCAAGAAGTAAAACGCTAGCTGATTGGCTGCTGTGCAGCCCTTCAGAAAGCGGGAAGAAATCGCTGAACAACGGTCCCGAACCCGAACTTTTTTGAAAATGTTCGGGTCCAGGTCCGTGTTTCGAACACCCCAAAGTTCGGTACGAACCTGAACTATTCTCGAACTGTTCACTCAACCCTATTCACAACACTTTTTTTCCCAACATTTGAAAAAGAAGAAACTTAAAAGTTTCTTAACTGAGATCCTGCTGCAGTTCCTCCTTCTTATCTATCCTCCTTCCCTACTACTGTTTTACACATGACCAATTAATTATTGAGTGACAAAACTTCTAAACCTTTTGCCTAAAAGCAGGTAAAAGTATCTTATAAGCCTCTGAAAGTTAAAAAAGGGGCCACTTTAATGTGAAAAAGGTTGACATATACATATATCCTACTGAATTATGCAAGAAAAATAAAATGTATAATTATAAGAATACTTCACCTGTGCTCATTTGTATTTTGTGGCATCCATTTTTCCCAATTATTTTCCTTTTTTGCAATATGTTCATAAATAGAGTAGAGCGAACCCGAACTGTATAGTTCGAGTTTGTACCGAATTTTAGGATGTTCGGGACACAGATCTGAATATTTTCATAAAAGTTCCGGTTCGGATCTGTTGTACGGCGATTCTTCCTTCTTTTTGAAAGACTGCAGAGCAGCCAATCAGCAAGCGTTTTACATCTTTACATGAGTTCAGCATGTGAGCTAGCCTCTTTATCAGCTGGAGTCATGTAGTGCCGCACGTCACTCTGCTGCTGTTAGTATAATTGTAACAATCCTTCAGGCTCACCTGAGTCAGAGGACAGCTGGCTGAAGGTAGGAGTGGAGACCAGTGGCAAGGACCACAGGCAGGTAGTAGGTGCAGGAAGTCTGGCAGAGGTGTAGTCGGTTGGCAGGCGGTGGGTCAGGGCAGGCAGCAGTAAGCGTGGTCAGACAATCTGGATCAGCAACGGTGGAAACAGTTCAGTAGGTAGGGACAAAGCAGAAGAGTAGTCAGTAGTCAACTCCTGGTCAGCAGTGGACTTACGGTAGTAGCAAGAGCAGCAGATGAGGAGACACTTGATCAAGGCTCAGGAGCGCAATAATCAGCCACCTGGAGTGCAAGGGGCTGGACTTATATAGTGAAGTACCAGGTGTGGGGAATCAAGGGTGATGAGCAAGGCTTGGCAAGACTGAGGTTAAATAATAGGCTTCAGGAAGGAATGTCCAGAGAGGATGGTAGCCTAGTAAGCAGGACTACTGCCTGGGATGTGGATGGTCACGGGTTTGAATCCTGACAGTTCTCCCCCCCTTCCAAGGTGACCTCCGGGCAATGCAGGGGCAGGCTTACCGAAGTGCTGTTGGTGGAACTCTTTTACCAGTCTGGGGCCGTGGACGTTTTTCTTCTGGCTCCCAGGAGTTATCCTCGGGAGGGTAGCCCTCCCGCCCAATTAGGTATTGCAGTCTTCCCTGGTGGATCCTGGAATCGAGGATCTTTGCGACAGCGTATTCTTCTTTACCCTGTACCCTCATGGGTGGTGGAGGGGGCGAGTGGCGGCCTGTGAAGTTGTTCTCCACGTATCGCTTGAGGAGGGAGCAATGGAAGACAGGGTGCACCCTAATGGAGTCCGGAAGGTCGAGCCGGAACGTGACCTCACTGATTTGTGCGGTGATCTGGAACGGACCCATGTATCTTTGGGCCAACTTTTTTGAGGGGACCTTCAATCTGAGATTCCTGGTGGACAGCCACACCTTGTCTCCCACATGGAAGCCCGGGGTGCATTTTCGATATCTGTCTGCTCCCTGTTTAAAGCGCCTCTGGGCGAGCTGGAGGTTGTCTATAATGTTCTTTTGTGCCTCCTGTAGGGTTGTTAGGCGTTCGGCCACTGCTTGGAGGGTGGAGGCGACGGGTAGGTGGGGAATAAACACTGGGTGCGAGCCTGTGTTAGCAAAGAAGGGGCTGTTATTGGTTGAACTGAGCTGTGCTCAGCATTGTTGTAGGCGAACTCGGCTACGTGGGGAGCTGAAACAGTGTAGGTACTGCTCTAGGGTCTTATTACTTCTCTCCATCTGCCCGTTTGACTGAGGCTGGAAATCGGAGGACAGGTTCACTTTAACCCCAAACGCCAGGCAGAAGTTCTTCCAGAACTTTGAGGCAAACTGTATGCCTCGGTCGGAGACCATATTGTCCGGGATCCCATGCAGCCTGAAGACCTCTATGAGAATAAGATCGGCCATCTGTTTGGCGGTGGGTAGGCCTTTGTAGGGGATAAAATGGGCCATCTTGGTGAGGCGCTCGACCACGACCAGGATGGTGTTCATCCCTTTTGAAGGAGGAAGGTCTACCACAAAGTTCATGGAGATAGAGCCCCAGGGGCAGGAGGGAATCGGGAGGGGTTGTAACAGAACCACGGGAGAGGAAAGAGGAGTCTTATTGCGGGCACAGACCGTGCACGAGGAGATGTACCACTTGATGTCCTCCTTGTATGTTGGCCACCAGAAAGAGCGGGAGAGAAGCTCCTGGGTCTTTCTTGTGCCCAAATGGCCGGCCAGCTTGGAGTCATGGTTGAGTTTGAGCTCTTCGAGCCATGCGATTTCTGGTACATATAGTTGTAGGTCCTCATGAAACCAATGACCGTTCTTAAACGTAAGGCTGACATTCCTTGTGGGGTGGGCGAGGAAGGGGTCATTTTCGTATCCTCCTTTGATTGTGCCCAGGAGTTCTTTACAGTAGGTGGCCCCTACGACCCTTCTCTCGGGTAGGATGTTGTTTTGGCCCTTGTTACTCTTTGAGGGCTTGGAAAACATTCTAGAGAGGGCATCCGCCTTGCCGTTTTTTTTTATCCGGGGCGAGAGGTGATGAGAAAGTTAAAGCGGGAAAAGAATAGGCTCCATCTGGCCTGTCTGGCTGAGAGTCTCTTAGCGCTGCGGATGAACTCGAGGTTCTTGCGGTCAGTTAGTACGATTATGGGGTTGCTGGCTCCCTCCAGCAGGTGTCTTCACTCGGAGAAGGCATCCTTGATTGCCAGTAGTTCTTTGTTCCCGATGTCATAGTTTTTCTCGGAGGGGGACATCTGGTGGGAGAAATATGCGCACGGGTGTAGTAGCATCTTCTCCCCTGTCCGTTGTGACAGAACTGCCCCCACCGCGGAGTCTGATGCATCCATTTCGACTGAAAATGGCATTTCGGGGTTCAGGTGGATTAGGATTGGAGCAGAAGTGAAGAGGAGTTTCAACTTGGTGAAGGCCTCCTGGGCCTCGGGTGTCCAGGAGAAGGGGACTGCCTTCTTGGTGAGTTGGGTGATTGGTGCTATGACCTTGGAGAAGTTCCGGATAAACTTCCGATAGAAGTTGGCAAAGCCCATTAATCTTTGTATCTTCTTCTCGTTTCTCGGAATGGGCCAGTTGATCACGGCTTGGACCTTCCCCGGGTCCATACTTAGGCCCTCTGGGGAGATGATGTATGCGAGGAACTGAGTGGTGGTTCGCTCAAACTCGCATTTCTCTAGCTTGATATAGAGAGAGTTCTGTTGGAGTCTCTGCAGTACCCTGTGGCTGTGTTCGCGGTGCTGCTCGAGGTCTTCAGAGAAGATTAAGATGTAGTCCAAGTAAACAACTACAAACAGATCCAGCATGTCCCTAAGGATGTCGTTAATGAATTGCTCGAAGGTGGCAGGAGCATTGCAGAGTCCGAAAGGCATGACCAGGTACTCAAAGTGACCATAACGTGTCCAGAAGGCGGTCTTCCATTCATCCCCAGGGCGGATTCGGACGAGGTTGTAGGCCCTTCGAAGGTCGAGTTTAGTGAAGATCTTCGCGGCCCAAAGTCTCTCAAAGAGTTCTGAAATCAGTGGGAGCGGGTACCGGTTCTTTACGGTTATGTCGTTAAGCTTTCTGTAGTCTATGCAGGGATACAGGAAGGGGGCTCCCGCGGGGGAGGAAGAGGGCTGGATGAACCCCTTCCTTAGGTCCTTGTCCAGGTACTTTTTCAGAGCCTTGAGTTCAGGCTCTGAGAGGGGGTAGATACTGCCAAAGGGTATTTCGGCCACGGGTTCTATAGGGCAGTCGTAGGTTCGGTGTGGTGGCAGCTTGTCTGCGTTTTTCTTGTCGCAGACATCCTGGAACTCGCGGTATTGAGGGGGTAGCAGTTCCTTGACGGATAGTTTTGAGATGGTGGTGTCTTCGGATGGAAGGAAGGGTTTGAGGGAGAAATTTAGCGAGCTGAACTTGGACGGGAACCGTATGCAGCAGGTTTCCCAGTCCACCGAGGGGTTTTGGGTGGCCAACCATGGGATGCCCAAGATCACCGGGAACTTCAGGGAGGCAATCAGCGAGAAGTGGATCTTTTCACGGTGATCGGGTTCTATGAGGAGTTGTAGTTCGGTGGTCTCGTGAGTGGCCGGCCCCGAGGAGAGTGGGGATCCGTCAACGGTTTACAGGTCAAAGGGGGTGCCTTGATTGTCAGTGGAATGTTATTTTCGTGGGCGACGGTTAGGTCCATGAAGTTGCCTCCCGCCCCGGAATCTAACATCGCTGAACAGGAGAGTTGTCGCCCCTTAATGTCGATGAGGATGGGACGATGAAGTGGGATCCATGAGTCGCCGTGTTGTTATTTTCAGGGGCTGCTGGCGGGGTTGGAGTCTGTGGTTGCTCCTTTAGTTCTGTGACGGCGATAGTTTTTCGGATCTTATTAGGACATTTGATGGCAAGTTGACCTGGCTCCCAACAGTAGAAGCAGAGGTTTTCGGCCAGCTGTCTCTCCTTCTCAGCTGTGGATAGAGACCTATGTAGTGAGTCGACCTGCATAGGTTCAGTTGCTGACTGGGGTCGCACTGGGCGGTCGGGAGAAGGAGTAAGTGGGTCTGAGGTCCGAGGACCAGAGTCTTTCTTTCTTCCTCTCGGAAAGTCTTTGATTTTTCTCGATGAATAACTGAATGAAGTCATCCAGATCGTCCGGGGCCTCAACTTGGGCGAGTTCGTCTTTTATTAATTCGGACAGGCCTCGCCGGAATTGGCTCCTCTGTGCTGCTGGGTTCCAGGTGGTGTTCGTGACCCAACGGCAAAATTCGGCGGTGTATTCGGCGACGGACCGTCTCCCTTGCCGCAGACTATGTAGTTGCGCCTCGGCTGTCGCACAGCGGTTGGGGTCATCGAAGACTTGGCTCATAGTGGTGATAAAGTTGTTTAGTTCGCTCAGGAGCTGACTGATAGTCTCCATGTATGGTGATGCCCATGCTAATGCTTCATCCATCAGGAGATTGACCATGAATAGCACCTTCTTTTTCTCGGTGGTAAAGGGGGCCGGGTACATCTGAAAATAGATGCGGCATTGGTTTAGAAACCCCTGATACTGGCGTCTGTCACCGCCGAATCTTGATGGTAGTGGCAGGCGGGTGTCTTGCGGCCGCGCCGCGGATGTCCAGGAGTTGCCTCTGTAGTTCAATAATCTCCCTTTGTTGGCTTTGGACTACGCTTTGGAGCTGGGCAAATTTCTCCTGATACGTAGTACCAAATTCTTGAAGTTCGGTGACCTGCTTACGCAGAGTGGCCATTCCGGACTCCATAGTGGGGCTGATTATTCTGTAACAATCCTACAGGCTCACCTGAGTCAGAGGACAGCTGGCAGGAGGTAGGAGTGGAGCCCAGTGGCAAGGACCGCAGGCAGGTAGTAGGTGCAGGAAGTCTGGCAGAGGTGTAGTCGGTTGGCAGGCGGTGGGTCAGGGTAGGCGGCAGTAAGCGTGGTCAGACAATCTGGATTGGCAATGGTGGTAGCAGTTCAGTAGGTAGGGACAAAGCAGAAGAGTAGTCGGTAGTCAATTCCTGGTCAGCAGTGGACTTGCAGTAGTAGCAAGAGCAGCAGATGAGGAGACGCTTGGTCAAGGCTCAGGAGCTCAATAATCAGCATGCTGGAGTGCAAGGGGCTTTACTTATATAGGGAAGTACCAGGTGTGGGAAATCAAGGGGGATGAACAAGGCTTGGCAAGACTGAGGTTAAATAATAGGCTTCAGGGAGGAATATTCAGAGAGGATGGTAGCCTAGTAAGCAGGGCTACCGCATGGGATGTGGCTGGTCACGGGTTTGAATCCCGACTAGGGATGAGCGAACCCGAAATGTATAGTTCGGGTTCGTACTGAATTTTGGGGTGCTCAGGACCTGGACCCGAACATTTTCAAAAAAGTTCGGGTTCGGTTCGATTTCTTCCTGCTTTCTGAAGGGCTGCCCTAAGAAGCCATCACAGCCATGCCTACTAATGGCATGGCTGTGATTGGGCAAGTGCAGCCTGAGACCCAGCCTCTATTTAAGCTGGAGTCATGTAGTGCCGCACGTCACTCTGCTCTGATTAGTGTAGGGATAGGATGCAGCTGCTGTGAGGGCGAGATTAGGCAGGGAAAACTCAGCAAAAACACCTAATGAAGTAATCGATCTACAGCTGTGAATCATTCAACTTCTGCTAGTTTATTGCTCAGTGGTTTTTAGGCTGCACTGAGCGTTTTTCTGTCACTTTTTTCTGGGGTGATCGGCAGCCATTTTGTGTCTTATGGTGCACCAGCACAAGTTGCCACCAAGTCCATAAATCCATCAATACTAGGGTTTTTTTTTTGTTTGCTGTATAATACATCAGGGCCTTGGCTGTGCTTATTGTTACCCCTAGAATCTCAGGAAAATAAATTTTTATACTTCATTAAGGGGTTAAATTCAATTGCCAAAATATCAATCACCTAAATCTGGTGTTCCATCTGCGGCTAGCCAAGTGTAATACTGTCTGCTGTCTGGCAAAGGATAGATTTTTTTCTGTGGTGAAATTCAATTGCCAAAATAGCAATACCCTAAATCTGGTGACCCAGCAGTGGCTGGCCAAATTTAATAGTGTCCGGCAAAGGATATATTTTGTTCTGGGGTGAAATTCAATTGCCAAAATAGCAATACAGTAAATCAGTGGTTTCAGCTGTGGCTGGCCAAATTTAATAGTGTCCGGCAAAGGATATATTTTGTTCTGGGGTGAAATTCAATTGCCAAAATAGCAATACAGTAAATCAGTGGTTTCAGCTGTGGCTGGCCAAGTTAAATAGTGTCGGGCAAAGGATATATTTTGTTCTGGGGTGAAATTCAGTTTCAAAAATAGAAATACCGTAAATCTGGTGTTCCAGCTGTGACTGGACAAGTTTCATAGTGTCCGTTACAGGATATATTATTTTCTGGGGTAAAATTCAGTTGCAAAAAAAGAAATACCATAAATCTGGTGTTCCAGCTGTGACTGGACAAGTTTCATAGTGTCCGTCAAAGGATATATTATTTTCTGGGGTGAAATTCAGTTGCAAAAATAGAAATACACTAAATCTGGTAATCCAGCTGTGACTGGACAAGTTTCATAGTGTCCGTCAAAGGATATATTTTTTACTGGGGTGAAATTCAGTTGCAAAAATAGCAATACAATAAATCAGTGGTTTCAGCTGTGGCTGGCCAAGTTTAATAGTGTCCGGTAATGGTTAGATTTTGTTCTGGGGTGAAAATCAATTGCCAAAATAGCAATACCGTAAATCTGGTGTCCCAGCAGTGGCGGGCCAAGTTTTATAGTGTTCGTCAAAGGATTTATTATTTTATGGGATTAAGTTCAGTTGCAAAAATAGAAATACAGTAAATCTGGTGTTCCAGCTGTAACTTGACAAGTTTCATGATGTCCGTCAAAGGATATATTATTTTCTGGGGTGAAATTCAGTTGCAAAAATAGAAATATAATAATCTGGTGTCCCATTAGTGATGAGCGGCAGGTGGCATATTCGATTTCGATGAAATTCGCGAATATTCGATAGAATATTCGTTTCATATTCGTCAAAATCGAATATTCGTCATTATTCTAGTTATCGCGATTAATATGCGATTTAAATAATCGTGTATTGCGATTTTAACTTAAGGATACTTTCCTATTGCTTTGATATCTTGAATTTTAGCGAAGATGACAAATACGACGAATGAATTCGTCACATTCCTCAAAACGAAGATAACGAAGTATTCTCCATCTTCGTTTAAGCTATCTATTCGTCAACTTTGCTAATTCTTTCAAATCAAATAGGAAGGTGGACTATAGAGACATCTGTGTTTAATTCGCTATGTTATTCATCATATTCGCTAATTCTACCAAGCCAACCATACATGGGAACGTCTCCATACTAAAATGAACTGTCGGATTTGAGAATTACGTTGAAATCGCAATGCGATTAATATAACTTGAATAAATTGCATTGCGATTTCGACTTAGACCTGGTTTACTATGGTTTGCTTGGTAGAATTAGCGAATATGACGAATGTATTCGTCATATTCCTCAAAACGAAGATAACGAAGTATTCTCCATCTTCGTTTTAGCGACCATAGTAAACCATGTCTGTTGAAATCGCAATGAGATTAATTCAAGTTAAATTAATCGCATTGCGATTTCAACTTAGAGCTGGGTTTATAATGGGTCAGCTTGCTAGAATTAACGAAGTTAACGAATATGGAATATAGCACTATAGCAGTGCTAAGTTGAAATCGCAATGCGATTAATATAACTTGGAGTAATCGCATTGCGATTTCTACTTAGCACTTCTGCTATATTCCATATTCGTTAATTCTAGCCTAATATGTAAGATAGCAGTGCACTGCTAAGTTGTAATTGCAATGCGATTAATATAACTTGAATTAATTGCATTGCGATTTCAACGTAATTCTCAAATCCGACAGTACATTTTAGTATGGAGATGTTCCCATGGTGATGGGGACGCTCAATGAGCACGGAATTCGGCAGAAGCGGCAACGGGCACTGACTGGAGCAGCCAGGAAGCCAGGAATCCTCAGGACAGGTAAGAACTACTTTTGGGAAGAGAAAAAGAAAAAAATTGAACTAAAATAAAACAAAAAAAAAATGAATATTCGAAATAGCGAATTTATAGCGCTATATTCAAAATATTAGCGAATTAGCGAAGTGCCGATATTCGCTAAAAAAATTCGCTATTCGAATATTCGCGCTCAACACTATGTCCCATCTGTGACTGGACAAGTTTCTTAGTGTCGGGCAAAGGATATATTATTTTTTGGGGTTAAATTCAGTTGCAAAAATAGAAATACCGTAAATCTGGTTTTCCAGCTGTGTCTGGACAAGTTTCATAGTGTCCATTAAAGTATATACTATTTTTTGGGGTAAAATTCATTTGCCAAAATAGAAATACCCTAAATCTGGTGACCCAGCAGTGGCTGGCCAAGTTTAATAGTGTCCGTGAAAGGATTTATTATTTTCTGGGGTGAAATTCATTAGCAAAAATAGAAATACAGTAAATCTGGTGTTCCAGCTGTGACTGGACAAGTTTCATAGTGTACGTCAAAGGATATTTTATTTTCTGGGGTGAAATTCAGTTGCAAAAATAGAAATACCGTAAATCTGGTGTTCCAGCTGTGTCTGGACAAGTTTCATATTGTCCGTCAAAGGATATATTATTTTCTGGCGTGAAATTCAGTTGTAAAAATAGAAATACCGTAAATCTGGTTTTCCAGCTGTGACTGGACAAGTTTCATAGTTTCCGGCAAAGGATATATTATTTTCTGGCGTGAAATTCAGTTGTAAAAATAGAAATACCTTAAATCTGTTTTTCCAGCTGTGGCTGGACAAGTTTCATAGTTTCCGGCAAAGGATTTATTATTTTCTGGGGTTAAATTCTGTTGCAAAAATAGAAATACCGTAAATCTGGTGTCCTAGCAGTGGCTGGCCAAGTTTAATAGTGTCCGTGAAAAAATTTATTATTTTCTGGGCTGAAATTCAGTTGCAAAAAAAGAAATACCATAAATCTGGTGTACCAGCTGTGACTGGACAAGTTTCATAGTGTCCGTCAAACGATATATAATTTTCTGGGTGAAATTCATTTGCAAAAATAGAAATACCATAAATATGGTGTTCCAGCTGTGACTGGACAAGTTTCATAGTGTCCGGCAAAGGATATATTATTTTCTGGGGTTTAATTCAGTTGCAAAAATCGAAATACCGTAAACCTGGTATCCCAGCAGTGGCTGAACAAGTTTTATAGTGTCCGTCAAAGGATTTATTATTTTCTGGGGTTAAATTTAGTTGCAAAAATAGAAATACAGTAAAGCTGGTGTTCCAGCTGTGACTGGACAAGTTTCATAGTGTCTGTCAAAAGATACATTATTTTCTGGGGTGAAATTCTGTTGTAAAAATAGAAATACCATAAATCTGGTGTTCCAGATGTGACTGGACAAGTTTCATAGTGTCCGTCAAAGGATATATTATTTTCTGGGGTGAAATTCAGTTGAAAAAATAAAAATACCGTAAATCTGGTATTCCTGCTGTGACTGGACAAGTTTCAGTGTCCATCAAAGGATATATTATCCTCTGGGGTGATATTCAGTTGCAAAAATCGAAATACCGTAAATCTGGTGTCCCAGCAGTGGCTGGCCAAGTTTAATAGTGTCCGGCAAAGGATTTATTATTTTCTGGGGTGAAATTAAGTTGCAAAAAAAGAAATACCGTAAATCTGGTGGACCATCTGTGACTGATCAAGTTTCATAGTGTCCGTCAAAGGATATAATATTTTCTGGGGTGAAATTCAGTTGCAAATATATAAATACCGTAAATCTGGTGTTTCAACTGTGACTGGATAATTTTCATAGTGTCCGTCAAAGGATATATTATTTTCTGGGGTTTAATTCAGTTGTAAATTTTGAAATACCGTAAATCTGGTATTCCAGCAGTGGCTTTCCAAGTTTTATAGTGTCTGTCAAAGGATTTATTATTTTCTGGGGTTAAATTTAGTTGCAAAAATAGAAATACCGTAAATCTGGTGTTCCAGCTGTGACTGTACAAGTTTCATAGTGTCCGTCAAAGGATATTTTTTTTTTTTGGGGTTAAATTCAATTGCCAAAATAGCAATACCGTAAATCAGTGGTGTTAGCTGTGGCTGGCCAAGTTTAATAGTGTCCGGCAAAGGATTTATTTTTTTCTGGGGTGAAATTCAGTTTCCAAAATAGAAATACAGTAAATCTTGTGTTCCAGCTGTGACTGGACAAGTTTAATAATGTCCTTCAAAGGATATATTATTTTTGGGGGTGAAATTAAGTTGCAAAAATAGCAATCCACTAAATCTGGTGTCCCAGCAGTGGCTGGCCAAGTTTAATAGTGTCCGGCAAAGGATATATTTTTTTCTGGAGTGAAATTCAATTGCCATAATAGCAATACTAAAAATCAGTGATTTCAGCTGTGGCTGGCCAAGTTTAATAGTGTCCGGCAAAGGATATACTTTGTTCTGGGGTGAAACTAAATTGCCAAAATAGAAATACCGTAAATCTGGTGTTCCTGCTGTGACTGGACAAGTTTCATAGTGTCCATCAAAGGATATATTATTTTCTGGGGTGAAATTCAGTTGCAAAAATAGAAATAGCGTAAATCTGGTGTTCCAGCTGTGACTGGACAAGTTTCAAAGTGTCCGTCAAAGGATATTTTATTTTCTGAAGTGAAATTCAGTTTCAAAAATAGAAATACCGTAAATCTGGTGTTCCAGCTGTGACTGGACAAGTTTCATAGAGTCCGTCAATGGATATATTATTTTCTGGGGTGAAATTCAGTTGCAAAAATAGAAATACCGTAAATCTGTTGTTCTAGCTGTGACTGGACACGTTTCATAGTTTTCGGCAAAGGATATATTATTTTCTGAGGTGAAATTCAGTTGCAAAAATTGAATTACTGTAAATCTGGTGTCCCAGCAGTGGCTGGCCAAGTTTTATAGTGTCCGTCAAAGGATTTATTATTTTCTGGGGTTAAATTCAGTTGCAAAAATTGAAATACTGTAAATTTGGTGTTCCAGCTGTGACTGGACAAGTTTCATAGTGTCTGTCAGAGGATATATTATTTTCTGGGGTGAAACTCAGTTGCAAAAATAGAAATACAGTAAACCTTGTGTTCCAGCTGTGACTGAACAAGTTTCATAGTGTCCGGCAAAGGATATATTATTTTCTGGGGTAAAATTCAGTTGCAAAAAAAGAAAAACCGAAAATTTGGTTTCCCAGCAGTGTCTAGCGAACTTTAATAGTGTCCGTCAAAGGATTTATTATTTTCTGGGGTTAAATTCAGTTGCAAAAAAAGAAATATTGTAATTCTGGTGTCCCATCAGTGGCTGGCCAAGTTTAATACTGTCCGTCAAAGGATATATTATTTTCTGGGGTGAAATTCGGTTGCAAAAATAGAAATACCGTAAATCTGGTGTTCCAGCTGTGACTGTACAAGTTTCATAGTGTCCGTCAAAGGATATATATTTTTTTTGGGGTTAAATTCAATTGCCAAAATAGCAATACCGTAAATCAGTGGTGTTAGCTGTGGCTGGCCAAGTTTAATAGTGTCCGGCAAAGGATTTATTTTTTTCTGGGGTGAAATTCAGTTTCTAAAATAGAAATACAGTAAATCTTGTGTTCCAGCTGTGACTGGACAAGTTTCATAATGTCCTTCAAAGGATATATTATTTTTGGGGGTGAAATTAAGTTGCAAAAATAGCAATCCACTAAATCTGGTGTCCCAGCAGTGGCTGGCCAAGTTTAATAGTGTCCGGCAAAGGATATATTTTTTTCTGGAGTGAAATTCAATTGCCATAATAGCAATACTAAAAATCAGTGATTTCAGCTGTGGCTGGCCAAGTTTAATAGTGTCCGGCAAAGGATATACTTTGTTCTGGGGTGAAATTAAATTGCCAAAATAGAAATACCGTAAATCTGGTGTTCCTGCTGTGACTGGACAAGTTTCATAGTGTCCATCAAAGGATATATTATTTTCTGGGGTGAAATTCAGTTGCAAAAATAGAAATAGCGTAAATCTGGTGTTCCAACTGTGACTGGACAAGTTTCAAAGTGTCCGTCAAAGGATATATTATTTTCTGATGTGAAATTCAGTTTCAAAAATAGAAATACCGTAAATCTGGTGTTCCAGCTGTGACTGGACAAGTTTTATAGAGTCCGTCAATGGATATATTATTTTCTGGGGTGAAATTCAGTTGCAAAAATAGAAATACCGTAAATCTGTTGTTCTAGCTGTGACTGGACACGTTTCATAGTTTTCGGCAAAGGATATATTATTTTCTGAGGTGAAATTCAGTTGCAAAAATAGAATTACTGTAAATCTGGTGTCCCAGCAGTGGCTGGGGAAGTTTTATAGTGTCCGTCAAAGGATTTATTATTTTCTGGGGTTAAATTCAGTTGCAAAAATAGAAATACTGTAAATTTGGTGTTCCAGCTGTGACTGGACAAGTTTCATAGTGTCCGTCAGAGGATATATTATTTTCTGGGGTGAAACTCAGTTGCAAAAATAGAAATACAGTAAACCTTGTGTTCCAGCTGTGACTGAACAAGTTTCATAGTGTCCGGCAAAGGATATATTATTTTCTGGGGTGAAATTCAGTTGCAAAAAAAGAAAAACCGAAAATCTGGTTTCCCAGCAGTGTCTAGCGAACTTTAATAGTGTCCGTCAAAGGATATATTATTTTCTGGGGTGAAATTCGGTTGCAATGTGGGGAGTCGCTCTGGTAGATAGCAGTGCGGGTGCAGTATAGAGGCAAAACGGAGTCCAGAAAGTGTAGCAAACAGTGTTTAATTCACACTTGTAGCAAATACACAGCAAACATTCACTTGGTGTTAATTCACACCCATCAGAAAACGTGCAGCAAAACGAAATAGTCCAAAACAGGTTCCAGTCACCTGGGAGGCTTTAGGTGCAGGTTCGCACCTGGCTGTCAGTCCAGCCGCAAGGCGATCGACCTCCGGCTTCAAGGCTGTCTGCACTCCTCCTTGCTTGGGGTCTTGCTTCCAGCCCAGAGAACTCCACACAGCACAGCATGGATCAGCACTCCCAAACTCAAGTGATTCCACAGCCTAACAGCAGCTCCAGGACAATCACCCTCAGCTGCTGAGGAGGCTGCCTTTTAAAGGCCCGGATAAAGTCCGGCCTGGAGCGTGGGGAATAGTCACCCACCCAACTCTTTGCCTACTCCCAGTAAGAGCCGGCCCGGATTGGCTTTGCAGCCAAACTAAAAACAAGGTGTCAAACAGCACTAGCTGCTGCTGACACACGAAAACCCGGCTCTTACCTCACCGAGGCCAGGAACCTCGGTGACACGTACCTGCCATCGACCACGGTACCTTGCACCCTCTTACACCCCCCCCCCCCTTTGTTCAACCCTGAGGGGGTAAACACATGTGAGGCAGTGGATGCGGGACAGGGCATCTGCGTTACCCTTTAGTGAGGTCTAGCACAGAAAAATACCGGGCTTGTCCTAAATTCTCAACAAGCTCGTCTACCCGGGGCATGGGATACGCATCAAACTTGGACACTTCATTTAACTTGCGAAAATCGTTGCAGAACCGCAACGTCCCATCCGGCTTGGGTATTAGAACTATGGGACTGGCCCACTCACTTTTCGACTCCTCAATGACATCAAGCTTCAACATTAATTGCACTTCCTCCGCGATGGCCCGTCGCCGAGCCTCGGGTACCCGGTATGGTTTTAACCGGATCTTGGCCTGAGGCTCAGTGACGATGTCATGTTGGATGAGAGACGTGCAGCCAGGGAGGTCCGAGAACACATCCGTGTTCCGACTAATGAACTCCCTGACTTCCTGAACTTGTTTGGAAGACAGGCTGTCTGCAATTTTTACCGTGGCTACCGCTTCGCAGGCCTCGAACTGTGGGGCTGGTCGGTCGCGTTCCTATCCTTCCACGGCTTTAGTAAATTCACGTGGTACACCTGCTCCGGCTTGCGCCGCCCTGGCTGGTGTACCTTGTAATTTACTTCCCCTACCTTCTCAATCACCTCATAGGGGCCCTGCCACCTAGCTAGGAACTTGCTGTCAAGGGTGGGTACCAGAACCAAAACCCGATCTCCCGGATTGAAGCCCTGTACCCGAGCCTGACGATTATACACCCTACTCTGGGCTTGTTGCGCTGCCTCCATATGCTCCCGGACCAGCGGCAACACCCTTTCCATCCGGTCTTGCATCTGGGTGACATACTCAATGACACTTTTGTGGGGGACAGGCTGCTGTTCCCACGCTTCCTTGGCGATATCCAACAGGCCCCGAGGGTGTCTGCCATAAAGCAGTTCGAAGGGCGAGAACCCAGTAGAGGACTGGGGCACCTCTCGCACTGCGAACATGAGATAGGGCAGAAGAAGGTCCCAGTCCTTCCCATCTCTAGACACCACCCTTTTTAACATATTTTTTAGAGTTTGGTTAAACCTTTCGACAAGACCGTCCGTTTGCGGATGGTAAACGGACGTCCGCAATTGCTTTATACGCAATAATTTACACAGTTCCCTCATAACTTTAGACATAAAAGGGGTCCCTTGGTCTGTCAGAATCTCTTTTGGCAGGCCCACACGGGAAAACATTTCCATTAACTCTTTGGCAATGAGCTTAGCCGAGGTATGTCGCAGAGGCACCGCCTCCGGATACCGAGTGGTGTAGTCGAGAACTACCAGAATGTGTTGGTGGCCCCTGGCAGACTTCAGTACAGGCCCGACTAGATCCATAGCGATACGCTCAACCGGGACCTCAATGATTGGAAGAGGCACAAGGGGACTACGGAAATGTGGCTGGGGGCTATTTACCTGACAGGTTGGACAATATTTACAATATTCTTCTACCTCCTTAAACACACCAGGCCAATAAAACTGCTGCAGTATGCGGTCCTGCGTTTTCTGCCACCCCAGGTGTCCCCCAAGAACATGTTGGTGGGCAAGCTCCATGACCAGCTTGCGATACGCTGTGGGCACCACCAACTGTTCCACAGATTCACCCCGGATTTGGTTCACCCAATATAACATTTCTTGGTGAACGACAAAGCGGGGAAATATTAACTCAGCCCCTGGCTTCTGGGGTTTACCATCAATTTCCACCACATTCTCCCAGGCCCTAGTTAGGGTTTGGTCCCGGTGTTGGGCGGTCCCAAAATTGTCTCTGGAGACGTGGAGGTCTGCCAACTCAGGTCCTGGTGGCAAGTCCTCCATGTCTCCCACCATTACACTCAGTGGGGGTGTCTCCCCTCTATCACAGCAGTGGTGGTCACCCCTACCGCAGGCCCTTCGGACTCGGGCTCCCAGGGCTCTGGCCCCCACTGGAACCAGGCCACTCTGCTAGGGTTGCCCCTGTCTCAGGGCTATTAGTCACTTTCATCTCAGGCCATAGTGACGGAAAACCAGGAAGTCTCTCCCAATTATTAGTTCATACGGTAGCTTTGTGGAGATCGCCACTTCACAAGTCCATGTGCCGGCCGCCGTGGATAGAGACATTACAGCAGTGGGATAGTCCTTTAAGTCTCCATGTATGCACACCACACCAACTTTCCGGCCCGTATACTGGGTGGGCTGTACCAGGGCAGCACTTACCAGGGTTACTAGGCTCCCTGAGTCCAACAGCGCCACTGCCAGGTTATCACCCACTTGCACCTGGCACAGGTGACGATTGTCTACTGCCTCGGGGTGCCGGTTGCACACAGTCTCCGGGCATACATGGAAGCCCGGTACCCATAATTAATCTCCATGGGTTCTCCCCACTGTGGACAGTCGGCCCTTACGTGGCCAGGCTCGTGACACCGCCTGCAGACTATCGGGGCCGGGTCTACAGGGGTACACCCGAGCAGGTTTCTCGGGTACCAGTCGTCGGGACTGGATGGGAGTCCTCCGGGGTTTGACCGGCCCCCTCCCAACAACACCCCCTTTCAAGTTTTGGGTGGCCTCATAGCGCTCCACCAGGTCGACCATTTCTAGGGCATTGGTGGGTGATACCTGGCCGATCCAGTGCTGAAGGGGGTAAGGCAAGGCCCTCCAAAACATGTCAGCCAGCAGTCGGTCCAGCATAGCAGTCGGACTTAGAATATCAGGCTGCAGCCATTTTGCAACCTGTGCAGCAACTCATAGTACTGCGGCCGGGCGGGTTCAGCCGCTTTAAAGTCCCACTGGTGGACCCGTTGAGCCCGGACTAACACGTTTACCCCAGCCTGGCCAGGATCTCCCCTTCACCGTGGGGTAATCAGCAGCCTGGTCATCTGCTAAGTCAAAAAAACTTGTTGAGATCCGGATGCCAGGAACGGAGCGACCACCTCAGCCCACTGGTCACGGGGTAACTTCTCCCTCACGGCCACCTTTTCAAAGACCGCCAGATACGTCTCCACGTCGTCCGAGGGGTCATCTTTGGGATCGCCGCACGGACCGCTTTCCGGGCATCATGGTCGTGGTGGGACGCTCCTGCAGCTTGTAACGCCATCACGTGCTGTAAAAGTAGTTGGTTGGTCTCCCGCTGCTGCACGTTAGCCTCCATGAGGGCTTTCACAGCCGCCTCCATGTTGCCAGAAATTCCTGTTTGCAACTTTGCCGGTTTTATATATGCCATGCACTTGTGCTCAGCAAAACAAAAACAATTCGGTGTTCACGCCAGCCTCACTGCGCATGCCCGCATCCGACACCAAATGTGGGGAGTCGCTCTGGTAGATAGCAGTGCGGGTGCAGTATAGAGGCAAAACGGAGTCCAGAAAGTGTAGCAAACAGTGTTTAATTCACACTTGTAGCAAATACACAGCAAACAGTCACTTGGTGTTAATTCACACCCATCAGAAAATGTGCAGCAAAACAGAAATAGTCCAAAACAGGTTCCAGTCACCTGGGAGGCTTTAGGTGCAGGTTCGCACCTGGCTGTCAGTTCAGCCGCAAGGCGATCGACCTCCGGCTTCCAGGCCGTCTGCACTCCTCCTTGCTTGGGGTCTTGCTTCCAGCCCAGAGAACTCCACACAGCACAGCATGGATCAGCACTCCCAAACTCAAGTGATTCCACAGCCTAACAGCAGCTCCAGGACAATCACCCTCAGCTGCTGAGGAGGCTGCCTTTTAAAGGCCCGGATAAAGTCCGGCCTGGACCGTGGGGAATAGGCACCCACCCAACTCTTTGCCTACTCCCAGTAAGAGCCGGCCCGGATTGGCTTTGCAGCCAAATTAAAAACAAGGTGTCAAACAGCACTAGCTGCTGCTGACACACGAAAACCCGGCTCTTACCTCACCGAGGCCAAGAACCTCGGTGACACGTACCTGCCATCGACCACGGTACCTTGCACCCTCTTACAGCAAAAATAGAAATACCGTAAATCTGGTGTTCCAGTTGTGACTGCACAAGTTTCATAGTGTCCGTCAAAGGATATTTTTTTTTTTGGGGGTTAAATTCAATTGCCAAAATAGCAATACCGTAAATCAGTGGTGTTAGCTGTGGCTGGCCAAGTTTATTAGTGTCCGGCAAAGGATTTATTTTTTTCTGGGGTGAAATTCAGTTTCCAAAATAGAAATACAGTAAATTTTGAGTTCCAGCTGTGACTGGACAAGTTTCATAATGTCCTTCAAAGGATATATTATTTTTGGGGGTGAAATTAAGTTGCAAAAATGGCAATCCACTAAATCTGGTGTCCCAGCAGTGGCTGGCCAAGTTTAATAGTGTCCGGCAAAGGATATATTTTGTTCTGGGGTGAAATTAAACTGCCAAAATAGAAATACCGTAAATCTAGTGTTCCTGCTGTGACTGGACAAGTTTCATAGTGTCCATCAAAGGATATATTATTTTCTGGGGTGAAATTCAGTTGCAAAAATAGAAATAGCGTAAATCTGGTGTTCCAGCTGTGACTTGACAAGTTTCAAAGTGTCCGTCAAAGGATATATTATTTTCTGAAGTGAAATTCAGTTGCAAAAATAGAAATACCGTAAATCTGGTGTTCCAGCTGTGACTGGACAAGTTTCATAGAGTCCGTCAATGGATATATTATTTTCTGGGGTGAAATTCAGTTGCAAAAATAGAAATACCGTAAATCTGTTGTTCTAGCTGTGACTGGACACGTTTCATAGATTTCGGCAAAGGATATATTATTTTCTGAGGTGAAATTCAGTTGCAAAAATAGAATTACTGTAAATCTGGTGTCCCAGCAGTGGCTGGCCAAGTTTTATAGTGTCCGTCAAAGGATTGATTATTTTCTGGGGTTAAATTCAGTTGCAAAAATAGAAAAACTGTAAATCTAGTGTTCCAGCTGTGACTGGACAAGTTTCATAGTGTCCGTCAGAGGATATATTATTTTCTGGGGTGAAACTCAGTTGCAAAAATAGAAATACAGTAAACCTTGTGTTCCAGCTGTGACTGAACAAGTTTCATAGTGTCCGGCAAAGGATATATTATTTTCTGGGGTGAAATTCAGTTGCAAAAAAAGAAAAACCGAAAATCTGGTTTCCCAGCAGTGTCTAGCGACCTTTAATAGTGTCCGTCAAAGGATTTATTATTTTCTGGGGTTAAATTCAGTTGCAAAAAAGAAATATCGTAAATCTGGTGTCCCATCAGTGGTTGGCCAAGTTTAATACTGTCCGTCAAAGGATATATTATTTTCTGGGTGAAATTCGGTTGCAAAAATAGAAATATCAGTAAATCTGGTGTTCCAGCTGTGACTGTACAAGTTTCATAGTGTCCGTCAAAGGATATTTTTTTTATTTGGAGTTAAATTCAATTGCTAAAATAGCAATACCGTAAATCAGTGGTGTTAGCTGTGGCTGGCCAAGTTTATTAGTGTCCGGCAAAGGATTTATTTTTTCTGGGGTGAAATTCAGTTTCCAAAATAGAAATACAGTAAATCTTGTGTTCCAGCTGTGACTGGACAAGTTTCATAATGTCCTTCAAAGGATATATTATTTTTGGGGGTGAAATTAAGTTGCAAAAATAGCAATCCACTAAATCTGGTGTCCCAGCAGTGGCTGGCCAAGTTTAATAGTGTCCGGCAAAGGATATATTTTGTTCTGGGGTGAAATTAAACTGCCAAAATAGAAATACCGTAAATCTAGTGTTCCTGCTGTGACTGGACAAGTTTCATAGTGTCCATCAAAGGATATATTATTTTCTGGGGTGAAATTCAGTTGCAAAAATAGAAATAGCGTAAATCTGGTGTTCCAGCTGTGACTTGACAAGTTTCAAAGTGTCCGTCAAAGGATATATTATTTTCTGAAGTGAAATTCAGTTGCAAAAATAGAAATACCGTAAATCTGGTGTTCCAGCTGTGACTGGACAAGTTTCATAGAGTCCGTCAATGGATATATTATTTTCTGGGGTGAAATTCAGTTGCAAAAATAGAAATACCGTAAATCTGTTGTTCTAGCTGTGACTGGACACGTTTCATAGATTTCGGCAAAGGATATATTATTTTCTGAGGTGAAATTCAGTTGCAAAAATAGAATTACTGTAAATCTGGTGTCCCAGCAGTGGCTGGCCAAGTTTTATAGTGTCCGTCAAAGGATTTATTATTTTCTGGGGTTAAATTCAGTTGCAAAAATAGAAAAACTGTAAATCTAGTGTTCCAGCTGTGACTGGACAAGTTTCATAGTGTCCGTCAGAGGATATATTATTTTCTGGGGTGAAACTCAGTTGCAAAAATAGAAATACAGTAAACCTTGTGTTCCAGCTGTGACTGAACAAGTTTCATAGTGTCCGGCAAAGGATATATTATTTTCTGGGGTGAAATTCAGTTGCAAAAAAAGAAAAACCGAAAATCTGGTTTCCCAGCAGTGTCTAGCGACCTTTAATAGTGTCCGTCAAAGGATTTATTATTTTCTGGGGTTAAATTCAGTTGCAAAAAAAGAAATATCGTAAATCTGGTGTCCCATCAGTGGTTGGCCAAGTTTAATACTGTCCGTCAAAGGATATATTATTTTCTGGGTGAAATTCGGTTGCAAAAATAGAAATACCTTAAATCTGGTGTTCCAGCTGTGACTGTACAAGTTTCATAGTGTCCGTCAAAGGATATTTTTTTTATTTGGAGTTAAATTCAATTGCTAAAATAGCAATACCGTAAATCAGTGGTGTTAGCTGTGGCTGGCCAAGTTTATTAGTGTCCGGCAAAGGATTTATTTTTTTCTGGGGTGAAATTCAGTTTCCAAAATAGAAATACAGTAAATCTTGTGTTCCAGCTGTGACTGGACAAGTTTCATAATGTCCTTCAAAGGATATATTATTTTTGGGGGTGAAATTAAGTTGCAAAAATAGCAATCCACTAAATCTGGTGTCCCAGCAGTGGCTGGCCAAGTTTAATAGTGTCCGGCAAAGGATATAATTTTTTCTGGAGTGAAATTCAATTGCCATAATAGCAATACTAAAAATCAGTGATTTCAGCTGTGGCTGGCCAAGTTTAATAGTGTCCGGCAAAGGATATATTTTGTTCTGGGGTGAAATTAAATTGCCAAAATAGAAATACCGTAAATCTGGTGTTTCTGCTGTGACTGGACAAGTTTCATAGTGTCCATCAAAGGATTTATTATTTTCTGGGGTGAAATTCAGTTGCAAAAATAGAAATAGCGTAAATCTGGTGTTCCAGCTGTGACTGGACAAGTTTCAAAGTGTCCGTCAAAGGATATATTATTTTCTGAAGTGAAATTCAGTTGCAAAAATAGAAATACCGTAAATCTGTTGTTCTAGCTGTGACTGGACACGTTTCATAGTTTTCGGCAAAGGATATATTATTTTCTGAGGTGAAATTCAGTTGCAAAAATAGAATTACTGTAAATCTGGTGTCCCAGCAGTGGCTGGCCAAGTTTTATAGTGTCCGTCAAAGGATTTATTATTTTCTGGGGTTAAATTCAGTTGCAGAAATAGAAATACTGTAAATCTGGTGTTCCAGCTGTGACTGGACAAGTTTCATAGTTTCCGTCAGAGGATATATTATTTTCTGGGGTGAAACTCAGTTGCAAAAATAGAAATACAGTAAACCTTGTGTTCCAGCTGTGACTGAACAAGTTTCATAGTGTTCGGCAAAGGATATATTATTTTCTGGGGTGAAATTCAGTTGCAAAAAAAGAAAAACCGAAAATCTGGTTTCCCAGCAGTGTCTAGCGACCTTTAATAGTGTCCGTCAAAGGATTTATTATTTTCTGGGGTTAAATTCAGTTGAAAAAAAAGAAATATCGTAAATCTGGTGTCCCATCAGTGGCTGGCCAAGTTTAATACTGTCCGTCAAAGGATTTATTATTTTCTGGGGTGAAATTCTGTTGCAAAAATAAAAACACAGCAAATCTGGTGTCCCAGCAGTGTCTGGCGAAGTTTAATAGTGTCCGTCAAAGGATATATTATTATTCTGGGGTGCAATTCAGTTGCTAAAATAGAAATACCTTAAATCATGGTGTTCCAGCTGTGACTGGACAAGTTTCAATAGTGTCCGTCAAAGGATATATTCTTTTCTGGGGTGAAATTCAGTTGCAAAAATAGAAATACCAGTAAATCTGGTGTTCCAGCTGTGACTGGACAAGTTTCATAGATGTCCGTCAAAGGATGTATTATTTTCTGGGGTGAAATTCAGTTGCAAAAATAGCAATACCGTAAATCTGGTGTTCCAGCTGTGGCTGGATAAGATTTAATAGTGTCCGGCAAAGGATATATTATTTTCTGAGGTGAAATTCAGTTGCCAAAATAGCAATACTGTAAATCTAGTGATTCCAGCTGTGGCTGGCCAAGTTTAATAGTGTCCGTCAAAGGATATGATTATTGTTCTGGGGTGAAATTTAGCTGCCAAAATAGAAATACCGTAAATCTGGTGTTTCCAGCTGTGACTGGACAAGTTTCATAGTGTCCGTCAAAGGATATATTATTTTCTGGGGTGAAATTCAGTTGCAAAAATAGAAATAACGTAAATCTGGTGTTCCAGCTGTGACTGGACAAGTTTCATAGTGTCCGTCAAAGGATATATTATTTTCTGGGGTGAAATTCAGTTGCAAAAATAGAAATACCGTAGAATCTGTTGTTCTAGCTGTGACTGGACACGTTTCATAATGTCCGGCAAAGGATATATTATTTTCTGAGGTGAAATTCAGTTGCAAAAATAGAAATACTGTAAATCTGGTGTTCCAGCTGTGGCTGGCCAAGTTTTATAGTGTCCGTCAAAGGATTTATTATTTTCTGGGGTTAAATTCAGTTGCAAAAATAGAAATAACTGTAAATCTGGTGTTCCAGCTGTGACTGGACAAGTTTCATAGTGTCCGTCAGAGGATATATTATTTTCTGGGGTGAAACTCAGTTGCAAAAATAGAAATACAGTAAATCTGGTGTTCCAGCTGTGACTGAACAAGTTTCATAGTGTCCGTCAAAGGATATATTATTTTCTGGGGTGAAATTCAGTTGCAAAAAAAGAAAAACCGAAAATCTGGTTTCCCAGCAGTGTCTAGCGACCTTTAATAGTGTCCGTCAAAGGATTTATTATTTTCTGGGGTTAAATTCAGTTGAAAAAAAAGAAATATCGTAAATCTGGTGTCCCATCAGTGGCTGGCCAAGTTTAATACTGTCCGTCAAAGGATTTATTATTTTCTGGGGTGAAATTCTGTTGCAAAAATAAAAACACAGCAAATCTGGTGTCCCAGCAGTGTCTGGCGAAGTTTAATAGTGTCCGTCAAAGGATATATTATTTTCTGGGGTGCAATTCAGTTGCAAAAATAGAAATACCTTAAATCTGGTGTTCCAGCTGTGACTGGACAAGTTTCAAAGTGTCCGTCAAAGGATATATTCTTTTCTGAGGTGAAATTCAGTTGCAAAAATAGAAATACCATAAATCTGGTGTTCCAGCTGTGACTGGACAAGTTTCATAGAGTCCGTCAATGGATGTATTATTTTCTGGGGTGAAATTCAGTTGCAAAAATAGAAATACCGTAAATTTGTTGTTCTAGCTGTGACTGGATAAGATTCATAGTTTCCGGCAAAGGATATATTATTTTCTGAGGTGAAATTCAGTTGCAAAAACAGAATTACTGTCAATCTGGTGTCCCAGAAGTGGCTGGTCATGTTTTATCGTGTCCGTCAAAGGATTGATTATTTTCTGGGGTTAAGTTTAGCTGCAAAAATAGAAATACTTTAAATCTGGTTTTCCAGCTGTGACTGGACAAGTTTCATATTGTCCGTCAAAGGATATATTATTTTCTGGGGTGAAATTCAGTTTCAAAAATAGAAATAAAGTAAACCTGGTGTTCAAGCTGTGACTGAACAAGTTTCATAGTGTCCGGCAAAGGATATATTATTTTCTGGGGTGAAATTCAGTTGCAAAAATAGAAATACCGAGAATCTGGTGTCCCAGCAGTGTCTGGCGAAATTTAATAATGTCCGTCAAAGGATTTATTATTTTCTGGGGTGAAATTCAGTTGCAAAAATAGAAATACCGTAAATCTGGTGTTCCAGCTGTGACTGGACAAGTTTCATAGAGTCCGTCAAAAGATACATTATTTTCTGGGGTGAAATTCAGTTGCAAAAATAGAAATAACGTAAATCTGGTGTTCCAGCTGTGACCGGACAAGTTTAATAGTGTCCGTCAAAGGATATATTTTTTTTTGGGGTGAAATTCAGTTGCAAAAATAGAAATACCGTAAATCTGGTGTCCCACCAGTGGCTGGCCAAGTTTAATAGTGTCCGTCAAAGGATATAATATTTTCTGGGGTTTAATTCAGTTGCGAATTTCGAAATACCGCAAATCTGGTATCCAAGCAGTGGCTGGCCAAGTTTTATAGTGTCCGTCAAAGGATTTATTATTTTCTGGTATTCAATTCAGTTGCAAAAATAGAAATGCCGTAAATCTGATGTTCCAGCTGTGACTGGACAAGTTTCATAGTGTCTGGCAAAGGATATATCATTTTCTGTGGTGGAATTCAGTTGCAAAAATAGAAATACCGTAAACTGGTGTCCCAGCAGTGGCTGGCCAAGTTTAATAGTGTCTGTCAAAGGATTTATTATTTTCTGGGGTGAAATTCAGTTGCCAAAATAGCAATACCGTAAATCATTGGTTTCAGCTGTGGCTGGCCAAGTTTAATAGTGTCCGGCAAAGTGTAGATTTTGTTCTGCGGTGAAATTATATTGCCAAAATAGTAATCCCCTAAATCTGGTGTTCCAGCTGTGACTGGACAAGTTTCAAAGTGTCCCTCAAAGGATATATTCTTTTCTGAGGTGAAATTCAGTTGCAAAAACAGAAATACCGTAAATCTGGTGTTCCAGCTGTGACTGGACAAGTTTCATAGAGTCCGTCAATGGATATATTATTTTCTGAGGTGAAATTCAGTTGCAAAAACAGAATTACTTTAAATCTGGTGTCCCAGCAGTGGCTGGTCATGTTTTATCGTGTCCGTCAAAGGATTGAGTATTTTCTGGGATTAAGTTTAGTTGCAAAAATAGAAATACTTTAAATCTGATGTTCCAGCTGTGACTGGACAAGTTTCATATTGTCCGTCAAAGGATATATTATTTTCTGGGGTGAAATTCAGTTGCAAAAATAGAAATAAAGTAAACCTGGTGTTCCAGCTGTGACTGAACAAGTTTCATAGTGTCCGGCAAAGGATATATTATTTTCTGGGGTGAAATTCAGTTGCAAAAATAGAAATACCGTAAATCTGGTGTCCCACCAGTGGCTGGTCATAGTTTTATAGTGTCCGTCAAAGGATTGAGTATTTTCTGGGATTAAGTTCAGTTGCAAAAATAGAAATACTTGTAAATCTGGTGTTCCAGCAGTGACTGGACAAGTTTCATAGTGTCCGTCAAAGGATATATTATTTTCTGGGGTGAAATTCAGTTGCAAAAATAGAAATAAAGTAAACCTGGTGTTCCAGCTGTGACTGAACAAGTTTCATAGTGTCCGGCAAAGGATATATTATTTTCTGGGGTGAAATTCAGTTGCAAAAATAGAAATACCGAGAATTTGGTGTCCCAGCTGTGTCTGGCGAAATTTAATAGTGTCCGTCAAAGGATTTATTATTTTCTGGGGTTAAATTCAGTTGCAAAAAAAGAAATATCGTAAATCTGGTGTCCAGCAGTGGCTGGCCAAGTTTAATAGTGTCCGTCAAAGGATTTATTATTTTCTGGGGTGGAATTCAGTTGTAAAAATAAAAACGCAGTAAATCTGGTGTCCCAGCAGTGGCTGGCCAAGTTTAATAGTATCCGTCAAAGGATTTATTATTTTCTGGAGTTAAATTCAGTTGCAAAAATAGAAATACCGTAAATCTGGTGTTCCAGCTGTGACTGGACAAGTTTCATAGAGTCCGTCAAAAGATACATTATTTTCTGGGGTGAAATTCAGTTGCAAAAATAGAAATACCGTAAATCTGGTGTTTCAGCTGTGACTGGACAAGTTTCATAGTGTCCGTCAAAGGATATATTATTTTCTGGGGTTTAATTCAGTTGCGAATTTCGAAATACTGCAAATCTGGTATCCCAGCAGTGGCTGGCCAAGTTTTATAGTGTCCGTCAAAGGATTTATTATTTTCTGGTATTCAATTCAGTTGCAAAAATAGAAATACCGTAAATCTGGTGTTCCAGCTGTGACTGGACAAGTTTCATAGAGTCCGTCAAAAGATACATTATTTTCTGGGGTGTAATTCAGTTGTAAAAATAGAAATAACGTAAATCTGGTGTTCCAGCTGTGACCGGACAAGTTTAATAGTGTCCGTCAAAGGATATATTTTTTTCTGAGGTGAAATTCAGTTGCAAAAATAGAAATACCGTAAATCTGGTGTCCCACCAGTGGCTGGCCAAGTTTAATAGTGTCCGTCAAAGGATTTATTATTTTCTGGGGTGAATTTCAGTTGCAAAAAAAGAAATACCGTAAATCTGGTGTACCAGCTGTGTCTGGCGAAGTTTAATAGTGTCCGTCAAAGGATATATTATTTTCTGGGGTTTAATTCAGTTGCGAATTTCGAAATACCGCAAATCTGGTATCCAAGCAGTGGCTGGCCAAGTTTTATAGTGTCCGTCAAAGGATTTATTATTTTCTGGTATTCAATTCAGTTGCAAAAATAGAAATGCCGTAAATCTGATGTTCCAGCTGTGACTGGACAAGTTTCATAGTGTCTGGCAAAGGCTATATCATTTTCTGTGGTGATATTCAGTTGCAAAAATAGAAATACCGTAAACAGGTGTCCCAGCAGTTGCTGGCCAAGTTTAATAGTGTCTGTCAAAGGATTTATTATTTTCTGGGGTGAAATTCAGTTGCCAAAATAGCAATAACGTAAATCATTGGTTTCAGCTGTGGCTGGCCAAGTTTAATAATGTCCGGCAAAGTGTAGATTTTGTTCTGCGGTGAAATTATATTGCCAAAATAGTAATCCCCTAAATCTGGTGTTCCAGCTGTGACTGGACAAGTTTCAAAGTGTCCGTCAAAGGATATATTCTTTTCTGAGGTGAAATTCAGTTGCAAAAATAGAAATACCGTAAATCTGGTGTTCCAGCTGTGACTGGACAAGTTTCATAAAGTCCGTCAATGGATATATTATTTTCTGGGGTGAAATTCAGTTGCAAAAATAGAAATACCGTAAATTTGTTGTTCTAGCTGTGACTGGACAAGATTCATAGTTTCCGTCAAAGGATATATTATTTTCTGAGGTGAAATTCAGTTGCAAAAACAGAATTACTTTAAATCTGGTGTCCCAGCAGTGGCTGGTCATGTTTTATCGTGTCCGTCAAAGGATTGATTATTTTCTGGGATTAAGTTTAGTTGCAAAAATAGAAATACTTTAAATCTTGTGTTCCAGCTGTGACTGGACAAGTTTCATATTGTCCGTCAAAGGATATATTATTTTCTGGGGTGAAATTCAGTTGCAAAAATAGAAATAAAGTAAACCTGGTGTTCCAGCTGTGACTGAACAAGTTTCATAGTGTCCGGCAGAGGATATATTATTTTCTGGGGTGAAATTCAGTTGCAAAAATAGAAATACCGAGAATTTGGTGTCCCAGCAGTGTCTGGCGAAATTTAATAGTGTCCGTCAAAGGATTTATTATTTTCTGGGGTTAAATTCAGTTGCAAAAATAAAAACACAGTAAATCTGGTGTCCCAGCAGTGGCTGGCTAAGTTTAATAGTATCCGTCAAAGGATTTATTATTTTCTGGTGTTAAATTCAGTTGCAAAAATAGAAATACCGTAAATCTGGTGTTCCAGCTGTGACTGGACAAGTTTCATAGAGTCCGTCAAAAGATACATTATTTTCTGGGGTGAAATTCAGTTGCAAAAATAGGAATACCGTAAATCTGGTGTTTCAGCTGTGACTGGACAAGTTTCATAGTGTCCGTCAAAGGATATATTATTTTCTGGGGTTTAATTCAGTTGCGAATTTCGAAATACTGCAAATCTGGTATCCCAGCAGTGGCTGGCCAAGTTTTATAGTGTCCGTCAAAGGATTTATTATTTTCTGGTATTCAATTCAGTTGCAAAAATAGAAATGCCGTAAATCTGATGTTCCAGCTGTGACTGGACAAGTTTCGTAGTGTCCGGCAAAGGATATATCATTTTCTGTGGTGAAATTCAGTTGCAAAAATAGAAATACCGTAAACTGGTGTCCCAGCAGTGGCTGGCCAAGTTTAATAGTGTCTGTCAAAGGATTTATTATTTTCTGGGGTGAAATTCAGTTGCCAAAATAGCAATACCGTAAATTATTGGTTTCAGCTGTGGCTGGCCAAGTTTAATAGTGTCCGGCAAAGTGTAGATTTTGTTCTGCGGTGAAATTATATTGCCAAAATAGTAATCCCCTAAATCTGGTGTCCCAGCATTGGCTGGCCAAGTTTAATAGTGTCCGGCAAAGGATACATTTTGTTCTGGCGTGAAATTCAATTGCCAAAAGAGCATTACCGTTAATCAGTGGTTTCAGCTGTGGCTGGCCAAGTTTAATACTGTCCGGCAAAGTATAGATTTTAAATTGTTGTGTGAAATATTACTATTTTTGCCAGGTACAAACCCCTGTACTGCATAACTGTCAGGGAACTTACAATTGGCGGGTACATTCTTGCATAAAATAAAGCTTTTTTGGGCTGTGAAGCCAAAGGTAGTCGCCAATAACAGTTTTTTTATTATAAAGGTTTTTTAAATAAATTAGTGTAGACCCTAAAACATTGGGAAAATATTAAAAATAAAACAAAGTGTAAGTGCACGGTAGTATATCAGTGGTTGGGTGAGGCCGGTATACATGTCTATTCTGCATAAGGTACAAACAAGTCCGGTGGGATCCATGCCTGGTTATTTTTAATAAACGAAAGCTTGCCCACATTGTCTGCGGATAGGCGGCTGCGCTTGTCTGTGATAATGCCACCAGCCATGCTAAACACACGTTCAGACAATACAGTGGCTGCAAGCCAGCACCTCCAAGGCATAAAGGGCAACCTCAGGACATGTGCCCAATTTGATGACCCAGAAGTTGAATGGGGCAGACCCAGTGGCATAGGTAGAAATGATTGGGCACCACAGGAAATTTTTAAATGGGTCCCCCCTCCCCCAGTAATTTTTGCGCAAACCCCTTCCTTTCATGCCGTTATGCCTGTGGCTACTAAAGATCGCTCTCTCAGACCAGGCCCAGCATCTGTTCCATTCGCTTTCTACACTATATATTGCCACTGTATATTATTTCATTGTATAATACTGTTAGTCCTCCTCCACCTCCTGGATGCGCCGTTTTTAGGTCACGGCCCCAAAGCAGTTGCTTCCCCTGCTTCCCCTGTAGCTATTCCCCAAGGCAGACCCATCAGTCAGTACGTGTACTGTTCCACCATGTTGCTGAAATGCTTCCTGCTGCTAAGATGTTCCAGATCTGCTGGTGGTGCAGGTTGTTGTGGAGTGATGACAAAGCTTTTCCACATTTTGCCCATGCTAACCCTGCCTTCTGAGGTGTTGCAAATTCTTCCTCCTCCTCCTCTGCCTTAACCTTGTGCTTCCACTGAGTCCCCGTTGTCAGGTGTGAATGCCATCAGCAGTGTGTCTACTAGCGGGCTCATCTTCCTATTATACTCCAGTGAGGGAATTAAGGATGGCACGTTGTCCTTGTAACAGGGATGCAGTAGGGTGGCCACCCAGTAATCAGCAAAAGTTAGAATGTGGCAGTAACTGGGCGGTCATGTCTGCCAGGCTGCCCAGATGCAATGACAAGCTATCCTCTTTGAGGTAGGTATATCGTCTGTGTCCTCTGTATCTCCCAGCATTCCTCCTACTCCTCTTCCTCATTCTCCAGAACTGTGCCCTGGCTGGACAATTGTGTTCCAGGCCAGGGCCTATGTTGGTGCAGATACCCACCCTCCGAGCCACTTGTATTTGGTTGGTCTTAAGTTAAGGATAAGGCGTGTATATAGTTTTGTTAATTTTAAGTAAATTTGTAAATAGTTTGTTAATGGTTTGAGTGAAGGGGGGGGGGGGTTGAGTGTGAGGGTGTGAGGCTGCTTGGGTTTATTTTTCATCCGCTTTCTACACTGTCTATACTGCCACTGTATCTAATTTCATTGTATAATACTGTTGAGGGGGCCCTGACAAAGTCTTTTAGTCCTCCTCCTCCTCCTGAATGGGCCCCTTATAGGTCAGGGACCCAAAACAGTGTGCTTCCCACGCTTCCCTGTAGCTACACCCCTGGGCAAACCCATCAGTCAGTACGTGTACTCTTCCACCATGTTGCTGAAATGCTGCCTCCTGCTAAGACGTTCCAGATCTGCTGGTGGTGCAGGTTGTTGTGGCGTGTTGACAAAGCTTTCCCACATTTCGCCAATGCTAACCCAGCCTTCTGAGGTGCTGATGGTGACCCAGCTGCCCGTGAGCTGGCTTGGGTGCCACCCTGCTGAGAACATGGTTCCTCCTCATTCTCCTAATCCTACTTATCCTCCTCATCCTCCAGAACTGTGCCCTGGCTGGACAATTGTGTTCCAGACCAGGGACTATGTTGGTGCAGGAAACCACCCTTAGAGCAACTTGGATGTCACTGGCCTTAAGTTAAGGATAAGGCGTGTATATAGTTTTTTTTGTTTATATAGTAAGTTTAGCTGCATTATAGATATTTTAATATGTTTTTAAGAAAATTTGCAAATAGTTTGTTAATGGTTTGAGTGAAAGGGGTTGTGGGGGTGTTGTGTGTGTTCAATTAAATGAATTGATTTTCACTGTCTGGTGTTTAGGAATTTCTGCACCCGAAAATTCAGCACATGTGGCAGGCAGGGGATGTGTGTCAAACCGGCTAGGCCCAGACCTGCAAGTATATTTTGCACATTAGCGCACAACACCAGGCCGGGCTGGAGGCTCAGTGGCACCAACCAATGGTCGGTCTATTGTTCCATGCCTGTCCACAGCTCCTGCGCGGTGCGGGGTTTGGCCCACAAACACACAAGTTTTAAAACAACCTGTTGTCATTTCCCCCTGGCTGTGATGCTGTGGGTGGTGAAGGTATAGTGTTACACTGAGCGGATGAGGAGGAGGTAGAGGAGGAGGAAGCTGAGTAGGAGGAGGAGGTAACAGGATACAAAGACAAATGCCGAGCAATCCTCGGGGGCGGAAGGACATTCGCAAAAATGCTATCCGCCTTTGGGCCAGCCGCTACATTTACCCACTGTGTTGTTAGTTATGTGGACTTTGCCACAGATAGCGTTGCGCAGTGCACACGTGATTTTGTCCGCCACTTGGTTGTGCAGGAAAGGGATGGCTCGCCAGCAAAAGTAGCGGCAGCTGGGATACACGTACTGTGGGATAGCCAACGCCATAAGGTTTTTAAAACTGTCCACCAGACAGAATGACAGCATTTGAAAGGACCAGGAAGTTTGAAATAAGGCATTCAGAGCCATGGGTAGGGGGGGGGGTACCTTCTCTTTCTATTTCTTTTTCTCTCCAGTGTTTGGGAGATGGACAGCTGATAGCTTAACACTTCCATGGGATTTGGTGGAGATGCTTGGTGACAATGACAGATGTGGTGGCGTTGCTGCCACATCCTCTGTTTGCTGGGTGACAGGTGCCACTATCACTCACTTGGGCTCAAGTTTATAATGTTTATTTATTATTTTTCTGTATTTTATTTTATTTTAAGTCATTTCCCTATTCACATATGTTTGCAGAGCATTTACCTACATTTCGCTGCCTTTTACAGCCCACTAGCCCTTTCCAGGGCTATTTTACAGCCATTTAAGTGCCCAAAAGTTCGGGTCACAATTGACTTCAATGGGGTTCGTGAAATTTTCATGAAATTCGGCCGAACTTCTCGAACCCGAACATCCAGGTGTTCGTTCAACTTTAATGCCGACAATAGGGAAAGGTTGCTGCTGGAGCTCCTAGGGAGAGATTAGGAAAGAAATCTGTTGAACCTGGTGGTGTGAAATCTTCAAGCTACAGCAATTATTGAGGGAGGGTGCTACTGCAATAGTGTTGAGCAAACAGTTTGAGCATCGTTCGTTTTTGGGGTGTCCGGGACACGGACTCGAACCCGGACATTTTCAAAAAAGTTCGGGTTCGCTGTTCGTCGATTACTTCCCACTTTCTGAAGGGCTGCACAGCAGCCAATCAGCTAGCGTTTTACTTCTTGCCCTAAGAGCCCATCACAGCCATGCCTACTAATGGCATGGCTGTGATTGGCCAAGTGCAGCATGTGACCCAGCCTGCTCTGATTAGTGTAGGGAGAGGACGCAGCTTGGGTGAGGGCGAGATTAGGCAGGGTAAAGTCAGCAACAGCACCTAATGAACGGATCGATCTACACCTGTGAATGATTGAACTTCTGCTAGTTACTTGCTCACTGTTTTTTAGGCTGCACAGAGCGTTTTTCTGTCACTTATTTTCTGGGTTGATAGACGGCCATTTTGTGACTTGGGGTGCACCAGAACAAACTGCCACCAAGTCCATCAATCCATCAATACTAGTTTTTTTTTTTGCTATATCCTACATCAGGGGCTTGGCTGTGCTAATTGTCACCCCTAGAAACTCAGGATGGCAATTTCTATATTTTATTAAGGGGTTAAATACAATTGCCAAAATACCAATCCCCTAAATCTGGTGTTCCAGCTTTGGCTAGCCAAGTATAATACTGTCTGCTGTTTGGCAAAGGATAGATTATTTTCTGTGGTGAAATTCAATTGCCAAAATAGCAATACCCTGAATCTGGTGTCCCAGCTGTTGCAGGCAAAGTTTCATAGTGTCCGCCAAAACATATATTTTGTTCTGGGGTGAAATTAATTTGCCAAAATAGCAATACCCTGAATCTGGCGTCCCAGCTGTTGCAGGTCAGGTTTCATAGTGTCAGCCAAAACATATATTTTGTTCTGGGGTGAAATTAATCTGCCAAAATAGCAATACCCTGAATCTGGTGTCCCAGCTGTTGAAGGACAGGTTTCATAGTGTCCGCCAAAACATATATTTTGTTCTGGGGTGAAATAAATTTGCCAAAATAGCAATACCCTGAATCTGGTGTCCCAGCTGTTGCAGGCCAGGTTTCATAGTGTCCGCCATAACATATATTTTGTTCTAGGGTGAAATGAATCTGCCAAAATAGCAATACCCTGAATCTAGTGTCCCAGTTGTTGCAGGCCAGGTTTCATAGTGTCCGCCAAAACATATATTTTGTTCTGGGGTGAAATGAAACTGCCAAAATAGCAATACCCTGAATCTGGTGTCCCAGCTGTTGCAGGCCAGGTTTCATAGTGTCCGCCAAAACATATATTTTGTTCTGGGGTGAAATTAATCTGCCAAAATAGCAATACCCTGAATCTGGTGTCCCAGCTGTTGCAGGCCAGGTTTCATAGTGTCCACCAAAACATATATTTTGTTCTGGGGTGAAATTAATCTGCCAAAATAGCAATACCCTGAATCTGGTGTCCCAGCTGTTGCAGGCCAGGTTTCATAGTGTCCGCCAAAACATATATTTTGTTCTGGGGTGAAATTAATTTGCCAAAATAGCAATACCCTGAATCTGGTGTCCCAGCTGTTGCAGGCCAGGTTTCATAGTGTCTGCCAAAACATATATTTTGTTCTGGGGTAAAATTAATTTGCCAAAATATCAATAACCTGAATCTGGTGTCCCAGCTGTTGCAGGCCAAGTGTAAATCTGTCCATAAAATACCTTTCATCCAGGGCCTAAATACTAGCCCTAAAAGAGATATTCCCCTAAATCAGTGGTTACTGCTGTGCCTGGATTAGTGTAATGCGCTACATAAACAAATAGGCAGATAGTGTTAGGTGCCTGTAAAAAAGGCCTGAATTTGAAATCAATACATTGGGCCAAATATTTTTTCCTTATTGTGGTGCTTGGTGAACAGAACCGCCTCATATGCGACGTGCCCACCAGGTGGAACTCCACCTTGCACATGCTGGAGAGTCTGTGTGAGCAGCAGAAGGCCATAGTGGAGTTTCAGCTGCAGCACGCACGCGTCAGTCGCACTGCGGAACAGCACCACTTCACCACCAATGATTGGGCCTCCATGCGAGACCTATGTGCACTGTTGCGCTGTTTCGAGTACTCCACCAACATAGTCAGTGGCAATGACACCGTTATCAGCGTTACAATACCACTTCTATGTCTGCTTGAAGCCTGAATTTGAAATCAATACATTGGGCCAAATATTTTTTTCCTTATTGTGGTGCTTGGTGAACGGTAACAATGAGGAAAACATCTAGTAAGGGATGCGGGACGCGGTCGTGGTGGTGTTAGTGTACCCTCTGGTGCTGGGAGAGGACGTGGCCATTCTGCCACAGCCACACGTCCTAGTGAACCAACTACCTCGGGTTCCAGTACCCGCCAGAATTTACAGCGATATTTGGTGGGGCCCAATGCCGTTCTAAGGATGGTAAGGCCTGAGCAGGTACAGGCGCTAGTCAATTGGGTGGCCGACAGTGGATCCAGCATGTTCACAACATTATCTCCCACCCAGTCTTCTGCAGAAAGCGCACAGGTGGCACCTGAAAACCAAGCCCATCAGTCTGTCACATCACCCCCATGCATATCAGGGAAACTGTCAGAGCCTCAAGTTATGCAGCAATCTCTTATGCTGTTTGAAGACTCTGCTGGCAGGGTTTCCCAAGGGAATCCACCTAACCCTTCCCCAGTGGTGGAAGACATAGAATGCACTGATGCACAACCACTGATTTTTCCTGATGATGAGGACATGGGAATACCACCTCATCGGAGTCTGCACGTCTCTGATGATGACGAAACACAAGTGCCAACTGCTGCGTCTTTCTGCAGTGTGCAGACCGAACAGGAGGTCAGGAGGAAGACTGTGTGGAAGACGATGCAGGGGACCATGAGGTCCTAGACCCCACATGGAATGAAGGTCGTGCCACTGACTTTCATAGTTCAGAGTAAGAAGCAGTGGTGAGACCGAGGCCAACAGCGTAGCAAAAGAGGGAGCAGGGGCAAAAGCAGATCAGCCGCCGCCAAGAGAGTTCGCCTGCTACTGGCCACCGCCACCAGGGACCGAGCACCCCAAAGGCAGCTTCAAGGAGTTCCCTGGCATGGCACTTCTTTAAACAATGTGCTGACGACAAGACCCGAGTGGTTTGCACGCTGTGCCATCAGATCCTGAAGCGAGGCATTAACGTTCTGAGCCTTAGCACAACCTGCATGACCAGGCATCTACATGCAAAGCATGAACTGCAGTGGAGTAAACACCTTAAAAGCAAGGAACTCACTCTGGCTCCCCTGCTCCTTCTTCTGCTGCTGCCTCGGCCTCTTCCTCCGCCTCGGGAGGAACGTTGGCACCTGCCGCCCACCAAACAGAGGATGTGCCACCGACACCACCACCTGCGTCACCAAGCATCTCCACCATGTCACACGGCAGCGTTCAGCTCTCCATCTCACAAACCTTGGAGAGAAAGCGTAAATTCCCACCTAGCCACCCTCGAGCCCTGGGCCTGAATGCCAGCATTTCTAAACTACTGGCCCTTGAAATGCTGTCATTCAGGCTGGTGGACACAGACAGCTTCAAACAGCTGATGTCCATGGCTGTCCCACAGTATGTTGTTCCCAGCTGCCACTACTTCTCCAAGACAGCCTTGCCTTCCCTGCACAACCAAGTATCTGATAAAATCAAGTGTGCACTGCACAACGCCATCTGTGGCAAGGTCCACCTAACCACAGATACGTGGACCAGTAAGCACGGCCAGGGACGCTATATCTCCCTAACTGCACACTGGGTAAATGTAGTGGCGGCTGTGCACGCAGGCGGAGAGTTCCTTGGCGCACGTCCTTCCGCCACCAAGGATCGCAGGGCATCATTCTTTGCCTCCTGTAGCCTCTTCCTCCTACTCGGCTTCCTCCTCCTCTGCTTCCACCAGCTCATCCAGTCAGCTACACACCTTCACCACCAACTTTAGCACAGCCCGGAGTAAACGTCAGCAGGCTATTTTGAAACTCATATGTTTGGGGGACAGGCCCCACACCGAGCAGGAGTTGTGGTGAGGTATTGAACAACAGACCGACGAGTGGTTTCTGCCGGTGGGCCTCAAGCCCGGCCTCGTGGTGTGCGATAATGGGCGAAATCTTGTCACAGCTCTGGGACTAGCCGGTTTGACGCACATCCCTTGCCTGGCGCATGTGCTGAATTTGGTGGAGCAGAAGTTCATTCACAACTACCCCGACATGTCAGAGCTGCTGCATAAAGTGAGGGCCGTCTGTGCGCGCTTCGGCGTTCACATCCTGCCGCTGCTCGCTTGTCTGCGCTACAGAGGAACTTCGGCCTTCCCGCTCACCGCCTCATATGCGACGTGCCCACCAGGTGGAACTCCACCTTGCACATGCTGGAGAGTCTGTGTGAGCAGCAGCAGGCCATAGTGGAGTTTCAGCTGCAGCACGCACGCGTCAGTCGGAACAGCGGAACAGCACCACTTCACCACCAATGATTGGGCCTCCATGCGAGACCTATGTGCAGTGTTGCGCTGTTTCGAGTACTCTACCAAAATAGTCAGTGGCGATGACACCGTTATCAGCGTTACAATACCACTTCTATGTCTCCTTGAGAAAACGCTTAGGGCGATGATGGAAGAGTAGGTGGCCCAGGAGGAGGAGGAGGAGGATGGGTCATTTTTAGCACTTTCAGGCCAGTCTGTTAGAAGTGGCTCAGAGGAGGTTTTTGCAACAGCAGAGGCCAGGTACAAATGTAGCCAGCCAGGGCCCACTACTGGAGGACGAGGAGGATGAGGAGGAGGTGGAGGAGGATGAGGATGAAGCAGGTTCACAGCGGGGTCGCACCCGACACAGCTCAGGCCCATCACTGGTGCGTGGCTGGGGGATACGGAGGACGATGATGATACGCCTCCCACAGAGGACAGCTTGTCCTTACCTCTGGGGAGCCTGGCACACATGAGCGACTACATGCTGCAGTGCCTGCGCAACGACAGCAGAGTTGCCCACATTTTAACATGTGCGGACTACTGGGTTGCCACCCTGCTGGATCCCCGGTACAAAGACAATGTGCCCACCTTACTTCCTGCACTGGAGCGTGATAGGAAGATGCGCGAGTACAAGCGCACTCTGGTAGAGGCGCTCCTGAGAGCATTCCCAAATGTCACAGGGGAACAGGTGGAAGCCCAAGGTGAAGGCAGAGGAGCAGCAAGAGGTCGCCAACACAGCTGTGTCAAGGCCAGCTCCTCTGAGGGCAGGGTTAGCATGGCAGAAATGTAGAAAAGTTTTGTCTCCACGCCACAGCTAACTGCACCACCACCTGATACGGAACGTGTTAGCAGGAGGCAGCATTTCACTAACATGGTTGAACAGTACGTCTGCACGCCCCTCTACGTACTGACTGATGGTTCGGCCCCATTCAACTTCTGGGTCTCCAAATTGTCCACGTGGCCAGAGTTAGCATTTTATGCCTTGGAGGTGCTGGCCTGCCCGGCGGCCAGCGTTTTGTCTGAACGTGTATTCAGCATGGCAGGGGGCGTCATTACTGACAAACGCAGCCGCCTGTCCACAGCCAACGTGGACAAGCTGACGTTCATAAAAATGAACCAGGCATGGATCCCACAGGACCTGTTCCTCCCTTGTGGAATAGACATTTATAACTGCCTCCTCCTCAACCATGTATTCTTGTACTCCGGGGCACTTCTTTATTGAATCCTCATTTTTTTAACTTTTACCATGATCTTGCGGTGCAACCCAAGGTTGAATGAACCTCTCCTCTGTCTGGGTGGTGGGGCCGAAATAACTGAGAGTGGCCTTCTCCGGTGGTGGTTGATATGAGGCATGATTCCTTACTGTGGGACCTCTCTCCTCTGTCTGAGTGCTGGGCCGAAATAACTGAGAGTGGCCTTTTCCTGTGGTGGTTGATATGACGCATGATTCCTTGCTGTGGGACCTCTCTCCTCTGTCTGGGTGGTGGGGCCGAAATAACTGAGAGTGGCCTTCTCCAGTGGTGGGTGATATGACGCATGATTCCTTGCTGTGGAACCTCTCTCCTCTGTCTGGGTGCTGGGCCGAAATAACTGAGAGTGGCCTTCTCCGGTGGTGGTTGATATGACGCATGATTCCTTGCTGTGGGACCTCTCTCCTCTGTCTGGGTGGTGGGGCCGAAATAACTGAGAGTGGCCTTCTCCAGTGGTGGGTGATATGATGCATGATTCCTTGCTGTGGGATCTCTCTCATCTGTCTGGGTGCTGGGCCGAAATAACTGAGAGTGGCCTTCTCCAGTGGTCGGTGATATGACGCCTTATTCCTTGCTGTGGGACCTCTCTCCTCTGTCTGGGTGCTGGGCCGAAATAACTGAGAGTGGCCTTCTCCGGTGGTGGTTGATATGACACATGATTCCTTGCTGTGGGACCTCTCTCCTCTGTCTGGGTGCTGGGCCGAAATAACTGAGAGTGGCCTTCTCCGGTGGTGGTTGATATGACGCATGATTCCTTGCTGTGGGACCTCTCTCCTCTGTCTGGGTGCTGGGCCGAAATAACTGAGAGTGGCCTTCTCCGGTGGTGGTTGATATGACGCATGATTCCTTGCTGTGGGACCTCTCTTCTGTCTGGGTGCTGGGCCGAAATAACTGAAAGTGGCCTTCTCCAGTGTTTAGTGATATGATGCATGATTCCTTGCAGTGGGACCTCTCTCCAATTGATATTGGTTAAATTTTATTTATTTTATTTTAATTCATTTCCTATCCACATTTGTTTGCAGGGGATTTATCTAAATTTTGCTGCCTTTGGCAGCCCTCTAGCCCGTTCCTGGACTATTTTACAGCCTTTTTAGTGCCTAAAAGTTGACTTCAATGAGGTTCGGGTTCGGGATAAAGTTCGGGTCGAGTTCGGATCCTGAACCCGAACATTTTCGGGAAGTTCGGCCGAACTTCTCGAACCCGAACATCCAGGTGTTCGCTCATCTCTATACTGCAATCCTACATTTTTGTACCCAGCCCTAAGCCCAGTGATACTGCAAAGTGTTTTTTCTTTTAATACATCTGTTACTGAGGGGGGTGGGGGGGTCGATGGCCATTTTAGCCACTGCAGTGTCCTTGGAACTGCATGTGACCTGCATGTGTGCCAGCCAGCCAGGGACATCAGTCTAATCCTTTTTGGTAGCTCAGTGAAGGAAAAAATCCTTCTTACTGGCATGTCAAGTCCCCTACATTACCTTTTGTATAATTTAGGGGTTATATTGTCCATTTCTGTAGTCTGGGGCAAAAATCTGTATTGTGGTGCTGTAGAGAACTTGTGCATACAACACACCTTAATGTTTTTTCAATTTCAGCAGTTAAATAGTGCATCAGTGTATTTTTTGAAAAAAAAGCGGTATTCCCGGTCCACAAAGCAGTTTAAAATACACCGCCCAAATACCTATTTTACATTTCTGCAGTGAAATAGTGCATCAGTGTATTTTTGGGAATGCTGTTATTCCATCTGGTGGCGGTGGCTTATCCACAATACGTCGTTCCCAGCCGCCACTACTTTTCCAGATGAGCCGTCCCTTCCCTGCACAACCAAGTGGAGGATAAATCAAGTGTGCACTGTGCAACGCCATCTATAGCAAGGTGCAAATAACCACAGATACATGGACCGATTAAGCATGGACAGGGACGCTATATCTCGCTAACTGCACACTGGGTAAATGTAGTGGCAGCTGGACCCGAGGTGGATAGCGGTTTGGCGCATGTCCTTCCACCACCAAGGATTGCAGGGCATTATTCATTGCCTCCTGTTGCCTCCTCCTCCTACTCCGCTTCCTCCTCCTCCTCTATTACCACCTCCTCATCTGGTCAGCGAAAGACCTTCACCACCAATTTCAGCACAGCCAGGGGGAAACGTCAGCAGGCAATTTTAAAACTCATGTGTTTGGGGTCAAACCCCACACTGCACAGGAGCTGTGGAGGGGCATAGAAGAACAGACCAATGAGTGGTTGCTGCCAGTCAGCCTCAAGCCCGGCCTTGTGGTGTGCGATAATGGGCAAAATCTCGTAGCAGCTCGGGACTAGCCGGTTTGACACACATCCCTTGCCTGGCTCATGTGCTGAATTTGGTGGTGCAGAAATTCCTTAAAAACTACCAAGACCATGTCAGAGCTGCTGCAGAGAGTGCGGTCCGTCTGTGTGCACTTTCAGCATTCTCACCCACCCTATAAGCGTGTGCTGGTAGACGTGCTCCTAAAGGCATTCCCAACTGACACTGGGGGACAAGAGGAAGCACAATTCGAAGGCAGAGGAGGAGAAGAAAGAGGTCACCAACACAGCTGTGTCACGGGCAGCACCTCAGAAGGCAGGGTCAGCATGGCCGACGTGTGGAAAAGTTTTGTCACCACGCCACAGCAACCTGCACCACCAGCTGTTATGTAACATCTTAGCAGGAGGCAGCATTTGAACAACATGGTGGAACAGTACGTGTGAACACTCCTAAATGTACTGACTGATGGTTCTGCCCCATTCAACTTCTGGGTCTCCAAATTGTCCACATGGCCTGAGCTTGCCCTTTAAGCCTTGGAGGGCTGGCCTGCCCTACAGCCAGTGTATTGTCTGAACGTGTATTAACACGACAGGGGCGTCATTACAGAAAAACGCAGCCCCCTGTCCACAGCCAATGTGGACAAGCTCACGTTCATTAAAATGAACCAGGCATGGATCCCACAGGACTTGTCCGTACCTTGTGCAGAATAGACATTTATACCCGCCTCAACCATACATTCTTGTACTCCAGTGCACTTATTCATTGAATCCTTTTTTTTATTTGTACCATTATTTTGGGGGCTACCTTAATTTAAAAAAATAAAATAAAAATAAAATAAAATAAAACTTTTTAAGATACCCCCTCCTCCTCCTTCATCACCGCTTCCACCAACAACATTCACCGCTTCCTCAACCTCCGACTCCACATCCACCTCCTCCTCCAAGTTGCTAGTTAATAATGTTTAATTTTTATTTGTTTTATTTTATTTTAAAATGTTTCCCTATCCACATTTGTTTGCAGGGCACTTACCCACATTTTGCTGCCTTTTGAAGCCCAGTAGTCTTTACCAGGACTTTGTTACAGCCATATTTGTGCCCAAAAGTTTGGGTACACATTTACTTCATTCCTGTTGCATTGGTGGATGACATGAAGCCTGTTTTGCCGTGGATGAACCTCTCCTCTGTCTGGGTGCCAGGGGTCTACATTTCTGGAAATCGCCTGTTGCATTGGTGGATGACATGAAGCCTATTTTGCCGTAAATGCACCTCTCCTCTGTCAGGGGTGCCAGGGCCTTCATTTCAGAAAATCGCCTGTTCCATTGGTGGGTGACATTAACCTTTTTTGTCGTGAATGAACCTCTCTTCTGCCTGGGTGCCAGGGGCCTACATTTATCAAAATTGCCTGTTCTATTGGTGGGTGACCTTAACCTCTTTTTGAAGTGAATGAACCTCTCCTCTGTCTGGGTGCCAGGGCCTACATTTCTGAAAATCGCCTGTTGCATTGGTGGTTGACATGAAGCCTGTTTTGCCGTGAATAAACCCCTCCTCTGTCTGGGTGCCAGGGGCCTACGTTTTTGAAAATCGCCTGTTCCATTGGTGGGTGACATTAACCTCTTTTGCCGTGAATGAACCTCTCCTCTGTCTGGGTGCCAGGGGCCTACATTTCTGAAAATCTCCTGTTGCAATGGTGGATGACATGAAGTCTGTTTTGCCGTGAATGAATCCCTCCTCTGTCTGGGTGCAGGGGTCTACATTTCTGAAAATTGCCTGTTCAATTGGTGGGTGACATTAACCTCTTATTGCCGTGAATGAACCTCTCCTCTGTCTGGGTGCCAGGGGCCTACATTTCTGGAAATCGCCTGTTGCATTGGTGGATGACATGAAGCCTGTTTTGCTGTGAATTAACCTCTCCTCTGTCTGGGTGCCAGGGCTCTACATTTCTGGAAATCGCCTGTTGCATTGGAGGATGACATGAAGCCTATTTTGCCGTAAATGAACCTCTCCTCTGTCTGGGTGCCAGGGGCCTACGTTTCTGAAAATCGCCTGTTCCATTGGTGGGTGACATTAACCTCTTTTGCCGTGAATGAACCTCTCCTCTGTCTGGGTGCCAGGGGCCTACATTTCTGAAAATTGCTTTTTGCATTGGTGGATGATATGAAGCCTGTTTTGCCGTGAATGAACCCCTCCTCTGTCTGGGTGCAGGGGTCTACGTTTCTGAAAATTGCCTGTTCAATTGGTGGGTGACATTTTCCTCTTATTGCTGTGAATGAACCTCTCCTCTGTCTGGTTGCCAGGGGCCTACGTTTCTGAAAATTGCCTGTTCAATTGGTGGGTGACATTAACCTCTTATTGCCGTGAATGAACCTCTCCTCTGTCTGGGTTCCAGGGGCCTACATTTCTGGAAATCGCCTGTTGCATTGTTGGATGACATGAAGCCTATTTTGCCGTGAATGAACCTCTCTCTCTGTCTGGGTGCCAGGGGCCTACGTTTCTGAAAATCGCCTGTTCCATTGCTGGGTGACATTAACCTCTTTGTGCCGTGAATGAACCTCTCCTCTGTCTGGGTGCCAGGGCCTACATTTCTGAAAATTGCCTGTTGCATTGGTGGATGACATGAAGCCTGTTTTGCCGTGAATGAACCCTTCCTCTGTCTGGTTGCCATCGGCCTATGTTTCTGAAAATTGCCTGTTCAATTGGTGGGTGACATTAACCTCTTATTGCCGTGAATGAACCTCTCCTCTGTCTGGTTGCCAGGGGCCTACGTTTCTGAAAATTGCCTGTTCAATTGGTGGGTGATATTAACCTCTTATTGCCGTGAATGAACCTCTCCTCTGTCTGGGTGCCAGGGGTCTACATTTCTGGAAATCTCCTGTTGCATTGGTGGATGACATGAAGCCTATTTTGCCGTAAATAAACCTCTCCTCTGTCTGGGTGCCAGGGGCCTACGTTTCTGAAAATCGCCTGTTCCATTGGTGGGTGACATTAACCTCTTTTTGCCGTGAATGAACCTCTCCTCTGTCTGGGTGCCAGGGGCCTACATTTCTGAAAATTGCCTGTTGCATTGGTGGATGATATGAAGCCTGTTTTGCCGTGTATGAACCCCTCCTCTGTCTGGGTGCAGGGGTCTACGTTTCTGAAAATTGCCTGTTCAATTGGTGGGTGACATTAACCTCTTATTGCTGTGAATGAACCTCTCCTCTGTCTGGTTGCCAGGGGCCTACGTTTCTGAAAATTGCCTGTTCAATTGGTGGGTGACATTAACCTCTTATTGCCGTGAATGAACCTCTCCTCTGTCTGGGTTCCAGGGGCCTACATTTCTGGAAATCGCCTGTTGCATTGTTGGATGACATGAAGCCTATTTTGCCGTGAATGAACCTCTCCTCTGTCTGGGTGCCAGGGTCCCACGTTTCTGAAAATCGCCTGTTCCATTGGTGGGTGACATTAACCTCTTTGTGCCGTGAAGGAACCTCTCCTCTGTCTGGGTGCCAGGGGCTTACATTTCTGAAAATTGCCTGTTGCATTGGTGGATGACATGAAGCCTGTTTTGCCGTGAATGAACCCTTCCTCTGTCTGGTTGCCATCGGCCTATGTTTCTGAAAATTGCCTGTTCAATTGGTGGGTGACATAAACCTCTTATTGCCGTGAATGAACCTCTCCTCTGTCTGGTTGCCAGGGGCCTACGTTTCTGAAAATTGCCTGTTCAAATGGTGGGTGACATTAACCTCTTATTGCCGTGAATGAACCTCTCCTCTGTCTGGGTGCCAGGGGTCTACATTTCTGAAATCGCATGTTGCATTGGTGGATGACATGAAGCCTATTTTGCCGTAAATGAACCTTTCCTCTGTCTGGGTGCCAGGGGCCTACGTTTCTGAAAATCGCCTGTTCCATTGGTGGGTGACATTAACCTCTTTGTGCCGTGAAGGAACCTCTCCTCTGTCTGGGTGCCAGGGGCCTACATTTCTGAAAATTGCCTGTTGCATTGGTTGAGGACATGAAGCCTGTTTTGCCGTGAATGAACCCTTCCTCTGTCTGGGTGCCATCGGCCTATGTTTCTGAAAATTGCCTGTTCAATTGGTGGGTGACATTAACCTCTTATTGCCGTGAATGAACCTCTCCTCTGTCTGGTTGCCAGGGGCCTACGTTTCTGAAAATTGCCTGTTCAATTGGTGGGTGACATTAACCTCTTATTGCCGTGAATGAACCTCTCCTCTGTCTGGGTGCCAGGGGTCTACATTTCTGGAAATCGCCTGTTGCATTGGTGGATGACATGAAGCCTATTTTGCCGTAAATGAACCTCTCCTCTGTCTGGGTGCCAGGGGCCTACGTTTCTGAAAATCGCCTGTTCCATTGGTGGGTGACATTAACCTCTTTTTGCCGTGAATGAACCTCTCCTCTGTCTGGGTGCCAGGGGACTACATTTCTGAAAATTGCCTGTTGCATTGGTGGATGATATGAAGCCTGTTTTGCCGTGAATGAACCCCTCCTCTGTCTGGGTGCAGGGGTCTACGTTTCTGAAAATTGCCTGTTCAATTGGTGGGTGACATTAAAATCTTATTGCTGTGAATGAAACTCTCCTCTGTCTGGTTGCCAGGGGCCTACGTTTCTGAAAATTGCCTGTTCAATTGGTGGGTGACATTAACCTCTTATTGCCGTGAATGAACCTCTCCTCTGTCTGGGTTCCAGGGGCCTACATTTCTGGAAATCGCCTGTTGCATTGGTGGATGACATGAAGCCTATTTTGCCGTGAATGAACCTCTCCTCTGTCTGGGTGCCAGGGGCCTACGTTTCTGAAAATCGCCTGTTCCATTGGTGGGTGACATTAACCTCTTTTGCCGTGAATGAACCACTCCTCTGTCTGGGTGCCAGGGGCCTACATTTCTGAAAATTGCCTGTTGCATTGGTGGATGACATGAAGCCTGTTTTGCCGTGAATGAACCCTTCCTCTGTCTGGTTGCCATCGGCCTATGTTTCTGAAAATTGCCTGTTCAATTGGTGGGTGACATTAACCTCTTTTTGCTGTGAATGAACCTCTCCTCTGTCTGGGTGCCAGGGGCCTACGTTTCTGGAAATCGCCTGTTGCATTGGTGGATGACATGAAGCCTGTTTTGCCGTGAATGAACCTCTCCTCTGTCTGGGTGCCAGGGGCCTACGTTTCTGAAAATCGCCTGTTCCATTGGTGGGTGACATTAACCTCTTTTTGGCGTGAATGAAACTCTGCTTTGTCTGGGTGCCAGGGGCTACATTTCAGAAAATTGCCTGTTGCATTGGTGGATGACATGAAGCCTGTTTTGCCGTAAATAAACCCCTCCTCTGTCTGGGTGCAGGGTTCTACGTTTCTGAAAATTGCCTGTTCAATTGGTGGGTGACATTAACCTCTTATTGCCGTGAATGAACCTCTCCTCTGTCTGGGTGCCAGGGGTCTACATTTCTGGAAATCGCCTGTTGCATTGGTGGATGACATGAAGCCTATTTTGCCGTAAATGAACCTCTCCTCTGTCTGGGTGCCAGGGGCCTACGTTTCTGAAAATCGCCTGTTCCATTGGTGGGTGACATTAACCTCATTTTGCCGTGAATGAACCTCTCCTCTGTCTGGGTGCCAGGGGCCTACATTTCTGTAAATTGCCTGTTGCATTGGTGGATGATATGAAGCCTGTTTTGCCGTGAATGAACCCCTCCTCTGTCTGGGTGCAGGGGTCTACGTTTCTGAAAATTGCCTGTTCAATTGGTGGGTGACATTAACCTCTTATTGCTGTGAATGAAACTCTCCTCTGTCTGGTTGCCAGGGGCCTACGTTTCTGAAAATTGCCTGTTCAATTGGTGGGTGACATTAACCTCTTATTGCCTTGAATGAACCTCTCCTCTGTCTGGGTGCCAGGGGCCTACATTTCTGAAAATTGCCTGTTGCATTGGTGGATGACATGAAGCCTGTTTTGCCGTGAATGAACCCTTCCTCTGTCTGGTTGCCATCGGCCTATGTTTCTGAAAATTGCCTGTTCAATTGGTGGGTGACATTAACCTCTTTTTGCTGTGAATGAACCTCTCCTCTGTCTGGGTGCCAGGGGCCTACGTTTCTGGAAATCGCCTGTTGCATTGGTGGATGACATGAAGCCTGTTTTGCCGTGAATGAACCTCTCCTCTGTCTGGGTGCCAGGGGCCTACGTTTCTGAAAATCGCCTGTTCCATTGGTGGGTGACATTAACCTCTTTTTGGCGTGAATGAAACTCTGCTTTGTCTGGGTGCCAGGGCTACATTTCAGAAAATTGCCTGTTGCATTGGTGGATGACATGAAGCCTGTTTTGCCGTAAATAAACCCCTCCTCTGTCTGGGTGCAGGGTTCTACGTTTCTGAAAATTGCCTGTTCAATTGGTGGGTGACATTAACCTCTTATTGCCGTGAATGAACCTCTCCTCTGTCTGGTTGCCAGGGGCCTACATTTCTGAAAATTGCCTGTTCAATTGTTGGGTGACATTAACCTCTTATTGCCGTGAATGAACCTCTCCTCTGTCTGGGTGCCAGGGGTCTACATTTCTGAAAATCGCCTGTTCCATTGGTGTGTGACATTAACCTCTTTTTGCCGTGAATGAACCTCTCCTCTGTCTGGGTGCCAGGGGCCTACATTTCTGAAAATTGCCTGTTGCATTGGTGGATGATATGAAGCCTGTTTTGCCGTGAATGAACCCTTCCTCTGTCTGGTTGCCATCGGCCTATGTTTCTGAAAATTGCCTGTTCAATTGGTGGGTGACATTAACCTCTTATTGCCGTGAATGAACCTCTCCTCTGTCTTGTTGCCAGGGGCCTACGTTTCTGGAAATCGCCTGTTGCATTGGTGGATGACATGAAGCCTATTTTACAGTGAATGAACCTCTCCTCTGTCTGGGTTCCAGGGGCCTACGTTTCTGAAAATCGCCTGTTCCATTGGTGTGTGACATTAACCTCTTTTTGCCGTGAATGAACCTCTCCTCTGTCTGGGTGCCAGGGGCCTACATTTCTGAAAATTGCCTGTTGCATTGGTGGATGACATGAAGCCTGTTTTGCCGTGAATGAACCCTTCCTCTGTCTGGTTGCCATCGGCCTATGTTTCTGAAAATTGCCTGTTCAATTGGTGGGTGACATTAACCTCTTATTGCCGTGAATGAACCTCTCCTCTGTCTGGTTGCCAGGGGCCTACGTTTCTGGAAATCGCCTGTTGCATTGGTGGATGACATGAAGCCTGTTTTGCCGTGAATGAACCTCTCCTCTGTCTGGGTGCCAGGGGCCTACGTTTCTGAAAATCGCCTGTTCCATTGGTGGGTGACATTAACCTCTTTTTGGCTTGAATGAAACTCGGCTTTGTCTGGGTGCCAGGGGCTACATTTCAGAAAATTGCCTGTTGCATTGGTGGATGACATGAAGCCTGTTTTGCCGTAAATAAACCCCTCCTCTGTCTGGGTGCAGGGTTCTACGTTTCTGAAAATTGCCTGTTCAATTGGTGGGTGACATTAACCTCTTATTGCCGTGAATGAACCTCTCCTCTGTCTGGTTGCCAGGGGCCTTCATTTCTTAAAATTGCCTGTTCAATTGTTGGGTGACATTAACCTCTTATTGCCGTGAATGAACCTCTCCTCTGTCTGGGTGCCAGGGGTCTACATTTCTGGAAATCGCCTGTTGTATTGGTGGATGACATGAAGCCTATTTTGCCGTAAATGAACCTCTCCTCTGTCAGGGTTCCAGGGGCCTACATTTCTGGAAATCGCCTGTTGCATTGGTAGATGACATGAAGCCTATTTTGCCGTGAATGAACCTCTCCTCTGTCTGGGTTCCAGGGGCCTACGTTTCTGAAAATCGCCTGTTCCATTGGTGGGTGACATTAACCTCTTTTGCCGTGAATGAACCTCTCCTCTGTCTGGGTGCCATGGGCCTACATTTCTGAAAATTGCCTGTTGCATTGGTGGTTGACATGAAGCCTGTTTTGCCGTGAATGAACCCTTCCTCTGTCTGGTTGCCATCGGCCTATGTTTCTGAAAATTGCCTGTTCAATTGGTGGGTGACATTAACCTCTTATTGCCGTGAATGAACCTCTCCTCTGTCTGGGTGCCAGGGGCCTACATTTCTGGAAATCGCCTGTTGCATTGGTGGATGACATGAAGCCTGTTTTGCTGTGAATGAACCTCTCCTCTTTCTGGGTGCCAGGGGCCTACGTTTCTGAAAATCGCCTGTTCCATTGGTGGGTGACATTAACCTCTTTTTGGCGTGAATGAACCTCTCCTTTGTCTGGGTGCCAGGGGCTACATTTCAGAAAAATGCCTGTTGCATTGGTGGATGACATGAAGCCTGTTTTGCCGTAAATAAACCCCTCCTCTGTCTGGGTGCAGGGTTCTACGTTTCTGAAAATTGCCTGTTCAATTGGTGGGTGACATTAACCTCTTATTGCCGTGAATGAACCTCTCCTCTGTCTGGTTGCCAGGGGCCTACATTTCTGAAAATTGCCTGTTCAATTGGTGGGTGACATTATCCTCTTATTGCCGTGAATGAACCTCTCCTCTGTCTGGGTTCCAGGGGCCTACATTTCTGGAAATTGCCTGTTGCATTGGTGGATGACATGAAGCCTATTTTGCTGTGAATGAACCTCTCCTCTGTCTGGGTGCCAGGGGCCTACGTGTCTGAAAATCGCCTGTTCCATTGGTGGGTGACATTAACCTCTTTTTGCCGTGAATGAACCTCTCCTCTGTCTGGGTGCCAGGGGCCTATATTTCTGAAAATTGCCTGTTCAATTGGTGGGTGACATTAACCTCTTATTGCCGTGAATGAACCTCTCCTCTGTCTGGGTGCCAGGGGTCTACGTTTCTGGAAATCGCCTGTTGTATTGGTGGATGACATGAAGCCTATTTTGCCGTAAATGAACCTCTCCTCTGTCAGGGTTCCAGGGGCCTACATTTCTGGAAATCGCCTGTTGCATTGGTGGATGACATGAAGCCTATTTTGCCGTGAATGAACCTCTCCTCTGTCTGGGTTCCAGGGGCCTACGTTTCTGAAAATCGCCTGTTCCATTGGTGGGTGACATTAACCTCTTTTGCCGTGAATGAACCTCTCCTCTGTCTGGGTGCCAGGGGCCTACATTTCTGAAAATTGCCTGTTGCATTGGTGGTTGACATGAAGCCTGTTTTGCCGTGAATGAACTCTTCCTCTGTCTGGTTGCCATCGGCCTATGTTTCTGAAAATTGCCTGTTCAATTGGTGGGTGACATTAACCTGTTATTGCCGTGAATGAACCTCTCCTCTGTCTGGGTGCCAGGGGCCTACATTTCTGGAAATCGCCTGTTGCATTGGTGGATGACATGAAGCCTGTTTTGCTGTGAATGAACCTCTCCTCTGTCTGGGTGCCAGGGGCCTACGTTTCTGAAAATCGCCTGTTCCATTGGTGGGTGACATTAACCTCTTTTTGGCGTGAATGAACCTCTCCTTTGTCTGGGTGCCAGGGGCTACATTTCAGAAAAATGCCTGTTGCATTGGTGGATGACATGAAGCCTGTTTTGCCGTAAATAAACCCCTCCTCTGTCTGGGTGCAGGGTTCTACGTTTCTGAAAATTGCCTGTTCAATTGGTGGGTGACATTAACCTCTTATTGCCGTGAATGAACCTCTCCTCTGTCTGGTTGCCAGGGGCCTACATTTCTGAAAATTGCCTGTTCAATTGGTGGGTGACATTATCCTCTTATTGCCGTGAATGAACCTCTCCTCTGTCTGGGTTCCAGGGGCCTACATTTCTGGAAATTGCCTGTTGCATTGGTGGATGACATGAAGCCTATTTTGCTGTGAATGAACCTCTCCTCTGTCTGGGTGCCAGGGGCCTACGTGTCTGAAAATCGCCTGTTCCATTGGTGGGTGACATTAACCTCTTTTGCCGTGAATGAACCTCTCCTCTGTCTGGGTGCCAGGGGCCTATATTTCTGAAAATTGCCTGTTCAATTGGTGGGTGACATTAACCTCTTATTGACGTGAATGAACCTCTCCTCTGTCTGGTTGCCAGGGGCCTTCATTTCTGAAAATTGCCTGTTCAATTGTTGAATGACATTAACCTCTTATTGCCGTGAATGAACCTCTCCTCTGTCTGGGTGCCAGGGGTCTACATTTCTGGAAATCGCCTGTTGTATTGGTGGATGACATGAAGCCTATTTTGCCGTAAATGAACCTCTCCTCTGTCAGGGTTCCAGGGGCCTACATTTCTGGAAATCGCCTGTTGCATTGGTGGATGACATGAAGCCTATTTTGCCGTGAATGAACCTCTCCTCTGTCTGGGTTCCAGGGGCCTACGTTTCTGAAAATCGCCTGTTCCATTGGTGGGTGACATTAACCTCTTTTTGCCGTGAATGAACCTCTCCTCTGTCTGGGTGCCAGGGGCCTACATTTCTGAAAATTGCCTGTTGCATTGGTGGTTGACATGAAGCCTGTTTTGCCGTGAATGAACCCTTCCTCTGTCTGGTTGCCATCGGCCTATGCTTCTGAAAATTGCCTGTTCAATTGGTGGGTGACATTAACCTCTTATTGCCGTGAATGAACCTCTCCTCTGTCTGGGTGCCAGGGGTCTACATTTCTGGAAATCGCCTGTTGTATTGGTGGATGACATGAAGCCTATTTTGCCGTAAATGAACCTCTCCTCTGTCAGGGTTCCAGGGGCCTACATTTCTGGAAATCGCCTGTTGCATTGGTGGATGACATGAAGCCTATTTTGCCGTGAATTAACCTCTCCTCTGTCTGGGTTCCAGAGGCCTACGTTTCTGAAAATCGCCTGTTCCATTGGTGGGTGACATTAACCTCTTTTTGCCGTGAATGAACCTCTCCTCTGTCTGGGTGCCAGGGGCCTACATTTCTGAAAATTGCCTGTTGCATTGGTGGTTGACATGAAGCCTGTTTTGCCGTGAATGAACCCTTCCTCTGTCTGGTTGCCATCGGCCTATGTTTCTGAAAATTGCCTGTTCAATTGGTGGGTGACATTAACCTCTTTTGCCGTGAATGAACCTCTCCTCTGTCTGGGTGCCAGGGGCCTACATTTCTGGAAATCGCCTGTTGCATTGGTGGATGACATGAAGCCTGTTTTGCTGTGAATGAACCTCTCCTCTGTCTGGGTGCCAGGGGCCTACGTTTCTGAAAATCGCCTGTTCCATTGGTGGGTGACAGTAACCTCTTTTTGGCGTGAATGAACCTCTCCTTTGTCTGGGTGCCAGGGGCTACATTTCAGAAAAATGCCTGTTGCATTGGTGGATGACATGAAGCCTGTTTTGCCGTAAATAAACCCCTCCTCTGTCTGGGTGCAGGGTTCTACGTTTCTGAAAATTGCCTGTTCAATTGGTGGGTGACATTAACCTCTTATTGCCGTGAATGAACCTCTCCTCTGTCTGGTTGCCAGGGGCCTACATTTCTGAAAATTGCCTGTTCAATTGGTGGGTGACATTATCCTCTTATTGCCGTGAATGAACCTCTCCTCTGTCTGGGTTCCAGGGGCCTAAATTTCTGGAAATTGCCTGTTGCATTGGTGGATGACATGAAGCCTATTTTGCTGTGAATGAACCTCTCCTCTGTCTGGGTGCCAGGGGCCTACGTGTCTGAAAATTGCCTGTTCCATTGGAGGGTGACATTAACCTCTTTTGCCGTGAATGAACCTCTCCTCTGTCTGGGTGCCAGGGGCCTACGTGTCTGAAAATCGCCTGTTCCATTGGTGGGTGACATTAACCTCTTTTGCCGTGAATGAACCTCTCCTCTGTCTGGGTGCCAGGGGCCTTCATTTCTGAAAATTGCCTGTTCAATTGTTGGGTGAAATTAACCTCTTATTGCCGTGAATGAACCTCTCCTCTGTCTGGGTGCCAGGGGTCTACATTTCTGGAAATCGCCTGTTGTATTGGTGGATGACATGAAGCCTCTTTTGCCGTAAATGAACCTCTCCTCTGTCAGGGTTCCAGGGGCCTACATTTCTGGAAATCGCCTGTTGCATTGGTGGATGACATGAAGCCTATTTTGCCGTGAATGAACCTCTCCTCTGTCTGGGTTCCAGGGGCCTACGTTTCTGAAAATCGCCTGTTCCATTGGTGGGTGACATTAACCTCTTTTGCCGTGAATGAACCTCTCCTCTGTCTGGGTGCCAGGGGCCTACATTTCTGAAAATTGCCTGTTGCATTGGTGGTTGACATGAAGCCTGTTTTGCCGTGAATGAACCCTTCCTCTGTCTGGTTGCCATCGGCCTATGTTTCTGAAAATTACCTGTTCAATTGGTGGGTGACATTAACCTCTTATTGCCGTGAATGAACCTCTCCTCTGTCTGGGTGCCAGGGGCCTACATTTCTGGAAATCGCCTGTTGCATTGGTGGATGACATGAAGCCTGTTTTGCTGTGAATGAACCTCTCCTCTGTCTGGGTGCCAGGGGCCTACGTTTCTGAAAATCGCCTGTTCCATTGGTGGGTGACATTAACCTCTTTTTGGCGTGAATGAACCTCTCCTTTGTCTGGGTGCCAGGGGCTACATTTCAGAAAAATGCCTGTTGCATTGGTGGATGACATGAAGCCTGTTTTGCCGTAAATAAACCCCTCCTCTGTCTGGGTGCAGGGTTCTACGTTTCTGAAAATTGCCTGTTCAATTGGTGGGTGACATTAACCTCTTATTGCCGTGAATGAACCTCTCCTCTGTCTGGTTGCCAGGGGCCTACATTTCTGAAAATTGCCTGTTCAATTGGTGGGTGACATTATCCTCTTATTGCCGTGAATGAACCTCTCCTCTGTCTGGGTTCCAGGGGCCTACATTTCTGGAAATTGCCTGTTGCATTGGTGGATGACATGAAGCCTATTTTGCTGTGAATGAACCTCTCCTCTGTCTGGGTGCCAGGGGCCTACGTGTCTGAAAATCGCCTGTTCCATTGGTGGGTGACATTAACCTCTTTTTGCCGTGAATGAACCTCTCCTCTGTCTGGGTGCCAGGGCCTATATTTCTGAAAATTGCCTGTTCAATTGGTGGGTGACATGAAGCCTGTTTTGCCGTGAATGAACCCTTCCTCTGTCTGGTTGCCATCGGCCTATGTTTCTGAAAATTGCCTGTTCAATTGGTGGGTGACATTAACCTCTTATTGCCGTGAATGAACCTCTCCTCTGTCTGGTTGCCAGGGGCCTACGTTTCTGAAAATTGCCTGTTCAAATGGTGGGTGACATTAACCTCTTATTGCCGTGAATGAACCTCTCCTCTGTCTGGGTGCAAGGGGTCTACATTTCTGGAAATCGCCTGTTGCATTGGTGGATGACATGAAGCCTATTTTGCCGTAAATGAACCTCTCCTCTGTCTGGGTGCCAGGGGCCTACGTTTCTGAAAATCGCCTGTTCCATTGGTGGGTGACATTAACCTCTTTGTGCCGTGAAGGAACCTCTCCTCTGTCTGGGTGCCAGGGGCCTACATTTCTGAAAATTGCCTGTTGCATTGGTGGAGGACATGAAGCCTGTTTTGCCGTGAATGAACCCTTCCTCTATCTGGGTGCCATCGGCCTATGTTTCTGAAAATTGCCTGTTCAATTGGTGGGTGACATTAACCTCTTATTGCCGTGAATGAACCTCTCCTCTGTCTGGGTGCCAGGGGCCTACATTTCTGGAAATCGCCTGTTGCATTGGTGGATGACATGAAGCCTGTTTTGCTGTGAATGAACCTCTCCTCTGTCTGGGTGCCAGGGGCCTACGTTTCTGAAAATCGCCTGTTCCATTGGTGGGTGACATTAACCTCTTTTTGGCGTGAATGAACCTCTCCTTTGTCTGGGTGCCAGGGGCTACATTTCAGAAAAATGCCTGTTGCATTGGTGGATGACATGAAGCCTGTTTTGCCGTAAATAAACCCCTCCTCTGTCTGGGTGCAGGGTTCTACGTTTCTGAAAATTGCCTGTTCAATTGGTGGGTGACATTAACCTCTTATTGCCGTGAATGAACCTCTCCTCTGTCTGGTTGCCAGGGGCCTACATTTCTGAAAATTGCCTGTTCAATTGGTGGGTGACATTATCCTCTTATTGCCGTGAATGAACCTCTCCTCTGTCTGGGTTCCAGGGGCCTACATTTCTGGAAATTGCCTGTTGCATTGGTGGATGACATGAAGCCTATTTTGCTGTGAATGAACCTCTCCTCTGTCTGGGTGCCAGGGGCCTACGTGTCTGAAAATCGCCTGTTCCATTGGTGGGTGACATTAACCTCTTTTGCCGTGAATGAACCTCTCCTCTGTCTGGGTGCCAGGGGCCTATATTTCTGAAAATTGCCTGTTCAATTGGTGGGTGACATGAAGCCTGTTTTGCCGTGAATGAACCCTTCCTCTGTCTGGTTGCCATCGGCCTATGTTTCTGAAAATTGCCTGTTCAATTGGTGGGTGACATTAACCTCTTATTGCCGTGAATGAACCTCTCCTCTGTCTGGTTGCCAGGGGCCTACGTTTCTGAAAATTGCCTGTTCAAATGGTGGGTGACATTAACCTCTTATTGCCGTGAATGAACCTCTCCTCTGTCTGGGTGCAAGGGGTCTACATTTCTGGAAATCGCCTGTTGCATTGGTGGATGACATGAAGCCTATTTTGCCGTAAATGAACCTCTCCTCTGTCTGGGTGCCAGGGGCCTACGTTTCTGAAAATCGCCTGTTCCATTGGTGGGTGACATTAACCTCTTTGTGCCGTGAAGGAACCTCTCCTCTGTCTGGGTGCCAGGGGCCTACATTTCTGAAAATTGCCTGTTGCATTGGTGGAGGACATGAAGCCTGTTTTGCCGTGAATGAACCCTTCCTCTATCTGGGTGCCATCGGCCTATGTTTCTGAAAATTGCCTGTTCAATTGGTGGGTGACATTAACCTCTTATTGTCGTGAATGAACCTCTCCTCTGTCTGGTTGCCAGGGGCCTACGTTTCTGAAAATTGCCTGTTCAATTGGTGGGTGACATTAACCTCTTATTGCCGTGAATGAACCTCTCCTCTGTCTGGGTGCCAGGGGTCTACATTTCTGGAAATCGCCTGTTGCATTGGTGGATGACATGAAGCCTATTTTGCCGTAAATGAACCTCTCCTCTGTCTGGGTGCCAGGGGCCTACGTTTCTGAAAATCGCCTGTTCCATTGGTGGGTGACATTAACCTCTTTTTGCCGTGAATGAACCTCTCCTCTGTCTGGGTGCCAGGGACTACATTTCTGAAAATTGCCTGTTGCATTGGTGGATGATATGAAGCCTGTTTTGCCGTGAATGAACCCCTCCTCTGTCTGGGTGCAGGGGTCTACGTTTCTGAAAATTGCCTGTTCAATTGGTGGGTGACATTAACATCTTATTGCTGTGAATGAAACTCTCCTCTGTCTGGTTGCCAGGGTCCTACGTTTCTGAAAATTGCCTGTTCAATTGGTGGGTGACATTAACCTCTTATTGCCGTGAATGAACCTCTCCTCTGTCTGGGTTCCAGGGGCCTACATTTCTGGAAATCGCCTGTTGCATTGGTGGATGACATGAAGCCTATTTTGCCGTGAATGAACCTCTCCTCTGTCTGGGTGCCAGGGGCCTACGTTTCTGAAAATCGCCTGTTCCATTGGTGGGTGACATTAACCTCTTTTTGCCGTGAATGAACCACTCCTCTGTCTGGGTGCCAGGGGCCTACATTTCTGAAAATTGCCTGTTGCATTGGTGGATGACATGAAGCCTGTTTTGCCGTGAATGAACCCTTCCTCTGTCTGGTTGCCATCGGCCTATGTTTCTGAAAATTGCCTGTTCAATTGGTGGGTGACATTAACCTCTTTTTGCTGTGAATGAACCTCTCCTCTGTCTGGGTGCCAGGGGCCTACGTTTCTGGAAATCGCCTGTTGCATTGGTGGATGACATGAAGCCTGTTTTGCCGTGAATGAACCTCTCCTCTGTCTGGGTGCCAGGGGCCTACGTTTCTGAAAATCGCCTGTTCCATTGGTGGGTGACATTAACCTCTTTTGGCGTGAATGAAACTCTGCTTTGTCTGGGTGCCAGGGCTACATTTCAGAAAATTGCCTGTTGCATTGGTGGATGACATGAAGCCTGTTTTGCCGTAAATAAACCCCTCCTCTGTCTGGGTGCAGGGTTCTACGTTTCTGAAAATTGCCTGTTCAATTGGTGGGTGACATTAACCTCTTATTGCCGTGAATGAACCTCTCCTCTGTCTGGGTGCCAGGGGTCTACATTTCTGGAAATCGCCTGTTGCATTGGTGGATGACATGAAGCCTATTTTGCCGTAAATGAACCTCTCCTCTGTCTGGGTGCCAGGGGCCTACGTTTCTGAAAATCGCCTGTTCCATTGGTGGGTGACATTAACCTCATTTTGCCGTGAATGAACCTCTCCTCTGTCTGGGTGCCAGGGGCCTACATTTCTGTAAATTGCCTGTTGCATTGGTGGATGATATGAAGCCTGTTTTGCCGTGAATGAACCCCTCCTCTGTCTGGGTGCAGGGGTCTACGTTTCTGAAAATTGCCTAGCAATACCCTGAATCTGGCGTCCCAGCTGTTGCAGGTCAGGTTTCATAGTGTCAGCCAAAACATATATTTTGTTCTGGGGTGAAATTAATCTGCCAAAATAGCAATACCCTGAATCTGGTGTCCCAGCTGTTGAAGGACAGGTTTCATAGTGTCCGCCAAAACATATATTTTGTTCTGGGGTGAAATAAATTTGCCAAAATAGCAATACCCTGAATCTGGTGTCCCAGCTGTTGCAGGCCAGGTTTCATAGTGTCCGCCATAACATATATTTTGTTCTAGGGTGAAATGAATCTGCCAAAAATAGCAATACCCTGAATCTAGTGTCCCAGTTGTTGCAGGCCAGGTTTCATAGTGTCCGCCAAAACATATATTTTGTTCTGGGGTGAAATGAAACTGCCAAAATAGCAATACCCTAGATCTGGTGTCCCAGCTGTTGCAGGCCAGGTTTCATAGTGTCCGCCAAAACATATATTTTGTTCTGGGGTGAAATTAATCTGCCAAAATAGCAATACCCTGAATCTGGTGTCCCAGCTGTTGCAGGCCAGGTTTCATAGTGTCCACCAAAACATATATTTTGTTCTGGGGTGAAATTAATCTGCCAAAATAGCAATACCCTGAATCTGGTGTCCCAGCTGTTGCAGGCCAGGTTTCATAGTGTCCGCCAAAACATATATTTTGTTCTGGGGTGAAATTAATTTGCCAAAATAGCAATACCCCTGAATCTGGTGTCCCAGCTGTTGCAGGCCAGGTTTCATAGTGTCTGCCAAAACATATATTTTGTTCTGGGGTAAAATTAATTTGCCAAAATATCAATAACCTGAATCTGGTGTCCCAGCTGTTGCAGGCCAAGTGTAAATCTGTCCATAAAATACCTTTCATCCAGGGCCTAAATACTAGCCCTAAAAGAGATATTCCCTAAATCAGTGGTTACTGCTGTGCCTGGATTAGTGTAATGCGCTACATAAACAAATAGGCAGATAGTGTTAGGTGCCTGTAAAAAAAGGCCTGAATTTGAAATCAATACATTGGGCCAAATATTTTTTTCCTTATTGTGGTGCTTGGTGAACAGAACCGCCTCATGTGCGACGTGCCCACCAGGTGGAACTCCACCTTGCACATGCTGGAGAGTCTGTGTGAGCAGCAGAAGGCCATAGTGGAGTTTCAGCTGCAGCACGCACGCCGTCAGTCGCACTGCGGAACAGCACCACTTCACCACTCAATGATTGGGCCTCCATGCGAGACCTATGTGCACTGTTGCGCTGTTTCGAGTACTCCACCAACATAGTCAGTGGCAATGACACCGTTATCAGCGTTACAATACCACTTCTATGTCTGCTTGAAGCCTGAATTTGAAATCAACACATTGGGCCAAATATTTTTTCCTTATTGTGGTGCTTGGTGAACGGTAACAATGAGGAAAACATCTAGTAAGGGATGCGGACGCGGTCGTGGTGGTGTTAGTGTACCCTCTGGTGCTGGAGAGGACGTGGCCATTCTGCCACAGCCACACGTCCTAGTGAACCAACTACCTCGGGTTCCAGTACCCGCCAGAATTTACAGCGATATTTGGTGGGGCCCAATGCCGTTCTAAGGATGGTAAGGCCTGAGCAGGTACAGGCGCTAGTCAATTGGGTGGCCGACAGTGGATCCAGCATGTTCACAACATTATCTCCCACCCAGTCTTCTGCAGAAAGCGCACAGGTGGCACCTGAAAACCAAGCCCATCAGTCTGTCACATCACCCCCATGCATATCAGGGAAACTGTCAGAGCCTCAAGTTATGCAGCAATCTCTTATGCTGTTTGAAGACTCTGCTGGCAGGGTTTCCCAAGGGAATCCACCTAACCCTTCCCCAGTGGTGGAAGACATAGAATGCACTGATGCACAACCACTGATTTTTCCTGATGATGAGGACATGGGAATACCACCTCATCGGAGTCTGCACGTCTCTGATGATGACGAAACACAAGTGCCAACTGCTGCGTCTTTCTGCAGTGTGCAGACCGAACAGGAGGTCAGGGAGGAAGACTGTGTGGAAGACGATGCAGGGGACCATGAGGTCCTAGACCCCACATGGAATGAAGGTCGTGCCACTGACTTTCATAGTTCAGAGTAAGAAGCAGTGGTGAGACCGAGCCAACAGCGTAGCAAAAGAGGGAGCAGGGGCAAAGCAGATCAGCCGCCGCCAAGAGAGTTCGCCTGCTACTGGCCACCGCCACCAGGGACCGAGCACCCCAAAGGCAGCTTCAAGGAGTTCCCTGGCATGGCACTTCTTTAAACAATGTGCTGACGACAAGACCCGAGTGGTTTGCACGCTGTGCCATCAGATCCTGAAGCGAGGCATTAACGTTCTGAGCCTTAGCACAACCTGCATGACCAGGCATCTACATGCAAAGCATGAACTGCAGTGGAGTAAACACCTTAAAAGCAAGGAACTCACTCTGGCTCCCCTGCTCCTTCTTCTGCTGCTGCCTCGGCCTCTTCCTCCGCCTCGGGAGGAACGTTGGCACCTGCCGCCCACCAAACAGAGGATGTGCCACCGACACCACCACCTGCGTCACCAAGCATCTCCACCATGTCACACGGCAGCGTTCAGCTCTCCATCTCACAAACCTTGAGAGAAAGCGTAAATTCCCACCTAGCCACCCTCGAGCTCTGGGCCTGAATGCCAGCATTTCTAAACTACTGGCCTTTGAAATGCTGTCATTCAGGCTGGTGGACACAGACAGCTTCAAACAGCTGATGTCCATGGCTGTCCCACAGTATGTTGTTCCCAGCTGCCACTACTTCTCCAAGACAGCCGTGCCTTCCCTGCACAACCAAGTATCTGATAAAATCAAGTGTGCACTGCACAACGCCATCTGTGGCAAGGTCCACCTAACCACAGATACGTGGACCAGTAAGCACGGCCAGGGACGCTATATCTCCCTAACTGCACACTGGGTAAATGTAGTGGCGGCTGTGCCGCAGGCGGAGAGTTCCTTGGCGCACGTCCTTCCGCCACCAAGGATCGCAGGGCATCATTCTTGCCTCCTGTAGCCTCTTCCTCCTACTCGGCTTCCTCCTCCTCTGCTTCCACCAGCTCATCCAGTCAGCTACACACCTTCACCACCAACTTTAGCACAGCCCGGAGTAAACGTCAGCAGGCTATTTTGAAACTCATATGTTTGGGGACAGGCCCCACACCGAGCAGGAGTTGTGGTGAGGTATTGAACAACAGACCCGACGAGTGGTTTCTGCCGGTGGGCCTCAAGCCCGGCCTCGTGGTGTGCGATAATGGGCGAAATCTTGTCACAGCTCTGGGACTAGCCGGTTTGACGCACATCCCTTGCCTGGCGCATGTGCTGAATTTGGTGGAGCAGAAGTTCATTCACAACTACCCCGACATGTCAGAGCTGCTGCATAAAGTGAGGGCCGTCTGTGCGCGCTCCGGCGTTCACATCCTGCCGCTGCTCGCTTGTCTGCGCTACAGAGGAACTTCGGCCTTCCCGCTCACCGCCTCATATGCGACGTGCCCACCAGGTGGAACTCCACCTTGCACATGCTGGAGAGTCTGTGTGAGCAGCAGCAGGCCATAGTGGAGTTTCAGCTGCAGCACGCACGCGTCAGTCGGAACAGCGGAACAGCACCACTTCACCACCAATGATTGGGCCTCCATGCGAGACCTATGTGCAGTGTTGCGCTGTTTCGAGTACTCTACCAAAATAGTCAGTGGCGATGACACCGTTATCAGCGTTACAATACCACTTCTATGTCTCCTTGAGAAAACGCTTAGGGCGATGATGGAAGAGTAGGTGGCCCAGGAGGAGGAGGAGGAGGATGGGTCATTTTTAGCACTTTCAGGCCAGTCTGTTAGAAGTGGCTCAGAGGGAGGTTTTTTGCAACAGCAGAGGCCAGGTACAAATGTAGCCAGCCAGGGCCCACTACTGGAGGACGAGGAGGATGAGGAGGAGGTGGAGGAGGATGAGGATGAAGCAGGTTCACAGCGGGGTCGCACCCGACACAGCTCAGGCCCATCACTGGTGCGTGGCTGGGGGATACGGAGGACGATGATGATACGCCTCCCACAGAGGACAGCTTGTCCTACCTCTGGGGAGCCTGGCACACATGAGCGACTACATGCTGCAGTGCCTGCGCAACGACAGCAGAGTTGCCCACATTTTAACATGTGCGGACTACTGGGTTGCCACCCTGCTGGATCCCCGGTACAAAGACAATGTGCCCACCTTACTTCCTGCACTGGAGCGTGATAGGAAGATGCTGCGAGTACAAGCGCACTCTGGTAGAGGCGCTCCTGAGAGCATTCCCAAATGTCACAGGGGAACAGGTGGAAGCCCAAGGTGAAGGCAGAGGAGCAGCAAGAGGTCGCCAACACAGCTGTGTCACGGCCAGCTCCTCTGAGGGCAGGGTTAGCATGGCAGAAATGTAGAAAAGTTTTGTCTCCACGCCACAGCTAACTGCACCACCACCTGATACGGAACGTGTTAGCAGGAGGCAGCATTTCACTAACATGGTTGAACAGTACGCCTGCACGCCCTCTACGTACTGACTGATGGTTCGGCCCCATTCAACTTCTGGGTCTCCAAATTGTCCACGTGGCCAGAGTTAGCATTTTATGCCTTGGAGGTGCTGGCCTGCCCGGCGGCCAGCGTTTTGTCTGAACGTGTATTCAGCATGGCAGGGGCGTCATTACTGACAAACGCAGCCGCCTGTCCACAGCCAACGTGGACAAGCTGACGTTCATAAAATGAACCAGGCATGGATCCCACAGGACCTGTTCCTCCCTTGTGCGAATAGACATTTATAACTGCCTCCTCCTCAACCATGTATTCTTGTACTCCGGGCACTTCTTTATTGAATCCTCATTTTTTTAACTTTTACCATGATCTTGCGGTGCAACCCAAGGTTGAATGAACCTCTCCTCTGTCTGGGTGGTGGGGCCGAAATAACTGAGAGTGGCCTTCTCCGGTGGTGGTTGATATGAGGCATGATTCCTTACTGTGGGACCTCTCTCCTCTGTCTGAGTGCTGGGCCGAAATAACTGAGAGTGGCCTTTTCCTGTGGTGGTTGATATGACGCATGATTCCTTGCTGTGGGACCTCTCTCCTCTGTCTGGGTGGTGGGGCCGAAATAACTGAGAGTGGCCTTCTCCAGTGGTGGGTGATATGACGCATGATTCCTTGCTGTGGAACCTCTCTCCTCTGTCTGGGTGCTGGGCTGAAATAACTGAGAGTGGCCTTCTCCGGTGGTGGTTGATATGACGCATGATTCCTTGCTGTGGGACCTCTCTCCTCTGTCTGGGTGGTGGGGCCGAAATAACTGAGAGTGGCCTTCTCCAGTGGTGGGTGATATGATGCATGATTCCTTGCTGTGGGATCTCTTCATCTGTCTGGGTGCTGGGCCAGAAATAACTGAGAGTGGCCTTCTCCAGTGGTCGGTGATATGACGCCTTATTCCTTGCTGTGGGACCTCTCTCCTCTGTCTGGGTGCTGGGCCGAAATAACTGAGAGTGGCCTTCTCCGGTGGTGGTTGATATGACACATGATTCCTTGCTGTGGGACCTCTCTCCTCTGTCTGGGTGCTGGGCCGAAATAACTGAGAGTGGCCTTCTCCGGTGGTGGTTGATATGACGCATGATTCCTTGCTGTGGGACCTCTCTCCTCTGTCTGGGTGCTGGGCCGAAATAACTGAGAGTGGCCTTCTCCGGTGGTGGTTGATATGACGCATGATTCCTTGCTGTGGGACCTCTCTTCTGTCTGGGTGCTGGGCCGAAATAACTGAAAGTGGCCTTCTCCAGTGTTTAGTGATATGATGCATGATTCCTTGCAGTGGGACCTCTCTCCAATTGATATTGGTTAAATTTTATTTATTTTATTTTAATTCATTTCCTATCCACATTTGTTTGCAGGGGATTTATCTAAATTTTGCTGCCTTTGGCAGCCCTCTAGCCCGTTCCTGGACTATTTTACAGCCTTTTTAGTGCCTAAAAGTTGACTTCAATGAGGTTCGGGTTCGGGATAAAGTTCGGGTCGAGTTCGGATCCTGAACCCGAACATTTTCGGGAAGTTCGGCCGAACTTCTCGAACCCGAACATCCAGGTGTTCGCTCATCTCTATACTGCAATCCTACATTTTTGTACCCAGCCCTAAGCCCAGTGATACTGCAAAGTGTTTTTCTTTTAATACATCTGTTACTGAGGGGGTGGGGGTCGATGGCCATTTTAGCCACTGCAGTGTCCTTGGAACTGCATGTGACCTGCATGTGTGCCAGCCAGCCAGGGACATCAGTCTAATCCTTTTGGTAGCTCAGTGAAGGAAAAAATCCTTCTTACTGGCATGTCAAGTCCCCTACATTACCTTTTGTATAATTTAGGGTTATATTGTCCATTTCTGTAGTCTGGGGCAAAAATCTGTATTGTGGTGCTGTAGAGAACTTGTGCATACAACACACCTTAATGTTTTTCAATTTCAGCAGTTAAATAGTGCATCAGTGTATTTTTTTGAAAAAGCGGTATTCCCGGTCCACAAAGCAGTTTAAAATACACCGCCCAAATACCTATTTTACATTTCTGCAGTGAAATAGTGCATCAGTGTATTTTTGGGAATGCTGTTATTCCATCTGGTGGCGGTGGCTTATCCACAATACGTCGTTCCCAGCCGCCACTACTTTTCCAGATGAGCCGTCCCTTCCCTGCACAACCAAGTGGAGGATAAATCAAGTGTGCACTGTGCAACGCCATCTATAGCAAGGTGCAAATAACCACAGATACATGGACCGATTAAGCATGGACAGGGACGCTATATCTCGCTAACTGCACACTGGGTAAATGTAGTGGCAGCTGGACCCGAGGTGGATAGCGGTTTGGCGCATGTCCTTCCACCACCAAGGATTGCAGGGCATTATTCATTGCCTCCTGTTGCCTCCTCCTCCTACTCCGCTTCCTCCTCCTCCTCTATTACCACCTCCTCATCTGGTCAGCGAAAGACCTTCACCACCAATTTCAGCACAGCCAGGGGGAAACGTCAGCAGGCAATTTTAAAACTCATGTGTTTGGGGTCAAACCCCACACTGCACAGGAGCTGTGGAGGGGCATAGAAGAACAGACCAATGAGTGGTTGCTGCCAGTCAGCCTCAAGCCCGGCCTTGTGGTGTGCGATAATGGGCAAAATCTCGTAGCAGCTCGGGACTAGCCGGTTTGACACACATCCCTTGCCTGGCTCATGTGCTGAATTTGGTGGTGCAGAAATTCCTTAAAAACTACCAAGACCATGTCAGAGCTGCTGCAGAGAGTGCGGTCCGTCTGTGTGCACTTTCAGCATTCTCACCCACCCTATAAGCGTGTGCTGGTAGACGTGCTCCTAAAGGCATTCCCAACTGACACTGGGGGACAAGAGGAAGCACAATTCGAAGGCAGAGGAGGAGAAGAAAGAGGTCACCAACACAGCTGTGTCACGGGCAGCACCTCAGAAGGCAGGGTCAGCATGGCCGACGTGTGGAAAAGTTTTGTCACCACGCCACAGCAACCTGCACCACCAGCTGTTATGTAACATCTTAGCAGGAGGCAGCATTTGAACAACATGGTGGAACAGTACGTGTGAACACTCCTAAATGTACTGACTGATGGTTCTGCCCCATTCAACTTCTGGGTCTCCAAATTGTCCACATGGCCTGAGCTTGCCCTTTAAGCCTTGGAGGGGCTGGCCTGCCCTACAGCCAGTGTATTGTCTGAACGTGTATTAACACGACAGGGGGCGTCATTACAGAAAAAACGCAGCCCCCTGTCCACAGCCAATGTGGACAAGCTCACGTTCATTAAAATGAACCAGGCATGGATCCCACAGGACTTGTCCGTACCTTGTGCAGAATAGACATTTATACCCGCCTCAACCATACATTCTTGTACTCCAGTGCACTTATTCATTGAATCCTTTTTTTTATTTGTACCATTATTTTGGGGGCTACCTTAATTTAAAAAAATAAAATAAAAATAAAATAAAATAAAACTTTTTAAGATACCCCCTCCTCCTCCTTCATCACCGCTTCCACCAACAACATTCACCGCTTCCTCAACCTCCGACTCCACATCCACCTCCTCCTCCAAGTTGCTAGTTAATAATGTTTAATTTTTATTTGTTTTATTTTATTTTAAAATGTTTCCCTATCCACATTTGTTTGCAGGGCACTTACCCACATTTTGCTGCCTTTTGAAGCCCAGTAGTCTTTACCAGGACTTTGTTACAGCCATATTTGTGCCCAAAAGTTTGGGTACACATTTACTTCATTCCTGTTGCATTGGTGGATGACATGAAGCCTGTTTTGCCGTGGATGAACCTCTCCTCTGTCTGGGTGCCAGGGGTCTACATTTCTGGAAATCGCCTGTTGCATTGGTGGATGACATGAAGCCTATTTTGCCGTAAATGCACCTCTCCTCTGTCAGGGGTGCCAGGGCCTTCATTTCAGAAAATCGCCTGTTCCATTGGTGGGTGACATTAACCTTTTTTGTCGTGAATGAACCTCTCTTCTGCCTGGGTGCCAGGGGCCTACATTTATCAAAATTGCCTGTTCTATTGGTGGGTGACCTTAACCTCTTTTTGAAGTGAATGAACCTCTCCTCTGTCTGGGTGCCAGGGCCTACATTTCTGAAAATCGCCTGTTGCATTGGTGGTTGACATGAAGCCTGTTTTGCCGTGAATAAACCCCTCCTCTGTCTGGGTGCCAGGGGCCTACGTTTTTGAAAATCGCCTGTTCCATTGGTGGGTGACATTAACCTCTTTTGCCGTGAATGAACCTCTCCTCTGTCTGGGTGCCAGGGGCCTACATTTCTGAAAATCTCCTGTTGCAATGGTGGATGACATGAAGTCTGTTTTGCCGTGAATGAATCCCTCCTCTGTCTGGGTGCAGGGGTCTACATTTCTGAAAATTGCCTGTTCAATTGGTGGGTGACATTAACCTCTTATTGCCGTGAATGAACCTCTCCTCTGTCTGGGTGCCAGGGGCCTACATTTCTGGAAATCGCCTGTTGCATTGGTGGATGACATGAAGCCTGTTTTGCTGTGAATTAACCTCTCCTCTGTCTGGGTGCCAGGGCTCTACATTTCTGGAAATCGCCTGTTGCATTGGAGGATGACATGAAGCCTATTTTGCCGTAAATGAACCTCTCCTCTGTCTGGGTGCCAGGGCCTACGTTTCTGAAAATCGCCTGTTCCATTGGTGGGTGACATTAACCTCTTTTGCCGTGAATGAACCTCTCCTCTGTCTGGGTGCCAGGGGCCTACATTTCTGAAAATTGCTTTTTGCATTGGTGGATGATATGAAGCCTGTTTTGCCGTGAATGAACCCCTCCTCTGTCTGGGTGCAGGGGTCTACGTTTCTGAAAATTGCCTGTTCAATTGGTGGGTGACATTTTCCTCTTATTGCTGTGAATGAACCTCTCCTCTGTCTGGTTGCCAGGGGCCTACGTTTCTGAAAATTGCCTGTTCAATTGGTGGGTGACATTAACCTCTTATTGCCGTGAATGAACCTCTCCTCTGTCTGGGTTCCAGGGGCCTACATTTCTGGAAATCGCCTGTTGCATTGTTGGATGACATGAAGCCTATTTTGCCGTGAATGAACCTCTCCTCTGTCTGGGTGCCAGGGGCCTACGTTTCTGAAAATCGCCTGTTCCATTGCTGGGTGACATTAACCTCTTTGTGCCGTGAATGAACCTCTCCTCTGTCTGGGTGCCAGGGCCTACATTTCTGAAAATTGCCTGTTGCATTGGTGGATGACATGAAGCCTGTTTTGCCGTGAATGAACCCTTCCTCTGTCTGGTTGCCATCGGCCTATGTTTCTGAAAATTGCCTGTTCAATTGGTGGGTGACATTAACCTCTTATTGCCGTGAATGAACCTCTCCTCTGTCTGGTTGCCAGGGGCCTACGTTTCTGAAAATTGCCTGTTCAATTGGTGGGTGATATTAACCTCTTATTGCCGTGAATGAACCTCTCCTCTGTCTGGGTGCCAGGGGTCTACATTTCTGGAAATCTCCTGTTGCATTGGTGGATGACATGAAGCCTATTTTGCCGTAAATAAACCTCTCCTCTGTCTGGGTGCCAGGGCCTACGTTTCTGAAAATCGCCTGTTCCATTGGTGGGTGACATTAACCTCTTTTTGCCGTGAATGAACCTCTCCTCTGTCTGGGTGCCAGGGGCCTACATTTCTGAAAATTGCCTGTTGCATTGGTGGATGATATGAAGCCTGTTTTGCCGTGTATGAACCCCTCCTCTGTCTGGGTGCAGGGTTCTACGTTTCTGAAAATTGCCTGTTCAATTGGTGGGTGACATTAACCTCTTATTGCTGTGAATGAACCTCTCCTCTGTCTGGTTGCCAGGGGCCTACGTTTCTGAAAATTGCCTGTTCAATTGGTGGGTGACATTAACCTCTTATTGCCGTGAATGAACCTCTCCTCTGTCTGGGTTCCAGGGGCCTACATTTCTGGAAATCGCCTGTTGCATTGTTGGATGACATGAAGCCTATTTTGCCGTGAATGAACCTCTCCTCTGTCTGGGTGCCAGGGTCCCACGTTTCTGAAAATCGCCTGTTCCATTGGTGGGTGACATTAACCTCTTTGTGCCGTGAAGGAACCTCTCCTCTGTCTGGGTGCCAGGGGCTTACATTTCTGAAAATTGCCTGTTGCATTGGTGGATGACATGAAGCCTGTTTTGCCGTGAATGAACCCTTCCTCTGTCTGGTTGCCATCGGCCTATGTTTCTGAAAATTGCCTGTTCAATTGGTGGGTGACATAAACCTCTTATTGCCGTGAATGAACCTCTCCTCTGTCTGGTTGCCAGGGGCCTACGTTTCTGAAAATTGCCTGTTCAAATGGTGGGTGACATAACCTCTTATTGCCGTGAATGAACCTCTCCTCTGTCTGGGTGCCAGGGGTCTACATTTCTGGAAATCGCATGTTGCATTGGTGGATGACATGAAGCCTATTTTGCCGTAAATGAACCTTTCCTCTGTCTGGGTGCCAGGGGCCTACGTTTCTGAAAATCGCCTGTTCCATTGGTGGGTGACATTAACCTCTTTGTGCCGTGAAGGAACCTCTCCTCTGTCTGGGTGCCAGGGGCCTACATTTCTGAAAATTGCCTGTTGCATTGGTTTAGGACATGAAGCCTGTTTTGCCGTGAATGAACCCTTCCTCTGTCTGGGTGCCATCGGCTCATGTTTCTGAAAATTGCCTGTTCAATTGGTGGGTGACATTAACCTCTTATTGCCGTGAATGAACCTCTCCTCTGTCTGGTTGCCAGGGGCCTACGTTTCTGAAAATTGCCTGTTCAATTGGTGGGTGACATTAACCTCTTATTGCCGTGAATGAACCTCTCCTCTGTCTGGGTGCCAGGGGTCTACATTTCTGGAAATCGCCTGTTGCATTGGTGGATGACATGAAGCCTATTTTGCCGTAAATGAACCTCTCCTCTGTCTGGGTGCCAGGGGCCTACGTTTCTGAAAATCGCCTGTTCCATTGGTGGGTGACATTAACCTCTTTTTGCCGTGAATGAACCTCTCCTCTGTCTGGGTGCCAGGGGACTACATTTCTGAAAATTGCCTGTTGCATTGGTGGATGATATGAAGCCTGTTTTGCCGTGAATGAACCCCTCCTCTGTCTGGGTGCAGGGGTCTACGTTTCTGAAAATTGCCTGTTCAATTGGTGGGTGACATTAAAATCTTATTGCTGTGAATGAAACTCTCCTCTGTCTGGTTGCCAGGGGCCTACGTTTCTGAAAATTGCCTGTTCAATTGGTGGGTGACATTAACCTCTTATTGCCGTGAATGAACCTCTCCTCTGTCTGGGTTCCAGGGGCCTACATTTCTGGAAATCGCCTGTTGCATTGGTGGATGACATGAAGCCTATTTTGCCGTGAATGAACCTCTCCTCTGTCTGGGTGCCAGGGGCCTACGTTTCTGAAAATCGCCTGTTCCATTGGTGGGTGACATTAACCTCTTTTTGCCGTGAATGAACCACTCCTCTGTCTGGGTGCCAGGGGCCTACATTTCTGAAAATTGCCTGTTGCATTGGTGGATGACATGAAGCCTGTTTTGCCGTGAATGAACCCTTCCTCTGTCTGGTTGCCATCGGCCTATGTTTCTGAAAATTGCCTGTTCAATTGGTGGGTGACATTAACCTCTTTTTGCTGTGAATGAACCTCTCCTCTGTCTGGGTGCCAGGGGCCTACGTTTCTGGAAATCGCCTGTTGCATTGGTGGATGACATGAAGCCTGTTTTGCCGTGAATGAACCTCTCCTCTGTCTGGGTGCCAGGGGCCTACGTTTCTGAAAATCGCCTGTTCCATTGGTGGGTGACATTAACCTCTTTTTGGCGTGAATGAAACTCTGCTTTGTCTGGGTGCCAGGGGCTACATTTCAGAAAATTGCCTGTTGCATTGGTGGATGACATGAAGCCTGTTTTGCCGTAAATAAACCCCTCCTCTGTCTGGGTGCAGGGTTCTACGTTTCTGAAAATTGCCTGTTCAATTGGTGGGTGACATTAACCTCTTATTGCCGTGAATGAACCTCTCCTCTGTCTGGGTGCCAGGGGTCTACATTTCTGGAAATCGCCTGTTGCATTGGTGGATGACATGAAGCCTATTTTGCCGTAAATGAACCTCTCCTCTGTCTGGGTGCCAGGGGCCTACGTTTCTGAAAATCGCCTGTTCCATTGGTGGGTGACATTAACCTCATTTTGCCGTGAATGAACCTCTCCTCTGTCTGGGTGCCAGGGGCCTACATTTCTGTAAATTGCCTGTTGCATTGGTGGATGATATGAAGCCTGTTTTGCCGTGAATGAACCCCTCCTCTGTCTGGGTGCAGGGGTCTACGTTTCTGAAAATTGCCTGTTCAATTGGTGGGTGACATTAACCTCTTATTGCTGTGAATGAAACTCTCCTCTGTCTGGTTGCCAGGGGCCTACGTTTCTGAAAATTGCCTGTTCAATTGGTGGGTGACATTAACCTCTTATTGCCTTGAATGAACCTCTCCTCTGTCTGGGTGCCAGGGGCCTACATTTCTGAAAATTGCCTGTTGCATTGGTGGATGACATGAAGCCTGTTTTGCCGTGAATGAACCCTTCCTCTGTCTGGTTGCCATCGGCCTATGTTTCTGAAAATTGCCTGTTCAATTGGTGGGTGACATTAACCTCTTTTTGCTGTGAATGAACCTCTCCTCTGTCTGGGTGCCAGGGGCCTACGTTTCTGGAAATCGCCTGTTGCATTGGTGGATGACATGAAGCCTGTTTTGCCGTGAATGAACCTCTCCTCTGTCTGGGTGCCAGGGGCCTACGTTTCTGAAAATCGCCTGTTCCATTGGTGGGTGACATTAACCTCTTTTTGGCGTGAATGAAACTCTGCTTTGTCTGGGTGCCAGGGGCTACATTTCAGAAAATTGCCTGTTGCATTGGTGGATGACATGAAGCCTGTTTTGCCGTAAATAAACCCCTCCTCTGTCTGGGTGCAGGGTTCTACGTTTCTGAAAATTGCCTGTTCAATTGGTGGGTGACATTAACCTCTTATTGCCGTGAATGAACCTCTCCTCTGTCTGGTTGCCAGGGGCCTACATTTCTGAAAATTGCCTGTTCAATTGTTGGGTGACATTAACCTCTTATTGCCGTGAATGAACCTCTCCTCTGTCTGGGTGCCAGGGGTCTACATTTCTGAAAATCGCCTGTTCCATTGGTGTGTGACATTAACCTCTTTTTGCCGTGAATGAACCTCTCCTCTGTCTGGGTGCCAGGGGCCTACATTTCTGAAAATTGCCTGTTGCATTGGTGGATGATATGAAGCCTGTTTTGCCGTGAATGAACCCTTCCTCTGTCTGGTTGCCATCGGCCTATGTTTCTGAAAATTGCCTGTTCAATTGGTGGGTGACATTAACCTCTTATTGCCGTGAATGAACCTCTCCTCTGTCTTGTTGCCAGGGGCCTACGTTTCTGGAAATCGCCTGTTGCATTGGTGGATGACATGAAGCCTATTTTACAGTGAATGAACCTCTCCTCTGTCTGGGTTCCAGGGGCCTACGTTTCTGAAAATCGCCTGTTCCATTGGTGTGTGACATTAACCTCTTTTTGCCGTGAATGAACCTCTCCTCTGTCTGGGTGCCAGGGGCCTACATTTCTGAAAATTGCCTGTTGCATTGGTGGATGACATGAAGCCTGTTTTGCCGTGAATGAACCCTTCCTCTGTCTGGTTGCCATCGGCCTATGTTTCTGAAAATTGCCTGTTCAATTGGTGGGTGACATTAACCTCTTATTGCCGTGAATGAACCTCTCCTCTGTCTGGTTGCCAGGGGCCTACGTTTCTGGAAATCGCCTGTTGCATTGGTGGATGACATGAAGCCTGTTTTGCCGTGAATGAACCTCTCCTCTGTCTGGGTGCCAGGGGCCTACGTTTCTGAAAATCGCCTGTTCCATTGGTGGGTGACATTAACCTCTTTTTGGCTTGAATGAAACTCTGCTTTGTCTGGGTGCCAGGGGCTACATTTCAGAAAATTGCCTGTTGCATTGGTGGATGACATGAAGCCTGTTTTGCCGTAAATAAACCCCTCCTCTGTCTGGGTGCAGGGTTCTACGTTTCTGAAAATTGCCTGTTCAATTGGTGGGTGACATTAACCTCTTATTGCCGTGAATGAACCTCTCCTCTGTCTGGTTGCCAGGGGCCTTCATTTCTGAAAATTGCCTGTTCAATTGTTGGGTGACATTAACCTCTTATTGCCGTGAATGAACCTCTCCTCTGTCTGGGTGCCAGGGGTCTACATTTCTGGAAATCGCCTGTTGTATTGGTGGATGACATGAAGCCTATTTTGCCGTAAATGAACCTCTCCTCTGTCAGGGTTCCAGGGGCCTACATTTCTGGAAATCGCCTGTTGCATTGGTAGATGACATGAAGCCTATTTTGCCGTGAATGAACCTCTCCTCTGTCTGGGTTCCAGGGGCCTACGTTTCTGAAAATCGCCTGTTCCATTGGTGGGTGACATTAACCTCTTTTGCCGTGAATGAACCTCTCCTCTGTCTGGGTGCCATGGGCCTACATTTCTGAAAATTGCCTGTTGCATTGGTGGTTGACATGAAGCCTGTTTTGCCGTGAATGAACCCTTCCTCTGTCTGGTTGCCATCGGCCTATGTTTCTGAAAATTGCCTGTTCAATTGGTGGGTGACATTAACCTCTTATTGCCGTGAATGAACCTCTCCTCTGTCTGGGTGCCAGGGGCCTACATTTCTGGAAATCGCCTGTTGCATTGGTGGATGACATGAAGCCTGTTTTGCTGTGAATGAACCTCTCCTCTTTCTGGGTGCCAGGGGCCTACGTTTCTGAAAATCGCCTGTTCCATTGGTGGGTGACATTAACCTCTTTTTGGCGTGAATGAACCTCTCCTTTGTCTGGGTGCCAGGGGCTACATTTCAGAAAAATGCCTGTTGCATTGGTGGATGACATGAAGCCTGTTTTGCCGTAAATAAACCCCTCCTCTGTCTGGGTGCAGGGTTCTACGTTTCTGAAAATTGCCTGTTCAATTGGTGGGTGACATTAACCTCTTATTGCCGTGAATGAACCTCTCCTCTGTCTGGTTGCCAGGGGCCTACATTTCTGAAAATTGCCTGTTCAATTGGTGGGTGACATTATCCTCTTATTGCCGTGAATGAACCTCTCCTCTGTCTGGGTTCCAGGGGCCTACATTTCTGGAAATTGCCTGTTGCATTGGTGGATGACATGAAGCCTATTTTGCTGTGAATGAACCTCTCCTCTGTCTGGGTGCCAGGGGCCTACGTGTCTGAAAATCGCCTGTTCCATTGGTGGGTGACATTAACCTCTTTTTGCCGTGAATGAACCTCTCCTCTGTCTGGGTGCCAGGGGCCTATATTTCTGAAAATTGCCTGTTCAATTGGTGGGTGACATTAACCTCTTATTGCCGTGAATGAACCTCTCCTCTGTCTGGGTGCCAGGGGTCTACGTTTCTGGAAATCGCCTGTTGTATTGGTGGATGACATGAAGCCTATTTTGCCGTAAATGAACCTCTCCTCTGTCAGGGTTCCAGGGGCCTACATTTCTGGAAATCGCCTGTTGCATTGGTGGATGACATGAAGCCTATTTTGCCGTGAATGAACCTCTCCTCTGTCTGGGTTCCAGGGGCCTACGTTTCTGAAAATCGCCTGTTCCATTGGTGGGTGACATTAACCTCTTTTGCCGTGAATGAACCTCTCCTCTGTCTGGGTGCCAGGGCCTACATTTCTGAAAATTGCCTGTTGCATTGGTGGTTGACATGAAGCCTGTTTTGCCGTGAATGAACTCTTCCTCTGTCTGGTTGCCATCGGCCTATGTTTCTGAAAATTGCCTGTTCAATTGGTGGGTGACATTAACCTGTTATTGCCGTGAATGAACCTCTCCTCTGTCTGGGTGCCAGGGGCCTACATTTCTGGAAATCGCCTGTTGCATTGGTGGATGACATGAAGCCTGTTTTGCTGTGAATGAACCTCTCCTCTGTCTGGGTGCCAGGGGCCTACGTTTCTGAAAATCGCCTGTTCCATTGGTGGGTGACATTAACCTCTTTTTGGCGTGAATGAACCTCTCCTTTGTCTGGGTGCCAGGGGCTACATTTCAGAAAAATGCCTGTTGCATTGGTGGATGACATGAAGCCTGTTTTGCCGTAAATAAACCCCTCCTCTGTCTGGGTGCAGGGTTCTACGTTTCTGAAAATTGCCTGTTCAATTGGTGGGTGACATTAACCTCTTATTGCCGTGAATGAACCTCTCCTCTGTCTGGTTGCCAGGGGCCTACATTTCTGAAAATTGCCTGTTCAATTGGTGGGTGACATTATCCTCTTATTGCCGTGAATGAACCTCTCCTCTGTCTGGGTTCCAGGGGCCTACATTTCTGGAAATTGCCTGTTGCATTGGTGGATGACATGAAGCCTATTTTGCTGTGAATGAACCTCTCCTCTGTCTGGGTGCCAGGGGCCTACGTGTCTGAAAATCGCCTGTTCCATTGGTGGGTGACATTAACCTCTTTTTGCCGTGAATGAACCTCTCCTCTGTCTGGGTGCCAGGGGCCTATATTTCTGAAAATTGCCTGTTCAATTGGTGGGTGACATTAACCTCTTATTGACGTGAATGAACCTCTCCTCTGTCTGGTTGCCAGGGGCCTTCATTTCTGAAAATTGCCTGTTCAATTGTTGAATGACATTAACCTCTTATTGCCGTGAATGAACCTCTCCTCTGTCTGGGTGCCAGGGGTCTACATTTCTGGAAATCGCCTGTTGTATTGGTGGATGACATGAAGCCTATTTTGCCGTAAATGAACCTCTCCTCTGTCAGGGTTCCAGGGGCCTACATTTCTGGAAATCGCCTGTTGCATTGGTGGATGACATGAAGCCTATTTTGCCGTGAATGAACCTCTCCTCTGTCTGGGTTCCAGGGGCCTACGTTTCTGAAAATCGCCTGTTCCATTGGTGGGTGACATTAACCTCTTTTTGCCGTGAATGAACCTCTCCTCTGTCTGGGTGCCAGGGGCCTACATTTCTGAAAATTGCCTGTTGCATTGGTGGTTGACATGAAGCCTGTTTTGCCGTGAATGAACCCTTCCTCTGTCTGGTTGCCATCGGCCTATGCTTCTGAAAATTGCCTGTTCAATTGGTGGGTGACATTAACCTCTTATTGCCGTGAATGAACCTCTCCTCTGTCTGGGTGCCAGGGGTCTACATTTCTGGAAATCGCCTGTTGTATTGGTGGATGACATGAAGCCTATTTTGCCGTAAATGAACCTCTCCTCTGTCAGGGTTCCAGGGGCCTACATTTCTGGAAATCGCCTGTTGCATTGGTGGATGACATGAAGCCTATTTTGCCGTGAATTAACCTCTCCTCTGTCTGGGTTCCAGAGGCCTACGTTTCTGAAAATCGCCTGTTCCATTGGTGGGTGACATTAACCTCTTTTTGCCGTGAATGAACCTCTCCTCTGTCTGGGTGCCAGGGGCCTACATTTCTGAAAATTGCCTGTTGCATTGGTGGTTGACATGAAGCCTGTTTTGCCGTGAATGAACCCTTCCTCTGTCTGGTTGCCATCGGCCTATGTTTCTGAAAATTGCCTGTTCAATTGGTGGGTGACATTAACCTCTTTTGCCGTGAATGAACCTCTCCTCTGTCTGGGTGCCAGGGGCCTACATTTCTGGAAATCGCCTGTTGCATTGGTGGATGACATGAAGCCTGTTTTGCTGTGAATGAACCTCTCCTCTGTCTGGGTGCCAGGGGCCTACGTTTCTGAAAATCGCCTGTTCCATTGGTGGGTGACAGTAACCTCTTTTTGGCGTGAATGAACCTCTCCTTTGTCTGGGTGCCAGGGGCTACATTTCAGAAAAATGCCTGTTGCATTGGTGGATGACATGAAGCCTGTTTTGCCGTAAATAAACCCCTCCTCTGTCTGGGTGCAGGGTTCTACGTTTCTGAAAATTGCCTGTTCAATTGGTGGGTGACATTAACCTCTTATTGCCGTGAATGAACCTCTCCTCTGTCTGGTTGCCAGGGGCCTACATTTCTGAAAATTGCCTGTTCAATTGGTGGGTGACATTATCCTCTTATTGCCGTGAATGAACCTCTCCTCTGTCTGGGTTCCAGGGGCCTAAATTTCTGGAAATTGCCTGTTGCATTGGTGGATGACATGAAGCCTATTTTGCTGTGAATGAACCTCTCCTCTGTCTGGGTGCCAGGGGCCTACGTGTCTGAAAATTGCCTGTTCCATTGGAGGGTGACATTAACCTCTTTTTGCCGTGAATGAACCTCTCCTCTGTCTGGGTGCCAGGGGCCTACGTGTCTGAAAATCGCCTGTTCCATTGGTGGGTGACATTAACCTCTTTTTGCCGTGAATGAACCTCTCCTCTGTCTGGGTGCCAGGGGCCTTCATTTCTGAAAATTGCCTGTTCAATTGTTGGGTGAAATTAACCTCTTATTGCCGTGAATGAACCTCTCTTCTGTATGGGTGCCAGGGGTCTACATTTCTGGAAATCGCCTGTTGTATTGGTGGATGACATGAAGCCTCTTTTGCCGTAAATGAACCTCTCCTCTGTCAGGGTTCCAGGGGCCTACATTTCTGGAAATCGCCTGTTGCATTGGTGGATGACATGAAGCCTATTTTGCCGTGAATGAACCTCTCCTCTGTCTGGGTTCCAGGGGCCTACGTTTCTGAAAATCGCCTGTTCCATTGGTGGGTGACATTAACCTCTTTTTGCCGTGAATGAACCTCTCCTCTGTCTGGGTGCCAGGGGCCTACATTTCTGAAAATTGCCTGTTGCATTGGTGGTTGACATGAAGCCTGTTTTGCCGTGAATGAACCCTTCCTCTGTCTGGTTGCCATCGGCCTATGTTTCTGAAAATTACCTGTTCAATTGGTGGGTGACATTAACCTCTTATTGCCGTGAATGAACCTCTCCTCTGTCTGGGTGCCAGGGGCCTACATTTCTGGAAATCGCCTGTTGCATTGGTGGATGACATGAAGCCTGTTTTGCTGTGAATGAACCTCTCCTCTGTCTGGGTGCCAGGGGCCTACGTTTCTGAAAATCGCCTGTTCCATTGGTGGGTGACATTAACCTCTTTTTGGCGTGAATGAACCTCTCCTTTGTCTGGGTGCCAGGGGCTACATTTCAGAAAAATGCCTGTTGCATTGGTGGATGACATGAAGCCTGTTTTGCCGTAAATAAACCCCTCCTCTGTCTGGGTGCAGGGTTCTACGTTTCTGAAAATTGCCTGTTCAATTGGTGGGTGACATTAACCTCTTATTGCCGTGAATGAACCTCTCCTCTGTCTGGTTGCCAGGGGCCTACATTTCTGAAAATTGCCTGTTCAATTGGTGGGTGACATTATCCTCTTATTGCCGTGAATGAACCTCTCCTCTGTCTGGGTTCCAGGGGCCTACATTTCTGGAAATTGCCTGTTGCATTGGTGGATGACATGAAGCCTATTTTGCTGTGAATGAACCTCTCCTCTGTCTGGGTGCCAGGGGCCTACGTGTCTGAAAATCGCCTGTTCCATTGGTGGGTGACATTAACCTCTTTTTGCCGTGAATGAACCTCTCCTCTGTCTGGGTGCCAGGGGCCTATATTTCTGAAAATTGCCTGTTCAATTGGTGGGTGACATGAAGCCTGTTTTGCCGTGAATGAACCCTTCCTCTGTCTGGTTGCCATCGGCCTATGTTTCTGAAAATTGCCTGTTCAATTGGTGGGTGACATTAACCTCTTATTGCCGTGAATGAACCTCTCCTCTGTCTGGTTGCCAGGGGCCTACGTTTCTGAAAATTGCCTGTTCAAATGGTGGGTGACATTAACCTCTTATTGCCGTGAATGAACCTCTCCTCTGTCTGGGTGCAAGGGGTCTACATTTCTGGAAATCGCCTGTTGCATTGGTGGATGACATGAAGCCTATTTTGCCGTAAATGAACCTCTCCTCTGTCTGGGTGCCAGGGGCCTACGTTTCTGAAAATCGCCTGTTCCATTGGTGGGTGACATTAACCTCTTTGTGCCGTGAAGGAACCTCTCCTCTGTCTGGGTGCCAGGGGCCTACATTTCTGAAAATTGCCTGTTGCATTGGTGGAGGACATGAAGCCTGTTTTGCCGTGAATGAACCCTTCCTCTATCTGGGTGCCATCGGCCTATGTTTCTGAAAATTGCCTGTTCAATTGGTGGGTGACATTAACCTCTTATTGCCGTGAATGAACCTCTCCTCTGTCTGGGTGCCAGGGGCCTACATTTCTGGAAATCGCCTGTTGCATTGGTGGATGACATGAAGCCTGTTTTGCTGTGAATGAACCTCTCCTCTGTCTGGGTGCCAGGGGCCTACGTTTCTGAAAATCGCCTGTTCCATTGGTGGGTGACATTAACCTCTTTTTGGCGTGAATGAACCTCTCCTTTGTCTGGGTGCCAGGGGCTACATTTCAGAAAAATGCCTGTTGCATTGGTGGATGACATGAAGCCTGTTTTGCCGTAAATAAACCCCTCCTCTGTCTGGGTGCAGGGTTCTACGTTTCTGAAAATTGCCTGTTCAATTGGTGGGTGACATTAACCTCTTATTGCCGTGAATGAACCTCTCCTCTGTCTGGTTGCCAGGGGCCTACATTTCTGAAAATTGCCTGTTCAATTGGTGGGTGACATTATCCTCTTATTGCCGTGAATGAACCTCTCCTCTGTCTGGGTTCCAGGGGCCTACATTTCTGGAAATTGCCTGTTGCATTGGTGGATGACATGAAGCCTATTTTGCTGTGAATGAACCTCTCCTCTGTCTGGGTGCCAGGGGCCTACGTGTCTGAAAATCGCCTGTTCCATTGGTGGGTGACATTAACCTCTTTTTGCCGTGAATGAACCTCTCCTCTGTCTGGGTGCCAGGGGCCTATATTTCTGAAAATTGCCTGTTCAATTGGTGGGTGACATGAAGCCTGTTTTGCCGTGAATGAACCCTTCCTCTGTCTGGTTGCCATCGGCCTATGTTTCTGAAAATTGCCTGTTCAATTGGTGGGTGACATTAACCTCTTATTGCCGTGAATGAACCTCTCCTCTGTCTGGTTGCCAGGGGCCTACGTTTCTGAAAATTGCCTGTTCAAATGGTGGGTGACATTAACCTCTTATTGCCGTGAATGAACCTCTCCTCTGTCTGGGTGCAAGGGGTCTACATTTCTGGAAATCGCCTGTTGCATTGGTGGATGACATGAAGCCTATTTTGCCGTAAATGAACCTCTCCTCTGTCTGGGTGCCAGGGGCCTACGTTTCTGAAAATCGCCTGTTCCATTGGTGGGTGACATTAACCTCTTTGTGCCGTGAAGGAACCTCTCCTCTGTCTGGGTGCCAGGGGCCTACATTTCTGAAAATTGCCTGTTGCATTGGTGGAGGACATGAAGCCTGTTTTGCCGTGAATGAACCCTTCCTCTATCTGGGTGCCATCGGCCTATGTTTCTGAAAATTGCCTGTTCAATTGGTGGGTGACATTAACCTCTTATTGTCGTGAATGAACCTCTCCTCTGTCTGGTTGCCAGGGGCCTACGTTTCTGAAAATTGCCTGTTCAATTGGTGGGTGACATTAACCTCTTATTGCCGTGAATGAACCTCTCCTCTGTCTGGGTGCCAGGGGTCTACATTTCTGGAAATCGCCTGTTGCATTGGTGGATGACATGAAGCCTATTTTGCCGTAAATGAACCTCTCCTCTGTCTGGGTGCCAGGGGCCTACGTTTCTGAAAATCGCCTGTTCCATTGGTGGGTGACATTAACCTCTTTTTGCCGTGAATGAACCTCTCCTCTGTCTGGGTGCCAGGGACTACATTTCTGAAAATTGCCTGTTGCATTGGTGGATGATATGAAGCCTGTTTTGCCGTGAATGAACCCCTCCTCTGTCTGGGTGCAGGGGTCTACGTTTCTGAAAATTGCCTGTTCAATTGGTGGGTGACATTAACCTCTTATTGCTGTGAATGAAACTCTCCTCTGTCTGGTTGCCAGGGTCCTACGTTTCTGAAAATTGCCTGTTCAATTGGTGGGTGACATTAACCTCTTATTGCCGTGAATGAACCTCTCCTCTGTCTGGGTTCCAGGGGCCTACATTTCTGGAAATCGCCTGTTGCATTGGTGGATGACATGAAGCCTATTTTGCCGTGAATGAACCTCTCCTCTGTCTGGGTGCCAGGGGCCTACGTTTCTGAAAATCGCCTGTTCCATTGGTGGGTGACATTAACCTCTTTTTGCCGTGAATGAACCACTCCTCTGTCTGGGTGCCAGGGGCCTACATTTCTGAAAATTGCCTGTTGCATTGGTGGATGACATGAAGCCTGTTTTGCCGTGAATGAACCCTTCCTCTGTCTGGTTGCCATCGGCCTATGTTTCTGAAAATTGCCTGTTCAATTGGTGGGTGACATTAACCTCTTTTTGCTGTGAATGAACCTCTCCTCTGTCTGGGTGCCAGGGGCCTACGTTTCTGGAAATCGCCTGTTGCATTGGTGGATGACATGAAGCCTGTTTTGCCGTGAATGAACCTCTCCTCTGTCTGGGTGCCAGGGGCCTACGTTTCTGAAAATCGCCTGTTCCATTGGTGGGTGACATTAACCTCTTTTTGGCGTGAATGAAACTCTGCTTTGTCTGGGTGCCAGGGGCTACATTTCAGAAAATTGCCTGTTGCATTGGTGGATGACATGAAGCCTGTTTTGCCGTAAATAAACCCCTCCTCTGTCTGGGTGCAGGGTTCTACGTTTCTGAAAATTGCCTGTTCAATTGGTGGGTGACATTAACCTCTTATTGCCGTGAATGAACCTCTCCTCTGTCTGGGTGCCAGGGGTCTACATTTCTGGAAATCGCCTGTTGCATTGGTGGATGACATGAAGCCTATTTTGCCGTAAATGAACCTCTCCTCTGTCTGGGTGCCAGGGGCCTACGTTTCTGAAAATCGCCTGTTCCATTGGTGGGTGACATTAACCTCATTTTGCCGTGAATGAACCTCTCCTCTGTCTGGGTGCCAGGGGCCTACATTTCTGTAAATTGCCTGTTGCATTGGTGGATGATATGAAGCCTGTTTTGCCGTGAATGAACCCCTCCTCTGTCTGGGTGCAGGGGTCTACGTTTCTGAAAATTGCCTGTTCAATTGGTGGGTGACATTAACCTCTTATTGCTGTGAATGAAACTCTCCTCTGTCTGGTTGCCAGGGGCCTACGTTTCTGAAAATTGCCTGTTCAATTGGTGGGTGACATTAACCTCTTATTGCCTTGAATGAACCTCTCCTCTGTCTGGGTGCCAGGGGCCTACATTTCTGAAAATTGCCTGTTGCATTGGTGGATGACATGAAGCCTGTTTTGCCGTGAATGAACCCTTCCTCTGTCTGGTTGCCATCGGCCTATGTTTCTGAAAATTGCCTGTTCAATTGGTGGGTGACATTAACCTCTTTTTGCTGTGAATGAACCTCTCCTCTGTCTGGGTGCCAGGGGCCTACGTTTCTGGAAATCGCCTGTTGCATTGGTGGATGACATGAAGCCTGTTTTGCCGTGAATGAACCTCTCCTCTGTCTGGGTGCCAGGGGCCTACGTTTCTGAAAATCGCCTGTTCCATTGGTGGGTGACATTAACCTCTTTTTGGCGTGAATGAAACTCTGCTTTGTCTGGGTGCCAGGGCTACATTTCAGAAAATTGCCTGTTGCATTGGTGGATGACATGAAGCCTGTTTTGCCGTAAATAAACCCCTCCTCTGTCTGGGTGCAGGGTTCTACGTTTCTGAAAATTGCCTGTTCAATTGGTGGGTGACATTAACCTCTTATTGCCGTGAATGAACCTCTCCTCTGTCTGGTTGCCAGGGGCCTACATTTCTGAAAATTGCCTGTTCAATTGTTGGGTGACATTAACCTCTTATTGCCGTGAATGAACCTCTCCTCTGTCTGGGTGCCAGGGGTCTACATTTCTGAAAATCGCCTGTTCCATTGGTGTGTGACATTAACCTCTTTTTGCCGTGAATGAACCTCTCCTCTGTCTGGGTGCCAGGGGCCTACATTTCTGAAAATTGCCTGTTGCATTGGTGGATGATATGAAGCCTGTTTTGCCGTGAATGAACCCTTCCTCTGTCTGGTTGCCATCGGCCTATGTTTCTGAAAATTGCCTGTTCAATTGGTGGGTGACATTAACCTCTTATTGCCGTGAATGAACCTCTCCTCTGTCTTGTTGCCAGGGGCCTACGTTTCTGGAAATCGCCTGTTGCATTGGTGGATGACATGAAGCCTATTTTACAGTGAATGAACCTCTCCTCTGTCTGGGTTCCAGGGGCCTACGTTTCTGAAAATCGCCTGTTCCATTGGTGTGTGACATTAACCTCTTTTTGCCGTGAATGAACCTCTCCTCTGTCTGGGTGCCAGGGGCCTACATTTCTGAAAATTGCCTGTTGCATTGGTGGATGACATGAAGCCTGTTTTGCCGTGAATGAACCCTTCCTCTGTCTGGTTGCCATCGGCCTATGTTTCTGAAAATTGCCTGTTCAATTGGTGGGTGACATTAACCTCTTATTGCCGTGAATGAACCTCTCCTCTGTCTGGTTGCCAGGGGCCTACGTTTCTGGAAATCGCCTGTTGCATTGGTGGATGACATGAAGCCTGTTTTGCCGTGAATGAACCTCTCCTCTGTCTGGGTGCCAGGGGCCTACGTTTCTGAAAATCGCCTGTTCCATTGGTGGGTGACATTAACCTCTTTTTGGCGTGAATGAAACTCTGCTTTGTCTGGGTGCCAGGGGCTACATTTCAGAAAATTGCCTGTTGCATTGGTGGATGACATGAAGCCTGTTTTGCCGTAAATAAACCCCTCCTCTGTCTGGGTGCAGGGTTCTACGTTTCTGAAAATTGCCTGTTCAATTGGTGGGTGACATTAACCTCTTATTGCCGTGAATGAACCTCTCCTCTGTCTGGTTGCCAGGGGCCTTCATTTCTGAAAATTGCCTGTTCAATTGTTGGGTGACATTAACCTCTTATTGCCGTGAATGAACCTCTCCTCTGTCTGGGTGCCAGGGGTCTACATTTCTGGAAATCGCCTGTTGTATTGGTGGATGACATGAAGCCTATTTTGCCGTAAATGAACCTCTCCTCTGTCAGGGTTCCAGGGGCCTACATTTCTGGAAATCGCCTGTTGCATTGGTGGATGACATGAAGCCTATTTTGCCGTGAATGAACCTCTCCTCTGTCTGGGTTCCAGGGGCCTACGTTTCTGAAAATCGCCTGTTCCATTGGTGGGTGACATTAACCTCTTTTTGCCGTGAATGAACCTCTCCTCTGTCTGGGTGCCAGGGGCCTACATTTCTGAAAATTGCCTGTTGCATTGGTGGTTGACATGAAGCCTGTTTTGCCGTGAATGAACCCTTCCTCTGTCTGGTTGCCATCGGCCTATGTTTCTGAAAATTGCCTGTTCAATTGGTGGGTGACATTAACCTCTTATTGCCGTGAATGAACCTCTCCTCTGTCTGGGTGCCAGGGGCCTACATTTCTGGAAATCGCCTGTTGCATTGGTGGATGACATGAAGCCTGTTTTGCTGTGAATGAACCTCTCCTCTGTCTGGGTGCCAGGGGCCTACGTTTCTGAAAATCGCCTGTTCCATTGGTGGGTGACATTAACCTCTTTTTGGCGTGAATGAACCTCTCCTTTGTCTGGGTGCCAGGGGCTACATTTCAGAAAAATGCCTGTTGCATTGGTGGATGACATGAAGCCTGTTTTGCCGTAAATAAACCCCTCCTCTGTCTGGGTGCAGGGTTCTACGTTTCTGAAAATTGCCTGTTCAATTGGTGGGTGACATTAACCTCTTATTGCCGTGAATGAACCTCTCCTCTGTCTGGTTGCCAGGGGCCTACATTTCTGAAAATTGCCTGTTCAATTGGTGGGTGACATTATCCTCTTATTGCCGTGAATGAACCTCTCCTCTGTCTGGGTTCCAGGGGCCTACATTTCTGGAAATTGCCTGTTGCATTGGTGGATGACATGAAGCCTATTTTGCTGTGAATGAACCTCTCCTCTGTCTGGGTGCCAGGGGCCTACGTGTCTGAAAATCGCCTGTTCCATTGGTGGGTGACATTAACCTCTTTTTGCCGTGAATGAACCTCTCCTCTGTCTGGGTGCCAGGGGCCTATATTTCTGAAAATTGCCTGTTCAATTGGTGGGTGACATTAACCTCTTATTGCCGTGAATGAACCTCTCCTCTGTCTGGGTGCCAGGGGTCTACGTTTCTGGAAATCGCCTGTTGTATTGGTGGATGACATGAAGCCTATTTTGCCGTGAATGAACCTCTCCTCTGTCAGGGTTCCAGGGGCCTACATTTCTGGAAATCGCCTGTTGCATTGGTGGATGACATGAAGCCTATTTTTGCCGTGAATGAACCTCTCCTCTGTCTGGGTTCCAGGGGCCTACGTTTCTGAAAATCGCCTGTTCCATTGGTGGGTGACATTAACCTCTTTTGCCGTGAATGAACCTCTCCTCTGTCTGGGTGCCAGGGGCCTACATTTCTGAAAATTGCCTGTTGCATTGGTGGTTGACATGAAGCCTGTTTTGCCGTGAATGAACTCTCTCCTCTGTCTGGTTGCCATCGGCCTATGTTTCTGAAAATTGCCTGTTCAATTGGTGGGTGACATTAACCTCTTATTGCCGTGAATGAACCTCTCCTCTGTCTGGGTGCCAGGGGCCTACATTTCTGGAAATCGCCTGTTGCATTGGTGGATGACATGAAGCCTGTTTTGCTGTGAATGAACCTCTCCTCTGTCTGGGTGCCAGGGGCCTACGTTTCTGAAAATCGCCTGTTCCATTGGTGGGTGACATTAACCTCTTTTTGGCGTGAATGAACCTCTCCTTTGTCTGGGTGCCAGGGGCTACATTTCAGAAAAATGCCTGTTGCATTGGTGGATGACATGAAGCCTGTTTTGCCGTAAATAAACCCCTCCTCTGTCTGGGTGCAGGGTTCTACGTTTCTGAAAATTGCCTGTTCAATTGGTGGGTGACATTAACCTCTTATTGCCGTGAATGAACCTCTCCTCTGTCTGGTTGCCAGGGGCCTACATTTCTGAAAATTGCCTGTTCAATTGGTGGGTGACATTATCCTCTTATTGCCGTGAATGAACCTCTCCTCTGTCTGGGTTCCAGGGGCCTACATTTCTGGAAATTGCCTGTTGCATTGGTGGATGACATGAAGCCTATTTTGCTGTGAATGAACCTCTCCTCTGTCTGGGTGCCAGGGGCCTACGTGTCTGAAAATCGCCTGTTCCATTGGTGGGTGACATTAACCTCTTTTTGCCGTGAATGAACCTCTCCTCTGTCTGGGTGCCAGGGGCCTATATTTCTGAAAATTGCCTGTTCAATTGGTGGGTGACATGAAGCCTCTTATTGCCGTGAATGAACCTCTCCTCTGTCTGGTTGCCAGCGGCCTATCATTTCTGAAAATTGCCTGTTCAATTGGTGGGTGACATTAACCTCTTATTGCCGTGAATGAACCTCTCCTCTGTCTGGTTGCCAGGGGCCTACGTTTCTGAAAATTGCCTGTTCAAATTGGTGGGTGACATTAAGCCTCTTATTGCCGTGAATGAACCTCTCCTCTGTCTGGGTGCCAGGGGCCTACATTTCTGGAAATCGCCTGTTGCATTGGTGGATGACATGAAGCCTATTTTGCCGTAAATGAACCTCTCCTCTGTCTGGGTGCCAGGGGCCTACGTTTCTGAAAATCGCCTGTTCCATTGGTGGGTGACATTAACCTCTTTGTGCCGTGAAGGAACCTCTCCTCTGTCTGGGTGCCAGGGGCCTACATTTCTGAAAATTGCCTGTTGCATTGGTGGAGGACATGAAGCCTGTTTTGCCGTGAATGAACCCTTCCTCTATCTGGGTGCCATCGGCCTATGTTTCTGAAAATTGCCTGTTCAATTGGTGGGTGACATTAACCTCTTATTGCCGTGAATGAACCTCTCCTCTGTCTGGTTGCCAGGGGCCTACGTTTCTGAAAATTGCCTGTTCATATTGGTGGATGACATTAAGCCTCTTATTGCCGTGAATGAACCTCTCCTCTGTCTGGGTTCCAGGGGCCTACATTTCTGGAAATCGCCTGTTGCATTGGTGGATGACATGAAGCCTATTTTGCCGTGAATGAACCTCTCCTCTGTCTGGGTGCCAGGGCCTACGTTTCTGAAAATCGCCTGTTCCATTGGTGGGTGACATTAACCTCTTTTTGCCGTGAATGAACCTCTCCTCTGTCTGGGTGCCAGGGGCCTACATTTCTGAAAATTGCCTGTTGCATTGGTGGATGACATGAAGCCTGTTTTGCCGTGAATGAACCCCTCCTCTGTCTGGGTGCCAGGGTTCTACGTTTCTGAAAATTGCCTGTTCAATTGGTGGGTGACATTAACCTCTTATTGCCGTGAATGAACCTCTCCTCTGTCTGGTTGCCAGGGGCCTACATTTCTGAAAATTGCCTGTTCAATTGGTGGGTGACATTATCCTCTTATTGCCGTGAATGAACCTCTCCTCTGTCTGGGTTCCAGGGGCCTAAATTTCTGGAAATTGCCTGTTGCATTGGTGGATGACATGAAGCCTATTTTGCTGTGAATGAACCTCTCCTCTGTCTGGGTGCCAGGGGCCTACGTGTCTGAAAATCGCCTGTTCCATTGGTGGGTGACATTAACCTCTTTTGCCGTGAATGAACCTCTCCTCTGTCTGGGTGCCAGGGTTCTATATTTCTGAAAATTGCCTGTTCAATTGGTGGGTGACATTAACCTCTTATTGCCGTGAATGAACCTCTCCTCTGTCTGGTTGCCAGGGGCCTTCATTTCTGAAAATTGCCTGTTCAATTGTTGGGTGAAATTAACCTCTTATTGCCGTGAATGAACCTCTCCTCTGTCTGGGTGCCAGGGGTCTACATTTCTGGAAATCGCCTGTTGTATTGGTGGATGACATGAAGCCTATTTTGCCGTAAATGAACCTCTCCTCTGTCAGGGTTCCAGGGGCCTACATTTCTGGAAATCGCCTGTTGCATTGGTGGATGACATGAAGCCTATTTTGCCGTGAATGAACCTCTCCTCTGTCTGGGTTCCAGGGGCCTACGTTTCTGAAAATCGCCTGTTCCATTGGTGGGTGACATTAACCTCTTTGTGCCGTGAAGGAACCTCTCCTCTGTCTGGGTGCCAGGGGCCTACATTTCTGAAAATTGCCTGTTGCATTGGTGGAGGACATGAAGCCTGTTTTGCCGTGAATGAACCCTTCCTCTATCTGGGTGCCATCGGCCTATGTTTCTGAAAATTGCCTGTTCAATTGGTGGGTGACATTAACCTCTTATTGCCGTGAATGAACCTCTCCTCTGTCTGGTTGCCAGGGGCCTACGTTTCTGGAAATCGCCTGTTGCATTGGTGGATGACATGAAGCCTGTTTTGCCGTGAATGAACCTCTCCTCTGTCTGGGTGCCAGGGGCCTACGTTTCTGAAAATCGCCTGTTCCATTGGTGGGTGACATTAACCTCTTTTTGGCGTGAATGAAACTCTGCTTTGTCTGGGTGCCAGGGGCTACATTTCAGAAAATTGCCTGTTGCATTGGTGGATGACATGAAGCCTGTTTTGCCGTAAATAAACCCCTCCTCTGTCTGGGTGCAGGGTTCTACGTTTCTGAAAATTGCCTGTTCAATTGGTGGGTGACATTAACCTCTTATTGCCGTGAATGAACCTCTCCTCTGTCTGGTTGCCAGGGGCCTACGTTTCTGAAAATTGCCTGTTCAATTGGTGGGTGACATTAACCTCTTATTGCCGTGAATGAACCTCTCCTCTGTCTGGGTGCCAGGGGTCTACATTTCTGGAAATCGCCTGTTGCATTGGTGGATGACATGAAGCCTATTTTGCCGTAAATGAACCTCTCCTCTGTCTGGGTGCCAGGGGCCTACGTTTCTGAAAATCGCCTGTTCCATTGGTGGGTGACATTAACCTCTTTTTGCCGTGAATGAACCTCTCCTCTGTCTGGGTGCCAGGGGCCTACATTTCTGAAAATTGCCTGTTGCATTGGTGGATGATATGAAGCCTGTTTTGCCGTGAATGAACCCCTCCTCTGTCTGGGTGCAGGGGTCTACGTTTCTGAAAATTGCCTGTTCAATTGGTGGGTGACATTAACCTCTTATTGCTGTGAATGAAACTCTCCTCTGTCTGGTTGCCAGGGGCCTACGTTTCTGAAAATTGCCTGTTCAATTGGTGGATGACATTAACCTCTTATTGCCTTGAATGAACCTCTCCTCTGTCTGGGTTCCAGGGGCCTACATTTCTGGAAATCGCCTGTTGCATTGGTGGATGACATGAAGCCTATTTTGCCGTGAATGAACCTCTCCTCTGTCTGGGTGCCAGGGGCCTACGTTTCTGAAAATCGCCTGTTCCATTGGTGGGTGACATTAACCTCTTTTTGCCGTGAATGAACCACTCCTCTGTCTGGGTGCCAGGGGCCTACATTTCTGAAAATTGCCTGTTGCATTGGTGGATGACATGAAGCCTGTTTTGCCGTGAATGAACCCTTCCTCTGTCTGGTTGCCATCGGCCTATGTTTCTGAAAATTGCCTGTTCAATTGGTGGGTGACATTAACCTCTTTTTGCTGTGAATGAACCTCTCCTCTGTCTGGGTGCCAGGGGCCTACGTTTCTGGAAATCGCCTGTTGCATTGGTGGATGACATGAAGCCTGTTTTGCCGTGAATGAACCTCTCCTCTGTCTGGGTGCCAGGGCCTACGTTTCTGAAAATCGCCTGTTCCATTGGTGGGTGACATTAACCTCTTTTTGGCGTGAATGAAACTCTGCTTTGTCTGGGTGCCAGGGGCTACATTTCAGAAAATTGCCTGTTGCATTGGTGGATGACATGAAGCCTGTTTTGCCGTAAATAAACCCCTCCTCTGTCTGGGTGCAGGGTTCTACGTTTCTGAAAATTGCCTGTTCAATTGGTGGGTGACATTAACCTCTTATTGCCGTGAATGAACCTCTCCTCTGTCTGGTTGCCAGGGGCCTACGTTTCTGAAAATTGCCTGTTCAATTGGTGGGTGACATTAACCTCTTATTGCCGTGAATGAACCTCTCCTCTGTCTGGGTGCCAGGGGTCTACATTTCTGGAAATCGCCTGTTGCATTGGTGGATGACATGAAGCCTATTTTGCCGTAAATGAACCTCTCCTCTGTCTGGGTGCCAGGGGCCTACGTTTCTGAAAATCGCCTGTTCCATTGGTGGGTGACATTAACCTCTTTTGCCGTGAATGAACCTCTCCTCTGTCTGGGTGCCAGGGGCCTACATTTCTGAAAATTGCCTGTTGCATTGGTGGATGATATGAAGCCTGTTTTGCCGTGAATGAACCCCTCCTCTGTCTGGGTGCAGGGGTCTACGTTTCTGAAAATTGCCTGTTCAATTGGTGGGTGACATTAACCTCTTATTGCTGTGAATGAAACTCTCCTCTGTCTGGTTGCCAGGGGCCTACGTTTCTGAAAATTGCCTGTTCAATTGGTGGGTGACATTAACCTCTTATTGCCTTGAATGAACCTCTCCTCTGTCTGGGTTCCAGGGGCCTACATTTCTGGAAATCGCCTGTTGCATTGGTGGATGACATGAAGCCTATTTTGCCGTGAATGAACCTCTCCTCTGTCTGGGTGCCAGGGGCCTACGTTTCTGAAAATCGCCTGTTCCATTGGTGGGTGACATTAACCTCTTTTTGCCGTGAATGAACCACTCCTCTGTCTGGGTGCCAGGGGCCTACATTTCTGAAAATTGCCTGTTGCATTGGTGGATGACATGAAGCCTGTTTTGCCGTGAATGAACCCTTCCTCTGTCTGGTTGCCATCGGCCTATGTTTCTGAAAATTGCCTGTTCAATTGGTGGGTGACATTAACCTCTTTTTGCTGTGAATGAACCTCTCCTCTGTCTGGGTGCCAGGGGCCTACGTTTCTGGAAATCGCCTGTTGCATTGGTGGATGACATGAAGCCTGTTTTGCCGTGAATGAACCTCTCCTCTGTCTGGGTGCCAGGGGCCTACGTTTCTGAAAATCGCCTGTTCCATTGGTGGGTGACATTAACCTCTTTTTGGCGTGAATGAAACTCTGCTTTGTCTGGGTGCCAGGGCTACATTTCAGAAAATTGCCTGTTGCATTGGTGGATGACATGAAGCCTGTTTTGCCGTAAATAAACCCCTCCTCTGTCTGGGTGCAGGGTTCTACGTTTCTGAAAATTGCCTGTTCAATTGGTGGGTGACATTAACCTCTTATTGCCGTGAATGAACCTCTCCTCTGTCTGGTTGCCAGGGGCCTACATTTCTGAAAATTGCCTGTTCAATTGTTGGGTGACATTAACCTCTTATTGCCGTGAATGAACCTCTCCTCTGTCTGGGTGCCAGGGGTCTACATTTCTGAAAATCGCCTGTTCCATTGGTGTGTGACATTAACCTCTTTTTGCCGTGAATGAACCTCTCCTCTGTCTGGGTGCCAGGGGCCTACATTTCTGAAAATTGCCTGTTGCATTGGTGGATGATATGAAGTCTGTTTTGCCGTGAATGAACCCTTCCTCTATCTGGTTGCCATCGGCCTATGTTTCTTAAAATTGCCTGTTCAAATGGTTGGTGACATTAACCTCTTATTGCCGTGAATGAACCTCTCCTCTGTCTTGTTGCCAGGGGCCTACGTTTCTGGAAATCGCCTGTTGCATTGGTGGATGACATGAAGCCTATTTTACCGTGAATGAACCTCTCCTCTGTCTGGGTTCCAGGGGCCTACGTTTCTGAAAATCGCCTGTTCCATTGGTGTGTGACATTAACCTCTTTTTGCCGTGAATAAACCTCTCCTCTGTCTGGGTGCCAGGGCCTACATTTCTGAAAATTGCCTGTTGCATTGGTGGATGACATGAAGCCTGTTTTGCCGTGAATGAACCCTTCCTCTGTCTGGTTGCCATCGGCCTATGTTTCTGAAAATTGCCTGTTCAATTGGTGGGTGACATTAACCTCTTATTGCCGTGAATGAACCTCTCCTCTGTCTGGTTGCCAGGGGCCTACGTTTCTGGAAATCGCCTGTTGCATTGGTGGATGACATGAAGCCTGTTTTGCCGTGAATGAACCTCTCCTCTGTCTGGGTGCCAGGGGCCTACGTTTCTAAAAATCGCCTGTTCCATTGGTGGGTGACATTAACCTCTTTTTGGCGTGAATGAAACTCTCCTTTGTCTGGGTGCCAGGGGCTACATTTCAGAAAATTGCCTGTTGCATTGGTGGATGACATGAAGCCTGCTTTGCCGTAAATAAACCCCTCCTCTGTCTGGGTGCAGGGTTCTACGTTTCTGAAAATTGCCTGTTCAATTGGTGGGTGACATTAACCTCTTATTGCCGTGAATGAACCTCTCCTCTGTCTGGTTGCCAGGGGCCTTCATTTCTGAAAATTGCCAGTTCAATTGTTGGGTGACATTAACCTCTTATTGCCGTGAATGAACCTCTCCTCTGTCTGGGTGCCAGGGGTCTACATTTCTGAAAATCGCCTGTTCCATTGGTGTGTGACATTAACCTCTTTTTGCCGTGAATGAACCTCTCCTCTGTCTGGGTGCCAGGGGCCTACATTTCTGAAAATTGCCTGTTGCATTGGTGGATGATATGAAGCCTGTTTTGCCGTGAATGAACCCTTCCTCTGTCTGGTTGCCATCGGCCTATGTTTCTTAAAATTGCCTGTTCAAATGGTTGGTGACATTAACCTCTTATTGCCGTGAATGAACCTCTCCTCTGTCTTGTTGCCAGGGGCCTACGTTTCTGAAAATTGCCTGTTGCATTGGTGGATGATATGAAGCCTGTTTTGCCGTGAATGAACCCCTCCTCTGTCTGGGTGCAGGGGTCTACGTTTCTGAAAATTGCCTGTTCAAATGGTGGGTGACATTAACCTCTTATTGCTGTGAATGAAACTCTCCTCTGTCTGGTTGCCAGGGGCCTACGTTTCTGAAAATTGCCTGTTCAATTGGTGGATGACATTAACCTCTTATTGCCTTGAATGAACGTCTCCTCTGTCTGGGTTCCAGGGGCCTACATTTCTGGAAATCGCCTGTTGCATTGGTGGATGACATGAAGCCTATTTTGCAGTGAATGAACCTCTCCTCTGTCTGGGTGCCAGGGGCCTACGTTTCTGAAAATCGCCTGTTCCATTGGTGGGTGACATTAACCTCTTTTTGCCGTGAATGAACCACTCCTCTGTCTGGGTGCCAGGGGCCTACATTTCTGAAAATTGCCTGTTGCATTGGTGGATGACATGAAGCCTGTTTTGCCGTGAATGAACCCTTCCTCTGTCTGGTTGCCATCGGCCTATGTTTCTGAAAATTGCCTGTTCAATTGGTGGGTGACATTAACCTCTTTTTGCTGTGAATGAACCTCTCCTCTGTCTGGGTGCCAGGGGCCTACGTTTCTGGAAATCGCCTGTTGCATTGGTGGATGACATGAAGCCTGTTTTGCCGTGAATGAACCTCTCCTCTGTCTGGGTGCCAGGGGCCTACATTTCTGAAAATCGCCTGTTCCATTGGTGGGTGACATTAACCTCTTTTTGGCGTGAATGAAACTCTGCTTTGTCTGGGTGCCAGGGGCTACATTTCAGAAAATTGCCTGTTGCATTGGTGGATGACATGAAGCCTGTTTTGCCGTAAATAAACCCCTCCTCTGTCTGGGTGCAGGGTTCTACGTTTCTGAAAATTGCCTGTTCAATTGGTGGGTGACATTAACCTCTTATTGCCGTGAATGAACCTCTCCTCTGTCTGGTTGCCAGGGGCCTACGTTTCTGAAAATTGCCTGTTCAATTGGTGGGTGACATTAACCTCTTATTGCCGTGAATGAACCTCTCCTCTGTCTGGGTGCCAGGGGTCTACATTTCTGGAAATCGCCTGTTGCATTGGTGGATGACATGAAGCCTATTTTGCAGTAAATGAACCTCTCCTCTGTCTGGGTGCCAGGGGCCTACGTTTCTGAAAATCGCCTGTTCCATTGGTGGGTGACATTAACCTCTTTTTGCCGTGAATGAACCTCTCCTCTGTCTGGGTGCCAGGGGCCTACATTTCTGAAAATTGCCTGTTGCATTGGTGGATGATATGAAGCCTGTTTTGCCGTGAATGAACCCCTCCTCTGTCTGGGTGCAGGGGTCTACGTTTCTGAAAATTGCCTGTTCAATTGGTGGGTGACATTAACCTCTTATTGCTGTGAATGAAACTCTCCTCTGTCTGGTTGCCAGGGGCCTACGTTTCTGAAAATTGCCTGTTCAATTGGTGGGTGACATTAACCTCTTATTGCCTTGAATGAACCTCTCCTCTGTCTGGGTTCCAGGGGCCTACATTTCTGGAAATCGCCTGTTGCATTGGTGGATGACATGAAGCCTATTTTGCCGTGAATGAACCTCTCCTCTGTCTGGGTGCCAGGGGCCTACGTTTCTGAAAATCGCCTGTTCCATTGGTGGGTGACATTAACCTCTTTTTGCCGTGAATGAACCACTCCTCTGTCTGGGTGCCAGGGGCCTACATTTCTGAAAATTGCCTGTTGCATTGGTGGATGACATGAAGCCTGTTTTGCCGTGAATGAACCCTTCCTCTGTCTGGTTGCCATCGGCCTATGTTTCTGAAAATTGCCTGTTCAATTGGTGGGTGACATTAACCTCTTTTTGCTGTGAATGAACCTCTCCTCTGTCTGGGTGCCAGGGGCCTACGTTTCTGGAAATCGCCTGTTGCATTGGTGGATGACATGAAGCCTGTTTTGCCGTGAATGAACCTCTCCTCTGTCTGGGTGCCAGGGGCCTACGTTTCTGAAAATTGCCTGTTGCATTGGTGGATGACATGAAGCCTGTTTTGCCGTGAATGAACCCTTCCTCTGTCTGGTTGCCATCGGCCTATGTTTCTGAAAATTGCCTGTTCAATTGGTGGGTGACATTAACCTCTTATTGCCGTGAATGAACCTCTCCTCTGTCTGGTTGCCAGGGGCCTACGTTTCTGGAAATCGCCTGTTGCATTGGTGGATGACATGAAGCCTGTTTTGCCATGAATGAACCTCTCCTCTGTCTGGGTGCCAGGGGCCTACGTTTCTAAAAATCGCCTGTTCCATTGGTGGGTGACATTAACCTCTTTTGGCGTGAATGAAACTCTCCTTTGTCTGGGTGCCAGGGGCTACATTTCAGAAAATTGCCTGTTGCATTGGTGGATGACATGAAGCCTGCTTTGCCGTAAATAAACCCCTCCTCTGTCTGGGTGCAGGGTTCTACGTTTCTGAAAATTGCCTGTTCAATTGGTGGGTGACATTAACCTCTTATTGCCGTGAATGAACCTCTCCTCTGTCTGGTTGCCAGGGGCCTTCATTTCTGAAAATTGCCAGTTCAATTGTTGGGTGACATTAACCTCTTATTGCCGTGAATGAACCTCTCCTCTGTCTGGGTGCCAGGGGTCTACATTTCTGAAAATCGCCTGTTCCATTGGTGTGTGACATTAACCTCTTTTTGCCGTGAATGAACCTCTCCTCTGTCTGGGTGCCAGGGGCCTACGTTTCTGAAAATTGTCTGTTGCATTGGTGGATGATATGAAGCCTGTTTTGCCGTGAATGAACCCTTCCTCTGTCTGGTTGCCATCGGCCTATGTTTCTTAAAATTGCCTGTTCAAATGGTTGGTGACATTAACCTCTTATTGCCGTGAATGAACCTCTCCTCTGTCTTGTTGCCAGGGGCCTACGTTTCTGGAAATCGCCTGTTGCATTGGTGGATGACATGAAGCCTATTTTACCGTGAATGAACCTCTCCTCTGTCTGGTTTCCAGGGGCGTACGTTTCTGAAAATCGCCTGTTCCTTTGGTGTGTGACATTAACCTCTTTTTGCCGTGAATAAACCTCTCCTCTGTCTGGGTGCCAGGGGCCTACATTTCTGAAAATTGCCTGTTGCATTGGTGGATGACATGAAGCCTGTTTTGCCGTGAATGAACCCTTCCTCTGTCTGGTTGCCATCGGCCTATGTTTCTGAAAATTGCCTGTTCAATTGGTGGGTGACATTAACCTCTTATTGCCGTGAATGAACCTCTCCTCTGTCTGGTTGCCAGGGGCCTACGTTTCTGGAAATCGCCTGTTGCATTGGTGGATGACATGAAGCCTGTTTTGCCGTGAATGAACCTCTCCTCTGTCTGGGTGCCAGGGGCCTACGTTTCTAAAAATCGCCTGTTCCATTGGTGGGTGACATTAACCTCTTTTTGGCGTGAATGAAACTCTCCTTTGTCTGGGTGCAAGGGGCTACATTTCAGAAAATTGCCTGTTGCATTGGTGGATGACATGAAGCCTGCTTTGCCGTAAATAAACCCCTCCTCTGTCTGGGTGCAGGGTTCTACGTTTCTGAAAATTGCCTGTTCAATTGGTGGGTGACATTAACCTCTTATTGCCGTGAATGATCCTCTCCTCTGTCTGGTTGCCAGGGGCCTTCATTTATGAAAATTGCCAGTTCAATTGTTGGGTGACATTAACCTCTTATTGCCGTGAATGAACCTCTCCTCTGTCTGGGTGCCAGGGGTCTACATTTCTGGAAATCGCCTGTTGTATTGGTGGATGACATGAAGCCTATTTTGCCGTAAATGAACCTCTCCTCTGTCAGGGTTCCAGGGGCCTACATTTCTGGAAATCGCCTGTTGCATTGGTGGATGACTTGAAGCCTATTTTGCCGTGAATGAACCTCTCCTCTGTCTGGGTTCCAGGGGCCTACGTTTCTGAAAATCGCCTGTTCCATTGGTGGGTGACATTAACCTCTTTTTGCCATGAATGAACCTCTCCTCTGTCTGGGTGCCAGGGGCCTACATTTCTGAAAATTGCCTGTTGCATTGGTGGTTGACATGAAGCCTGTTTTGCCGTGAATGAACCCTTCCTCTGTCTGGTTGCCATCGGCCTATGTTTCTAAAAATTGCCTGTTCAATTGGTGGGTGACATTAACCTCTTATTGCCGTGAATGAACCTCTCCTCTGTCTGGGTGCCAGGGGCCTACATTTCTGGAAATCGCCTGTTGCATTGGTGGATGACATGAAGCCTGTTTTGCTGTGAATGAACCTCTCCTCTGTCTGGGTGCCAGGGGCCTACGTTTCTGAAAATCGCCTGTTCCATTGGTGGGTGACATTAACCTCTTTTTGGCGTGAATGAACCTCTCCTTTGTCTGGGTGCCAGGGGCTACATTTCAGAAAAATGCCTGTTGCATTGGTGGATGACATGAAGCCTGTTTTGCCGTAAATAAACCCCTCCTCTGTCTGGGTGCAGGGTTCTACGTTTCTGAAAATTGCCTGTTCAATTGGTGGGTGACATTAACCTCTTATTGCCGTGAATGAACCTCTCCTCTGTCTGGTTGCCAGGGGCCTACATTTCTGAAAATTGCCTGTTCAATTGGTGGGTGACATTATCCTCTTATTGCCGTGAATGAACCTCTCCTCTGTCTGGGTTCCAGGGGCCTACATTTCTGGAAATTGCCTGTTGCATTGGTGGATGACATGAAGCCTATTTTGCTGTGAATGAACCTCTCCTCTGTCTGGGTGCCAGGGGCCTACGTGTCTGAAAATCGCCTGTTCCATTGGTGGGTGACATTAACCTCTTTTTGCCGTGAATGAACCTCTCCTCTGTCTGGGTGCCAGGGGCCTATATTTCTGAAAATTGCCTGTTCAATTGGTGGGTGACATTAACCTCTTATTGCCGTGAATGAACCTCTCCTCTGTCTGGGTGCCAGGGGTCTACATTTCTGGAAATCGCCTGTTGCATTGGTGGATGACATGAAGCCTATTTTGCCGTGAATGAACCTCTCCTCTGTCTGGGTGCCAGTGGCCTACGTTTCTGAAAATCGCCTGTTCCATTGGTGGGTGACATTAACCTATTTTTGCCGTGAATGAACCTCTCCTCTGTCTGGGTGCCAGGGGCCTATATTTCTGAAAATTGCCTGTTCAATTGGTGGGTGACATTAACCTCTTATTGCCGTGAATGAACCTCTCCTCTCTGGGTGCCAGGGGTCTACATTTCTGGAAATCGCCTGTTGCATTGGTGGATGACATGAAGCCTATTTTGACGTAAATGAACCTCTCCTCTGTCTGGGTGCCAGGGGCCTACGTTTCTGAAAATCACCTGTTCCATTGGTGGGTGACATTATCCTCTTATTGCCGTGAATGAACCTCTCCTCTGTCTGGGTGCCAGGGGCCTACATTTCTGGAAATCGCCTGTTGCATTGGTGGATGACATGAAGCCTGTTTTGCTGTGAATGAACCTCTCCTCTGTCTGGGTGCCAGGGGCCTACGTTTCTGAAAATCGCCTGTTCCATTGGTGGGTGACATTAACCTCTTTTTGGCGTGAATGAACCTCTCCTTTGTCTGGGTGCCAGGGGCTACATTTCAGAAAAATGCCTGTTGCATTGGTGGATGACATGAAGCCTGTTTTGCCGTAAATAAACCCCTCCTCTGTCTGGGTGCAGGGTTCTACGTTTCTGAAAATTGCCTGTTCAATTGGTGGGTGACATTAACCTCTTATTGCCGTGAATGAACCTCTCCTCTGTCTGGTTGCCAGGGGCCTACATTTCTGAAAATTGCCTGTTCAATTGGTGGGTGACATTATCCTCTTATTGCCGTGAATGAACCTCTCCTCTGTCTGGGTTCCAGGGGCCTACATTTCTGGAAATTGCCTGTTGCATTGGTGGATGACATGAAGCCTATTTTGCTGTGAATGAACCTCTCCTCTGTCTGGGTGCCAGGGGCCTACGTGTCTGAAAATCGCCTGTTCCATTGGTGGGTGACATTAACCTCTTTTTGCCGTGAATGAACCTCTCCTCTGTCTGGGTGCCAGGGGCCTATATTTCTGAAAATTGCCTGTTCAATTGGTGGGTGACATGAAGCCTGTTTTGCCGTGAATGAACCCTTCCTCTGTCTGGTTGCCATCGGCCTATGTTTCTGAAAATTGCCTGTTCAATTGGTGGGTGACATTAACCTCTTATTGCCGTGAATGAACCTCTCCTCTGTCTGGTTGCCAGGGGCCTACGTTTCTGAAAATTGCCTGTTCAAATGGTGGGTGACATTAACCTCTTATTGCCGTGAATGAACCTCTCCTCTGTCTGGGTGCAAGGGGTCTACATTTCTGGAAATCGCCTGTTGCATTGGTGGATGACATGAAGCCTATTTTGCCGTAAATGAACCTCTCCTCTGTCTGGGTGCCAGGGGCCTACGTTTCTGAAAATCGCCTGTTCCATTGGTGGGTGACATTAACCTCTTTGTGCCGTGAAGGAACCTCTCCTCTGTCTGGGTGCCAGGGGCCTACATTTCTGAAAATTGCCTGTTGCATTGGTGGAGGACATGAAGCCTGTTTTGCCGTGAATGAACCCTTCCTCTATCTGGGTGCCATCGGCCTATGTTTCTGAAAATTGCCTGTTCAATTGGTGGGTGACATTAACCTCTTATTGCCGTGAATGAACCTCTCCTCTGTCTGGTTGCCAGGGGCCTACGTTTCTGAAAATTGCCTGTTCAATTGGTGGGTGACATTAACCTCTTATTGCCGTGAATGAACCTCTCCTCTGTCTGGGTGCCAGGGGTCTACATTTCTGGAAATCGCCTGTTGCATTGGTGGATGACATGAAGCCTATTTTGCCGTAAATGAACCTCTCCTCTGTCTGGGTGCCAGGGGCCTACGTTTCTGAAAATCGCCTGTTCCATTGGTGGGTGACATTAACCTCTTTTTGCCGTTAATGAACCTCTCCTCTGTCTGGGTGCCAGGGGCCTACATTTCTGAAAATTGCCTGTTGCATTGGTGGATGATATGAAGCCTGTTTTGCCGTGAATGAACCCCTCCTCTGTCTGGGTGCAGGGGTCTACGTTTCTGAAAATTGCCTGTTCAATTGGTGGGTGACATTAACCTCTTATTGCTGTGAATGAAACTCTCCTCTGTCTGGTTGCCAGGGGCCTACATTTCTGAAAATTGCCTGTTCAATTGGTGGGTGACATTAACCTCTTATTGCCGTGAATGAACCTCTCCTCTGTCTGGGTTCCAGGGTCCTACATTTCTGGAAATCGCCTGTTGCATTGGTGGATGACATGAAGCCTATTTTGCCGTGAATGAACCTCTCCTCTGTCTGGGTGCCAGGGGCTACATTTCAGAAAAATGCCTGTTGCATTGGTGGATGACATGAAGCCTGTTTTGCCGTAAATAAACCCCTCCTCTGTCTGGGTGCAGGGTTCTACGTTTCTGAAAATTGCCTGTTCAATTGGTGGGTGACATTAACCTCTTATTGCCGTGAATGAACCTCTCCTCTGTCTGGTTGCCAGGGCCTACATTTCTGAAAATTGCCTGTTCAATTGGTGGGTGACATTATCCTCTTATTGCCGTGAATGAACCTCTCCTCTGTCTGGGTTCCAGGGGCCTAAATTTCTGGAAATTGCCTGTTGCATTGGTGGATGACATGAAGCCTATTTTGCTGTGAATGAACCTCTCCTCTGTCTGGGTGCCAGGGGCCTACGTGTCTGAAAATCGCCTGTTCCATTGGTGGGTGACATTAACCTCTTTTGCCGTGAATGAACCTCTCCTCTGTCTGGGTGCCAGGGTTCTATATTTCTGAATATTGCCTGTTCAATTGGTGGGTGACATTAACCTCTTGTTGCCGTGAATGAACCTCTCCTCTGTCTGGTTGCCAGGGGCCTTCATTTCTGAAAATTGCCTGTTCAATTGTTGGGTGAAATTAACCTCTTATTGCCGTGAATGAACCTCTCCTCTGTCTGGGTGCCAGGGGTCTACATTTCTGGAAATCGCCTGTTGTATTGGTGGATGACATGAAGCCTATTTTGCCGTGAATGAACCTCTCCTCTGTCTGGGTTCCAGGGGCCTACGTTTCTGAAAATCGCCTGTTCCATTGGTGGGTGACATTAACCTCTTTGTGCCGTGAAGGAACCTCTCCTCTGTCTGGGTGCCAGGGGCCTACATTTCTGAAAATTGCCTGTTGCATTGGTGGAGGACATGAAGCCTGTTTTGCCGTGAATGAACCCTTCCTCTATCTGGGTGCCATCGGCCTATGTTTCTGAAAATTGCCTGTTCAATTGGTGGGTGACATTAACCTCTTATTGCCGTGAATGAACCTCTCCTCTGTCTGGTTGCCAGGGGCCTACGTTTCTGGAAATCGCCTGTTGCATTGGTGGATGACATGAAGCCTGTTTTGCCGTGAATGAACCTCTCCTCTGTCTGGGTGCCAGGGGCCTACGTTTCTGAAAATCGCCTGTTCCATTGGTGGGTGACATTAACCTCTTTTTGGCGTGAATGAAACTCTGCTTTGTCTGGGTGCCAGGGGTACATTTCAGAAAATTGCCTGTTGCATTGGTGGATGACATGAAGCCTATTTTGCCGTAAATAAACCCCTCCTCTGTCTGGGTGCAGGGTTCTACGTTTCTGAAAATTGCCTGTTCAATTGGTGGGTGACATTAACCTCTTATTGCCGTGAATGAACCTCTCCTCTGTCTGGTTGCCAGGGGCCTACGTTTCTGAAAATTGCCTGTTCAATTGGTGGGTGACATTAACCTCTTATTGCCGTGAATGAACCTCTCCTCTGTCTGGGTGCCAGGGGTCTACATTTCTGGAAATCGCCTGTTGCATTGGTGGATGACATGAAGCCTGTTTTGCTGTGAATGAACCTCTCCTCTGTCTGGGTGCCAGGGGCCTACGTTTCTGAAAATCGCCTGTTCCATTGGTGGGTGACATTAACCTCTTTTTGGCGTGAATGAACCTCTCCTTTGTCTGGGTGCCAGGGCTACATTTCAGAAAAATGCCTGTTGCATTGGTGGATGACATGAAGCCTGTTTTGCCGTAAATAAACCCCTCCTCTGTCTGGGTGCAGGGTTCTACGTTTCTGAAAATTGCCTGTTCAATTGGTGGGTGACATTAACCTCTTATTGCCGTGAATGAACCTCTCCTCTGTCTGGTTGCCAGGGGCCTACATTTCTGAAAATTGCCTGTTCAATTGGTGGGTGACATTATCCTCTTATTGCCGTGAATGAACCTCTCCTCTGTCTGGGTTCCAGGGGCCTACATTTCTGGAAATTGCCTGTTGCATTGGTGGATGACATGAAGCCTATTTTGCTGTGAATGAACCTCTCCTCTGTCTGGGTGCCAGGGGCCTACGTGTCTGAAAATCGCCTGTTCCATTGGTGGGTGACATTAACCTCTTTTTGCCGTGAATGAACCTCTCCTCTGTCTGGGTGCCAGGGGCCTATATTTCTGAAAATTGCCTGTTCAATTGGTGGGTGACATGAAGCCTGTTTTGCCGTGAATGAACCCTTCCTCTGTCTGGTTGCCATCGGCCTATGTTTCTGAAAATTGCCTGTTCAATTGGTGGGTGACATTAACCTCTTATTGCCGTGAATGAACCTCTCCTCTGTCTGGTTGCCAGGGGCCTACGTTTCTGAAAATTGCCTGTTCAAATGGTGGGTGACATTAACCTCTTATTGCCGTGAATGAACCTCTCCTCTGTCTGGGTGCAAGGGGTCTACATTTCTGGAAATCGCCTGTTGCATTGGTGGATGACATGAAGCCTATTTTGCCGTAAATGAACCTCTCCTCTGTCTGGGTGCCAGGGGCCTACGTTTCTGAAAATCGCCTGTTCCATTGGTGGGTGACATTAACCTCTTTGTGCCGTGAAGGAACCTCTCCTCTGTCTGGGTGCCAGGGGCCTACATTTCTGAAAATTGCCTGTTGCATTGGTGGAGGACATGAAGCCTGTTTTGCCGTGAATGAACCCTTCCTCTATCTGGGTGCCATCGGCCTATGTTTCTGAAAATTGCCTGTTCAATTGGTGGGTGACATTAACCTCTTATTGCCGTGAATGAACCTCTCCTCTGTCTGGTTGCCAGGGGCCTACGTTTCTGAAAATTGCCTGTTCAAATGGTGGGTGACATTAACCTCTTATTGCCGTGAATGAACCTCTCCTCTGTCTGGGTGCAAGGGGTCTACATTTCTGGAAATCGCCTGTTGCATTGGTGGATGACATGAAGCCTATTTTGCCGTGAATGAACCTCTCCTCTGTCTGGGTGCCAGTGGCCTACGTTTCTGAAAATCGCCTGTTCCATTGGTGGGTGACATTAACCTATTTTTGCCGTGAATGAACCTCTCCTCTGTCTGGGTGCCAGGGGCCTATATTTCTGAAAATTGCCTGTTCAATTGGTGGGTGACATTAACCTCTTATTGCCGTGAATGAACCTCTCCTCTCTGGGTGCCAGGGGTCTACATTTCTGGAAATCGCCTGTTGCATTGGTGGATGACATGAAGCCTATTTTGACGTAAATGAACCTCTCCTCTGTCTGGGTGCCAGGGGCCTACGTTTCTGAAAATCACCTGTTCCATTGGTGGGTGACATTATCCTCTTATTGCCGTGAATGAACCTCTCCTCTGTCTGGGTGCCAGGGTCCTACATTTCTGGAAATCGCCTGTTGCATTGGTGGATGACATGAAGCCTGTTTTGCTGTGAATGAACCTCTCCTCTGTCTGGGTGCCAGGGGCCTACGTTTCTGAAAATCGCCTGTTCCATTGGTGGGTGACATTAACCTCTTTTTGGCGTGAATGAACCTCTCCTTTGTCTGGGTGCCAGGGGCTACATTTCAGAAAAATGCCTGTTGCATTGGTGGATGACATGAAGCCTGTTTTGCCGTAAATAAACCCCTCCTCTGTCTGGGTGCAGGGTTCTACGTTTCTGAAAATTGCCTGTTCAATTGGTGGGTGACATTAACCTCTTATTGCCGTGAATGAACCTCTCCTCTGTCTGGTTGCCAGGGGCCTACATTTCTGAAAATTGCCTGTTCAATTGGTGGGTGACATTATCCTCTTATTGCCGTGAATGAACCTCTCCTCTGTCTGGGTTCAAGGGGCCTACATTTCTGGAAATTGCCTGTTGCATTGGTGGATGACATGAAGCCTATTTTGCTGTGAATGAACCTCTCCTCTGTCTGGGTGCCAGGGGCCTACGTGTCTGAAAATCGCCTGTTCCATTGGTGGGTGACATTAACCTCTTTTTGCCGTGAATGAACCTCTCCTCTGTCTGGGTGCCAGGGGCCTATATTTCTGAAAATTGCCTGTTCAATTGGTGGGTGACATGAAGCCTGTTTTGCCGTGAATGAACCCTTCCTCTGTCTGGTTGCCATCGGCCTATGTTTCTGAAAATTGCCTGTTCAATTGGTGGGTGACATTAACCTCTTATTGACGTGAATGAACCTCTCCTCTGTCTGGTTGCCAGGGGCCTACGTTTCTGAAAATTGCCTGTTCAAATGGTGGGTGACATTAACCTCTTATTGCCGTGAATGAACCTCTCCTCTGTCTGGGTGCAAGGGGTCTACATTTCTGGAAATCGCCTGTTGCATTGGTGGATGACATGAAGCCTATTTTGCCGTAAATGAACCTCTCCTCTGTCTGGGTGCCAGGGGCCTACGTTTCTGAAAATCGCCTGTTCCATTGGTGGGTGACATTAACCTCTTTGTGCCGTGAAGGAACCTCTCCTCTGTCTGGGTGCCAGGGGCCTACATTTCTGAAAATTGCCTGTTGCATTGGTGGAGGACATGAAGCCTGTTTTGCCGTGAATGAACCCTTCCTCTATCTGGGTGCCATCGGCCTATGTTTCTGAAAATTGCCTGTTCAATTGGTGGGTGACATTAACCTCTTATTGCCGTGAATGAACCTCTCCTCTGTCTGGTTGCCAGGGGCCTACGTTTCTGAAAATTGCCTGTTCAATTGGTGGGTGACAATAACCTCTTATTGCCGTGAATGAACCTCTCCTCTGTCTGGGTGCCAGGGGTCTACATTTCTGGAAATCGCCTGTTGCATTGGTGGATGACATGAAGCCTATTTTGCCGTAAATGAACCTCTCCTCTGTCTGGGTGCCAGGGGCCTACGTTTCTGAAAATCGCCTGTTCCATTGGTGGGTGACATTAACCTCTTTTTGCCGTTAATGAACCTCTCCTCTGTCTGGGTGCCAGGGGCCTACATTTCTGAAAATTGCCTGTTGCATTGGTGGATGATATGAAGCCTGTTTTGCCGTGAATGAACCCCTCCTCTGTCTGGGTGCAGGGGTCTACGTTTCTGAAAATTGCCTGTTCAATTGGTGGGTGACATTAACCTCTTATTGCTGTGAATGAAACTCTCCTCTGTCTGGTTGCCAGGGGCCTACATTTCTGAAAATTGCCTGTTCAATTGGTGGGTGACATTAACCTCTTATTGCCGTGAATGAACCTCTCCTCTGTCTGGGTTCCAGGGTCCTACATTTCTGGAAATCGCCTGTTGCATTGGTGGATGACATGAAGCCTATTTTGCCGTGAATGAACCTCTCCTCTGTCTGGGTGCCAGGGGCTACATTTCAGAAAAATGCCTGTTGCATTGGTGGATGACATGAAGCCTGTTTTGCCGTAAATAAACCCCTCCTCTGTCTGGGTGCAGGGTTCTACGTTTCTGAAAATTGCCTGTTCAATTGGTGGGTGACATTAACCTCTTATTGCCGTGAATGAACCTCTCCTCTGTCTGGTTGCCAGGGCCTACATTTCTGAAAATTGCCTGTTCAATTGGTGGGTGACATTATCCTCTTATTGCCGTGAATGAACCTCTCCTCTGTCTGGGTTCCAGGGGCCTAAATTTCTGGAAATTGCCTGTTGCATTGGTGGATGACATGAAGCCTATTTTGCTGTGAATGAACCTCTCCTCTGTCTGGGTGCCAGGGGCCTACGTGTCTGAAAATCGCCTGTTCCATTGGTGGGTGACATTAACCTCTTTTTGCCGTGAATGAACCTCTCCTCTGTCTGGGTGCCAGGGTTCTATATTTCTGAATATTGCCTGTTCAATTGGTGGGTGACATTAACCTCTTGTTGCCGTGAATGAACCTCTCCTCTGTCTGGTTGCCAGGGGCCTTCATTTCTGAAAATTGCCTGTTCAATTGTTGGGTGAAATTAACCTCTTATTGCCGTGAATGAACCTCTCCTCTGTCTGGGTGCCAGGGGTCTACATTTCTGGAAATCGCCTGTTGTATTGGTGGATGACATGAAGCCTATTTTGCCGTGAATGAACCTCTCCTCTGTCTGGGTTCCAGGGGCCTACGTTTCTGAAAATCGCCTGTTCCATTGGTGGGTGACATTAACCTCTTTGTGCCGTGAAGGAACCTCTCCTCTGTCTGGGTGCCAGGGGCCTACATTTCTGAAAATTGCCTGTTGCATTGGTGGAGGACATGAAGCCTGTTTTGCCGTGAATGAACCCTTCCTCTATCTGGGTGCCATCGGCCTATGTTTCTGAAAATTGCCTGTTCAATTGGTGGGTGACATTAACCTCTTATTGCCGTGAATGAACCTCTCCTCTGTCTGGTTGCCAGGGGCCTACGTTTCTGGAAATCGCCTGTTGCATTGGTGGATGACATGAAGCCTGTTTTGCCGTGAATGAACCTCTCCTCTGTCTGGGTGCCAGGGGCCTACGTTTCTGAAAATCGCCTGTTCCATTGGTGGGTGACATTAACCTCTTTTTGGCGTGAATGAAACTCTGCTTTGTCTGGGTGCCAGGGGTACATTTCAGAAAATTGCCTGTTGCATTGGTGGATGACATGAAGCCTATTTTGCCGTAAATAAACCCCTCCTCTGTCTGGGTGCAGGGTTCTACGTTTCTGAAAATTGCCTGTTCAATTGGTGGGTGACATTAACCTCTTATTGCCGTGAATGAACCTCTCCTCTGTCTGGTTGCCAGGGGCCTACGTTTCTGAAAATTGCCTGTTCAATTGGTGGGTGACATTAACCTCTTATTGCCGTGAATGAACCTCTCCTCTGTCTGGGTGCCAGGGGTCTACATTTCTGGAAATCGCCTGTTGCATTGGTGGATGACATGAAGCCTGTTTTGCTGTGAATGAACCTCTCCTCTGTCTGGGTGCCAGGGGCCTACGTTTCTGAAAATCGCCTGTTCCATTGGTGGGTGACATTAACCTCTTTTTGGCGTGAATGAACCTCTCCTTTGTCTGGGTGCCAGGGCTACATTTCAGAAAAATGCCTGTTGCATTGGTGGATGACATGAAGCCTGTTTTGCCGTAAATAAACCCCTCCTCTGTCTGGGTGCAGGGTTCTACGTTTCTGAAAATTGCCTGTTCAATTGGTGGGTGACATTAACCTCTTATTGCCGTGAATGAACCTCTCCTCTGTCTGGTTGCCAGGGGCCTACATTTCTGAAAATTGCCTGTTCAATTGGTGGGTGACATTATCCTCTTATTGCCGTGAATGAACCTCTCCTCTGTCTGGGTTCCAGGGGCCTACATTTCTGGAAATTGCCTGTTGCATTGGTGGATGACATGAAGCCTATTTTGCTGTGAATGAACCTCTCCTCTGTCTGGGTGCCAGGGGCCTACGTGTCTGAAAATCGCCTGTTCCATTGGTGGGTGACATTAACCTCTTTTGCCGTGAATGAACCTCTCCTCTGTCTGGGTGCCAGGGGCCTATATTTCTGAAAATTGCCTGTTCAATTGGTGGGTGACATGAAGCCTGTTTTGCCGTGAATGAACCCTTCCTCTGTCTGGTTGCCATCGGCCTATGTTTCTGAAAATTGCCTGTTCAATTGGTGGGTGACATTAACCTCTTATTGCCGTGAATGAACCTCTCCTCTGTCTGGTTGCCAGGGGCCTACGTTTCTGAAAATTGCCTGTTCAAATGGTGGGTGACATTAACCTCTTATTGCCGTGAATGAACCTCTCCTCTGTCTGGGTGCAAGGGGTCTACATTTCTGGAAATCGCCTGTTGCATTGGTGGATGACATGAAGCCTATTTTGCCGTAAATGAACCTCTCCTCTGTCTGGGTGCCAGGGGCCTACGTTTCTGAAAATCGCCTGTTCCATTGGTGGGTGACATTAACCTCTTTGTGCCGTGAAGGAACCTCTCCTCTGTCTGGGTGCCAGGGGCCTACATTTCTGAAAATTGCCTGTTGCATTGGTGGAGGACATGAAGCCTGTTTTGCCGTGAATGAACCCTTCCTCTATCTGGGTGCCATCGGCCTATGTTTCTGAAAATTGCCTGTTCAATTGGTGGGTGACATTAACCTCTTATTGCCGTGAATGAACCTCTCCTCTGTCTGGCTGCCAGGGGCCTACGTTTCTGAAAATTGCCTGTTCAATTGGTGGGTGACATTAACCTCTTATTGCCGTGAATGAACCTCTCCTCTGTCTGGGTGCCAGGGTCTACATTTCTGGAAATCGCCTGTTGCATTGGTGGATGACATGAAGCCTATTTTGCCGTAAATGAACCTCTCCTCTGTCTGGGTGCCAGGGGCCTACGTTTCTGAAAATCGCCTGTTCCATTGGTGGGTGACATTAACCTCTTTTTGCCGTTAATGAACCTCTCCTCTGTCTGGGTGCCAGGGGCCTACATTTCTGAAAATTGCCTGTTGCATTGGTGGATGATATGAAGCCTGTTTTGCCGTGAATGAACCCCTCCTCTGTCTGGGTGCAGGGGTCTACGTTTCTGAAAATTGCCTGTTCAATTGGTGGGTGACATTAACCTCTTATTGCTGTGAATGAAACTCTCCTCTGTCTGGTTGCCAGGGGCCTACATTTCTGAAAATTGCCTGTTCAATTGGTGGGTGACATTAACCTCTTATTGCCGTGAATGAACCTCTCCTCTGTCTGGGTTCCAGGGTCCTACATTTCTGGAAATCGCCTGTTGCATTGGTGGATGACATGAAGCCTATTTTGCCGTGAATGAACCTCTCCTCTGTCTGGGTGCCAGGGGCTACATTTCAGAAAAATGCCTGTTGCATTGGTGGATAGTGATGATCGAATATGCCCATATTCGAATTCGCGATATTTCGCGAATATTTCGTAAAATATTCGCGATATATTCGCATATTCGAATATTCGTATTCGTCATCATTTAATCGCCTTTTTTTATAAAATCGCGGGCAATCGCATAATGCGTATGATCATGCGCATATTGCGCAAGATCATTGTTGCTGGCAGGCAAAGGCAGTATTCGTACTGTCGCATGCGCATTGCGATCAATATTAATTTGAATGACGCGCCCGGCGGACATGACGTCATTGTATGCGACGCGACGCGACTCGCAGTTGGCTGGCAGAAGTTGCAGTAAGAAGATGGTGGGCCGCACATTTAGCGATCGCGAGGAAAAACTGCTAGTAACTGTAAGTATCAACTTTTAGTCTTGTTCTTAATGTGAATGCATATTAAAACCTTTTATAGGCGCGTATGCGATTTTATGCGATTATGTTAAATATTTATTTCGCATCGCATGACTATATTTTTTTATGTCTTGATTTTTGGGGTGATTTTTTTTTTTTTGTGGCTTGGATTTTATGTGTATAAAGCTGACAAGTAATTAATTACATGCATACTGTACATCCATCCACACAATAAACACCTCACATATAGTTCGAAACACTATATACCACTTAACCACTTCGGCCCCCCTAGCTTAATCCCCCTTTATGACCAGACCACTTTTTAGAATTCCGCACTACGCTACTTTCACCGTTTATTGCTCCGTCATACAAATTACCACCCAAATGAATTTTACCCCTTTTCTTCTCACTAATACAGCTTTCATTTGGTGGTGATCAATGTGGATGAAAAATCTCTAAAAATGTGCAAAAAAAAAAAAAAAAGAGGGGAAAGCTGTAAAACTGCGATCGCTAAGGGACCCTTAGGCCTCATTCACACATCCGCAATTATGTTCCACAAAATTTTGCGGAACGGAATTGTGGATACATTCAATTCCATGGGGACAGGCTTTGTCCTGCTCAGATCCGGAATTGCGGATCCGCATTTCCGTATCCGCTAAAATGTAGAACATGTCCTATACTTGTCCGCAATTGCGGACAAGAAAAGGCATTTTCTATATAGTTCTGGCAATGTGCGGATCCGCAAAATGCGGAAAGCACATTGCCGGTGTCCGTGTTTTGCGGATCCGCATATCCGCAAAACACATACGTTCGTCTGAGTGAGCCTAAAGGGGGTGATCATTGACAAGGGGGTGACGGGGTGATCAGGGGGTGACATGGGTGATCAGGGGTTAATCAGTGACAGAGGGGGTGGGGGGGTGGGGGGGGCTCTTCTGTGGTGATTGGTGCACATACTTTCATTTTCCTCTGGTGGTCCCAAGCAAAAGGGACCACCAGAGGAGGGTGTAGGAGCCATATCAGATCTGATATGCGTTTTTTTTAACAATCTGCAGCCTGCCAGCGACCGATCATTGCTAGCAGGCTGCAGATTAATTTCTCCTGCGTCGATTACAGCTGCGCACCGCGCAGGCGGCCCGGCGCGTCTTCTCGCCTCTAGCGAGAGGACGCACCGGCGCTTCCAGGAGGAAAAAACCTCCCGCCGGCAGGACGCGATTATGCGTCCGCCGGTCGGGAGGCGGTTAACCGCAAACACGGGTAATCTATAGATCCGAGTTTATATTGTCTGTCTGTCAAAATCTTTTTCGGCAGATCGCCAGTATTTGCTGGTTCATTTAGCATTACCCAGGGTGCACCACGGGGAGGCGAACCAGCTGTACACCCCATAAAGTACCATCACTTAATAGACGGGTACAATATTCTAGGCACTATATAACGCACCAATACTGGGCACGAAGCTCCCATTCCACCACATCCCAAAGATGCTCTATTGGGTTGAGATCTAGTGACTGTGGGGGCCATTTTAGTACAGTGAACTCATTGTCATGTTCAAGAAACCAATTTGAAATGATTCGAGCTTTGTGACCTGGTGCATTATCCTGCTGGAAGTAGCCATCAGAGGATGGGTACATGGTGGTCATGAAGGGATGGACATGGTCAGAAACAATGCTCAGGTAGCCCGTGGTATTTAAACGATGCCCAATTGGCACTAAGGGGCCTAAAGTGTGCCCAGAAAACATCCCCCACACCATTACACCACCACCACCACCAGCCTGCACAGTGGTAACAAGGCATGATGGATACATGTTCTCATTCTGTTTACGCCAAATTCGGACTCTACCATTTGAATGTCTCCTAATCATCAGATCAGGCAACATTTTTTCTAGTCTTCAACAGTCCAGTATTGGTGACCTCATGCAAATTGTAGCCTCTTTTTCCTATTTGTAGTGGAGATAAGTGGTACCCGGTGGGGTCTTCTGCTGTTGTAGCCTATCCGTGCGTGTTGTGGCTGCACAAATGCTTTGCTGCATACCTCGGTTGTAACGAGTGGTTATTTCAGTCAATGTTGCTCTTCTATCAGCTTGAATCAGTCGGCCCATCCTCCTCTGACCTCTAGCACCCACAAGGCATTTTCGCCCACAGGACTGCCGCATACTGGATGTTTTTCCCTTTTCACACCATTCTTTGTAAACCCTAGAAATGGTTGTGCGTGAAAATCCCAGTAACTGAGCAGATTGTGAAATACTCAGACCGGCCCGTCTGGCACCAACAACCATGCCACGCTCAAAGTTGCTTAAATCACCTTTCTTTCCCATTCTGACATTCAGTTTGGAGTTCAGGAGATTGTCTTGACCAGGACACAACCCTCAATGCATTGAAGCAGCTGCCATGTGATTGGTGACTAGATAATTGCATTAATGAGAAATAGAACAGGTGTTCCTAACAATTCTTTAGGTGAGTGTATATTATATGCTTGTATCTTTTATCTTGCAGAGAATGGTAAAGAAGGGGTATGACCGCACTCGGCGGCATGCCTCAAAAAAGAAATAGTTCGCAGCATACAACAAATGCTGAGAGAAAAATTCGCCGCGAGCACTCTGATAGTGCAATAGTAAAGAGGTGGTCGGACCTAAAAAGGCGAGACCCAGAATTCGTCAGAGAAATATCTGAAAGAGTCTGCCCCGGTAAGATGCTTACTGTAACATTACACAATGTGGATGAGAAATAATGTAATGTACAGTGATGTCTAGAATTATTCATACCCTTGTCTTATTATCACATAAAGTTACGTTTAATCCAAAATACAGCTATCATATATACAAAGACGTTATTCACACTAAAATTAATTATAAGCGATGTACAAAAGGCATTATTGTGGTCCCCCTTTCCATACCAAGGAGAGAAATTCCTGTTTAATTGCAAAAAAATAAAAATCTTGGTATCAACATAGGAAATAACATTAAAGTAATAGCAACATATATACATAGAACAACTTCACATTAAACTGAAAAATTATAAATTAAACTATACCATACGCTAAGCTATAGATGAAATATAGAATGTATTTTAAGTATTATTTTTGAAACTATTTACAAGTAATACTGGAAACCCTACCCTTACTATAAAACTAGCTAAAAGACGTTCTACTACCCTAATAATAAACGATGTACCAAAGGCATTATTTAAAAATATATATATATATATTTCCTTGTGTACAGTTTTTTTGAGTAAACGTAACTAATTTCACATAAAATTATGTTATTGTATGGTCTCTGATTATTATGCTTATTGATCAGGTTTCCACCATTAATTGTCTCTTGTCAAAGTTCTAAATTTTGGTGAAGACCAAGTCCGCCCCTGAATTTTGTCCTTGTAGTTGTTAATATGTCATAAGATAGACCTTTCTATCCCCCTTTCCATACCAAGGAGATAATTTCCTGTTAATTGCAATAAAAAGCTTCTGGGTATCGACATAGGGATTCCCTGTCAAAAATACATAACTCCAGGGAGGCTGATAATTTTAACAAGGTTAACATGGCTAACCCAAGAGACATAGATGTCTCTCCAATCATCAACATTTGACTTAATATTAAAGGACTTTAATAAAAAAAAATATATATCAACCGCATAAGATACAGATTAATGGTTAAATTGTTTAGTTATATTCGTTGATTTTCCTGTCTAAATCATTAACAATGTGTAATTACAGGCCAGCCTGTTCCAACAGTGCGCTCAACACCTGCGCACCGGGATATCCACGTGGTGGAGGTCTCTGAGGAGGAGGAAGAGGAGGCAGGCCCCCCACCGCGATGGAGACGAGCGACACTGCTCCACCAGATGTCGCCGAACATGTGGAGGTGGAGGAGGAAGGCGGTCCCTCTCAACCCCACACCTCACCGACGGCTGCCGCAATACCTCCGGCCAAGGTGACCGAGGAGGAGGAGGAGCAAGAGGTGGCCGCACAGACAGAGGAGGAGGAGGAGCTTGTGACCACCCCACAGCAGGAGGGTAAATATCTACAAAAATCTTTATAAAAATAACTAACAAACCTAATTCTACTTAATTATACTATCAAAGGTAGTTTTGTAATCTTGGTTAGAATTTTCAAAGTAATAAGTAAGGGTGGGGTTTGAGCAAGGAATGATGGGTGAATGATAAGGGACAGAGCGGACAGGGTCTCCCTGTGTCCCTGAGCCAACACCCTGCTGGGTAATGAATGGCAAAGGAAAACAGGGTAGGGAAAAAGGAACAGAAAACCAATACATATTACAGTACACATTTAAACAAATAAAAAAAGCCTTGATGGCGGTCAGGACACACAAAATGGAATTAAAGTGTAGCCAGAGTCCAGGTACACACACTAAACAGTCAATAATATTAATGTAATAGCAACATATATACAAACAACAACTTAACAGTAAACTGAAACATTATAAGGTAAACTCTACTAAACTCTAAACAATTCATGAAATATATAAATTTTTAAACTATTGTTTTATCAACTATTTACAAGTAATACTGGAAACGCTAGCCATATTACAAAACTAAATGTTAACATACGTACAAAGACTTCATTCACAATAAGCCTAAATAAAATTATTTTAACACTAATCTAGTCGCAAAAATCTTCAAAATATATAATTCTATTGAACACTATATAAAAATCTATTTACAAGTTAAAATGGAAACACTAGCCATACCATATAACTAAATGCTATCTTACATACCTAGACTATATTAACACTAACCCTAGTAATCATTTAAACTCTAATAAACAAAATAAATTAATATAAATTTTTTAATTTTTTAACATAAAGTGTACTTAAAATATTTACAATTAACAAAAAAGGAAATACTAGCCATACTACAAAAATAATTGATATAATATATACAAATACACTGTTCACACTAACCGTAATCACTAATTTAACCGAATAAAAGTATAACCTAATAAAAAAAAAATATATATAATCTTTTGCAATAAATCATATTTCATACATTTAAACAGTTAACTATTAACACTAACAATACTACAAAACTGAATTCCATCAATGCCTACAACTGTGACTGATTATCTCTATTTTTATCTTTCACCATAGGGATAAATAATTTAATTAAAAAAATAAAAGGGGTCATAAGAGACCAAAAAAAAAAAAGCGAGGCTTTCCACCTCCAAATGCAAGAATTGGAGAAGAGGCACCGGCTCCTGGAGAGGCAGAACCAGCGGGATCTGTGCGAGGTCCTGGACCAATTGGAACAATTAAAGAAGCACCGTTAGCTTCTTTGTTTTATTCATTTTATATGTTGGGGCTGGGAGGGGATTGTTTTTTTGTTTTATATATATATATTTTTAATTAAAAAAAAATAAAAAATCAGATAGAGCATAGTCTGATTAAAATATTTTTTGATTCCAAATTCAAAGTTTCTGTTCTTTTGTTAAAGTATGTACTATATAACTTTAAATTAAGCAAGATTTAGTCCAGTTTGTGAATTATGCAGAGTCCAGTCAGAAAGTGTAATGTCATATATATATTAACAGTGCAGTATAATGGCTACACATAACTTAATCAGGACATTGCAGCTAATCAATTTTATTAGGTATACTTAAAGCAATACAAATTACCTAAATTTAATCCAAAAAAACAAAATGTAAGATAACGGTGTCGTGTAAGGCCCACACAGATAAATACACTAGTTGAGGACAGCAGCATTGTAAGATAACGTTTTAGTGTAAGGCCTCACGGATTACATACACTAGTGGAGGACAGCAGCAGTGTAAGATAACGTTTTAGTGTAAGGCCTCACGGATTACATACACTAGTGGAGGACAGCAGCAGTGTAAGATAACGGTGTAGTGTGAGGCCTCAAGGATTACATACACTAGTGGAGGACAGCAGCAGTGTAAGATAACGGTGTAGTGTGAGGCCTCAAGGATTACATACACTAGTGGAGGACAGCAGCAGTGTAAGATAACGTTTTAGTGTAAGGCCTCACGGATTACATACACTAGTGGAGGACAGCAGCAGTGTAAGATAACGTTTTAGTGTAAGGCCTCACGGATTACATACACTAGTGGAGGACAGCAGCAGTGTAAGATAACGGTGTAGTGTGAGGCCTCAAGGATTACATACACTAGTGGAGGACAGCAGCAGTGTACGATAACGTTTTAGTGTAAGGCCTCACGGATTACATACACTAGTGGAGGACAGCAGCAGTGTAAGATAACGGTGTAGTGTGAGGCCTCAAGGATTACATACACTAGTGGAGGACAGCAGCAGTGTAAGATAACGTTTTAGTGTAAGGCTTCACGGATTACATACACTAGTGGAGGACAGCAGCAGTGTAAGATAACGTTTTAGTGTAAGGCCTCACGGATTACATACACTAGTGGAGGACAGCAGCAGTGTAAGATAACGGTGTAGTGTAAGGCCTCACGGATTACATACACTAGTGGAGGACAGCAGCAGTGTAAGATAACGTTTTAGTGTAAGGCCTCACGGATTACATACACTAGTGGAGGACAGCAGCAGTGTAAGATAACGGTGTAGGGTGAGGCCTCACGGATTACATACACTAGATGAGGACAGCAGCAGTGTAAAATAACGGTGTAGTGTGAGGCCTCAAGGATTACATACACTAGTTGAGGACAGTAGCAGTGTAAGATAACGGTGTAGTGTGAGGCCTCACGGATTACATACACTAGTGGAGGACAGCAGCAGTGTAAGATAACGGTGTAGTGTGAGGCCTCAAGGATTACATACACTAGTGGAGGACAGCAGCAGTGTAAGATAACGTTTTAGTGTAAGGCCCACACAGATAAATGATTTGGAGGACAGCAGCATTTTCACGTAGAAGATTATATTACTAAGTAGATTCAAGATCTACTTATAGCTCGTCAAAACATAGCAGAAACAGAATGCAGCATATTCTTATCTTGTATCAGGTAAGTGTTTAAAGGTAAGTTTGACAGTGCTAATAACATTCTTTCAATAATAATGAGACTTGTAAATTAACAAATTATATTATTCTTAGATTTTTGACAAAAAAAAATGTAATGCAACACAGAATATTTAGTATCGCAAGCATTGTGTACAGTTTATTTGTCTACAAAATAATATACACATCATATATTTTGTGATGGTTTTTTATAATATAATTTAAAAAATTTTAATTAAAATGTACGTGGACTAATTGTGTTTGGGGAGACTATAATCGGTCCATTATTCTCCTATTTTAAAAAATATTTATAACAACAAAAATATTAATTGCAAAAAAAAGCTGATTTGATTCCAAAAATAATGAAGTGGCTATTAACTAACCAGCATGGATTACCAAAAAAAAAACAATAGTGTATTTTGGATTTATTATTTATTATTTAACAATATATATTAACATCATGTGCCCATAATCCAAAAATGTTTGTCAAGAATTATCCTATAAAATATTCATGTATTTTTTGCTTAATAAATGTGGCAATAATGCTCTACTCACAAATACGGATTTCCACACGGATGAGTATAACGCCAGTCACACCCAACCATGTAGAGAGGTCAACACGGAAGTCCAGCATCCTTTCCAGGACGACAGACAACACCATGCTAGTACCCAATTCCGTATTAAAAAAAAACCGAAATAAATAAAATTAAATGAAGTTATTAGGTTTATCAATCGGTCGTGTAACATGGTCAATGAACAAGACCTTTTGAAAAGGGAAGCCCTGGTGCGTTGCCCACCATGATATAGTGAGAACCACATCCATTGCCCATTAACCCAATTTCTTCAAAATAATAAAATATTTAAATAAAACAAAACAATTTTGTAAATGAAGCATAACACCACATGATATTTTAATAACTTTTCTTATTATTTAATAGATTTATTTAACTCGTGACAATACCTTTTGAACTAAGCACATGTGCCCACATAAAAAGTTTATAATAAATAACAATCAAATTCCAAAAATTTAATTTAGAAAATAATATGGATAAAATATGGTACATGCTGGTAGTCTCCACATAATCATTCTGAAAATACAGCATAAAAAATAAAATAAAAATAATGATCACAAAATTTTATAAAAATTTGAAGTTGCCATAACAATGGCACACAATATTCCTAGTAAGCCAACAGTTTTAGGCATACACACTGTTTGACCGAAACTCTCAATTGTATATCAGATAGGCTCATGTAAATGTGAACTTGTTATTTTATTTTAATTTGTAAAAAATGTGTACGCAGGGATGGGAATAACTGTGGATTCTTGAATTCTTAATTTCATACTATCAGTCATTTAAAAAAAATATTCAATAGAAAAAGCTATTAATAACACTATCAACAGCAGCAACTAGATGTTTATCATTTAACTGAATGTCTAAACATATATTGTAGACCAACATAGGATGACAGGCAGCAGTAGGCGCTAGTAGCTACTGCAGCATTTAGAAGTTTATGGGTCAACCTTTTGACTAATAATATATCTTGGACTAAGTGAACTGAACACAACGTGTAGCAGCACGGTTGGAGTGTTTTATGCGAACCAGGAATATCCTCTCAGGAATGGGCCCCTCCCAGACCTGGACAGCAGCAGCAGCAGCGTGTAGTATAGTCGACTGGCAGAGCAGCAGGTATAATGGTGCAGCAGGAATATCCTCTCAGGAATGGGCCCCCTCCCAGACCTGGACAGCAGCAGCAGCAGCGTGTAGTATAGTCGACTGGCAGAGCAGCAGGTATAATGGTGCAGCAGGAATATCCTCTCAGGAATGGGCCCCTCCCAGACCTGGACAGCAGCAGCAGCAGCGTGTAGTATAGTCGACTGGCAGAGCAGCAGGTATAATGGTGCAGCAGGAATATCCTCTCAGGAATGGGCCCCTCCCAGACCTAGACAGCAGCAGCAGCAGCGTGTAGTATAGTCGACTGGCAGAGCAGCAGGTATAATGGTGCAGCAGGAATATCCTCTCAGGAATGGGCCCCCTCCCAGACCTAGACAGCAGCAGCAGCAGCGTGTAGTATAGTCGACTGGCAGAGCAGCAGGTATAATGGTGCAGCAGGAATATCCTCTCAGGAATGGGCCCCCTCCCAGACCTGGACAGCAGCAGCAGCAGCAGCAGCGTGTAGTATAGTCGACTGGCAGAGCAGCAGGAATATCCTCTCAGGAATGGGCCCCCTCCCAGACCTGGACAGCAGCAGCAGCAGCAGCGTGTAGTATAGTCGACTGGCAGAGCAGCAGGTATAATGGTGCAGCAGGAATATCCTCTCAGGAATGGGCCCCCTCCGAGACCTGGACAGCAGCAGCAGCAGCAGCGTGTAGTATAGTCGACTGGCAGAGCAGCAGGTATAATGGTGCAGCAGGAATATCCTCTCAGGAATGGGCCCCCTCCCAGACCTGGACTGCAGCAGCAGCAGCAGCGTGTAGTATAGTCGACTGGCAGAGCAGCAGGTATAATGGTGCAGCAGGAATATCCTCTCAGGAATGGGCCCCCTCCCAGACCTGGACAGCAGCAGCAGCAGCGTGTAGTATAGTCGACTGGCAGAGCAGCAGGTATAATGGTGCAGCAGGAATATCCTCTCAGGAATGGGCCCCTCCCAGACCTGGACAGCAGCAGCAGCAGCGTGTAGTATAGTCGACTGGCAGAGCAGCAGGTATAATGGTGCAGCAGGAATATCCTCTCAGGAATGGGCCCCCTCCCAGACCTGGACAGCAGCAGCAGCGTGTAGTATAGTCGACTGGCAGAGCAGCAGGTATAATGGTGCAGCAGGAATATCCTCTCAGGAATGGGCCCCCTCCCAGACCTGGACAGCAGCAGCAGCGTGTAGTATAGTCGACTGGCATAGCAGCAGGTATAATGGTGCAGCAGGAATATCCTCTCAGGAATGGGCCCCCTCCCAGACCTGGACTGCAGCAGCAGCAGCGTGTAGTATAGTCGACTGGCAGAGCAGCAGGTATAATGGTGCAGCAGGAATATCCTCTCAGGAATGGGCCCCTTCCCAGACCTAGACAGCAGCAGCAGCAGCGTGTAGTATAGTCGACTGGCAGAGCAGCAGGTATAATGGTGCAGCAGGAATATCCTCTCAGGAATGGGCCCCCTCCCAGACCTGGACTGCAGCAGCAGCAGCAGCGTGTAGTATAGTCGACTGGCAGAGCAGCAGGTATAATGGTGCAGCAGGAATATCCTCTCAGGAATGGGCCCCTCCCAGACCTAGACAGCAGCAGCAGCAGCAGCGTGTAGTATAGTCGACTGGCAGAGCAGCAGGTATAATGGTGCAGCAGGAATATCCTCTCAGGAATGGGCCCCTCCCAGACCTGGACAGCAGCATAAATAGATAAAAAGAGCAGGTAGATCAGGATGTTCCATGTGTGCAGCAGGATTGTGTTAAAAATGACGCTAAATTCTATATTGTCCAATGTCTACAATGTACATCACAAATACATTTGCTCCACACGTTGGCTGCACAGGGCTGCTCTCAGTTTCCACATTTGGCACATCCAGTGTGTGTAGCAGAACACAGCGGTAAGGCATCCAGCCTCCCTGTGTGCCGAACCCTTCACACCAGAGGGCAGTAGTAGTGGCGGGGATTAGCCACAGCTCTCTCATCCTCCATGTGTCTGTGAGGAGGAAAGGAATACCGGAGCTCTCCCCACCCATACACGATTATCAGCGCCCACACGCGGTGCTCCATCCTACCGGTGGACCTATCCTTCCTGTACCGGTCTGAACACCGAACTCAGTGAAGATCCAGCTATTCTCAGCAAGGATCTTGACGTGTCCGTAGTGCCTGCTAACCCGTCATGTCTAGTTCATGTCCCTCCCCAGTAGTGTAACAGAAGAGTAAGCTGTATTCCCCAGCTACAGGGATGGCGCTTGTGGCTGACTCCAGTGCTCAGCACTGATCATCGATCTCATCTCATGGTGCTGAATAAGGCCTTAGAGGCGACATATCTCTACAAAGGGTGGAGTATTACTTTTCCCCTTTAAGGCTTTCCCAGAAAGGGTATGGCTATCAAAGTGCTGCAACTTCACTGTCACTAAGCGGGGCCTAGTAAGGATTCTGGTATGAAGGCATTATGTGTCTGGGTCTTGTATTGATTTTTGGATAAACTATACCTAGATAAGGACAGTAGCTGTGCTACAGTTACTTGTGCTTGAAATCAAAATTGACATTAAAATTAACTACAATAAATACATAAATAGGATTGACTACAATGCAGATTACGTGAAGTAGAGACTATAGAATAATGCAGACCTTCACAGGAGTGAAGTGTTATTTATTAAAAATATATATTGATATATACTATATGTATATTTATATATGTGTGCTGTCACACTACGATATATATATATAGAACCTTTCACTTCTGAAAAGTGAATTATGGAAAATTTACATCCTTCGGATAGCAGCATTGCAGATGATTGTGTTAGTGGACTTTATGTAAGAATCTTAACTACTCCTTTTTTTATATTACAACTCAACTAAAATGAAGCACAGCTGCAGTGCATTGGGTATGCGGGTAAAGGTAAGCTTTAAACGATATTTCTTCTTAAAACCCAGACACATAATGCCTTCATACCAGAATCCTTACTAGGCCCCGCTTAGTGACAGTGAAGTTGCAGCACTTTGATAGCCATTCTATTTCAGGGAAAGCCTTAAAGGGGAAAAGTAATACTACACCCTTTGTAGAGATATGTCGCCTCTAAGGCCTTATTCAGCACCATGAGATGAGATGAGATCGATGATCAGTGCTGAGCACTGGAGTCAGCCACAAAGCGCCATCCCTGTAGCCGGGGAATACAGCTGACTCTCCTGTTACACTAGCGTGGAGGGACGTGAACTAGACATGACGGGTTAGCAAGCACTACGGACACGTCAAGATCCTTGCTGAGAATAGCTGGATCTTCATTGAGTTCGTTGTTCAGACCGGTACAGGAAGGATAGGTCCACCGGTAGGACGGAGCACCGCGTGTGGGCGCCGATGATCGTGTATGGGTGGGGAGAGCTCCGGTATTCCTTTCCTCCTCACAGACACATGGAGGATGAGAGAGCTGTGGCTAATCCCCGCCACTACTACTGCCCTCTGGTGTGAAGGGTTCTGCACACAGGGAGGCTGGATGCCTTACCGCTGTGTTCTGCTACACACACTGGATGTGCCAGATGTGGAAACTGAGAGCAGCCCTGTGCAGCCAACGTGTGGAGCGCTGTATGGCTACTACATTGATTATAGTTGAATAGATTTTTGATTATAGTTAAATAGATTATTGAGTTTTTTCAATTTAAAAATTGATATATATTAAAACATAATCCATATTTAAGTCTATATATACATAAAAGATATGTTTAAGGGAAAATTCATTTAATTATTTTCTATAATTCATATATTTACACTACACAACACATGATTAAAGAAATTTAGAGACATTATTAAAATAAATTATTAAATAAAATTTCTTTATCAGACTCTGTACATGATTCACCAAAATTAATAAATTAATTAAAAATATATTGACACATATATACATATGAGAAGATTAAATTTAATAAGTAATTTTTCATAATTAAGTAGATTTGATAAAAAAATAACTTAATAAAGAATATTAAAAATCATATTAAAATCAATAAAAAATTCATCAATAAATTCATAAATATATACAACACATATAAAAAGAAATTCATAAATAGGATAAAAAATAATTTCATATTAAGATAAGACAATAAATTAGTTAAAAAGGTTAAAAACAACGGATTTACGGAGGGAGAGCGAGGGAGAGGGATGGACAAGGGACCCTTCAACGGCCTGAACCGACAGCTGGGGCCAGGAAGTCACTGCCGATCCAGGACTCGTTCATTTTGATGAATGTCAGTCTGTCCACGGAGTCAGTGGACAGACGGGTCCTCTTGTCTGTGACCACCCCACCTGCCGCGCTGAATGTCCGCTCAGACAGTACGCTGGAGGGGGGACAGACAATAACTCCAGCGCATACTGAGCGAGCTCACGGCAGGTGTCCAGTCTGGCAACCCAGTACTCCATGGGGTCGTCAGTGCTCATGCTGTCTGAAGCACCAACGGACCCCATGTAGTCTGCCACCATGCGGGCCAGCCGCTGGTGGTTGCTGCTGCTGCTGCTGCTGGTACTGGGTCGCGCAGACTGGTAGAACAGCCTCATCTCACCCATTAGGTCACCTGCTCGGCTGGTGCTGCTGGGTCCAGCCACCTGCTGGGTGAGATGGGCGGGGAAACTGGAGCTGGAGGCCGAGGGGTAGTCTGCTCCAGACGCTTGATCAGACAGGCCCGCAGTTGTTCCATCCGGGCCTGCCGCCGACTTGATGGTATAAATTGTTCCAGTTTCCCCTTGCATCGTGGGTCTAAAAGGGTGGCCAACCAATAATCATCCCTCCCCTTAATACTCTTGATCCGGGGTCCCTCCTGAGGCATCGCAGCATGTGGGCAGCCATGGGGAAGAGGACAGCCCGCTGTGACTCGTCATGGCTGCCCGGGACCATGACCTCTTGGTCCTCCTGCTGCTGTTGCTGCTGCTCCCGGTTGGAGCTGCCCCACCCCCGGACTAACGGTGCCCCCATCACCGGCTCTCCCTCCTGACCAGGCCCAAACTCCTGGACGTCCACTGTGTCATCCTCCTCCTCCTCCTCAACGTCCTGGGCCTGGTCCTGGTGGAGCAAGGCAGCCTCATCTTGCTCCACCAAGGCACTCTCCCCAGCTTCAAGCAGGCGATCGAGTGTCCTGTCCAGCAGGAACACTAATGGGAGCACGTCATTGAGTCCAACGTGCTCCCCGCTGACCATGTTTGTCGCCTGCTCAAATGGGGCCAACACGTGACAGACCTGCTGTATCTGCCCCCACTCCGTATTAGTGACATAGGGGAGTGGGTGTGATGGCCCTGAAGTGCCTAGGTCCAGCAGGTATTCCCTCACCGCCCGTCTCTGCTCCCACAACCTTTCCAGCATGTGGAGGGTTGAGTTCCACCGCGTCACACTGTCCACAATCAGCCTGTGAGGGGGCAGGCTGTTGTCCCGCTGCAGTCTGGACAGGGACGCGGTGGCAGTTGGGGAGCGTCGGAAATGGCTGGCAATCCTACGTACCCTTAACACAATGTCACTCAAACCTGGGTACGTACGGAGGAACTTCTGTACCACTAGGTTGAGGACATGTGCCATGCAGGGCACGTGGGTCAGACTGCCAGCCTGAAGGGCGGCGAGTAGGTTGCTGCCGTTGTCACAGACAACCAAACCTGCCTGGAGCCTACGGGGTGTCAGCCACTTCTGGACCTGAGCCTGAAGTGCGGCCAGAACTTCAGGTCCAGTGTGTCTCCTGTCTCCCAAGCTCACAAGCTGGAGCACGGCCTGGCAACGGACGTGCCCCACACTTGCATAGTTACAGGGACGCTTACTGGGGGCTCAGCAGCAGTGGAGACAGTGGCTTGTGGGAGAGCAGCAGTTCTCCCCTGGACACCCGCGGCGGCACCACAAACTCTGATGCCGCCGATCCCTCCCCGGCGCCTCGGAGGGACACCCAATGGGCAGTAAAACTCAAGTATCGTCCCTGCCCATGTCTGCTAGTCCAAGCATCCATTGTGAGATGTACCCTGTCGCTGACAGCATGATCCAGCGACAGGCATACTTTCTCCACAAGGTGCTGGTATAGGGCAGGGACGCCAGTCCTGGCAAAGTAATGGCGGCTGGGGACACGCCATCTGGGTTGTGCCTGCTCCAACATCTGCCGGAACGGATTGCTGTCCACAAGATTGTAAGGGAGCAGATGTTGGGCAAGAACCCTTGCCAGGAGCCCATTGAGTGAACGCACACGCCGGTCCCCTGGGGCATAGGGCGCGGTGCGTTCAAAAGCGTCAGCAACTGATGGCTGGCGCCGGACGGCAGTGGAGGAGGAGATAGAGGAGGGTGCAGTGGAGGCAGAGGTATGGCTGCCGGTCCCAGTACCTCTATGAGAGGGAGTGGCGGAGTGGGAATGACTTACGGGGATCTGTTGTGGGGCTGCTGTACTGTGGCAGGAGCTGCTGTCCCCTGCACACTGCTGGTGGCGCTGCTGCTACCACCCTTCATCTGTTCCCACTCCCGCCAGTGGTTGACCCGTAGGTGCTGGTTCAGTGCTGTAGTACCCAGCCGAGCCACCACCCTCCCTCTCTTCACCCTGGCACGGCATAGCTGACAGATTGCTACTGTAACATCATCAGCTGCCAGGGTGAAGTAAGCCCAAACAGGCGACTTATGCACCGACCGCCGGTCAGATGGGTTGGTGCTCACTTGCGTCTGTTCGGGCTCGGTGCGCACAGGTGGAGGTGGCTGCTGCTGCTGCCTCCTACTGCTGACATTACCAGTGGAGCCCCTGCTGCTAGACTCACTGGTAACCTGGCGCACCGTTTGCCTCCGGTGCCGACCTTCCTCCTCATCAGTGCTGCTGATGCCTGACAAGGGAGGTGGCATCCATTCTTGGTCACCCTCCTCTTCATCCCCCGATGTGTCAGACCCAGGGCCAAGCCTTGGTGAACAGAGGGGAGCAGCTGACATAGAGCCCCTGACCGGGCTCTGCTGTCCCCTCGCTGATGCCTGGGTCTGACTAGGTACAGGGGTTATGTGGCTAACACCACCTGCACCTATTGGAAGGGATGTCACTGGCACCATCTCCCCTCCATCTCTTCCAAGAGTTGCTGACCATGGGGAGGACTGAACTGCAGTTCTGCCTCCTGTTCCTCCTGAGTTGCCTGCCCAAAGATATCAAAATCAACATCCACAAAAAGATCAGGTGATAAATTTTCGGGGGTGGGGGTTGATTCTGCAGGAGGCGGAACCCTGCAGATGCTGCTGCTGCTGGTTGGGGCTGGGCCGGAGGACTCTGTGGCACTGGACTGTGCCATCATAGCCACAACTTGTTGGGCATCCTGAGAACTAATTGGGCGGCTGCCACGCCCAAAGAACTCTCTGATTAGTCGGACGCCCCACACTTGAACCTCCGCGGGTAGAGGAGCGGTCCCGTGCAGGCAGCGGTCCGGCACTGGAACCAACTTCCCTACCACGACTTCCAGAACGCCCGCGTGATGTCATACTGGTCAGAGATTGGTCTTACTGTCACAGACAAAAAAAAAAAAGGGTGGGATTTGGGGAAAACTTTATTGGGATGGGGAATCTGGGGCTAAAATGAAAAACGAATTCAATAAATTAAATCAATAAATTAATAAATCCTAACCTCTATATAATTTTTTTTTTTCAACTATGAAAAGACGCAGACTCTGACGCAGACAGACACAAAAGCAAATAAACTATTCAACAACTACCCTATATAAACTTTTTTTTGTTTTTTTTCTTTTTTTTCCAACTAAAGGAAGACAAGGACACTGACGCAGACAGACACAGAACCTAGTAGACTAAGGAAAAACTACCCTATATAAACTTTTTTTTTTTTTTTTTTTAGCTAACAAAAGACACAGACACTGACACTGACAAACACAAAAGCTACTAGACTAAGGAAAAACGACCCTATATAAACTTTTTTTTTTTGTTTTTTTCTTTTTTTAACTAAGAAAAGACGCGGACTCTGACGCAGACAGACACAAAAGCTACTAAACTATTGAACAACTACCCTATATAAACTTTTTTTTTGTTTTTTTTTTCTTTCAACTAACAAAAGACGTGGACACTGACACTGACAGACACAAAACCTACTAGACTAAGGAAAAACTACCCTATATAAACTTTTTTTTTTTCAACTAATAAAAGACGCGGACTCTGACACAGACAGAAACAAAAGCTACTAAACTATTTAACAACTACCCTATATAAACTTTTTTTTTCTTTTTTTTTCTTTTTTTTCAACTAACAAAAGACGCGGACACTGACACTGACAGACACAAAACCTACTAGACTAAGAAAAACTACGCTATATAAACTTTTTTTTTTCTTTTTTTTTTTTTTATCTAACGTAAAACACGGACACTGACAGACACAAAACAAATACTACAAACTAAACTATTATAACCTAAGGAAATACACTAACACACTTAACTAAAACACTAAAACTAAACTAAACTAAAGCCTACAATATAACTAAACTTAAGCTCCCTCAATCTACACTAATCACTCCCTACTACTACAACCTACACTATAGAATGAATAATTAGATTGTGAAATATATTGCTTTTAAAAAAGCACAATTCCACACCACAAAGCACAGCACAGTTTTTAGCTCCTAACACAACCAACTCCAAGTAAAACTGCACAGAATGGCTGCTGGGAAGAATATTATATAGTAAAGAGGTGGGGAGCTTTCCTATTGGTTGCTAGGGAGGTTGCTAACCTATGACAACTGTAGGTACATCATTTTCATTGGACAAAAAGACAGAAGGGAGGGATCTATGTACTTTGACGGAAATGATATATTCGCATAAATTCGCATAAATTCGCATTACGAAACAAAATCGCAAACTGAACTAAAATTAGTGTAAACTTTATAATTAAGTGATGATTGGAAGTCTCACCTCACCCTACCAATTTAATTTGCACCACAAGCTACAAGCAGCCTGCTTCTAGCTTGTGGTCCAATTGAGATTTAGATAATTTATACTGTGCAAGGCATAGAATATTCGTGTATGCGAATTTTCGAATATATTCGCAATTCGCAGCGTTACGAATTCGCAAGCGGGAAAAAATCGCATGGCAAAAATCGCAAAAACACTTTAACTTTCATGGCCGGGATGGTCAAGTCAATCAATGCGCAGGAAGAATAGCACGTGTGAAAGAAATCGCATCGCTTAATAAAAATCGCATTACGAAAAATCGCAAAAAAAAAAAAAAGACAAGGGAGGGAAGTGGGGACGGGGGTCGAGGAATGGATATAAAATGAAGCCTTGTTGAAAGTGAAACTAATGATTGGGGGTGAATAAGAATAAGAAGAGGAAAACACGACGACATATATTCGAATATGCGAATTTTCGAATATATTCGCAATTCGCAGCATGTTCGTATTCGCAAGTTGACGATCGCGACTACCAAGCGCAAAGAGTGTGAAAAAAATCGCATTACGGAAAAATCGCATAAAGGCAATATTTCAATTTTCAAGTCAATGCGCAGGCATGTCAGCAAGTGTTAGATATTCGCATCGCTTAATAAAAATCGCATTACGGAAAATCGCAAAAAAGGCAGGATTTTGGCTATGGCTTTGAAAAAGAGCCTTGATGCAAAACAACACCTTAAATGAATGAAACTCAGAGTCACTCAAACTCATTTATCAACACAAGTGAACTGAAGTTCTTGAACTTATTGTGTATCATCTAATTTAACCAACGCGAATATTCGCAATATCGAATTTATGGCATGATATTCGAAAAAATCGCGAAACCGCGAATATGCGATATTCGCGCGAAATATTCGCATCGCGAATATTCGCGCCCAACACTATTGGTGGATGACATGAAGCCTGTTTTGCCGTAAATAAACCCCTCCTCTGTCTGGGTGCAGGGTTCTACGTTTCTGAAAATTGCCTGTTCAATTGGTGGGTGACATTAACCTCTTATTGCCGTGAATGAACCTCTCCTCTGTCTGGTTGCCAGGGGCCTACATTTCTGAAAATTGCCTGTTCAATTGGTGGGTGACATTATCCTCTTATTGCCGTGAATGAACCTCTCCTCTGTCTGGGTTCCAGGGGCCTAAATTTCTGGAAATTGCCTGTTGCATTGGTGGATGACATGAAGCCTATTTTGCTGTGAATGAACCTCTCCTCTGTCTGGGTGCCAGGGGCCTACGTGTCTGAAAATCGCCTGTTCCATTGGTGGGTGACATTAACCTCTTTTTGCCGTGAATGAACCTCTCCTCTGTCTGGGTGCCAGGGTTCTATATTTCTGAATATTGCCTGTTCAATTGGTGGGTGACATTAACCTCTTATTGCCGTGAATGAACCTCTCCTCTGTCTGGTTGCCAGGGGCCTTCATTTCTGAAAATTGCCTGTTCAATTGTTGGGTGAAATTAACCTCTTATTGCCGTGAATGAACCTCTCCTCTGTCTGGGTGCCAGGGGTCTACATTTCTGGAAATCGCCTGTTGTATTGGTGGATGACATGAAGCCTATTTTGCCGTAAATGAACCTCTCCTCTGTCAGGGTTCCAGGGGCCTACATTTCTGGAAATCGCCTGTTGCATTGGTGGATGACATGAAGCCTATTTTGCCGTGAATGAACCTCTCCTCTGTCTGGGTTCCAGGGGCCTACGTTTCTGAAAATCGCCTGTTCCATTGGTGGGTGACATTAACCTCTTTGTGCCGTGAAGGAACCTCTCCTCTGTCTGGGTGCCAGGGGCCTACATTTCTGAAAATTGCCTGTTGCATTGGTGGAGGACATGAAGCCTGTTTTGCCGTGAATGAACCCTTCCTCTATCTGGGTGCCATCGGCCTATGTTTCTGAAAATTGCCTGTTCAATTGGTGGGTGACATTAACCTCTTATTGCCGTGAATGAACCTCTCCTCTGTCTGGTTGCCAGGGGCCTACGTTTCTGGAAATCGCCTGTTGCATTGGTGGATGACATGAAGCCTGTTTTGCCGTGAATGAACCTCTCCTCTGTCTGGGTGCCAGGGGCCTACGTTTCTGAAAATCGCCTGTTCCATTGGTGGGTGACATTAACCTCTTTTTGGCGTGAATGAAACTCTGCTTTGTCTGGGTGCCAGGGGCTACATTTCAGAAAATTGCCTGTTGCATTGGTGGATGACATGAAGCCTGTTTTGCCGTAAATAAACCCCTCCTCTGTCTGGGTGCAGGGTTCTACGTTTCTGAAAATTGCCTGTTCAATTGGTGGGTGACATTAACCTCTTATTGCCGTGAATGAACCTCTCCTCTGTCTGGTTGCCAGGGGCCTACGTTTCTGAAAATTGCCTGTTCAATTGGTGGGTGACATTAACCTCTTATTGCCGTGAATGAACCTCTCCTCTGTCTGGGTGCCAGGGGTCTACATTTCTGGAAATCGCCTGTTGCATTGGTGGATGACATGAAGCCTATTTTGCCGTAAATGAACCTCTCCTCTGTCTGGGTGCCAGGGGCCTACGTTTCTGAAAATCGCCTGTTCCATTGGTGGGTGACATTAACCTCTTTTGCCGTGAATGAACCTCTCCTCTGTCTGGGTGCCAGGGGCCTACATTTCTGAAAATTGCCTGTTGCATTGGTGGATGATATGAAGCCTGTTTTGCCGTGAATGAACCCCTCCTCTGTCTGGGTGCAGGGGTCTACGTTTCTGAAAATTGCCTGTTCAAATGGTGGGTGACATTAACCTCTTATTGCTGTGAATGAAACTCTCCTCTGTCTGGTTGCCAGGGGCCTACGTTTCTGAAAATTGCCTGTTCAATTGGTGGGTGACATTAACCTCTTATTGCCTTGAATGAACGTCTCCTCTGTCTGGGTTCCAGGGGCCTACATTTCTGGAAATCGCCTGTTGCATTGGTGGATGACATGAAGCCTATTTTGCCGTGAATGAACCTCTCCTCTGTCTGGGTGCCAGGGGCCTACGTTTCTGAAAATCGCCTGTTCCATTGGTGGGTGACATTAACCTCTTTTTGCCGTGAATGAACCACTCCTCTGTCTGGGTGCCAGGGGCCTACATTTCTGAAAATTGCCTGTTGCATTGGTGGATGACATGAAGCCTGTTTTGCCGTGAATGAACCCTTCCTCTGTCTGGTTGCCATCGGCCTATGTTTCTGAAAATTGCCTGTTCAATTGGTGGGTGACATTAACCTCTTTTTGCTGTGAATGAACCTCTCCTCTGTCTGGGTGCCAGGGGCCTACGTTTCTGGAAATCGCCTGTTGCATTGGTGGATGACATGAAGCCTGTTTTGCCGTGAATGAACCTCTCCTCTGTCTGGGTGCCAGGGCCTACGTTTCTGAAAATCGCCTGTTCCATTGGTGGGTGACATTAACCTCTTTTTGGCGTGAATGAAACTCTGCTTTGTCTGGGTGCCAGGGGCTACATTTCAGAAAATTGCCTGTTGCATTGGTGGATGACATGAAGCCTGTTTTGCCGTAAATAAACCCCTCCTCTGTCTGGGTGCAGGGTTCTACGTTTCTGAAAATTGCCTGTTCAATTGGTGGGTGACATTAACCTCTTATTGCCGTGAATGAACCTCTCCTCTGTCTGGTTGCCAGGGGCCTACGTTTCTGAAAATTGCCTGTTCAATTGGTGGGTGACATTAACCTCTTATTGCCGTGAATGAACCTCTCCTCTGTCTGGGTGCCAGGGGTCTACATTTCTGGAAATCGCCTGTTGCATTGGTGGATGACATGAAGCCTATTTTGCCGTAAATGAACCTCTCCTCTGTCTGGGTGCCAGGGGCCTACGTTTCTTAAAATCGCCTGTTCCATTGGTGGGTGACATTAACCTCTTTTTGCCGTGAATGAACCTCTCCTCTGTCTGGGTGCCAGGGGTCTACATTTCTGGAAATCGCCTGTTGCATTGGTGGATGACATGAAGCCTATTTTGCCGTAAATGAACCTCTCCTCTGTCTGGGTGCCAGGGGCCTACGTTTCTTAAAATCGCCTGTTCCATTGGTGGGTGACATTAACCTCTTTTTGCCGTGAATGAACCCCTCCTCTGTCTGGGTGCAGGGGTCTACGTTTCTGAAAATTGCCTGTTCAATTGGTGGGTGACATTAACCTCTTATTGCTGTGAATGAAACTCTCCTCTGTCTGGTTGCCAGGGGCCTACGTTTCTGAAAATTGCCTGTTCAATTGTTGGGTGACATTAACCTCTTATTGCCGTGAATGAACCTCTCCTCTGTCTGGGTGCAGGGTTCTACGTTTCTGAAAATTGCCTGTTCAATTGGTGGGTGACATTAACCTCTTATTGCCGTGAATGAACCTCTCCTCTGTCTGGTTGCCAGGGGCCTACGTTTCTGAAAATTGCCTGTTCAATTGTTGGGTGACATTAACCTCTTATTGCCGTGAATGAACCTCTCCTCTGTCTGGGTGCCAGGGGTCTACATTTCTGAAAATCGCCTGTTCCATTGGTGTGTGACATTAACCTCTTTTTGCCGTGAATGAACCTCTCCTCTGTCTGGGTGCCAGGGGCCTACATTTCTGAAAATTGCCTGTTGCATTGGTGGATGATATGAAGCCTGTTTTGCCGTGAATGAACCCTTCCTCTGTCTGGTTGCCATCGGCCTATGTTTCTTAAAATTGCCTGTTCAAATGGTTGGTGACATTAACCTCTTATTGCCGTGAATGAACCTCTCCTCTGTCTTGTTGCCAGGGGCCTACGTTTCTGGAAATCGCCTGTTGCATTGGTGGATGACATGAAGCCTATTTTACCGTGAATGAACCTCTCCTCTGTCTGGGTTCCAGGGGCCTACGTTTCTGAAAATCGCCTGTTCCATTGGTGTGTGACATTAACCTCTTTTTGCCGTGAATAAACCTCTCCTCTGTCTGGGTGCCAGGGCCTACATTTCTGAAAATTGCCTGTTGCATTGGTGGATGACATGAAGCCTGTTTTGCCGTGAATGAACCCTTCCTCTGTCTGGTTGCCATCGGCCTATGTTTCTGAAAATTGCCTGTTCAATTGGTGGGTGACATTAACCTCTTATTGCCGTGAATGAACCTCTCCTCTGTCTGGTTGCCAGGGGCCTACGTTTCTGGAAATCGCCTGTTGCATTGGTGGATGACATGAAGCCTGTTTTGCCGTGAATGAACCTCTCCTCTGTCTGGGTGCCAGGGGCCTACGTTTCTAAAAATCGCCTGTTCCATTGGTGGGTGACATTAACCTCTTTTGGCGTGAATGAAACTCTCCTTTGTCTGGGTGCCAGGGGCTACATTTCAGAAAATTGCCTGTTGCATTGGTGGATGACATGAAGCCTGCTTTGCCGTAAATAAACCCCTCCTCTGTCTGGGTGCAGGGTTCTACGTTTCTGAAAATTGCCTGTTCAATTGGTGGGTGACATTAACCTCTTATTGCCGTGAATGAACCTCTCCTCTGTCTGGTTGCCAGGGGCCTTCATTTCTGAAAATTGCCAGTTCAATTGTTGGGTGACATTAACCTCTTATTGCCGTGAATGAACCTCTCCTCTGTCTGGGTGCCAGGGGTCTACATTTCTGAAAATCGCCTGTTCCATTGGTGTGTGACATTAACCTCTTTTGCCGTGAATGAACCTCTCCTCTGTCTGGGTGCCAGGGGCCTACATTTCTGAAAATTGCCTGTTGCATTGGTGGATGATATGAAGCCTGTTTTGCCGTGAATGAACCCTTCCTCTGTCTGGTTGCCATCGGCCTATGTTTCTTAAAATTGCCTGTTCAAATGGTTGGTGACATTAACCTCTTATTGCCGTGAATGAACCTCTCCTCTGTCTTGTTGCCAGGGGCCTACGTTTCTGGAAATCGCCTGTTGCATTGGTGGATGACATGAAGCCTATTTTACCGTGAATGAACCTCTCCTCTGTCTGGGTTCCAGGGGCCTACGTTTCTGAAAATCGCCTGTTCCATTGGTGTGTGACATTAACCTCTTTTGCCGTGAATAAACCTCTCCTCTGTCTGGGTGCCAGGGGCCTACATTTCTGAAAATTGCCTGTTGCATTGGTGGATGACATGAAGCCTGTTTTGCCGTGAATTAACCCTTCCTCTGTCTGGTTGCCATCGGCCTATGTTTCTGAAAATTGCCTGTTCAATTGGTGGGTGACATTAACCTCTTATTGCCGTGAATGAACCTCTCCTCTGTCTGGTTGCCAGGGGCCTACGTTTCTGGAAATCGCCTGTTGCATTGGTGGATGACATGAAGCCTGTTTTGCCGTGAATGAACCTCTCCTCTGTCTGGGTGCCAGGGGCCTACGTTTCTAAAAATCGCCTGTTCCATTGGTGGGTGACATTAACCTCTTTTTGGCGTGAATGAAACTCTCCTTTGTCTGGGTGCCAGGGGCTACATTTCAGAAAATTGCCTGTTGCATTGGTGGATGACATGAAGCCTGCTTTGCCGTAAATAAACCCCTCCTCTGTCTGGGTGCAGGGTTCTACGTTTCTGAAAATTGCCTGTTCAATTGGTGGGTGACATTAACCTCTTATTGCCGTGAATGATCCTCTCCTCTGTCTGGTTGCCAGGGGCCTTCATTTCTGAAAATTGCCTGTTCAATTGTTGGGTGACATTAACCTCTTATTGCCGTGAATGAACCTCTCCTCTGTCTGGGTGCCAGGGGTCTACATTTCTGGAAATCGCCTGTTGTATTGGTGGATGACATGAAGCCTATTTTGCCGTAAATGAACCTCTCCTCTGTCAGGGTTCCAGGGGCCTACATTTCTGGAAATCGCCTGTTGCATTGGTGGATGACATGAAGCCTATTTTGCCGTGAATGAACCTCTCCTCTGTCTGGGTTCCAGGGGCCTACGTTTCTGAAAATCGCCTGTTCCATTGGTGGGTGACATTAACCTCTTTTTGCCATGAATGAACCTCTCCTCTGTCTGGGTGCCAGGGGCCTACATTTCTGAAAATTGCCTGTTGCATTGGTGGTTGACATGAAGCCTGTTTTGCCGTGAATGAACCCTTCCTCTGTCTGGTTGCCATCGGCCTATGTTTCTGAAAATTGCCTGTTCAATTGGTGGGTGACATTAACCTCTTATTGCCGTGAATGAACCTCTCCTCTGTCTGGGTGCCAGGGGCCTACATTTCTGGAAATCGCCTGTTGCATTGGTGGATGACATGAAGCCTGTTTTGCTGTGAATGAACCTCTCCTCTGTCTGGGTGCCAGGGGCCTACGTTTCTGAAAATCGCCTGTTCCATTGGTGGGTGACATTAACCTCTTTTTGGCGTGAATGAACCTCTCCTTTGTCTGGGTGCCAGGGGCTACATTTCAGAAAAATGCCTGTTGCATTGGTGGATGACATGAAGCCTGTTTTGCCGTAAATAAACCCCTCCTCTGTCTGGGTGCAGGGTTCTACGTTTCTGAAAATTGCCTGTTCAATTGGTGGGTGACATTAACCTCTTATTGCCGTGAATGAACCTCTCCTCTGTCTGGTTGCCAGGGGCCTACATTTCTGAAAATTGCCTGTTCAATTGGTGGGTGACATTATCCTCTTATTGCCGTGAATGAACCTCTCCTCTATCTGGGTTCCAGGGGCCTACATTTCTGGAAATTGCCTGTTGCATTGGTGGATGACATGAAGCCTATTTTGCTGTGAATGAACCTCTCCTCTGTCTGGGTGCCAGGGGCCTACGTGTCTGAAAATCGCCTGTTCCATTTGTGGGTGACATTAACCTCTTTTTGCCGTGAATGAACCTCTCCTCTGTCTGGGTGCCAGGGGCCTACATTTCTGAAAATTGCCTGTTGCATTGGTGGAGGACATGAAGCCTGTTTTGCCGTGAATGAACCCTTCCTCTATCTGGGTGCCATCGGCCTATGTTTCTGAAAATTGCCTGTTCAATTGGTGGGTGACATTAACCTCTTATTGCCGTGAATGAACCTCTCCTCTGTCTGGTTGCCAGGGGCCTACGTTTCTGGAAATCGCCTGTTGTATTGGTGGATGACATGAAGCCTGTTTTGCCGTGAATGAACCTCTCCTCTGTCTGGGTGCCAGGGGCCTACGTTTCTGAAAATCGCCTGTTCCATTGGTGGGTGACATTAACCTCTTTTTGGCGTGAATGAAACTCTGCTTTGTCTGGGTGCCAGGGGCTACATTTCAGAAAATTGCCTGTTGCATTGGTGGATGACATGAAGCCTGTTTTGCCGTAAATAAACCCCTCCTCTGTCTGGGTGCAGGGTTCTACGTTTCTGAAAATTGCCTGTTCAATTGGTGGGTGACATTAACCTCTTATTGCCGTGAATGAACCTCTCCTCTGTCTGGTTGCCAGGGGCCTACGTTTCTGAAAATTGCCTGTTCAATTGGTGGGTGACATTAACCTCTTATTGCCGTGAATGAACCTCTCCTCTGTCTGGGTGCCAGGGGTCTACATTTCTGGAAATCGCCTGTTGCATTGGTGGATGACATGAAGCCTATTTTGCCGTAAATGAACCTCTCCTCTGTCTGGGTGCCAGGGGCCTACGTTTCTGAAAATCGCCTGTTCCATTGGTGGGTGACATTAACCTCTTTTGCCGTGAATGAACCTCTCCTCTGTCTGGGTGCCAGGGGCCTACATTTCTGAAAATTGCCTGTTGCATTGGTGGATGATATGAAGCCTGTTTTGCCGTGAATGAACCCCTCCTCTGTCTGGGTGCAGGGGTCTACGTTTCTGAAAATTGCCTGTTCAAATGGTGGGTGACATTAACCTCTTATTGCTGTGAATGAAACTCTCCTCTGTCTGGTTGCCAGGGGCCTACGTTTCTGAAAATTGCCTGTTCAATTGGTGGGTGACATTAACCTCTTATTGCCTTGAATGAACGTCTCCTCTGTCTGGGTTCCAGGGGCCTACATTTCTGGAAATCGCCTGTTGCATTGGTGGATGACATGAAGCCTATTTTGCCGTGAATGAACCTCTCCTCTGTCTGGGTGCCAGGGGCCTACGTTTCTGAAAATCGCCTGTTCCATTGGTGGGTGACATTAACCTCTTTTTGCCGTGAATGAACCACTCCTCTGTCTGGGTGCCAGGGGCCTACATTTCTGAAAATTGCCTGTTGCATTGGTGGATGACATGAAGCCTGTTTTGCCGTGAATGAACCCTTCCTCTGTCTGGTTGCCATCGGCCTATGTTTCTGAAAATTGCCTGTTCAATTGGTGGGTGACATTAACCTCTTTTTGCTGTGAATGAACCTCTCCTCTGTCTGGGTGCCAGGGGCCTACGTTTCTGGAAATCGCCTGTTGCATTGGTGGATGACATGAAGCCTGTTTTGCCGTGAATGAACCTCTCCTCTGTCTGGGTGCCAGGGGCCTACGTTTCTGAAAATCGCCTGTTCCATTGGTGGGTGACATTAACCTCTTTTTGGCGTGAATGAAACTCTGCTTTGTCTGGGTGCCAGGGGCTACATTTCAGAAAATTGCCTGTTGCATTGGTGGATGACATGAAGCCTGTTTTGCCGTAAATAAACCCCTCCTCTGTCTGGGTGCAGGGTTCTACGTTTCTGAAAATTGCCTGTTCAATTGGTGGGTGACATTAACCTCTTATTGCCGTGAATGAACCTCTCCTCTGTCTGGTTGCCAGGGGCCTACGTTTCTGAAAATTGCCTGTTCAATTGGTGGGTGACATTAACCTCTTATTGCCGTGAATGAACCTCTCCTCTGTCTGGGTGCCAGGGGTCTACATTTCTGGAAATCGCCTGTTGCATTGGTGGATGACATGAAGCCTATTTTGCCGTAAATGAACCTCTCCTCTGTCTGGGTGCCAGGGGCCTACGTTTCTTAAAATCGCCTGTTCCATTGGTGGGTGACATTAACCTCTTTTTGCCGTGAATGAACCTCTCCTCTGTCTGGGTGCCAGGGGCCTACATTTCTGAAAATTGCCTGTTGCATTGGTGGATGATATGAAGCCTGTTTTGCCGTGAATGAACCCCTCCTCTGTCTGGGTGCAGGGGTCTACGTTTCTGAAAATTGCCTGTTCAATTGGTGGGTGACATTAACCTCTTATTGCTGTGAATGAAACTCTCCTCTGTCTGGTTGCCAGGGGCCTACGTTTCTGAAAATTGCCTGTTCAATTGGTGGGTGGCATTAACCTCTTATTGCCTTGAATGAACCTCTCCTCTGTCTGGGTTCCAGGGGCCTACATTTCTGGAAATCGCCTGTTGCATTGGTGGATGACATGAAGCCTATTTTGCCGTGAATGAACCTCTCCTCTGTCTGGGTGCCAGGGGCCTACGTTTCTGAAAATCGCCTGTTCCATTGGTGGGTGACATTAACCTCTTTTTGCCGTGAATGAACCACTCCTCTGTCTGGGTGCCAGGGGCCTACATTTCTGAAAATTGCCTGTTGCATTGGTGGGTGACATGAAGCCTGTTTTGCCGTGAATGAACCCTTCCTCTGTCTGGTTGCCATCGGCCTATGTTTCTGAAAATTGCCTGTTCAATTGGTGGGTGACATTAACCTCTTTTTGCTGTGAATGAACCTCTCCTCTGTCTGGGTGCCAGGGGCCTACGTTTCTGGAAATCGCCTGTTGCATTGGTGGATGACATGAAGCCTGTTTTGCCGTGAATGAACCTCTCCTCTGTCTGGGTGCCAGGGGCCTACGTTTCTGAAAATCGCCTGTTCCATTGGTGGGTGACATTAACCTCTTTTTGGCGTGAATGAAACTCTGCTTTGTCTGGGTGCAAGGGGCTACATTTCAGAAAATTGCCTGTTGCATTGGTGGATGACATGAAGCCTGTTTTGCCGTAAATAAACCCCTCCTCTGTCTGGGTGCAGGGTTCTACGTTTCTGAAAATTGCCTGTTCAATTGGTGGGTGACATTAACCTCTTATTGCCGTGAATGAACCTCTCCTCTGTCTGGTTGCCAGGGGCCTACATTTCTGAAAATTGCCTGTTCAATTGTTGGGTGACATTAACCTCTTATTGCCGTGAATGAACCTCTCCTCTGTCTGGGTGCCAGGGGTCTACATTTCTGAAAATCGCCTGTTCCATTGGTGTGTGACATTAACCTCTTTTTGCCGTGAATGAACCTCTCCTCTGTCTGGGTGCCAGGGGCCTACATTTCTGAAAATTGCCTGTTGCATTGGTGGATGATATGAAGCCTGTTTTGCCGTGAATGAACCCTTCCTCTGTCTGGTTGCCATCGGCCTATGTTTCTTAAAATTGCCTGTTCAAATGGTTGGTGACATTAACCTCTTATTGCCGTGAATGAACCTCTCCTCTGTCTTGTTGCCAGGGGCCTACGTTTCTGGAAATCGCCTGTTGCATTGGTGGATGACATGAAGCCTATTTTACCGTGAATGAACCTCTCCTCTGTCTGGGTTCCAGGGGCCTACGTTTCTGAAAATCGCCTGTTCCATTGGTGTGTGACATTAACCTCTTTTTGCCGTGAATAAACCTCTCCTCTGTCTGGGTGCCAGGGCCTACATTTCTGAAAATTGCCTGTTGCATTGGTGGATGACATGAAGCCTGTTTTGCCGTGAATGAACCCTTCCTCTGTCTGGTTGCCATCGGCCTATGTTTCTGAAAATTGCCTGTTCAATTGGTGGGTGACATTAACCTCTTATTGCCGTGAATGAACCTCTCCTCTGTCTGGTTGCCAGGGGCCTACGTTTCTGGAAATCGCCTGTTGCATTGGTGGATGACATGAAGCCTGTTTTGCCGTGAATGAACCTCTCCTCTGTCTGGGTGCCAGGGGCCTACGTTTCTAAAAATCGCCTGTTCCATTGGTGGGTGACATTAACCTCTTTTTGGCGTGAATGAAACTCTCCTTTGTCTGGGTGCCAGGGGCTACATTTCAGAAAATTGCCTGTTGCATTGGTGGATGACATGAAGCCTGCTTTGCCGTAAATAAACCCCTCCTCTGTCTGGGTGCAGGGTTCTACGTTTCTGAAAATTGCCTGTTCAATTGGTGGGTGACATTAACCTCTTATTGCCGTGAATGAACCTCTCCTCTGTCTGGTTGCCAGGGGCCTTCATTTCTGAAAATTGCCAGTTCAATTGTTGGGTGACATTAACCTCTTATTGCCGTGAATGAACCTCTCCTCTGTCTGGGTGCCAGGGGTCTACATTTCTGAAAATCGCCTGTTCCATTGGTGTGTGACATTAACCTCTTTTTGCCGTGAATGAACCTCTCCTCTGTCTGGGTGCCAGGGGCCTACATTTCTGAAAATTGCCTGTTGCATTGGTGGATGATATGAAGCCTGTTTTGCCGTGAATGAACCCTTCCTCTGTCTGGTTGCCATCGGCCTATGTTTCTTAAAATTGCCTGTTCAAATGGTTGGTGACATTAACCTCTTATTGCCGTGAATGAACCTCTCCTCTGTCTTGTTGCCAGGGGCCTACGTTTCTGGAAATCGCCTGTTGCATTGGTGGATGACATGAAGCCTATTTTACCGTGAATGAACCTCTCCTCTGTCTGGGTTCCAGGGGCCTACGTTTCTGAAAATCGCCTGTTCCATTGGTGTGTGACATTAACCTCTTTTGCCGTGAATAAACCTCTCCTCTGTCTGGGTGCCAGGGGCCTACATTTCTGAAAATTGCCTGTTGCATTGGTGGATGACATGAAGCCTGTTTTGCCGTGAATTAACCCTTCCTCTGTCTGGTTGCCATCGGCCTATGTTTCTGAAAATTGCCTGTTCAATTGGTGGGTGACATTAACCTCTTATTGCCGTGAATGAACCTCTCCTCTGTCTGGTTGCCAGGGGCCTACGTTTCTGGAAATCGCCTGTTGCATTGGTGGATGACATGAAGCCTGTTTTGCCGTGAATGAACCTCTCCTCTGTCTGGGTGCCAGGGGCCTACGTTTCTAAAAATCGCCTGTTCCATTGGTGGGTGACATTAACCTCTTTTTGGCGTGAATGAAACTCTCCTTTGTCTGGGTGCCAGGGGCTACATTTCAGAAAATTGCCTGTTGCATTGGTGGATGACATGAAGCCTGCTTTGCCGTAAATAAACCCCTCCTCTGTCTGGGTGCAGGGTTCTACGTTTCTGAAAATTGCCTGTTCAATTGGTGAGTGACATTAACCTCTTATTGCCGTGAATGATCCTCTCCTCTGTCTGGTTGCCAGGGGCCTTCATTTCTGAAAATTGCCTGTTCAATTGTTGGGTGACATTAACCTCTTATTGCCGTGAATGAACCTCTCCTCTGTCTGGGTGCCAGGGGTCTACATTTCTGGAAATCGCCTGTTGTATTGGTGGATGACATGAAGCCTATTTTGCCGTAAATGAACCTCTCCTCTGTCAGGGTTCCAGGGGCCTACATTTCTGGAAATCGCCTGTTGCATTGGTGGATGACATGAAGCCTATTTTGCCGTGAATGAACCTCTCCTCTGTCTGGGTTCCAGGGGCCTACGTTTCTGAAAATCGCCTGTTCCATTGGTGGGTGACATTAACCTCTTTTGCCATGAATGAACCTCTCCTCTGTCTGGGTGCCAGGGGCCTACATTTCTGAAAATTGCCTGTTGCATTGGTGGATGACATGAAGCCTGTTTTGCCGTGAATGAACCCTTCCTCTGTCTGGTTGCCATCGGCCTATGTTTCTGAAAATTGCCTGTTCAATTGGTGGGTGACATTAACCTCTTATTGCCGTGAATGAACCTCTCCTCTGTCTGGGTGCCAGGGGCCTACATTTCTGGAAATCGCCTGTTGCATTGGTGGATGACATGAAGCCTGTTTTGCTGTGAATGAACCTCTCCTCTGTCTGGGTGCCAGGGGCCTACGTTTCTGAAAATCGCCTGTTCCATTGGTGGGTGACATTAACCTCTTTTTGGCGTGAATGAACCTCTCCTTTGTCTGGGTGCCAGGGGCTACATTTCAGAAAAATGCCTGTTGCATTGGTGGATGACATGAAGCCTGTTTTGCCGTAAATAAACCCCTCCTCTGTCTGGGTGCAGGGTTCTACGTTTCTGAAAATTGCCTGTTCAATTGGTGGGTGACATTAACCTCTTATTGCCGTGAATGAACCTCTCCTCTGTCTGGTTGCCAGGGGCCTACATTTCTGAAAATTGCCTGTTCAATTGGTGGGTGACATTATCCTCTTATTGCCGTGAATGAACCTCTCCTCTATCTGGGTTCCAGGGGCCTACATTTCTGGAAATTGCCTGTTGCATTGGTGGATGACATGAAGCCTATTTTGCTGTGAATGAACCTCTCCTCTGTCTGGGTGCCAGGGGCCTACGTGTCTGAAAATCGCCTGTTCCATTGGTGGGTGACATTAACCTCTTTTGCCGTGAATGAACCTCTCCTCTGTCTGGGTGCCAGGGGCCTATATTTCTGAAAATTGCCTGTTCAATTGGTGGGTGACATTAACCTCTTATTGCCGTGAATGAACCTCTCCTCTGTCTGGGTGCCAGGGGTCTACATTTCTGGAAATCGCCTGTTGCATTGGTGGATGACATGAAGCCTATTTTGCCGTGAATGAACCTCTCCTCTGTCTGGGTGCCAGTGGCCTACGTTTCTGAAAATCGCCTGTTCCATTGGTGGGTGACATTAACCTATTTTTGCCGTGAATGAACCTCTCTTCTGTCTGGGTGCCAGGGGCCTATATTTCTGAAAATTGCCTGTTCAATTGGTGGGTGACATTAACCTCTTATTGCCGTGAATGAACCTCTCCTCTGTCTGGGTGCCAGGGGTCTACATTTCTGGAAATCGCCTGTTGCATTGGTGGATGACATGAAGCCTGTTTTGCCGTGAATGAACCTCTCCTCTGTCTGGGTGCCAGGGGCCTACGTTTCTGAAAATCGCCTGTTCCATTGGTGGGTGACATTAACCTCTTTTTGGCGTGAATGAAACTCTGCTTTGTCTGGGTGCCAGGGGCTACATTTCAGAAAATTGCCTGTTGCATTGGTGGATGACATGAAGCCTGTTTTGCCGTAAATAAACCCCTCCTCTGTCTGGGTGCAGGGTTCTACGTTTCTGAAAATTGCCTGTTCAATTGGTGGGTGACATTAACCTCTTATTGCCGTGAATGAACCTCTCCTCTGTCTGGTTGCCAGGGGCCTACGTTTCTGAAAATTGCCTGTTCAATTGGTGGGTGACATTAACCTCTTATTGCCGTGAATGAACCTCTCCTCTGTCTGGGTGCCAGGGGTCTACATTTCTGGAAATCGCCTGTTGCATTGGTGGATGACATGAAGCCTGTTTTGCCGTGAATGAACCTCTCCTCTGTCTGGGTGCCAGGGGCCTACGTTTCTGAAAATCGCCTGTTCCATTGGTGGGTGACATTAACCTCTTTTTGGCGTGAATGAAACTCTGCTTTGTCTGGGTGCCAGGGGCTACATTTCAGAAAATTGCCTGTTGCATTGGTGGATGACATGAAGCCTGTTTTGCCGTAAATAAACCCCTCCTCTGTCTGGGTGCAGGGTTCTACGTTTCTGAAAATTGCCTGTTCAATTGGTGGGTGACATTAACCTCTTATTGCCGTGAATGAACCCCTCCTCTGTCTGGGTGCAGGGTTCTACGTTTCTGAAAATTGCCTGTTCAATTGGTGGGTGACATTAACCTCTTATTGCTGTGAATGAAACTCTCCTCTGTCTGGTTGCCAGGGGCCTACGTTTCTGAAAATTGCCTGTTCAATTGGTGGGTGGCATTAACCTCTTATTGCCTTGAATGAACCTCTCCTCTGTCTGCGTTCCAGGGGCCTACATTTCTGGAAATCGCCTGTTGCATTGGTGGATGACATGAAGCCTATTTTGCCGTGAATGAACCTCTCCTCTGTCTGGGTGCCAGGGGCCTACGTTTCTGAAAATCGCCTGTTCCATTGGTGGGTGACATTAACCTCTTTTGCCGTGAATGAACCACTCCTCTGTCTGGGTGCCAGGGGCCTACATTTCTGAAAATTGCCTGTTGCATTGGTGGGTGACATGAAGCCTGTTTTGCCGTGAATGAACCCTTCCTCTGTCTGGTTGCCATCGGCCTATGTTTCTGAAAATTGCCTGTTCAATTGGTGGGTGACATTAACCTCTTTTTGCTGTGAATGAACCTCTCCTCTGTCTGGGTGCCAGGGGCCTACGTTTCTGGAAATCGCCTGTTGCATTGGTGGATGACATGAAGCCTGTTTTGCCGTGAATGAACCTCTCCTCTGTCTGGGTGCCAGGGGCCTACGTTTCTGAAAATCGCCTGTTCCATTGGTGGGTGACATTAACCTCTTTTTGGCGTGAATGAAACTCTGCTTTGTCTGGGTGCCAGGGGCTACATTTCAGAAAATTGCCTGTTGCATTGGTGGATGACATGAAGCCTGTTTTGCCGTAAATAAACCCCTCCTCTGTCTGGGTGCAGGGTTCTACGTTTCTGAAAATTGCCTGTTCAATTGGTGGGTGACATTAACCTCTTATTGCCGTGAATGAACCTCTCCTCTGTCTGGTTGCCAGGGGCCTACATTTCTGAAAATTGCCTGTTCAATTGTTGGGTGACATTAACCTCTTATTGCCGTGAATGAACCTCTCCTCTGTCTGGGTGCCAGGGGTCTACATTTCTGAAAATCGCCTGTTCCATTGGTGTGTGACATTAACCTCTTTTTGCCGTGAATGAACCTCTCCTCTGTCTGGGTGCCAGGGGCCTACATTTCTGAAAATTGCCTGTTGCATTGGTGGATGATATGAAGCCTGTTTTGCCGTGAATGAACCCTTCCTCTGTCTGGTTGCCATCGACCTATGTTTCTTAAAATTGCCTGTTCAAATGGTTGGTGACATTAACCTCTTATTGCCGTGAATGAACCTCTCCTCTGTCTTGTTGCCAGGGGCCTACGTTTCTGGAAATCGCCTGTTGCATTGGTGGATGACATGAAGCCTATTTTACCGTGAATGAACCTCTCCTCTGTCTGGGTTCCAGGGGCCTACGTTTCTGAAAATCGCCTGTTCCATTGGTGTGTGACATTAACCTCTTTTTGCCGTGAATAAACCTCTCCTCTGTCTGGGTGCCAGGGGCCTACATTTCTGAAAATTGCCTGTTGCATTGGTGGATGACATGAAGCCTGTTTTGCCGTGAATTAACCCTTCCTCTGTCTGGTTGCCATCGGCCTATGTTTCTGAAAATTGCCTGTTCAATTGGTGGGTGACATTAACCTCTTATTGCCGTGAATGAACCTCTCCTCTGTCTGGTTGCCAGGGGCCTACGTTTCTGGAAATCGCCTGTTGCATTGGTGGATGACATGAAGCCTGTTTTGCCGTGAATGAACCTCTCCTCTGTCTGGGTGCCAGGGGCCTACGTTTCTAAAAATCGCCTGTTCCATTGGTGGGTGACATTAACCTCTTTTTGGCGTGAATGAAACTCTCCTTTGTCTGGGTGCCAGGGGCTACATTTCAGAAAATTGCCTGTTGCATTGGTGGATGACATGAAGCCTGCTTTGCCGTAAATAAACCCCTCCTCTGTCTGGGTGCAGGGTTCTACGTTTCTGAAAATTGCCTGTTCAATTGGTGGGTGACATTAACCTCTTATTGCCGTGAATGATCCTCTCCTCTGTCTGGTTGCCAGGGGCCTTCATTTCTGAAAATTGCCTGTTCAATTGTTGGGTGACATTAACCTCTTATTGCCGTGAATGAACCTCTCCTCTGTCTGGGTGCCAGGGGTCTACATTTCTGGAAATCGCCTGTTGTATTGGTGGATGACATGAAGCCTATTTTGCCGTAAATGAACCTCTCCTCTGTCAGGGTTCCAGGGGCCTACATTTCTGGAAATCGCCTGTTGCATTGGTGGATGACATGAAGCCTATTTTGCCGTGAATGAACCTCTCCTCTGTCTGGGTTCCAGGGGCCTACGTTTCTGAAAATCGCCTGTTCCATTGGTGGGTGACATTAACCTCTTTTGCCATGAATGAACCTCTCCTCTGTCTGGGTGCCAGGGGCCTACATTTCTGAAAATTGCCTGTTGCATTGGTGGTTGACATGAAGCCTGTTTTGCCGTGAATGAACCCTTCCTCTGTCTGGTTGCCATCGTCCTATGTTTCTGAAAATTGCCTGTTCAATTGGTGGGTGACATTAACCTCTTATTGCCGTGAATGAACCTCTCCTCTGTCTGGGTGCCAGGGGCCTACATTTCTGGAAATCGCCTGTTGCATTGGTGGATGACATGAAGCCTGTTTTGCTGTGAATGAACCTCTCCTCTGTCTGGGTGCCAGGGGCCTACGTTTCTGAAAATCGCCTGTTCCATTGGTGGGTGACATTAACCTCTTTTTGGCGTGAATGAACCTCTCCTTTGTCTGGGTGCCAGGGGCTACATTTCAGAAAAATGCCTGTTGCATTGGTGGATGACATGAAGCCTGTTTTGCCGTAAATAAACCCCTCCTCTGTCTGGGTGCAGGGTTCTACGTTTCTGAAAATTGCCTGTTCAATTGGTGGGTGACATTAACCTCTTATTGCCGTGAATGAACCTCTCCTCTATCTGGGTTCCAGGGGCCTACATTTCTGGAAATTGCCTGTTGCATTGGTGGATGACATGAAGCCTATTTTGCTGTGAATGAACCTCTCCTCTGTCTGGGTGCCAGGGGCCTACGTGTCTGAAAATCGCCTGTTCCATTTGTGGGTGACATTATCCTCTTTTTGCCGTGAATGAACCTCTCCTCTGTCTGGGTGCCAGGGGTCTACATTTCTGGAAATCGCCTGTTGCATTGGTGGATGACATGAAGCCTATTTTGCCGTGAATGAACCTCTCCTCTGTCTGGTTGCCAGGGGCCTACATTTCTGAAAATTGCCTGTTCAATTGGTGGGTGACATTATCCTCTTATTGCCGTGAATGAACCTCTCCTCTATCTGGGTTCCAGGGGCCTACATTTCTGGAAATTGCCTGTTGCATTGGTGGATGACATGAAGCCTATTTTGCTGTGAATGAACCTCTCCTCTGTCTGGGTGCCAGGGGCCTACGTGTCTGAAAATCGCCTGTTCCATTTGTGGGTGACATTAACCTCTTTTTGCCGTGAATGAACCTCTCCTCTGCCTGGGTGCAAGGGGCCTATATTTCTGAAAATTGCCTGTTCAATTGGTGGGTGACATTAACCTCTTATTGCCGTGAATGAACCTCTCCTCTGTCTGGGTGCCAGGGGTCTACATTTCTGGAAATCGCCTGTTGCATTGGTGGATGACATGAAGCCTATTTTGCCGTGAATGAACCTCTCCTCTGTCTGGGTGCCAGTGGCCTACGTTTCTGAAAATCGCCTGTTCCATTGGTGGGTGACATTAACCTATTTTTGCCGTGAATGAACCTCTCTTCTGTCTGGGTGCCAGGGGCCTATATTTCTGAAAATTGCCTGTTCAATTGGTGGGTGACATTAACCTCTTATTGCCGTGAATGAACCTCTCCTCTGTCTGGGTGCCAGGGGTCTACATTTCTGGAAATCGCCTGTTGCATTGGTGGATGACATGAAGCCTATTTTGCCGTAAATGAACCTCTCCTCTGTCTGGGTGCCAGGGGCCTACGTTTCTGAAAATCACCTGTTCCATTGGTGGGTGACATTATCCTCTTATTGCCGTGAATGAACCTCTCCTCTGTCTGGGTTCCAGGGGCCTACATTTCTGGAATTCGCCTGTTGCATTGGTGGATGACATGAAGCCTATTTTGCCGTAAATGAACCTCTCCTCTGTCTGGGTGCCAGGGGCCTACATTTCTGAAAATTGCCTGGTGCATTGGTGGATGACATGAAGCCTGTTTTGCCGTGAATGAACCCTTCCTCTGTCTGGTTGCCATCGGCCTATGTTTCTGAAAATTGCCTGTTCAATTGGTGGATGACATTAACCTCTTATTGCCGTGAATGAACCTCTCCTCTGTCTGGGTGCCAGGGGCCTTCATTTCTGGAAATCGCCTGTTGCATTGGTGGATGACATGAAGCCTGTTTTGCCGTGAATGAACCTCTCCTCTGTCTGGGTGCCATTGGCCTACGTTTCTGAAAATCGCCTGTTCAATTGGTGGATGACATTAACCTCTTATTGCCGTGAATGAACCTCTCCTCTGTCTGGGTGCCAGGGGCCTACATTTCTGAAAATTGCCTGTTCAATTGTTGGGTGACATTAACCTCTTATTGCCGTGAATGAACCTCTCCTCTGTCTGGGTGCCAGGGGTCTACATTTCTGAAAATCGCCTGTTCCATTGGTGTGTGACATTAACCTCTTTTTGCCGTGAATGAACCTCTCCTCTGTCTGGGTGCCAGGGGTCTACATTTCTGGAAATCGCCTGTTGCATTGGTGGATGACATGAAGCCTATTTTGCCGTAAATGAACCTCTCCTCTGTCTGGGTGCCAGGGGCCTACGTTTCTGAAAATCGCCTGTTCCATTGGTGGGTGACATTAACCTCTTTTTGCCGTGAATGAACCTCTCCTCTGTCTGGGTGCCACGGGCCTACATTTCTGCAAATTGCCTATTGCATTGGTGGATGACATGAAGCCTGTTTTGCTGTGAATGAACCCCTCCTCTGTCTGGGTGCAGGGGTCTACGTTTCTGAAAATTGCCTGTTCTATTGGTGGGTGACATTAACCTCTTATTGCCGTGAATGAACCTCTCCTCTGTCTGGTTGCCAGGGGCCTACGTTTCTAAAAATTGCCTGTTCCATTGGTGGGTGACATTAACCTCTTATTGCCGTGAATGAACCTCTCCTCTGTCTGGGTTCCAGGGGCCTACATTTCTGGAAATCGCCTGTTGCATTGGTGGATGACATGAAGCCTATTTTGCCGTCAATGAACCTCTCCTCTGTCTGGGTGCCAGGGGCCTACACTTCTGAAAATTGCCTGTTGCATTGGTGGATGACATGAAGCCTGTTTTGCTGTGAATGAACCCTTCCTCTGTCTGGTTGCCATCGGCCTATGTTTCTGAAAATTGCCTGTTCAATTGGTGGGTGACATTAACCTCTTATTGTCGTGAATGAACCTCTCCTCTGTCTGGGTGCCAGGGGCCTATATTTCTGGAAATCGCCTGTTGCATTGGTGGATGACATGAAGCCTGTTTTGCCATGAATGAACCTCTCCTCTGTCTGGCTGCCAGGGGCCTACGTTTCTGAAAATCGCCTGTTCCATTGGTGGGTGACATTAACCTTTTTTTGCCGTGAATGAACCTCTCCTCTGTCTGGGTGTCCAGGGTCCTACATTTCTGAATATCACCTGTTCCATTGGTGGGGGACATTAACCCAGTTTTGCCAGTGATAGCCCCTGCTTTGCATTCCTGGCAGGAAACCAAATTTTGCAAAAACGTCTGTTACTGATCAAAAGATGCGTGGCTACAAACGCACACTGGTTAACTCGTTGCTGATGACATTCCCTCCTGATGCCTCCTAAACCTCCTATCCCACATCCACCTCCTCTGAGTTGCCAATTAATAATGTTTAATTTGTGTTTATTTTATTTTATTTTAAGTAATTTCCCTTCCCACATTTGTTTGCAGGGAAATTGCCTACATTTTGCTTCCTTTTGCAGCCCTCTAGCCCTTTACAGGGCTATTTTACAGCCATTTTAGTTTGACTTCAATGGGTTTCGGGGGCAATTTCGAGTTAAGTTCGGATCCCGAACCCGAACAATTTTGTGAAGTTCGGCCGAACTCGTCGAACCCGAAAATCCAGGTGTCTGCTCAACTCTATTCATAAATCAAATAATAAATCAATGAATGCACCACCTCAGCACAGTAAAATGCTTAGATTACTTATTGGTTACTATACACTAGAGCCCCACTTCATAAACTGGGTGTTCAGACAACACCGTACAATTGCACCATGACCTGTCATGTGGAGCCCAATTGTTTTAGCACAAGAAAAAACTCAGTCTACTACAGTTGTTTAGATTGATGTTAACTTGTATTCATCATTCATATGAGGGGTTTCTAAATAAGCATTTTTGTTCATTTTCTTAATTTTCATTTAATTGCATTTTCTTTCTAAAATGTTTTCAGTGTTCAAGCACCTAAAATGTGTTGACATACTGTTCCACTTACTGGAACTTTCAAATGTTATATATAAATGTTCTGATTATAATCTAAATTAATGTTACAAAGTAGTCTATAAAAGGTCTATGTGATCGTGAAATTATTTCTGAAATTGCCTTTTATCCTTCAGTGAACTGGTTTGCATTTACTTAGTTTATCTATTCATCGAACATTTCACATCTAACGCTAGAATAACTCACCAGAAAATTGAACAAACATCATTATTCAGAAGAAATGGAAACAACCAGAAAAAAATTCAAATCTGCATACTTGACAGATTCTGAAAAACAAAACAGCACCAGAATTTGAAATATTGCTGAACTAAACCTGGTCAAGAGCTTTCTTGGCAATAAAGTTAGATTATCAAAATTTAAGAGCATCTGTCAGCAGCTTCGCATCTATGAAACTGGCTGACCTGTTATATGTGCACTTGGCAGGTGAAGACATCTGTGTTGGTCCCATGTTCATATGTATTCACAAACAAGTAAATAGTTCACACTATGCAGAAAAGTACTTGCGCTGCTGGTTCAGAATTGTGAAGTGGGTTGTTTCACGTCACAGAAATACAACAGTCAAAATTGAACCGCGCTGCTCCCCGGTCACACCGATACCCTCTCTTCACCGAGAAAATCGCACTGATAGCAGATTTAGACACAGGATCCTGATCCTCAGTGTTTGCCACGTGTCTCTCACTCACGCTTCCCACTAGGAACCACCAAAATCAAAGGATAGTGAAGAACCTTCAGGTTTTTTAGGAATTATACTTACTTTTAACTTTTTTTTATTATACTTACTAAAATCGAATGATTAAAGCATCATATCAATAAAATTGTCTGACCCGGGTTTCGCACAGTTGGCTTCTTCAAGGGCAAACGAACTTCACCCTTGAAGAAGCCAACTGTGCGAAACCCGGGTCGGGCAATTTTATTGATATGCTGTTTTAATCATTCGATTTTAGTAAGTATAATAAAAAAGCGCATTCCTAAAAAACCTGAAGGTTCTTCACTATCCTTTGATTTTGGTGGTTCCTAGTGGGAAGCATGAGTGAGAGACACGTGGCAAACTCTGAGGATCAGGATCCTGTGTCTGAATCTGCTATCAGTGCGATTTTCTCGGTGGAGAGAGGATACCGGTGTGACCGGGGAGCAGCCATGTTCATATGTGCCCGCATTGATGAGAAAAATGATATTTTCATATATGCAAATGAGCCTCTAGGAACAACAGGGGCATTGCTATTTTGCCTAGAGGCTCCACTTTTATTGACAGGGCCAAGCATGATGATATTTTCACTGCTTAGCACTGTCAAGCAAAGTGGAAAAGGCAAGGCAGTTGGAGAGCTAGCAGAGCCTTTAGGAGTAACGCAACACCCCCATTTCTCCTAGAAGCTCATTTCCATATATTAAAACATTGTTTTTCACAGCACATAGGAACATGGGAGCAACATATCTTTTTGTGTGGCCAACTAAAATGAAGGCAGCTGAATTGACAATTTCTGATATAAACAATTTTAGCCTGAATTGCAAGCAAGAAGAGTCAGAAGCCTATTATAATAAAAATTATGATTTTTTTCCACCTGTTTCCTGGCTAGATAATTAACTGTCACATACAGCTGTATATAACAGTTTAGTGTAATATTACACAGTTTTACAGTTCACTTTTGTTCTCATATATCATTAGAAAGCCTTAAAGGGAAACTTTCAGCAGTTTTATGCTACTCAGTATGAGGGCTACATAAACTGGAGACAGAAACTGTGATGAAAATTCTTGGTCAATTACTTAAAACCACTATTAAGCAGCCGCAGTGCGAGCTGAACAATGAAGTCCGTTCAATAATCCATTTGTAATGCACCTTTCTCATAGGGACTCAAAGCACAAGGAAAGTTGTATGGCTGGAGCAACTCCCTGGGAACTCAGTGGCTGCCACATAGGTGCCTTCACCTTTGATTTAGAGCCTATTCACAGTTGCTAGCTGCTTCCTTAAAAATTTCTCTGCTTCTTAAAATGTTACCCCTCCCACCTCTATTCCTTGTACTCCTGTGCTTCTCTTCCTCAGTTGCGTGATTTGATATTTATGACATGAAGTATATAGGAAAGGGATACTTTCTCTGCACTGGAGGAGGCTGGGTGGAAGTGACCTGCCAAGTAAATACCTGCCTACTATTTACTAAGTCTCTCTGCCCTGCTAAGTTAGCCTGCACAAAAGGTTAGTGTGTAGTGTTGAGCTAACAGTTCAAGCATAGTTCGGGTTCGTACCGAACTTTGGGGTGTTCGGGAAAAGGATCCGAAAATTTTCAAAGAAGTTCGGGTTCGGGTTCGTTGTTCGACGATTTCTTCCCGCTTTCTGAAGGGCTGCACAGCAGCCAATTAGCTAGCGTTTTACATCTTGCCCTAAGAGCCCATCACAGCCATGCCTTCTAATGGCATGGCTGTGATTGGCCAAGTGCAGCATGTGACCCAGCCTCTATTTAAGCTGGAGTCACGTAGCGCCGCACGTCACTCTGCTCTGATTAGTGTAGGGAGAGGACGCAGCTGCTGTGAGGGCGAGATTAGGCAGGGAAAAGTCTGCAAAAGCACCTAATGAAGTGATCGATCTACAGCTGTGAATGATTGAACTTCTGCTAGTTACTTGCTCACTGGTTTTTAGGCTGCACAGAGCGTTTTTCTGTCACTTATTTTCTGGGGTGATCGGCGGCCATTTTTTGACTTGTGGTGCCCCAGAACAAGCTACCATGAAGTCCATCAATCCATCAATACTAGTTTTTTTTTTTTTTGCTATATCCTACATCAGGGGCTTGGCTGTGCTAATTGTCACCCCTAGAAACTCAGGATAGCAATTTCCATATTTTATTAAGGGGTTAAATACAATTGCCAAAATACCAATCCCCTAAATCTGGTGTTCCAGCTTTGGCTAGCCAAGTATAATACTGTCTGCTGTTTGGCAAAGGATAGATTATTTTCTGTGGTGAAATTCAATTGTCAAAATAGCAATCCCGTAAATCTGGTGTCCCAGCACTGGCTAGCAAACTATAATAGTGTCCGCCAAAACATATATTTTGTTCTGGGGTGAAATTCAATTTAGAAAATAGCAATACCATAAATCAGTGGTTTCAGCTGTGGCTGGCCAAGTTTCATAGTGTCCTGCAAAGGATATATTTTGTTCTGGGGTGAAAATCAATTGCCAAAATAGCAATACCATAAATCAGTGGTTTCAGCTCTGGCTGGCAAACTATAATAGTTTCCGCCAAAACATATATTTTGTTCTGGGGTGAAATTCAATTGCCAAAATAGCAATACCATAAATCAGTGGTTTCAGCTGTGGCTGGCCAAGTTTCAAAGTGTCCAGCAAATTATATATTTTGTTCTGGGGTGAAATTCAATTGCCGAAATAGCAATAGCCTGAATCTGGTGTTCCAGCTGTTGCAGGCCTAGTTTAAATCTATCCGTAACAGGGTATATTTTGTTCTGGGGTGAAATTCAATTGCCAAAATAGCAATACCATAAATCAGTGGTTTCAGCTGTGACTGGCCAAGTTTCATATAGTCATGCAAAGGATATATTTTGTTCTGGGGCGAAAATTCAATTGCCAAAATAGCAATACCATAAATCAGTGGTTTCAGCTGTGGCTGGCAAACTATAATAGTGCCCGCCAAAACATATATTTTGTTCTGGGGTGAAATTCAATTGCCAAAATAGCAATACCATAAATCAGTGGTTTCAGCATTGGCTGGCCAAGTTTCATAGTGTCCTGCAAATCATATATTTTGTTCTGGGGTGAAATTCAATTGCCAAAATAGCAATACCCTGAATCTGGTGTTCCAGCTTTTGCAGGCCTAGTTTAAATCTGTCAGTAACAGGGTATCTTTTGTTCTGGGGTAAAATTCAATTGCCAAAATAGCAATACCATAAATCAGTGGTTTCAGCTGTGACTGGCCAAGTTTCATAGTGTCCTGCAAAAGATATATTTTGTTCTGGGGTGAAATTCAATTGCCAAAATAGCAATACCATAAATCTGGTGTCACAGCTGTGGCTGGCAAAGTATAATAGTGTCCGCAAAAACATATATTTTGTTCTGGGGTGAAATTCAATTGCCAAAATAGCAATCACCTAAATCTGGTGTCCCAGCACTGGCTAGCAAACTATAATAGTGTCCGCCAAAACATATATTTTGTTCTGGGGTGAAATTCAATTGAGAAAATAGCAATACCATAAATCAGTGGTTTCAGCTGTGGCTGGCCAAGTTTCATAGTGTCCTGCAAAGGATATATTTTGTTCTGGGGTGAAAATCAATTGCCAAAATAGCAATACCATAAATCAGTGGTTTCAGCTCTGGCTGGCAAACTATAATAGTGTATGCCAAAACATATATTTTGTTCTGGGGTGAAATTCAATTGCCAAAATAGCAATACCATAAATCAGTGGTTTTAGCTGTGGCTGGCCAAGTTTCATAGTCTCCTGCAAAGGATATATTTTGTTCTGGGGTTTAATTCAATTGCCAAAATTGCAATACAATAAATCAGTGGTTTCAGCTGTGGCTGACCAAGTTTTATAGTGTCCTGCAAATCATATATTTTGTTCTGGGGTGAAATTCAATTGTCAAAATAGCAATACCCTGAATCTGGTGTTCCAGCTGTTGCAGGCCTATTTTAAATCTGTCCGTAACAGGGTATATTTTGTTCTGGGGTGAAATTCAATTGCCAAAATAGCAATATCATAAATCAGTGGTTTCAGCTGTGGCTGGCAAACTATAATAGTGTTCGCCAAAACATATATTTTGTTCAGGGGTGAAATTCAATTGCCAAAATAGCAATACCATAAATCAGTGGTTTCAGCTGTGGCTGAGCAATTTTCATAGTGTCCTGCAAAGGATATATTTTGTTCTGGGGTGAAATTCAATTGCCAAAATAGCAATACCCTGAATCTGGTGTCCCAGCTGTTGCAGGCCTTGTTTAAATCTGTCGATAAAAGGATACCTTTCATTCAGGGCCTAAATACTAGCCCTAAAAGAGATATTCCCCTAAGGCTGCATTCACACGAGCGTGATTTCCGCGCGGGTGCAATGCGTGATGTGAACGCATTGCACCCGCACTGAATCCGGACCCATTCATTTCTATGGGGCTGTGTACATGAGCGTTTTTTTTCATGCATCACTTCTGCAACGCATGTAAATCGCAGCATGCTCTATCTTATGCGTTATAAACGCATCCGCAGCCCCATAGAAGTGAATGGGGCTGCGTGAAAAACGCATTGCATCCGCAAGTAAGTGCGGGTGCGTTGCGTTTTTCACTGATGGTTGCTAGGAGATGTTGTTTGTAAACCTTCAGTTTTTTATCACGCGCGTGAAAAACGCATCAAAACGCATTGCACCCGCGCGGAAAAAACTGAACAACTGAACGCAATCGCAGGCAAAACTGAATGGCTTTGCCTATGAAAACGCACAGTTTTCACTGAACGCATCCGCAACGCATCCGGACCTAAATCCATCACGCTCGTGTGAACCCAGCCTAAATCAGTGGTTACTGCTGTGCCTGGATTAGTGTAATACACTACATAAATAAATAGGCAGATAGTGTTAGTTGCCTGTAAAAAAAGGCCTGAATTTGAAATCAATACATTGGGCCAAATATTTTTTTTCTTATTGTGGTGCTTGGTGAACGGTAACAATGAGGAAAACATCTAGTAAGGGATGCGGACGCAGTCGTGGTGGTGTTAGTGTACCCTCTGGTGCTGGGAGAGGACATGGCCATTCTACCACAGCCACACATCCTAGTGAACCAACTACCTCAGGTTCCAGTACCCGCCAGAATTTACAGCGATATTTGGTGGGGCCCAATGCCGTTCTAAGGATGGTAAGGCCTGAGCAGGTACAGGCGCTAGTCAATTGGGTGGCCGAAAGTGGATCCAGCACGTTCACATCATTATTTCCCACCCAGTCTTCTGCAAAAAGCGCACAGGTGGCGCCTGAAAACCAAGCCCATCAGTCTGTTACATCACCCCCATGCATATCAGGGAAACTGTCTCAGCCTCAAGTTATGCAGCAGTCTCTTATGCTGTTTGAAGACTCTGCTGCAGGGTTTCCCAAGGGAATCCACCTAGCTCTTCCCCAGTGGTGGAAGACATAGAATGCACTGACGCACATCTACTTATGGTTCCTGATGATGAGGGCATGGAAATACCAACGCATCAGAGTCTTTTTGCAGTGTGCGGACCGAACAGGAGGTCAGGGAGGAAGACTGTGTGGAAGACGATGCAGGGGACGATGAGGTCCTAGACCCCACATGGAATGGAGGTCGTGCCACTGACTTTCATAGTTCAGAGGAAGAGGCAGTGGCGAGAACGAGCCAACAGCGTAGCAAAAGAGGGAGCAGGGGGCAAAAGCAGAACAGCCGCCTCCAAGAGAGTTCGCCTGCTACTGGCCACCGCCAACAGGGACCGAGCACCCCAAAAGCAGATTCAAGGAGTTCCCTGGCATGGCACTTCTTTAAACAATGTGGTGACGACAAGACTCGAGTGGTTTGCACGCTGTACCATCAGATCCTGAAGCGAGGCATTAACGTTCTGAACCTTAGCACAACCTGCATGACCAGGCATCTACATGCAAAGCATGAACTGCAGTGTAGTAAACACTTTAAAAGCAAGGAAATCACTCTGGCTCCCCCTGCTCACTCTTCTTCTGCTGCCTCGGCCTCTTCCTCCGCCTCGGGAGGAATGTTGGCACCTGCCGCCCACCAAACAGAGGATGTGCCACCGACACCACCACCTGCGTCACCAAGCATCTCCACCATGTCACACGGCAGCGTTCAGCTCTCCATTTCACAAACCTTGGAGAGAAAGCGTAAATTCCCACCTAACCACCCTCGAGCCCTGGGCCTGAATGCCAGCATTTCTAAACTACTGGCCTTTGAAATGCTGTCATTCAGGCTGGTGGACACAGACAGCTTCAAACAGCTGATGTCCATGGCTGTCCCACAGTATGTTGTCCCCAGCCGCCACTACTTCTCCAAGACAGCCGTGCCTATCCTGCACAACCAAGTATCCAATAAAATCAAGTGTGCACTGCACAACGCCATCTGTGGCAAAGTCCACCTAACCACAGATACGTGGACCAGTAAGCACGGCCAGGGACGCTATATCTCCCTAACTGCACACTGGGTAAATGTAGTGGTGGCTGGGCCGCAGGCGGAGAGTTCCTTGGCGCACGTCCTTCCGCCGCCAAGGATCGTAGGGCATCATTCTTTGCCTCCTGTAGCCTCCTCCTCCTACTCGGCTTCCTCCTCCTCTGCTTCCACCTGCACATCCAGTCAGCCACACACCTTCACCACCAACTTCAGCACAGCCCGGGGTAAACGTCAGCAGGCCATTCTGAAACTCATATGTTTGGGGGACAGGCCCCACACCGCGCAGGAGTTGTGGCGGGGTATTGAACAACAGACCAACGAATGGTTTCTGCCGGTGGGCCTCAAGCCCGGCCTGGTGGTGTGCGATAATGGGCAAAATCTCGTCGCAGCTCTGGGACTAGCCGGTTTAACGCACATCCCTTGCCTGGCGCATGTGCTGAATTTGGTGGTGCAGATGTTCATTCACAACTATCCCGACATGTCAGAGCTGCTGCATAAAGTGTGGGCTGTCTGTGCGCGCTTCCGGCGTTCACATCCTGCCGCTGCTCGCCTGTCTGCGCTACAGCATAATTTCGGCCTTTCCGCTCACTGCCTCATATGCGATGTGCCCACCAGGTGGAATTCCACCTTGCACATGCTGGAGAGACATAGAGAGCAGCAGCAGGCCATAGTGGAGTTTCAGCTGCAGCACGCACACGCGTCAGTCGCACTGCGGAACAGCACCACTTCACCACCAATGATTGGGCCTCCATGCGAGACCCGTGTGCCCTGTTGCGCTGTTTCAAGTACTCCACCAACATGGCCAGTGGCGATGACACCGTTATCAGCGGTACAATACCACTTCTATGTCTCCTTGAGAAAACGCTTAGGGCGATGATGGAAGAGGAGGTGGCCCAGGAGGAGGAGGAGGAGGATGAGGGGTCATTTTTAGCACTTTCAGGCCAGTCTGTTAGAAGTGGCTGAGAGGGAGGTTTTTTGCAACAGCAGAAGCCAGGTACAATTGTGGCCAGCCAGGGCCCACTACTGGAGGACGAGGAGGATGAGGAGGAGGTGGAGGAGGGCCTTACTAAAACGGCATGTGGCCATTCATGCAGTTCTGCAGTTCTCTTAGCTTAGCTGAGCAGGCAAAAGCAGGAGCCCGCTCCGCTCACCTAATCCTGGCAAAGTACATGGGTACAGGGTACCCATGTGTTATGCCTGGAGTTAGTAATTGCCCACGGAGCACCGGTAGGATCAACAATGTGCTGTCAGCGGTGTATGGAGACCTGAGTTTTAAGCGCACACTGAATGGTGGGTGCACTTTAGGGATGTAAAAGTATATTAAAAATAGAAAATGTATAAATAAAGTATATTAGAATTTTTTTTTTAGAGGATTAGGGACAACATACTAAAAATTATTTTAAAAGTTTAGTTACTCTTTAAATTTTATATTACTACATAATACCAAATTTCCTTCATCATGGTGCTCTATCCGTTACATTATCAGCAATATTAGAGGAATAGTAGTACCATCACTTACCACTAAAAAACACCCTGTGAAATATAGTTCATGTAATATGGTCCTGGGCATTAATGTTTGGTATATAAATATATATATATATATATATATATATATATATATAGTGCAAAACAATAGAGCAGCACTCCAGGATAATGTGGAAAATAGTAGTTTATTCACCCATTGGTGTCGCATACGTTTCGGCTCCAACATAAAACCTTTTTGAGAAAGGTTTCATGTTGGAGCCGAAACGTTGCGTCACCAATGGGTGAATAAACCACCATTTTCCTGGATTTCTGCTCTATTTTTTTTAAATGGATTTTTGTGTAAGCTTGCCCTTTTGAGCACCCGCAGTATTGTTTATAGGATGGTGCTGCATTGTTTTTTCTATCGTATATATATATATATATATATATATATATATTGTGGTAAGGTGCAAGGTACCGTGGTCGATGGCAGGTACGTGTCCCCGAGGTTCCTGGCCTCGTTGAGGTAAGAGCCGGGTTTTCTTGCGTGTCAGCAGCAGCTAGTGCTGTTTTGACACATTTCTATTTAGTTTGGCTGCAAAGCCAATCCGGGCCGGCTCTTACTGGGAGTAGGCAAAGAGTTGGGTGGGTGCCTACTCCCCACGGTCCAGGCCGGACTTTGCCGGGCTTTAAAAAGGCAGCCACAACAGCAGGTGTGTGGGGGATTGTCCTGGAGCTGCTGTTATGCTGTGGAATCACTTGCGTTTGGGAGTTCTGATCCATTCTGTGCTATGTGGAGTTCTCTGGGCTGGAAGCAAGAGCCCCAGCAAGGAGGAGTGCAGACGGCCTGAAAGCCTGAGGTGATTGTCCTGCTGCTGGGCTGACAGCCAGGTGTGAACCTGCACCTAAAACCTCCCAGGTGATTGTAACCTGCATTGGACTGTTTGGTTTTGCATCACGTTTTTCTGCTGTGTGTGAATTAACACCAAGAGACTGTTTACTGTTTGTTTTGTGCAAGTGTGAATAAAACACCGTTTACTGCACTTTCTGGACTCCCTTTTGCCTCTGTACTGCACCCGCACCGCTATCTACCAGAGCGACTCCCCACATTTGGTGTCGGGTGCGGGCATGCGCAGTCAGGCTGGCGTGAATGTCGAAAATTTTTGTTTTTGCTGGGCACGACTGGATGTCCTATATTAGGCCGGCAAAGTTGCAGCCTGTGTTCCCGGACAAAATGGAGGCGGTTGTAAAAGCCCTTGTGGAGGCTAACTTGCAGCAGCGGGAGGCCAACAAGCAGCAGCAGGAGACCAACCAGCTACTACTACAGCAGGTGATGGCCTTACAAGCTGCAGGAGCGTCCCACCACGACCATGATGCCCGGAAAGCGGTCCGTGCAGCGATTCCCGAGGATGATGCTGAGACCTATCTGGCGGTCTTTGAGAAGGTAGCCGTGAGGGAGAAGTTACCCCGTGACCAGTGGGCCGAGATGGTCGCTCCGTTCCTGGCATCCGGACCCCAGCAGGTTTTTTTTGACCTATCAGATGACCAGGCTGCTGATTACCCCACGGTGAAGGGGGAGATCCTGGCCAGACTGGGGGTAAACGTGTTGGTCCGGGCTCAGCGGGTCCACCAGTGGGACTTTAAAACGGCTGAACCCGCCAGGCCGCAGTACTATGAGTTGCTGCACAGGTTGCAAAAGTGGCTGCAGCCTGAGGTTCTAAGTCCGGCTGCTATGCTGGACCGTCTGCTGGCCGACATCTTTTGGAGGGCCCTGCCTTATCCCCTCCAGCACTGGGTCGGCCTGGCGTCTCCGGTATGTGCCCTGGAGATGGTCGACCTGGTGGAGCGTTACGAGGCCACCAGAAACCTGCAGGGGAGTCTTGCTGGGAAGGGGTCAGTTAAACCCCGGAGGCCTCCACCCCAGTTCCGATGACCGGCGACAGAGAGACCTGCACGGCATGTACCCCCTGCGGATCCGCCTCCCGTGGTGTGCTGGAGGTGTCAGGAGCCAGGCCACATCAGGGCCGACTGTCCGCATCGGGGTGAGCCGATGGAGGTGAACTACGGGGGTCGCCACTCCCTGTATGCACGGAAGCTGTGCGCAACTGGCACCCGTGAGGTGCAGGACAATAACCACCTGTGTCAGGTAGAGGTGGGAGATTCTCTGGCGGTGGCGCTGCTGGACTCCGGGAGTCTAGTCTCCCTGGTAAGGGCTGCCCTGGTACGGCCTGCGGAGTATACCGGCCGTAAAATCGGGGTCCTGTGCATCCACGGAGACTTAAAAGACTACCCCACTGCACTAGTGACTTTGTCCACAGCGGCTGGTAAGTGGACCCACGAGGTGGCTGTCGCTACTAAACTCCCACATGAACTAATAATTGGGAGAGACTTCCCTGGTTTTCCATCACTATGGCCTGAGGTGAAAGTGACTAATAGCCCTGAGACAGGGGTAACCCTAGCAGAGTGGCCTGGTTCCAGTGGGAGGCCAGAGCCCTGGGAGCCCGAGTCCTAAGGGCCTGCGGTAGGGGTGACCACCACTTCTGTGATAGAGGGGGAGACACCCCCACTGAGTGTAATGGTGGGAGACATGGAGGACTTGCCACCAGGGCCCGGAGATAATTTTGGGACCGCCCAACACCGGGACCAAACCCTAACTAGGGCCTGGGAGAATGTGCTGGAAATTGAGGGTAAACCCCAGAAACCAGGGGCTGAGTTAATATTTCCCCGCTTTGTTGTTCACCAAGAAATGTTATATCGGGTGAACCAAATCCGGGGTGAACCTGTTGAACAGTTGGTGGTGCCCACAGCGTACCGCAAGCTTGTCATGGAGCTTGCCCACCAACATGTTCTTGGGGGACACTTGGGGTGGCAGAAAACCCAAGACCGCATACTGCAGCGGTTTTATTGGCCCAGTGTTTTCAAGGAGGTAGAAAATTATTGTAAGTCCTGTCCCACCTGTCAGATAAATAGCCCCCAGCCACATTTCCGTAGTCCTCTGGTACCTCTTCCAATTATTGAGGTCCCGTTTGAGCGAATCGCTATGGATCTAATTGGGCCTGTACCAAAGTTCTGCCAGGGGCCACCAACACATTCTGGTAGTTCTCGACTATGCCACTCGATATCCGGAGGCGGTGCCTCTGCGACATACCTCAGCTAAGCTCATTGCCAAAGAGTTAATGGAAATGTTTTCCCGTATGGGCCTGCCAAAAGAGGTTCTGACAGACCAAGGGACCCCTTTTATGTCCAAAGTTATGAGGGAACTGTGTAAATTGTTGCGTATAAAGCAGTTACGGACGTCCGTTTACCATCCGCAAACAGACGGTCTTGTCGAGAGGTTTAATCAAACTTTAAAAAATATGTTAAAAAGGGTGGTGTCTAGAGATGGGAAGGACTGGGATCTGCTTCTGCCCTATCTCATGTTCGCAGTGCGAGAGGTGCCCCAGGCCTCTACTGGGTTCTCGCCCTTCGAACTGCTTTATGGCAGACACCCTCGGGGCCTGTTGGATATCGCCAAGGAAGCGTGGGAACAACAGCCTGTCCCCCACAAAAGTGTCATTGAGTATGTCACCCAGATGCAGGAACGGATGGAAAGGGTGTTGCCGCTGGTCCGGGAGCATATGGAGGCAGCGCAACAAGCCCAGAGTAGGGTGTACAATCGTGAGGCTCGGGTACGGAACTTCAACCCGGGAGATCAGGTTTTGGTTCTGGTGCCCACCCTTGACAGCAAGTTCCTAGCTAGGTGGCAGGGCCCCTATGAGGTGATCGAGAAGGTAGGGGAAGTAAATTACAAAGTACACCAGCCAGGGCGGCGCAAGCCGGAGCAGGTGTACCACGTGAATTTACTGAAGCCGTGGAAAGACAGGGACACGGCCGACGACAACAGCCCCCGGCCAGGGCTTCTAGGTGACAAGGGTCCAGCCCCACAGTTCGAGGCCTGCGAAGCGGTAGCCACGGTAAAAATTGCAGACAGCCTGTCTTCCAAACAAGTTCAGGAAGTCAGGGAGTTCGTCAGTCGGAACACGGATGTGTTCTCGACCTCCCTGGCCGCACGCCTCTCATCCAACATGACATCGCCACTGAGCCTCAGGCCAAGATCCGGTTAAAACCATACCGGGTACCCGAGGCTCGGCGACGGGCCATCGCGGAGGAAGTGCAATTAATGTTGAAGCTTGATGTCATTGAGGAATCGAAAAGTGAGTGGGCCAGTCCCATAGTTCTAATACCCAAGCCGGATGGGACGCTATGGTTCTGCAACGATTTTCGCAAATTAAATGAAGTGTCCAAGTTCGATGCGTATCCCATGCCCCGGGTAGACGAGCTTGTTGAGAATTTAGGCAAGCCCGTTATTTTTCTGTGCTAGACCTCACTAAAGGATACTGGCAAGTACCCTTAACGGAGACGGCCAAGGAAAAACCGCTTTTGTTACTCAGCAGGGCCTGTATCATTACAAGGTGTTACCCTTTGGCCTGCATGGCGCCCCGCCACCTTCCAAAGGTTAATGGATATTGTACTGCGACCTCATCGCCGGTACGCCTCGGCCTACTTAGATGATGTAATCATCCACAGCACCGACTGGGAAAGCCATTTGCCCAAAGTGCAGGCGGTAGTGGATGCCCTGAGGAAAGCTGGACTAACCGCCAATCCAAAGAAGTGTGCGATTGGGTTGGAAGAGACCAAATACCTGGGATATGTTATTGGGCGGGGAGTCATCAAGCCGCAGGTAACTAAAGTAGAAGCCATACGTAACTGGCCCCGACCGGTCACTGCCAGGCAGGTAAAGTCCTTCCTGGGAATGGTAGGGTACTACATGCGGTTTGTGCCCTACTTTGCCACAATAGCAGCGCCATTGACAGACCTGTTGAAGGGGCGAAGGTCTGGGAAGGTTAGCTGGAGTGAGAAGGCGGAGGAGGCTTTCTCTGCTCTGAAGTCGGCCCTGTGTGGGTCCCCGGTTTTGGTGACGCCCGACTTCAAGAGAGAATTTGTGGTACAGACCGATGCCTCTGAAGTGGGCCTCGGGGCTGTACTCTCTCAGGAAATCAATGGGGAGGAGCATCCCGTGGTTTTCCTGAGTCGCAAACTCACCCCAGCCGAGACCAGGTACAGTATAGTGGAGAGAGAGTGCCTGGCCATCAAGTTGGCACTAGAGTCTCTCCGCTATTACCTGCTAGGGCGAAAGTTCCGTCTGGTGACCGACCATTCCCCTCTAAAGTGGATGTGCCAGGCGAAAGACAGGAATGCTCGGGTCACCAGGTGGTTCTTGTCTCTGCAGAATTTCAAGTTTTCGGTAGAACACAGGGCAGGCCGCTTGCAGGGTAACGCCGATGCCCTGTCCCGCGTCCACTGCCTTACTTGTGTTCACCCCCTCAGGGTTGAACAAAGGGGGGGGGGTATGTGGTAAGGTGCAAGGTATGTGTCACCGAGGTTCCTGGCCTCGGTGAGGTAAGAGCCGGGTTTTCTTGCGTGTCAGCAGCAGCTAGTGCTGTTTTGACACATTTCTATTTAGTTTGGCTGCAAAGCCAATCCGGGCCGGCTCTTACTGGGAGTAGGCAAAGAGTTGGGTGGGTGCCTACTCCCCACGGTCCAGGCCGGACTTTGCCGGGCTTTAAAAAGGCAGCCACAACAGCAGGTGTGTGGGGGATTGTCCTGGAGCTGCTGTTATGCTGTGGAATCACTTGCGTTTGGGAGTTCTGATCCATTCTGTGCTATGTGGAGTTCTCTGGGCTGGAAGCAAGAGCCCCAGCAAGGAGGAGTGCAGACGGCCTGAAAGCCTGAGGTGATTGTCCTGCGGCTGGGCTGACAGCCAGGTGTGAACTTGCACCTAAAACCTCCCAGGTGATTGTAACCTGCATTGGACTGTTTTGTTTTGCATCACGTTTTTCTGCTGTGTGTGAATTAACACCAAGAGACTGTTTACTGTTTGTTTTGTGCAAGTGTGAATAAAACACTGTTTACTGCACTTTCTGGACTCCCTTTTGCCTCTGTACTGCACCCGCACCGCTATCTACCAGAGCGACTCCCCACAATATATATATCTTATGTGTTTAAAAATATAACCTCAAGTAGTATGTTGTCTGTGCAGCTCTTTTAAAAATATTTTATAACATTGTATTGATTAGAAAAGGTTAAGCTGAGGATGAATTATTCATGCAGAAGAATTTAAAACTAATCGCTGGTGCCACAGGCCAGAGCTGGACATCTTCCAAACAGCTACAAAGAACAGTCAATTAGTAAACGAATAGCTGCATGAATTGGAACTAAGAGAGAATTAGCAGCAAAAAGGAATGAAAGTTTAATTTGCATGGCTTAATATCAAAGTGCAAAATTAAGCAGCTGGTCAAAGAGAATGTGTAACTGACATGTACATATATGTGATAATGTATATGATGGTAGAAATATAAGAAAATATGTGCACTTACTGTACGCAATTATCGGCTTTGACTTACAAAATATATAGAGAGAAAGGAGAGGAGAGAGAGAGATGCAAAACAAAATATTATGCCACATGTAAGCGAAAATGAATAAACAAACCTAAATGGACTACTAAAGAATCAAAACCAAATCCAAGAGAAATGGTAGTATTATAAAATAGATATAAAACAAAAATTTTAAACCTCAAATAAAAAATGTCATAATACACAGACAACTAAAAGCCTGTACACACCGAAAAAAGTATAACGCAAATGCCAAAGACTCAAAACATAAAAAATGCAATTAACACAATGGAACATCCCACAGAAATCCAAATACAGTAGTCCACAAATACCATTGGCATAAAAAAAAAAAATAGTATTGTTGGGGTAGAGGAATAGAATAGACCTCCTCAACTGTTGTGGTCGGGTCTGGGCATAAGATGGTATGAAAAAAGCTTCCCAATCTTGAAACTGTCCTTCTTTACAAGGCCCTAAACATCCCTCCCTGTCAGTAAAGTAAAAAAAAACTTCCCATCTGGAGATAAAAATAAATCACAGTCCCAGAGCGTTTAGTCTGAAAAAATGTGTGCCCCAGACACATGAGGGAACGGGATACATGGAATGTAGCACAACCCACAATAAAGCCAAGTGGTGGCAATAAAAACCTATAGGTCAAGAATAGAGATGAGCGAACACCTGGAAGTTCGGGTTCAGGAAGTTCGACTGAACTTCCCGAAAATGTTCGGGTTCGGGATCCGAACTCGACCCTAACTTTATCCCGAACCCGAACTTTTAGGCACTAAAAAGGCTGTAAAATAGTCCAGGAACGGGCTAGAGGGCTGCCAAAGGCAGTAAAATGTAGGTAAATCCCCTGCAAACAAATGTGGATAGGGAAATGAATTAAAATAAAATAAAATAAATAAAATTTAACCAATATCAATTGGAGAGAGGTTCCACTGCAAGGAATCATGCGTCATATCACCCAAAACTGGAGAAGGCCACTTTCAGTTATTTTGGCCCCAGCACCCAGACAGAGGAGAGAGATCCCACAGCAAGGAATCATGCGTCATATCACCCACCACTAGAGAAGGCCACTTTCAGTTATTTCGGCCCAGCACCCAGACAGAGGAGAGAGGTCCCACAGCAAGGAATCATGCGTCATATCACCCACCACTGGAGAAGGCCACTTTCAGTTATTTCTGACCCAGCACCCAGACAGAGGAGAGAGGTCCCACAGCAAGGAATCATGCGTCATATCACCCACCACTGGAGAAGGCCACTTTCAGTTATTTCGGACCCAGCACCCAGACAGAGGAGAGAGGTCCCACAGCAAGGAATCATGCGTCATATCACCCACCACTGGAGAAGGCCACTTTCAGTTATTTCGGCCCAGCACCCAGACAGAGGAGAGAGGTCCCACAGCAAGGAATCATGCGTCATATCACCCACCACTGGAGAAGGCCACTTTCAGTTATTTCGACCCAGCACCCAGACAGAGGAGAGAGGTCCCACAGCAAGGAATCATGCGTCATATCACCCACCACTGGAGAAGGCCACTTTCAGTTATTTCGGCCCAGCACCCAGACAGAGGAGAGAGGTCCCACAGCAAGGAATCATGCGTCATATCACCCACCTACTGGAGAAGGCCACTTTCAGTTATTTCGGCCCAGCACCCAGACAGAGGAGAGAGGTCCCACAGCAAGGAATCATGCGTCATATCAACCACCACTGGAGAAGGCCACTTTCAGTTATTTCGGCCCAGCACCCAGACAGAGGAGAGAGGTCCCACAGCAAGGAATCATGCGTCATATCACCCACCACTGGAGAAGGCCACTTTCAGTTATTTCGCCCAGCACCCAGACAGAGGAGAGAGGTCCCACAGCAAGGAATCATGCGTCATATCACCCACCACTGGAGAAGGCCACTTTCAGTTATTTCGGACCCAGCACCCAGACAGAGGAGAGAGGTCCCACAGCAAGGAATCATGCGTCATATCAACCACCACTGGAGAAGGCCACTTTCAGTTATTTCGGCCCAGCACCCAGACAGAGGAGAGAGGTCCCACAGCAAGGAATCATGCGTCATATCACCCACCACTGGAGAAGGCCACTTTCAGTTATTTCGACCCAGCACCCAGACAGAGGAGAGAGGTCCCACAGCAAGGAATCATGCGTCATATCACCCACCACTGGAGAAGGCCACTTTCAGTTATTTCGGCCCAGCACCCAGACAGAGGAGAGAGGTCCCACAGCAAGGAATCATGCGTCATATCACCCACCACTGGAGAAGGCCACTTTCAGTTATTTCGGCCCAGCACCCAGACAGAGGAGAGAGGTCCCACAGCAAGGAATCATGCGTCATATCACCCACCACTGGAGAAGGCCACTTTCAGTTATTTCGGCCCCAGCACCCAGACAGAGGAGAGAGGTCCCACAGCAAGGAATCATGCGTCATATCACCCACCACTGGAGAAGGCCTCTTTCAGTTATTTCGGCCCCTGCACCCAGACAGAGGAGAGAAGTCCCACAGCAAGGAATAAGGCGTCATATCACCCACCACAGGAGAAGGCCACTTTCAGTTATTTCGGCCCAGCACCCAGACAGAGGAGAGAGGTCCCACAGCAAGGAATCATGCGTCATATCACCCACCACTGGAGAAGGCCACTTTCAGTTATTTATGCCCCAAAACCCAGACAGAGGAGAGAGGTCCCACAGCATGGAATCATGCGTCATATCACCCACCACCGGAGAAGGCCACTTTCAGTTATTTTTGCCCCAGCACCCAGACAGAGGAGAGAGGTCCCACAGCAAGGAATCATGAGTCATATCACCCACCACTGGAGAAGGCCACTTTCAGTTATTTCGGCCCAGCACCCATACAGAGGAGAGAGGTCCCACGGCAAGGAATCATGCCTCATATCACCCACCACAGGAGAAGGCCACTTTCAGTTATTTCGGCCCAGCACCCAGACAGAGGAGAGAGGTCCCACAGCAAGGAATCATGCGTCATATCACCCACCACTGGAGAAGGCCACTTTCAGTTATTTATGCCCCACAACCCAGACAGAGGAGAGAGGTCCCACAGCAAGGAATCATGCGTCATATCACCCACCACCGGAGAAGGCCACTTTCAGTTATTTTTGCCCCAGCACCCAGACAGAGGAGAGAGGTCCCACAGCAAGGAATCATGAGTCATATCACCCACCACCGGAGAAGGCCACTTTCAGTTATTTAGGCCCCACCACCCAGACAGAGGAGAGGTTCATTCAACTTTGGGTTGCACCGCAAGATCATGGTAAAGTTAAAAAAATGAGGATTCAATAAAGAAGTGCCCCGGAGGACAAGAATACATGTTTGAGGGGGGGCAGTTATAAATGTATATTCTGCACAAGGGAGCAACAGGTCCTATGGGATCCATGCCTGGTTCATTTTTATGAACGTCAGCTTGTCCAGTGTTGGGTGATATGGCGCATGATTCCTTGCTGTGGGACCTCTCTCCTCTGTCTGGGTGCTGGGGCCGAAATAACTGAAAGTGGCCTTCTCCAGTGGTGGGTGATATGACGCATGATTCCTTGCTGTGGGTCCTGGCTGTGGACAGGCGGCTACGTTTGTCAGTAATGACGCCACCTGCCGTGCTGAATACACGTTCAGACAAAACGCTGGCCGACGGGCAGGCCAGCACCTCCAAGGCATAAAATGCTAACTCTGGCCACGTGGACAATTTGGAGACCCAGAAGTTGAATGGGGCCGAACCATCAGTCAGTACGTGGAGGGGTGTGCAGACGTACTGTTCAACCATGTTAGTGAAATGCTGCCTCCTGCTAACACGTTCCGTATCAATTGGTGATGCAGTTAGCTGTGGCGTGGAGACAAAACTTTTCCACATTTCTGCCATGCTAACCTTGCCCTCAGGGGAGCTGACCGTGACACAGCTGCGTTGGCGACCTCTTGCTCCTCCTCTGCCTTCGCCTGGGGCTTCCACCTGTTCCCCTGTGACATTTGGGAATGCTCTTAGGAGCGCCTCTACCAGCGTGCGCTTGTACTCGCGCATCTTCCTATCACGCTCCAGTGCAGGAAGTAAGGTGGGCACATTGTCTTTGTACCGGGGATCCAGCAGGGTGGCAACCCAGTAGTCCACAAACGTTAAAATGTGAGCAACTCTGCTGTCGTTGCGCAGGCACTGCAGCATGTAGTCGCTCATGTGTGCCAGGCTCCCCAGAGGTAAGGACAAGCTGTCCTCTGTGGGAGGCGTATCGTCATCGTCCTTCGTATCACCCCAGCCATGCACCAGTGATGGGCCTGAGCTGTGTCGGGTGCCACCCCGCTGTGAACCTGCTTCATCCTCATCCTCCTCCACCTCCTCCTCATCCTCCTCGTCCTCCAGTAGTGGGCCCTGGCTGGCCACATTTGTACCTGGCCTCTGCTGTTGCAAAAACCTCCTCTGAGCCACTTCTAACAGACTGGCCTGAAAGTGCTAAAATGACCCTCATCCTCCTCCTCCTCCTTATCCTGGGCCACCTCCTCTTCCATCATCGCCCTAAGCGTTTTCTCAAGGAGACATAGAAGTGGTATTGTAACGCTGATAATGGTGTCATCGCCACTGGCCATGTTGGTGGAGTACTCGAAACAGCGCAACAGGGCACACAGGTCTCGCATGGAGGCCCAATCATTGGTGGTGAAGTGGTGCTGTTCCGCAGTGCGACTGACGCGTGCGTGCTGCAGCTGAAACTCCACTATGGCCTGCTGCTGCTCGCACAGTCTCTCCAGCATGTGCAAGGTGGAGTTCCACCTGGTGGGCACGTCGCATATGAGGCGGTGAGCAGGAAGGCCGAAGTTCCGCTGTAGCGCAGACAGGCGAGCAGCGGCAGGATGTGAACGCCGGAAGCGCACACAGACGGCCCTCACTTTATGCAGCAGCTCTGACATGTCGGGTAGTTGTGAATGAACTTCTGCACCACCAAATTCAGCACATGCGCCAGGCAAGGGATGTGCGCCAAACCGGCTAGTCCCAGAGCTGCGACGAGATTTCGCCCATTATCGCACACCACCAGGCCGGGCTTGAGGCCCACCGGCAGAAACCACTGCGTCGGTCTGTTGTTCAATACCCCGCCACAACTCCTGCGCGGTGTGGGGCCTGTCCCCAAACATATGAGTTTCAGAATGGCCTGCTGACGCTTACCCCGGCTGTGCTGAAGTTGGTGGTGAAGGTGTGTGGCTGACTGGATGAGCTGGTGGAAGCAGAGGAGGAGGAAGCCGAGTAGGAGGAGGAGGCTACAGGAGGCAAAGAATGATGCCCTGCGATCCTTGGCGGCGGAAGGACGTGCGCCAAGGAACTCTCCGCCTGCGGCCCAGCCGCCACTACATTTACCCAGTGTGCAGTTAGGAGATATAGCGTCCCTGGCCGTGCTTACTGGTCCACGTATCTGTGGTTAGGTGGACCTTGCCACAGATGGCGTTGCGCAGTGCACACTTGATTTTATCGGATACTTGGTTGTGCAGGGAAGGCACGGCTGTCTTGGAGAAGTAGTGGCGGCTGGGAACAACATACTGTGGGACAGCCATGGACATCAGCTGTTTGAAGCTGTCTGTGTCCACCAGCCTGAATGACAGCATTTCAAAGGCCAGTAGTTTAGAAATGCTGGCATTCAGGCCCAGGGCTCGAGGGTGGCTAGGTGGGAATTTACGCTTTCTCTCCAAGGTTTGTGAGATGGAGAGCTGAACGCTGCCGTGTGACATGGTGGAGATGCTTGGTGACGCAGGTGGTGGTGTCGGTGGCACATCCTCTGTTTGGTGGCGGCAGGTGCCAACGTTCCTCCCGAGGCGGAGGAAGAGGCCGAGGCAGCAGCAGAAGAGGGAGCAGGGGAGCCAGAGTGAGTTCCTTGCTTTTAAGGTGTTTACTCCACTGCAGTTCATGCTTTGCATGTAGATGCCTGGTCATGCAGGTTGTGCTAAGGTTCAGAACGTTAATGCCTCGCTTCAGGCTCTGATGGCACAGCGTGCAAACCACTCGGGTCTTGTCGTCAGCACATTGTTTAAAGAAGTGCCATGCCAGGGAACTCCTTGAAGCTGCCTTTGGGGTGCTCGGTCCCTGGTGGCGGTGGCCAGTAGCAGGCGAACTCTCTTGGAGGCGGCTGTTCTGCTTTTGCCCCCTGCTCTCTCTTTTGCTAGTCTGTTGGCTCGGTTTCACCACTGCCTCTTCCTCTGAACTATGAAATTTAGTGGCACGACCTTCATTCCATGTAGGGTCTAGGACCTCATCGTCCCCTGCATCGTCTTCCACCCAGTCTTCCTCCCTGACCTCCTGTTCGGTCTGCACACTGCAGAAAGACGCAGCAGTTGGCACCTGTGTTTCGTCATCATCAGAGACGTGCGGACTGCGATGAAGTGGTATTCCCATGTCCTCATCATCAGGAAACATCAGTGGTTGTGCATCAGTGCATTCTAAGTCTTCCACCACTGGTGAAGGGCTAGGTGGATTCCCTTGTGAAACCCTGCCAGCAGAGTCTTTAAACAGCATAAGAGACTGCTGCATAACTTGAGGCTCAGACAGTTTCCCTGATATGCATGGGGGTGATGTGACAGACTGATGGTGTCACTACCAGAGTTTTGAGGAGTTCTCACAGCTCTGTTTCTCCGCCCCCGTGATGAGGTCTTTACTTTCATTTTCACTCCTTTCCCTCTTCCCAGCTGTTCCTTCTCTGATTGATTCCTCTTCCTTTAAATCACCCCTCTTCCTGTTTCACCTTGCGGGTTATATTTCTCATCTTGAGTTGTGTCAGCCGCTGGAGTATCTACACTGCTGTGGTCTCTTTACACTGGACGTGTGTTTTGCTGAAGCAAGCAACATCGGATTAGTGTTGAGCGCGAATATTCGAATAGCTAATTTTTTTAGCGAATATCGGCACTTCGCTAATTTGCGAATATTTCGAATATAGCGCTATAAATTCGCTATTTCGAATATTCGTATTTTTTATTTTTTTTTAGTTATATTTTTTTCTTTCCCACTTCCCAAAAGTAGTTCTTACCTGTCCTGAGGATTCCTGGCTTCCTGGCTGCTCTAGTCAGTGCCCGTTGCCGCTTCTGCCGACTTCCGTGCTAATGGAGCGTCCCCATCACCATGTGAACGTCTCCATATACTAAAATGTACTGTAGGATTTGAGGAATTACGTTGAAATCGCAATGCGATTAATTCAAGTTATATTAATCGCACTGCGATTACAACTTAGCACTGCTATCTTACATAGGCTAGAATTAACGAATATGGAATATAGCACTAGCAGTGCTAAGTTGAAATCGCAATGCGATTACTTCAAGTTAAATTAATCGCATTGCGAATTCAACTTAGCACTGCTGCTATATTCCATATTCGCTAACTTCGCTCATTCTAGCAAGCTGACCCATTATAAACTCAGCTCTAAGTTGAAATCGCAATGCGATTACTTCGTTAAATTAATCGCATTATGATTTCAACTTAGCACTGCTGCTATATTCCATATTCGTTCGTTAACGTTAATTCTAGCTGACCTATTATAATTATAAACCCAGCTCTAAGTTGAAATCGCAATGCGATTAATATAACTTGAATTAATCGCATTGTGATTTCTACTTAGACCTGGTTTACTACGGTTGGCTTGGTAGAATTAGCGAATATGACGAATGTATTCGTCATATTCCTCAAAACGAAGATAACGAAGTATTCTTCATCTTCGTTTTTGCTCCATATTCGTCAACTTCGATAATTCTAGGAATCAAATAGGAAGGTTGACTATAGAGACAGCTGTGTTTAACTACTACAGGACCGCCTAATGCAGGGATGCGTCCTGCGCATCAAACATGTATACCAGACGCTGTTTTGTGAACAGCGTCTGGTATACCTGCTACCTGGTCCTCTGGTGGTCCCATTTGCTGGGATCGACCACCAGAGGACCAGGTAACTATGTAAAGTTGCACCAAACACTACACTAACCCCCCCACCCCCCCTCACCTATTAACCCCTTGTTAACCCCTTGATCACCCCATCTAGACCCCCTGATCACCCCCCTGTCATTGATCACACCCCTTGTAAGGCTCCATTCAGACGTCCATATGTGTTTTGCGGATCCGTGGATTCACGGATCTGTGGAACTGATCCACGGATCCGCAGATCCGCAGATCCTCAAAACACGGACACCGGCAATGTGCTTTCCGCATTTTGCAGATCCGCACATTGCCAGAACTATATAGAAAATGCTTTTTCTTGTCCGCAATTGCAGACAAGAATAGGACATGTTCTATATATTTGCGGAACGGAAGTGCAGACCCGAAAAGCGGATCCGTAATTCCGGATCCGAGCGGGACAAAGTCTGTCCCCATAGTCTGTCCCCGCCAGTTAGTTAGTTAGTTAGTTAGCGCCCAGCCCACCGCACCGCACCGCAGTCACTGATTTTGGCAGAGATTTTTTGATCCACATTGATTGATGCGAATGAAAAAATCTGTGCCGTTCATTTTTTTTTTTTTCAGCCCAGAGGCTGAACGGAAAAAATAAATCTCATTACCCGTATGCTCAATATAAGGAGAATCGCTGAAACTCCTAATGCTGGCCATACGTGTAATGATTGCGGAGACCCCTAAAATGCCAGGGCAGTACAAACACCTCACATGTGACCCCATTTTAGAAAGAAGACACCCCAAGGTATTCCGTGAGGGGTATGGTGAGTTCATGTAAAATTTTATTTTTTGTCACAAGTTAGTGGAATATGAGACTTTGTAAAAAATAAAAATAAAAATCAATTTCCGCTAACTTGTGCCAAAAAAAAAAAAATTCTGTGAACTCGCCATGCCCCTCACGAAATATCTTGGGGTGTCTTCTTTCCACAATGGGGTCACTTGTGGGGTATTTATACTGCCCTGGCATTTTAGGGGTCCTAAAGCGTGAGAATCCAAATGCGTAAAATGCCCTGTGAAATCTCTAGCAGTACTCATGGGAATTTAGGCCTTGCATTTGGCTGCAGTAAAGTACACATGTGGTATCGCCGACTCAGAAGTAGGGCAATGGTTTTGGGGTGTATTTTATATATACCATATTGTGTGTGAGAAATATCTCTGTAAATGACAACTTTTAAATTTTTTTATTCAAAGTTGTCAATTTACAGAGATATTTCTCTCACCCAGCATGGGTATATGTAAAAATACACCCCAAAACACATTGCCCTACTTCTCCTGAGTACGGCGATACCACATGTGTGACACTTTTTGCAGCCAAGATGCGCAAAGAGGCCCAAATTCCAATGAGTAACTTTTAGGAGGGCATTTTTACGCATTTTTCTTCTCACGCTTTAGGGCCCCTAAATGCCAGGGCAGTATAAATACCCCACATGTGACCCCATTTTGGAAAGAAGACACCCCAAGGTATTCGCTGAGGGGCATAGTGAGTCCATGAAAATTAAACTTTTGTCAAAAGTTAGCGGAAAGGGAGACTTTGTGAGAAAAACAATAAAAATCAATTTCCACTAACTTGTGCCAAACATTTTTTCTATGAACTCGCCATGCCCTCATGGAATACCTTGGGGTGTCTTCTTTCCAAAATGGGGTCACATGTGGGGTATTTCTACTGCCCTGGCATTTTAGGGGCCCTAAAGCGTGAGAAGAAAAATGCGTAAAAATGCCATCCTAAAAGGTACTCATGGAATTTAGGCCCTTGTGCATCTTGGCTGCAAAAAAGTGGCACACATGTGGTATCACCGTACTCAGGAGAAGTAGGGCAATGTGTTTTGGGGTGTATTTTTACATATACCCATGTTGGGTGAGAGAAATATCTCTGTAAACTGAAAACTTTGTATAAAAAAATTTAAAATTTGTCGCTTACAGCGATATTTCTCACACACAGTATGGGTATATATAAAAATACACCCCAAAACACATTGCCCTACTTCTCCTGAGTACGGCGATACCACATGAGTGACACTTTTTTGCAGCCAAGATGCGCAAAGGGGCCCTAAAACCAATGAGTACCTTTAGGATTTCACAGGGCATTTTTACGCATTTGGATTCTCACGCTTTAGGACCCCTAAAATGCCAGGGCAGTATAAATACCCCACAAGTGACCCCATTTTGGAAAGAAGACACCCCAAGGTATTCCGTGAGGGGCATGGCGAGTTCACAGAATTTTTTTTTGGCACAAGTTAGCGGAAATTGATATATTTTTATTTTTTTATTTTGTTTTTTACAAAGTCTCATATTCCACTAACTTGTGATAAAAATAAAATTTTACATGAACTCACCATACCCTCACAGAATACCTTGGGGTGTCTTCTTTCTAAAATGGGGTCACATGTGGGGTATTTATACTGTCCTGGCATTTTAGGGGCCCCTAAAGCGTGAGAAGAAGTCTGGAATCCAAATGCGTAAAAATGCCCTGTGAAATCCTAAAGGTACTCATTGAATTAGGGCTCTTGCACTCAGGCTGCAAAGTGTAACACACATGGTATCGCCGCATCAGGAGAAGTAGGCAATGGTTTGGGGTGTATTTTTATATATACCCATACGTTGTGTGAGAAATATCTCTGTAAACGACAATTTTTAAATTTTTTTATACAAAGTTGTCAGTTTACAGAGATATTTCTCTCACCCAACATGGGTATATGTAAAAATACACCCCAAAACACATTGCCCTACTTCTCCTGAGTACGGCGATACCCCATAAGTGACACTTTTTTGCAGCCTGGGTGCGCAAAGAGGCCCAAATTCCAACAAGTACCTTTAGCTTTTACATGGCTGCTCACAATTTAGCCCCGCCCAAAATGCCAGAACAGTAAACACACCCCACAAATGACCCCATTTCGGAAAGTAGACACCCCAAGGTATTCACTGAGGGGCATAGTGAGTCCGTGGGAGATTTTTTATTTTTTTGCCAGAAGTTAGCAAAAATGGAAACTTTATTATTATTTTTTTTTTCCTCAGAAAGTGTCATTTTCCGCTAACTTGTGAAAAAAAATTAAATAACACATGAACTCACCATGCCCCTCCGTGAATACTTTGGGGTGTCTTCTTTCTAAAATGGTGTCATTTGGGGGGTATTTATACTATCCTGACATTCTAGCACCTGAAGAAACATGACAGGTGCTCAGAAAGTCAGAGCTGCTTCAAAATGCCGAAATTCACTTTTTTGCACCATAGTTTGTAAACGCTATAACGTTTACCCAAACCAATAAATATACACCCCACAAAATATACACTTATTGGATTTTTTTTTATCAAAGACATGTAGAACAATAAATTTAGAGAAAAATTTATATAGAAATGTAGTTTTTTTTGAAAAATTTTACAACAGAAAGTGAAAAATGTCATTTTTTTGCAAAAATGTCGTTAAATTTTTATTAATAGCAAAAAAAGTAAAAATGTCAGCAACAATGAAATACCACCAAATGAAAGTTCTATTAGTGAGAAGAAAAGGAGGTAAAATTCATTTGGGTGGTAAGTTGCATGACGGATCAATAAACGGTGAAAGTAGTGTAGTGCAGAATTGCAAAAAGTGGCCTGGTCATTAAGGGTGTTTAAGCTAGCGGGGCTGATGTGGTTAATTCGCTATGTGATTATATTAGTCATAGTGAATAAGTGGTGCGACCATAAGCGGCGCCATGTCTATTAGGCCTCATGAACACGGCCGTTGGTGTTTTGCGGTCCGCAAACCACGGATCCGCAAAACACGGAAGCTGCTCCGCGTTCTGTTCCGCAATTTGCGGAACGGAACGCGGCCCATTATAGAGAATGGATGCCTATTCTTGTCCGCATAACGGACAAGAATAGGACATGCTCTATTTTTTTGCGGGGGGCACAGAACGGAGCAACGGATGCGGACAGCACAATTGACTAATGACTAACTAGATTTAACAAATGAGAAAAAAGAGCAGGATTCTCTTTATTGGTTTGTTTGTGTCAATCTGGACAGCTGTAAGTTAAAAGAGAAATGCGATTAATTTAAGTTCAAATAATCGCATTGCGATTATATTACTTTGCTTTTTAAAAAAATGTACTACTTATTAGATACTTATTATAATTATTCAATTTATTAAAGAAAAATAATAATAATAATAAGATAATCGCATAGCAAATTAAACAGCTGTCTCTATAGTCAACTTTCCTATTTGATTGCCAGAATTAGCGAAGTTGACGATGACGAATAGGTTGCTAAAACGAAGATGGAGAATACTTCGTTATCTTCGTGTTTGAGGAATATGACGAATACATTCGTCATATTCGTCATCTTTGCTAATTCTAGATATCAAACCAATAGGAAAGTAGCCTTAAGTTACAATCGCAATACACGATTATTTAAATTGCATATTAACCGCGATAACTAGAATAATTACGAATATTCGATTTCGACGAATATGAAATGAATATTCTATCGAATATTCGCGAATTTCGTCGAAATCGAATATGGCACCTGCCGCTCATCACTACATCGGATATTGTCTGCTGAGATTGGATCTGTCTTCACTGCTGCTGCAGCCCCTACAGATAAGTTTGCAGACATTGATGGGTTTGTTTATTTGCTGACTGGATCCGAGGTTCCGTCCGTATACTGAGCAGGGAGCCGGTGGCTGTGCCCCCCCCCCCCTTTATCATAGGGGTTTCAGGTCTCACTCAGCCTTAGGTACGCGGGCATGCCTCGACCCACCATCAGGGTCTGGGCTTGTGCATAGCAGCGCAGGGAGAGCTCTTAGGGTCTGACAGGGGTTACCTTTTATGCTCCCTAGTTTGGGTCCGCTCAGTAGCTTGTGCACTGATTGTACTCTTGTTGTTCGCATATTCTCGTGACATTATAACCCGCCTTAACCGTCTTTTGACATGAATCTGCTTTCTGACCTGGACAGGCGCCTTAGCGAAAGAGAGGAGACTTATCTTCCCTGCCATTTTCAGCCTAGGGGCAGTGGGGCGGACTCAATCACTGTGCAGGGTCCTCATCCTGCCTCGGTCCCCTCTGAGGAGGAGGTCGACTTGCCCCTGATAAAGGAGGATTTAGTCCTCAGAGAATGATGTGTTTCTGTTGTGGGGGCATTGGTCATTTGGCAAATGTTTGCTCCTCTAGGAGATTCATGAATTTTGCTGAGGGTGATAATAGAAGAAAAACCTCAAAAGGTAAAAAAAAAACCTCAAGGTTTGCTCCATCTGCTACCCTGGGCAAAGTTGATGTGGGGATAGATGCTTTTCTCTTGGCCTGCACTTTCCATTTTCTCCTATCTGCCAGGGTGGCGCTAAGGAGCAAAGTCATTTCTTGTGAAATTTTTGTTGATAGTGGAGCGGCCGTCAATCTTATTGACAATCAATTTGTAGCCATGCAAGGTTTTCAGGTTTGCACATTAGAAAAGGATATACCTGTTTTTGCTATTGACTCTGCTCCACTCTCACAAAGATCCCTAAAGGGCATAGTTCACAATATCCGATTGACTGTGGGTGATGCTCATGTGGAGGATATATCTTGTTTTGTCCTTAGCGGATTGCCTACTCCTCTAGTGTTGGGGTTACCCTGGCTCACTAGACATAACCCCACTATTGATTGGCAAGCAAGGCAAATAATTGAATGGAGTGAGTTTTGCAGAGAGAATTGTCTCACAGCGACTTTTTCAGAAGTTACTACTAAGACTGTGCCATCATTTCTCTCTGAATTTTCGGACGTATTTTCCGAGAGTGGTGTTCAGGAGCTACCTCCTCACCGCGAGTATGACTGTCCCATTAATCTCATTCCCGGCGCCAAGCTACCAAAGTCACGCCTGTACAATCTCAATCTCTCCCAACCAGAAAGAATCGCTATGCGTATCTATATCTCTTAGAGTCTGGGTAAGGGGCATATCCGTCCCTCAAAATCACCTGTTGCCGCTGTTTTTTTTTTTTTTGTTAAAAAAAAAAAGATAGCTCTTTAAGACCTTGCCTAGATTTTAGGGAGCTGAACCGTATCACGATTCGTGATCCCTATCCGCTTCCTCTCATCCCGGACCTCTTCAATCAAATTGGTGGGGCCAAGGTTTTTACCAAATTGGATTTGAGAGGCACATACAACCTGGTCAGGGTCAGAGAGGGGGACAAATGGAAAACGGCCTTTAATACCCCTGAGGGGCATTTCGAGAATCTCGTTATGCCTTTTGGCTTGATGAATGCTCCGGCCATCTTTCAGCATTTTGTTAACAGTATTTTCTACCATTTAATGGGGAAATTTGTGTTGGTGTATCTTGATGATATTTTGATTTTTTCCCCTGATGTCAAGTCCCATTAGGATCACCTTTGTCAGGTTTTGCGGATTCTGCGGGAAAATAAATTATACGCCAAGCTGGAGAAATGTGTTTTTATGGTATCGGAGATTCAATTTCTGGGTTTTCTCCTCTCTGCTTCTGGTTTTCGCATGGACCCGGAGAAGGTCCGTGCTGTTCTTAAATGGGAGCTTCCTGGGAATCAGAAGGCACTAATACGATTTCTGGGTTTTGCTAACTATTACAGAAAGTTCATTTTGAATTATTCCTCTGTTGTCAAGCCGCTCACTGATATGACAAAAAAGTAGGCAGATTTTTCCTCTTGGTCGGAGGAGGCGCTTACAGCTTTTTCTAAGATTAAAGAAAGTTTTGTGTCTGCACCCATCTTAGTGCATCCCGATGTCTCTTTACCTTTTATTGTTGAGGTGGATGCTTCCGAGGTGGGTGTGGGTGCGGTTTTGTCCCAGGGCCCCTCTCCTGCCAAATGGCGATCCTATGCCTTCTTCTCTAAAAAAACTCTCCCCTGCAGAGAGAAACTATGATGTAGGAGGTAGGGAGTTATTAGCAATCAAATTGGCTTTCGAAGAATGGCGCCATTGGTTAGAGGGGGCCAGGCACCCTATCACCGTTTTTACCGACCATAAGAATCTGGCGTACTTGGAGTCGGCCAAGCGTATGAATCCAAGACAGGCCAGATGGTCTCTGTTCTTCTCCAGATTCAATTTTGTGGTCACATTCCGCCCTGGGATTAAAAATGTGAAGGCAGATGCCCTCTCTCATGTTTTCCGGGAGGGGGGAAATTCCGAGGACCCGGCTCCCATTTTGGCTGAGGGGGTAGTCGTTTCTGCTCTGTATCCTGATTTGGAGGCCGAGGTCCAGGCTGCCCAGGCAGAGGCACTTGCTCGTTGTCCTTCTGGGAGGTTGTTTGTGCCTCTTGAGTTACGTCATAAGCTTTTTAAGGAGCATCACGATACTGTCCTTGCTGGTCTCCCCGGGAGTAGAGCCACTGTTGATCTCATTACTCGGAGATTTTGGTGGCCGGCTCTTCGTAAGTCAGTGGAGGGTTTTGTGGCAGCTTGTGAGACTTGCCCTCGTGCTAAGGTCCCTCGTTCACGGCCTTCAGGTCCCCTCCTCCCCTTACCCATACCTTCCCGTCCTTGGACACACCTGTCCATGGACTTTATCACGGATCTTCCTCGTTCCTCAGGGAAGTCTGTGATCCTGGTGGTGGTGGTGGACCGTTTTAGCAAGATGGCACATTTCATACCCTTGCCTGGATTGCCCAATGCTAAGACGCTGGCGCATGCTTTTGTTGACCACATTGTTAAATTGCATGGCATCCCTTCTGACATTGTTTCCGATAGAGGCACGCAGTTTGTGTCTATATTCTGGAGGGCTTTCTGTTCTCGCCTGGGGGTTTGGCTGTCCTTCTCTTCTGCTTTTCACCCGCAGTCGAATGGTCAGACTGAACGCGTCAATCAGAATCTGGAGACATATTTGCGCTGTTTTGTGGCAGAGAATCAGGAGGATTGGTGTTCGTTTCTGAGTTTGCCTTGAATAACCGTCGTCATGACTCTTCTGATAAGTCACCATTCTTTGGTGCATATGGGTTTCATCCGCAGTTTGGGACATTCTCGGGAGGGGGCCCTTCTGGTTTGCCTGAGGAGGAGAGATTTTCCTCCTCTTTGTCTACAATTTGGCAAAAAATTCAGAGTAATCTAAGAAAGATGAGTGAGAAATATAAGCGTGTGGCTGATAAGAGACATGTGTCTGGTCCGGACTTGAATGTGGGCAATCTGGTGTGGTTGTCTACAAGAAATATTAAACTGAAGGTTCCCTCCTGGAAGTTGGGTCCCAAGTTTATTGGGCCTTATAAGATCTTATCCATCGTCAATCCTGTTGCCTTCTGTCTTGATCTTCCACAGGTTTGGAAGATACATAATGTTTTTCACAGGTCTCTCTTAAAACCATATGTCCAACCCACGATACCCTCCCCTTTGCCTCCTCCTCCGATTTTGGTTGATGGCAATCTGGAGTTTGAGGTTTCCAGAATTGTGGACTCTCGCATTGTCCGCGGTTCTCTTCAGTACCTCGTTCATTGGGAGGGTTATGGTCCTGAGGAGAGGATGTGGGTTCCGGTGTCGGACATTAAAGCCACCCGCCTCATCAGGGCTTTTCATAGGGCTCATCCTGAGAAGGTTGGTCCTGGGTGTCCGGAGTCCACACGTAGAGGGAGGGGTACTGTCACTACCAGAGTTTTGAGGAGTTCTCACAGCTCTGTTTCTCCACCCCTGTGATGAGGTCTTTACTTTCATTTTCACTCCTTTCCCTCTTCCCAGCTGTTCCTTCTCTGATTGATTCCTCTTCCTTTAAATCACCCCTCTTCCTGTTTCACCTTGCGGGTTATATTTCTCATCTTGAGTTGTGTCAGCTATCTACACTGCTGTGGTCTCTTTACACTGGACGTGTGTTTTGCTGAAGCAAGCAACATCGGATATTGTCTGCTGAGATTGGATCTGTCTTCACTGCTGCTGCAGCCCTTACAGATAAGTTTGCAGACATTGTTGGGTTTGTTTATTTGCTGACTGGATCCGAGGTGACCCCGGTTCCGTCCGTATACTGAGCAGGGAGCCGGTGGCCGTGCCCCCCCCCACTTATCATAGGGGTTTCAGGTCTCACTCAGCCTTAGGTACGCGGGCATGCCTCGACCCACCATCAGGGTCTGGGCATGTGCATAGCAGCGCAGGGAGAGCTCTTAGGGTCTGACAGGGGTTACCTTTTATGCTCCCTAGTTTGAGTCCGCTCAGTAACTTGAGCACTGATTGTACTCCTGTTGTTCGCATATTCTCGTGACAGGTGTGCTTGGTTTTCAGGCGCCACCTGTGCGCTTTCTGCAGAAGACTGGGTGGGAGATAATGTTGTGAACGTGCTGGATCCACTGTCGGCCACCCAATTGACTAACGCCTGTACCTGCTCAGGCCGTACCATCCTTAGAACGGCATTGGGCCCCACCAAATATCGCTGTAAATTCTGGTGGGTACTGGAACCTGAGGTAGTTGGTTCACTAGGACATGTGGCTGTGGCAGAATGGCCACGTCCTCTCCCAGCACCAGAGGGTACACTAACACCACCACGACCGCGTCCGCGTCCCTTACTAGATGTTTTCCTCATTGTTACCGTTCACCAAGCACCACAATAAGAAAAAAAATATTTGGCCCAATGTATTGATTTCAAATTCAGGCCTTTTTTTTTACAGGCACCTAACACTATCTGCCTATTTATTTATGTAGCATATTACACTAATCCAGGCTCAGCAGTAACCACTGATTTAGGGGAATATCTCTTTTAGGGCTAGTATTTAGGCCCTGGATGAAAGGTATACTTTTATGGACAGATTTAAACTAGGCCTGCAACAGCTGGAACACACTTATTCTGGGTATTGCTATTTTGGCAATTGAATTTCACCCCAGAACAAAATATATAATTTGCAGGACACTATGAAACTTGGCCAGCCACAACTGAAACCACTGATTTATGGTATTGCTATTTTGGTAATTGAATTTCACCCCAGAACAAAATATATGTTTTGGCGGACACGATTATAGTTTGCCAGCCACAGCTGAAACCACTGATTTATGGTATTGCTATTTTGGCAATTGAATTTCACCCCAGAACAAAATATATGTTTTGGCGGACACGATTATAGTTTGCCAGCCACAGCTGAAACCACTGATTTATGGTATTGCTATTTTGGCAATTGAATTTCACCCCAGAACAAAATATATGATTTGCAGGACACTATGAAACTTGGCCAGCCACAGCTGAAACCACTGATTTATGCTATTGCTATTTTAGCAATTGAATTTCACCCCAGAACAAAATATATGTCTTGGCGGAAACTATTATAGTTTGCCAGCCAGAGCTGAAACCACTGATTTATGGTATTGCTATTTTGGTAATTGAATTTCACACCAGAACAAAATATATCCTTTGCAGGACACTATGAAACTTGGCCAGCCACAGCTGAAACCACTGATTTATGGTATTGCTATTTTGGCAATTGAATTTCACCCCAGAACAAAATATATGTTTTGGCGGACACAATTATAGTTTGCCAGCCACAGCTGAAACCACTGATTTATGGTATTGCTATTTTGGCAATTGAATTTCACCCCAGAACAAAATATACCCTGTTACGGACAGATTTAAACTACGCCTGCAACAGCTGGAACACCAGATTCAGGGTTTTGGTATTTTTGCAATTGAATTTAACCCCAGAACAAAATATATCCTTTGCAGGACACTATGAAACTTGGCCAGCCACAGCTGAAACCACTGATTTATGGTATTGCTATTTTGGCAAATGAATTTCACCCCAGAACAAAATATATGTTTTGGCGAACACTATTATAGTTTGCCAGCCAGAGCTGAAACCACTAATTTATGGTATTGCTATTTTGGCAATTGAATTTCATCCCAGAACAAAATATAACCTGTTACGGACAGATTTAAACTAGGCTTGCAACAGCTGGAACACCAGATTCAGGGTATTGCTATTTTGGCAATTGACTTTAACCCCAGAACAAAATATATGATTTGCAGGACACTATGAAACTTGGCCAGCCACAGCTGAAACCACTGATTTATGCTATTGCTATTTTGGCAATTGAATTTCACCCCAGAACAAAATATATGTTTTGGCGGGCACTATTATAGTTTGCCAGCCACAGCTGAAACCACTGATTTATGGTATTGCTATTTTGGTAATTGAATTTCACCCCAGAACAAAATATATCCTTTGCAGGACACTATGAAACTTGGCCAGCCAGAGCTGAAACCACTAATTTATGGTATTGCTATTTTGGCAATTGAATTTCACCCCAGAACAAAATATACCCTGTTACGGACAGATTTAAACTAGGCCTGCAAAAGCTGGAACACCATATTCAGGGTATTGCTATTTTGGCAATTAAATTTCACCCCAGAACAAAATATATCCTTTGCAGGACACTATGAAACTTGGCCAGCCACAGCTGAAACCACTGATTTATGGTATTGCTATTTTAGCAATTAAATTTCACCGCAGAACCAAATATACCCTGTTACGGACAGATTTAAACTAGGCCTGCAACATCTGGAACACCAGATTCAGGGTATTGCTATTTTTGCAATTGAATTTCACCCCAGAACAAAATATATCCTTTGCATGACACTATGAAACTTGGCCAGCCACAGCTGAAACCACTGATTTATGGTATTGCTATTTTGGCAAATGAATTTCACCCCAGAACAAAATATATGTTTTGGCGAACACTATTATAGTTTGCCAGCCAGAGCTGAAACCACTAATTTATGGTATTGCTATTTTGGCAATTGAATTTCACCCCAGAACAAAATATAACCTGTTACGGACAGATTTAAACTAGGCTTGCAACAGCTGGAACACCAGATTCAGAGTATTGCTATTTTGGCAATTGACTTTAACCCCAGAACAAAATATATGATTTGCAGGACACTATGAAACTTGGCCAGCCACAGCTGAAACCACTGATTTATGCTATTGCTATTTTGGCAATTGAATTTCACCCCAGAACAAAATATATGTTTTGGCGGGCACTATTATAGTTTGCCAGCCACAGCTGAAACCACTGATTTATGGTATTGCTATTTTGGTAATTGAATTTCACCCCAGAACAAAATATATCCTTTGCAGGACACTATGAAACTTGGCCAGCCAGAGCTGAAACCACTGATTTATGGTATTGCTATTTTGGCAATTGAATTTCAACCCAGAATAAAATATACCCTGTTACGGACAGATTTAAACTAGGCCTGCAACAGCTGGAACACTATATTCAGGGTATTGCTATTTTGGCAATTAAATTTCACCCCAGAACAAAATATATCCTTTGCAGGACACTATGAAACTTGGCCAGCCACAGCTGAAACCACTGATTTATGGTATTGCTATTTTAGCAATTAAATTTCACCGCAGAACCAAATATACCCTGTTACGGACAGATTTAAACTAGGCCTGCAACATCTGGAACACCAGATTCAGGGTATTGCTATTTTTGCAATTGAATTTCACCCCAGAACAAAATATATCCTTTGCATGACACTATGAAACTTGGCCAGCCACAGCTGAAACCACTGATTTATGGTATTGCTATTTTGGCAAATGAATTTCACCCCAGAACAAAATATATGTTTTGGCGAACACTATTATAGTTTGCCAGCCAGAGCTGAAACCACTAATTTATGGTATTGCTATTTTGGCAATTGAATTTCACCCCAGAACAAAATATAACCTGTTACGGACAGATTTAAACTAGGCTTGCAACAGCTGGAACACCAGATTCAGGGTATTGCTATTTTGGCAATTGACTTTCACCCCAGAACAAAATATATGTTTTGGCGGAAACTATTATAGTTTGCCAGCCAGAGCTGAAACCACTGATTTATGGTATTGCTATTTTGGTAATTGAATTTCACCCCAGAACAAAATATATCCTTTGCAGGACACTATGAAACTTGGCCAGCCACAGCTGAAACCACTGATTTATGGTATTGCTATTTTGGCAATTGAATTTCACCCCAGAACAAAATATATGTTTTGGCGGACACTATTATAGTTTGCTAGCCAGTGCTGGGACAATATATTTAGGGGATTGCTATTTTGACAATTGAATTTCACCACAGAAAACAATCTATCCTTTGCCAAACAGCAGACAGTATTATACTTGGCTAGCCAAAGCTGGAACACCAGATTTAGGGGATTGGTATTTTGGCAATTGTATTTAACCCCTAATAAAATATAGAAATTGCTATCCTGAGTTTCTAGGGGTGACAATTAGCATAGCCAAGCCCCTGATGTAGGATATAGCAATAAAAAACTAGTATTGATGGACTTGGTGGCAGCTTGTTCTGGTGCACCACAAGTCACAAAATGGCCGCTGATCACCCCAGAAAATAAGTGACAGAAAAAAGCTCTGTGCAGCTTTAAAACCAGTGAGCAAGTAACTAGCAGAAGTTCAATCATTCACAGCTGTAGATCGATCACTTCATTAGGTGCTTTTGCAGACTTTCCCCTGCCTAATCACGCTCTCACAGCAGCTGCGTCCTCTCCCTGCATTAATCAGAGCAGTGTGACGTGCGGCGCTAAATGACTCCAGCTTAAATAGAGGCTGGTTCACATGCTGCACTTGGCCAATCACAGCCATGCCATTAGTAGACATGGCTGTGATGGGCTCTTAGGGCAAGAAGTAAAACAATAGCTGATTGGCTGCTGTGCAGCCTTTCAGAAAGCGGGAAGAATTCACCGAACAACGAACCCGAACCCGAATCTTTTTGAAAATATTCGGGTCCGGGTCCGTGTCCCAAACACCCGAAAATTCGGTACGAACACGAACTATGCTCGAACAGTTCGCTCAACACTAATGCCGTCCTTTATGTGTAATAAGAGGTGTATTGGAGTGTCAATTCCTTGTAATTGTTGGCAGACCTTTAACTTAGTGCATAGTCTTTATGAGTGTATGGGTCTAACTACCTGAACAATTGTACCACAATGTGAATGAGGCCCTCTTTTATGTGATATACAGGTTGTATTGGAGTGCCTCTGCCTTGTAATTTTTTAGCAGCAGTTGCACTTTATATACAAGTAAATATACAGTAAAGAATGTTTCCTAAAAAATTTTCCTCTAAAATTAATTTTGTCTTTGGTTTTGTGCGTATTATTGTCAGTCTGTAAAATTGGCGTACTACTTGGATAACATTGTTCCCAGCAGCAACTTGAGAGTCCAAGATGCATCCAGACATCCTCCCCAACCTGTTCCTGAACCGTTTCAGTGGTGTTTCCATCAAATTCTGACCTTTTCATATGAACCACACACCCTCCCCTCTTCAGAGCAAGGGGTGCCTGGTTTAATGCTTGCGTTCTCCTATAGACTTCCATTGTGCTCTGGTGCTCGGTAGTGCACCCAAGCATCCCGAGGTGTTCGACTTGAGCACCCGAGCACTTTGGTGCTCGATCAACACTACACAGGAGTAGTTTAGGGTCAACTCTATGAATGTCCATGAGTGGCCCAACTAGAGCTCCAACTTGACCTAATTAAATATCTATGGAGAAACCTGATAATTGCTGTTCATTGATAGTCAACATCTAACCGATCAGTTCTTGAGAAGACCTGCAAAGAAGAATGGCAGAAAATCCTCTAATCCAGATGTGAAAAGCTTGTGGAACATTACCCAAGAAGACTGGAGGCTGTAATCATTGCCAAAGGATCTTCAAATAGGTAAAGGTAAACTAGTAAAGGGTCTGAATATTTAGGTATGCAAGATTTTAGTTGGTACTTTCAATAAATGTGCAAAGCAATAAACAGTAAAAATGAAACAACAAATTCAATAGGTTGAGATGCATAATAATATACCAAATGATGGATCAATGGGGACTATGCCTAATTATGTTTTCAATTTTCTATGGTCCAGCAACAAAAAGTTTGTTTGCTATATAATAAGTGAAACTTTGTGATCAGTTGTTTTATTGCTAATACTAGTAGACTCCAAAAGCAAGAAGAAGCTAATTAGACCAAAGAAAAGCTTCTTATATGTAATAAAATTGAATAAGAGCAAAATGATTCATCAAATAAACAGCATCAAATAGATTTTACATTTGATGCTCCAGATGCTTGTATTAAGGTTATATTAAACTATATCTCTATTTGATCCTTAGGATACTTATATTAGAGTGCTGACAAGGAATATCTACATTTCATCTGTATTATGTTTGCCGTGGTTTGAAGAGCAGAAATAGTTCCTACATTATCCCCTCTATCACCCAATTTAATATTCATGTGTATCTATGTGAATCTAGTAATTTTATTCCATTGCAAGTCTTACTGTCTTTGATTCATCAATCTGTGAAACTGTAGGGGGTAATGAACTTTCACTTTAAAGTACATAAAATTAATGCATTTATTAGAACTTGGGTCCAGATATGTGGACCTGTAGTTTTTTGTGAAAATGAAATGTTTATTCTTATTCACATTTTGCTTTTTTTATGTGCAGTTTAACATAGTTTTTTTCTTTCACTAAGCAGAATCATTTAAGCAGTTGTAAAGATCACATATGTAGAGAATATGTAGAGAATCAGCTAATCTATATCTATAGGCAGATCTATGGCACACCAAAAATTGTTTTTAAGTGATGCTTTAAAACATAATGTGCAAATTCACATCAGTTTGTACATGCTTTTCATCTAGACGTTACATAAATTTTAAAGGCCTTAAAAAAGACCCAACGTTTCGGTTCAGATGACGACCTTTATCAAGGGGTCTTTAAAGAATATAAAACAGCATATCTAGAATACTTGGGTTCACAAAATGATCCTAACCATTAGTGCTGATCACGAATTTTCGAATTGCGAATCTTAATCGTGAATATCGGCACGCAACATTTTATGCAAATTGTATGCAAATTTTTAATGCAAATTTTTGCAATCAAGAGAATAATGCCTGAAGATCAGGAATTTCCGAATTCATGAATATATGGCGAATATTCGCGAAATGTCGTAAATTCGAATATTGCCCCTGTCGCTCATCACTATTAACCATCCGCATGTGAAAAAATAGAAAGATAGAAAATAAAATATATACCAGGTGGTAGATAAAGGAAAGGAGTGTAAGCGTATGTATATGTTGCTATGGGTCCATGGGTACTGGTGTATTGTCTTAGATAAATGAACAGGGTTATCAAATGTATGGAATGGTCGCATATAGGAAAGTGGGGGACAATCAAATAAAGGTCTGAGCATGGGTGTCCAGTATAAGTATAAATAAAAGGCATGGGACAGAAGAAACTGATTACTTGTGACCTAAGGAAGAGAAACTTGCTCTGGATGTGGCCACTGTGTTGGACATGCCGTCTATTTGTAGAGGCGTAGAAGGCGTGTGCCTGCACATGGAGTTTTATGAGGCTGTAAGGGCACTGTGGGAAAAGGGTGTAGTAAAGACGCTGCTGAAGGAGGACATGTGATGTTGGCAATGTAAAATGAATAGTAGGCTGTTGATAATTGAGTATTATGTGTGAGGCATAACTATAACTCATAAAAAAAGGATAAGAGCTGCAAGAATACATTAATTAGGAATACATTAATTAAGATGGAATGCATGTAATAGGCAAGACAATGAAATTGACCAAAGGCATAAATATTAATCATTGATTTGGGATTAACAATTATAATGTAAAATAAAGAAAATAAATGAAAAATTATGAAAAATAATGAAAAAGATAATGAAAAAAATAATGAAAAGAATATACTTTCCCAGGCATATCCTGACATACAGAAATTCCAGGTTACAAATTTGACCAGCTATATGCGCACTAAATATATTAGAGATCGTCTAGTCCGAGCGGACATTGGACCCCTCTCTAAGATTCCCTGTCAGAGATTTCTGAATACTCCAAAATCAGGCACTTTCTCTTGTCTTCCCTGTGCCCAGTGCTCAAGCATTATTAAGAATAACATAATCACACTCCTACACTCAGGTAAAAAAATATTCAATCAATGGATACTTTACTTGCGACTCAACACATGTGGTATACCCCATGTGGCCTTATCTACATTGGCAAAACTACCCAACATATAAGAGACAGGATTTCCAAACACAAGTCCACCATTAGGACCAACCAGCTGCTTCTACCTATTACTGCCCATTTTAACCACTTCAGCCCCCCTAGCTTAAACACCCTTAATGACCAGGCCACTTTTTACAATTCTGCACTACGCTACTTTCACCGTCATACAACTTACCACCCAAATGAATTTTACCTCCTTTTCTTCTCACTAATAGAGCTTTCATTTGGTGGTATTTTATTGCTGCTGACATTTTAACTTTTTTTGGCATTAATCCAAAATGACCGAAATTTTAGCAAAATAATGACATTTTTCACTTTCTGTTGTAATTTTCTTTTAAAAAAACTACATTTCTATATAAATTTTTCTCTAAATTTATTGTTCTACATGTCTTTGATAAAAAAAAAATGCAATAAATGTATATTTATTGGTTTGGGTAAAAGTTATAGTGTTTACAAACTATGGTGCAAAAAAGTGAATTTCCGCATTTTGAAGTAGCTCTGACTTTCTGAGCACCTGTCATGTTTTTCAGGTGCTAGAATGCCAGGATAGTATAAATACCCCCAAATGACACCATTTTAGAAAGAAGACACCCCAAAGTAATCACGGAGGGGCATGGTGAGTTCATGTATGATTTCATTTTTTTTCACAAGTTAGCAGGAAATGACACTTTCTGAGGAAAAAAAAAATAATAATAATTAAGTTTCCATTTCTGGCAAAAATACATTTCTGGTTTCCATTAACTTCTGGCAAAAAAATAAAACATCTTTCACGGACTCACTATGCCCCTCAGTGAATACCTTGGGGTGTCTACTTTCCGAAATGGGGTCATTTGTGGGGTGTGTTTACTGTTCTGGCATTTTGGGCGGGGCTAAATTGTGAGCATCCCTGTAAAACCTAAAGCAGGGATGCTCAACCTGTGGCCCTCCAGCTGTTGTAAAACTACAACTCCCACCATGCCCTGCTGTAGGCTGATAGCTGTCAGCTGTTCGGGCATACTGGGAGTTGTAGTGTTGCAACAGCTGGAGGGCCGCAGGTTGAGCATGCCTGACCTAAAGGTACTCGTTGGAATTTGGGCCCCTTTGCGCACCCAGGCTGCAAAAAAGTGTCACTCATGTGGTATCGTCCTACTCAGGAGAAGTAGAGCAATGTGTTTTGGGATGTATTTTTACATATACCCATGTTGGGTGAGAGAAATATCTCTGTAAACTGACAACTTTGTATATTTTTTTTTTAAAAAGTTTTCATTTACAGAGATATTTCTCACACCCAGCATGGGTATATGTAAAAATACACCCCAAAACACATTGCCCTGTTTCTCCTGAGTACGGCGATACCACATGTGTGAAACTTTTTTGCAGCCTGGGTGCGCAAAGGGGCCCAAATTCCAATGAGTACCTTTAGGATTTCACAGGGTATTTTTACGCATTTAGATTCCAGACTTTTTCTCACACTTTAGAGACCCCTAAAATGCCAGGGCAGTATAAATACCCCACAAGTGACCCCATTTTAGAAAGAAGACACCCCAAGGTATTCCATGAGGGGTATGGTGAGTTCATGTAAAATTTTATTTTTTGTCACAAGTTAGTGGAATATGAGACTTTGTAAAAAACAAAAATATAGTTATATATATATATATATATATATTGTGGTAAGGTGCAAGGTGTCATATGTGATGGCAGGTACGTGTCACCGAGGTTGCTGGCCTCGGTGAGGTGAGAGCCGGGTTTTTGTCTGCAGCAGCTAGTGCTGTTTGACTTTGTTAAATAGCATGGCTGCAAAGCCGATCCGGGCCGGCTCTTACTGGGAGCAGCTAAAGAGTAGGGTGGGTGGCTGCTCCCCACGGTCCAGTCCATGTTTTGGGCTGGATATAAAACGCAGCCAGCAGCTGTGTCTGGGGAGTGTGATTATCCTGGAGCTGCTAACAGGGCTGGGAGTTCTCTGTCCAGGAGGAAAGAGCTCAGCAAGGAGGTATTTTGTTCCTGGCTACCTGAAGCTGGATTCTCCTGCGGCTGGGCCGACAGCGTGGTGCGAACCTGCACCTACACCTCCCAGGTGACTGAACCTGTGTTGGACTGTTTTTGTTTGGCTACGTTATTTCCGTTGTGTGTGAACTGTCACCAAGAGACTGTTTTTCATTTTGTGTGCAAGTGTGAATAAAACACTGTTTGTTGCACAATCTGGACTCCTTGTTTTGCCTCTAAACTGCACCCGCACCGCTGTCTACCAGAGCGACTCCCCACATTTGGTGTCGGATGCGGGCATGCGCAGTGAGGCTGGCGTGAACGCCGAAGTTTTGTTTTTCTAAAGTGTATGGAATATATTAAGCCAGCAAAGCTGCAAGCAGGAGTTTCTGGCAACATGGAGGCTGCTGTGAAGGCTCTCATAGAGGCTAACGTGCAGCAGCGGGAGACCAACCAACTACTGCTACAACATGTGATGGCGTTACAGGCGGCAGGAGCGTCCCACCACGTCCAAGATGCCCGAAAGCGGTCCGTGCGGCGATCCCAAAATGACCCCCGCAGACGACGTTGAGACGTACCTGGCGGTTTTTGAGAAGGTCGCCGTGAGGGAAAAGTTACCCCGTGACCAGTGGGCTGAGGTGGTCGCTCCGCTCCTGGCTTCCGGACCCCAGCAGGTGTTTTTCGACTTGTCGGATGACCAAGCGGCAGATTATGACACTGTGAAAGGAGAGGTCCTAGCCAGACTGGGCGTGAACGTGCTGGTCCGCGCCCAAAGAGTCCACCAGTGGGACTTTAAAACGACTGAACCCGCTAGGCCGCAGTTCTACGATCTGCTGCACAGGCTGCAAAAGTGGCTGCAGCCCGATCTACTAAGTCCCACTGCCATGCTGGATCGACTGTTGGCGGACATCTTTGGAGGGCCCTGCCTTATCCCCTCCAGCACTGGATCGGCCAGGTATCGCCCACCAATGCCCTGGAGATGGTCGACCTGGTGGAGCGCCACGAGGCCACCAGAAACCTGCAGGGGACTCTTGCGGGAAGGGGTCAGTCAAACCCCGGAGGCCTCTGCCCCAGTTCCGACGTCCGGCGACAGAGCGGCCTGCCCGGAATATACCCCCTGCGAGTCCGCCTCCCGTGGTATGCTGGAGGTGTCAGGAGCCAGGCCACATCAGGGCCGACTGTCCGCATCGGGATGAGCCGATGGATATGAACTACGGGGGTCGCCACTCCCTGTATGCACGGAAGCTGTGCGCAACTGGCACCCGTGAGGTGCAGGACCATAACCACCTGTGTCAGGTAGAGGTGGGAGACTCTCTGGCGGTGGCTCTGCTGGACTCCGGGAGTTTAGTCTCCTGGTAAGGGCTGCACTTGTACGGCCTGCGGAGTATACTGGCCGTAAAGTCGGGGTCCTGTGCATCCACGGAGACCTGAAAGACTATCCCACTGCACTAGTGACTTTGTCCACAGCGGCTGGTAGGTGGACCCACGAGGTGGCTGTCGCTACTAAACTCCCACACGAACTAATACTTGGGAGGGACTTCCTCGGTTTTCCGGCGCTGTGGCCGGCAATAAAGGTATCTGAGGGACCCGAGACAGGGGTGACCCTAGTAGAGTGGCCTGATACCGCTGGAAGGCCAGAACCCTGGGAGCCCGAGTCTGAAGGGCCGGCGGTAGGGGTGACCACTGCTCCAGCGGTAGAGGGGGAGACAACCCCACTGAGTGTAATGGTGGGAGACACGGAGGACTTGCCACCGGGACCTGAGTTGGCAGACCTCAATGTCTCCGGGAAAATTTTGGGACCGCACAACACCGGGACCAAACCCTAACCAGGGCCTGGGAGAATGTGCTGGAAATTGATGGGAAACCCCAGAAACCAGGGGCTGAATTAATGTTCCCACGGTTTATTGTTCTGCAGGATATGTTGTATCGGGTGAACCAAATCCGAGGCGAACCTGTTGAACAGTTGGTGGTGCCCACAGCGTATCGCAAGCTTGTCATGGAGCTTGCCCACCAACATGTTCTTGGGGACACCTGGGGTGGCAGAAAACCCAGGACCGCATACTGCAGCGATTTTATTGGCCCAGTGTGTTCAAGGAGGTAGAGAATTATTGTAAGTCCTGTCCGACCTGTCAGATAACTAGCCCCCAGCCACATTTCCGTAGTCCCCTGGTACCTCTGCCAATTATTGAAGTACCGCTTGAGCGAATCGCGATGGATTTAATTGGGCCTGTACCAAAGTCTGCCAGGGGCCACCAACACATTCTGGTAGTTCTCGACTATGCCACTCGGTATCCGGAGGCGGTGCCTCTGCGACATACCTCAGCTAAGCTCATTGCCAAAGAGTTAATGGAGATGTTTTCCCGTGTGGGCCTGCCAAAAGAGGTTCTGACAGACCAAGGGACCCCTTTATGTCCAAAGTAATGAGGGAACTGTGTAAATTGTTGCGTATAAAGCAGTTACGGACGTCCGTTTACCATCCGCAAACAGACGGTCTTGTGGAGAGGTTTAACCAAACTCTAAAAAATATGTTAAAGAGGGTGGTGTCTAGAGATGGGAAGGACTGGGATCTGCTTCTGCCCTATCTCATGTTCGCAGTGCGAGAGGTGCCCCAGGCCTCTACTGGGTTCTCGCCCTTCGAACTGCTTTATGGCAGACACCCTCGGGGCCTGTTGGATATCGCCAAGGAAGCGTGGGAACAACAGCCTGTCCCCCACAAAAGTGTCATTGAGTATGTCGCCCAAATGCAGGACCGGATGGAAAGGGTGTTGCCCTTGGTCCGGGAGCATATGGAGGCAGCGCAACAAGCCCAGAGTAGGGTGTACAATCGTCAGGCTCGGGTACGGGACTTCAATCCGGGAGATCGGGTTTTGGTTCTGGTACCCACCCTTGACAGCAAATTCCTAGCTAGGTGGCAGGGCCCCTATGAGGTGATCGAGAAGGTAGGGGAAGTAAATTACAAAGTACACCAGCCAGGCGGCGCAAGCCGGAGCAGGTGTACCACGTGAATTTACTTAAGCCGTGGAAAGATAGGGACACAGCCGACGACCACAGCCCCCGGCCAGGGCTTCTAGGTGAAAAGGGTCCAGCCCCACAGTTCGAGGCCTGTGAAGCAGTAACCACGGTAAAATTGCAGACAGCCTGTCTTCCAAACAAGTTCAGGAAGTCAGGGAGTTCATCAGTCGGAACACGGATGTGTTCTCGGACCTCCCTGGCCGCACGTCTCTCATCCAACATGACATCGCCACTGAGCCTCAGGCCAAGATCCGGTTAAAACCATACCGGGTACCCGAGGCTCGGCGACGGGCCATCGCGGAGGAAGTACAGTTAATGTTGAAGCTCGAGGTCATTGAGGAGTCGAAAAGTGAGTGGGCCAGTCCCATAGTCCTAATACCTAAGCCGGATGGGACGCTGCGGTTCTGCAACGACTTTCGCAAGTTAAATGAAGTATCCAAGTTTGACGCGCATCCCATGCCCCGAGTAGACGAGCTGGTTGAAAGTTTAGGACAAGCCCGTTATTTTTCTGTGCTGGACCTCACTAAAGGGTACTGGCAGGTACCCTTAACGGAGTCGGCTAAGGAAAAACCGCATTTGTTACCTCGCAGGGCCTGTATCACTACAAGGTGTTACCCTTTGGCCTGCATGGCGCCCCCGCCACTTTCCAAAGGTTAATGGACATAGTGCTGCGACCACATCGCCGGTACGCCTCGGCCTACTTGGATGATGTAGTCATCCACAGCACCGACTGGGAAAGCCATTTACCCAAGGTGCAGGCGGTAGTGGATGCCCTGAGGAAAGCCGGACTGACCGCTAACCCAAAGAAGTGCTCCATAGGGTTAGAGGAGACAAAATATCTGGGATATGTAATTGGGCGGGAGTCATCAAACCTCAGGTAACTAAGGTAGAGGCCATTCGTAACTGGCCCCGACCGGTCACCACCAGGCAGGTAAAGTCGTTCCTGGGGATTGTAGGTTACTACATGAGGTTTGTGCCCCACTTTGCCACAATAGCAGCGCCATTGACAGACCTGTTGAAGGGGCGAAAGTCTGGGAGGGTTAGCTGGAGTGAGAAGGCGGAGGAGGCTTTCTCCGCGTTGAAGTCGGCCCTGTGTGGGTCCCCGGTTTTGGTGACACCCGACTTCAACAAGGAGTTTGTCGTACAGACCGACGCCTCGGAGGTAGGCCTCGGTGCGGTACTGTCGCAGGAGGTCAACGGGGAAGAACATCCCGTTGTCTTCCTGAGCCGTAAGCTCAGTCCCGCCGAGTCCAGGTATAGTATAGTGGAGAGGGAGTGCCTGGCTATCAAGTGGGCACTCGAATCTCTCCGCTACTACCTGTTAGGGAGGAGGTTCTGTCTGGTGACCGACCATTCCCCCTCAAATGGATGAGTCAGGCCAAGGAGAGGAATGCTCGGGTCACCAGGTGGTTCCTATCTCTTCAAAATTTCAAGTTTTCCGTGGAACACAGGGCAGGCCGCTTGCAGGGCAACGCAGATGCCCTGTCCCGCGTCCACTGCCTCACGTGTGTTCACCCCTCAGGGTTGAACAAAGGGGGGTATGTGGTAAGGTGCAAGGTGTCATATGTGATGGCAGGTACGTGTCACCGAGGTTGCTGGCCTCGGTGAGGTGAGAGCCGGTTTTTGTCTGCAGCAGCTAGTGCTGTTTGACTTTGTTAAATAGCATGGCTGCAAAGCCGATCCGGGCCGGCTCTTACTGGGAGCAGCTAAAGAGTAGGGTGGGTGGCTGCTCCCCACGGTCCAGTCCATGTTTTGGGCTGGATATAAAACGCAGCCAGCAGCTGTGTCTGGGGAGTGTGATTATCCTGGAGCTGCTAACAGGGCTGGGAGTTCTCTGTCCAGGAGGAAAGAGCTCAGCAAGGAGGTATTTTGTTCCTGGCTACCTGAAGCTGGATTCTCCTGCGGCTGGGCCGACAGCGTGGTGCGAACCTGCACCTACACCTCCCAGGTGACTGAACCTGTGTTGGACTGTTTTTGTTTGGCTACGTTATTTCCGTTGTGTGTGAACTGTCACCAAGAGACTGTTTTTCATTTTGTGTGCAAGTGTGAATAAAACACTGTTTGTTGCACAATCTGGACTCCTTGTTTTGCCTCTAAACTGCACCCGCACCGCTGTCTACCAGAGCGACTCCCCACATTATATATATATATATATATATATATATATATATATCAATTTCCGCTAACTTGTGGCAAAAAAATTTTTTTGTATTTATACTCCCCTGACATTTTAGGGGTCCTAAAGCGTGAGAATGCAAAAAAATGGGGTCACATGTGAGGTGTTTGTACTGCCCTGGCATTTGAGGGTCTCCGCAATCATTACTCATATGGCCAGCATTAGGAGTTTCTGCTATTCTATTATATTGAGCATATGGGTAATGAGATTTTTTTTTTCCGTTCAGCCTCTGGGCTGAAAAAAAAAAATTAATGGCACAGATTTGATGAAAAAATCTCTGCCAAAATCAGTGACTGCGGTGCGGTGGGCTGGTCGCTAACTACCTAACAAGTAGCTAACTAACTGGTGGTGATAAGGGACCCTTATGCCCCATTCACACATCCGCAATTCTGTTTGCGGAACGGAATTGCGGACCCATTCATTTCTATGGGGACAGACTTTGTCCCGCTCGGATCCGGAATTGCGGATCCGCACTTCCGGGTCTGCACTTCCGTTTCGCAAAAACATAGAACATGTCCTATTCTTGTCCGCAATTGCGGACAAGAAAAGGCATTTTCTATATAGTTCTGGCAATGTGCGGATATGCAAAATGCGGAAAGCACATTGCCAGTGTCCGTGTTTTGCGGATCCGAGGATCCGCAAAACACTTATGGACATGTGAATGGAGCCTTACAGGGGGGTGATCAGTGACAGGAGGGTGATCAGGGAGTCTATATGAGGTGATTAGGGGTTGACAAGGGGTTAATAAGTGACCAGGGGGGTGTGTAGTATGGTGCTTGGTGTTACTTTACATAACTACCTGGTCCTCTGGTGGTCGATCCCAGCAAATGGGACTACCAGAGGACCAGGTAGCAGGTATATCAGACGCTGTTAACAAAACAGCGTCTGATATACCTCTTTGATGCTTTTTATTTTGCATCTACAGCCTGCCAGCAATTGATCATCGCTGGCAGGCTGCAGTATAACTGCCGAGCCGCGAGCTGCTGTGAACCCGCGCGTTCACAGCAAATCTCGCCTCTTGCGAGATGACGCACCGCCGTGTCAAGGAGGAACAAACCTGCCGCCGCTTGGACGCATCCGTGCGTTAGGCGGTCGGCAGGGGGTTAAGGAATACAATCAACAGGTCTCTTCCTTACGGTTCCAAGTCTTGGAACAAGTCTTGACCCCACGGAGGGGTGAAAACCGAACATTATTATTGAGACAACGTAAGTCCTTCTGGATACATCATCTGGACACATTGTCTTCAAAGGGACTTAACAGAGAATGTGATTTCTTCTGTAACATTTATTATTTTTATAATTGTTCATGTCCTTCTATTTTTTTTAGATCATTTTGTAAACCCAGATATTCTTTATTTGCTGTTTTATATTCTTTACAGACCCCTTGATAAAGGTCGTCATTCGACCAAAACTTTGGGACTTTTTCATGGCCTTTAATATTGATGTAAATTCTGGAGGAAAAGCATGTACAAACTGATGTGAATTTGCACACTATGTACTAAAGCATCACTTAAAAAGAATTTTTGGTGTGCCATAGATCTCCTTATAGTTGTGGATTGACTATTGAGCACCCAACATTGAAGGGTGTGCAGATCTCATCTTTCTCAATACTAGAGAACCAGCTAATGGCATATTTCAGATATGAATTTTTAAGTAGTTATTGTTTCAAAACAATATTTCAGCATTCATTATTTAGAGGCTATGTATACTGTACCTTCAGAGGCAAATTTTTTTTATTGCATTTTACAAATTTTGGGCTAGAATTTTTTTTTTTTAATTGTTAGCTATTAAATATAAAAAATAATGAGCCTTTCTGTCATGAAGAGTTAACTGTTTGTCTAGCTGTCTGAATAATACATTGTACTTTCAATTTGTGCTGGTCATCTTATTTCCTTAGTCCTCATGCACACGGCCATTGCGCCTGCGTATTGAGGCCTGCAAACAGCGTGTCTGCAATATACGGGCACCGACCGTGTGCACACCTTATTGAATGGGTTTTCAATCCGGAAAGAGTGGGGCAGAGCGGAGACGCGGAACTCCACAGAAGCACTACAGAGCTCTTCCATGGGGTTTCTCTTCGTGCCTCCACACCACAAAAAATATAGAACATGTTCTATTTTTTGCGGTGCAGATGGATCACAGACCCATTCAAGTTGAATGGGTCTGCATCCATTTGCGACCATTAAGGTCTCTAATGTATGGAACAGCCGGCACATATTTGTATGCATGTGGCCTTATTTCGAATTTTCTAAGCGAACATAAACACTTACTTAAGCCACATTCTTATCATTAAAATAAGAACTGAGCCATAGTGAGTAGTATCAGAGAACAGAGATAAGGAACCAGGTCAAATTAGCTTGCTGACGGAAAAGAGAGAAAATTCAGATCCCTCTATTAGAGCATCTCCGCTCTGTACAGAAAAAAGGATTCCATTTTTGTAATGTAGACCAACTTAAAAAATATTTTTAGCTCAAAATGAGTACAATGCAATCATAAACAAAGGTGTGCATAGCCTTTAACCGCTACAGGACCGCCTAACGGAGTTCGGCTACAGCCTGCCAGCGATGATCCATCGCTGGCAGGCTGTAGATGCGAATAAAATCGCATCAAACTGCTATATCAGACGCTGTTTTATGAACAGCGTCTGATATAGCTGCTACCTGGTCCTCTGGTGGTCCCATTTACTGGGATCGACCACCAGAGGACCAGGTAACACAGTAAAGTTGCACCAAACACTACACTAACCCCCCCCCCCCTCACCTATTAACCCCTTGATCACCCCATCTAGACCCCTGATCACCCCCTGTCATTGATCACACCCCTTGTAAGGCTCCATTCAGACGTCCATATGTGTTTTGCGGATCCGTGGATTCACGGATCCGCGGATCCGATCCACGGATCCGATCCGCGGATCCGATCCGCAGATCCTCAAAACACGGACACTGGCAATGTGCTTTCCGCATTTTGCAGATCCGCACATTGCCAGAACTATATAGAAAATGCTTTTTCTTGTCCGCAATTGCGGACAAGAATAGGACATGTTCTATATTTTTGCAGAACGGAAGTGCAGACCCGGAAGCGCGGATCCGTAATTCCGGATCCGAGCGGGACAAAGTCTGTCCCCATAGAAATGAATGGGTCCGCAATTCCGTTCCGCAAATAGAATTTCGGACGTGTGAATGGGGCATAAGGGTCCCTTATCACCGCCAGTTAGTTAGCTACTTGTTAGGTAGCTAGCGCCCAGCCCACCGCACCGCAGTCACTGATTTTGACCGATGCGAATGAAAAAATCTGTGCCGTTCATTTATTTTTTTTTTCAGCACAGAGGCTGAACGGAAAAAAAAAATCTCATTACCCGTATGCTCAATATACGGAGAATCGCAGAAACTCCTAATGCTGGCCATACGTGTAATGATTGCGAAGACCCCTAAAATGCCAGGGCAGTACAAAAACCCCACATGTGACCCCATTTTAGAAAGAAGACACCCCAAGGTATTCCGTGAGGGGTATGGGGAGTTCATGTAAAATTTTATTTTTTGTCACAAGTTAGTGGAATATGAGACTGTAAAAAAAAAAAAAAACAATTTCCGCTAACTTGTGCCAAATTTTTTTCTGTGAACTCGCCATACCCCTCACAGAATACCTTGGGTGTCTTCATTCCAAAATGGGGTCACATGTGGGTATTTATACTGCCCTGGCAATTTAGGGGTCCTAATGCGTGAGAATCCAAATGCGTAAAAATGGCTCGTGAAATCCTAAAGGTACTCATTGGTTTTAGGGCCCCTTTGCGCATCTTGGCTGCAAAAAGTGTCACTCATGTGGTATCGCCGTACTCAGTCAGGAGAAGTAGGGCAATGTGTTTTGGGGTGTATTTTTACATATACCCATGCTGGGTGTGAGAAATATCGCTGTAAGCGACAACTTTTTAAATTTTTTTATTCAAAGTTGTCAATTTACAGAGATATTTCTCTCACCCAGCATGGGTATATGTAAAATACACCCTAAACACATTGCCCTACTTCTCCTGAGTACGACGATACCACATGACTGACACTTTTTGCAGCCAAGATGCGCAAAGGGCCCAAATTCCAACGAGTACCTTTTAGAGGAGCATTTTACGCATTTTCTTCTCACGCTTTAGGGCCCCTAAATGCCAGGGCAGTATAAATACCCCACATGTGACCACATTTTGGAAAGAAGACACCCCAAGGTATTCGCTGAGGGGCATAATGAGTCCACAAAAATTAAACTTTTTGTCAAAAGTTAGCGGAAGGGAGACTTTGTGAGAAAAACAATAAAAATCAATTTCCACTAACTTGTGCCAAAAAAAATCTTCTATGAACTCGCCATGCCCCTCATGGAATACCTTGGGGTGTCTTCTTTCCAAAATGGGGTCACATGTGGGGTATTTATACTGCCCTGGCATTTTAGGGGCCCTAAAGCGTGAGAAGAAAAATGCGTAAAAATGCCCTCCTAAAAGGTACTCATTGGAATTAGGGCCCCTTGTGCATCTTGGCTACAAAAAGTGTCACACATGTGGTATCGCCGTACTCAGGAGAAGTAGGGCAATGTGTTTGGGGTGTATTTTTACATATACCCATACTGGGTGAGAGAAATATCTCTGTAAATTGACAACTTTGAATAAAAAAAATTAAAAAGTTGTCGTTTACAGCGATATTTCTCACACGCAGCATGGGTATATGTAAAAATACACCCCAAACCACATTGCCCTACTTCTCCTGAGTACGGCGATACCACATGAGTGACACTTTTTTGCAGCCTGGGTGCGCAAAGGGGCCCTAAAACTAATGAGTACCTTTAGGATTTCACAGGCCATTTTTATGCATTTGGATTCTCACACTTTAGGGGCCCCTAAAATGCCAGGTGAGTATAAATACCCCACATGTGACCCCATTTTGGAAAGAAGACACCCTAGGTATTCTGTGAGGGCATGGTGAGTCCACAGAATTTATATTTTTGGCACAAGTCAGCGGAAATTGTTTTTTTTGTTTTTAATTTTGTTTTTACAAAGTCTCATATTCCACTAACTTGTGACAAAAATTAAATTTTACATGAACTCACCATACCCCTCACAGAATACCTTGGGGTGTCTTCTTCCAAAATGGGGTCACATGTGGGTATTTATACTGCCCTGGCATTTTAGGGGCCCCTAAAGCGTGAGAAGAAGTCTGGAATCCAAATGCGTAAAAATGCCCTGTGAAATCTAAAGGTACTCATTGGTTTAGGGCCCTTTGCGCATCAAGCTGCAAAAGTGGCACGCATGGTATCGCCGTACTCAGGAGAAGTAGGGCAATGTGTTTTGGGGTGTATTTTTATATATACCCATACTTTGTGTGAAAAATATCTCTGTAAACGACAACTTTTAAAAATTTTATACAAAGTTGACAATTTACAGAGATATTTCTCTCACCCAACATGGGTGTATGTAAAAATACACCCCAAAACACATTGCCCTACTTCTCCTGAGTACGGCGATACACATGAGTGACACTTTTGCAGCCTGAGTGCAAAGGGCCCAAATTCCAACGAGTACCTTTAGGTTTTACATGGCGGCTCACAATTTAGCCCGCCCAAAATGCCAGAACAGTAAACACACCCCACAAATGACCCCATTTCGGAAAGTAGACACCCCAAGGTATTCACTGAGGGGCATAGTGAGTCCGTCTGAGATTTTTTTTTTGCCAGAAGTTATCAGAAATTGAAACTTTTTTTTTTTTTTCTCAGAAAGTGTCATTTTCCGCTAACTTGTGAAAAAAATGAAATGATACATGAACTCACCAAGCCCCTCCGCGAATACTTTGGGGTGTCTTCTTTCTAAAATGGTGTGATTTGGGGGTATTTATACTTTCCTGACATTCTAGCATCTGAAGAAACATGACAGGCGCTCAGAAAGTCAGAGCTGCTTCAAAATGCCGAAATTCACTTTTTGCACCATAGTTTGTAAACGCTATAACTTTTACCCAAACCAATAAATATACACTTATTGGATTTTTTTTTTATCAAAGACATGTAGAACAATAAATTTAGAGAAAAATTTATATAGAAATGTAGTTTTTTAAAAAAAAAAATTACAACAGAAAGTGAAAAATGTCATTTTTTTGCAAAAATTTCGGTCATTTTTGATTAATAGCAAAAAAAGTAAAAATGTCAGCAGCAATTAAATACCACCAAATGAAAGCTCTATTAGTGAGAAGAAAAGGAGGTAAAATTCATTTGGGTGGTAAGTTGCATGACGGAGCAATAAACGGTGAAAGTAGTGTAGTGCGGAATTGTAAAAAGTGGCCTGGTCATTACGGGTGTTTAGGCTAGGGGGGCTGATGTGGTTAAACACATTTATAGCAAAAAATAATATTTAACAGTTCTCCTGAATATTTTGTATGTAGGCTATATTTAATAGGCAAGGCAATGACACAGTTCTCTATAATAGTCAGTACTGATGCAGAATATCATGCTCTTTTCATACATGTTGGAAAAATAATTTATATATGTGTAGTCCAAAAGCGTTATTCACAGAGAAACAGTATTTTAAGTACCCATTATGGCAGTTTTATTGTATAACCTGAAACCTGGACCTGAACAATTGTTTGTTGAATCGGTTTCAGTGTTCCTGAGAAAAAAATACTTTTATTATTTATGTTACTTTCTGGTTATTGTTGACCAATATTAGATGATTATATGGCACTTACTAATATAGCCTTTGTTGAAATTCTTCACCATTTCTGTATTTTATAAGGTATAACTTATATTTAATAGTATCCCATTTTATAAGGTATCCCTTATTTACAAAGTTTCTGTGCTGTCCACACAGAGATCTGGTCCATAAAATGGTGGCCGATGGAGGGTCATGTGACCAGGCCTACAGTGTTCATTTTAGGACATGGTCAGATATCTTAGTCAAGTATCAAAATAATGCCAGTGTGACACCTGACCCTGACAACTGACTCTGACACCTGACCCTGACACCTGACTCTGACACCTGACCCTGACACTGACAACTGAGTTTGAATAATGCTCTTCATAGGTCAGGGTCAAAGTGAGAATAAGTTATAGATATACTATGTATTTTTATGCCAAATCGCATAGATGAATAAAATCGCAGGCTACCCCTGAGTAAGCTTATAGCTCAGTGGTAATGCCCTTGCCTTGAGTCCAGAGGCCCTAGGTTCAGGACCTCTTTCAGCTTTTAAAATATTTAACATTTTATTAAGCCCTAGATATGATGCAAATTCGAGTCATGTGTGACGCTGACTGTAGTGTGCCCACTGCCAGTGCCCACCACTCATACCGGGTGGCACAGTAGTTTGCCGATAAATAAGGCATTTAATTTTTACCCTTTAATCTAAGTTTAGTTGCCTGCCAGTGTGTGTGAGGCCCACAGACTGTACTGTGCCCACTGACAGTGCCCACCACTCATACCGGGTGGCACAGTACCTTGCACGCATAGTACCACTAATCAAAAAAAAAAAAATAACAGGCAGAGGCAGGCCACCACACAGGGGCCGTCGTGGTGCTGTGATTTCCTTCGGCCCTAGAATAATTCCCAGTGTTCAGAGGCCACATACCCTGAACTCGAAAAATTCATAGAGGACATAGTTGACTGGCTTACACAGAACACCCAATCTTCTACAGCTTCCGCTCGGACCTTGACGCACCATCCTCTTCCAGCTCAGCTTTGATGCACCTCACAAGTTACCATTTGCCCGCCCGCCGCCACCACCAACACTAGCACCACAGCCGCTTCATTTGATCTGTCAGAGGTTTTTTTTTTAGTTACACATCAGTTTGAAGAAATGAGTGATGAGCTCAACCATTATTGCCAGAGGATGTAGATAACAGGGATATGTCTCAGTCAGGCAACATTACACACATGGACGTACGGTGTGATGATGATGATGTTGTACCCGCTGCTGCTTCCTTTGCTGAGTTGTCAGATACAAGTGAAGCGGTTGATGATGACGATGTGTCCATGGATGTCACGTGGGTGCCCGCTCAAAGAAAATAAGAACAGGGGGAAAGTTCATATGGGTACACAGATAGGAGGAGGAGACAAGTTGGAAGCAGGGGGAGGTTGTTGCAAGGAGCTAGTGGCACAGTCAGACAGCATCTATCGGCACCTGCGGTCAGCCAGACAGCACGCCAATCAATGCATGCTGTTGCCACCACCAGAATGCCGTCATTGCAAAACTCAGCAGTGTGGCTATTTCTTTGGGTGTCTGCCACTGATAACAGCGATGCCATTTGAAACCTGAGTCGTGGGAAGTCCAACACCCACCTCGGTACAACTGCTTTGCGAAGGCACATGATCTCACATCACAAACGCCTATGGGATCAACATATGGGTACAAGCAGCATACTAACTCAAAGCCACCATCCTCCTCCTGGTCCAGCATCTTCAGCCACGTCAACCACTGCTGTCCTCCCTGCCCCCTCTCAACCACCCGCCACTCCGCCTCTCACGTTCAGCAGTTCCTGCTCATCTGCCCACAGTCAGGTGTCTGTCAAGGAAATATTTGAGCGTAAGAAGCCAATGTCACAGAGTCAACCCCTTGCCCGGCATGTGACAGCTGGCTTGACGGAACTCTTAGCCCGCCAGCTTTTACCATACAAGCTGGTGAAGTCTGAGGCCTTCAAAAAATTTGTAGCTATTGGGACACCCCAGTGGAAGGTACCCGGCCGAAATCCTTTTTTACAAAAGGCTATCCCCAACCTGTACTCTATTGTGGAAAAGGAAGTCATGACATGTCTAGCACACAGTGTTGGGGCAAGGGTCCATCTGACCATGTATACCTGGTCTGAAAAGCACGGTCAGGGCAGGTATATCACGTACACTGTGCATTGGGTAAACCTGCTGATGGCTGCCAAGCATGGAATGCGTGGCTCTGCAGCGGAGTTGGTGACACCGCCATGACTTGCAGGCAGGCCTTCTGCCACCTCCTCTACTCCTCCTACTCCATCCTCTTCTCTAACCTCCTCGGCTGAGTCCTCTTCTGCTGCTGCGTCTTGCTCCACATCATCAACTGCACCCCCCAGCTCCCCAGGGGCTATTCCACATCCCGAATATGACAGTGTCACGCCGTTTTGGGGTTGACTTGCCTGAAAGCAGAGAGTCACATCGGACCAGCACTCCTCTCCTCCCTGAACGCACAGGTGGATCAGTGGCTGACCCCGCACCAACTGGAGATCGGCAAAGTGGTGTTTGACAACGGAAGCAATCTGTTGGCGGCATTGAATTTGGGCAAGTTCACACATGTGCCGTGCATGGCACATGTGTTGAATCTGATTGTACAACACTTTGTGTGTAAGTACCCAGGCTTACAGGATGTCCTCAAGCAGGCCAGGAAGGTGTGTTGCTATTTCAGGCGTTCCTACACGGCCATGGCGCACTTTTCCAATATTCAGCGGCGAAACAACATGCCAGTGAGGCGCTCGATTTGCGACATGTTGGAATTTAACACTCCTAATGTTCGACCGCCTGCTCCAACAAGAAAAAGCCGTCAACGAGTATTTGTATGACTGGGGTGCTAGGACACCCTCTGCGGAGCTGGGTATTTTTTTGCCATGTTACTGGACGCTCATGCACAATGCTTGTAGGCTCATGCGTCCTTTTGAGGAGGTGACAAAGCTAGTCAGTCGCACCGAAGGCATCATCAGCGACCTCATCCCATTTGTTTTCTTCCTGGAGCGTGCCCTGCGAAGAGTGCTGGATCAGGCCATAGATGAGCGTGAAGAGGAAGAGTTGTGGTCACCATCACCAGCAGAAACAGCCTTATCATCATCGCTTGCTGGACCTGCGGAAACACTGGAAGAGAAGTCTGAGGAAGAGGAGTCAGAGGAGAATTGTGGCTTTGAGGAAGAGGAAGACCAACCACAGCAGGTATCCCAGGGTGCTCGTTGTTGTCAACTATCTGGGACCCATGGTGTTGTACTTGGCTGGGGGGAAGAACAGACCTTCAATGACATCAGTGAGGATGAGTAACGGGACATGAGTAGCTCGGCATCCAACCTTGTGCAAATGGGGTCTTTCGTGCTGTCATACCTGTTGAGGGACCCTCGTATATAAAGGAGGAAGGAGAACGACCTGTACTGGGTGGCCACACTACTAGACCGCCGGTATAAGCATAAAGTGGCTGAAATGTTACCAAATTCTCAGAAGTCGGAAAGGATGCAGCAGTTCCAAAACAATGTAAAAAGTATGCTTTACACAGCATATAAGGGTGATGTCACAGCACAACGGGAATCTAACAGGGTAATAGGTGAAAGTAATCCTCCTCCTACCACGACCACGCCGGCAAGGACAAGACGCTTTACAGACGTGTTGTTGATGGAGGACATGCAGAGCTTTTTAAGTCCACGCATCGCCACAGCCCTTCAGGGTCCACCCTCAGAGAACTGCAGATATCGACACTCTGAGGAGTGATGAACCCCTTGACTACTGGGTGTGCAGGCGTGACCTGTGGCCTGAGCTATCCCAATTTGCGATAGAACTTCTGGCATGCCCCGCTTCAAGTGTCCTGTCAGAAAGGACCTCCAGCGCAGCAGGAGGTATTGTCACTGAGAAGAGAAATCGCCTAGGTAAAAAAAGTGTACATTACCTCACCTTTATTAAGATGAATGAGACGTGGATACCGAAAGGACTGACAGTGGAGGATGCATTTGACTAAAAAAAGGCCTGATTAGATGCCTTGGGCTAAAAATGGTCCCCGCCCTGCAGTATTTAATCTCTGCATGCAGGATGACTTGCGTGACTTCTCCACCACCAACTAGGGTTCAACGCCCAAATGCAGCGGCTTCAACAATAAACCTAATTTTTCAGGCATGTGTACATGCCTAATTTTTCTGGCCTCCGGTGCTGCACTGTGGCTGCAAAAACAAAAAAAAGTCACATACATGTGTCAATTCCCCTTCGTGATCGTTACCTTGTTGTGGTGAAGGGGCTTGCGTATCACAATGAGGCAATCACCTCTATGAGTGTGTTGGCAATGTTGGGTCACACCCTAGATGATGACTGCTTCATTGTGATCAGACCAAAAGCGATCGGTTGGATAATTTTAAGTTCTATGGGTTTCTAATACATAAAATGAAAAAATCATAATTAAGTCTCTTAATAGTTTATTAGAAATAATCCAGACTATTAAAAAAATCCTCATCAATTCCAATACAACTTAGGCTTTTCACCCGATTAAAAAGAAATAAAACAAACAAAACAGTATAGTGTATTAACATTGTTACGCTTTCCTTTTTAATATATACTGTGAGTCTGTGACAGTGCAAATACAATTTGGTCTAAATGTACAGACTGATGAGAGAAACAATGTACAGCTGTCTACACTCTTCCAAGGTGGTAATGCAAAGGGTCAGACCAATTCTACAGGACTCATGGTTACAAATAGGACAGTCTCAGAACCTCACTTTGTATCCAGAAACCCCAAATCATTGTATAAAGAAGCGCAACTACTGAAGGAAATCCGTGACTTAACGTCTACTGGGTTTTCCTAGGAACATATGTAACTAATAATAAGGGTGTATCTTGATGTCAGTGTTAAAATTAACTGCAATTTCCTCAGATCAAATTAAAAATGTTTATCTATAAAGAGTTTCAGATTTGGTTTCTGTAGATCAAGCACTTTTTCAGTGACAATGGAAGAACTACAGAACTCATTCCCTTGGCAGAGCAAGTACAGAGCTCAGAACAGTATAGCTGGATACTCAATGTACTTCAGAGGAACAAAATTATTATTTCATGATGTCATAATGGTTCTCTCTGTAATGCCCCAAATTAGAAGGTAGCAGACAGAGCAAGCTTTTTTCTGTATCTCCCTATGCAAGCATTCAATTCAATTCAATCTCCCGAACGTGCACACGAGCTCAGTCATCACTACAACAAGATTGATGCGCACACAGATTAATACAATTTCTGCAATCAGTTTGTCAACTTTTGACAACTCTTTGTGGTTGTCTAAAATCCATTCAATACACGTCCCCTGATAGGGGACGTAACAGGGATTAAACTGATAAGAATAGTACTAGTTAACACACCACTCATATAGGGTTGCACAGTACATTGCACGGCGCACGCGCAGTGCCCCAAATTGAAAGTAAGATGAATGACCAAGCTTCTTTTTCCATCTCCCGGTTACTAAAATCTATTCGATACACATCCCCTGATAGGGGACGTAACAGGGATTAAACTGATAGGAATAGTACCTACTTAACACACCACTCATATAGGGTGGCACAGTACATTGCAAGGAGCACGCGCAGTGCCCCAAATTGGAAGTAAGAGGACCGACCAAGCTTCTTTTTCCATCTCCCGGTTCCTAAAATCTATTCGATACAAATCCCCTGATAGGGGATGTAACAGGGATTAAACTGATGAAAATAGTACTACTGATTACTGAACACACCACTCATATAGGGTGGAACAGTACATTGCGCGAGGAAGAGACCTTCAATGACGTCAGTGAGGACAAGGAACAGGACATGGCTAGCTTGGTATTCAACCTTGTACAAATGGGAAGTTTGCGGTTGTGCAAATGGACTGTTTGTGGTGTGTTAAACAGGGAGTTTGGTCTGTCACAGTTAGGTCTGTCACTGTGAAGCGGGCGTAACCCTTACACTACCTGATCGATACAACATCATACCTGATCGTATACACACACTGGATGTTTTAAAGCACTTTATTCCAAACAATTTAGGAATGTTAGGTGATTTATCCCTTCATGGATTAAAACCCGACTCTGCATCCACTACGTAATTTTTCATGGGAGTTTTGCCATGGATTCTCCTCCGGCATGCCACAGTCCAGGTGTTGGTCCCTCACAGGCTAACCCTAAGTAAGCTTATAGCTCAGTGTTAATGCCCTTTCCTTGAGTCCAGTGGGCCTGGGTTCAAGACCCCCTTCATCCTTTAAAAATTATTATCCTTTATAAGGGCCTATGTTTGGATTAATATAGATTGCCCATGTGACAGATTCCCTTTAATAAAATGTTACATTTTTTTAAGTCTGAAAGAGGTCTTGAACCCAGGCCCTGGAACGATGTTGTGCCTTAAGGTCCAAATGGGGGGTCCCCCCATTTGGACCTTAAGGCACAACATCATTCTAGTGACCGACCATTGCCGTAGTTCATACCTGAAAAACCGCGTGAGAAGGTGACCACGAACGCGGAGACTGTATCTGAGGAGACACACGTGCCAAGGTACACCAGCGTGGTAACAATCGCGCAGCCCGAAGGACACAAGGTCACTATTGCAATACAGTCCAGAGTGGCAGAATTAACAGAGGTCGGGATCCTGGGTAAGACTGTGCCATTACTTATTTGCCGGCTCATCGATACTGAATAGAACCTCAGCGGGACGACGCTGAGAGAGCATTATAGCGGGACGCTGCTCTGTTTTGAAAGTTTGCGCTCCGAGTATCTTCACCTGCACTCAGCCATTGGCACAATAACGCTCTATTAACGGAGTTCTAATAAGCGAATCCATTTTGTTGTGATACATTAGGCTTCTTTGGAAGTGTCATGATCAAGACTGTCATTTGTACAGCTCAAGTGCTGTAAGGAAGACCGTTGTTTTTAATATCGTTATTGATTTATACGAATCATGGTCTCCATATGCTCCTAAAAGACTTTAGATTGTTTTGCACAAGCCGATTTATTTTGGGATCATTTAGGAACTTTTTCATTGATGCTGCTATTATTATTATTAAGTTGTGGACTGTTATCTTCATTTTTGGTGGCTATTGGACTTTCACTGCTATTTGGGAATTGTGGATGAACTTTACCGATATTGTGTCTTTTCATGTTATTTAATTTAACCCACTATTGGTATCTTCGCAGTATATGTGCGCAATTTGTCATATCCATTTTTATACAATAAATTTCAGACCCTATATCCTTCAGGAGTGCCCAGTTCTCTTATATATCTCTATATTTATCTAATCTAGGTAGAAGGGTGGAACTACCTTACTGAGTGCACCCTGGTGGTGAACAAACAATCCAGTGCATCTAATATTGTTTTTTTCTAGTAAATCTATAACTTATTCTAACTTTGACTCTGACCTATGAAGAGCATAATTCAAACTCAGTTGTCAGTGGTCAGGGTCAGGTGTCAGATTCACGTGTCAGAGTCAGTTGTCAGAGTCAGAGTCAGGGGTCAGAGTCAGGGGTCAGGGTCAGGGGTCAGAGTCAGGGGTCATAGTCAGGGGCCAGGGGTCAGGGTCAGGGGTCAGGGTCAGGTGTCAGAGTCAGTTGTCAGGTGTCAGGGTCAGGTGTCACACTGGCATTATTTTGATACTTGACTATGATATCTGACCATGTCCCAAAATGAACACTGTACAGGCCTATCACCTCGACGTCATGTCTCCTCCATTCAAAATGCGCCTTCCATCTTCACTTGTTCTGTTGTGAGTTTAGTGCAGGGGCAGTTTTTTAAAATGGAAGAAATATCACATGGAGGTAATTTGCCTGGTAACATGACTCTTCATCAGCTGCCATTTTATCGACAGGACCTCTGTGTGGAGAGCACAAAAGACTTGCTAAACAAGGGGACATAATAAATGAAATATAGAAAATGGTGCCAAATTTCAACAAATGCTATATTAGTAATCATCTCGCAAACACATTGGTCAACAATAACCAGAAAGTGACCAACCCCTGTAAAGGATAAATTAAACAGCTTTAGGGCTTATACACACGGCTGTTGTGTTTTTTGCAGTCTACAAATTGCGGATCTGCAAAACACAGATATTGGCAGTTTGTGTCTCACATTTTGTGGAACGGACTGTCCTGCCCTCAATAGAACTGTCCTATCCTTGTCTGTAAAACGGACAAGAATAGGACATTTTCTATTTTTTATGGGACCGCAGAACGGACATAGGGATGCAGACAGCCCATGGGTATGCTGTCCTCATCTTTTGCAGGCCCATTGAAATGAATGGGTCTGCATCTGACATACATAAATGTTGATCAGATGCGGACCAAAAATATTTTCGCGTGCATAAGTCCTTAGAGAGCTGTACTATTGTTAGCTAAAATCTGTCTCGTTGGCATTATTATCTTTTTATCAGGAAGCTTTAGCTTATAGACATTGCCGTCATATTAACAATTAGTTATCCCCCCTAAAACTGTATAATAGAAGATGCTGTAAATAGAAAGTGTGTGTGAATTGGGTAGGAATCATGAGAACCCTAGAGCTTTGCCGTGTTAATCCCACAAACTGCAAACCCAATCAAAATGATAACAACTGTGATGTACAGAGCTTGGCAAGATAATGAAAGAATGATCTGTTGTGGCATTATCTAATGTGCATTCAAACACATTTACATAATGTAACAGAGTTAATATTTATATAAACTTTGAAAACGCCTAACTCACACTTATTACTATGGGATCAGTTCCAGCTTCAGTTACCCTGTGACGTTTTTCTACTTCCCACCGGAGGCGAAATGAACCAGATGGCCAATCATATCTGAAGGAGGCCTGACAAGTAAGACTACCATTCCCTCAATAATACAGGTACGAGAATTGCTAGTCTGATTCATCACTAGTCCATGTATTTTAGTACATATCATGGTCTATATTTAATTCAGTACCATCGCAATAACATGATGGTTTCATGATAAGTTAACCAAGTCAATTTACTATGGAACCCAACGAGTCCAATGCCTACTTTGCATTCTTTATACAATTCTCCATTTTCTGCATTTTGTTCAAATTGGTCTTGAAATCTACTGGCACTCTTTATAGTACAAGGGTGTTGAAATGCTTGACAGGTCATTTTCACTTATGCCTAAATTGATATTACTTGCAGACTTTTCTCTCCATCCTGCACCTCTCTTTTTCTTTGCAACTCCCTTTTAGTGCTGCATACATCACAATTAGCTTTTGATAGATAGCTCATCTATACATACATCAGTGTCAGCTCAAAAGTGACCTAGTGCTGAAGTGATGCTTCTCGTCCCTCTATGATATCATTGTATTGTGTTATTGAAAACTCTCAAGCATGAACATTCATAGAATAAGCTATGTGCAGGTCACATAGGTATTTAAAGAGTGGATTGAATGGTTCATTATTTCACTGAGAAGAAGTTTTCTTCACATTTTTCATCAGATTGTAGTCACTAGAGATGAGCGAATATTTCAAAAATTCGATTCGCCGGTTCTCAAGAATTTTTGGGAAAAATTTGGTTCGGTCCGAATTTATTTGTGGTGAATCGCGTTAAAAACGGTTATTTCTTGGCTTCAGAGAGTCTATATAGTGGTGTAGAACACTGTGCCTTGCAGTAACATGCATAGGAATCTACTCTGGTAGTGAAATAATACTGTGAGTTCATATGACATGCAGATGACAGGAGTTGCTTTAAGAATCACTGCACACTTCACTTATTTGGGGTCAAAACTGACCAAATAACTCAAGTGTAAACTCAGCCTTACAGGTCAATGTTGGCGTCAAGAGGAAGTGCACTCCTTTTACACTGTCGTCAGCTGATTCCACATAGATGTCTACAGAACCTGTTCTATTAAACACTTATACAAGTAGAGCCCCCCGACAGAGTGGAGAGGGTGTCAGCAGTAAGTTTGTGTTGACATCACTAATTATTTTGCCCTTCCTCTGATCCATCAGAACAATAACCCCAAAAAAACAGATCCTGTCTGTTGAGCATCCACCTTCACTCAGTCAGCATTTGGTCAGTAATCCATCAGTATTGCTAATGCCAAAAAAAAACAGGAGTGGATCCAAAACAGAGATGACACTTGAATGGAATATTTGCATGTCTTCTGTGTTTTGTACCCACTCCTGCTTTTGGCTACCAAATCATTAGCCAATTCTGATGGGAACATACAGGTCTTACAGCTGCTACACAGACAGGGTCCATTGTGCGTCTCATTTTTCCTTCCTTCTGACAGATCAGAAAAAGGGTCAAACAATTGATGATGTCAGCCAGGCCGAAAGGCAAAATAGTGGCCAAGTCATGAAGTGTGGAGGTTGGGAACAGTATGAGAAGTCCACAGAGAGGTCCTATGACATAATGGTGAGGTGGAAGCAGCTTGAGGAGGCCACAGAGTGGCACAATGACAGCATAAAGGTGGCATCAGCAGCATCAGGAGGCCACAGAGTGGCACAATGACAGTGTGGAGGTGGCGGCAGCATCAGGAAACCACAGAGTGGCACAATGACAGTGTGGAGGTAGGGGCAGCATCAGGAGACCACAAAGTGGCAAGGTGACATAGTGTTGAGGTGGAAGCAGCATAAGAAGACCACAGAGTGGCACAATGACATTGTGGAGGTGGCAACAGCAGAGTGGCCTCCTGATGAAGACAGCATGAAATAAGGGATATGGCCCTGGTCGTGATGCTGCTGGTGTTGGTGGATCTCCTGTTGCAGGGAGAGGACGTGGTCGATCTGTTGCAGCTACACGCCCAAATGAAACACCTTCCCCAGGTGCACGTAGGTAACAGAATGTTCAGCATTATTTTGCAGGCCGAATACTGGTGTATGAATGGTGAGGCCAGAACAAGTAGAGGCGGTAGTAGATTAGGTGGCTCCAATTGCTTCACATTGTCTCCCACCCGGTCTCCTGTTGAAAGCACAGAGTTGGCACCTGAAGCCAATGGGCATATTTTTTTTTTACTTCACCACCTTGCAAATCAGGCAAGCAGTCTAAGCCCCAAGTCATGCAGCAGTCTCTCATGCTTTCCGTCGACCATCCATCTAGCCCTGCCCCAGAAGTGGAAGAGATTGAGTGCACTGATGCCCGACCACTTATGTTTCAGGATGTGGACATGGGAGGACCACCACAGCACGTCTCTCATGATGACGAAACACAGGTGCCAACTGCTGCGGCTTTCTGCAAGGAGGAATGGGTGAGGAGTGGGTGGAAGATGATGTGGAGGATGATGAGGTCCTAGAACCCACATGGAATTAAGGTCATGCGAGTGACGTGTGCAGTTCAGAGGAAGAGGTGTTGGTCACACAGCGCCAGCCGCACACCAAAAATGGGAGCAGGGTGCAAAAGCACAGTGGCTGTCCCCTAGCTAGTACACTTTCTACTGCCCACTGCACCCATGGACTGAGCACACCAAAGCCAGCTCCAAGGAGTTCCCTGGCATGGTAGTTCTTCAGACAATGTGCTGATAACAAGACGCCAGTGGTTTCTACGCTGTGCAATCAGAGCCTGAAGGGAGGCATAAATGTTCTAAACCTGAGCACCACCTGCATGACCAGGCATCTAAATGCAAAGCATTAACTGCAGTGGAGTAAACACCTCAAAAACAACGAAAGATCCCAGGCTCCTCCTGCTCCCTCTTCAGCTGCAGTCTCAGCCTCTTCCTCCCCCTCTGGAGTGACAGTGGCACCTGCCACCGCGCAAACAGAGGATGTGGCAGCAACACCACCCCCTCTACCACCGTCACCCAGCATGTCAACACTGTCCCATGGAAGCGTTTCAGCTGTCTATCTCCCAAACACTATAGAAAAAGAGGAAGTACCCCCTTACCCACCAGTGTTCCCTGGACCTGAATGCCAGCATTTCAAAATTCCTGGCCTTTGAAATGCTGTCATTCCGTCTGGTGAAGACGGAGACTTTTAAAAACCTTATGGTGGTGACTGTCACACAGTACGTGGTTCCCAGCCACCAGCCACCACTACTTCTCAAGGCGAGCCATCCCTGCACTGCACAACCAAGTGGCAGACAAAAGCAGGTGTGCACTGCACAACCCCATCTGTGGCAAGGTCCACATAACCACAGATGCATGGACCAGTAAGCATGGGCAGGGACATTATATCTCTGTAACTGCACAATGGGTAAATGCAGTGGCAGCTGGGCCTGAAGTGGAAAGCAGTTTGGCACTTGACCTTCTGCCACCTAGAATTGCAGGACGTTTCTCGTTGCCTCCTGTTGCCTCCTCCTCCTACTCCACTTCCTCCTCTACCGCCTCCTCATCCTGTCAGCGTAACACCTGCACCACCAACTTCATCTCAGCCAGGGGGAAACAACAGCAGGCTGTTTGAAAACTCATCTGCTTGGGGGAAAAACCACACACCGCGCAGGAGCTGTAGACAGGCAAGAACAACAGACCAATGAGTGGTTGGTGCCACTGAGCCTAAAGCCCGGCCTGGTGGTGTGCGATAATGGGCAAAAACTTGTAGCAACATTGGGCCTAGCTGTATACGTTGAATTTGGTGGTGCAGAGGCTCCTGAAAAATTACCCAAATATGTCAGAGCTGCTGCGGAAAGTGCGGGCCGTCTGTGCGCACTTTCGGCGATCTCACCCTGCTGCTGCTCACCTGTCTGCGCTGCAGTGTAATTTCAGCCTTCCCACTCACCACCTCATATGCGACGTACCGACAAGGTTGAACTCCACCTTGCATATGCTGGAGAGACTGTGGAGCAGCAGCAGGCGATAGTGAAGTTTCAGCTGCAGCACGCACGGGTGAGTCACTCTGCGGAACAGCACCACTTCAGCACCAACGGGTGGGCCTCCATGCGGGACGTGTGTGCCATGTTGCACTGTTTCGAGTACTCCCCCAACATGGCCAGTGCCGCTGATGCCATCCTCAGCGTTACTATCCCACTTTGAAAAAACGCTTTGAGCGATGATGGAAGAGGATGTGGCACAGAAGGAAGAGGAGGAGAAAGAAGGGTCATTTCTACGGTTATCAGGTTAGGTACACAACTGTCCAGCCAAGACACAGTTCTGGAGGATGATTTGGATGATGATGAGGAGGAACCATGGTCACAGCAGGGTGGCATCCAAAGCAGCTCAGGGCCATCACTGGAGCGTGGCTGGGGGGATGCAGAGGACACAGACGATACATCTTCCACAAAGGACAGTTTGTTGTTGTCTCTGGGTAGCCCTGCACACATGAGTGACTACATGCTGCAGTTCCTGCGCAACAACCGCCGAGTTGCCCACATTCTAACCAGTGCTGATTACTGGGTGGCCACCCTGCTGGATACCCGCTACAAGGACAATGTGCCGTCCTTAATTCTGTCACTGGAGCATGATCAGAAGATGCGTGAGTACAAGGGCATGCTGGTAGACACGCTGCAGATGGCATTCCCATCTGACAGCAGAAGTTCAGTGGAAGCACAATGCGAGGGCAGAGGAGGAGGAAGAAGTCGCCAACGCAGCTGGGGCACCGCCAGCACCACAGAAGGTAGGGTTAGCATGGCTGACATGTGGAAAAGCTTTGACAGCACATCTCAACAACCAGCACCACCAGCTGATACAGAACGTTTTAGCAGGAGGCAGCATTTCAGCAACATGGTGTTACAGTACATGTGCACACGCCTACACGTACTGACTGATGGGTCTTCCCCATTCCCCCATTCAACTTCTGGGTCTCCAAATTGAGTACATGCCCTGAGCTTGCCCTTTACGCCTTTGAGGTGCTGGTCTGCCCTGCCGTCCGAACGTGTGTTCAGCAAGACCAGGGGGGGGGGAATGGGGTGATTTCAGACAAGCGCGGCCTCCTGTCCACAGCCATTGTGCCCAAGCTTACATTAATTAAAATGAACCAGACATGGATCCACAGGACTTGTCCGTAACATGTGCTGAATAGACAAGTATATCGGCCGCACCCAGCCATTGTTGCTGAATAGACAAGTATATCGGCCGCACCCAGCCATTGTTAGACTCCAGCGCACTTCTCTTTGCATTTACTTTTCTAGTTCCCAATGTTTTGGGGTGTTCCCAAATTTATAAAAAAAAAAAGAAAAAAAAAAACTGTGTTGGCTAACGCCTCCTCCTCCGCCGCCGTTTCCACCTACACCATCACATCCACCGCCTCCTCAACCTCCTATTCCACTTGCACCCCAATAACAAGAACAGTTTGCTAGAATAACAGAGCTGTATAATGGCAATTTGGATCCCCAGTCAGTGCACCAAGGTATAATAGGATTGTTCCTATTACCCAGTTTGTAACCTTCCCTACTGAACCCTGTTCTACATAAATGCCATAAATGCTGTGGAACGATTCCTCCCTATCCTTTCCCTGCACTTATAAATAGTTTTTTCAACACAATCCAGTCTTTCCTATCACTGTCCCTAGCGCCTGCAGACACGTCTCTCCCTACACTAAGTACGCTGGTAAATGGCAGAATCTAAGATGGCTGCCACTATTCATAGGGCTGTGACATCACAGGGCTGGCTAGCTGGTTTGCTGCTGAGTAGCTGCATGCATGGCATTATGGGTGATCCCACCTTCCCAGAGTTCCTTTCTCCGTGTCCTCACATGTGCAGCAGCCCTTTTAGAAAAAAATTCGATTTTTTACCACGAAGCGTATGGAAATTCAGCTTAGGTGCAAATCAAATTTTTCCTGAATTCGGATCGAATTCCATTTCATCAACTTCGATTCACTCACCTCTAGTAGTCATACCTGCAACACCTATTTTCTAGGCTGTTTTTTTTTTTGTTAATTTTTTTTCTTCACACACTTTACTGGTTAAGAAGGCATTGATTATACAATTCCAATCAACACTACCTATGAGTACATGCTATGTTCATCTTATGCCACATTATAGTGCAAATAAGTTATTTTTCCTTCGTGTGACCTCATGTGAAGAATAAAACCCATGAGAGATAAACTGCCTAGGTTTTTGCAATCTAACGATAAAGTAGAATAGAAATGCTCCTATATGTACTATTGAGGGAATGGTAGTCCTACTTGTTATGTAAACATAAAGGCTATGTACACCTTTAGAGGCCATTTTTTATTATTTCATTGTACTCATTTTGAGCTAAAAATCATTTTTTTTCAATAGTTTTTTTTTACACATATGGATCCCTTTTTTCTGTACATAGCTGAGATGCTCTAGTAGCAACCTCTGGATTTTCTCTCTTTTCCATCAGTTGGGGAGCTGAAGGGCTTCTTATCTTTGCTCTCTGACATTATAAACACTCATCAAAGCTCAATCCTTATTTTACTGATAATAATGTGCCTTAAATAAGTGTTTATGACCTCTTTGTAGTTTAGATATAAAGAAACAGTTAATTTACTGCAGCACTCAACGCCAGTTTTTTAAAGGAGACACGAACTATACTGGTCCAGACTTGGCCAGGTGAACAATCCAGAGATAGCAAAAAAAAGTCCAGCTCCTTTTCCTTAAGAACCAATGCTTTATTCTTTCACATATTCATTTAAAATCCATGTGAACAAATGGAGAAACTATAGTAGATAGTGATGCGTTCGGGCCACTTGCATATGGGCCCTTCATCCAAAGCATTGGTTCTTAAGGAAAAGCAGCTGGACGTTGTTTTGCTATCTCTAGTTTAGATATAAGGTTTATTTAATGACCGGCACAAAGTAAATGTTAAATTACCAGTCACACAGTTAGGAAAACAGTTAACCCTTTGTGACGGAACAGCTTAATATTTTTAATAAAGGCTAATTGAAAATATGATTTTTAGTAGAGTTGAGCGAACCAGAACTGTAAAGTTTTCGTAATTGTTCAGGTTCGTTGTTCGGCGGATTTTATGGCGCTTGTTGAAAAGCTGCTACTGTGCCCTTAGAAGCCATCACAGCCATGCTTACTAATGGCATGGCTGTGATTGGCTAAGTGCAGCATGTGACCCAGCCTCTATATAAGCTGGAGTCATGTAGCGCTGCATGTCACTATGCTGCTCTTAGTGTAGGGACAGGTTGCTGCTGGTGCTCTCAGAGAGAGAATAGGAAACAAGCTTAGCTGATAATATCTGATATCAGAATTGTGTTCACTCAGCGATCTATAACCTTTTTAATTCTTGTGGGTGCAATGGCAGTGTTTTTTTATGAGGCCAGTGACAAAGACTGTTTTTTTTTCTGTGAGCGGTTGGTGTCGGCGGCCATTTTGTGCAAGTGACGTGCACTTGCAGCTGCATATGTGCCAGGGACAGTAATTGAATCCAGTCTTTTTACTTTATTTGGCAAAATGTACCCATTTTTAAGTGCACCTGCATTTCATATCTGGCTGGGGAAGGCAAAAATAATACTGTTACTCCGTTCGTGATTTTAAGGACCGACCTAGGGGGTGACAATTTTGTTCTGTAAAGTACCCCTGTGCTGCATATATCCTTGTCATTAATTCTAAAAAGCACTGGGGTTGAAAAAATCCTCTTTTTTTAACCTATAAAGTACCTTTTTGCCTTGTACTGCAAATCAAATAAAATCAGTAAATTACACTGAGACATTGTGGGTGGAAAAAACACGTAATTTTTGGCACAAAGTAAATTTGTGGCCTGCTCGGTACTGATGCTAGTGAAAGAATTTAACCACTTCAGCCCCCCTAGCTTAAACACCCTTAATGACCAGGCCACTTTTTACAATTCCGCACTACACTAATTTCACCGTTTATTGCTCCGTCATACAACTTACCACCCAAATGAATTTTACCTCCTTTTCTTCTCACTAATAGAGCTTTCATTTGGTGGTATTTCATTGCTGCTGACATTTTTACTTTTTTTGCTATTAATCAAAAATTACCGAAATTTTTGCAAAAAAATGACATTTTTCACTTTCTGTTGTAAAATTTTTCAAAAAAAACTACATTTCTATATAAATTTTTCTCTAAATTTATTGTTCTACATGTCTTTGATAAAAAAATCCAATAAGTGTATATTTATTGGTTTGGGTAAAAGTTATAGCGTTTACAAACTATGGTGCAAAAAAGTGAATTTCCTCATTTTGAAGCAGCTCTGACTTTCTGAGCACCTGTCATGTTTCTTCAGGTGCTAGAATGTCAGGATAGTATGAATACCCCCCAAATGACACCATTTTAGAAAGAAGACACCCCAAAGTATTCGCGGAGGGGCTTGGTGAGTTCATGTATCATTTCATTTTTTTTCACAAGTTAGCGGAAAATGACACTTTCTGAGAAAAAAAAAAAAAAAAAGTTAAAATTTCTGATAACTTCTGGCAAAAAAAAAAAAAATCTCAGACGGACTCATTATGCCCCTCAGTGAATACCTTGGGGTGTCTACTTTCCGAAATGGAGTCATTTGTGGGGTGTGTTTACTGTTCTGGCATTTTGGGCGGGGCTAATTGTGAGTCGCATGTAAACCTAAAGGTACTCGTTGGAATTTGGGCCCCTTTGCACTCCAGGCTGCAAAAAAGCGGCACTTATGGTATCGCCAGTACTCAGGAGAAGTAGGGCAATGTGCTTTGGGTGTATTTTTACATATACCCATGCTGGTGAGAGAAATATCTCTGTATATTGACAACTTTGAATAAAAAATGTAAAAAGTTGTCGCTTACAGCGATATTTCTCACACACAGTATGGGTATATGTAAAAATACACCTCAAAACACATTGCCCTACTTCTCCTGAGTACGGCGATACCACATGTGTGGCACTTTTTGCAGCCAAGATGCGCAAAGGGGCCCTAAACCAATGAGTACCTTTAGGATTTCACAGGCCATTTTTACGCATTTGGATTCTCACGCTTTAGCACTCCTAAAATGCCAGGGCAGTATAAATACCCCACATGTGACCCCATTGTGGAAAGAAGACACCCCAAGGTATTCTGTGAGGGGTATGGCGAGTTCACAGAAAAAAAAATTTGGCACAAGTTAGCGGAAATTTTTTTTTTTTTTTTACAGTCTCATATTCCACTAACTTGTGACAAAAAATAAAATTTTCCATGAACTCACCATACCCCTCACGGAATACCTTGGGGTTTCTTCTTTCTAAAATGGGGTCACATGTGGGGTTTTTGTACTGCCCTGGCATTTGAGGGTCTCCGCAATCATTACACGTATGGCCAGCATTAGGAGTTTCTGCGATTCTCCGTATATTGAGCTTACGGGTAATGAGATCTTTTTTTTTCCGTTCAGCCTCTGCGCTGAAAAAAAAAAAATGAACGGCACAGATTTTTTCATTCGCAATGTGGATGAAAAAATCTCTGCCAAAATCAGTGACTGCGGTGGGCTGGGCGCTAGCTACCTAACAAGTAGCTAGCTAACTGGCGGTGATAAGGGACCCTTATGCCCCATTCACACGTCCGCAATTCTGTTTATGGAACGGAATTATGGACCCATTCATTTCTATGGGGACAGACTTTGTCCCGCTCGGATCCGGAATTACGGATCCGCGCTCTGGGTCTGCACTTCCGTTCGCAAAAATATAGAACATGTCCTATTCTTGTCCGCAATTGCGGACAAGAAAAAGCATTTTCTATATAGTTCTGGCAATGTGCGGATCTGCAAAATGCGGAACGCACATTGCCGGTGTCCGTGTTTTGAGGATTCGCGGATCGGATCCGCGGATCCGTGAATCCACGGATCCGTGAATCCACGGATCCGCAAAACACATATGGACGTCTGAATGGAGCCTTACAAGGGTGTGATCAATGACAGGGGGTGATCAGGGGGTCTAGATGGGGTGATCAAGGCGTTAATAGGTGAGGGGGGGTTAGTGTAGTGTTTGGTGCAACTTTATTGTAGTTACCTGGTCCTCTGGTGGTCGATCCCAGAAAATGGGACCACCAGAGGACCAGGTAGCAGCTATATCAGACGCTGTTCATAAAACAGCGTCTGATATAGCTGTTTGATGCGATTTATATCGCATCTACAGCCTGCTAGCGATTGATCATCGCTGGCAGGCTGTAGTCCAACTCTCGAGACGCGCGCGCGTTCACAGGAGGTCTCGCGTCTCGCGAGATGACGCCCCGGCGCGTCCGAACAGAAGAGCAGGACCGCCCGCGGGACGCAATCCTGCGTACGGCGGTCCTGTAGTAGTTAATTTGCATCCAACAGTTTCACTGTGGTTGAAGAAAGCATATATTTTGTTGAAATAAATTCTGTCCTCTGCCTGAACAGGCAATATGATAGTGAAAAATAATCAGTTGATTCATCTGTTTCACTGGGGTTAAAAAAAATCCCCTTTTTTCCCCATAAAGTACCGTATTGCCTTGTACTGCAAATCATATAAAATCAGTAAATTCCACTGAGACATTGTGGGTGGAAAAAACATGTTATTTTTGGCACAATGTTTTTTTTTTGTGGCCTGCTCGGTACTAGTGCTAGTGAAAGAATTTCATTTTCATCCATCAGTTTTACTGGGGTTGAGGCATATATTTTGTTGAAATAAATTCCATCCTCTGCCTGCACAGGCAATCTGATAGTGAAAAATAATCTGCTAATTTATCTGTTTCACTGGGGTTTAAAAAATTCCCTTTTTTTCCTATAAAGTACCTTTTTTTTCCTTGTACTGCAAATCAAATAAAATCTGTAAATTCCACTGGGACATTGTGGGTGGAAAAAACACGTTATATTTGGCACAAAGTTATTTTGTGGCCTGCTCGGTACTACTGCTAGTGAAAGAATTTTATTTGCATCCGTCAGTTTCACTGGGGTTGAAGAAAGCATATATTTTGTTGAAATAAATTCTGTCCTCTGTCTGCACAGGCAATCTGATAGTAAAAAATAATTTGTTAATTCATCTGTTTAACTGGGGTTGAAGAAAAGATATATTTTGTTAAATTAAATTCCATCCTCTGCCTGCACAGGCAATCTGATAGTGGAAGATAATCTGCTAATTTATCTGTTTCACTGGAGTTGAAAAAAATCCCCCTTTTTTCCTATAAAGTACCGTATTGTCTTGTACTGCAAATTAAATAAAATCAGTAAATTCCACTGAGCCATTGTGGGTGGAAAAAACATGTTATTTTTGGCACAATGTTTTTTTTTGTGGCTTGCTCGGTACTAGTGCTAGTGAAAGAATTTCATTTTCATCCATCAGTTTCACTGGGGTTGAGGCATATATTTTGTTGAAATAAATTCCATCCTCTGCCTGCACAGGCAATCTGATAGTGAAAAATAATCTGCTAATTTATCTGTTTCACTGGGGTTTAAAAAATTCCCTTTTTTTCCTATAAAGTACCTTTTTTTCCTTGTTCTGCAAATCAAATAAAATCTGTAAATTCCACTGGGACATTGTGGGTGGAAAAAACACATAATTTTCGGCACAAAGTAAATTTGTGGCCTACTCTGTACTACTGCTACTGGAAGAATTTCACTTGCATCTGTCAGTTTCATTGGTGGGTGAAGAAATCATATATTTTGTTGAAATAAATTACAGCTTCTGCCTGCACAGGAAATCTTATACTGAAAAAAATTCAGTAAATCCATCTGTTTCACTGGGGTTGATAAAATTCTATTTTATTAAATCTGTCTGTTACTTCGTTGGGTTACCGAAAAGAATGAGGAGAGCGTTCAATAAGGGACGTGATCATGGTTGTGGTGCTGCTGGTGTTGGTGGGGCTCCTGTTGCAGGGAGAGAATGTGGTGGATCTGTGCCAGCTACATGCCCACCTTCCTCAGGTTTGCATAGACAACAGGGCCTTCCACGTTATTTAGTAGGCCTGAAAGCGCCTCTATGAATGGTAAGGCCAGAGCACAGGTGCTAGTAGATTGGGTGCCTCCAGTACCTTCACATTGCGTCTCACCCGGTCTACTGCTGAAAGCTCAGAGTTGGCACTTGCATGCCATGGGCAGCTATCTAGCACCTAACCCCCTTGCAAATCAGCCAAGCAGTCTGAGCCCCAAGTCATGCAGCAGACTCTCATGCTTTTTGATGACTCTCCTGGCAGGGTTTCCCCGGCCCATCCACCTAGCCCTGCTCCAGAAGTGGAAGAGATTGAATGCATGGATGCCCAACCACTTATGTTTGAGGATGAGGACATGGGAAGACCACCCAGGACCACTGCAGTGTGCAAACCGACAAGGAGGGCAGGGGTGCCGAAGACTTGGTAGAAGATGATGTGGAGGACAATGAGGTCCTAGACCCTACATGGGAGGAAGAGCTGGTGGTCACACAGAGACACCAGCACAGAAAAAGAGGGAGCAGGGTGCAGAAGCAGAGTGCCCGGCCCCTAGACACTACGCCTGCTACTGCCCACCACACCCAGAGACCGAGCACACCAAAGACAGCTCCAAGGAATTCCCCGGCGTGGCAGTCCTTCACACAATGTGCAGATGACAAGACACGAGTGGTTTGCACGCTGTGTAATCAGAGCCTAAAGAGAAGAATAAACACTCTAAACCTGAGCACAACCTGCTTGACCAGGCATCTAAGTGCAAGACACGAGTGAGCCTCCATGCAAGATCTGTGTGCCTTGTTGTGCTGTTTCGACTACTACACCAACATGGCCAGTGCGGATGACCCGTTCTCAGCGTTATTATCCCACTTCTATGTCTCCTTGAAAAAACGCTTCAGGCGATAATGGAGGAAGATGTGTCACAACAGGAAGAGGAGGAGGAAGAGGGATCATTTCAACGGTTATCAGGCCAGTCATTCACACGTGGCTCAGATGGTGGGTTCCTGCACCAACATAGGCCAGGTACACAATTGTCCAGCCAGTGCACAGTTCTGGAGGATGAGGAGGAGGAGAAGGAACTATGTTCACAGCAGGGTGTACCCAAAGCACCTCATGGGCATCACTTTTGTGTGGCTGGGGGTATACAGAGGACACAGACGATACACCTCCCACAGAGGACAGCTTGTCGTTGCCTCAGGGCAGCCTGGCACACATGAGCGACCACATGCTGCAGTGCCTGCGCAATGACAGCTGAGTTGCCCACATTCTAACTTGAGCAGATTACTGGGTGGCCACCCTGCTGGATCCCCATTACAAATACAACTTGCCGTCCTTAGTTCCCTCACTGGAGCGCAATCGGAAGATGCACGAGTACAAGCGCTTGCTGGTAGACACGCTGCTGATGACATTCCCAACTGACACCCGGGGTTCAGTGGAAGCACAAGGTGAAGGCAGAGGAATAGGCCTCCAACACAACCAGGGCACCGCCAGCAACTCCGAAGGCAGGGTTAGCATGGCTAAAATGTGGAAAAGCTTTGTCACCATGCCACAACAACCAGCACCACCAGCTGATACGCAATGTCTTAGCAGGAGGCAGCATTTCAGCAACATGGTGGAGCAGTATGTGTGCACACACCTACACCTACTGATTGATGGGTCTACCCCATTCAACTTCTGGGTCTCCAAATTGGGCACATGGCCTGAGCTTGCCCTTTATGCCCTTTATGCCTTGGAAGTGCTGGCCTGCCCTGCAGCCAGTGTATTATCTGAACGTGTGTTTAGCATGGCAGGGGATGTTATCACAGACAAGCGCAGCCGCCTGTCCACAGCCAATGTGGACAAGCTCACGTTCATTAAAATGAACCAGGCATCGTCTCGTAAGATTCGTCTATACCTTGTGCAGAATAGACTTCATAACTCCACCACTCCTCAACCAATCCTATCCAGAGGAAAACGTCCCTTGACCACTTTGATAATTATATTCCACACCAACTAGACATATAAAAAATAGCTTTTAATTCTGCTATTACTGTGCAAAATTTCTCATAATTAGTGCATATTCAAAAAACACAGCTTACCTTAAGCCTTCACAATGAATGCTACTTACATATTTTGAATGCAAACATATGTGGGGTATAGATGCCTGCTTGCTTAATCTTGTGACAGTTGCGGACTCATCCTATATATCCCTAGTTATCCCTATAGTAGATGGGGTAAGGACCTACAATGCCGCCTGCCTACACACGCAGAGCCCCCGCCCGACAGGGGTGAACCCACACCGAACCTGACCCTGTGTATTGGGCCTATTCCCTATTCATTCCTTACTACGTCCCTACGTGTCACGTTTCATCCATAAAGATGGACTCATCAGGGGATTTTTTTTTCCACACTAAAGGGAGAAATGGCACAAAACAAAAAATACTATAAGTCTATGCATCCAAATGAAAAAGGAAAATCACATTAAAAAGCTCCTATTTATATCAAGTTGACATACCTTAATATCTATCAAGATGCAGGGATAAATATTTTCCTTTTGTCCTCAAAATCTGAATAACCAGTGGGCCAGTTCAGACAAATAAACAAATCGGGGTCACAATCACCCCCCAAGAACGTACAGCGAGGCCAGTGAGCGGGCGCTATCAATATCAGACCTCCCGCCCCTTAAGTAACCCACCTCATGAATGTGCCGGCTGCCTCCTCATGTGCATGGAACGCATGCCACCGCGTGCGCTCCACAGACCGTAAGCGACGTCACGCCGCTTGATGATCGCAGGAAGAATGCGCTACCGTGCCTCCCTCCCCCAGCTGCCTGGCAACCAGAGGACGCCGGATGTGTAGAACACACGCCTGCACCAACTCCGCCGCCCGCATACCGATCGGGGGCACGGCTTGCTGCATTATACAAAGTTAACTATTTAGTGTCATGATAGACCAGAAAAAGGGGTAAATGGCAGGATTATCAATTCACATTATATGTTATACCATAGTTCAAAGGAAAAAGGTTGTACAAATCTGGGCACATAGTCCCATCAATGGACCGTTAGATGTTCGTCACATAAATGTCACATTTTGTCTTTAATTATTCTCTAACAAGGGTGTTTATAATTTCATTATTCACAAAAAGCAGGCATAATTTTGTTGCTCATTCAGGCCAAAGCGATCTACAGTTTTCAAATAATAGATCCATTTGGCCGATCCCAATCACCTCCTCTCGGATCCGGTTTTATTAGCTCAATCCCCATTACACTTAAACATGTAGCATCCCCTCCATGTATGTTTCTCACATGCCGCGAGACCGGGGTGTCCTTCTGATTTTCAATATCATTTAAGTGCTCACCTATTCTTCGGCGCAATTCTCTTTTTGTCTTGCCTATGTACTCAAGTTTACATTTGCACGTAATCTTATAGACCACCCCCTTTGAACGACAATTGATGAAATCACGTATTTGATGCTTTTTCTGAGTATTACTACTGACAAAGATTTTTCCACATTCCATATGTTTACAAATAACACATCCAGAACACCTGTAATTGCCCACTATTTTAGTCTTTCCCAACCATGTTGCTGGGCCCCCTCCAGGGGAAAAATGACTCTTCACTAACTGATCCTTAATACTACGGCCTTTTCTATAGGTGATACCCGGACGTTCTCTTAATACCTCACAAAGATCTGGGTCCATTCTTAGAACATGCCAGTATTTTTCCACGATCCCTTGTACACTGCTTGCTGCCTCACTGAATGTATTAATCAGGCGAATTTCTCTGGATCCTTCCTTTGGCTCATTTTGTTGTAACTTCAGAGCCAGAAGGGATGTCCTCTCTTGCATACAAGCATTTTGATATGCTGGCTCAATGACCTTAAGAGGGTACCCACGTTCCACAAAACGTGTTTTCAAATCCAGACATTTACGCTGGAATTCTGATTCATCAGAGCAGTTTCTGCGGAATACCCTTCTTAAGTGCAAAAGGGTGTCCACTTTCCCAACGTAAAAAGGAATTGGTAGAGGTTGGTTTTCTATAGACAGAAGTATCTAGAGTACCGTCCGAACGCTTAGTTAATAAAACATCCAAGAACGGTAAACATGTATCATTTGATTCATACATAAATTTCAAACCAATCGTGTTCTTATTCAGGTTCTGGGCCCAATTTGAGAAGGTCTCTGAGGTCCCCCTCCAGATTACAAAGACATCATCTATAAAACGTGCCCACATTATTATATACCCTGTCTCTTCCAAGGTATCCTCAGTAAACGGTGCTCTCCCACCAGCCCAGGAACACATTAGCGTACGACGGGGCACAGGAACTCCCCATCGCGGTGCCCCTGAGCTGGTGGAAGAGCTTACCGTTGAACAGAAAATAGTTCCTATGCAGCACAAATCTTAGCAATCTGAAGACAAAGTTGCTATGTGTCTCATACTGTCTCCCACGAGTTGATAAAAAGCGTGCTACCGCTTTTAAGCCATATTCATGCGGAATGGAGGAATATAATGCCTCCACATCTATACTGCATAGGATGCAATCACCTTCCACCTGTACACCTTCAGGTGATTTTGAGGACAAAAGGAAAATATTTATCCCTGCATCTTGATAGATATTAAGGTATGTCAACTTGCTATAAATAGGAGCTTTTTAATGTGATTTTCCTTTTTCATTTGGATGCATATACTTATATATTATACATATAGGAGGAGTCCGCAACTGTCACAAGATTAAGCAAGAAGGCATCTATACCCCACATATGTTTGCATTCAAAATATGTAAGTAGCATTCATTGTGAAGGCTTGAGGTAAGCTGTGTTTTTTGAATATGCACTAATTATGAGAAATTTTGCACAGTGGGGAAATTTCTATACAGAATTTTAATAGCAGAATTAAAAACTATGTTTTATATGTCTAGTCCTTGGTTTGGAATTTAATTATCAGAATAGACTTCACACAGCCATTGTCACTCCAGCGCACTTTCTCTTTGTGTAATTTTATATATTCCCCAATTTTTTGTGGTGTACCCAAATTAAATTAAAAAAAACTAAATAAAAAATGAAAAAAAAAGTGTTGGCTGCCTCCACCGCTGCTTCTATCTACACCGCCAAATCCTTCTACACCATCACATTCACTGCCTCCTCAACCTCCTAGTCCATATGGACCTCCTGCTCTTAGTTCAGGATTAAAATTTGTAATTTTATTTTACTTCATTTCTCGGGTTTGTACCGAACTTCACGATTTTTCGCACCTGGACCTGAACCCGAACATTTCCGTATAAGTTCAGGTTCGTGTCCCTTGTTCGGCGATGTCTTTCTGCTTTTTGAAAGGCTGCAGGGCAGCCAATCAGCAAGCGTTTCACTACTTTGCCCTAAGAAGCCATCACAGCCATGCCTACTAATGGCATGGTGGTGATTAACTGAGTGCAGCATGTGGCCCAGCCTCTATATACTGTAAGCTGGAGTCACGTAGTGCCGCACATCACTCTGCTGATCTTAGTGTAGGGACAGGTTGCTGCCGGTGCTCTCAGGGAGAGATTAGGAAAGAAATCTGTTGAACTTGGTGGTGTGAAATCTTCAAGCTACAGCAATTATTGAGGGAGGGTGCTAATGCTATCCTACATTTTTGTACCCCTCCCTGAGCCCAGTGATACTGCAAAATATATATATTTTTTTAATCCATCTGTTACTGAGGTGGGGGTCAGCGGCCATTTTAGCAACTGCAGTGTCCTTGAAACTGCATGTGACCTGCATGTGTGCCAGCCAGGGACATCAGTCTAATCCTTTTTTGGTAGCTCAGTGAAGGAAAAATTCCTTGTTTCTGGCAGGTCAAGTCCCCTACATTACCTATTTTATAATTTATAATTTATAATTTTTCAGGCAAAAACCTGTATTGTGGTGCTGTGGAGCACTTGTGCATACAAAGCACCAAAAAGAATTTTAAATTTCAAAAGTAAAATACTGCATTAGCGTATTTTGGGGAAAGAAACCCCTATTGTTGGTCCACAGAGCACTTGTGCATACACCGCACAATACCTATTTTAAATTTCAGCAGTAAAATACTGCATTAGTGTATTTTGGGGAAAGAAACCCGTATTGTTGGTCCACAGAGCAATTTTGCATACTCCACACAAATACCTTCATTTCAATTTCAGCAGTGAAATACTGCATTTATGTATTTTGGGGAAAGAAACTCGTATTGTTGGTTCTCAGAGCACTTGTCCATACATCGCACAAATATCTACATTTAAATTTCAGCAGTGAAATACTGCATTAGTGTATTTTGGAGAAAAAAACCGATATTGTTGGTCCACAGAGCACTTGTGCTCACACCGCACAAATACCTATTTTAAATTTCGGCAGTGAAATACTGCATTTGTGTATTTTGGGGAAAGAAACCCGTATTGTTGGTCCACAGAGCACTTGTGCTCACACCGCACAAATACCTATTTTAAATTTCGGCAGTGAAATACTGCATTTGTGTATTTTGGGGAAAGAAACCCGTATTGTTGGTTCACAGAGCACTTGTGCTCACACTGCACAAATACCTATTTTAAATTTCAGCAGTGAAATACTGCATTCCTGTATTTTGGGGAAGTAAACCCGTATTGTTGGTTCACAGAGCAGTTTTGCATACAACACATAAATACGTATTTTACATTTCTGCAGTGACATACTGCATTCCTGTATTTTGGGGAAATAAACCGTTATTGTTGGTCCACAGACCAGTTTTGCATACACCGCACAAATACCTATGTTTAAATTTCAGCAGTGAAATACTGCATTGGTGTATTTTGAGGAAATAAACCAGTATTGTTGGTCCACACAGCAGTTTTACATATACCGCACAAATACCTATTTTAAATTTCAGCTGTGACATACTGCATTTGTGCATTTTGGGGAAATAAACCCGTATTGTTGTTCCACAAGGCACTTTTGCATAGACCGCTGAGAAACCTATTTTAAAATTTAGCAGTGACATACTGCATTTCTGTAGTTTGTTGCAATAAACACTGGTTTTGTGCTACATAGCAGATCTAAGGCCTACCCTGTATTTCAGTCATTTAAAGTAACCTTTTGAACTCCACATTTACATTTTTGGTTGCAAACACACTGGTTTAGTGGTAGATAGCATTACCATTTTTGCCGGGTACAAACCCCTGCTCTGCATACAGTAGGTGACAGGGACCGAAAATGCGGAAAATCCTCTTTTAAATTGTTGGGTGCAATATTACCATTTTTGCCGGGTACAAACCCCTGCTCTGCATAGGTGTCAGGGACTGAAAATGGGGAAAATCCTCTTTTAAATTGTTGGGTGAAATATTACCATTTTTTCCGAGTACAAACCCTTGCTCTGCATAGGTGACAGTGACCGAAAATTTGAACAATCTTCTTTTAAATTGTTGGGTGCAATATTACCATTTTTGCCGGGTACAAACCCCTGCTCTGCATAGGTTACAGGGACCGAAAATGTAAACAATCCTCTTTTAAATTGTTGGGTGAAATATTACCATTTTTGCCGGGTACAAACCCGTGCACTTGATAACTGACATGAAACTTACAATTGGCGGTTACATTGTTGCATGATTTCTTCCTCCTCCTCTTCTGCCTTCACCTTGTGCTTCCACTGAGTCCCTGGTGTCAGGTGTGAATGCAATCAGCAGCGTGTCTACTAGAGGGTGCATCTTCCTATCATGCTCCAGTGAGGGAATTAAGGATGGTACGTTGTCCTTGTAATGGGGATCCAGCAGGGTGGCCCCCCAGTAATCAGCACAAGTTAGAATGTGGCTGTAATTCGGTAGTCGTTGTGCAGGCACTGCACCATGTAGTCGCTCATGTGTGCCAGGCTTCCCAGAGGCAAGGACAAGCTGTCCTCTTTGAGGGAGATGTATCGTCTGTCTCCTCTGTGTCCCCCCTCCACGCTCCAGTGATGCCCATGAGCTGGCTTGGGTGCCACCCTGCTGAGAACACGGTTCCTCCTACTCCTCCTCATCCTCCAGAACTGTGCCCTGGCTGGACAATTGTGTTCCAGGCCAGGGCCTATGTTGGTGCAGGAACTCACCCTCTGAGCTGGCCTTAAGTTAAGGATAAGGCGTGTATATAGTTAGTTTATCTGCATAATGGTTATTTTAATATGTTTTTAAGTAAATTTGCATATAGTGTGTTAATGGTTTAAATGAAAGGGGGTGGGGGTGTTGTGTGTGTAGGTTGTGAGGCTGTTCAGGTTAATTTTCACTTGTTGAAATGTTCCTTGTATAGTTTTTGTTCCAATATATAATAAAAAGTCCTGATAGCCGTGGAAATGTTAACCGACAATCTAACCAACAAATATAATAAAATGATTTGTCACATCTGCAGCTCAGGCTGCAGGGGTCCTTGAGCAACAATAAAAGTGAATTTGTGCCACCAGAATATGTGTTGGATTTTCACTGTCTGGTGATTTTCACTGTCTGGTGTTCAGGAATTTCTGGCCCACCAAATTCAGCCCATGTGGCAGGAAGGTGAGTCAAACCGGCTAGGCCAAGAGATGCTATGATATTTCGCCCATTATCGAACAATACCAGGCCAGCCTGGAGGCTCAGTGGCACCAACCAGTCATCAGTCTTTTGTTCTATGCCCGTCAACAGATCCTGCGCAGTGTGGGGTTTGTCCTACAAACACACACGTTTTACAACAGCCTGCTGTCGTTTCCCCCTGGCTGTGCTGCTGTTGGTGGTGAAGGTGTTATGCTGAGTGGATGAGGAGGTGGTAGAGGAGGAGCAAGACGAGTAGGAGGAGGAGGAGGCAACAGGAGGAAAAGAGAAATGCCTTGCAATCCTCGGGGGCGGAATGACATTCGCAAAAATGCTATCCGCCTCTGGGCCAGCTGCCACTACATTTACCCAGTGTGTTGTTAGGGAGATATTACTTTCCTGCCCATGCTTATCGGTCCACGTATTGGTGGTTATGTGGACCTTGTGACAGATAGCGTTGCACAGTGCACACCTGATTCTGTCTGCCACTTGGTTGTGCAGGGAAGGGATGGCTCGCCTGCAAAAGTAGTGGCGGCTGGGAACCACGTATTGTGGGACAGCTACTGCCATAAGGTTTTTAAAACTCTCCACCAGACAGAATGACAGCATTTTAAAGGATCAGGAATTTTGAAATCCAGGCATTCAGAGCCAGGGATGGCGGGTGGGTAGGGGGGTACTTCCTCTTTCTCTCCAGTGTTTGGGAGATGGACAGCTGAACGCTTCCATGGGATTCTGTGGAGATGCTTGGTGACTTTGAATGATGTGGTGGCGTTGCTGCAACATAATCTGTTTGCTGGGTGGTACTGTAGGTGCCACTGTCACTCACTTGGGTTCAGGTTTAGAACGTTTGTTTATTTTTTTTCTGTATTTTATGTTATTTTAAGTCATTTACCTATCCTTTATTTGCAGAGCAGTTGCCATAATCTTAGCCACATCTTGCTGCCTTTTCCATTCCTCTAGCCATTTCCAGGGCTATTCTACAGCCATTTTAGTGTCCAAAAGTTCAGGATCCCGAACCCGAACTTTTGTATGAAGTTCAGCCGAACTCGGCGAACTCAAATTTTTAGCCCAAAATGAGTAAAATGCAGTCATAAATAAAAATGCCTCCAAAGGTTTATATAGCTTTAAACTAATGTAACAATTATAGAAATGTATTTGGGTACAATTTGCCCTAAAAATTGATTTTCTTCTGCTGGAAAGGTAATTTGCATATATTGGGTTTCTTGGAAACATATTACAATTATAATAAAAAAGCTGAGAATTTCTCATGAAACCAAGATGATAGAAATGCTAATATATTGCATATATTTTCCCAGAGATCAAGAGAAGTGTTGCCTAGCCTATAATACTCCTAATGTATACTAGTCTGTCTCCATAATAAAAATAGTACCCACCCAGAGGCTCCACATGGACTCTCATGGAAAAAAATCAACTCTGTCTGCTCTGCTCTGATGAAAGGCTTTTGCCTGGAATAAGCTGTTTGTGGATAGCTTAGCTGTTAGCTTAGTTGTGCTTGAAGGTTTGTTTAAAAGATTTGGAATGGCTACTAGTGAGGAGCGAAGTTTGCAAAAATTCTATTTGGCTGCTTTACCGACCTTCACAAATAAATTTGCTTTGTGACTAATTACTTTGTCATAAAGTGCATTTCTTTGGAAGTAGTGGGTGCAATGATAGGGAACAGTGATTACACTGCCCCCCATCATTGAACCCCTCAGATGCTACCTTCATCGCTGCTTTGTGGCACCTAAGATGAAAAATTAGGGCTTTCAGGGGTTAATCAGTTAAAGAAAAAAAAAAAACTCAGCTTATCCATTTGAGAGCAAAGAGGCCGCTGCAGCCATCTTGATTGAAGATATGGCTTGAAATCTCACTCATAAGGAAATTCGGCTTTGCTGCGATCGAAGTTCACTTTGGAATTTTATGATTTGCTCAACCCTTATGGCTATGCTACATTAACTAATGTAAGACAGTCAGCTTTCTTTTGTACTTTGGCTGAATTGTGTGATTTTACATTAGCCAGCTGTGTCTTCCTGCCACATGAAAGTGCAGAAAATCATTTTTTTTAGGCTACATGTGCTCAGGAAACCACAGATCCCCAAAATACATATGTATTCTATGTGCAATCTGAAGTGCCATTACAGAAATTGCTATTCTTGTTCGCAAAACAGGCAAGAATAATAATATCAATTGCTCTAATGAAGCTGCAGGTTGAACATGGGAGCAATATGTATATTGCAGTTCTGCAGTTTCCTGAGCACAAAGTGAATATGATTGCATGCATGTAGATGAGAGATTATCTAATTATCTAGCCTTTTTTTTTTAGACAGACATAGGCCAACATAGATAAGTGCAGCTAAACTTGTTAATAAAGGGAAAGAGAGTAAGCAAATTTGTGGAAAAAATTGCCCAGAGAAGAGAAGACAGAGTTGACTTTTTTTTTTTTTTTTTTTTACCTGAGAAGCTTTTGGTGGTGTTTGGGGGAGTACTATTTCTATTATGCTGACTGCCTAGAATATGTGAGGTGTACTGTAGGCTAGACAATGCTTTTCTTGGATCTAGGAAAAATATATGCAAGTTAGCATGTCTAACACATAGTAGTAGCCTTAGAAAGGCTCACCTTCCTTTTCCTTTTTGTCAGGAAAGGTAATTTGAATATCTTTTCAAGAAACCCAGAAATATACAAATTGTTGTTGTTCCCCCCCCTTTTTCTCCTCTAAGCCTCTGGCTTCTGTGACTTTATATATAGCCATATAATCTGGCTTGTCGTATGCTGTGAGTTATATGTGTTTCTGCTCCTCCCTCTCTTTCGTTCTCCTGCGGCCCGGTGACCCACATCGACGCCTACGTATCATTGTTTTAACATTAAATTCTTTTTATTTCTAGTATGTTTTTAATACAACATATATATTGTATTGTTCTAACTCCATATATCCATGTTTTTTCAGATCATGTTGATTGTAGATGAGATGATAGATTGGAGATCTTCTCGGACATGTGAAGGACCTCTTTTTGGACTATGCAGTCGGGCAAACCTGTCATCCTCTATTTTTATATCGTGTAAATGTGTATTCAAATGGGAGGGGGGACTTTGGATATAATCTTATTAGGCGTTGGGCAGCCCCTTGTATGATGATGGGGTGGTATCTTCTTGACATATGAATTCATACATTTTTTATGTATTTATATATTTATTTATGTATTCTACATGATATATATTAGCTAGATGGCTATATTTATTGGTATTGGCAAATTAATTATCACTTATTTTTATTACTTATTATTATTTTTTGTATTTGTTTCTGATTATATATTTTGCACTTGTCACTTTTCTTCTGCATGTTCACATTGCACTGAGCACTTTACGCACTTTACGCACTGGCACTTTTCTGTCTCGGGTTTATCATGCACTAGCACCTTATGGTATATATTTTATATATTGTTATATATATTAATAATAGTCGATGATAAGCATGTGTATTGCCTTGTGCTCTGATTGTGACAATGATTTCATGCAAAAGGTCGAGTTTACGCTGGTGTAGAAGGTCACATGATCTGAACATGATCAGGTGATGATAGGTGACCTTATAATGTAGGATTTCACATTGTTGTATTGTAATTATATGTATTCGGCCTGTTGGTACTACCTTTTTTTATAGAATGGGGTGTTTGTTTTTACCCCTGCCTTATTTTGAACTTTGTCCCTGGTTTTTGTATTTGCTGGGTGCCCCCATATAGTCACGGGCCGAGTCTCGCGATTGTTGGTGGGCTTTGCACGCCTCTATATAGAGACGGATGAAGTCTCGCGTGTGCCCCCTCTGGGGGGGAGGGTGTTGCTCTGGCACGTCACTATTGCGGCGTACTACCGTATACATGATTTGTATTGGGTGCTTTTCGCGGCTAACTGGCTGTCTGGTGGACATCATCTCGCGTGTTTTCCGTGGTGACATCATGATTCCGCGAGATTATGCAGGTGGCTGGATGTGTGGCGGCCGTTTTCTCGCGCTGTCGTGACGTCATCGGCGGCGGTGGGATGGCGCGGAGATATGACACGCTCCCAGCATGCATACGGTAGTGAGGTCAGTTCAAATATACACGTGTTTTACATTTTCACCTGATTGACATGGATATATCTAGGGGTTAGAGGGTTTGATTTAGATACGCCCCCTGAGAAAGCGGAGTGAAACGTACGTCGGGGTAGGCTCTCCTCTCTGCTTAGAAGCCCGTGTCCTCCTTTCCAAGTGTCCCTCAGGTATATTGTGATGGAGCGTATGTGTCTTGTTGCTGTATTGTGTGTGTGCTGCTGCCCATCAGGCCAGTTCAGTTAGGCACTGTTCCAATTTATATATGTTCTGTATTGGGGGTGTGTTGGTTTATGTCCGCACTGTGTTAAGTTTTTTTTTACACTATATAGGAGGGATAATCGGGTTCTTCTATGCATGGGAGGGGAGTCATATGTCTTGGCTACTATTTGTATTACCGCCATATATATATTTTTTAATATTGACATTATGTGTATTGTTGGTCTTTTTATCAACTAATAAAGTTTATGAAATTGTATTGCTTGTCCCTTTATGGTTATTTGGTGATATATTCAACATAAATAAGTGCAGATAAACTTGTTAATAAAGGGAAAGAGAGTAAGCAAATATGTGGAGAAAAAATGCCCAGAGAAGAGAAGACAGAGTTGACTTCTTTTTTTTTTTTTTTTTTTTTTACCTGAGAAGCTTTTGGTGGTGTTTGGGTAAGTACTATTTCTATTATGCTGACTGCCTAGAATATGTGAGGTGTACTGTAGGCTAGACAATGCTTTTCTTGGATCTAGGAAAAATATATGCAAGTTAGCATGTCTAACACATAGTAGTAGCCTTAGAAAGGCTCACCTTCCTTTTCCTTTTTGCCAGGAAAGGTAATTTGAATATCTTTTCAAGAAACCCAGAGATATACAAATTGTTACCTTTCCTTTCTCTTTCTTTCTCATTAACATGAAACAAATCACAAAAAGTTTGTTAGAATCTGATTTATTTTTTTAACTCAAGAAAATATCTAAATTGATAGAATTGATTTGCTCATCTCTATTTCAATACATATCAAATCTTACTATTTAATTTGATGATTCATATAATAATGTGACATTTATATTTCCAAAATTGATTATATTTTTGATGATATTTTAGGTAAAAACAAAAATAAAAGTAGTCAGTAAGCGTGAGTTAGAGGTTTTCCAAGTTTACGTAAATAAAATTATGTAAAATTTTGTAATGCGGAATATGTCTATATATAATATGTATGTGCATTAGAAAATGCCACCATAGATCAATTTTAGTTATTTTTTGCATTCGTTGTCTTGCCCAACTCTGTGCATCACAATTGTTATCATGCTGTTTGGGCTTTCAGTGTGTATTATTAAAGGGGTATTCTGGTTACATTAAGTTATCCCTATCCACAGAATAGAGGATAACTATTAGATCGGTGGTGGTCCTACTGCTGGGACCCCCACCGATCACAAAAATGGGGCCCATATTCGACAATCACAAAAACAAGGGTGCTATACTTGGCAATCTCTAGAAGCTTCATCGAAATTAATAGAGCCGCCAAGTGCATTCGTGACTGGCTACTCCATTCATTTCAGCTGCAGGGGGTATGGGGCCCCTGTTCTCATGATCTAATAGTTATCCCCTATTCTGTGGATAAAGAAAAACTAAATGTACCCTGAATACACCTTTAACACTGTAAAACAATACAGGTCTCATGATTCTTCTCCCATATCATAGATACAATCTATTTACAGTGTGTCCCTCTATTATACAGCTTTAGGGAAGGATACAATTACTGTTTTACCAACAGCACATAGTCTACTACTAAGACCCTGACTAGACTCTATATGGTCTACTACCTGCTTGCCAGCATGTGAAACCCTTCAGTGAGTCAGGACGAGGAACATGCAGAGGACAAGATATGTCATATCTGATATGGGGAGGGGGAAATAACCATGTGTTCAGTATACTGTATATACAGCAGACAATCAGGAGATACATACCAGTTGTGTGACTACAAAAAGTATATCAGTAAGTGATTAATCTCACTGCATTTAAGTCATTAGCATAAAAGCATTGAAGTTCAGAAAACCATTTAATGCTTAGCACAAATTGACATACATGTACGTAACCAGAAGACTTAACATTGCCTCCCAGGTCTGCAATTTTAGCAATCCTACTTGACACTGCCAAAAAGTCTAATATGATTTTCAACAGTGGTTTTGCTGACACAAATTATACAATACATAAACTTTACAATATAGTACACCAAATATCAAGACCAGCAGTAAAAATTACTAAATTGTTTAAAATTGAACAGAAAAAGAAAACAAGAAAAACTTTTTTCCCCCAATAACAATGCTCTATGTAAAAAAATAAAAATGTACACAAACTTTGTATCACTGAGATCATAACAACTTAAACGATTTAATTATTACTTTATTTAAATTAATCCACACAGTGAATGTGGTAAAGAATATGAATCTGAAAAAATGCCAGAAAATGCTGTTCATTGTTGATCTTCCCCCAAAAAATTAATAAATAGCAGTAAAAAAAATAAAAGTTACATATGTCCCTATATGGTATCATTTAGAGAAGAGAAAAACAATTCTAAGCACATCAGATTTATCATGGATGTCACGAAAATTCCTTTGCCAAACAAGTTTTAAAAATTCATATTGGAAAATCATGAAAAACTGCACGGAACTGAATGGAACGGACGGCCCTTTATAGAAATGCCTATTCTTGTCTACAAAACTGACAAGAATAGGACATGACTCATAATTCTTGCGGGGCCACGGAAAGGAGCAACGGATGCGGACAGCAAACTGAGTGCTGTCCGCATCTTTTGCGGCCCCATTGAAGTAAATGGGTCCACACCTGAGCCGCAAAAATGCGGCTCGGATGCTGACCCAAACCATGGTCGTGTGAACGAGCACTAAGGAGGATAAAGACAGGATCACATGACCCTGGAGGAGTCCCTGGCAGGTGCGCCTGCCCATAATGCTTTGCGGTCTGGCAGCCAATCAGGGGGTAAGTTATTGGCTAATACATCAAGCTATGTGATAGCTGTGAAGCACAGACGTTATTGTGAGCTCAGCCAGTCATGTGAGAGGTCACTTGTGCCATGTGTCTGGCAGACACCACCTACAGACACAGGGACAGTGGAGCGAGTGTTAGGGCTCATTAACACGAGCGCGTGTGCTCCATGCCTGTGCTGCGAACTGCAAATTGTGGTACTGACCGCGTGAATCCCATATCACGATGCAGACCCATTGACTTGAATGTGTCCACGATCCACAATATATGCCAAAAGATAGGACATGTACTATCTTTGGCAGTGCAGAGGCATGGACCCAAAAGCCCACAGAAGAGCTTTGTTGTGCTTCCATGGGCATCCAATCCGTGCCGTAACTTGCCGATCTGTAATACGGCATTCACATGCCTGCCTCTTATATATTGCAGACCTATTTTTTGCGGTCCACAATACGGGCACTGGGCTCATATGGTCGTGTGAATGAGCCTTAAGGAAAATATATTAGATAGATTGAATTAATAGGTAATAAAGTCAGGTTTTACCAGTAGAGAGAGACAGCATAGAGCAGTGTTTTCCAGTAAGAGCAGCTGCTGGAACTCTTCATATAATGCACTGCAGGCACAGAAATCTCTCAGTGTCTGCACAAAAATATTTTTTCTGTGCAGGAGCAGCCAACTTTTCTTTTTTTCAAAAATCTCTTTGATATCATAGAACTGAATATAAATATTCTGGTATCAAATGCGCTCTGAATTTGCCATCATGAAATATCATGCAGCAAATCTGCAACATTGTATATCAGCAAAGTGGAGGAGATTTTAAAATCCATAGTGCAGAGATAAGCTATTTCTGGAACTCCCATAAAAATGAATCGAGTGGCAAATGTGCGACCAGCTGCTCCAGTCATGTCAGAGAAGCAGCAGGGGGCCTGTAGGGAGTAAAGAGCCCCCATTCTCGGATAGGGGATAACTTTTTATCGGAATACCCCTTTAAGCATGTTAGGGTGGTTTGGCATTTGCGTTATGGAATTCTGTTATAGGTCCTGTTATAACAGAGTTATAACAGAATATAACAGAATTTTAGGACGGAATTCAAAACGGAAGCCTTTAACCAACTTAGCTCCCCTAGCTCAAACATCCTTAATGACCAGACCAGTTTTTACAATTCTGCACTACACTACTTTCACGGTTTATTGCTTGGTCATACAACTTACCATCCAAATCAATTTTACCTCCTTTTCTTCTCACTAATAGAACTTTCATTTGGTGGTATTTAATTGTTGCTGACATTTTTACTTTTTTTGATATTAATAAAAAATTACCGAAATTTTTCGCTTTCTGTTGTAATTTTTTTTTTTAAAACTACATTTCTATATAAATTTTTCTCTAAATTTATTGTTCTACATGTCTTTGATTAAAAAAATGCAATAAGTGTATATTTATTGGTTTGGGTAAAAGTTATAGTGTTTATAAACTATGGTGCAAAAAAGTGAATTTCCGCATTTTGAAGCAGCTCTGACTTTCTGAGCACCTGTCATGTTTCTTCAGGTGCTAGAATGCCAGGATAGTATAAATACCCCCCAAATGACAAGTTAGCGGAAAATGACACTTTCTGAGAAAAAAATAATAATAAAGTTTGCATTTCTGCTAACTTCTGGCAAAAAGAAAAGAAAATCTCCCACGGATTCATTATGACCCTCAGTGAATACCTTGGGGTGTCTACTTTCCGAAATGGGGTCATTTGTGGGGTGTGTTTACTGTTCTGGCATTTTGGGCGGGGCTAAATTGTGACAAACCCTGTAAAGCCTAAAGGTACTCGTTGGACTTTACGCCCCTTTACGCACCTAGGCTGCAAAAAAGTGGCACACATGTGGTATCACCGCACTCAGAAGAAGTAGGGCAATGTGTTTTGGGGTGTAGTTTTACATATTCCCATACTGGGTGAGAGAAATAGCTCTGTAAATTGTCAACTTTGTATAAAAAAATTAAAAAGTTGTCATTTACAGAGATATTTCTCTCACCATATGTAAAAATACACCACAAAACACATTGCCCTACTTTTCCTGAGTACAGCGATACCACATGTGTGACACTTTTTTGCCCCCTAGGTGCGCAAAGGTGCCCAAGTTCCAATGAGTACCTTTCAGGAGGGCATTTTTACGCATTTGGATTCCAGACTTCTTCTCACGCTTTAGGCCTGCTGCCACCATTACCCATCATCCCCTGATGATGATGATATTGACAATAGACCGCCTGTTGACAATGAGTCTTATGCACAGTAAGTGTATGTATAACAAAAACAGAGTAAGTATGAATGGCAAAGCAGATGAACTAGATAAATGTGCCTATATGTTAGACCTCTCGTTGATGGGTGTAATGCACAATAAGTCTATGTATAACAGAACAGATTAAGAATGAATGGCACAGCAGGTGAACAAGATGCACAGGGCATGTACTGTGCATAGACATAGGGTGCCATCAAGTGGAGATTGTCTATTGTTAAATTATTTTATTTCTCCACCCAAAAGGAAGTGAAAAGCACTCTAGGAAGAAGGAGGACAGTCTCCTCCATGTCTACACAAAAAGTGGACCTGTGCTTTCTATTCTATCCTTTTGTTGGATCATAGCAGGCAAGCTGCTGGACATGTATTTCTGTCTATCAGCAGCCATAAGAACACTGTTAGGGCAGTTCTGATCCTGTTACATGGAGTTATAATGTATCATTGTGGTTCTGTGCAGCTTGGCCTAGCCACATGGTCAGCCATTATGGTTCTATACGGTTTGTTTTGCCATATACTGTGAATTTTTTTTTAGAATCTATCTTTCCTGTTTCTGTAGAGCCTGGCTTAGAACATATAAGTTTAATGTATGTTATTCATAACTGCACTTTACTTAATGCTGTAGTCAAATGGCATGCATATTCTTAATTGTTCCCTATGCTTTCCCTATGATCTCCTTACTGTGTCGAAAAACTTTCCCTACGACCTCCCGATACTGTCCCTGCACTGTTCCTATCCAAAATTCTACAAGTAAAATCTTTCAAAAAATGATTCGTTACCACAAAGCGTGAGGAAAATCAGATAAATTTGCGAATAGAATTTTTTCAGAAATTTGGATCTAAGTACATTTTTTTTACTTCGATTACTAGCATTATGCAGTGGAGATGGAGGCAGGGAGGCCCTCTGAGTCCCTTGCGCATATGGCCAGATGCTTGCTGTGATTACAAATTAAGAGAATTTCTCAAAAATTTAATTCGGCCAGTTTGCCAAATTCTTGGAATCGCGTGTGAAGGCTATTCCCTGGCTGCAGAGAGCCTTTATAGTGGTGTAGAACACTGTGCCCTGCAGTAACACACATAGGGAGTCTGCTGTGGTAGTGAACCAATACTGTGAGTCAGTTAGACATGCAGATGACAGGCGTAGCTCTTAGAATCACTGCACACTTCACTTATTTGGGCAGTTATGGGGCCAAAACTGACCAAATAACTCGAGTTTTAACTCAGCCTTACAGGTCAATGTTAGCATCAAGAAGAAGCTAACTCCTTTTTCCCCATTGTCAGCTGATTCCACATAGATGTCTACAGAACCTGTTCTATTAAACACTTATACAAGTAGAGCCCCCTGACAGAGTGGAGAGGGTGTCAGCAGTAAGTTTTTGTTGACGTCACTGATTATTTTGCCCTTCCTCTGATCCGTCAGAACAATAACCCTCAAAAAACGCATCCTGTCTGAGAAGCATCCGCATTCACTTGGTCAGCATTTGGTTAGTAATCAATCAGTATTGCTAAAGCCCAAAAAAACAGGAGTGGATCCAAAATAGAGATGACACGTGAATGGAATATTTGCATGTCTTCTGTGTGTTGTACCCACTCCTGCTTTTGGCTACCAAATCATAAGCGAATTCTGAAGCAAAATATGGACCATGTCATGCAGGCCTTACAGCTGTTACATAGACAGGATCCGTTGTGCATCTCATTTTTTCTTCCTTCTGACAGATCAGAAGGGTCAAATACATGATGATGTCAGTTAGGCCGAAAGTTAAAATAGTGGCATAGTGGTGAGGTGGAAGGTGGAATCAGCATGAGGAGACCACAGAGTGGCCCAATGACAAAGTCTGCGGGTGGCAGCAGCATCAGAAGGAGGCCACAAAGTGGCACAATGACAGTGTGGAGGTGGTGGTAGCAGCATCAGGAGGCCACAGAATGGAACAAATGACAGAGTGTGGAGGTGGCAGCAGCAGCATCAGGAGGAGGCCACAGGTTTGCACAATGACAGTGTGGAGGTGGCAGCAGCATAAGGAGGCCACAGTGTGGCACAATGACAGAGCGAGGAGATGGCGGTGGCAGCATCAGAAGGACAATGACAGTGAGGAGATGGCAGAAGCATCAGTAGGCCACAGAGTGACACAATGATAGAGCATAAAGGTGGCAACAGCAGCACCACAACAAGGCCACAGAGTGGCACAATGACAGTGTGGAGGTGGTGGCAGCATCAGGAGACTACAGAGGGCAAGGCAACATAGTGTGGACGGGGCAGCAGCCTGAAGAGACCACAGAGTGGCAAGGTGACATAATGTGGAGGTGGAAGCAGCATCAGGAGTCCACAGAGTGGAAAGATGACATAGTGTGGAGGTGGCAGCAGCATTAGCAGATCACAGAGTGGCAAGGTGATATAGTGTGGAGGTGGCAGCAGCATCAGGATACCAGAGAGTGGCAAGGTGACATATTGTTGAGGTGGCAGCAGCATCAGGAGACCACAGAGTGGCAAGGTTACATAATGGTTTGGTGGCAGCAACATCAGGAGATCACAGAATGGCAAGGTGACATAATGTGAAGGTGGCAGCAATATATGGAGACCACAGAGTTACCCGGTGACAAAGTGGGGAGGTGGGTGGCAATACCAGTACCAGCTGAAGATGGTGGGTGAAAGAAGGTGCACTTGGCACCAGATGTGTGGCATCAGGCGGGTGGCAGCATCAGAATAGTAGCTGAGGCAAGTAGCCACAAGAAACCGGTCTCTTTTGGTGTTGGTGTTGCACCATGGATGAACTAGTCTGATGCATCAGGCATTGGTGGGTGGAAATAATGGCTGATCCACGCATGATTCATCTTGACAAAGATCAGTCTCTCCACATTTTGCGTGGACTGGAGAGTTCTTCTTGGGGTAACTATGGCCCCCGCCGAACCTAAACACCCGCTCTGATGCCACAATACTGGCCAGGCAGGAAAGCTTTTCCAAGACAAACTCTGCCAGTTTCAGCCACAAATCCAGTTTGGCTGCCCGAAGTCCAGCAGATCTTCAATATGGGGTGGCAGGGTGCTGACTAAGTATGCCAGCACCTGCTGGTTCAGGTCCTGCTCTAGGTCTTGCTGCTTCTGCTGGTGGTGAAGTATGGAATGGAATTCTTCACTAGGTGGGTGAAGAAAGCTGCTCATCAGCCACTCTAGACTCAAGTTGCTGCTGATGGATCTGGAACTGCTTCTACCGCCCCCCCCCACCCTGCCACAGCATCCATGGCAGTGGAACGTTAGAGCAGAGGGCCCCCCCTGGCCAGACTTGCGAGAGGATGGATGATGGCGCAGATAGGCAGCAGCCAACTGACTACATAGGATGTCTCTATAGTAGTTCAGTTTGTCCTCCCTCTCAGTAGGTTTAAAAAAGGTCCCAATATTAGACCGGTAACGATGATCCAACAAGGAGAGGATGGAGAGCCAGAAGTCATCCCTCTGCTGAATGGTGACAATTCGGCTGTCACTAAGCAAGCAAGTGAACATGCATCGGGCCATTTTTGCAAGTGACTCGGAGGGACTCCCTGCCTCTATTTCAACTGTATACTGCCACGGTGTGTCTGGGTCCTCTGCCTCATCTTCCTTATCACCATGTAGCTCCTCTGGCTGCTCCTGCTCCTCCTCTCCTGTCACCTGTGTAGAAAAACCACCCATTTCGCTACACATTGCTTGTGCTTCAATGTCCTCCTCCTCCAGTTCAACCCACACAGGGCTCATGTGGCCATGTGATCTAGGCGCCTTGTCTCCAGTCCCCTGACCAGCCAGATTTACCAGCATATGTTCCAGGACATGAAGTAGTGGAATGACGTCATTCATCCCGTAGTACTGGCGAAAGGGACTGAGCAAATGGCAGGTGTCACACATAAGCTGCCACTGGCTGACATCGAAGTTAAACTGGGGAATGCTCCTGTCCGCTTGGATCATAAAATCGTTTATGGCCATCCTCTATTCACATAGTCTGTCCAACATATGGAGGGTGGAATTCCAACGGGTGGAAACATTGCATATCAGCCTATGTTGGGGCATGCCGTTCTGCCGCTGTAGCTCAAGGAGAGTGTGCTTTGTGGTGTATGAGTGGCTGAAGTGCATGCAAAGTTTCCTAGCCATTTTTAGGATGTCTTGCAGATGGGTGGAAGACTTACGGAACCACTTGACAACCAGATTGAACACGTGTGCCATACAGAACGCATGGCTCATCCTCTCCTTGAAGCAACGCTGACACCATATTCTTCCCATTGTCGGTTACCATGGTTCCAATTTTCAGTTGTCACGTAGCAGTTCCTCCCGTATGTGACTCAGTTCGCACAGGCAAAATAGGTGCAGAACAGTGTGACATCACACATGGTATGCTGGAGGGGCACTGTGAATTGTCCCTGCAGTGGAGGCTAAGGACACGGTGGAGGATGAGGAGGCAGCAGCCTTGACTGCCTGAAATTGGGTGCATGCCACTGGGTGAGGCAGCGGTTGCTGCGGCAGGCTGGACCACCACATTGCAGCCATGGTTCTCCCAGGCCACTTTATGGTGATGCTGCATATGTTGACGCAGGGTCGTGGTGCCAATGTTGGCACCTTGGCCACGCTTTACTTTCTGTCAACAGATTCCACAAATGGCCATGTTCACCTCCTCCGGTGGCTTAACAACAAACTGCCACACCGCCGAGTAGGTGATTTTACCCCAACACTCCACACTGACTGACTGCTACCGCCGTTGCTTCTGTGATCCGCTGTACCACTACTTCTCAGGCAGGTAGGCTCCTGCGAAGTGGGTGGTCTACCCCAGGGACATTTGGTTCCCGACTTCCCACTGCTGCCACCCTGCTGACTCAAGGCAGTGCTAGCGACTTGCTGGCTCCGCCACTGCCTCCCGGGTAAGCTCCCAATGATGAAGAAGCCCCTAATTCACCTGGTTCCCAAGTGCATTCAGATACATCATCGAGTACTGTCTGCACATCACTGATGTCCTCCTCAACGGTCTTAGGGTCTGGAGCCTGGCCGCTCCCAACACGAGCTCCCACACCACTCTCCTCATCACTACTTGTCTGCCTAGTGGAAGAAGCAGTGGATGTCTCCTCCAGATCTTGGCTGGGCAGTAGCTGCTGACTGTCCTCTTGTAGCTCCTCCTCACTGTGTAGTGGAGCTGAGCACACAGCATATAATACTTCTCTGGCTGAGGGAACAGAAAAGGACAGAGGCAGGTTGGGGACAGGGGAGGGCACAGGGACTGCTTCAGGGCCATGCCAGTTAAGGGTTGTGTCTGATGAACCCACCAACTCTTGGCTGGGGGTGATTTCACTTGGGACCGAGTCAACCATTCAAGAAGCGCTGGGTTGCTGGTCAAGACACGACCGCTAGATGACACAGGGAGCTCAGCACTCTAGCTGCGACTTCTGCTGCAATGCCCCCTTACTCTGCTGCGACCTGTGCCTGCCCAGAAAGTCCCCATGGCACTTCTCTGTCTGACATACTGTTAGATAAAAAAATAAATAAATAAATAAATGGGAAATTAAAATACCACAAAAAAGTCAAGTAATTTTCTCTCTTTACCACAAATCAGCTAATAAGCCCATTATTTTTTCCAATATTCGCAAAAAAAGGCTTTAGAGCATATAACTGCACCGCTGAACAGCAAATATATATTTCCCTTTCATTCTACCAGCAGCACAGATGGGGTTAACTACCCCCCGTGGACTGGTAGGACGGGCGGAAGTTTTAATGAGCCAAAGCACCAATCATAAACTTTAACTCCTCCGGACAGGTGGGCTGGCAGTTCCCCCCTTTCTTTCTATGGGGGGAATTATTATATTGCGGCATTTATCAGGGTCCTTTTCCTCGCTTATTTTCTGCTTATTTTTCCTTTTAGTTTTTGTTTTCTTTGTACCTCCCTTCCCTCCCGGTGCGGCACTCCCCCGGCTCTCCGATGGGTGCCATCATGTTCCGAAAGTGACGCTGTCCTGCTTCTGGCGTCACCTCCGGTTTTGCTGCCGTCTCCTCTCTCTGGCTTTGCCTTGGTGGGGCACCAGCAAAACAGATTTCTTTATTTATTCGCTTTGTGTCAAATTTGCTAATTTTCTGTTCTTTACAGTTATGGCTTCACCAAGAGACCCAGAAACGAGGAAGTCGGTTTCTAAAAGGAAACACCTGTCTTTCTACGACTGTAGCGCCCTCCTTGACGACAATTGTCCTTACTCTAGATGTGGTGGTTGCTGTAGGTCTCAACCATCAACTGAACCCACCATGCAGGAGATGCACGCGTGGGTAAATGTTTACGTCGATAAATCCATTAAAGACGTGGTGAACCTGTTGGATGAATGACTCCCCGCGCCCAGCCAGGCCCTCTGCACCCGTCAAAAGGCCTGCAGCTATTTCACTGGTCTCTTCTTTCCCTTGGATGAAGTGGAACTTACTTCGTGTTTTTTCCCCCCAGAGAAAAAACAGAAGCTTCTGAAGTCCATCAGATCGGGGGACCATGATGTTGACCCGGGGGAGTCCTCTGATCCCGCCGGTCGGGCACTTCATGTCTTTAAGGCGGATGAGACCCTTCTTTCCGTCATGCATATGGAATGCATATGGAATGGAAGAAGCCCGAGAAGGGTCCGGTCTTGACCAAGAAATTCAAGACCATGTTTCCCATTGCTAAATCCTTTGTGGAATCGTGGGGTTCCGTTCCCAAGGGGGACATGGCTATTGCCAAACTGTCCAGGTGCACTTTGGTCCCGGCAGACGATGGGTCTAGTCTGCAAGACCCCCTTGGTGAGAGGGCAGAGTGCACACTAAGGAGGAATTATTCTGCAGCTGCGGCCTCCGCCTCTACCGCTGTCGCGGCCACAGAAGTTTCGTCTATTCTTCGGGCCCGCCTAAATCAGATACAAACTGATGTTGACCAGAGGGTCTCTTGTGATGACATCCTGGCTGCATTCAAGACCGTAAAGCAGCCTGTAGGCCCCTATGGCTTAAGTTGTGGGTTGCTTACAATGCTTCAAAGTACAACCTTTGTAGCCTTCCGTTTGAGCCTGACCACTTGTTTGGCTCAGAATTAGACAAGATCATGGAAGGCCTCTCCGACAAGAAGGGGAAGAGTCTTCCCCAGCAGCCCTTTCAGGGGCGAGGCAGGCAAGACCGCGACAGTAGGTCTGGCCAGGAATCAAGATCACGTAGAGACTGGGGGGCGCAGCAAAGAAATCCGAGGTGCTCTCGCAGAGGTGCCAAGGAGGCAGAATCCTCCTGACTATGGGCCTCCTCGATGTTCCGATTCCTTACCCCCTCGTACCGGACGGGGGTCGTCTGACCCACTTCAGTGAAGTTTGGATCCAGGTCATATCCGAAGGCTACCTGATCAATCTCAAGTCTCCACCCCTGGACATATTCGTCAGGAACAAGTTCCTACAGCCCGCCAAGAAGGCAATTTTGGAGTCCTGTATTCGAGATTACATTCTCAAGGGGGCTCTGGAGGAGGTTCCGGCAGGAGAGCGGGACCTAGGGATCTATTGTCCGATTTTTCTAATTCCCTAAAAGTCTGGAGATCTCCGGATGATTATCGATTTGAGATTATTCAATCAGTATATAAGGAAGGTCAGTAATTCACGTTCTCAACCCTGGAGACATGATGGCAACTCTGGACCTCAAGGATGCATATCTACACATCCTGATCCATCCTGTTTGCAGGAAGTATCTCAGGATAGCGGTCCAGGTCTTTGGTGTCCTCAGGCACCCTTAATTCGTAGCCCTGCCCTTCGGCATTTCTTCTGCCCCTCTCACTTTCACCAAGGTGGTGGTTTCGGTGGTGGCGGCATTAAGACTTCAGGGACTGTACATAGTTCTTTATCTAGACGATTGGTTTCTAAATGCCTCTTTGGTTCCGGCCCTTATCCACCATCTTCATGTAGCTATCTCCTTTCTGGTACGCCTAGGGTGGATCATCAACTGGTCGAACGTGAGCCATCGACTTCCGTAACTTATCTGGGTTTCATAATCGACTCTGTTGGGATTTCCCTCCAGTTGACTCCAGAAAGAAGAACCCGGATTCAGGACCTGGCAAATTTCCTATCCGTTCCTCGTCGAGTCCCAATTCGGTCTCTCATGAAGATGTTGGGGCTTACGTCAGCGGCTGCGGACGCAGCCCCTTGGGCTCTGTGGCACCTCCACCCCCTCCAATCGGAGGTCCTTTCCAAGTGAGATGGCAGCCCTACCAGGCTAGACTCCCTATGCTACCTGTCTTGGCTCACTTGAAACTCCGAGATGGTGGTTCCATGTACTGGACGGGAAATCTATAATCCAGCCATCCTGGGTCATACTGACAACGGATGCATCCCAAGTAGGCTGGGGCACTCACCTAGATGGTTCTCCAGTCCAGGGGACCTGGTCTTCGCAGGAGCGGCCTCTCTCCTCCAGTCTCCAAGAGATTCAAGCCAACTGGCTAGCCCTCCTTCACTCCCTACCTCCCGAATCCGGGGCAAGGCGGTGGAAGTACAGTCAGACAATATGACTGTGGTTCTATATATCAACAAGCAGGGAGGCAAAAGATCTCTACCTCTCCTCTTAGAGATCGGGGTGATTCTTCGGTGGGGAGAGTCGAACCTTTCCCACTTGTCTGCCACCCATATTTGATGCTCCCTCAATGTTATCGTGGATCGCCTATGTCGCGGTCTGCCGGCGATGGAGTTGTTTTTGCATCCGTAGATATTCAGGCAGATAGTCCTCAAGTGGGGTTTTCCAGAGGTGGATCTCATGGCGTCAAGGTTCAACACCAAGGTGGAGAGGTTCTGATCCCTCTACAGGGAGGACAACCGCCTGGCGATAGATGCTCTGTCAATACCGTGGCGGTTCAGGCTGGCTTACATCTTCCCTCCGTTTTCCATGATATTGAGGGTATGGATGAAAATCCATCAGGATCAGGCCTCGGTAATAGCCATCATACCATTCTGGCTGAAGAGATCCTGGTTTACCCAGCTCTTTCAGATGAGTCAGGGTCATTACTAGAGGCTCCCCCCACAGCAGACCCTGGTCTCGTGGGACACTCACCTCTGTCCAGATCTGCACAGATTCAACCTGACAGCCTGGAGGTTGATCAGTCCCTTCCCAGAATAGAAGGGCTCTCAGAGTCGGTCCTGAGAACAATGTCGCATTCAAGAGCAGAATCTACCAAGAACACCTACTCCAGGATCATGAGGTTCCTCTCGTCATGGTGTACCTCTAACCAGGTGGCATTTGCAATTTCTGCAGGCTGGCCTTGACAAGGGCCTTGCTCCTTCCACTCTGAAGGTCCAAGTTTTGGCCATATCAGCTTGCCTCAACAGACCGTTTTCTCGGGACCCGCTCATCAAGCGCTTCCTTAAAGGAGCTGAAAGATTGAAGCCTATAGTACTGAAGCCCATTCCCCAGTGGGAGTTATCAGTTGCCCTCAAGGGGTTAGCATCTCCCCCCTTTGAGCCTTTGAGCCCTATACCACTTTTTTGCAGGACCAGGTTCTCCTAAGATCTCTCTCGTATTTCAGGCCCAAGGTTCCATCATTTAAAAATATCAACCAGGTAATCTCTCTGCCAGTTCTATTTTTCCTTCTACCTCCTCCAGGGAACCAGTTAAGCATCCTTTGGATATCTCGAAATGCCTCCAGATCTACGTGGATAGATCTAGGGAGTTCAGGAAAGATCAGAAAAATCTCTTTATCCTGTTTGCCGGTAAGTCTAAAGGCCGTAAGCCATCCAAGACTTCTATTAGTCGTTGGATCAAGAAGGCCATTAGGGAATCTTTTGTTTAACACCGGAGTTAGTAAAGGCCCATTCCACTAGGACTGTTTCTACCTCCTTTGCCGAGAGAAGTCTCCTTCCTCTTGATGTAATTTGTAAATCAGCCTCCTAGAGCTCTGGATCTATGTTTATCTCCCACTACAGACTGGATGCCAGGGTAGCTGAGTTTTCAGCCTTGGGGCAGACTATTCTTAGCTCTGCCAGGCATAAGGGCCCTCCCTAGGGGTTCTTCTTGCTATCTCCCCATCTGTGCTGCTGTTAGGACGTAAGGGAATCGTTAAATTCCAACGATAATTTGTTTTCCCTTAGTCCTAACAGCAGCATACAAATTCCCACCCTAGTAAGTTCTCTTTTTCTATAGACACAGTGGGCTGGGGGGCAATTTCCTCCTTTTGAAGGGGAGTTAAAGTTTATGATTGGTGCTTGGGATCATTAAAACTTCTGCCGGTCTTACCAGTCCACGGGGGGTAGTTAGGACTAAGGGAAAACAAATTATCGTTAGAAATTAACAAATATTTTTTGCCACTAATACACACCAAAACAGGATTTAGAACATATAACTGCACCCCTGAACAGCAAATATATATTTTTTTGCCACTAATACACGCCAAAAAGGGCTTTAGAACATATAACTTCACAGCTGAATGGCAAATATATATATTTTTTGCCACTAACACATGCCAAAAAGGGCTTTAGAACATATAACTGCACCCCTGAATGGCAAATATATATTTTTTGCCACTAATACACGCCAAAAAGGGCTTTAGAACATATAACTTCACCGCTGAATGGCAAATATATATATTTTTTGCCACTAATACACGCCAAAAACGGCTTTAGAACATATAACTGCACCACTGAACGGCAAATATATATATTTTTTGCCACTAATACAAGCCAAAAAGGGCTGTAATTTTCTCAGTTCGCCACACAACGGCAAATACTTTTTTTGTGTCCGACTAATACACGCAAAAAGGGGCTTTAGAACAGCGATGCTCAACCTGCGGCCCTCCAGCTGTTTTAAAACTACAACTCCCACGATGCCCTTCTGTAGGATGATAGTTGTAGGCTGTCAAGGAATGATGGGAGTTGTAGTTTTGCAACAGCTGGAGGGCCGCAGGTTGAGCATGCCTGCTTTAGAACATATAACGGCACCACTGAATGGCAAATATATATATTTTTTGCCACTCATACAAGCCAAAAAGGCCTGTCATTTTCTTACTTCACCACACAACAGCAAATACTTTTTTGTGTCACTAATACAAGCAAAAAAGGACTTTAGAACATACAACTGCCCCGCTTAACCTCAAATATATATTTTTTTCCACTAATACAAGCAAAAAAGTGCTGTAATTTTCTCACTTTACCACACAACGACAAATACTTTTTTTGTGCCACTAATACACGCCAAAAAGGGCTTTAGAACATATAACTGCACCACTGAATGGGAAATAATATAATTCTTTTGCCAGTCATACATGCCAAAAAGGGCTTTAGAACCTATAACTGCACCAGTGATCGGCAAATGGGCCCTTACTTTTTTCCATTTATATGGTACACTGCACAAAAGACTTTAGAACATATAACTGCACCGCTGAACGGCAAATGAATATATTTTTATTTTGCCACTAATTCACGCCACAGAAGGCTTTAGAACATATCACTGCACCGCTGAACAGCAAATAATATATATTTGTTTGCCACTCATACACGCCAAAAAGGGCTGTAATTTTATCACTTCACAACACAACTGCTAATAAGTAGAGACGAGCGAACACCTGGATGTTCGGATTCGAGAAGTTCGGCCGGACTTCCCGAAAATGTCCGGGTTCGGGATTCGAACTCGAGCCGAACTTTGTCCCGAACCTGAACCCCATTGAAGTCAATGGGGACCCGAACTTTTAGGCACTAAAAAGGCTGTAAAATAGTCCAGAAAAGGGCTAGAGGGCTGCCAAAGGCAGCAAAATGTAGGTAAATCCCATGCAAACAAATGTGGATAGGGAAATGAATTAAAATAAAATAAAATAAATAAAAATTAACCAATATCAATTGGAGAGAGGTCCCACAGCAAGGAATCATGCGTCATATCACCCACCACTGGAGAAGGCCACTCTCATTTAGTTCGGACCAGCACCCAGACAGAGGAGAGAGGTCCCACATCAAGGAATCATGCGTCATATCAACAACCACCGGAGAAGGCCACTCTCGTTAATTTTGACCAGCACCCAGACAGAGGAGAGAGGTCCCACATCAAGGAATCATGCGTCATATCAACCACCACCGGAGAAGGCCACTCTCATTTATTTCGGACCAGCACCCAGACAGAGGAGAGAGGTCCCACAGCAAGGAATCATGCGTCATATCAACCACCACTGGAGAAGGCCACTTTCAGTTATTTAGGCCCAGCACCCAGACAGAGGAGAGAGGTCCACAGCAAGGAATCATGCGTCATATCAGCCACCACCGGAGAAGGCCACTCTCATTTATTTTGGACCAGCACCCAGACAGAGGAGAGAGGTCCCACATCAAGGAATCATGTGTCATATCAACCACCACCAGAGAAGGCCACTCTCATTTATTTTGGACCAGCACCCAGACAGAGGAGAGAGGTCCCACAGCAAGGAATCATGCGTCATATCAGCCACCACTGGAGAAGGCCACTTTCAGTTATTTAGGCCCAGCACCCAGACAGAGAGAGAGGTCCCACATCAAGGAATCATGCGTCATATCAACCACCACCGGAGAAGGCCACTCTCATTTATTTTGGACCAGCACCCAGACAGAGAGAGAGGTCCCACATCAAGGAATCATGCGTCATATCAACCACCACTGGAGAAGGCCACTCTCATTTATTTTGGACCAGCACCCAGACAGAGGAGAAGGTCCCACATGCAAGGAATCATGCGTCATATCAACCACCACCGGAGAAGGCCACTCTCATTTATTTCGGACCAGCACCCAGACAGAGGAGAGAGGTCCCACAGCAAGGAATCATGCGTCATATCAACCACCACTGGAGAAGGCCACTCTCATTTATTTTGGACCAGCACCCAGACAGAGGAGAAGGTCCCACAGCAAGGAATCATGCGTCATATCAACCACCACCGGAGAAGGCCACTCTCATTTATTTCGGACCAGCACCCAGACAGAGGAGAGAGGTCCCACAGCAAGGAATCATGCGTCATATCAACCACCACTGGAGAAGGCCACTTTCAGTTATTTAGGCCCAGCACCCAGACCGAGGATACAGGTTCCACAGCAAGGAATCATGCGTCATATCAACCACCAACGGAGAAGGCCACTCTCATTTATTTTGGACCAGCACCCAGACAGAGGAGAGGTCCCACATCAAGGAATCATGCGTCATATCAACACACCACCGGAGAAGGCCACTCTCATTTATTTCGGACCAGCACCCAGACAGAGGAGAGAGGTCCCACAGCAAGGAATCATGCGTCATATCAACCACCACTGGAGAAGGCCACTTTCAGTTATTTAGGCCCAGCACCCAGACAGAGGATACAGGTTCCACAGCAAGGAATCATGCGTCATATCACCCACCACCGGAGAAGGCCACTCTCATTTATTTTGGACCAGCACCCAGACAGAGGAGAGAGGTCCCACATCAAGGAATCATGCGTCATATCAACCACCACCGGAGAAGGCCACTCTCATTTATTTCAGACCAGCACCCAGACAGAGGAGAGAGGTCCCACAGCAAGGAATCATGCGTCATATCAACCACCACTGGAGAAGGCCACTTTCAGTTATTTAGGACCAGCACCCAGACCGAGGATACAGGTTCCACAGCAAGGAATCATGCGTCATATCACCCACCACCGGAGAAGGCCACTCTCATTTATTTTGGACCAGCACCCAGACAGAGGAGAGAGGTCCCACATCAAGGAATCATGCGTCATATCAACCACCACCGGAGAAGGCCACTCTCATTTATTTCGGACCAGCACCCAGACAGAGGAGAGAGGTCCCACAGCAAGGAATCATGCGTCATATCAACCACCACTGGAGAAGGCCACTTTCAGTTATTTAGGCCCAGCACCCAGACCGAGGATACAGGTCCCACAGCAAGGAATCATGCGTCATATCAACCACCACTGGAGAAGGCCACTCTCATTTATTTTGGACCAGCACCCAGACAGAGGAGAGAGGTCCCACATCAAGGAATCATGCGTCATATCAACCACCACCGGAGAAGGCCACTCTCATTTATTTAGGACCAGCACCCAGACAGAGGAGACAGGTTCCACAGCAAGGAATCATGCGTCATATCAACCACCACCGGAGAAGGCCACTCTCATTTATTTTGGACCAGCACCCAGACAGAGGAGAGAGGTCCCACAGCAAGGAATCATGCGTCATATCAACCACCACCGGAGAAGGCCACTCTCATTTATTTCGGACCAGCACCCAGACAGAGAGAGAGGTCCCACATCAAGGAATCATGCGTCATATCAACCACCACTGGAGAAGGCCACTCTCATTTATTTTGGACCAGCACCCAGACAGAGGAGAGAGGTCCCACAGCAAGGAATCATGCGTCATATCAACCACCACCGGAGAAGGCCACTCTCATTTATTTCGGACCAGCACCCAGACAGAGGAGAGGTCCCACAGCAAGGAATCATGCGTCATATCAACCACCACTGGATAAGGCCACTTTCAGTTATTTAGGCCCAGCACCCAGACCGAGGATACAGGTTCCACAGCAAGGAATCATGCGTTATATCAACCATCAACGGAGAAGGCCACTCTCATTTATTTTGGACCAGCACCCAGACAGAGGAGAGAGGTCCCACATCAAGGAATCATGCGTCATATCAACCACCACCGGAGAAGGCCACTCTCATTTATTTGGGACCAGCACCCAGACAGAGGAGAGAGGTCCCACAGCAAGGAATTATGCGTCATATCACCCACCACCGGAGAAGGCTACTCTCATTTATTTCGGACCAGCACCCAGACAGAGGAGAGAGGTCCCACAGCAAGGAATCATGCGTCATATCAACCACCACTGGAGAAGGCCACTTTCAGTTATTTAGGCCCAGCACCCAGACCGAGGATACAGGTTCCACTGCAAGGAATCATGCGTCATATCACCCACCACCGGAGAAGGCCACTCTCATTTATTTTTGACCAGCACCCAGACAGAGGAGAGAGGTCCCACATCAAGGAATCATGCGTCATATCAACCACCACCGGAGAAGGCCACTCTCATTTATTATAGACCAGCACCCAGACAGAGGAGAGAGGTCCCAAATCAAGGAATCATGCGTCATATCAACCACCAACGGAGAAGGCCACTCTCATTTATTTTGGACCAGCACCCAGACAGAGGAGAGAGGTCCCACATCAAGGAATCATGCGTCATATCAACCACCACCGGAGAAGGCCACTCTCATTTATTTCGGACCAGCACCCAGACAGAGGAGAGAGGTCACACAGCAAGGAATCATGCGTCATATTAACCACCACTGGAGAAGGCCACTTTCAGTTATTTAGGCCCAGCACCCAGACCGAGGATACAGGTTCCACAGCAAGGAATCATGCGTCATATCAACTACCAACGGAGAAGGCCACTCTCATTTATTTTGGACCAGCACCCAGACAGAGGAGAGAGGTCCCACATCAAGGAATCATGCGTCATATCAACAAACCACCGGAATAGGCCACTCTTATTTATTTCGGACCAGCACCCAGACAGAGGAGAGAGGTCCCACGGCAAGGAATCATGCGTCATCAACCACCACTGGAGAAGGCCACTTTCAGTTATTTAGGCCCAGCACCCATACCGAGGATACAGGTTCCACAGCAAGGAATCATGCGTCATATCACCCACCACCGGAGAAGGCCACTCTCATTTATTTTGGACCAGCACCCAGACAGAGGAGAGAGGTCCCACATCAAGGAATCATGTGTCATATCAACCACCACCAGAGAAGGCCACTCTCATTTATTTCAGACCAGCACCCAGACAGAGGAGAGAGGTCCCACAGCAAGGAATCATGCGTCATATCAACCACCACTGGAGAAGGCCACTTTCAGTTATTTAGGCCCAGCACCCAGACCGAGGATAGAGGTTCCACAGCAAGGAATCATGCGTCATATCACCCACCACCGGAGAAGGCCACTCTCATTTATTTTGGACCAGCACCCAGACAGAGGAGAGGTCCCACATCAAGGAATCATGCGTCATATCAACCACCACCGGAGAAGGCCACTCTCATTTATTTCGACCAGCACCCAGACAGAGGAGAGAGGTCCCACAGCAAGGAATCATGCGTCATATCAACCACCACCGGAGAAGGCCACTTTCAGTTATTTCGGACCAGCACCCAGACAGAGGATACAGGTCCCACAGCAAGGAATCATGCGTCATATCAACCACCACTGGAGAAGGCCACTTTCAGTTATTTAGGCCCAGCACCCAGACCGAGGATACAGGTTCCACAGCAAGGAATCATGCGTCATATCACCCACCACCGGAGAAGGCCACTCTCATTTATTTTGGACCAGCACCCAGACAGAGGAGAGAGGTCCCACATCAAGGAATCATGCGTCATATCAACCACCACCGGAGAAGGCCACTCTCATTTATTTGGGACCAGCACCCAGACAGAGGAGAGAGGTCCCACAGCAAGGAATTATGCGTCATATCAACCACCACAAGAGAAGGCCACTCTCATGTATTTTGGACCAGCACCCAGACAGAGGAGAGAGGTCCCACATCAAGGAATCATGCGTCATATCAACCACTAGTGATGAGCGGCAGGTGCCATATTCGATTTCGACGAAATTCGCGAATATTCGAATGAATATTCGTTTCATATTCGTCGAAATCGAATATTCGTCATTTTTTCTAGTTATCGCGATTAAAATGCGATTTAAATAATCGCATATTGCGATTTGTACTTAAGGCTACTTTCCTATTGGTTTCATATCTAGAATTAGCGAGGATGACGAATATGACGAATGTATTCGTCATATTCCTCAAAACGAAGATAACGAAGTATTCTACATCTTCGCTTTAGCAACCTATTCGGTCAACCTCGCTATTTCTAGCAATCAAATAGGAAGGTTGACTATAGAGATAGTTGTGTTAGATTCGCTATGCGATTTTTTTTTTTAATAAATAGAATACTTATAATAATATTATCATATCAAGTAATATAATTATTGTATTAAAAAAAAAATCGCATAGCTAATTTAACACAGCTGTCTGGTAAGTCAACCTTCCTATTTGATGATGATTGCTAGAATTAGCGAAGTTGACGAATAGGTAGCTAAAACGAAGATGTAGAATACTGCTATCTTCGCTTTGAGGAATATGACGAATACATTCGCCATATTCGCCATCCTCGCTAATTCTACCAAGCCAACCATAACTTCTGTAGCTCATGGAGCGTCCCCATCACCATGGGAACGCCTCCATATACTAAAATGTACTGTCGGATTTGAGGAATTACGTTGAAATCGCAATGCGATTAATTCAAGTTATATTAATCGCATTGCGATTTCAACTTAGAGCTGGGTTTATAATGGGTCAGCTTGCTAGAATTAACGAAGTTAACGAATATGGAATATAGCAGTAGTGAAGTTGAATCGCAATGCGATTAATTTAACTTAAAGTATTCGCATTGCGATTTCAACTTAGCACTGCTAGTGCATAGCTATATATTCCATATTCAAGTAATTCTAGCCTATGTAAGATAGCAGTGCTAAGTTGTAATCGCAATGCGATTAATATAACTTGAATTAATCGCATTGCGATTTCAACGTAATTCCTCAAATCCGACAGTACATTTTAGTATATAGAGATTTTCCCATGGAAGGGGACGCTCCATGAGCACGGAAGTCGGCAGAAGCGGCAACGGGCACTGACTGGAGCAGCCAGGAAGCCAGGAATCCTCATGACAGGTAAGAACTACTTTTGGGAAGTGGGAAAGAAAAAAATATAACTAAAAAAAAAAAAAAAAAAAACGAATATTCGAAATAGCGAATTTATAGCGCTATATTCGAAATATTCGCGAATTAGCGAAGTGCCGATATTCGCTAAAAAAAATCGCTTTTCGAATATTCGCGCTCAACACTATCAACCACCACTGGACAAGGCCACTTTCAGTTATTTAGGCCCAGCACCCAGACCGAGGATACAGGTTCCACTGCAAGGAATCATGCGTCATATCAACCACCAACGGAGAAGGCCACTCTCATTTATTTTTGACCAGCACCCAGACAGAGGAGAGAGGTCCCACATCAAGGAATCATGCGTCATATCAACCACCACCGGAGAAGGCCACTCTCATTTATTATAGACCAGCACCCAGACAGAGGAGAGAGGTACCAAATCAAGAAATCATGCGTCATATCAACCACCACTGGAGAAGGCCACTCTCATTTATTTTGGACCAGCACCCAGACAGAGGAGAGAGGTCCCACATCAAGGAATCATGCGTAATATCAACCACCACCGGAGAAGGCCACTCTCATTTATTTCGGACCAGCACCCAGACAGAGGAGAGAGGTCCCACAGCAAGGAATTATGCGTCATATCACCCACCATCGGAGAAGGCCACTCTCATTTATTTCGGACCAGCACCCAGACAGAGGAGAGAGGTCCCACAGCAAAGAATCATGCGTCATATCAACCACCACTGGAGAAGGCCACTTTCAGTTATTTAGGCCCAGCACCCAGACCGAGGATACAGGTTCCACAGCAAGGAATCATGCGTCATATCAACTAACAACGGAGAAGGCCACTCTCATTTATTTTGGACCAGCACCCAGACAGAGGAGAGAGGTCCCACATCAAGGAATCATGCGTCATATCATCAAACCACCGGAGAAGGCCACTCTTATTTATTTCGGACCAGCACCCAGACAGAGGAGAGAGGTCCCACAGCAAGGAATCATGCGTCATATCAACCACCACTGGAGAAGGCCACTTTCAGTTATTTAGGCCCAGCACCCAGACCGAGGATACAGGTTCCACAGCAAGGAATCATGCGTCATATCACCCACCACCGGAGAAGGCCACTCTCATTTATTTTGGACCAGCACCCAGACAGAGGAGAGAGGTCCCACATCAAGGAATCATGTGTCATATCAACCACCACCAGAGAAGGCCACTCTCATTTATTTCAGACCAGCACCCAGACAGAGGAGAGAGGTCCCACAGCAAGGAATCATGCGTCATATCAACCACCACTGGAGAAGGCCACTTTCAGTTATTTAGGCCCAGCACCCAGACCGAGGATACAGGTTCCACAGCAAGGAATCATGCGTCATATCAACCACCAACGGAGAAGGCCACTCTCATTTATTTCAGACCAGCACCCAGACAGAGGAGAGAGGTCCCACATCAAGGAATCATGCGTAATATCAACCACCACCGGAGAAGGCCACTCTCATTTATTTCGGACCAGCACCCAGACAGAGGAGAGAGGATCCACAGCAAGGAATCATGCGTCATATCAACCACCACTGGAGAAGGCCACTTTCAGTTATTTAGGCCCAGCACCCAGACCGAGGATACAGGTTCCACTGCAAGGAATCATGCGTCATATCAACCACCAACGGAGAAGGCCACTCTCATTTATTTTTGACCAGCACCCAGACAGAGGAGAGAGGTCCCACATCAAGGAATCATGCATCATATCAACCACCACCGGAGAAGGCCACTCTCATTTATTATAGACCAGCACCCAGACAGAGGAGAGAGGTACCAAATCAAGAAATCATGCGTCATATCAACCACCACTGGAGAAGGCCACTCTCATTTATTTTGGACCAGCACCCAGACAGAGGAGAGAGGTCCCACATCAAGGAATCATGCGTAATATCAACCACCACCGGAGAAGGCCACTCTCATTTATTTCGGACCAGCACCCAGACAGAGGAGAGAGGTCCCACAGCAAGGAATTATGCGTCATATCACCCACCATCGGAGAAGGCCACTCTCATTTATTTCGGACCAGCACCCAGACAGAGGAGAGAGGTCCCACAGCAAAGAATCATGCGTCATATCAACCACCACTGGAGAAGGCCACTTTCAGTTATTTAGGCCCAGCACCCAGACCGAGGATACAGGTTCCACAGCAAGGAATCATGCGTCATATCACCCACCACCGGAGAAGGCCACTCTCATTTATTTCGGACCAGCACCCAGACAGAGGAGAGAGGTCCCACAGCAAGGAATTATGCGTCATATCACCCACCACCGGAGAAGGCCACTCTCATTTATTTCGGACCAGCACCCAGACAGAGGAGAGAGGTCCCACAGCAAGGAATCATGCGTCATATCAACCACCACTGGAGAAGGCCACTTTCAGTTATTTAGGCCCAGCTCCTGACCGAGGATACAGGTTCCACAGCAAGGAATCATGCGTTATATCAACCACCAACGGAGAAGGCCACTCTCATTTATTTTGGACCAGCACCCAGACAGAGGAGAGAGGTCCCACATCAAGGAATCATGCGTCATATCAACCACCACCGGAGAAGGCCACTCTCATTTATTTGGGACCAGCACCCAGACAGATGAGAGAGGTCCCACAGCAAGGAATTATGCGTCATATCACCCACCACCGGAGAAGGCCACTCTCATTTATTTCGACCAGCACCCAGACAGAGGAGAGAGGTCCCATAGCAAGGAATTATGCGTCATATCACCCACCACCGGAGGAGTCCACTCTCATTTATTTTGGACCAGCACCCAGACAGAGGAGAGAGGTCCCACATCAAGGAATCATGTGTCATATCAACCACCACCGGAGAAGGCCACTCTCATTTATTTCGGACCAGCACCCAGACAGAGGAGAGAGGTCCCACAGCAAGGAATTATGCGTCATATCACCCACCACCGGAGAAGGCCACTCTCATTTATTTCGGACCAGCACCCAGACAGAGGAGAGAGGTTCCACAGCAAGGAATCATGCGTCATATCAACCACCACTGGAGAAGGCCACTTTCAGTTATTTAGGCCCAGCACCCAGACCGAGAATACAGGTTCCACAGCAAGGAATCATGCGTTATATCAACCACAAACGGAGAAGGCCACTCTCATTTATTTTGGACCAGCACCCAGACAGAGGAGAGAGGTCCCACATCAAGGAATCATGCGTCATATCAACCACCACCGGAGAAGGCCACTCTCATTTATTTGGGACCAGCACCCAGACAGATGAGAGAGGTCCCACAGCAAGGAATTATGCGTCATATCACCCACCACCGGAGAAGGCCACTCTCATTTATTTTGGACCAGCACCCAGACAGAGGAGAGAGGTCACACATCAAGGAATCATGTGTCATATCAACCACCACCGGAGAAGGCCACTCTCATTTATTTCGGACCAGCACCCAGACAGAGGAGAGAGGTCCCACAGCAAGGAATCATGCGTCATATCAACCACCACTGGAGAAGGCCACTTTCAGTTATTTAGGCCCAGCACCCAGACCGAGGATACAGGGTCCACAGCAAGGAATCATGCGTCATATCACCCACCACCGGAGGAGGCCACTCTCATTTATTTTAGACCAGCACCCAGACAGAGGAGAGAGGTCCCACATCATGGAATCATGTGTCATATCAACCACCACCGGAGAAGGCCACTCTCATTTATTTCGGACCAGCACCCAGACAGAGGAGAGAGGTCCCACAGCAAGGAATTAAGCGTCATATCACCCACCACCGGAGAAGGCCACTCTCATTTATTTCGGACCAGCACCCAGACAGAGGAGAGAGGTCCCACAGCAAGGAATCATGCGTCATATCAACCACCACTGGAGAAGGCCACTTTCAGTTATTTAGGCCCAGCACCCAGACCGAGGATACAGGTTCCACAGCAAGGAATCATGCGTTATATCAACCACCAACGGAGAAGGCCACTCTCATTTATTTTGGACCAGCACCCAGACAGAGGAGAGAGGTCCCACATCAAGGAATCATGCGTCATATCAACCACCACCGGAGAAGGCCACTCTCATTTATTTGGGACCAGCACCCAGACAGATGAGAGAGGTCCCACAGCAAGGAATTATGCGTCATATCACCCACCACCGGAGAAGGCCACTCTCATTTATTTCGGAACAGCACCCAGACAGAGGAGAGAGGTCCCATAGCAAGGAATTATGCGTCATATCACCCACCACCGGAGGAGTCCACTCTCATTTATTTTGGACCAGCACCCAGACAGAGGAGAGAGGTCCCACATCAAGGAATCATGTGTCATATCAACCACCACCGGAGAAGGCCACTCTCATTTATTTCGGACCAGCACCCAGACAGAGGAGAGAGGTCCCACAGCAAGGAATTATGCGTCATATCACCCACCACCGGAGAAGGCCACTCTCATTTATTTCGGACCAGCACCCAGACAGAGGAGAGAGGTCCCACAGCAAGGAATCATGCGTCATATCAACCACCACTGGAGAAGGCCACTTTCAGTTATTTAGGCCCAGCACCCAGACCGAGGATACAGGTTCCACAGCAAGGAATCATGCATTATATCAACCACCAACGGAGAAGGCCACTCTCATTTATTTTGGACCAGCACCCAGACAGAGGAGAGAGGTCCCACATCAAGGAATCATGCGTCATATCAACCACCACCGGAGAAGGCCACTCTCATTTATTTGGGACCAGCACCCAGACAGATGAGAGAGGTCCCACAGCAAGGAATTATGCGTCATATCACCCACCACCGGAGAAGGCCACTCTCATTTATTTTGGACCAGCACCCAGACAGAGGAGAGAGGTCACACATCAAGGAATCATGTGTCATATCAACCACCACCGGAGAAGGCCACTCTCATTTATTTTGGACCAGCACCCAGACAGAGGAGAGAGGTCCCACAGCAAGGAATCATGCGTCATATCAACCACCACTGGAGAAGGCCACTTTCAGTTATTTAGGCCCAGCACCCAGACCGAGGATACAGGGTCCACAGCAAGGAATCATGCGTCATATCAACCACCAACGGAGAAGGCCACTCTCATTTATTTTGGACCAGCACCCAGACAGAGGAGAGAGGTCCCACATCAAGGAATCATGCGTCATATCAACCACCACCGGAGAAGGCCACTCTCATTTATTTCGGACCAGCACCCGGACAGAGGAGAGAGGTCCCACAGCAAGGAATCATGCGTCATATCACCCACCACCGGAGAAGGCCACTCTCATTTATTTCGGACCAGCACCCAGACAGAGGAGAGAGGTCCCACAGCAAGGAATCATGCGTCATATCAACCACCACTGGAGAAGGCCACTTTCAGTTATTTAGGCCCAGCACCCAGACCGAGGATACAGGTTCCACTGCAAGGAATCATGCGTCATATCACCCACCACCGGAGAAGGCCACTCTCATTTATTTTGGACCAGCACCCAGACAGAGGAGAGAGGTCCCACATCAAGGAATCATGCGTAATATAAACCACCACCAGAGAAGGCCACTCTCCCGGGACTTGACTCCCTTTGAATCCTCCTTAGCCCAAATTAAACCCCCGAAAAAGGTTATTTCAAATTATTGCACAATATTAACAACCCCTACGATGCCGGTCACGCATTCTTTTATAAAGGCATGGGAAGAGGATCTCTCCAGAAAATTTTCGGACACTGAAATCCGATCTCTCCTCGAAATGCCGAAACGCACGTCACGTTGCGTGAGAATGCAAGAAAGCGGCTACAAGATTTTAACTAGGTGGCATCTGACGCCGGTACTTTTACACAAATTTAACCCAGGATATGACCCCACTTGCTGGAGGTGCGGCATGCATCCAGGTACTTATTATCATATGTGGTGGATGTGTCCGCGCATTTCACCATATTGGGCGAATATCATAACTCAGATAAACACCATAACTAAAGCACACTTGCCCACAACCCCCGAGATTTGCCTATTTCTTCTCTTTCCGGTTAACCTATCCAAAAATACAATAAAATTGCTGAGACATCTTCTAGCCGCTGCACGCATCCTGATACCCACTCTGTGGAAAGCAGCACATCCACCCACGTTCACCCAGTGGGTAGATATAGTTGATTCATTATACCGCTTGGAGGAACTTGCCAACTGGGAAACAAAAACACATTGCACTTTTGAACAGATTTGGGCCCCCTGGGCGACATTTCGCCATTTCAACAAATAATTTTACTACATGCAAGGCGTAGGTTCTGGCCTCCCCCCCCTCCTCCCTTTTCCACCTTCCCCTCCTTTCGTGTCTGTCTCTCCACCCCCTTTTATCGTTTACATATTTTATTCTGTATTGTGTATTATGAGGAGATCTGCTGCCTGGGCTCTCAAGCTCACGACCCATCGTAACGCTATGTTATTCTCTTGCTGCCCAATAGATGACCTCTTGTTGTTCTCCTTTTTTGTGATGTTAATCTGTGCTATAATGTGCACCTGTGTATTATCATACTGTATCGAAACTGTTTCTTTATTATAAAATAATAAAAAGAAATTTGAAAAGAAAAGAGAAGGCCACTCTCATTTATTTCGGACCAGCACCCAGACAGAGGAGAGAGGTCCCACAGCAAGGAATCATGCGTCATATCAACCACCACTGGAGAAGGCCACTTTCAGTTATTTCGGACCAGCACCCAGACCGAGGATACAGGTTCCACAGCAAGGAATCATGCGTCATATCAACCACCAACGGAGAAGGCCACTCTCATTTATTTTGGACCAGCACCCAGACAGAGGAGAGAGGTCCCACATCAAGGAATCATGCGTCACATCAACCACCACCGGAGAAGTCCACTCTCATTTAATTCGGACCAGCACCCAGACAGAGGAGAGAGGTCCCACAGCAAGGAATCATGCGTCATATCAACCACCACTGGAGAAGGCCACTCTCATTTATTTCGGACCAGCACCCAGACAGAGGAGAGAGGTCCCACATCAAGGAATCATGCGTAATATCAACCACCACCGGAGAAGGCCACTCTCATTTATTTCAGACCAGCACCCAGACAGAGGAGAGAGGTCCCACAGCAAGGAATCATGCGTCATATCAACCACCACTGGAGAAGGCCACTTTCAGTTATTTAGGCCCAGCACCCAGACCGAGGATACAGGTTCCACAGCAAGGAATCATGCGTCATATCAACCACCAACGGAGAAGGCCACTCTCATTTATTTTGGACCAGCACCCAGACAGAGGAGAGAGGTCCCACAGCAAGGAATCATGTGTCATATCAACCACCACCGGAGAAGGCCACTCTTATTTATTTTGGACCAGCACCCAAACAGAGGAGAGAGGTCCCACAGCAAGGAATCATGCGTCATATCAACCACCACTGGAGAATGCCACTTTCAGTTATTCAGGCCCAGCAGCCAGACCGAGGATACAGGTTCCACAGCAAGGAATCATGCGTCATATCAACCACCAACGGAGAAGGCCACTCTCATTTATTTTGGACCAGCACCCAGACAGAGGAGAGAGGTCCCACAGCAAGGAATCATGCGTCATATCAACCACCACCGGAGAAGGCCACTCTCATTTATTTCGGACCAGCACCCAGACAGAGGAGAGAGGTCCCACAGCAAGCAATCATGCGTCATATCAACCACCACTTGAGAAGGCCACTTTCAGTTATTTAGGCCGAGCACCCAGACAGAGGAGAGAGGTCCCACAGCAAGGAATCATGCGTCATATCACCCACCTATGGAGAAGGCCACTTTCAGTTATTTAGGCCCAGCACCCAGACTGAGGATACAGGTTCCACAGCAAGGAATCATGCGTCATATCACCCACCACCGGAGAAGGCCACTCTCAGTTATTTCGGCCCAGCACCCAGACAGAGGAGAGAGGACCCACAGCAAGGAATCATGCGTCATATAAACCACCAATGGAGAAGGCCACTCTCAGTTATTTCGGACCAGCACCCAGACAGAGGAGAGGTTCATTCAACTTTGGGTTGCACCGCAAGATCATGGTAAAGTTAAAAAAATGAGGATTCAATAAAGAAGTGCCCTGGAGTACAAGAATACATGGTTGATGGGGAGGCAGTTATAAATGTTTATGAACTTTTATGAACATCAGCTTGTCCACGTTGGCTGTGGAGAGGCGGCTGCGTTTGTCAGTAATGACGCCCCCTGCCGTGCTGAATACACATTCAGACAAAACGCTGGCCGCCGGGCAGGCCAGCACCTCCAAGGCATAAAATGCTAACTCTGGCCACGTGGACAATTTGGAGACCCAGAAGTTGAATGGGGCCGAACCATCAGTCAGTACGTGGAGGGGTGTGCAGAAGTACTGTTCAACCATGTTAGTGAAATTCTGCCTCCTGCGAACACGTTCCGTATCAGGTGGTTGTGCAGTTAGCTGTGGCGTGGAGACAAAACTTTTCCACATTTATGCCATGCTAACCCTGCCCTCAGAAGAGCTGGCCGTGACACTGCTGCGTTGGCGACCTCTTGCTCCTCCTCTGCCTTCGCCTTGGGTTTCCACCTGTTCCCCTGTGACATTTGGGAATGCTCTCAGGAGCGCCTCTACCAGCGTGCGCTTGAACTCGCCCATCTTCCTATCACACTCCAGTGCAGGAAGTAAGGTGGGCACATTGTCTTTGTACCGGGGATCCAGCAGGGGGGCAACCCAGTAGTCCGCACACGTTAAAATGTGCGCAACTCTGCTGTCGTTGCGCAGGCACTGCAGCATGTAGTCGCTCATGTGTGCCAGGCTCCCCAGAGGTAAGGACAAGCTGTCCTCTGTGGGAGGCGTATCGTCATCGTCCTCCGTATCCCCCCAGCCATGCACCAGTGATGGGCCTGAGCTGTGTCGGGTGCCACCCCGCTGTGAACCTGCTTCATCCTCATCCTCCTCCACCTCCTCCTCATCCTCCTCGTCCTCCAGTAGTGGACCCTGGCTGGCCACATTTGTACCTGGCCTCTGCTGTTGCAAAAAACCTCCCTCTGAGCCACTTCTAACAGACTGGCCTGAAAGTGCTAAAAATGTCCCCTCATCCTACTCCTCCTCCTCCTGGGCCACCTCCTCTTCCATCATCGCCCTAAGCGTTTTCTCAAGGAGACATAGAAGTGCTATTGTAACGCTGATAACGGTGTCATCGCCACTGGCCATGTTGGTGGAGTACTCGAAACAGCGCAACAGGGCACACAGGTCTCGCATGGAGGCCCAATCATTGGTGGTGAAGTGGTGCTGTTCGGCAGTGCGACTGACACGTGCGTGCTGCAGCTGAAACTCAACTATGGCCTGCTGCTGCTCGCACAGTCTCTCCAGCATGTGCAAGGTGGAGTTCCACCTGGTGGGCAAGTCACATATGAGGCGGTGAGCGGGAAGGCCGAAGTTACGCTGTAGCGCAGACAGGCCGGAAGCGCGCACAGACGGCCCGCACTTTATGCAGCAGCTCTGACATGTTGGGGTAGTTGTGAATGAACTTCTGCACAACCAAATTCAGCACATGCGCCATGCAAGGGATGTGCGTCAAACCGGCTAGTCCCAGAGCTGCGACGAGATTTCGCCCATTATCGCACACCACCAGGCCGGGCTTGAGGCCCACCGGCAGCAACCACTGGTCGGTCTGTTGTTCAATACCCCGCCACAACTCTTGCGCGGTGTGGGGCCTGTCCCCCAAACATATGAGTTTCAGAATGGCCTGCTGACGTTTACCCTGGGCTGTGCTGAAGTTGGTGGTGAAGGTGTGTGGCTGACTGGATGAGCTGGTAGAAGCAGAGGAGGAGGAAGCTGAGTAGGAGGAGAAAGCTACAGGAGGCAAAGAATGATGTCCTGTGATCCTTGGCGGCGGAAGGACGTGCGCCAAGGAACTCTCCGCCTGGGGCCCAGCCGCCACTACATTTACCCAGTGTGCAGTTAGGGAGATATAGCATCCCTGGCCGTGCTTACTGGTCCACGTATCTGTGGTTAGGTGGACCTTGCCACAGATGGCGTTGCGCAGTGCACACTTGATTTTATCGGATACTTGGTTGTGCAGGAAAGGCACGGCTGTCTTGGAGAAGTAGTGGCGGCTGGGGACAACATACTGTGGGACAGCCATGGACATCAGCTGTTTGAAGCTGTCTGTGTCCACCAGCCTGAATGACAGCATTTCAAAGGCCAGTAGTTTAGAAATGCTGGCATTCAGGCCCAGGGCTCGAGGGTGGCTAGGTGGGAATTTACGCTTTCTCTCCAAGGTTTGTGAGATGGAGAGCTGAACGCTGCCGTGTGACATGGTGGAGATGCTTTGTGACAGAGGTGGTGGTGTCGGTGGCACATCCTCTGTTTGGTGGGCGGCAGGTGCCAACATTCCTCACGAGGCGGAGGAAGAGGCTGAGGCAGCAGCAGAAGAGGGAGCAGGGGGAGCCAGAGTGAGTTCCTTGCTTTTAAGGTGTTTACTCCACTGCAGTTCATGCTTTGCATGTAGATGCCTGGTCATGCAGGTTGTGCTAAGGTTCAGAACGTTAATGCCTCGCTTCAGGATCTGATGGCACAGCGTGCAAACCACTCGGGTCTTGTCGTCAGCACATTGTTTAAAGAAGTGCCATGCCAGGGAACTCCTTGAAGCTGCCTTTGGGGTGCTCGGTCCCTGGTGGCGGTGGCCAGTATCAGGCGAACTCTCTTGGCGGCGGCTGTTCTGCTTTTGCCCCCTGCTCCCTCTTTTGCTACGCTGTTGGCTCGGTCTCACCACTGCCTCTTCCTCTGAACTATGAAAGTCAGTGGCACGACCTTCATTCCATGTGGGGTCTAGGACCTCATCGTCCCCTGCATCGTCTTCCACACAGTCTTCCTCCCTGACCTCCTGTTCGGTATGCACACTGCAGAAAGACGCAGCAGTTGGCACCTGTGTTTCGTCATCATCAGAGACGTGCGGACTTCGATGAGGTGGTATTCCCATGTCCTCATCATCAGGAAACATCAGTGGTTGTGCATCAGTGCATTCTATGTCTTCCACCACTGGGGAAGGGCTAGGTGGATTTCCTTGGGAAACCATGCCAGCAGAGTCTTCAAACAGCATAAGAGACTGCTGCATAACTTGAGGCTCTGACAGTTTCCCTGATATGCATGGGGGTGATGTGACAGACTGATGGGCTTGGTTTTCAGGTGCCACCTGTGCGCTTTCTGCGGAAGACTGGGTGGGAGATAATGTTGTGAACATGCTGGATCCACTGTCGGCCACCCAATTGACTAGCGCCTGTACCTGCTCAGGCCTTACCATCCTTAGAACGGCATTGGGCCCCACCAAATATCGCTGTAAATTCTGGCGGGTACTGGAACCTGAGGTAGTTGGTTCACTAGGACGTGTGGCTGTGGCAGAATGGCCACGTCCTCTCCCAGCACCAGAGGGTACACTAACACCACCACGACCGCGTCCGCGTCCCTTACTAGATGTTTTCCTCATTGTTACCGTTCACCAAGCACCACAAAAAGGAATAAAATATTTGGCCCAATGTATTGATTTCAAATTTAGGCCTTTTTTTTACAGGCACCTAACACTATCTGCCTATTTATTTATGTAGCGTATTACACTAATCCAGGCACAGCAGTAACCACTGATTTAGGTGAATGTCTCTTTTAGGGCTAGTATTTAGGCCCTGGATGAAAGGTATCCTTTTATGGACAGATTTACACTTGGCCTGCAACAGCTGGGACACCTGATTCAGGGTATTGCTATATTGGCAGGTTCATTTCACCCCAGAACAAAATATATGTGTAAGCGGACACTATGAAATCCGTCCTGCAACTGTTTGGACACCAGATCCAGGGTATTGCTATATTGGCAGGTTAATTTCACCCCAGAACAAAATATATGTGTAAGCGGACACTATGAAATCTGGCCTGAAACTGTTTGGACACCAGATCGAGGGTATTGCTATATTAGCAGGTTAATTTCACCCCAGAACAAAAAATATGTGTAAGCGGACACTTTGAAATCTGGCCTGAAACTGTTTGGACACCAGATCCAGGGTATTGCTATATTGGCAGGCTAATTTAACCCCAGAACAAAATATATGTGTAAGCGGACACTATGAAATCTGGCCTGAAACTGTTTGGACACCAGATCCAGGGTATTGCTATATTGGCAGGTTAATTTAACCCCAGAACAAAATATATGTGTAAGCGGACACTATGAAATCTGGCCTGAAACTGTTTGGACACCAGATCCAGGGTATTGCTATATTGGCAGGTTAATTTAACCCCAGAACAAAATATATGTGTAAGCGGACTCTATGAAATCTGGCCTGAAACTGTTTGGACACCAGATCCAGGGTATTGCTATATTGGCAGGTTAATTTAACCCCAGAACAAAATATATGTGTAAGCGGACACTATGAAATCGGTCCTGCAACTGCTGGGACACCAGATCCAGGGTATTGCTATATTGGCAGGTTAATTTAACCCCAGAACAAAATATATGTGTAAGCGGACACTATGAAATCTGGCCTGAAACTGTTTGGACACCAGATCCAGGGAATTGCTATATTGGCAGGTTAATTTCACTCCAGAAAAAAATATATGTGTAAGTGGACACTTTGAAATCTGGCCTGAAACTGTTTGGACACCAGATCCAGGGTATTGCTATATTGGCAGGTTAATTTCACCCCAGAAAAAAATATATGTGTAAGCGGACACTTTGAAATCTGGCCTGAAACTGTTTGGACACCAGATCCAGGGTATTGCTATATTGGCAGGTTAATTTCACCCCAGAAAAAAATATATGTGTAAGCGGACACTATGAAATCTGGCCTGAAACTGTTTGGACACCAGATCCAGGGTATTGCTATATTGGCAGGTTAATTTAACCCCAGAACAAAATATATGTGTAAGCAGACACTATGAAATCGGTCCTGCAACTGCTCGGACACCAGATCCAGGGTATTGCTATACTGGCAGGTTAATTTCTCCCCAGAAAATAATCTATCCTTTGCCAGACAGTATTATACTTGTCTAGCCAAAGCTGGAACACCAGATTTAGGGGATTGGTATTTGGGCAATTGTATTTAACATATTTAACTACCTGAATAGACGTATAAAAATAAAAATAATGAATACTTTATTAAACGATCAAGGGTTAAAAAGACATGAAAATCCCTTCAGGTGTTCAGAGTGTATGATGTGTGGAGAGGGAGTCTAACACATACGCCAACCACACCCAGTCACTCTGACCAATTCATACAGGTATAACGCAGGCTGTGGACAATGTCATACTGGGTGAAACTCAGCTAGTCATATATGGTTCGGTACCGGTATAGTTAAGGTCGGCCGATATACTGCTCATGAGAGCTGAGCGACCCCTCACACAACCTAGTGTCCCATATAGCCAGCTGCCTGATCAGCCAAACACCCAGTGTTCACTGGTTACATATAAAGCCTGTACGAGACGTGCATAGCAAACAGCAACTGCCGTCTCTTGTTTGTATGTGCCGAGATACAGTGATTATTACTCGGTTACATATAGAGCCTGTTCGAGACGTGCATAGCAAACAGCAACTGCCGTCTCCTGTTTGTATGTGCCGAGATACAGTGATTAGTACTCAACGCGTTTCCACAGGGCTACCACTCTGCCCTGTATCATCAGGAGCTATCCACTCTTTCATTCATACAGTCATTTAGAGAGACAATGTCCCGAGCACCTTTTGCGTGCAGGGGCTCCGGCACTATGACGGCCGTACGCGGCCGCCCAACATGCGGGCATATAAGCTTAACACCCCGCCCATAGGTTATGACGTCAGATGGGAGGCGTGGACACAGAGCAGGTGGGGTCCTCCCACCGCTGTTCCGACACCTCCCACACCCCGTTCACACAGTCAAACCTACGGGGACCACAAATCGCAGTCCTACAATTCATCGGGGAAGAATACTCACGGCCATAGTCGTATCATGTAGAACTAGAACACATTTACTTGAATATCCAATACTCAGTGTATAGAGGGAACTGAATACATCATGGTGAGAGGGACGTAATAGGAGATATACACTCCACCTATAAGAGGCGCTTCTACAAGAAGCAGGCATATGAAATGCTGTCATTGAGCCCCTTCGGTAGAATGGTTTGGAGATGAAATATCCATCTTGCTTCTTTCTGAAGCAGAGAGGGATCCACATCTCCACAGCGAACTGACTTTTCTACAGTGTCTATTCCCTGGACCATCAATCCAGTTGGGTCACCTGCGTGCATGTCACAAACATGTCGTGCCAATGATGTATCTCTGGAATTGCGTATATCAAAAAGATGTTCACCAATACGCCGTCTAAGTTCGCGTCTCGTCTTTCCGACGTATTGAATACCACATTTACATGTGATAAGATATACGACACCAGCCGTAGTGCAGCGAATGAACGAGCGAATCGTGTATCGTCTACCCGTGACATGACTTTCAAAGAAACGACCCCGCTTCACATAGCTGCACATTAAGCATGACCCACATGGGAAAGTTCCTTTGGCCTCACTATTAAGCCATGTGACTGGTCTCTGACATGTGAAGGTACTATGTACCAGTTTGTCCCGCAGGTTGGCTCCCCGCCTGAATGTAATCGGTGGAGAGTCTGGTGCCAGGTGCCCAATATCTGGATCCGATTTTAAGACCGGCCAGTACCGCTTCAGCACATCCCGTACCACGAGATGTGCTTTATCGAACGTGGCCGTGATCCTAGGAAAGGAGTTCTGTTGATTTCTGCTCCTGGGAGTATGCAACTGGGCCCTATCAGCTGACAAATAGTGTTGAGCGCGAATATTCGAAAAGCGAATTTTTTTAGCGAATATCGGCACTTCGCTAATTCGCGAATATTTCGAATATAGCGCTATAAATTCGCTATTTCGAATATTCGTTTTTTTTTTTTTTTTTTTTTAGTTATATTTTTTTCTTTCCCTCTTCCCAACAGTAGTTCTTACCTGTCCTGAGGATTCCTGGCTTCCTGGCTGCTCTAGTCAGTGCCCATTGCCGCTTCTGCCGACTTCCGTGCTCATGGAGCGTCCCCATCCATGGGAGAATCTACATATACTAAAATGTACTGTCGGATTTGAGGAATTACGTTGAAATCGCAATGCGATTAATTCAAGTTATATTAATCGCATTGCGATTTTAACTTAGAGCTGAGTTTATAATGGGTCAGCTTGCTAGAATGAACGAAGTTAGCGAATTTGGAATATAGCAGCACTGCTAAGTTGAATTCGCAATGCGATTAATTTAACTTGAAGTAATCGCATTGCGATTTCAACTTGGCACTGCTAGTGCTATATTCCATATTCGTTAATTCTAGCCTATGTAAGAAAGCAGTGCTAAGTTGAAATCGCAATGCGATTACTTCAAGTTAAATTAATCGCATTGCGAATTCAACTTAGCAGTGCTGCTATATTCCATATTCGTTAACTCGTTCATTCTAGCAAGCTGACCCATTATAAACCCAGCTCTAAGTTGAAATCGCAATGCGATTAATATAACTTGAATTAATCGCATTGCGATTTCAACGTAATTCCTCAAATCCGACAGTACATTTTAGTATATGGAGACGTTCCCATGGTGATGGGGACGCTCCATGAACACAGAAGTTATGGTTGGCTTGGTAGAATTAGCGAATAGCGAATATGACGAATGTATTCGTCATATTCCTCAAAACGAATAACGAAGTATTCTACATCTTCGTTTTAGCAACCTATTAGTCAACCTCGCTAATTCTAGCAATCAAATAGGAAGGTTGACTATAGAGACAGCTGTGTTAAATTCGCTATGCGATTTTTTTTTTTTTAATAGAATAATTATATTACTTGATATAATTATTATAATTATTCTATTTATTAAAAAAAAAAAATAAGCATAGCGAATAGCTACAACTGTCTCTATAGTCAACCTTCCTATTTGATTGCTAGAATTAGCGAGGTTGACGAATAGGTAGCTAAAACGAAGATGTAGAATACTTCGTTATCTTCGTTTTGAGGAATAGACGAATACATTCGTCATATTCGTCATCCTCGCTAATTCTAGATATGAAACCAATAGGAAAGTAGCCTTAAGTACAAATCGCAATATGCGATTATTTAAATCGCATGTTAATCGCGATAACTAGAAAAAATGACGAATATTCGATTTCGACGAATATGAAACGAATATTCATTCGAATATTCGCGAATTTCGTCGAAATCGAATATGGCACCTGCCGCTCATCACTACTGACAAAGCGTGATGGTATGCCTGTTTCAAGACTCCTGATGGGTACCCTCTTCTGCTGAATCCCCCACTCAGGTCAGCGGCTGCTGCCTTAAATTCACCCATCTCTGTGCAGTTCCTTCTTGCCCTGAGATATTGTCCCTTCGGGATCCCACGTCTCAGGGCGAGTGGATGGCCGCTCTCCCAGTCAAGGAGGCTATTAGTGGCCGTCTCCTTCCTATATAGACACGTACTGATTTTCCCATCATGGTTCAGTTTGATCTTAATATCAAGGAAGTTAATTTCATCTGAATGAATCTCATGGGTAAAGAATAGACCCGCATCATTTACGTTGAGTGCGTACACGAACTGGTCGAATTGGGGTCGTTTCTTTGAAAGTCATGTCACGGGTAGACGATACACGATTCGCTCGTTCATTCGCTGCACGACGGCTGGTGTCGTATATCTTATCACATGTAAATGTGGTATCCAATACGTCGGAAAGACGAGACGCGAACTTAGACGGCGTATTGGTGAACATCTTTTTGATATACGCAATTCCAGAGATACATCATTGGCACGACATGTTTGTGACATGCACGCAGGTGACCCAACTGGATTGATGGTCCAGGGAATAGACACTGTAGAAAAGTCAGTTCGCGGTGGAGATGTGGATCCCTCTCTGCTTCAGAAAGAAGCAAGATGGATATTTCATCTCCAAACCATTCTACCGAAGGGGCTCAATGACAGCATTTCATATGCCTGCTTCTTGTAGAAGCGCCTCTTATAGGTGGAGTGTATATCTCCTATTACGTCCCTCTCACCATGATGTATTCAGTTCCCTCTATACACTGAGTATTGGATATTCAAGTAAATGTGTTTTAGTTCTACATGATACGACTATGGCCGTGAGTATTCTTCCCCAATGAATTGTAGGACTGCGATTTGTGGTCCCCGTAGGTTTGACTGTGTGAACGGGGTGTGGAAGGTGTCGGAACAGCGGTGGGAGGACCCCACCTGCTCTGTGTCCACGCCTCCCATCTGACGTCATAACCTATGGGCGGGGTGTTAAGCTTATATGCCCGCATGTCGGGCGGCCGCGTACGGCCGTCATAGTGCGGAGCCCCTGCACGCCAAAAGGTGCTCGGGACATTGTCTCTCTAAATGACTGTATGAATGAAAGAGTGGATAGCTCCTGATGATACAGGGCAGAGTGGTAGCACTGTGGAAACGCGTTGAGTACTAATCACTGTATCTCGGCACATACAAACAGGAGACGGCAGTTGCTGTTTGCTATGCACGTCTCGAACAGGCTCTATATGTAACCGAGTAATAATCACTGTATCTCGGCACATACAAACAAGAGACGGCAGTTGCTGTTTGCTATGCACGTCTCGTACAGGCTTTATATGTAACCAGTGAACACTGGGTGATTGGCTGATCAGGCAGCTGGCTATATGGGACACTAGGTTGTGTGAGGGGTCGCTCAGCTCTCATGAGCAGTATATCGGCCGACCTTAACTATACCGGTACCGAACCATATATGACTAGCTGAGTTTCACCTAGTATGACATTGTCCACAGCCTGCGTTATACCTGTATGAATTGGTCAGAGTGACTGGGTGTGGTTGGAGTATGTGTAAGACTCCCTCTCCACACATCATACACTCTGAACACCTGAAGGGATTTTCATGTCTTTTTAACCCTTGATCGTTTAATAAAGTATTCATTATTTTTATTTTTATACGTCTATTCAGGTAGTTAAATATTGCAATTTTTAGACGTACTAACGTTTCTAGTTCTTTTTGTGTGAGAATTAATCAATTGTATTTAACCCCTTAATAAAATATAGAAATTGCTGTCCTGAGTTTCTAGGGGTGACAATTAGCCCAGCCAAGCCCCTGATGTAGGATATAGCAAAAAAAAAAACTAGTATTGATGGATTGATGGTGGCAGCTTCTTCTGGTGCACCACAAGTCACAAAGTGGCCGCCGATCAACCCAGAAAATAAGTGACAGAAAAACGCTCTGTGCAGCCTAAAAACCAGTGAGCAAGTAACTAGCAGAAGTTCAATGATTCTCAGCTGTAGATCGATCCGTTCATTAGGTGCTGTTGCTGACTTTAACCTGCCTAATCTCGCCCTGACAGAAGCTGCGTCCTCCTCTCCCTACACTAGTAAGAGCAGTGTGACGCGCGGCGCTACGTGACTCCAGCTTAAATAGAGGCTGGGTCACATGCTGCACTTGGCCAATCACAGCCATGCCATTAGTAGGCATGGCTGTGATGGGCTCTTAGGGCAAGAAGTAAAACGCTAGCTGATTGGCTGCTGTGCAGCCCTTCAGAAAGCGGGAAGTAATCGACGAATACCGAACCCGAACCCAAACCCGAACTTTTTTGAAAATGTCCGGGTTCGGGTCCCGGACACCCCAAAATTCGGTACGAAGCCGAACGATGCTCGAACTGTTCGCTCAACACTACTAATAAGCCCTTTTTTCCCACTAATACAAGCCAAAAAATGCTTTAAAACACATAACTGCACCGCACAAGGGCAAATAAGACATAAATATATTTATTTGTAATAAACCCTGTTAATGGCTGTATCAAACAGCATTTGCACCCCAATAACAACAACGGTTTTCTAGAATTGCAGAGCTGTATAATGGCAATTTGGATCCGCAGTCAGTGCAGCAAGGTGTAATAGGATTGCTCCTATTATCCAGGGTTTAAACTCCCCTACTGAACCCTGTTCTTCTTCAATACTGTGGAATGATTTTTCGCCTTTCCTTTCCCAAAACTTCTATACAGCAAAATAAATGTTTTAAAGTCTTTTCTACCACTGTCTGATGTGGCATCTGCTGATGTCTCTCCCTGCACTAAGTACACTGTAAAATGGCTGAATCCAAGACGGCTGAGGCTATTTATAGGGCTGTAACATCACCGGGCTGGCTGCTGATTGGCTGCATGCATGGCATTGTGGGTGATCCCTCGTTCCCAGAGTTCCTTGCTCCATGTCCTAACACATGCAGCAAACATTTTAGGAAAAAAATGTGATTTGTTACCACTACTTATGAGCGAGCACCAAAGTATTCGGTTGTTCGGATGTTCAAGCCAAACACATTGCTATGTACGATACGGCGGCGTTATTCTCATTATGGGCCGAGCATTTTCCTGGAAACCAAGGTCATTGGGTTCCGAGGGGAGTATGGTTGCAAAGCTGAAACTTAAACTAATTGATGGAAGGGCACCACGAGGAGTCGAGCCTGCGGCTTAATTTGATTCCACATGGGAAACCTCGCCCGGCCCGGACACTGGAAGGATTGACAGATTGATACCTTTTTCTCGATTCTGTGGGTGTTGTAGTATAGCCGTTGTGAGCGGGGGGATCGAGACGATTTGTGTGGTTCATTCCGATAACCAACGAGATTCCTCCGTGCTAAGGAGTTACGTCACCCCCGGCTGCCAGTGCAAGGACATTGTAGAGATATTATCAAAAACACTGGCCACGATAAAATATTATAGAAATTTTAGAATATTTTTTGATTGCGGTAATGTTACATTGCAGAGTTAGCCCATGGAATGGTGGTCAGCACCGGCTACGAAAAAATGTTATTGAAATGTTAACAATATTTTTTGATTGCCCTGTAAAAGATTGTAGGTGAGGGCCTGCAGGTGAGCTGCCCCCCCCCCCACCCCCTCCCCGAAGGGGGACATGAGGAGATCTTGTGCATTGATTCCCAAACTCTTCAGCATCCACAGTCAGAAGAAGATGACGGTGGGAAATGGCAATTAGTGTTTCACGAGGTGGATGATGCGGATGAGACACAGTTGTCAATGAGTGAGGGTCTGGTTATTTCAACACAAGTCCCGAGGATCACCAGAGTGAGGAAGTGGAAGAGGAGATGGGGGACAATGACATCACTGACCCAAACTGGAAATGTGGCAAGCAAAGTCAGGACAGCAGGACAGATGGGGAGGGATCCATAGCACCGCAACAGGCTGGAGGAGGCTGTGGGGTGGCAAATAGGAGAAGCTGGTCACACCAAATAGGCCCGCAACTGTTCCCCCTTGCGGCAATCTCCCTTGCCAAGGGGTAGGTGTTCCACAGTCTGGCGCTTTTTTGAGGAAAGTGGGGACGATAAAAGAATTGTAATTTGCTAACTGTAATTGTGCTATACCAAAATAAGAACTCATAAATAAACAAATAACCATAACATATTTTACATACTATTCATTAACTCTAAATCAAACCATAGCAATAAGACAGTACACTGGAGGCAAAATGAGTAGGGGTGTGAACACTAGCAACCTCACCACCACCAGCATGATGAGCCACATGGCATCAAAGCACCCTAATAGGTGGACTGAACCCCTGGGTCCACAATCAGTGTCTGTGGGTCACACCACTGCCTCCTCTTCCACCCCTGTGTTATGTGCTGGCCAATCCTCTGTCCTAGACACAGGCCTGGATGACTCCCGTCCTGCAGCTGGGCCTTCGCAAGCACAATCAGCTAGCACACCCTCTTCTGTGTCCAAGCACTGTGTACAGATGTCCTTACCCCAGGCCTTTGAACATAAGTGCATATACCCAGCCACCCACCCACAGAGCATAGAATTAAATGCGCACTTTTCTAAATTTCTGGCCCTGGAAATGTTGTCATTTAGGCCTGTTGATACTGAGGCTTTCCTCAGTCTCATGGCGGTGGCTGTCCTTCGTTACTCAGTCCCTAGCCGCCACTCTTTTTTTCTGTGTGCCGTCTCCGCATTACACCGGCAATTGTGTCCAACACAGTTATGGTGAAGGTCTACTTAACGACGAACACATGGACAAGTGCTTTTGGCCAGGGACGATACATTTCCGTGGCAGCACACTGGGTAAACTTTGTGGAGGCTGGTAGGGAGTTGAATCCTGGGATGACACAGGTGCTACTGACGACAAGGATTGCGGGCTCTACTTCCATCAAGATTTCCGCCACCACCTACATTAGTGGCTGCAAACCCCCCCACCCCCCTCTCCTCCTCCGCCTCCACTGCAAACTCAGAATTCTCATCTTGCAGCAGCAGTCAACCATCAGTCAGTAGCTGGAAGCAGTGAAGCACGGCAGTGGGGAAGCGGCAACAAGCCGTGCTGAAACTCATTTGCTTGGGTGACAAGCAGAGCTATGGCAGGGTATAAGGGACCAGGCTGATTGTGTCTGATAATGGCCATAACTTGTTTGCAGCTTTGTAGCTCGGCAAGCTCACACACATGGCAATCATGCAGCATATATGTACCATTCACAAAAAACATCCCAAACTTATACAATAATATATATAAAAACATAACACACGCGGGGGGAGGTAAACTAATTGCATGGCCTGTTTAAGAACTCATAAATAACCAAGTAACCATAACATATTTTACAGCATAGTCATAAATAGAGATGAGCGAACTTTAAAAAAAAGTTAAGCGTTCGGCGTTCGGGTTGTGGTAAGTCGCGCATCCCGTTAGGGATTCCACTATCGCGGCATATGGAATCCATAGGGGGCGGCCTCCACCAACCCGAACCGTTGAACAGCCAATGGACCTGGGGTGACGTCCCCGTCATGTGATCAGTGCAGGGGGCGTGACTCAGCACTGGATTTGATCCCGTGCTGAGCCACGCCCCCTGCACTGATCACATGACAGTGACGTCACCCCAGGTCCTTCGGCTGTTCAACAGTTCGGGTTGGTGGAAGCCGTCCCTTATGGATTCCATATGCCGCGATAGTGGAATCCATAACGGGATGCGCGACTTACCACAACCCGAACGCCGAACCTTTTTTTAAAGTTCGCTCATCTCTAGTCATAAACTCAAACTCAAACCATAACAATAACAACTCAAACACTGGAACATAACAGGGCCAGCCCTCAGGCAAGCACGACCCTCACCGGGCAGAATCACAACTCTGCCCAGTGACCATAGCAAAATGTTGGGAAATTGTCCCTCAAAAACCTGTCCTAATAAAAGAATCTTAACCACTGGGCAGAAAACAACCTCTGCCCAGGGAAGAAGGCAAACTTTTATAAGGGACAAATGCTGATATGGCCATGTGGATCCCTCCTTAATGACCGGATCTGGCCATACCATGCCTAGCCCACGTGTTCTCAACTTTCTCCAAACCTTTTATAATAATTTTTTGGAGGTATATAAACTCCTATGTAAATGTAGCCTGTTTTCCATCCACAGGCTACATTTAGGTGCACCTATGAGGCCTGGGCCATATGAGCCAGTCTTGGGTGGGGCTCACAGCTTTCTCCCTCCTCCCATTGCAGGGATGGTTACATGCTGGAGGTAACTGAGGACTCTGCTGTGATTCGGCCTATACTTTCCTGTAATTTTGCCCACTGGCCCCTGGTATTGCCCATACGGCACAGGTAGGTGAGTGTTAGGTCCCAAGCTACTTGAGAAACCTTGGCGTGGTGCTCGGGCTTAGACATGTCCTCCATTGCAGGACATGTTGACTAATCTCTCAATTTTACCATCTGTTTGAGGGCTTAGTAAGACTGCAGTGTCCACCTGTTTTGTCATTTGTTAATGCTATATTGTTATATTATTTATCAATTCCAACCAGTACTTATACAAAATATGGGGGATAATCAAAAACATCAATTCCAGCGAAAATCAATCCCCTTAAAACGTAACCTTTAATAATATTTATAAAATATAGGGCCGATACCCCTATTACTGCAATATAAAGGGAACACTCTCTGCAGTCCACTGATCCTTAGCACCTGCGTCCGATATGACCTACATACGGGTGTTGTACTCATATAGTTGATGATACGTGGATATAATGCTGTGTGAGGCACATAGATATCTGTCCCTGGTTCAACCCTCAGCTAAACCTCAGCCCAGGGACCTCCCCTGATGGTGGGGACTCCCTGTCCTCGTACCTCATCTATATATCCCTTGTAGTCCCTACCAGGACCACTCAAGACTACATATAGGACGCAAGTGACAAGTACCAAGTTAGCAGAACCCGGTGCCAATTCTCATACTCTGTAAACAGTGATTAGGTTGGTCTGAGATACATCCGCCTCATACGATTCCTACTGTGATGCTGAAACACCAGGACTATTACATAAAATCACCCCTGTGGTGATATACCACCAGGGTGCCGTTCGGCATATATAATGACAGCCCAAGGCTCATACTGTACAAGCCTATATAGATTACAGAATAAAGTACTTAAAACCTCAGATTAAAGAATAAAATACTGAAAGCCTCAACGTGTTTCTCCCTTGTAATCAAGCAAGGGTTTATCAGGAGGATAAAACTCTGTTGTATGGTATCAAAAGGATCAGGCACTCTAAGTTGGGAGTGCTATAAAGTAGCGTGCTGTCAGTAGGGCACATCTCACACTGCCAGCACAGGGGGGAACATGAAGGGATATTCACTGCAGGTTGATTTCATGATAAAATCTATAGGGAGACAAGAGAGAGGATGCAACCTAGTCAAACAAACCATTTTGATGTCACCAACAAGCTCAAAGATAGTCCAATTTGAACCACTCACTTTGTCAATATCCAATAGCGCCTTACACCAGTAGCCCATACGATACACGGCTTAAGATATACAGATGTAGTGCTGTCAACCAGAAATACATATCATGACATAAACCTCGAGTGACCAGACTTGGTGAAAAACATAGATCTCAGCTGCTCCTCCATACTCACGTTACCCCATTCGCATCAATCCTACATTCCTCCGGTGTCAGCACAGCCCTATGCGCCATGTATTTAAATGTTCCCACGCCCCTAATTGGGAGGTGCCGTGAATTGACTACCGCGCAGGCCAATCATGCCGCACAGAGTCCTTTCTCCAGACGCTCTGCTGATGCGGCAGTCAGCCAGAAGAACACCTGCACTCCGACCCCGTCACTTCCTGCAGGTGGAACGCAAGGAAGCCGGTCTATGGAACGCATACACAGGCTCACTACGCATCACTTCCTGTCATTGGACTGCACGGAATTCGATCTTTGAAGCGCAATGTAAACAAGCTCCATTACTTTGTAGCGGCACGTGTATTGACATCATGCAGCCTATAAAGCTGTAAATATTGCCACATAATGCACTTATAAGCAGCAGCAGGTGATGGTCAATTATAAAATTGACTAAGCTTATCATGGTGTCTATTCATCACAAATGGGGTTCAGGAACAGTCGAAGATACTTAACAGAAGGCCACATTATGGTGAGACGGTCAGCACTCAAAAGAGAGTTCCATATTGTTGCCATCTGGTTATAGATGTGCGACATACTAGAAATAATTCGCACACGATACATGGCGAATGCATATTCATCAGTTCGGATGTTTCCCACATCCAGCCAGCCATAGTCATAGGTGATACCATAGAGGCAAGCAGACAGACAGGTGTTCCGGACAGTGTATTTATATGGGAGGTCCTACACCCAAGATTATAGAAAGCAAGTATATGTGATTCTCTCATTCAGGCGAAGGAGGGTCTGGGATCTAAAATGATGGATCCATTTACACTCCTTCTGGAGTATCCTCTGATCCCAGTTCCCCCATCTTGAGGGAGGGGGTATAGTTTCCAAGATGGAAAATTTCATAGCCCGGGGATCCCCATCATGTTTTTCCACCACATGGGATGCGACCGGGGTCTCTTTTTTCTTAATAATGTCATTGACATGTTATAAAAATCGTCTCCATGCCTCCCTAGTAGTTTTACCTACATAATCTAGGGGGCATGGACATTGGCATACATATATAGCCCCCCGGCTTCTGCAATTGTGGAAATCCCTGATCTCAAACACACAACCTGTTACTGAGCATGTTATAGTTTTCGAGGTCCGAATGAAATCACAAGCCTTACATCCCCCACACTTATACATCTCCCTGGATTTCCGATCTAGCCACGTGTTCTTACCCTGGGGATGTAATGGCTGTGAACCAGATGGTCCCTGATGTTCTTGCCGCGTCTGTATGTGACACCCGGGTTCCGAGGCAGAATGTCCCTCAGGTCGGGTTCCATCAACAAAATGGGCCAATAGCATCTCAAGATACCCAGCACCTTAGTGTTCGCCAAATTGAAAGCTGATATAATACGGGCCAACTGACCTGTGTGAGTTCCCCGCACCCGTGGTGGCAATAAATGATCACGGTCCCACTGTGATGCATTCATAAAAGCCTTTGTAAGAACAGTTTAAGGGTAGCCTCTATCAGTAAACCTGTTACGGAGATCCCTGGCCTCCCTAAAGAAGGCTTCCTTGGTGGTACAATTTCGTCATACCCGTAGGTACTGTCCCCTAGGGATACCCCGTTTAAGGGGTCCCGGGTGGTGGCTTTCCCAATGTAAAAGGGAATTCGTTGCCGTTGTTCTTCTATAAATATCAGCAACCAATCTATCCTCCTGTTTGGACACCTTAATGTCCAGAAGTGCCAGTGAGGTGGAATCAATCTTAAAGGTAAATTTAAGACCTATCTTGTTCCTGTTAAGTTCACCGATGAAAGAACGGAATTTCTCTGACCCACCTTTCCAGACCACAAACAAGTCATCAATGTAACGTGTCCAGAAGATGATTCTCTCGGACCACCACGTGTTGTGGTCTGGAAAGACACACCGGTCCTCCCACCAGCCCAGGAAGAGGTTGGCATAAGTGGGGGCACAGGGGCTCCCCATAGCCGTCCCCCTGAGCTGGTGGTAGAACCGGGTGTTAAAGAGAAAAAAGTTGTGGGTCAGAGTGAATTCAAGTAGAGAGAGAATAAATTGGTTGTGTGTCCTAAATTGAGTCCCCCTAGTTTAAAAAAAAAAGTGGTCAATTGCCTAGAGGCCTTTCTTATGGGGAATAGAACTATACAGGGACTCAACGTCCACATTAGCCAGATGGCAATCCGGGTCTACTGTAATAGAGTCTATTTTGTTGAGGAAGTCCGTCGTGTCCCTCGTATAGGCCGGTAGGGCCACGACGAACTCCCTCAGTACCCGGTCAATATATACAGTTCTGTGTTAATCACATCCGGACCGCCTCACACAGAATCACGTGATCTCGGCGGCCCCGCTATTCCTCCTTGACGCGTCGGTGCGTCATCTCGCGAGAGCCGAGATTTCCTGTGAGAACGCGCACACGCTCACAGGATCGCGTTGGGGAGAAGTTAAACTACAGCCTGCCAGCGCTGTCATGCGCTGCCTACTCCTCTGGTGGTCCCTTTTGCTTGGAACCACCAGAGGAAACATATGTAAGTGCACCAATCACCACACAGACACCCCACCCCATCCACCCCACGCCCCACCCCCCGTCCCTGATTAACCCCTGATCACCCCATGTCACCCCCCTGATCACCCGCTGTCACCCTCCTGTCACCCCCCCCCCTCACTAATCACCACCTGTAAGGCTCATTCAGACGTCCGTATGTGTTTTGCGGATCTATGGATCCGCAGATCCGCAAAGCACGGACACCGGCAATGTGCTTTCCGCATTTTGCGGATCCGCACATTGCCAGAACTATATAGAAAATGCCTTTTCTTGTCCACAATTGCGGACAAGAATAGGACATGCTCTATCTTTTGCGGAGCTGCGGCCGGGTGTTTTGGGGCTGAAACCCGGAAGTTCGCGGCCGCAGCTCCGCAAATGCTGATGCGGAGAGCACATAGTGTGCTCTCCGCATCACCGCCGGCCCCATTTACACTGAATGGGTCCGCATCTATTCCGATGCAGACATTTTTGCGGACGTGTGAATGGTGCCTTATTTCGCAAGCACCCTTATGTACTTTCCCCTCTTTTTTTTTTTTGCACATTTTGAGCAGAGATTTTTTTATCCACATTGATGCGAATAAAGAAATCTGTGCCGTTCATTTTTTCTTTCAGCCCAGAGGCTGAACGGAAAAAAAATAATAATATCATTACCCGTATGCTCAATATAAGGAGAATAGCAGAAACTCCTAATGCTGGCCATATAGGTAATGATTGCGGAGACCCTAAAATGCCAGTGCAGTACAAACACCTCACATATGACCACATTTTAGAAAGTAGACACCCCAAGGTATTCCGTGAGGGGCATGGCGAGTTCATAGAAGATTTTTTTTTTTGGCACAAGTTAGCGGAATTGATATATATATATATATTTTTTTTTTTTTTCTTACAAAGTCTCCCTTTCCGCTAACTTGTGACAAAAAATTAAATTTTACATGAACTCACCACACCGCTCACAGAATACCTTGGGTTGTCTTCTTTCTAAAATGGGGTTACTTGTGGGGTATTTATACTGCCCTGGCATTTTAGGGGCCCCTAATGCATGAGAAGTCGTTTGGAATCCAAATGCGTAAAAAGGCCCTGTGAAATCCTAAAGGTACTCATTGAAATTAGGGCCCCTTTGCGCATCTTGGCTGCAAAAAAGTGTCACACATATGATATTGCCATACTCAGGAGAAGTAGGGCAATGTGTTTTGGGGTGTATTTTTACATATACCCATGCTGGGTGAGAGAAATATCTCTGTAAATGACAACTTTTAAAAAAATTTATACAAAGTTGTCAATTTACAGAGATATTTCTCTCACCCAGCATAGGTATATGTAAAAATACAACCCAAAACACATTGCCCTACTTCTTCTGAGTACGGTGATACCACATGTGTGCCACTTTCTTGCAGCCTAGGTGCGTAAAGGGGCTGAAAGTCCAACGAGTACCTTTAGGTTTTACAGGGTTGCTCACAATTTAGTCCCACCCAAAATGCCAGAACAGTAAACACACCACACATGTGACCACATTTTGGAAAGAAGACACCCCAAGGTATTCGCTGAGGGGCATATCGAGTCCATGAAATATTGAACTTTTTGTCACAAGTTAGCGGAAAGGGAGACTTTGTGAGAAAAAAAAAAAAAGTCAATTTCCGCTAACTTGTGCCAAAAAAAAAAAATCTTCTATGAACTCACCATGCCCCTCACGGAATACCTTGGGGTGTCTTCTTTACAAAATGGGGTCACATGTGGGGTATTTATACTGCCCTTGCATTTTAGGCGCCCTAAAGCGTGAGAAGAAGTCTGGAATCCAAATGCGTAAAAATGCCCTCCTAAAAGGTACTCATTGGAATTTGGGCACCTTTGCGCACCTAGGCTGCAAAAAAGTGTCGCACATGTGGTATCACCGTACTCAGGAGAAGTAGGGCAATGTGTTTTGGGGTGTATTTTTACATATACCCATGCTAGGTGAGAGAAATATCTCTGTAAATTGATAACTATAAAGAAAACACTTGCCGATATTATAATCAACCGGCTTCAACGGTGAATGCAAATTTAAACTGGTGCTTGATCAACATAGCCGTACTGAAAAATTTTTTGCCATCAAAAGGGCTTGACGACTAGAGCCAGAAGTGCAAATATAATGTGAATATTATTCTACATCTATGTGTGATATTTAAGTGCAATTGAGAGACTGGTCACTGGGCTGGCCACCCAATGATTCAGTATTTTAAATGAATTGACTTATACTTTATTTTATACTTTATTTGTGTTTTATATTGGTTCTATTAAATATTACTCTTATTGATTGCATTTGTACCCGCTGTGTCCTCATATGTTTTGAGTGCCCTCCCACTCATCAGTGTATCCTACAATTTTCTATCCTCTTGAGCACGGGGGAGCTCATTAGGGTGTGTGCACCTTATCCAGTCTTGGCAAACATTTGGTGAGCCGCCTAGAATAAATTTTTATACAATATATTAGAAAGAAGTGACTTTTCAGTGGATATAAATCCCTTTGAAAATCCAGGTATAAATTAAATGCATTAAAATCATCCCGTACAAAATGTTCCCCGGTTTTAAGTGGAAGGACGCTTTTCTGGGCATGTAGAATATTAAACACAGATCTTAAAAGCTCTGCATGGATACATTGTTATTGTGAAGCAAAAGAATGTACTTGAACATTCAGAGAATGTCAGTCGCAATTTTAATGACCAGTGCGTTTAATCAATATTCAAGTAGTTTTCAGTGCCCTTTTGATTGTCAGGCTTACAAAGAGATAATAGTGAATGTCATCTTTGAAAGAAAGCAACTTACTTGCATGCAGTGGATCAATAAGAGTAATTGTTCTTTTACATATGATAGATAGAAATGACATAACTGCTTTCTTTTATAGAAACAATTTTTACATTATCTGATCTAAAGATAAACAACTGAGACTTCTGTCGCTATCACAGAATCTTTATATTGACTGATGAAATAGAGAGTCACACAGCGGTGAGTAATAGAGATGAGCGAATTGAAGCTGACGAAGTGGAATTCATTTAGAATTTCAGGAAAAATTAGATTCACAACAAATGAGAATTTCCTCGCGCTTCGTAGTAACGAATCACAATTTTGCTAAAATGGCGGCTACACATGTGAGGACTGAGGACATGGGGCAAGAAACTCTGGGAAGGCAGGATCACCCAGATTGACATGTCTACATGCAGCCAATCAGCAGCCAGCAAGCCCTGTGATGTCACAGCCCTATATATACACGCTATCTTATGGCCATCTTACAGTCAGACATTTTCCAGCCTTCAGAGTGCAGGGACTGATGTGTGAAGGAGCTAGGGACAGCAAGTCAAGTGGAAAAACGATTGTGGAAAAAAACGACAGAAAAACGATTTATAAGTGCAGGGAAAGAATAGGGAGGAATCATTTCACAGCATCTTAGTGCAGGGAGAGACGTCTGAAGGCGCTAGTAACATTAATAGGAAACTGCAGGGAAAGATTATTTGGGGATCCAAATAGTCATTAGACAGCTCTGTCATTTCAGCTTTTTGTTATTCGGCTGCAAGTTTTATGTTGAAAAGCCTTTAGTGGCTTATATCTTAGTATCTTATTCAGTACTACAAGAAAAATATATACGCACTTCACTCTTTAATAGTTTTCTATTGAAAGCGCATAGTGGCTTATTTCAGTCCAACAAGAAAAAATTTTCTCAGTTCACTTCTGCAGTTATTTCTCGTGAAAGCGTATAGGGGCGTATTTCAGTCCAACAAGAAAACTATATTCTCAGGTCACTTCTGCAGTTACCTCTGGTGAAAGCGTATAGTGGCCTATTTCAGTCCAACAGGAAAAATATATTCTCTGGTGACTTCTGCAGTTATTTCTGGTAAAAGCATATAGGGGCATATTTCAGTCCAACAAGAAAAATATATTCTTAGGTCACTTAGGCAGCTATTTCTGGTGAAAGCGTATAGGGGCGTATTTCAGTACTACAAGAAAAATATATACGCACTTCACTCTTTTATAGTTTTCTGTTGAAAGCGTATAGTGGCCTATTTCAGTCTAACAAGAAAAATATATTCTCAGTTCACTGTTGCAGTTATATCTGGTAAAGCCTTTACTGGTGTATTGCAGTAGAACAAGAAATATACATTCGCCATTCTCTGCTGCAGTTATATTTAGAAAAACCTTTATTGACGTATATCAGTAGAAAAAGAAATATGCATTCGCCAGTTGCTTTTGCACTTGTACCTTGAAAAAACTTTAGTGACGTATATCATTAGATATAAAAAGAAATATACATTCACTTTCGCTGCTGCACTTATACTGTATCTTTAAAAACCTTTATTGACTTATATATGCAGAAAAATACAAATATATTCAATGTTCACTATCGCAGTTATATGTGGTAAAGCATTTAGTGGCATATTTGAGTAGAAAAATTAAGATATATTCAGCATTCAGCGGTATGGACTGAATTAAGTTGTGGTGAAATTTTTTATTTACGTTTCACACACTGCATGCTTATGTGACGACGTCCATAAGAGCGGTGCACCAATTCAGGTGAATACACTTTGCACTAACCCTGCACAAAAATGCAAACTAATTCACACCAGCCCACATCTATCTGCGGTACCTCCCGTTCACTTCAGATCACTCCGCCTCAGGTGCCAGTGTTTTTTTTTAACTGACAGCCTATAACCCTGTGTTGAAAAGCCTTTAGTGGTGTATATATGTGGAAAAAGAAAAATATACTGCTCCAGTTAGATGTAGAAAAACCTTTTGTGACATATTTTGGTCGAAAAGCAAATTTTATTCAGCGTTCAGTGCTGTAGTAATATGCAGTAAAATCTTTAGTGCCTTATTTTGGTGGGGAAAAAAATTGTATTCGGCGTTCAGTGCTGCAGTTATATGCAGTAAAATCTTTTGGGACTTATTTTGGTGGAAAAAAAAATTGCATTCAGCGCTCAGCACTGCAGTTATATGTGGTAAAATATTTTGTAAATAATTTTTGTGGAAAAACAAATTTCATTCAGCGTTCAGCACTGCAGTTATATGCGTTAAAATCTTTTAGGACTTATTTCGGTGGAGAAAAAATTGTATTCGGTGTGAAGCGCTTCACCTATATGCGTTAAAATCTTTTGGGACTTATTTCGGTGGAAAAACAAATTTTATTCAGTATTCAGCGCTGCAGTAAAATGTGCTAAAACCTTTAGTGACAAATTTCGGTAGAAAAACTAAATATATTCACCGTTCACTGTTGCAAGTATATGTGGCAAAACCGTTAATTACGTGTTTCGGTGGAAAAACTAATTTTATTCAGCGCTGCAGTAATATCTGGTAAAATCTTTATTGAAGTTTTTAGGTCAAAAATCAAAATTTCTTCTGCAGTCAACGCTGGGGTTATATATGGTAAAATCTTTAGTGACGCATCTTGATGAAATTTGCGACTTTTCTGGGGTCAAAGCTATCTTGACGCTTTGTCTTCTCATTGTCTGTAGCTACTAGAGGCCGTTCATGCCAAGCAGGTTCCCCAGAAGTATCTTGGTCGATCGACACTCTGTCATTCTGCTATTTTGTGGCTTCCTCATGCTGATGCCACCTCCAGACTCGGTCAATGTGCCACTCAGTGGCCTTCTCATACTGCCGCCACCTGCAAACTTGGTCATTTTGCCACTTTGTGGCCTCCTCATACTGCCACCAACTCCAGACTCTGTCATTGTGCTGCTCTGTGGTCTCCTCATACAGCTGCCACCTCCCGACTCTATCATTGTGCCACTATGTGGCCTACTCATGCTGTTGCCACCTCCACACTCTGTCATTGTGCCACTCTGTGGCCTACTCCTGACAGAGTCTGCAGGTGGCGGCACTATGAGGAGACCACAGAGCGGCACAATGACAGAGTCTGGAGGTGGTGGCTGTATGAGGTCACCTCAGGAGCGCAGACCCTGCACATATAGTGTGTTGTTCCTAGTTACCTCTGTGTGCAACAGCAGCCAATGAGAGGAGGAGCACACACAGCTATATGTACCACCTAATCAATGTCGCCTATACTGATGCCACCTGCAGACTTGGTCATTGTGCCACTCGGTGGCCTCCTCATACTGCCGCCACCTCCAGACTTTGTCATTGTGCCGCTCTGTGGTCTCCTTATGCTGCCGCCACCTGTGGACTCGGTCATTGTGCCACTCGATGGCCTCCTCATACTGCTGCCACCTCCAGACTTTGTCATTGTGCCGCTCTGTTGTCTCCTTATGCTGCCACCACCTGTGGACTCGGTCATTGTGCCACTCGGTGGCCTCCTCATACTGCCGCCACCTCCAGACTTTGTCATTGTGCCACTCTGTTGTCTCCTTATGCTGCCGCCACCTGTGGACTCGGTCATTGTGCCACTCGGTGGCCTCCTCATACTGCCAAAGAAAAAAAAGTCAATGCAACAGCACTCTGTAGACACAAATAAAGTACAACAATGCCATTGTTCTGTCCTCCTCATGTGTGAAGGTACATAGCTCGACAGACAGCTAAACCTTATCCCTGCAATGAATTGACAATGGAGTATCGTCCAACTTTATCTTTATTGCAAAGATGAAAATGCACGTGGGCGCATGCAGTAAAACTGGGGAACAAAAAAAATAATGCACTTACTAAAGGGGTCTGACATATTACAATGCAGATCATAACATTACAGTGCATAGCAATGCACATATAAACACAGATGCGGATCTAACCATGAGCATGTTATCCTATCTGCATAACAAGGATAGTCCCTAGCTGCTAACTGAAGCTGCTATACAGGAGCAGGAGAAAAGACATGCAAAATTCATATGCAAACAGGCTGTAATGTGGGATACCAGTAATGCTACCGTTACCTTAGATGTAGAGGATGACTCCCGAGGCTTCCACCCCATGTGCTCCCTCTGGCAGGGATGACTGTGAATGAGGAAAATAGCTGCTGTGTGCAGGGATGATGATGTCACTAAGTTCATGGGTCACAAGCTATGGAAACTGGAGTAGACCAAACTTCTAATATGAATAGTTGCTGTGTATGTAAATGGCCACTAGATGGTGCTGTTAAGCAACAATAGAGAATTATGCAGAACATATATTGAATATGCATGAAAACTATACATAAATTAACAAATAGGCTTGCTGAAGGCATGACACTCCACGCCTGGTATCTGTAAAGATACCACATTAAGACACTTCTGGAGAAAGCAACAAAATCAGTTCAGTAACGGATCTGAGAAAGAGTTTAGGCTTATGTTGCCTGCAGACTTTAATTTCCACCTTTATGATCTTCCCATCTTAACTTGGGAACACCTTGGTTATCAGTCCCAAAAGCCAGTCATTTCTTTTTGACTGGGGGTCTTTGACAAGGACAACATTACCAACCTCCATGTTGGGTTTGCTGGTTTGCCATTTATTCTGGACATGTAGTGTAGAGAGGTATTGTTTCCTCCATTTATCCCAGAAGGCATCTACTAGAGTTTGCACTCGTCTCCACTGACATTTGTACAAGGCTTTAGTACTAAACTCACCAGGAGGAGCTGATGCTGTACTAACTTTGTGGGTGAGAAGAGTGGAAGGGGTAAGCAAGGGGTCATTGGATATTGAAGTCAAAGGTCTAGCTTTTATGATCGGCATTACTTCGGCTATGAAGGTTGAGAGGGTCTGATGGGTTAACTTTGAAGTTCCCAGCTGTAGAAAGACAGAATCAAGGATCCGGTGGACTAAGCCAATCATACACTCCCAAGAGCCGCCCATGTGAGAAGAGTTTGGGGGGTTGAATGACCATTTTCAGTCTTAGTCAGCAAGATATCTCTCTATATGGCCATTGTCAATGTTTGAGGGGATGTGCAGTTGTTTGAAGGCTCCAACGAAGTTGGTACCCCTATCAGAGCGGATAAGTTTAACTAGGCCTCTAATGGAATCGAAACGTCTGAGAGCATTTATAAAGCTGGATGTATCCAAAGACTCATTAACTTCTATATGCACAGCCCTGATACTCATGCACGTAAATATGACCGCCCAGTGTTTACTGTTTGCATTGCCTCCTCTAGTGTATCGTGTGGTGACAGACTAGGGGCCAAACACATCAAGATCAACATTAGATAAGGGGGGTTCTGTACTTAGGCGGTCAGCAGGAAGGTTAGCCATCTTTTGAGACTGAAACATACTCCGTAGTTTTTTGAAAGTGACACATTTGAAAATGAAACTAGATTCTCAGAGACCCAACCCGGGTGAGGTCGTATTAACTAAACAAACAAACTTATGCCTAAACTAGGCTATGCAACCTATCTTGACCCGGGTGTGACATTTAAAACTTCACTTTTATTGATTATAAATAAAACAGGTTTATCCTATTTTGGACCAAACATAAGAGAAGTGATTAAAAATACAGTCACCACTCCGCCAAAATGCGACAGAATCTGTTACGATAGGTAGAGGAGGTGTGCACGCTCTCCCTCCTATTCGTTTTAATCACAGGGCTCAATGGTGATAGCTGTTATATATGTTGAAGTATCAATGTTTAATCAGTGTCCAGTTGCAGCATTTGCTTGTTGCTGAAACTGCAGCCAGGGCGCTATTGTTTGTGCGCTCTCCCAGGCTATCACCTTAGTCCAGGATCTACCCTTTCTTGGTGCTGGAGTGCTGCAGAAAAGGTACTGCATACACCTTAAACGCCAGCACCAAGGAGCCCTGGTTAAGAGTTATTCGCTACCTAGCTTGAGCTATTGAGTAGAAAGTTGGCTGGGTGGTATACTGCTCTAAAATCTAAATCTGCCCCCAACATGTTTCACCAACATTATGGCTTCATCAGGGTGCTGCCCATTCCCTGATGAAACCATAGTGTGAGTGGCAGTGTAGGCATACTAGCCAACTACTGCTCAGCACTCAAGCTAAGTAGGCAGTACTAGCCAGAGCCACTGTGCTGGCGTTTAAGTATGCAGCACCTCTGCAGCACTGCAGTATCTGGACTGGGTGATAGCCTGGGAGGCGCGTATAGCGCCCTGGCTGCAGTTTCAGCAACAAGCAATGCTGCAACTGAACACTGATTAAACGCTGATACTTCAGCCTGTGACAGCTATGCGAGAAAGCGTGAACCTGATGCATGGAGCTGTAACGCATTGTGAGTGGCTGACTTGCAATCACTTCTTATGTTTGGTCCCAATAGGATAAACCTGTTTTATTTATAATCAATAAAAGTGAAGTTTTAAATGTCACACCCGGGTCAAGATAGGTTGCATAGCCTAGTTTAGGCATAAGTTTGTTCGTTTTGAAAATGAAACTACTCACAAGTAGGGTTAAGCGAACCCGAACTGTGAAGTTCGGGTTCATACCTAACATTACGTTTTTTCGCACCTGAACATTTCCGTTAAAGTTCGGGTTTGTTGTTCGACGATTTCTTTGCGCTATTTGAAAGGCTGCATGGCAGCCAATCAACAGGCGTTTCACTACTTTGCCCTAAGAAGCCATCACAGCCTACTATTGACATGGCTGTGATTGGCTAAGTGCAGCATTTGACCCAACCTTTATTTAAGCTGGAGTAACATAGTGCCGCATGTCACTCTGCTCTTCTCAGTGTAGGGATAGGATGCTGCCGCATCTGTGAGGGAGAGATTAGGGAAGAAATCTGTTGAACTTAGTGGTGTTAACTCTTCAAACTACAGCAATTATTGAGGGTGCTATGCTACATATTTGTACCCAGCCCTGAGCCCAGTGATACTGCAAAATAATTTTTAAACCATCTGTTACTGAGGTGGGGGTCGGCAGCCATTTTAGCAACTGAAGTGTCCTTGGAACTGCATGTGTGCCAGCCTGCCAGGGACATCAGTCTAATTATTTTTTGGTAGATCAGTGGAGGAAAAATTCCTTTTTTCTGGCAGGTCAAGTCCCCCTACATTACCTATTTTATAATTTTGGGGTGACATAGTACATTTCTGTAGTTGGGGGAATAAACCCGTACTGTCGTACCGCAGAGCACGTTTCCATACACCGCTGAAAAACCTATTTTAAAATTTTGCGTTGACATAGTGCGTTTCTGTAGTTGGGTTAATAATCCCGTACTGTTGTGCCACAGAGCACATTTGCATACAATCCTGAAAAAAATGTTTTAAAATTCTGCAGTGAAACTGCATTTCTGTAGTTGGGTTAATAAACCTGTACTGTTGTGCCAAAGAGCACGTTTGCATACAACGCTGAAAGACCTGTTTTATAATTTTTTGGGTCACATACTGCATTTCTGTAGTTGGGTTAATAAACTTGTTCTGTTGTGCCACAGAGCACGTTTGCATACAACGCTGAAAAACCTGTTTCATAATTTTTGGGGTCACATACTGCATTTCTGTAGTTGGGTTAATAAACCTGTACTGTTGTGCCACAGATCACGTTTGCATACAACGCTGAAAAACCTGTTTTATAATTTTTGGGGTCACAAACTGCATTTCTGTAGTTTGTTGCAATGAACAATGGTTTTGTGCTACATAGCAGATCTGAGGCCTACTCTGCATTTACACAGTTGGTTGCAAAAACAACGGTTTTGTGGTAGATAGCACATTTGCGGTGTACGCTGCATTTCTGACAGTCAAATGAAACCGTTAACCTCTGCTGATACATTGTTGGTTTGAAAAATCAAATTTTTGTTGATAGTGAAGTAATTGTATTGAATTGCTCCGTTACACTGTTGTGTGACCCAAAGAAATTTATTCTGTTTATGACACGGCACTGACTTACTGTTAGTGAACTTAATTGTTGACTTTGGGCAGTTAAATTGACACCTGAGATAAACCATCTGTTAGTTTGGTTGGTAAACGCAAATAATGAGGAGAACATCAAATAAGGGACGTGGACATGGTCGTGGTGGTGTTGGTGGAGCTCCAGTTGCTGGGATAGGACGTGGCTGTTCTGCGCCAGCTACAGGTCCAAGTGAAACACCTTCCTCAGTTGCGAGTAGGGGACAGAACCTGCAGCGTTATTTGGTAGACCCGAATGCCGCTCTACGGATGGTGAGGCCAGAACAATTACAGGCGATAGTAGATTGGGTGGCTGACAGTGGAGCCAGTTCCTTCACAGTATCTCCCACCCAGTCCTATGCAGAAAGCTCAGAGTTGGCATCTGCAGCCCATGCCCATCAGTCTTTCACCTCACCCCCTTGCAAAGCAGCTTTTTGATCACTCTGCTGGCAGGGTTTCCCCAGGCCATCCACATAGCCCTGCCCCAGAAGTGGAAGACATTGAATGCACTGATGCCCAACCACTTAAGTTGCAGGATGAGGCGATGGGAATACCACCGCAGCACATCTCTGATGATGACGAAACACAGGTGTCAACTGCTGCGGCTTTCTGCAGTGTGCAGAGCGACGAAGAGGGCAGGGGTCAAGAATGGGTGGAATGTGGAGGACGATGAGGTCCTAGACCCCGACTGGACTCAAGTTCACACTAATGACTTGTGCAGTTCTGAGGAAGAGGCGGTGGTCGCACAGAAACAACAGCACAGCAAAAGAGGGAGCAGGCTGCAAAAGAGGAGCGGCCGTCCCCGAGACAGTACGCCTGCTACTGCCCACAGCACCCAGGGACCTAGCACACCAAAGCCAGCTCCAAGGAGTTCATTGGGATGGCAGTTCTTCAGACAATGTGCTGATGACAAGACACGAGTGGTTTGCACGTTGTGCCATCAGAGCCTGAAGTGAGGCATAAACGTTCTAAACCTGAGCACAACCTGCATGACCAGGCATCTACATGCAAAGCACAAACTGCAGTGGAGTAAACACCTTAAAAACCAAGAAAGGTCTCAGGCTCCTCCTGCTTCCTCTTCTGCTGCTGTCTCTGCCTCCTCGTCCTCCTCTGGAGTTGCAGTGGCACCTGCCACCCAGCAAACAGAGGATATGTGCTAACAACACCACCACCTCCATAATCATGACCAAGCATCTCCACCATGTCACAGGCAAGAGTTCAGCTGTCCATCTCCCAAACACTGAAGAGAAAGAGAAAATACCCACCTTCCCACCCTCGATCCCTGGTCCTGAATGCCAGCATTTTAAAATTGCTGGCCTTTGAAATGCTGTCATTCTGTCTAGTGGAGACTGACTGTTTTAAACAGCTGATGGTGGTAGCTGTCCCACAGTACATCAATGCAAGCCGCCACTACTTTTCCAGGCGAGCCGTCCCTTCCCTGCACAACAAAGTGGAGGATAAAATCAAGTGTGCACCGCGGAACGCCATCTGTGGCAAGGTCCACTTAACCACAGATACATGGACCAGTAAGCACGGGCAGGGACGCTATATGTCCCTAACTGCACACTGGGTAAATGTAGTGGCGGCTGGGCCTGAGGCGGATAGCGGTTTGGCACGTGTCCTTCCACCACCGAGGATCGCGGGGCCTTATTCTTTACCTCCTGTTGCCTCCTTCTCCTACTCCGCTTCCTCCTGCTCCTCTTCTACCACCTCCTCATCCGGTCAGCGAAAGACCTTCACCACCAATTTCAGCACAGCCAGGGGTTAACGTCAGCAGGCGGTTATAAAAATCATGTGTTTGGGGGACAAACCCCAGACCGCACAGGATCTGTGGAGGGGCATAGAAGAACAGACCGATGAGTGGTTGCTGCCAGTGAGCCTCAAGCCCTGCCTGGTGGTGTGCGATAATGGGCAAAATTGGTGGTGCAAAAATTCCTTAAAAACTAACCAGACATGTCAGAGCTGCTGAAGAAAGTGCGGTCCGTCTGTGCGCACTTTCGGCGTTCTCACCCTGCTACTGCTCGCCTGTCTGCGCTGTGACGTGCCCACCAGGTGGAATTCCACCTTGCATATGCTGGAGAGACTGTGTGAGCATCAGCAGTTGGAGGTTCAGCTGCAGCACACATGGGTCAGTCGCTCTGCGGAACAGCACCACTTAACCACCAATGAGTGGGCCTCCATGCGAGACCTGTGTGTCTTGTTGCGTTGTTTCGAGTACTCAACCAACATGGCCAGTGCCGATGACGCCGTTCTTAGCATTACAATACCACTTCTATGTCCCCTTGAAAAAACAGGGCGATGATTGAAGAGGATGTGGCACGGGAGGAAGAGGGGGCATTTTACAGGGTTTCAGGCTAGCCATTCAGAAGTGGCTCAGAGGGTGGCTTCCTGCACCAGCAGAGGCCAGGTACACATGTGGCCAACCTGGGCACAGTTCTGGAGGACGAGGAGGAGGAGGATGTGGTAGAGGAGGAGGAACCGGGTTTACAGCAGGGTGGCACCCAACGCAGCTCATGGCCATCACTGGAGCATGGCTGGGGGGATACAGAGGACACAGACGATACACCACCTACAGAGGACAGCTTATCCTTACCTCTGAACATCCTGGCACATATGAGAGACTACGTGCTGCAGTTCCTGCGCAATGACCGCATAGACAATGTGCCATCCTTAATTCCCTCACTGGAGCGTGATAGGAAGATGCGCGACTACAAGCACACGCTGGTAGACGCGCTCCTGGGGGCATTCCCAACTGACACCAGGGGACAGGTGGAAGCACAAGGTGAAGGCAGAGGTGGAGAAGGAAGAGGTCGCCCACGCAGCTGGGTCAAGGCCAGCACCTCACAAGGCAGGGTTAGCATGGCCGACATGTGGAAAAGCTTTGTCGCCACGCCACAGCAACCGGCACCACCAACTGATATGGAACGTATTAGCAGGAGGCAGCATTTGAACAACATGGTGGAACAGTACTTGTGCACATGCCTACACGTAGTGACGGATGGATCTGCCTCATTCAACTTCTGGGTCTCCTAATTGTCCACTTGTCCTGAGATTGCCCTTTATGGCTTGGAGGTGCTGGCCTGCCCTGCAACCAGTGTATTGTCGGAAAGTATATTTGGCATGGCTGGGGGCATCATTACAGACAAATTCAGCCGCATGTCCACAGCCAACGTGGACGAGCTCATGTTCATTAAAATGAACCAGGCTTGGATCCCACAAGACTTGTCTGTACCTTGTGCAGAATAGACATTTATACACGCAACCATACATTCTTGTACTCAAGTGCAATTATTCTTTGATTTCTTTTTTTTTTATTTGTCCCATTATTTTGGGGGCTACCCACTCCTCCTCCTCCATCGCCGCTTCCACTTACAACACCACATTCACCCCCTCCTCAGCCTCCGACTCCACATCCAGCTCCTCCTCCGAGTTGCAGGTTAATAATTTGTAATTTTTAATTTGTATTTGCTTTATTTTATTTTAAGTTATTTCCCTATCCACATTTGTTTGCAGAGCACTTGCCATGCTCTTAAGCACACTTTGCTGCCTTTTGCAGCCCTCTAGCCCTTTCCATTACATTTTTAGAGCCATTTTAGTGCCCAAAAGTTTGGGTCTCCATTTACTTCAATAGGGTTCGGGGTCAAGTTCGGGTTAAGTTCGGATCCCGAAGGTGTTTGCTCAACTCTACTCACAAGTCTTTTAGCTCCCATTATCCAGAATCTAGCTGTACGTTAAGCTCCTACAGTGAACAAACGTCCCTAATGTTTAGTCTTCTCATGGTAGTGTTGCACAAGTAAAGATGAAATATGATTGTTTGGGAGTATTATTGGATTGTGTTCATTACTCTCGAGTTTCGCATTTGAAATACGTCCTCCAACTCGCAACAGTCTATAAAGTTATCAAGTCTATAAAGGGATCAAGTCTCTTGAGGGAACTATCCTTAGGAACATCCTTTTGATTTTGGAGGAGTCCAAGTTCTTGAGTATAAGCCTCTTGTTGGATACAACAGATCATAACGTCTCTTGCCTGTATTAGCTTGTCCACTGTATGAGCCTTGTGACAGTAATGCCAACCTTTGCAGTGCTCTGATCCTGTAGGTGTGGCTCTAAAAGATTTGGCTATGTGGATCAAGCTAGCTATAGCTCTGTTCAGTAATTTCCTTGTAGAAAACGTGTTGAATCATTTGGACCCAAGCTCTCTTTTAGAAACTTTTGTGGTGAGTACAGAAACATGAGGATGAATCTCTGCATCAACATTTGGTTCTAGCAGCTCAAATGAGTTTTTCTCAAGAGTGTCAAGTACAGGTTTGTAGAGGAATGGTGGTCCTGTGAGCCAAGTGGTATCTTTAAGGTGGGCTGCAGGAACATCTCTTGTAGCATGGTCTGCAGGGTTGAGGTCAGTTGGTATATAGTGCCACTGGGTAGGCTGTGTAGACCTCATGATTCTTTGAACTCTGTTATGAACATAGACATAAAATCTCCTAGTCTCAATGTAAATATAGCCCAACACTACTTTGCTGTCTGTATGAAACACTGTGCTATCAAGTTTTACATCTATTTCAGACACAATAAGGTCTGTTAGTTCTACTGCCGTAACAGCAGCACAAAGTTCCAGTCTTGGTATGGTAAGCTCAGGACTTGGCGCCAGCTTTGCTTTGCCCATTGTGAAGCCATTTGGACCTGGCCTTTAATGTCTATAGTTTTAAGGTAAGCTACTGCAGCAATTCCTTTTACTGAGGCATCACAAAATACGCACAGCTGCCTGGACTGAACCTCAGCAGGAGAGAAGTGGGCATATGGCCTATGTATACGCATATTAGATAATGCCTTTAAAGAGTCTCTCCATGTTACCCATAGTGCCTCTTTCTCTGAGGGAAGTGGTGAATCCCAATCACATGTATCTGCTGTTCACTCTCTGAGTCTTACCTTGGATGATCACAGGGGCTGCAAATACAAGTGGATCGTATAGACTGTTAATGGTGGATAGGACTCTACGTCGTGTGAAGGGTTTCTGTTCAAGGTCGACCTTAAAGGTAAAGGTGTCAGACTTGAGGTCCCAGCTGAGCCCTAGGCTGCGCTGCATGGGTATCAGGTCTGTCGCCAAGTATAGATCTATCAAATCACTGGCCTGATCTTGAGTAGGAAAGGCCTCCATAACAACTTTGTTATTTGAAGCTATATTATGCAGTATGAGGTTTGAACAGGAAAGCATACTTTGAGTCTTTTTACGTAGACTGATTGCAGCCTCTGGTGAGGGAAGCGACTTTAAGCTATCATCTAAATAAAAGTCTCTTTCAACAAACTTCTTAAAATCTTTTCCATAGTCTTTTTCACCTTCTTGGGCAGAAAGTCTGAGTCCATAAATAGCGACTGCAGGAGGATGGGCTGTTGCCGAAAACATGCACTTTCATGCGATATTCTATGATGTCTTTGGCAGGGTCATTGTCTTTGAATCAAGAGAATCTCAATAAGTTCATGCGTTCTTCTCTAACTAGGACACAATAGAACATTTTTTGCATGTCTGCAACTATAGCAATGGCTTCTTTACGGAATCTAATGAGGACACCGAGAAGTGTGTTATTGAGGTCTGGTCCTGTCAAAAGAACATAATTGAGAGAGACTCCCTCATATTGTGAACTAGAGTCAAATACCACTCAGATTTGTCCTGGTTTCTTAAGGAGGTAAACGCAAAAGTTTGGTAGATACTAGCATTCTTCTTTTTCTTTTATGGGCGGAGCTTCTTCTGCATGACTGTTCTCCAACATTTTGCTCATGAACAAGTAGAAATGTTCCATCATCTCTGGTCTTTTCTGAAAGTTGCATTTGAGTGAACAGAAGCGTTAAAAAACGTAATCTCTGTTGTTGGGAAGATGGCGTCTCTGTGTCTTGAAAGGCAGTGGTGCAACACAGGTGTTTGTTTTATCCTTGAAGAATCCTTGCTCCATTATGGTTAATAAAGCCTCATCTTCAATAGAGGGAGCTATCTCGTGGTCTTCCTTTGTCCTCTGGAACACCTTACACCCCAAGTGGTCTTGCTCTTCACCACAAGAAGGGTTCTCGATTTCTGAAAAGTCAGGATATAGTACACTTGCCAGCTTCTCTCTTACAAGGAACCTGTTAGGACAAGGCTGAAAGAGGGATGGACGTCCGTTCTCCAAGGTACTTGTGAAAAGAGAATTCACTGCGTTTGGCTTGTGAACATTTCCTAGGCAGATATCACCTATAATGACCCACCCCAGGTCAAGCTTCTGGACATATGGAGAATTGTGAGGACCGTTTATTTGTTTTCTCACCTTGTGGACTCTTATGATATTTCTTCCAAGCAGAAGTATTATTTGGGCTTCTGGGTCGATTGCAGGTATGAGATGTGCTATGGATTTTAGATGTGTATGATGTAATGCTGCCTCAAGCGTAGGAATTTCTTCTCTATTGTTTGACATCTGATTGCATTCAATCAAGGTAGGTAAAGGTAGGGATTAGAGATGAGCGAACACCTGGAAGTTTGGGTTCGGGAAGTTCGGGCGAACTTCCCAAAAATGTTCGGGTTCGGGTTCCGAACTTTAACCCGAACCCGAACCCCATTGAAGTCAATGGGGACCCGAACTTTTAGGCACTAAAACGGCTGTAAAATAGTCCAGGAACGGGCTAGAGGGCTGCCAAAGGCAGAAACATGTAGGTAAATCCCCTGCAAACAAATGTGGATAGGGAAATTAATTAAAATAAAATAAAATAAATAAAATTTAACCAATATCAATTGAAGAGAGGTCCCACTGCAAGGAATCATGCGTCATATCACCCAACACTGGAGAAGGCCACTTTCAGTTATTTCGGACCCAGCACCCAGACAGAGGAGAGCGGTCCCACAGCAAGTAATCATGCGTCATTTCACCCACCACTGGAGAAGGCCACTTTTAGTTATTTCGGACCAGCAGCCAGACAGAGGAGAGAGGTCCCACAGCAAGGAATCATGCGTCATATCACCCACCACCGGAGAAGGCCACTTTCAGTTATTTCGGCCCCAGCACCCAGACAGAGGAGAGAGGTCCCACAGCAAGGAATCATGCGTCATATCACCCACCACCGGAGAAGGCCACTTTCAGTTATTTCGGCCCCACCACCCAGACAGAGGAGAGGTTCATTCAACTTTGGGTTGCACCGCAAGATCATGGTAAAGTTAAAAAAATGAGGATTCAATAAAGAAGTTCCCCCGGAGTATAAGAATACATGGTTGAGGGGGAGGCAGTTATAAATGTCTATTCTGCACAAGAGAGGCACAGGTCCTGTGGGATCCATGCCTGGTTCATTTTTATGAACGTCAGCTTGTCCACGTTGGCTGTGGACAGGCAGCTGCGTTTGTCAGTAATGACGCCCGCTGCCGTGTTGAATAAACGTTCAGACAAAACTCTGGTCGCCGGGCAGGCCAGCACCTCCAAGGCATAAAATGCTAACTCTGGCAACGTGGACAATTTGGAGACCCAGAAGTTAAATGGGGCCGAACCATCAGTCAGTACGTGGAGGGGTGTGCAGACGTACTGTTCAACCATGTTAGTGAAATGCTGCCTCCTGCGAACACGTTCCATATCAGGTGGTGGTGCAGTTAGCTGTGGCGTGGAGACAAAACTTTTCCACATTTCTGCCATGCTAACCCTGCCCTCAGAGGAGCTGGCTGTGACACAGCTGCGTTGGCGACCTCTTGCTCCTCCTCTGCCTTCGCCTTGGGCTTCCACCTGTTCCCCTGTGACATTTGGGAATGCTCTCAGGAGCGCGTCTACCGGCGTGCGCTTGTACTCGCGCATCTTCCTATCACGCTCCAGTGCAGGAAGTAAGGTGGGCACATTGTCTTTGTACCGGGGATCCAGCAGGGTGGCAACCCAGTAGTCCGCACACGTTAAAATGTGGGCAACTCTGCTGTCGTTGCGCAGTCACTGCAGCATGTAGTCGCTCATGTGTGCCAGGCTCCCCAGAGGTAAGAACAAGCTGTTCTCTGTGGGATGCATATCGTCATCGTCCTCCGTATCCCCCCAGCCACGCACCAGTTTTGGGCCTGAGCTGTGTCGGGTGCCACCCCGCTGTGAACCTGCTTCATCCTCATCCTCATCCACCTCCACCTCATCCTCCTCGTCCTCCAGTAGTGGGCCCTGGCTGGCCACATTTGTAACTGGCCTCTGCTGTTGCAAAAAACCTCCCTCTGAGCCACTTCTAACAGACTGGCCTGAAAGTGCTAAAAATGACCCCTCATTCTCCTCCTCCTCCTGGGCCACCTCCTCTTCCATCATCGCCCTAAGCGTTTTCTCAAGGAGACATAGAAGTGGTACTGTAACGCTGATAACGGTGTCATCGCCACTGGCCATGTTGGTGGAGTACTCGAAACAGCGCAACAGGGCACACATGTCTCGCATGAAGGCCCAATCATTGGTGGTGAAGTGGTGCTGTTCCGCAGTGCGACTGACACGTGCGTGCTGCAGCTGAAACTCAACTATGGCCTGCTGCTGCTCGCACAGTCTCTCCAGCATGTGCAAGGTGGAGTTCCACCTGGTGGGCAAGTCACATATGAGGCGGTGAGCGGGAAGGCCGAAGTTACGCTGTAGCGCAGACAGGCCGGAAGCGCGCACAGACGGCCCGCACTTTATGCAGCAGCTCTGACATGTTGGGGTAGTTGTGAATGAACTTCTGCACCACCAAATTCAACACATGTGCCAGGCAAGGGATGTGCGTCAAACCGGCTAGTCCCAGAGCTGCGACGAGATATCGCCCATTATCGCACACCACCAGGCCGGGCTTGAGGCCCACCGGCAGAAACCACTCGTCGGTCTGTTGTTCAATACCCCGCCACAAATCCTGAGCGGTGTGGGGCCTGTCCCCCAAACATATGAGTTTCAGAATGGCCTGCTGACTTTTACCCCAGGCTGTGCTGAAGTTGGTGGTGAAGGTTGACTGGATGAGCTGGTGGAAGAAGAGGAGAAGGAAGCTGAGAAGGAGGAGGAGGCTACAGGAGACAAAGAATGATGCCCTGCGATCCTTGGCAGCGGAAGGACGTGCACCAAAGAACTCTCCGCCTGGGGTCCAGCCGCCACTACATTTACCCAGCGTGCATTTACGGCGATATAGCGTCCCTGGCCGTGCTTACTGGTCCACGTATCTGTGGTTAGGTGGACCTTACCACAGATGGAGTTGCGCAGTGCACACTTGATTTTATCGGATACTTGGTTGTGCAGGGAAGGCATGGCTCTCTTGGAGAAGTAGTGGCGGCTGGGAAAAAACATACTGTGGGACAGCCATCGCCATAAGCTGTTTGAATATACTGTGTACACCAGCCTGAATGACAGCATTTCAAAGGCCAGTAGTTTAGAAATGCTGGCATTCAGGCCCAGGGCTCGAGGGTGGTTAGGTGGGAATTTACGCTTTCTCTCCAAGGTTTGTGAGATGGAGAGCTGAACGCTTCCGTGTGACATGGTGGAGATGATTGGTGACGGAGGTGGTGGTGTTGGTGGCACAACCTCTGCTTTGTGGGGGGTAGGTGCCAACATTCCTCCCGAGGCGGAGGAAGAGGCCGAGGCAGCAGTAGAACAGGGAGCAGGGGTAGCCTGAGTGAGTTCCTTGTTTTTAAGATGTTTACTCCACTGCAGTTCATGCTTAGCATGTAGATGCCTGGTCATGCAGGTTGTGCTAAGGTTCAGAACGTTAATGCCTCGCTTCAGGCTCTAATGGCAGAGCGTGCAAACCACTCGGGTCTTGTCGTCAGCACATTGTTTGAAGAAGTGCCATGCCAGTGAACTCCTTGAAGCTGCCTTTGGGGTGCTCGGCCCCTGGTGGCGGTGGCCAGTAGCAGGCGAACTCTCTTGGCGGCGGCTGTTCTGCTTTTTCCCCCTGCTCCCTCTTTTGCTATGCTGTTGGCTCGGTCTCACCACTGCCTCTACCTCTGAACTATGAAAGTCAGTGGCACAACCTTCATTCCATGTGGGGTCTAGGACCTCATTGTCCCCTGCATCGTCTTCCAGACAGTCATCCTCCCTGACCTCCTGTTCGGTCTGCACACTGCAAAAAGACTCTGATGAGGTGGTATTCCCATGTCCTCATCATCAGGAAACATAAGTGGTTGTGCGTCAGTGCATTCTCTGTCTTCCACCACTGGGGAAGGGCTAGGTGGATTCCCTTGGGAAACCCTGCCAGCAGAGTCTTCAAACAGCATAAGAGACTGCTGCATAACTTGAGGCTCAGACAGTTTCCCTGATATGCATGGGGGTGATGTGACAGACTGATGGGCTTGGTTTTCCGGCGCCACCTGTGCGCTTTCTGCAGAAGACTGGGTGTGAGATAATGTTGTGAATGTGCTGGATCCACTGTCGGCCACCGAATTGACTAGCGCCTGTACTTGCTCAGGCCTTACCATCCTTAGAACGGCATTGGGCCGCACCAAATATCGCTGTTAATTCTGGCGGGTACTGGAACCTGAGGTAGTTGGTTCACTAGGACGTGTGGCTGTGTTAGAACGGCCACGTCCTCTCCCAGCACCAGAGGGTCCACTAACAACACCACGACCATGTCCGCGTCCCTTACTAGATGTTTTCCTCATTGTTACCGTTCACCACAATAAGAAAAAAATGATTTGGCCCAATGTATTGAATTCAAATTCAGGCCTTTTTTTACAAGCACCTAACACTATCTGGCTATCTATTTATGTACTGTATTACACAAATCCAGGCACAGCCATAACCACAGATTTAGGGCAATATCAATTGTAGGCCTAGTATTTAGGCCCTGTATGAAAGGTATCTTTTTACGGACAGAGTTACACTTGGAGGTGCAGAGTAGCGTGTGAAAATTATAAAGGATTATGCTTTCAGCACTTGTAGTTTAACACTTTGTGTAACATACCCTTTAACAGACAGAAATACACTTAGAGATGCAAAACAGTGTGTGCAAATGTAGAGGATTATACTGTATTTTAACACTTACTGTAATATATTCTTTAACAGAAAGAAATACACTTAGAGATGCACGCTGAGTGTAATATATCCTTTTACGGACAGATTTACACTTGGCCTGCAACAGCTGGAACAACAGATTTCGGGTATTGCTATTTTGACAATTGAATTTCACCCCACAAAATAGTATATCTTTTGTCGGACACTATGAAACTTGTCTAGTCATAGCTGGAACACCAGATTTACGGTTTTTCTTTTTTTGCAACTGAATTTCACCACAGAAAATAATATATCCTTTGACGGACCCTATGAAACTTGTCCAGCCACAGCTGGAACACCAGATTTTCGGTATTTCTATTTTTGCAACTGAATTTCACCCCAGAAAATAATATATCCTTTGACGGACACTATGAAACTTGTCCAGTCACAGCTGGAACACCAGATTTATGGTATTTCTATTTTTGCAACTGAATTTCACCCCAGAACAAAATATATCCTTTTACGGACACTATGAAACTGGTCCAGTCACAGCTGAAACACCAGATTTACGGTATTTCAATTTTTGCAACTGAATTTCACCTCATAACAAAATATATCCTTTGCCGGACACTATTTTGACCAGCTTCTGCTGAAACCACTGATTTACGGTATTGTTTTTTTGGCAATTGAATTTTAACCTAGAACAAAATCTATCCTTTGCCAGACACTATTAAACTTGGCCAGCCACTGCTGGGACACCAGATTTAGGGGATTGCTATTTTGGCAATAGAATTTCACCCCAGAAAATAATATATCCTTTGACGGACACTATTAAACTTTGCCAGCCACAGCTGAAACCACTGATTTACGGTATTGCTATTTTGGCAATTGAATTTCACAAGAATCACAAAAATAAACGTGGCCTAAATGGGTGGGACTGCTCCAGACCCCAAACACTGTGGCGTGTTTCTAACTGGGGGGGCAGTTCCTCCGCATGTGGTTCGCAGCGAACGGCTATCCCCAGCAAAAATTGCATACAATGGAGGATGCCGGCGCGAACCACAAGCACCACACAAACATCCTACACAAAATAAAACATGTGCGGATGAAAATATATAAACACATAACTCACAGAAAAAAGATGCACCACATGGATAAGCAACTGACAACACTGGCTAATCCCTCACTCTGGTGTTAAAAGCTGAGAGATTCGCCAATATTTCCAATCAGGAACATATCGGAGCCCCTTTAGGCACCACTACACGGTATCTCAGCATGACATGGGGTCCTACCACTAGACTACCTATGGTGTGTGAACAAGGTCTGAACAGGTATTAAGTAGCCTACAGCCCCATCCCACTCACCTGCACTGCAGGACCAACAATGCAATGGGGAACAAATGAGGCCGCAAGCTACACCTACAACAGACCATGTGACACCGGCTTCCAGGTGCAACAGAATGTTTACAAGCCATATGCAATGGCACATTCAATACATATAAAACAAGAATCACAAAAATAAACGTGGCCTAAATGGGTGGGACTGCTCCAGACCCCAAACACTGTGGCGTGTTTCTAACTGGGGGGCAGTTCCTCCGCATGTGGTTCGCAGCGAACGGCTATCCCCAGCAAAAATTGCATACAATGGAGGATGCCGGCGCGAACCACAAGCACCACACAAACATCCTACACAAAATAAAACATGTGCGGATGAAAATATATAAACACATAACTCACAGAAAAAGATGCACCACATGGATAAGCAACTGACAACACTGGCTAATCCCTCACTCTGGTGTTAAAAGCTGAGAGATTCGCCAATATTTCCAATCAGGAACATATCGGAGCCCCTTTAGGCACCACTACACGGTATCTCAGCATGACATGGGGTCCTACCACTAGACTACCTATGGTGTGTGAACAAGGTCTGAACAGGTATTAAGTAGCCTACAGCCCCATCCCACTCACCTGCACTGCAGGACCAACAATGCAATGGGGAACAAATGAGGCCGCAAGCTACACCTACAACAGACCATGTGACACCGGCTTCCAGGTGCAACAGAATGTTTACAAGCCATATGCAATGGCACATTCAATACATATAAAACAAGAATCACAAAAATAAACGTGGCCTAAATGGGTGGGACTGCTCCAGACCCCAAACACTGTGGCGTGTTTCTAACTGGGGGCAGTTCCTCCGCATGTGGTTCGCAGCGAACAGCTATCCCCAGCAAAAATTGCATACAATGGAGGATGCCGGCGCGAACCACAAGCACCACACAAACATCCTACACAAAATAAAACATGTGCGGATGAAAATATATAAACATTCTGTTGCACCTGGAAGCCGGTGTCACATGGTCTGTTGTAGGTGTAGCTTGCGGCCTCATTTGTTCCCCATTGCATTGTTGGTCCTGCAGTGCAGGTGAGTGGGATGGGGCTGTAGGCTACTTAATACCTGTTCAGACCTTGTTCACACACCATAGGTAGTCTAGTGGTAGGACCCCATGTCATGCTGAGATACCGTGTAGTGGTGCCTAAAGGGGCTCCGATATGTTCCTGATTGGAAATATTGGCGAATCTCTCAGCTTTTAACACCAGAGTGAGGGATTAGCCAGTGTTGTCAGTTGCTTATCCATGTGGTGCATCTTTTTTCTGTGAGTTATGTGTTTATATATTTTCATCCGCACATGTTTTATTTTGTGTAGGATGTTTGTGTGGTGCTTGTGGTTCGCGCCGGCATCCTCCATTGTATGCAATTTTTGCTGGGGATAGCCGTTCGCTGCGAACCACATGCGGAGGAACTGCCCCCAGTTAGAAACACGCCACAGTGTTTGGGGTCTGGAGCAGTCCCACCCATTTAGGCCACGTTTATTTTTGTGATTCTTGTTTTATATGTATTGAATGTGCCATTGCATATGGCTTGTAAACATTCTGTTGCACCTGGAAGCCGGTGTCACATGGTCTGTTGTAGGTGTAGCTTGCGGCCTCATTTGTTCCCCATTGCATTGTTGGTCCTGCAGTGCAGGTGAGTGGGATGGGGCTGTAGGCTACTTAATACCTGTTCAGACCTTGTTCACACACCATAGGTAGTCTAGTGGTAGGACCCCATGTCATGCTGAGATACCGTGTAGTGGTGCCTAAAGGGGCTCCGATATGTTCCTGATTGGAAATATTGGCGAATCTCTCAGCTTTTAACACCAGAGTGAGGGATTAGCCAGTGTTGTCAGTTGCTTATCCATGTGGTGCATCTTTTTTCTGTGAGTTATACAATTGAATTTCACCCCAGAAAATTATCTATCCTTTGCCGGACATTATTAAACTTGGCCAGCCACTGCTGGGACACCAGATTTAGGGGATTGCTATTTTGGCAATTGAATTTCACCCAAGAACAATATATATTCTTTGCCGGACACAATTAAACTTGGCCAGCCACTGCTGAAACCACTGATTTATGGTATTGCTATTTTGGCAATTGAATTTCACCCCAGAACAAAATTTATCCTTTACCGGACACTATTAACCACCTCAGCCCCCATAGCTTAAACACCCTTATTGACCAGGCCACTTTTTACAATTCTGCACTACACTACTTTCACTGTTTATTGCTCCATCATGCAACTTACCACCCAAATGAATTTTACCTCCTTTTTTTCTCACTAATAGAGATTTCATTTGGTGGTATTTCATTGCTGCTGACATTTTTACTTTTTTTGATGATTTTCTTTTTGTTTGACGAAATTTTTGCAAAAAATGACATGTTTCACTTTCTGTTGGAAAATTTGCCAAATAAAACTACATTTCTCTATAATTTTTTCTCTAAATGTATTGTTCTACATGTCTTTGATAAAAAAAAAATGCAATAAGTGTATATGTATTGGTTTGGGTAAAAGTTATAGCGTTTACAAACTATGGTGCAAAAAAGTGAATTTCTGCACTTTGACTTTCTGAGCACCCCATAAATGACCCCATTTTGGAAAGTAGACACCCTAAGGTATTCACTGAGGGGCATAGTGAGTTCATGGAAGTTTTTATTTTTTGTCACAAGTTAGCGGAAATGGATTTTTTTTTCAAAAAATTTCATTTTTCTCTAACTTGTGACAAAAAATAAAAACTTCCATGAACCCACTATGCCCCTCAGTGAATACCTTAGGGTGTCTACTTTCCGAAATGGGGTCACTTGTGGGGTATTTATACTGCCCTGGCATTTTAGGGGGCCCTAAATCGTGAGAAGAATTCTGGAATCCAAATGCGTAAAAATGCCCATTGAAATCCTAAAGGTACTCATTGGATTTAGGGCCCCTTTGCGCATCTTGGCTGCCAAAAGGTGGCACACATGTGGTATCTCTGTACTCAGGAGAAGTAGGGCAATGTGTTTTGGGGTGTATTTTTACATATACCATACTGTGTGTGAAAAATATCTCTGTAAATGACAACTTTTTCCATTTTTTATTCAAAGTTGTCAATTTACAGAGATATTTCTCTCACCCAGCATGGGTATATGTAAAAATACACCCCAAACACATTGCCCTACTTCTCCTAAGTAAGCGATACCACATGTGTGCCACTTTGCAGCCAAGATGCGCAAAGGGGTCCTAATTCCAATGAGTACCTTTTAGGATGGCATTTTTACGCATTTTTCTTCTCACGCTTTAGGGCCCCTAAAATGCCAGGGCAGTAAAAATACCCCAAATGTGACCCCATTTTAGAAAGAAGACACCCCAAGGTATTCTGTGAGGGGTATGGCGAGTTCATAGAAGATTATTTTTTTTTGGCACAAGTTAGCGGAATTTTTTTATTTTTTTCTCACAAAGTCTCCCTTTCCGCTAACTTGTGACAAAAATTTCAATCTTTCATGGACTCAATATGCCCCTCAGCGAATACCTTGGGGTGTCTTCTTTCCAAAATGGGGTCACATGTGATGTGTTTGTACTGCCATGGCATTTTAGGGTCTCCACAATCATTACATGTATGACCAGCATTAGGAGTTTCTGCTATTCTCCTTATATTGAGCATATGGGTAATGAGATTTTTTTTCCGTTCAGCCTCCTGGCTGAAATAAAAAATGAATGGCACAGATTTCTTCATTCGCATCGATCAATCGATCGTTGTGGAAGAAACATCTTCGCCAGATTTTTGATACAAAGTGTTTGCCAAAGCATATTAACTCCAACACCTCTCCTCAGCTCATATGCCTGGGCAAATGTACCTGTTCTGCAGAGGAGAAATCTCGTCTTGCAGTACCGCATACACCGACTTCACGTGTCTTCTGACAGCAGCGCAATGCTTCTCTCAGAATGCACATCAGTGCTGCAGCGTTTTCGTCGGTTGGTCCGTTGATCTACCTGGAAAATAAAGGGTGGTTAGGGGGAAAATAAAAAGAAGAAAAAACAGGCAGCAGGCTCATAAACTTGAACGTTACAAACTTTATAAAACCTGAACATAAAGCGATTTTATAAAACCTGAACATCAAAACTTTTAAAACCGGAACTAACTCAAGATTTCTTTTTCTTGCTACCTGTTAAATTTTTTTAAATGGGGATTGCAGTCAGCACAACCCAACCCAGGTGCACGTTGCTATGGTGAAATACACATACAAACGTAAAAAAAAAGGTGCAATGGCACACTGCATCTAGAGCTCCGTCCTGCCACTATGCTGGATGTTAGAAGAGGCATTAGTTTATATTTTGGCCAAATTATGTAAGCCACCCACCACGTCACGGTTGCCTCTATGAGTGGTCCCTAACATTAATTCTTACCTTTTATGGGCCATATCAGCCACACAAAATCCAGGGAGTGCAGGTGCAGCATGCATGCCAGATACACTCTGCTTGTAACCCCGTCTGGTGCCATACAGCGTTCATCAGATCAAAGGATGCAAATACTAACATGCATGCTGAGCCCACTAGTACTTCTCCTGGAACCAAATGGCTTCTGGTAAGTTCTATAAAGCAGACTCAGTTTTATACTGACTTTATAACCAGCCTACAGGGGGGATCCACTAGTCAGGTGTGCATGACTGCATGGAGGTCACCACGCCTCCCATATATGCTACAAAGGATTAAAATGGGGATTGCAGTCAGCACAACCCAATACGCAGGTGCACGTTGCTATGGTGAAATACACATACAAACGTAAAAACAAAGGTGCAATGGCACACTGCAGCTAGAGCTCCGTCCTGCCACTATGCTGGATGTTAGAAGAGGCATTAGTTTATATTTTGGCCAAATTATGTAAGCCACCCACCACGTCACGGTTGCTTCTATGAGTGGTCCCTAACATTAATTCTTACCTTTTATGGGCCATATCAGCCACACAAAATCCAGGGAGTGCAGGTGCAGCATGCATGCCAGATACAATCTGCTTGTAACCCTGTCTGGTGCCATACAGCGTTCATCAGATCAAGGGATGCAAATACCAACATGCATGCTGAGCCCACTAGTACTTCTCCTGGAACCGAATGGCTTCTGGTAAGTTCTATAAAGCAGACTCAGTTTTATACTGACTTTAAAACCTGCCTACAGGGCGGATCCACTAGTCAGGTGTGCATGACTGCATGGAGGTCACCACGCCTCCCATATATGCTACAAAGGATTAAAATGGGGATTGCAGTCAGCACAACCCAATACGCAGGTGCACGTTGCTATGGTGAAATACACATACAAACGTAAAAACAAAGGTGCAATGGCACAATGCAGCTAGAGCTCCGTCCTGCCACTATGCTGGATGTTAGAAGAGGCATTCGTTTATATTTTGGCCAAATTATGTAAGCCACCCACCACGTCACGGTTGCCTCTATGAGTGGTCCCTAACATTAATTCTTACCTTTTATGGGCCATATCAGCCACACAAAATCCAGGGAGTGCAGGTGCAGCATGCATGCCAGATACACTCTGCTTGTAACCCCGTCTGGTGCCATACAGCTTTCATCAGATCAAGGGATGCAAATACCAACATGCATGCTGAGCCCACTAGTACTTCTCCTGGAACCAAATGGCTTCTGGTAAGTTCTATAAAGCAGACTCAGTTTTATATTGACTTTAAAACCAGCCTACAGGGCGGATCCACTAGTCAGGTGTGCATGACTGGGTGGAGGTCACCACGCCTCCCATATATGCTACAAAGGATTAAAATGGGGATTGCAGTGAGCACAACCCAATTTGCAGGTGCACGTTGCTATGGTGAAATACACATACAAACGTAAAAACAAAGGTGCACTGGCACACTGCAGCTAGAGCTCCGTCCTGCCACTATGCTGGATGTTAGAAGAGGCATTAGTTTATATTTTGGCCAAATTATGTAAGCCACCCACCACGTCACAGTTGCCTCTATGAGTGGTCCCTAACATTAATTCTTACCTTTTATGGGCCATATCAGCCACACAAAATCCAGGGAGTGCAGGTTTATTTCACCATAGCAACGTGCACCTGCATATTGGGTTGTGCTGACTGCAATCCCCATTTTAATCCTTTGTAGCATATATGGGAGGCGTGGTGACCTCCATGCAGTCATGCACACCTGACTAGTGGATCCGCCCTGTAGGCTGGTTTTAAAGTCAGTATAAAACTGAGTCTGCTTTATAGAACTTACCAGAAGCCATTTGGTTCCAGGAGAAGTACTAGTGGGCTCAGCATGCATGTTGGTATTTGCATCCTTTGATCTGATGAACGCTGTATGGCACCAGACGGGGTTACAAGCAAAGTGTATCTGGCATGCATGCTGCACCTGCACTCCCTGGATTTTGTGTGGCTGATATGGCCCATAAAAGGTAAGAATTAATGTTAGGGACCACTCATAGAGGCAACCGTGATGTGGTGGGTGGCTTACATAATTTGGCCAAAATATAAACTAATGCCTCTTCTAACATCCAGCATAGTGGCAGGACGGAGATCTAGCTGCAGTGTGCCATTGCACCTTTGTTTTTACGTCTGTTAAATTTTTTCTTTTTTTTTTTTTTTTACCATTTCACTCTTTATTTTTCTAGCAGAAACCTCTCCTTTCCCATGTGACAATGTGTAAAGTGTAAATCACACAGAGATAGTGCGAAGTACAGTATGCACTTTATCCCAAGTGAAAGGAGAGGTTCCTACCATTTCACATTTCTGCTGTAGCACACCAGCACCCCTATGTGTTAGGATCTCTCAAAACCTAGTATCCTGAGAGACCCTAGAGCCTGATTGTAAAAACTACCTGTGTTGTGCTGTCCCTACGTCCCTAAGTGTACCTGAGTGTGGTACTTCCGGAAACACTTCCCTAAGCATAGGGCAGGGTGGTCAGGACAGTCAGAACAGAAATAACGGGTGTTACGCCTTATTCCACTCCTGCTACAGACACAACATCTTTTTCGGGATGGCGGTTGGGTTGAGATACCAGCAACGACATTAGGGAAATGTCGCTTGTGTAGACGACTCACTACACTGGGTTTTGGAGCCACGGAACCTCCGGGATACAGGAGGTTCTCGATGATCTCTTCCTGAAATTTGAGGAAGGATTCTGTTCTCCCAGCCTTACTGTAGAGAACATAACTATTATACATAGCCAATTGAAATAAATATACAGACACCTTCTTATACCAGCGTCTGGTGCGGCGGGAAATCAAATACGGGGCCAACATCTGGTCATTGAAGTCCACCCCTCCCATGTGGAGGTAATAGTCGTGGACTGAGAGGGGCTTTTCAACGACACTGGTTGTCCGTTCAATTTGCATTGTCGTATCTGCGTAAATGGAGGAGAGCATGTAAACGTCACGCTTGTCTCTCCATTTCACCGCAAGCAGTTTTTGGTTACACAAAGCAGCCCTCTCCCCCCTTGCAAGACGGGTGGTAACGAGCTGTTGGGGGAAGCCCCGGCGACTAGGTCGCACGGTGCCACAGCAGCCAATCTGTTCTCGGAACAAATGCCTGAAGAGGGCCACTAAAGATGGTACCCCTGGCCGAATAAGGGTGACACCACGTCCCAGACTATCTTCCCACTGCTTCCCATGTAGTCAGGGCAACCGACCGGCTTCAGGGTCTGATCTTTTCCCTCATAGATCCGAAATGTGTGTGTATAGCCTGTGGCCCTTTCACAGAGCTTATACAATTTGACCCCATACCTGGCGACCTTGCTTGGGATGTACTGTTTGAAGCCAAGACGAGTCTCTGTAAAATATATCAGGGACTCGTCTACGCAGATGTTTTGTGCAGGGGTATTCAAATCTGCAAATGTCAGGTTGAAGTGGTCTATGAGGGGCCGAATTTTGTGGAGCCGGTCAAAAGCTGGGTGGCCTCTGGGACGGAAGGTGGTGTTGTCGCTAAAGTGCAGGAAACGCAGGATGGTCTCAAATCGTGTCCTGGACATGGCAGCAGAGTACATGGGCATGTGATGAATTGGGCAATTCATGTTTTTTTGTCAGGCCCATGTTGAGGAGAAGGCCCAGAAAAGTTTTACATTCGGAAACTTGGACTGGTTTCCACCGGAAAGGCTGGGCATAGAAGCTTTCCGGGTTGGCGTTTATAAATTGAGTGGCATAGCGATTTGTTTCTGCCACGACTAGGTCAAAGAGCTCCACATTGAAGAACAGCTCAAAAAACCTCAGTGCCGATCCGACCTGAGCTGTCTCCACCAGAACTCCTGACTGGGCGGTGAAAGGGGGAACTAATGGTGCGGCTGAAGATGGGGGCTGACAATCAGGGTTTGCCAGCACCTCAGGGATTCTAGGGGCTCTTCGGGCCTGTCTGCACGGTGGCTACGACGGCGGAACTACTGCACGTGCCACCGTACCAGCTTCAACTGCCCTTCTGGTGCTCGCCACTTCACCATGTTGTACGGCAGTGCTGGTAGTAGGCCCAGGATGGGCTGCACTGCTGGTGTATGCCTCACCACGTAATCCGGCAGCGCCAGCCCCCCTCTTTCTGCCCTTGAAACGGATCCTGCGCTACCTGTGGTCTAGCGACACGGGGCTGTGAAACGGGACCTCAACCTCCTCGTCCGAACTTTGGGTCAGTCTGCCACTGCTTTCTGCAGGTTCGTATTCTGACCCGCTAGATTCGTCAGATGAGGTTTCCCATTCCTCATCCGACTGGGTCAGAATCCTGTAGGCCTCTTCAGGAGAATACCCCTTATTTGACATTTGGACGACTACATTTAGGGGGTATTCCCTGAGACTACCCAAGAATAAAAGCAAGCCTGTCTTACAAATGGGAGGGTAGCGAAGTACAGAAGCCGCTGCGATTGATAAAAAATATCAAAACTAATTTTTTTTATCGCAGCGCTTGTGAAGTGATTGTGCAGTGATAACAAAAAAAAAAAATTTTTGTCACTGCGGCGAGGTGGGCGTGGGTGAACGCATGTGTGGGCGACCGATCAGGCCTGATCGGGAAAAAACTACGTTTTGGGTGGGGGGCGAGCTAAAGTGACAGTAATACTATTATAGATCTGACTGTGATCAGTTCTGATCACTTACAGATACTTTAAAAGTACAAATGCTGATTAGCGCTACGCTAATCAGCGAATCAGTGACTGCTGTGCGGTGGGCTGGGCGCTAATGCTAACTACCTACCAAAGGGGCCTAAACAAAATCTAAACCTAGCAGTCAATACTAGTGGGAAAAAAAGTGACAGTTTACACTGATCACTTTTTTCCCTTTCACTAGTGACTGACAGGTGATTGAAAGGGGTGATCAAGGGGTTAATTGGGGTGATGGGGGTGATCAGGGCCTATGTGAAGTGTCCTTGGAGTACTTACAGTAGAGGTGTTCTCTCTCCTGGGTCCAACCGACGAAAAGGACCCAGGAGAGGGCTCAGAAGCCATTTAATGCATTATATTTATAAATATATTTATAAATATAATTCATATTTATAAATATAATGCATTTCATGGATTTTCATTCATTTTTTTGAACATCACCAGCCTGCCAGCGCCGATCATTGGCTGGCAGGCTGGTGACTAAATTTTCCTGAGCAGCTCCCGACAGTCTGTGCGCCTCTCTCGTGAGATGACGCGCCCGCGCGTCAAGCAGGAACAGAGGGACCACCAAGATCACGCGATCCTGCGGCGGTCCTAAAGTGGTTAAACTCGGCCAGCCACTGCTGAAACCACTGATTTATGGTATTGCTATTTTGGCAATTGAATTTCACCAAAAAACAAAATCTATCCTTTGCCGGACATTATTAAACTTGGCCAGCCACTGCTGAAACCACTGATTTACTGTATTGCTATTTTGGCAATTGAATTTTATCCCAGAACAAAATATATTCTTTGCGGACACTATTAAACTTGGCCAGCCACTGCTGGGACACCAGATTTAGGCGATTTCTATTTTGGCAATTGATTTCACCCCAGAACAAAATATATTCTTTGCCGGGCACTATTAAACTTGGCCAGCCACTTCTGGGACACCAGATTTAGGGGATTGCTATTTTTGCAAATGAATTTCACCCCAGAAAATAATATATCCTTTGACGGACACTATGAAACTTGTCCAGTCACAGCTGGAACACCAGATTTACGGTATTGCTATTTTGTTAATTGAATTTCACCCTAGAACAAAAGCTATCCTTTGCCGGACACTTTTAAACTTGTCCTGCCACAGCAGAAACCACTGATTTAGGGTATTGCTAGTTTGGAAATTGAATTTCACTCCAGAAAAAAAAAATATATTCTTTGCCAGACAGTATTACACTTGGCTAGCCACAGCTGGAACACCAGATTTAGGGGATTGCTATTTTTTGAAGTGAATTTCACCTCTCAATAAAATATAGAAAATTCTATCCTGAGTTTCTAGGGGTGACAATTGGCACAGCCAAGCCCCTGATGCAGGATATAGCAAAAAAAAAAAAAAACCCTACTATTGATGGATTAATGGACTTGGTGGCAGCTTGTGCTGGCGCACCACAAGACACAAAATGGCCTCCGATCACCCCAGACAAAAGTGACAGAAAAACGCTCTGGGCAGCCTGAAAACAGTGAGCAATTAACTAGCAGAAGTTGAATGATTCACAGCTGTAGATCGATCACTTCATGATGTGTTTTTGCTGAGTTAATCCCTGCCTAATCTCGCCCTAATAGCAGCTGCATCCTATCCCTACACTAATCAGAGCAGAGCGACGTGCGGCGAGACGTGACTACAACTTAAATAGAGGGTGGGTAAAATGCTGCACTTGACCAATAACAGCCATGCCATTAGTAGGCATGGCTGTGATGGCTTCTGAGGGCAAGAAGTAAAACGCTAGCTGATTGGCTGCTGTGCAGCCCTTCAGAAAGAAGGAAGAAACTGCCGAACAAAGAACCCGAACCCAAACTTTTACGTAAATGTTCGGGTCCGTGTCACGAACACCCCAAAATTCGGTACGAACCCGAACTATACAGTTTGGGTTCGCTCAACCCTAGTGTACACCCCACACACTAACACGCGTGCACATGTGCAGTTTAAAAGCTATGTGTGAAATGGAGTTTAACATTTTAACAAGCAAATGTCATCAAAACTTTCTTCTGCACATCCTGAGGACAGTCCTAAATTTGTATCTGGGTAACAAGTTTGCAATGTCTCCTCTCATTTTCTTTACAAGCACATACCAGCCTAATTTAGTCTTGGCAGGAAAGATAGTCTGTGGCTATTGATCCGTAGAGCAGACTGTGATCGTGTATGCTCTGCATGTAATATTCAGTAAAATACACACAGCACAGAGTACAATAAGGTATACAAGACGGTGCACATTGCTTGCCACTATTTGAAGTATGAAAGGCAAAGAGGAGGATATAAGTGAAAAGGTGAATTTATGACAACATCAGAAAAAAAAAGATTTTGAACTATTATGAAAGTGTTTTATGTGTGTTAAATAATGAGTGTCAAATGCAACTGGTAGGAAAAGTGCAGGTTTTGCATCAGCTTAAAGGGGTATCACTTCAACAAATAGCATTTATTATGTAGAGGAAGTTAATACAAGCATGTATTGTTACTATCCATATTGCTTCCTTTGCTGGCTGGATTCATTTTTCCATCACATCATACATTGCTTGTTTCCATGGTAGTGTCCACCCTGCAATCCAGTAGCAGTGGTCATAACTAGAGTTGAGCGAACCCGAACGGTGTAGTTCGGGTTTGTTCCGAACTTTACGGTTTTCTGCATCCGAACCTGAACATTTACGTAAAAGTTCGGGTTCGGGATCATTGTTCTGCGATTTCTTCCTGCTTTTTGAAAGGCTGTAGGGCAGCTAATCAAAAAGTGTTTGGGGTGTGGCCGGATGCCGAGCGTGACGGTTACATAGCAGGCAAGCTCCGTGTGTGCTAGCAAACAAGCGTCTCACAGCGATTCAAACAGTGGACACTTTGTTCTCCTTACCCCCCTTCAAGCCTCCACAGCTGCCAAAGATACCCCAAATGATGACTAGGGGTAAGAAGAAAGGGCCCAGACTGCAAAAAATGACGGCCTTCTTCTCTACAGCCAGGACCAGCAGTCAAGATGGCACAGATTCCCGCCAGCCTGAGGACACTCCTCGCTCCTCTCCAAAATCTTCAGACTCCATTCCACCGTAGCTTATACCTTACACAAGGCAGGACCTCTCCAGCTCTCCCCTGCAAGTTAATAAGAAACAAAAAAGGGTGAGTGACCTGTCTCAATCTTTATCCCCTATGTTGAGCACAGAATCTCCCTCAGCTCTTAAATATACAGTCCTCTTTGTAGCCATTATGCAGGATATGCTCACTGAGCTCAAACAGTCCATCCATAGGGACTTTAGAGATACTATATCAACCATTCATGCAGAAATTGTGGCTATAGGCAAACAAACAGCCCATCTAGAAAATAAAATGGAGGAGTTCATCGCTGCGCACAACTCCCCTGTGGATGTTCATAATACCGTAGAAGATGATATATCTGCCACTAAGTTGAAGCTGGCTGATCTGGAAGATCGCTCCAGAAGGAGCAATGTTCGCTCCAGAAATATTCCTGAATCAGTTTCTGACTAACAACTGACAGAATTCCTTACAGATCTTATAGTGGAATACCTCCCGGGTACCCCCAGCTCTGACTTAGTCATAGATAGAGCACACCGGTTTCCAAAACCCAAATCACTAGCTCCTGCAATTCCCCGGGACATACTAGCCAGGATTCAATTTTATCATTTAAAGGAAGAACTGATGAGGTCCTCTCTAAAAAAGGACAACCTTCCGGAAAGATTCCAAAATTTTCTTTTATTCACAGATCTATCCCCTCCCACTCTCGCTAGAAGGAGAGAATTTCAGCAATACACGAAAACTCTCCGGGACAACAACATCCCCTACAAATGGGACTATCCAGTGAAATTGATAGTTAAATTCCAGAACTCATCATTTGTGTGGAATACTCCTCAGGACGCATCAGCCTCCATTTCCAAATGGAACCTTCTCCACCTAGAGGAGAGAAAAATCGTTAATAATCCATCCTCGATGGAATCTCCACCACGGAAAAAGCTTTCAAACCTACCCCATGAGTGGTCAAAAGTGGGCTGTTAAACGCTATGTTGTACCGGCCTGATATGGCTTTACATACTGATGTCTACTATCATCACTAGCTTCATTATTATTAGCTAGCTCCACCTTTTCCTTCAAGTGGACCTTGCGCCGTTCGCTCTCTAATCCTTTACTATAGTTCACCCCTTCCAGAAGTACTCCATCAGCTTCTTGAAGACTTTGGTCCCAATTGGACTGTCCTTTCAACATTATTGATAGTTTGGTTATATATACATATATATATATGTTATATTTTTTTTTTACTTTTTCAAGTAGGATATTGAAACCTCAAGCATTTCCGTCAGTTGTACTTTTCCAGGCACTCTTCACTAATCATATGTTCGTATGTGGTAATTATGTGGTACCGTTCTCTGTTACATTTGTTCTACTTATGTAAATTAACTTTAGAGTCTCACAGCTTACTATTTTTAATCACACTATGGGGATAAAAGTTTTATCTTTCAACGTAAAAGGACTTAATAGTCCCTTTAAAAGATCCAGACTATGGTCAGAAATCAAAAAACAAAGGACAGATATTGTTTGTGTTCAAGAAACACACCTCATCTCCTCTGATACTTACAGAATGCATCATCAATCATTCCCCTTTCTTTTCTTTGCTCCGGCTCTGAATAAAAAAGGTGGAGTTATGATAGGATTCAGGAACACAATCTTATTTCACCTTTTCGATTCTGTAATAGATGAGAAAGGTAGATATATTATTATCATATGCGATATTAACAACACTCGCTACACCTTGTTAAATATGTATGCCCCTAACAAACATCAATTTAGGTTTATCAGGAAAACTATAAAATTAGCCCAAGAACTGCGTCAGGGCTCGTTAATAACTTGCGGGGACTTTAATCTATGTCCCAATCCCATGATGGATAAATTTCCATGCCCCTCACAGTCGACCAAGGCTCCTTCCTTGCAAGATTTCTTCTTTGAAGAAGGCCTTTATGACGTTTGGCGGGTGCTACATGCAAATGAAAGGGATTATACATTCTACTCCCACCCTCATTATTCCTTTTCCAGAATAGATCTATTTGCTGTTGATAAATGGTTTCTCCAGGAGATACTGACTTCAGAAATACACAACATTACCTGGATAGATCACGCCCCTATCACATTAACAATTAAAGACCAATATTCTATTAAATTCTACTCTCCCTGGAGAATGAATAATTCCCGTTTACAATCAACTTCCATTCGAACTAATATTAGGGACGCCCTCGTTGAATACTTTTCTCTAAATGACAATAATTCTGTACTTGACACGACCCTATGGTGCGCCTATAAAGCTTATATTCGAGGACACCTGTTGAAACATGCTGCCACACAAAAAAAGATACGTCAGAAAACCACTGAATCGCTGACCTCTTTAATTCAAGATCTAGAGAAAAAAGATAAATCATCGTTGGATTCCTCGTTAGGCCCCCAATTGAAAAAAGCTAGGCATGATTTAAACATACACCTCCATCAAAAATTCGAATTTAATCTCCGCAAGTTAAAGGCTGATCAATATTGGCAAGGAAACAAAATATCCAGATTATTAGCTAACAGGATTAAAAAGAAAGAACTCAAAACCAAAATCCCCTTCCTATATAATAATTAGGAGGCAAAATCCTCAACCCCAAACAAATCGCAGAAGAATTCGCAAATTACTATTCCAACCTATAAAATCTACAATCATCCCCAGAAACTTTTCAGCCCAATCCGATACTATTTCTAATTTCCTTAAAAAAATGTCCCTCCCTAACTCCTTCTCAACGTTCAACCATAAATTAAAGAATCTCGGAAGCAGAGGTAATTAGTGCAATAAACTCTCTGAAATCTAATAAGTCCCCTGGTCCAGACAGCCTCTCTAACGAATACTTCAAAATCTTCGCCACAATCTTATCCCCATACCTTACGCGTACTTTTAATTTAATTGCCACCCAAGAATCTGTCCCAAGAGATTTGTTACACGCACTCATTATAACATTACCAAAACCAGGCAAATCAGCAGACAAACCGGCTAATTTTCGCCCAATTTCCTTGCTTAACTCTGATATCAAGAGTTATGCAAAAATACTAGCTATGAGACTTTCTAAATTGCTTCCCTCATTAACCAACAGTGACCAAATAGGCTTTGTCCCCAACAGGCAATCATCAGATGGCACAAGACGATTTATTGATTTAATTGATGTGGCGCATGTCTCCCGAACGCCTTCTCTGCTCCTTGCCTTGGATGCGGAGAAGGCGTTCGACAGAATACACTGGGGTTATGTGAGAGAGACCATGAAAAAATTTGGGTTTGATGGGTTCTATTTAAATGCTGTAATGGCCTTACACTCAAACCCCAGTGCATCAGTCTATACCTCCAACTTTCTATCCAACCCATTTGACATCAAGAATGGAACCAGACAAGGCTGCCCTATGTCCCCACTTATATTGGCCCTGTCCATGGAACCCTTTGCAGAACATGTTAGGACATCTCCTGATATTCAAGGTTTGAGAGTTGGAGGCCTAGACCATCGAATAGGTCTGTTCGCGGATGATGTGCTAATAATTACTTCTAATCCGCTCTCATCATTGCCTGCTATAAACAATATTATCCACGAATTTAGTCAAGCCTCATACTATAAAATCAACGTGAACAAATCGCAAATGCTAGACTTAGGCTTATCGTCCTTCACAAAGATAAGGATCTCTACTTCTCAGGAATTCTCGTGGGCCCAAGACTCTCTTACTTACCTGGCTATTCAACTTACATTGCCAACTAATAAACTGTTTGACCATAATTGCTTACCTCTCTTTGATAAAATCAAATTGAGCTTAAGTAATCTTCGCCTTCATGCTTTTTCTTGGTTAGGAAAAATTGCAGCGATCAAGATGGTGATTCTTCCAAAAATTCTATATGTCTTTCGCAATGTGCTGATCTGGGTCCCAGAATATTTCTTAAAAAATATACAATCATTAGTTAATCACTACTCATGGGGTAAACGTAAACCACAAGTCAAAGCTCTTACATTATACAAACCTCTAGACCAAGGTGGTATAAATGTCCCTTCATTTATTCATTATTACAAGGCAAAAATTTTAGCCCAGCATAAATTATTAATAACTATGGATCTCTCGAAGAAATGGGTCACTAAGGAAAAAAGTTTTGTGAAGACACCTATTATACACACCCAACTACTATCCCAAAGCATTTTCGGTTCTCTAATTAAATCTCCATTAACAACTATTGCATCTATTTCCAAAATTTGGAATCAAATTACTAGGATTGAAAACCGTCTTCCTATATCAATACTTAATACTCCCCTTAAAATTTGTGAATGTGCCATTCCTGATTTATCATTGAAACACTGGGAACAGGCAGGTCTATTGGAAATTTCACAACTTTGGCAAAACAATAAGTTGGTTGATTTTGCCCATATACACAGGTCTTATGGCATCTCTAATAAGGAATTCTACAAATTCCTCCAGATTAGACACTTATTGAATTCTCCCCACGTTTTCTCTTGTACGCCTAATGACTTGGAGTTACAGAAATGGATTTTTTCCACTAAGTCAACAGATAACGTAATAGCTAGAGGATATCCGCTCTTGAAATACTCCTCTACAGACCCTTTATCTAGCTTATTAGACCTATGGAACAAAGACTTGAACCTTTCATTTACTGCAGATGATTGGAGAAAATCCTTCAATGCGACTTCCAAATTTTCTAGATGTGCTGACCACTTGGAAGGTGCTAGGAAAATTTTCTATAGATGGTACAGGACTCCTGCATCTCTAAACGCTATCTTCCCAGATTTCCCCCCAATTTGTTGGAGTTGACATAATGCCATTGGAACTTGCCTTCATATGTGGTGGGAATGTTCCCATGTTAAACAACTTTGGAAGAATGTTTTTGATTTTATATCCTCCATAGGCCATTTTAAAATTCTCCCATCGCCAGAACTAGCCCTCCTATCAATAGGTTTAAACTTGCTTCCCCTATACCTAAGATCATTTGTTATTCATTCCATTATAGCCACTCGTAAGTGCATCGCTGTATGTTGGAGGTCTGACTCTATTCCCAACGTTAATAGAATACTAAGAATCCTTGACATGAATTGTCTATCTGAAGGTGCTTGGGCTTCCTCTAGAAACAAAAAGTTGGAATTTCAAAGAAATTGGGAGTTATGGTTAAATAGTCACCTATGCAAAATTGATGTGAATTCTTTTGTAAGAACATGAGCATCTCTTAAGTAACTTTGAGGCTCATCGTCAGCTTGCTTTCTTTTTTCAATGTAGACACTGTTTTATCATTTTACCCTATTGTAATGCGATTTCGGTGTATCCTCTTGAACCCTTATTGCTGTTTATGTTAATTGATCAACTTATTGTGAATACATCCCATTTCATTCTGTACAATACATGTATTGCTATGTATATCTATATGTTATATACAAACCACTATGTTTCTCTAAAATTCTTCTACAATAAAAATTATTGTTCACAAAAAAAGCATTTCACTACTTTGCCCTAAGAAACCATTACAGCCATGCCTACTATTGGCATGGCTGTGATTGGCTAAGTTTAGCATGTTACCCAGCCTCTATATTAGCTGGAGAATAAACAGTTTTTTGCCAGTTTTGCTGTATACAAACCCCTGCTCTGCATAGGTGACAGGGAGGTAAATTTCGAAAAATCATCTGTTACATTGGTGGGTGACATTTTGCCAGTTTTGCCTATACAAACCCCTGCTCTGCATAAGTGACAGGCAGGTAAATTTCTAAAAATCGTATGTTACATTCTTGGGTGATATTAAACCAGTTTTGCCATATACAAACCCCTGCTCTGCATAGGTGACAGGGAGGTAAAATATTTTTTTTAAAAATCGTATGTTACATTCTTGGGCCATAAAGTGCCCCTACACTGCATACATGACTTGGAAATATATTCAGTAAATAAGGTGGCTTTCAGATTGTTAGGTGATCTGTACTCCTTCTTTATTTCAAACTACCCATGCACTGCATACCTGACTGGGAATTATATTCGGTAAATTCTGCAGCATTTACATTGTTGGGTGCTATAGTTATATGCTGTAAAATCTACATGATGTCTCCATGATAAATCTGCAGTGTGGGGGCCGCTTGTGTCATCTATACATTTTTAAAATAATCCTTTAGCGGGAAAAATAGATGCCTGATGGCGGGGACGCTCCATGACTTCTTTTTTTCTTTCACACTACCCCGGCCCTGCATACCTGACTGGGAAAAATATGCTGTAAATTAGGTGGCGTTCAGATTGTTGGCTGATCTGTACCTCTTCTTTCTTTCAAAGTACCCCTGCACTGCATAACAGACAGGGAACTTAGTTCATTACAACTGGCAGTTACATTGTTGCCTGACATAAAGCCTTTTTTGGCTGTGAAGCCAAAGGTAGTCTCCAACAACAATATGTTTTTTTTTTATAAATTGGGGTAGACCCCAAAACATTGGTAAATATAAAAAAGAAAACAAAGAGTAAGTGTGCTGTAGTATAACAATGGTTGGGTGAGGCCGGTATGCATGTCTATTCTGCATAAGGTACGAACAAGTCCTGTGGGTTCCATGCCTGGTTCTTTTTAATAAACGTGAGATTATCCAAGTTGGCTGTGGACAGACAGCTGCGCTTGTCTGTGATAACTTTCCCAGCCATGCTAAAAACACGTTCAGACAATACACTGGCTGCAGGGCAGGCCAGCACCTCCAAGGCGTAAAGGTGAATGTCCCCAATTTGGAGACCCAGAAGTTAAATGCGGCAGGCCCAGTGGCGTAGCTAGAAATGACTAACAGCAAATTTTTGAATGGGGTCCCCCTCCCCCAGTAATTTTTTAGCAACCCCTTCCTTTCATGCTGCCCCCATTCCTGTTGCTACTAAAGATCGCTCTCTCAGACCAGGCTGCTGTTCCATCCTTTTTTAACACTGTCTATACTGCCACTGTATATAATTTCATTGTATAATACTGTTGAGCGGGCTCTGACAAAGTCTTTTAGTCCTCCTCCTCCTGGATGGGCCCCTTCTTGGTCAGGGCCCCAAAACAGCCGCTTTCCCTGCTTCCCCTGTAGCTAAGACCCTGGGTAGGCCCATCAGTCAGTACGTGTAGGCGTGTGCACAGATACTATTCCACAATTTTTCGGAAATGCTGCCTCTTGCTAAGATGTTTCATATCTGCTGGTGGTGCTGGTTGTTGTAGCGTGGCGACAAAGCTTTTCCACATTTTGGCCATGCTAACCCTGTCTTCTGAGGTGTGGGCGGTGACCCAGCTGTGTTGGCGACTTCTTCCTCCTCCTCCTCTGGTTTAGCCTTGTGCGTCCACTGAGCCCCCGGTGTTAGATGTGAATGCCATCAGCAGCGCGTCTACCAGCATTGGCTTCTTCCAATCACGCTACAGTGACGAAATTAAGGATGGCACGTTGTCCTTGTATCAGGAATTCAGCAGGGTAGCCACCCAGTAATCTTCATAAGTTAGAATGTGGGTAACTCAGCAGTCGTTGCGCAGGCACTGCAGCATGTAGTTGCTCATGTTTGCCAGGCTGCCTAGAGGCAATGACAAGCTGTCCTCTGTGGAAGGTCTATCATCTGTGTCCTCCGTATCCCCCCAGCCACGCTTAGGGGATAGCCATGAGCTGCTTTGGGTACCACCCTGCTGTGAACACGGTTTCTTCTCCTCCTCCTCCAGAACTGTGCCCTGGCTAGACAATTGTGTACCTGGCCTATGTTGGTGCAGAAACCCAGCCTCCGAGCCACTTGTCTGGCCTTATAAGTTAAGGGTAAGGCATGTATATCGTTTTGTTTGTTTATTTAGTTTATCTGACTTAAAGATATTTAAATATGTTTATAAGTAAATTTGTGAATAGTTTGAATGGGCAATCTCTTTTTGAAATGTTCCTTGTATAGTTTTTACAATCAACACATATTGACCTGTTAAGGCCAAAAAATGTCCTGTTTATGGCTAATAAAAAGTTTAATCTTTATTCAATTCATTTATAAAAGGGGGCATTCTAATATGCCTCTTGCCAAACTAGTAAACCCTTTAAAAACTGCGAGGGGGGTGCTGTGTATGTTTATACCACTGTTGATTGGTTTACAATTGTATGCAAAGTAGCACTATTTTCACAGCATTGTGACAAGATCAGTCTTATAACGTCAAAGCCAGTATAGGAGCACTGGTTATCTCCACCAGTGCTCAAATGGGGGATCCGTCTGCAGTACGGACCTTGACCCCTTACTGCACCACAACCTCGTTTGGTTAAAAAACACAATCCCTATTAGCTCCCCAACATGTTTCACCAAATATGTGGCTTCTTCAGGGGGTTGAGCTAAGGAACCGGGCGCCAAAACATCGCGATCTTTATTATCGGGGAGACCCCTCCCTGGCCGCTCCAGCTCCCTTATTGGGCAATGTAAATGAGAGACATCTGATGCTACCTATAGGGAAACACTCCTATGATAGCAGACGCCGTCACCAAAAAGCGTCCAGATGATGACGTGTTAACAAGACTTACAAATCATCATGTGCGGATATACGTCATCCGCATCACTGTTCGCGCATGTCATTCGACTTAGATTCTGCCGATGGAGAGAAGTAGGTAAGTGATTACTGCGCATGACTTCAGTGATTGGTTTTGCGGCACAAGCACACAAGCGGTATGTGCGCATGTCATCGGACTTAAGCGCTACCATTAAGAAGAGAGTGATAACTGCGCATGACTTCGGTGATTGGTTATGCAGCACGGACACACAAACGGTATGTGCGCATGTCATCAGACTTAGGCGCTGCCATTAGAAGGAGAGTGATAACTGCGCATGACTCAGGTGATTGAATTTTCAGCGTAATCATAGTGCGCATATTTCAGATAACATGTACATGTTTGAATTAATAGTCTTTTACGCTGGTGTATATTAATACTTGTATAAATACAATACAAAGACTTAAACGTTTTCTTAGGGTAAACTACTAGAGTTTACAATCAATTGAATACAATAGGTAACACTGGAAGCAATAGGTCCAATACCAGAATTGCACCACATTTATCAAAAGACTATTGTTTTCAGAGATATTTAATTCAAATTCATTTTAAAAATAAGGCAGTCCACAATTGTTAACCCTTTGTATATACATCTAGATGTCCTAGATGAAACACAATGGCAGTCCCTAGGTATTTATTCATGATTATATCTAAATGAAATAACTCATTATTACCTGTGGGGTGTTATTTATAGGAAAGCACTGAAGGAAAACCCTTCATTTAGGCCCACTGGATTCATAGTGTTTAGTCTCTCTATCCACCTTGCTTCAACTTGAAGGAGTTTTTTATCTAAATTTCCACCTCTAGGTCCAAGGGATAGTTTCTCTATTCCCCAAAACTTCAGGACATCCAATTTCCCGTTATGTTGGTATCGGACATGTCTAGAGATAGAGGTATCCTTTTTGGTACCAATAGCACTTAGATGTCCTGATATCCGTCGCCTTAGTTCTTGTGTGGTTTTACCTACATAGAGCTTTGGACAGGTACAACTAGCCACATATATCACCCCTTTGGACTTGCATGTAATTCTCTGTCTAATTTCATAATTTTTTCCATCATAGGGGTTCATAAAGGACTTGGTCTTATAGATAAATCTACAGAAACTACAATCACCGCATGGCACCGAACCAGGATTCCTATCCAGTTGTTTCTGAGGTCGTTGGTCCTGATGATGGCTGTGGACTAGTAGATCTTTCAAATTCTGCCCCCGACGGTAAGTTATGTTTGGGTATGGGTTTATAACCCCTTGTAAATCCTTATCTGTCATAAGAATACTCCAATGTTTTCCTAGAATTGATTTTATCTCAGATGAGGCTCTGTCAAAGGTTCCAATACATCTGATCAGTTTTTGTGTTTCAGTCGATTTGGGTTTCAACAGATCTTCCCGCTTGAGTATTTTAGCCTTATTAAAAGACTTTCTAAGGAGGGCATGAGAGTACCCTCGTTCTCTAAATCTTCCATACAATTCCTTACTTTCTGATATAAAGCCTGCTTCGGTCGAGCAGTTTCTTCGCGCCCGAAGATACTGTCCATATGGGATTCCCCTTTTCAGGGGAGTAGGGTGCCAACTTTCCCAGTGAAGATAACTATTAGTTGATGTCGATTTCCTATAGACCTCAGTGTTTAAACACCCATTTGGTGACTTCTTAATAATCAAATCAAGAAAGTGAATAGTTTGATTTTGTATTTCATGTGTAAATTTCATATTAATTTCATTTTGATTAAGACGCTGTGTAAACTGTAGAAACAAATCTTCAGTGCCATCCCATATGATAAGTATGTCATCTATATACCTGCCCCAGAAAAGAATGTGGCAGGTATATAGAGACATATCATCAGTGAAGACGTGCAAATCCTCCCACCACCCAAGAAATAAATTTGCGAGGGTCGGTGCACACGCCATACCCATCGCTGTCCCAGTGGTCTGGGCATAGATACAGCCCTGAAAAGTGAAAAAATTATGTTCCAAAATAAATTTTAAAAGTGTCAATATAAATTTATTGTGCTCCCAAAAAATAACACTTTTAGTATCCAAAAAGTGTTTAACCGCAGTGAGCCCCTGATTGTGCTGTATCCTGCTATAAAGTGATTCGACATCCAGGCTTGCTAGAAAGAATCCTGGCGGGAAAGATAGATCGTTCAGTTTTACAAGAAGATCCTTGGTGTCCTGGATATAGGATGGCAAAGATGTTACAAAGTCACGGAGTACGTTGTCTATATACTGGCTGGCACCTTGAGTTAGGTTATCAGTGCCCGAGACGATTGGTCTACCAGGGATCGGGAGTCTCTTCTTATGCACTTTAGGTAGTGCATAGAAGGTAGACATGACAGGAGTTTTATCAAAAATGTATTGGTATTCATCCTTGGTGATTATATTTGATTCTTTAGCTGTATCTAAAATGCATTTAAGTTCTTTCAAGTATTTTTCAGTGGGATCTTGTTTAAGAATCTTATAGGTCTCTTTATCTTTAAGGAGTTTCAATACCATATTTACCTAATCCTCTCTGTCTTGTATGACTACATTACCCCCTTTGTCGCTCGTTTTAATTACTATCCTTTGATTTTCCCGTAGATTTTGGAGGGCGACCAGTTCTTCAGAGGTGAGATTGGATTTTGTATGTTTCCTAAACGTAAGGTGCTTAATGTCATCTGTAACCATTTTAACAAAGGTATCAATTTCCTTAAATTGTGAGAACGGTGGGGTAATTTTAGACCTAGGTCTTAAATCTGTACAGGGTGCCATCATTGGTACCTAGTGCCCTAATGCCTCTCTCTGTAAGCTCTCTAGCGTCTCAAGGCAGCTTTTTTCTTTTTCATATAGTTTCTTCCAGTCCTGTTCAGACTGCAGGTGCACTTTATGGAGGGCCAATTTTCTAGCGAATAAATTTATATCCTTTATCCAGGAGAATTTATCACAGTTGGGGACTGGGGTAAAAGTAAGGCCTTTATCAAGGATAACTTGTTCTTCCTTAGTTAACCTGTAGGACGATAGGTTTATAACCCTATTGTTACCAGATTCTTGTTGCCTATTAATTAATGCTGTTTGTTGTAGCCCCATTTGTTCCGGTCCCTCAACTGAGTCTGGCCTAAAAAAATTGACTCTAGGAGGTATTGCATCAATTTATGCGAACACTCTGTTAACAATCTCTCCCATCCTTTTATAAAAGCAGGATCTTCTAAATGAGTGTTTGGTCTCAGGGGGATCCGCAATCCTCTATACACCAATCCCTGTTGCAAGTATGTCTCCAAACTTGCAATTTCCCACCATGAACGAGTATGTTGGTTAAAGGTCACATTTAAATTTTTAAAGGCAGAACCAATATCTATTTCATTAAGTGGAAGTTTAACATTAGAAAAAACCTGGTTCGCTTCAAGGGATAATGATTCCAGATTAGGTTTCTGTTTTAGAAAGCCTGCCATGCCCTGTATAGAATTAGATAGTATCTGCGTAGTGGATATTTTATTAATAGGGACAAAAATAAGGGCCCTAAATTAATTCTTATATTATTTTTTTCCCCATAACACCCCCAAGAGGGACGGGTCAAAAAGTAGGGTTTTACACCCCTCTTTATAAGTCACACCAAGAGAGACCCTATGGTGCCCAGGACTTATATTTCTTACAATCAACACATATTGACCTGTTAAGGCCAAAAAATGTCCTGTTTATGGCTAATATAAAGTTTAATCTTTATTCAATTCATTTATAAAAGGGGGCATTCTAATATGCCTCTTGCCAAACTAGTAAACCCTTTAAAAACTGCGAGGGGGGTGCTGTGTATGTTTATACCACTGTTGATTGGTTTACAATTGTATGCAAAGTAGCACTATTTTCACAGCATTGTGACAAGATCAGTCTTATAACGTCAAAGCCAGTATAGGAGCACTGGTTATCTCCACCAGTGCTCAAATGGGGGATCCGTCTGCAGTACGGACCTTAACCCCTTACTGCACCACAACCTCGTTTGGTTAAAAAACAATCCCTATTAGCTCCCCAACATGTTTCACCACATATGTGGCTTCTTCAGGGGGTTGAGCTAAGGAACCGGGCGCCAAAGGGTTTACTAGTTTGGCAAGAGGCATATTAGAATGCCCCCTTTTATAAATGAATTGAATAAAGATTAAACTTTTTATTAGCCATAAACAGGACATTTTTTGGCCTTAACAGGTCAATATGTGTTGATTGTAAGAAATATAAGTCCTGGGCACCACAGGGTCTCTCTTGGTGTGACTTGTATAGTTTTTGTTACGATTTATAATAAAAATTCCTGATACCCGTGGAAATGTTACCCAACAATCTAACCGACAAATTTAATAAAATTATTTACCTGTCACATCTGCGGCTCAGGCTGCAGGGGTCCTTGAGCATCAATAAAAGTGAATTTGTCCCACCAGAATCTAAGATCTGGATTAACGGAATAGATTTTCACTGTCAGGTGTTCAGGAATTTCCGCACTACCAAATTCAGCACATGCGCCAGGCAAGGGATGAGTGTCAAACCGGCTGCTACGAGATTTCGCCCATTATCGTACACCACCAGGCCGGGCTTGGGGCTCAGTGACACCAACCACTCATGGGTCTGTTGTTCCATGCCCGTCCACAGCTCCTGCACGATGTAGGGTTTGTCCCCCAAACAGATGAGTTTCAGAACAGCCTGCTGTCGTTTCCCCCTGGCTGTGCTGATGTTGGTGGTGAAGGTGTTACGCTGAAAGGATGAGGAGGTGGTAGAGGAGGAGAAAGTGGAGTAGGAGGAGGAGGCAACAGGAGGCAAATAGAAATGCCCTGCTATCCTCGGGGGCGGAAAGACATGCTCCAAACTGCTAACTCCAAACTCCAAACTCCAAACCTCCTCTGGCCCAGCCGCCACTACATTTACCCACTGTGCATTTCGGGAGATATAACTTCCCTGCCCTTGTTTACCAGTCCACGTATTGGTGGTTATGTGGACCTTGCTACAGATGGTGTTGCGCAGTGCACACCTGATTTTGTCCTCCACTTGGTTGTGCAGCGAAGGGATGGCTCACCTGGAAAATTAGTGTTGGCTGGGAACCACGAACTGTAGGACAGCCACCACCATAAGTTTTTTAAAAGTCTCCATCCATCTCCACCAGACAGAATGAAAGCATTTCAAAGGACCAGGAATTTTGAAATCCTGGCATTCAGGGCCAGGGATGGCGGGTGGGGGGTACTTCCTCTTTCTATTTCTTTTTCTTATTGGGAGATGGACAGCTGGGCGCTTCGATGGGATAGTGTGGAGATGCTTGGTGACGGTGAAAGATGGGGTGGTGTTGCTGCCAAATACTCAGTTTGCGGGGTGGCAGGTGCCACTGTCACTCACTTGTGCTCAGGTTTAGAACGTTTATTTTTAATCTTTATGTTTTTCATGTTATTTTAAGTTATTTCCCTATCCAAATTTGCAGGGCACTTTTCCTACTCTTACCGCCATGTTGCTTCAATTTCCAGCCCTCTAGCCCTTTCCAGGACTTTTTTAGAGCCATTTTAGTGCCCCAAAGTTTGGGTCCCCATTGACTTCAATGGGGTTTGGGTTTGGGGCCAAGTTCGGGTCAAGTTCAGGTCCCGAACTCATACTTTGCGCTGAAGTTCGGCCGAATCCGGCGAACCCGAATTTCCAGGTGATCGCTCAACTCTAATTGTTAGACAATGTTTCCATTTACTTGGTTATAATATATCACATACAGTAGGCAGAACATGGTTATGGTCCATGTCCTGGCTCCCAAATTCAAGATTAACTCTTAGGCTAGGTCTACACGAAGACATGTGTCGTGCAACAATAATTCATGCGACACATAGGGTACAACTACACTGCAACATTTGTCGCACAACATTTTGTTGCATTAATGTCGCGCGACAATTTTTCTAATGGTAGTCTATGGTGTCACACTTCTATATGATGCGATTGCAACGTGTCGCAGTCGCAGCATGTCGCAGTGTGATACCATAGATTACCATTATAAAAATTGTTGCGGAACATTAATGCAACAAAATGTCACGCAACAAATGTCGTTGTGTAGACCTAGCCTTACAACTCCCTGTGTTGAGCAACCAATCAGCAAATGAGCTGCCTCAAATTAACGGGATATGCAGCCACAGCTACTAAAAAATGAATAATAATTGTTTGTAAAAGTGATGCTGATCCAGTCAGAATAGAACATGTAATTCTGTCAACAGGACTGATAGGGGGACCTACACTACATTTGGCAGGTGGTTTAAATGCTACAGCTGGTTGGTGGACATTGATATAAAAGCATGCAAAATGAAAACATTTACATACAACACACATAAAGTAAATTTCATACACATTTCCATAAAGTGCCTAATCATTATAATGTTGGTTAACAGAAGTTATAGTGGTTATTTGAGGGGAGCAAAATATGCCATAGAAGTCAGAATGCCTAAATACTAGTCACAAAAATAATATCCAGACTTAATTTCTGTTAAAGGAAAGGACGAATATTCTTTAATAAAAACAAAGGGAAAATTAGAACACGCTGATTCTTCTTTATCATTGACTCTAACAGAAAATGACCATGCATATGTTGCTATCCTATCCTATCCTCTGGCAAAAGAGTACACTTGTTCACGATATTGAAGCTATGTTCACACAGCTAAAATCTGCCACTAATCTTCCAGGGATTCAGGACTGGAAACGGATGCTTTTAGTTGCTAAATACACAACCAAAACTCTCCAACAGTTACCCCACTGACTTTAAAGTTAAAAACGCTATCTTGTGCACACAGTGAAAATTGGTCAAGGTTTTTACAGTAGTTGATTTGAAGTTAAGGCGAAGTTCACACTTCAGTTATTTGGTCAGTTATTTCATTCGGTTATTGTGAGTGAAAACAAGGTACAGGTCAAAAGCACAGAACGGGTGTAAATCTGTACATTATACCTAATCTCTCTGTAGACTTTATTACTATTTTGGCTCACAATAAATGATGGAAATAACTGACCAAATAACTAGTGATGAGCGAGCATGCTCGGCCGAATATCTGCTCGGCTAAAGCATCGCTATGCTCGGCACATGGCGGTACTCGACGGAGTACCGCATGTGCTCGAGCGCAATGCTCGAGTCTTCGCCCCACACGTTTTGCGGGTTTTAAGCAGCCAATAAAGGTGCAGGTAAGTACTGCCCTCACTGTAATGCCAGTAGCCATATTGGCTGCTGGCATTACAGTGATTGGATGGCCGATGATGCATGTTCGGATCAGACGTAGACAGGGAGAGCAGAGCGTAGGAAGGGAAAGACAGTGTATGGAGTAATTTTTAGTTTTTATTCTGAGAAAGCTTTTCCAAGACCCAAAATACCTTTTAAGTAGAGTTGAGCAAACACCTGGATGTTCGGGTTCGAGAAGTTCGGCCGAACTTCCCGAAAATGTTCGGGTTCGGGATCTGAACTCGACCCGAACTTCACCCCGAACCCCATGGAAGTTAATGGGGACCCGAACTTTTGGGCACTAAAAAGGCTGTAAAATAGCCCAGGGAAGAGCTAGAGGGCTGCAAAAGGCATCAAAATGTAGGAAAATCCCCTGCAAACAAATGTGGATAGGTAAATGACTTAAAATTAAATAAAATAAATAAAAATTAACCAATATCAATTGGCAACTTGGAGGAGGTGGAATAGAAGGTTGGGGTGGCATCAGGAGTTGATGTTCTCATCACAGCCACAAAGGATTCATGTCTGCCTGCAGTGCCACAGGCCTCATTCACAGACTCAGGCACCTGACACCCAGACGGAGGAGAGGTTCATTCAACTTTGGGTTGCCCCGCAAAATAATGGTAAAATTAAAAAAAGAGGATTCAATAAAGAAGTGCCCTGGAGTACAAGAATATATGGTTAAGGGGAGGTAGTTATATATGTCTATTCTGCACAAGGGATGGACAGGTCCTGTGGGATCCATGCCTGGTTCATTTTTATGAACTTCAGCTTGTTCACGTTGGCTGTGGAGAGGCCAATAACTATGTACAATGAATGGTGGCATTAATATGCAATAAAAATAAGTGCATTTCAAAAATATCCGGAATTGAGTGCCGTGTTTATATGAATCTACTGGCTGTGGAGAGGCGGCTGCGTTTGTCAGTGATGACGCCACCTGCCATGCTAAATACACGTTCAGACAAAACGCTGGACGCCGAGCAGGCCAGCACCTCCAAGGCCTGAAAGGCTAGCTCTGGCCACATGGACAATTTGGAGACCCAGAGGTTGAATAGGGCCGAACCATCAGTCAGTACGTGGAGGGGTGTGCTCACGTACTGTCCCATCATGTTAGTGAAATGCTGCCTCCTGCTAACACGTTCCGTATCAGGTGGTGGTGCAGTTAGCTGTGGCGTGGTGACAAAACTTAACCACATCTCTGCCATGCTAACCCTGCCCTCAGAGGAGATGTCCATGACACAGCTGCGTTGGCGACCTCTTGCTCCTCCTCTGCCTTCACCTTGGGCTTACACTTGTTCCCCTGTGACATTTGGGAATGCTCTCAGTAGCTCGTCTACCAACGTGCGCTTGTACGCGCGCATCTTCCTATCATGCTTCAGTGCAGGAAGTAAGGTGGGCACATTGTCTTTGTACCGGGGATCCAGCAGGGTGGCAACCCAGTAGTCCGCACACGTTAAAATGCGGGCAACTCTGCTGTCGTTGCGCAGGCACTGCAGCATGTAGTCGCTCTTGTGTGCCAGGCTACCCAGAGGTAAGGACAAGCTGTCCTCTGTGGGAGGCGTATCGTCATCGACCTCCGTTTCCCCCCAGCCACGCACCAGTGATGGGCCCGAGCTGTGTTGTGTGCCACCCCGCTGTGAACATGCTTCATCCTCATCCTCCTCCAACTCCTCATCCTCGTCCTCCTCGTCCTCCAGTAGTGGGCCCTGGCTGGCCACATTTGTACCTGGCCTCTGCTTTTGCAAAAAAACTCCCTCTGAGCCACTTTTAAGAGATTGGCCTGAAAGTGCTAAAAATGAGCCCTCTTCCTCCTCCTCCTCCTCCTGGGCCACCTCCTCCTCCATCATCGCCCTAAGTGTTTTCTCATGGAGACATAGAAGTGGTATTGTAAGGCTGATAACGGCGTCATCATCACTGGCCATGTTAGTGGAGTACTCGAAACAGCGCAACACGGCACACAGGTCTCGCATGGAGGCCCAGTTATTGGTGATGAAGTGGTGCTGTTCCGCAGTGCGACTGACCCATGCGTGCTGCAGCTGAAACTCCACTATGGCCTGCTGCTGTTCGCACAGTCTCTCCAGCATGTGCAAGGTGGAGTTCCACCTGGTGGGCACGTCGCATATGAGGCGGTGAGCGGGAAGGCCAAAGTTACGCTGTAGCGCAGACAGGCGAGCAGCGGCAGGATGTGAATGCCGCAAGCGCACAAAGACGGCCCGCACTTTATGCAGCAGATCTGACATGTCGGAGTAGTTGTGAAGGAACTTCTGCACCACCAAATTCAGCACATGCAACAGGCAAGGGATGTGCATCAAACAGGCTAGTCCCAGAGCTGCTACGAGATTTCACTCATTATCGCACACCACCAGGCCGGGCTTGAGGCCCACCGGCAGAAACCACTCGTTGGTCTGCTGTTCAATACCCCACCACAACTCCTGCGCGGTGTGGGGCCTGTCCCCCAAACATATGAGTTTCAGAACGGCCTGCTGACGTTTACCCCGGGCTGTGCTGAAGTTGGTGGTGAAGGTGTGTGGCTGACTGGATGAGCAGGTGGAATAAGAGGAGGAGGAAGCCGAGTAGGAGGAGGAGGCTACAGGAGGCAAAAAATGATGCCCTGTGATCCTTGGCAGCGGAAAGACGTGCGCCAAAGAACTCTCCACCTGGGGCCCATCCGCCACTACATTTACCCAGTGTGCAGTTAGGGAGATATAGCATCCCTGGCCTTGCTTACTGGTCCACGCATCTGTGGTTAGGTGGACTTTGCCACAGATGGTGTTGCGCAGTGCACACTTGATTTTATCGGATACTTTGTTGTGCAGGGAAGGCACGGCTCACTTGGAAAAGTAGTGGCGGCTGGGAACAACATACTGTGGGACAGCCATCACCATCAGCTGTTTGATGCTGTATGTGTCCACCAGCCTGAATGACAGCATTTCAAAGGCCAGTAGTTTAGAAATGCTGGCATTCAGGCCCAGGGCGTGGCTAGGTGGGAATTTACGCTTTCTCTCGAAGGTTTGTGAGATGGAGAGCTGAACGCTGCCGTGTGACATGGTGGAGATGCTTGGTGACGCAGGTGGTGGTGTCGGTGGCACATCCTCTGTTTGGTGGGCGGCAGGTGCCGACTTTCCTCCTGAGGTGGAGGTAGAGGCCGAGGCAGCTGCAGAAGAGGGAGCAGGGGGAGCCGGAGTGAGTTCCTTGCTTTTAAGGTGTTTACTCCACTGCAGTTCATGCATTGCATGTAGATGCCTGGTCATGCTGGTTGTGCAAAGGTTCAGAACGTAAATGCCTCGCTTCAGGCTCTGATGGTACAGCGTGCAAACCACTCGGGTCTTGTCGTCAGCATATTGTTTAAAGAAGTGCCATGCCAGGGAACTCCTTGAAGCTGCCTTTGGGGTGCTCGGTCCCTGGTGGTGGTGGCGAACTCTGTTGGCGGCGGCTGTTCTGCTTTTGCCCCCTGCTCCCTCTTTTGGTACGCTGTTGGCTCGGTCTCACCACTGCCTTTTCCTCTGAACTATGAAAATCAGTGGCACGACCTTCATTCCATGTGGGGTCTAGGACCTCATCGTCTCCTGCATCGTCTTCGAGGCAGTCTTCCTCTCTGACCTCATTTTCGGTCTGCACACTTCAAAAAGACGCAGCAGTTGGCTCCTGTGTTTCGACATCATCAGAGACGTGCAGAATCTGATGAGGTGGTATTCCCATGTCCTCATCATCAGGAAACATAAGTGGTTGTGCGTCAGGGCATTCTATGTCTTCCACCACTGGGGAATGGCTAGGTGGATTCCCTTGGGCAACCCTGACAGCAGAGTCTTCAAACAGCATAAGAGACTGCTGCATAACTTGAGGCTCAGACAGTTTCCCTGATATGCATGGGGGTGTGTGACAGACTGATGGGCTTGGTTTTCAGGCGCCACCTGTGCACTTTTTGCAGAAGACTGGGTGGGAGATAATGTTGTGAACATGCTGGATCCACTATCGACCACCCAATTGACTAGCGCCTGTACTTGCTCAGGCCTTACCATCCTTAGAACGGCATTGGGCCCCACCAAATATCGCTGTAAATTCTGGCGGGTACTGGAACCTGAGGTAGTTGGTTCACTAGGACGTGTGGCTGTGGCAGAATGGCCACGTCCTCTCCCAGCACTAGAGGGAATAACAACACCACGACCATGTCCGCCTCCGAGTCCCTTACTAGATATTTTCCTCATTGTTACCGTTCACCACAATAAGAAAAAAATGTTTTGGCCCAATGTATTGAATTCAAATTCAGGCCTTTTTTTACAGGCACCTAAAACTATTTGGCTATCTATTTATGTACCGTATTACACTAATCCAGGCACAGCAGTAACCACAGATTTAAGGGAATATCAATTGTAGGCCTATTATTTAGTCCCTGGATGAAAGGTATCTTTTTACGGATAGATTTACATTTTGAGATGCACAGTAGCGTGTGAAAAAATATATAGGATTATGCTTTCAGCAATTGTATTTTAACACTTTGTGTAATATACCCTTTAGCGGAAAGAAATACACTTGGAGATGCACGCTGAGTGTAATATACCCTTTTAAGGACAAATTTTTACTTGGCCTGCAACAGCTGTAACACCAGATCTTGGGTATTGCTATTTTGGCAATTAAATTGCACCCAAGAACAAAATAAATCCTTTGCCGGACAGTATTAAACTTGGCCAGCCACTGCTGAAATCACTGATTTATGGTATTGCTATTTTGGCAATTGAATTTCACACCAGAAAATAATATATCCTTTGCCGGACACTATTAAACTTGGCCAGCCACAGCTGGAACACCAGATTTACTGTATTTTTATTTTTGCAACTGAATTTTCCCCCACAAAATAATATATCCTTTGACGGACACTATGAAACTTGTCCAGTCACAGCTGGAACACCAGATTTACGGTATTTCGATTTTTGCTACTGAATTTCACCCCAGAAAAAAATATATCCTTTTCCTGGACACTATTAAATTTGGCCAGCCACAACTAAAACCACTGATTTACGGTGTTGCTATTTTGGCAATTGAATTTCACCCCAGAACAAAATATATCCTTTGCTGGACACTATTAAACTTTGCCAGCCACAGCTAAAACCACTGATTTACGGTATTGCTATTTTAGCAATTGAATTTCTTTTTTCTTTTAAATTGCTTTTTATTAATTTTATATCAAGTACAGGACTGTATCAACAGACAGCAATACATAGCGTAGTAGACAAGGATCATCTGTTACCTTTGCTGTACATCAAACAAAAAACAATAATACTAATAGTAATAACAATCAGCATTACACTGCGGCCGCAGTGCCAAGACGGGGGGTACAGTATCATTGTAAACTGTACACAAGAGCAGGGGAACGAGGGGGGGGGAAGGGTAATGGAACATGGGGCTAGGAAGAGAGAGGGGGAGGAGGGGGTGTAAAGAAGAAGAGGAGAGGGTGAGAGGGTATAACACATAAGTATAAATTAAGTGTAAGGAGAGAAGGTGAAAAGCGGCCTAAGTAGGAGAGTATAGGGAGAAAAATTTCTAGTTTTAAGCAGGCTACTGAGTCCATGGAGGACAGCTTACATAGCAACTCATCCAATCAGCAGGTGAGTAACGTAAGATAAGTACTTTAGTTCCCTATTCCATAGTGTTATTGTTTAATATGTAGTAGAGGGTGGACCGGAGAGATTTGAAAGGGTGGGATAGAGAGATCGAAACACCACTAGTTCAAAACTTATCACATCACGGCTGAACATTTAAGAGGTGGATAATAACGGAAGGGGTAGTCTATATATAGGTGCTAGTTACTGAAAAGGGGGCACATTTTATGGAGAGGGTTGACCACTTACAGCGGCCAGCTCTATAAGTATACGAGCAGGATAGAACAAACATAACAGTCAACTATAAACGTAGGAAGTTTAGTACTTCATGTGAGTATACAAAAGCTGACCTGATAGGTACATTGGATACATGGACGATGGCTTGACATAAAAAGAGGCAACAAGCATGGCTATCCGTAGCAAGGTCCTCTCTGTTTACATAGTGTGTAATCAATTTAGGAGGAAGGTCTCGATTTCCAAGGTGACCAGATCTCCACATATTTAGAGTGAGTGCGAGTTTCCCAGTGTGACAGCTCTTCTAGTCTGGCTATATCGTTTACTTTGCTGATCCAATGGGAAATGGATGGTGGGGTGTCCAACTTCCAATGTGAGGCTATTAACAATCTAGCCGCTGCCAGTAATATTCTATTCAGTATTTTTTCTTTGGGTGCGGTTTGCTCTGTAATTAAGGATTGGAGAGCTGCCTCAGGGAGTGGTCGCAGTTTGTCATTTGGAAATGAAAGAAGGGATCTAATTTGTTTGAATACATCCTCCCAGTAAGGGGCAATCTTGCTGCAAGTCCACCAAATATGCATAAAGTCTCCTTTCTGTTCGAGACATCTCCAGCAAACATTGGAGGTAGTTGTATATATTTTGTGTAATTTTTCAGGTGTCATGTACCACCTTGTGAGGATTTTAAATGCATTCTCTTGGATAGTAACACAATGGGATATATTTTTAGGTGCAATTAGTAACGCTTTAATATCATCTGCAGAGAATGTCAGTTGTAAATCTTTTTCCCATTCCTTAATATAATAAAGAAATTTTGGTTTTTCAATCTCTATTAGTTGTTTGCTTACTTTCGAGATAATTTTAGTTGGGATGGTCGTTTGTGAGAGCAATTTTTCAAACCAAGTGAGGTCCCGATTGCCTAAACCAGATGGAATGCATTTCAGTATACAAGATCTGACAAATTGATATTGCAAGGTGTTTAAAGTTGGAAATTGCAGTTTTTGACCAAGGGTGGACAATTCCCAAATTGAGCCATCCTGATCCAGTGTGTGTTCCAGAGTAATCTTGCAGGATCTTACAATTTGTGGGAGAGATTGACAGCCCAAGTGTGTGGGATCTAGGCAGTCTCTGACTTGAAGCAAGGGCGAAGGGAATTTGGAACAAAGAGACCTGGTATCTACTTTCCTCCAAATGTTAGCAGTGGCTTTAATTAGAAGAGAGGACATTTTGGGTGTGGCTGGCGATTCAGGATTAGAAAAAGTGATATGGCGTAAAGAAGAGTTGATCAACTCTTTTTCCAATGTGATCCAATGTTTATCCGGAGTCTCTCTCGCCCAATCTAACAGCCTCGAAAGGTGTATTGCGTTGTAGGTTCGTAGCAAGGAAGGATATCCTAGGCCACCCTGGGCAAATGGCCACTGCAGTAGTCTATATGCTAGCCTGGGTTTCTTGTTGTCCCAGATGTATTTTGAACTATATCTTCTAAATTGGGCAAAGAACTGTGAGGGTAGTGGTATCGGTAGGGCTTGTAGCACGTATGTAATTTTAGGCAGGATTAGGGAGTTGAAAATATTTTTACGGCCTAGCCATGATATATATGACGGGGACCAGGAGTTTAACAGTGTAGGAATCTTGTCTAGAAGGGGCTTATAATTCAAATCATATAGTTTGTTTAGGTTGGAAATTATATTAATTCCTAGGAATGTGATTGCGCCTTTGGTCCACTGAAATGGTGTTGTAGACTGTAACCTAAGAATTTCTGCATCAGACATATTAATCCCTATTGCTTTTGATTTAGAGGGGTTTATCTTATAATTGGAAATAAAGCTAAACTCCTCAAATATCTCTACTAACGCAGGGATTGCTTGGACCGGGTTAGTGACCATTAGGAAGAGATCATCTGCATAGGCAGCTTGTTTGATATCTAAAAGGGAGCAGCGGAGACCTCTAATTAAAGGTTCTTGTCTAATACGTTGTAATAGAGGTTCTAGAGTCAAGATGAATAAAATGGGGGACAGGGGACAACCCTGTCTCGTCCCATTGGTGATATGAACCAGAGGGGATAGGGTGTCATTGATTTTTATGTAGGCGTTCGGTGTGGAATACATGATAAAAATTGAGTTAACGAATTGGATGTGGAATCCAAATTTTTTTAACACCTGATTAATAAAAGGCCACGCTACCCGATCAAATGCCTTTTCGGCATCTGTGCTAATTAGTGATAATGATTTATTCAGATTCTGTGCTAGTGCAATTGCGTTAATTATTTTATATGTACCATCCTTAACTTCCCTATTAGGCATGAAACCTAGTTGGTCATAATATAGCAGAGGGAGTCCTTCTGGACCTGGAGCCTTGCCTTTCGCCATGGACCTCACCGTTTTAAGGATCTCACTTTTTGTTATAGGTGAGCAAAGAGCCGATGTCTGGGTGGGCGATAATAACGGTAATTGTAACTGTTCTAGGAAGTGTGTGGCTTTATCTAGTTTCTGCAATTTGATCGCCTCAGAGTCATCTGCATTTATGTTATAAAGGGCAGAGTAATAGGAGTGGAAAGCTTTAGCTATACTTGTATCATCTGATACACATTTATTTCCATTCTTGATAGCCGTAATTCTAGACTTCCTTTGTCTTTGTTTCAGCATAGCAATCATGAATTTAGTGGGCTTATTTCCATGAGCGAAACATTTCTGTTTCATTGATAAAAAATATTTCGCTGAGGTGGCATTTAGTACATCACGTAACTCCTCTCTCGCTGACGTTAATTTTTGTAGAATCTCTGCTGTAGGTCTGCGCTTGTGAGATGCTTCTAATTCCTGAACATTTTTGGCTATGGCTGTTATCTTTTCCCTTCTTTTTTTGTGTAGGTGAGAGGACAGGGAAATAAATTCTCCTCTCACAGCTGCTTTATGTGATTTCCATAATAAATGGGGAGTTATCCCTTCTGTATTATTTAGTGTGAAAAATTCCGTCTGGTGTTTTCCTATAGTTTGTTTGGTTTCTGGATTGCTGAGGATAGTTTCATTTAATCTCCAGATATATATTTTGGGAGTGGAATTAGGGATGCAGCAGGTCAGTGATACCGGGGAATGGTCTGAATGGGGCATAGAGCCAATAGTAACGTCTGAGCATAAATGCAGATATGAGCTGGGGACAAAGATATAATCCAACCTATGGTAGGAATTGTGAGGAGGCGAGTAGTGAGTGTAATCCCTAGTGGTGGGATGTGTAGCTCTCCATGCGTCAATTAGATCCCTAGAACGTAAACCATTAAGTATGGTTAGCAGTGCAGTTTTGGTAATAGCTGATTTGCCCACTGAGGAATTTATGCTAGGATCTATAGAAATATTTAAATCACCAGCCACTATCAAAAAGCCCTCTCTAAAATCATCAATTTTAGGCAAGACATTGAGCAGCCAGCTTTTCTGTCCTGTGTTAGGGGCATAAAGGTTAACCCAGGTAAAGGTCTGGTTCTCTATTATACCTTTAACAAATAAGAATCGTCCATTTGGATCTATTCTGGTATCTTTAAGTGTAAAAGAGGTGTTTTTATGAATACCTATACTGACTCCCAATTTGTTCGAGTAGTCAGACGTGCTGTGAAACCATAAGTTATATGTGGATCTTGATAAGTTGGGAGTTTTATTATGTTTATAGTGTGTCTCTTGTAAGAATACTACTTGGGTTTTGTCCCTATGAAACTGACGGAATATTTGATTCCTTTTAATGGGCGATTTTAGACCTCTTAACATTGTATGTTGTCACTCTTAATTCAGCCATTTGTTACCACTATGATATAGGACGTCAAGCCATCATACATACCGCTCCACCAGGACCAACATGAAGGTCTTCCATCTGATGATGTCCTTACATTGGTTGTAACTTTTAGGATGGGGAAGAGGACAAAGAGGGTGGGGGGGGGTGGTCCAACAACTGCGTGGAAAATAAGAGAAGAACAGATATAAACATCGACTGAAGAAAAACCTCCAAAAAGGAAGAACTTAGAACTAGGGAACGTAGTTCCCCTAGGGAGAACCTACACAGGTTCAAACACCCTTCCATCTGAATGGGTGTAATTGGAGGGTTAGGGGAAAAAACACTAGAGTTGGGAGGCAGATAAACAAGCGTATCTAGTTAAAGCTTGAGAAAGTTAAACTAATAAGTATTACTAGTAATAAGTGACTAGGTTAACATCCAAACACTCGCCTGGAGAATGGCAATAAAGCAGAAGCTGATCATATGTCGCGCACACCCCCCCGCACAATTTATTTTATCCTGTCATAAGGATTCAGCTTAGTTCACCAGGAGTGACAGTGGGCGGGAAACACGACCAGCAGCATTAGTTAATCAATGGTGAAAAATTTGTTGGAAAGATAGATGCAGAAGGAGAAAACATATATCAAAGAGCATATGCTTAATCTATAGGTCAGTCATTTTCTGCGATGAGGCGTCTAGGAGTCATCAGTCCTTTTTTTTTGGTCTTATGCGTCTTCCCATGATGAACCGTTTCCCATGGGACAGGTTGCGAAGGGGCATGCGGCACTGTGACATCTGTAGTGAGAATCCAGTCTGGAATATCTAGGTCCTCAATTTCCATCAGGTTGAGAGCTTCTTTCAGGTCTTCATGGGACTTGACGATCAATTTTTTGTTCTTCCAAGAGATTAGGAGACCAAATGGAAAAAGCCAACGAAAGGCAATTCTGCTGTGTCTCAGGAGATCTGTAAAGGGCTTTAGTATGCGTCTTTTAGTTAATGTGGAAGGTGTGAGGTCTTGAAACAGGAGAATTTTTGTATTCTCATATTCAATAGATGATTGTTCTCTCGCCTTCTTCATTATGAGGTCTTTTTGGGCAAAATTGAGGAATCTGCAGATGACGTCTCTGGGAGGTTCTGTTGGTTTTGGTTTGGGTCGTAGTGCTCTGTGGGCTCTTTCAAGAACAAGTGGATCAGTGTAGTCTTCTCCCAGCAGTGCCTGAGCAATTTCCATTATCGCTTTAGGTATAGCTTCTGTTGCCACTGATTCCGGAATGCCTCTGAATCTAATATTGTTTCTTCTGCCTCTATTCTCTTGATCTTCTTGTAGATCATATAATTGGTTAAGATGTTTTTTCTAAGTTTCAAGGGAAGCAGAGATTTGTGATGTGTGGTTCAAAAGTGTAGCAGATGATGTTTCAAGAAGGTCTACTCTTTGACCCACCTGAGTTACTTCTTTTTTAATATACGCTAGTTCTTCTAGGACTGGATTTAGAGCTTTAGACAGTGCCTGTGAAAGAAAGTGTCTAGAAAATTGTAAGTCCGTATGCGGATCTATGGTTTCTTCAGTATCACTGTCTCTAAGGGTTTGCCTGGGTGTGGAGCGAGCAGACTTCATCTTCCCTGTTTGATTTGGCATAACAGCAGATATTTGGGTTGATTTTACGATGTAATCCTTGAGGCTGGTTTGGGAAGAGCTTAGGAGACGGTTTGATTTAGGATGACGGACCCTGGACCATTGTATTTTCCAACTTTCACCATAGGTGCGGATGGAGTTGTCTAATACATTAGATCTTTAAATTCAGCTTTTAACAAGGTGGTGAGAAGTTGATTGTAACTCATACGGCAATTTTTTGTGCAAGTGGGCAATAGAAGAGATTAATGCTGCTGATGGATATCTGATGCCCTTTGTCACTACATAGAATTACAAATCAACTGGTAAGTGCTTCAATGATGTTGGAGCTTATGGTGCTTGCACAACATGTCTCCCAGAAGGCATGGAGATTTAGATGGTGGACATTTATGTAATGAAGACGGTCTCACTGAACTGGGGTTAAGTCCTTGTCACATAACTGGTGAGAATATGCTACTGAAACGGCCAAGCAATAGTAACCCGTTCATGCAGGGAGTTCTATAATTTTAACCCCCAGGGATCTTCTCCCACCACTTAGGTTAAAGTTGTCCCCTAGAATATGTTATATAATATATAATGGTGGCGCTGGGGGCCTCCGATGTAAGTGTGATCGTGAGGGGGTGCTGGGGTCTGCGGTAACTTTACACAATCCTCCGGTGGTTAAATCTCCCGTTCGGGCAGTCCTTTGCACCGGGTTGAGGAGGTTGAGGAGGTAATTTGGCGGCGGCGCGTTCGATGCCACGCGATCGGGTCCCGGTGTGTGCGCCTGTGCACGGACCGGTCGGTCTTTACATTCTGAGACCTAAACTGTTTCTGGTCCTGGATGAGCGGCAGGTAAGTGGACGTCCGTGGGGTCCGGGCGGGCCGGTCGCGCGGCAGGCCGCGCTATGTGCTGCTAGGCCTCGGCGCCTATTTCTGAGTCTCTGCGCCGATTTTGATCCGGGAGGTCTCCAATGGTAGGCAGTACTTCCCATACAATGGCTCCTTCACCTTTGAGATGGGATCGATCAGTAGAGAAGGAGGATGCCTTTGGATTGGACTGCTGGGTGCTGGAGCTCTCAGGTCTGCTTCCTTCCAGCTCGGTGGTTGGCCACGCCCCCCTAGCAATTGAATTTCACCCCAGAAAATTATTTATCCTTTGCCGAACACAATTAAACTTGGCCAGCCACTGCTGGGACACCAGATTTAGGGTATTGCTATTTTGGCAATTGAATTTCACCCCAGAACAAAATATATCCTTCGCCGGACACTATTAAACTTGGACAGCCACAGCTGAAACCACTGATTTATGGTATTGCTATTTTGGCAATTGAATTTAACCCCAGAAAAAAATATATCCTTTGCCGGACACTATTAAACTTGGCCAGCCACAGCTGAAACCAATGATTTACAGTATTGCTAATTTGGCAATTGAATTTCATCCCAGAAAATTATCTATCCTTTGCCGGACACAATTAAATTTTGCCAGCCACAGCTGAAACCACTGATTTACGGTATTGCTATTTTGGCAATTGAATTTCACCCCAGAAAAACATAAATCCTTTGCCGGACACTATTAAACTTGGCCAGCCACAGCTGAAACCACTGATTCACGGTATTGCTATTTTGGCAATAGAATTTCACCCAAGAACAAAATGTATCCTTTGCCGGACAATATTAAACTTGGCCAGCCACAGCTGGAACACCAGATTTACGGTATTGCTATTTTGGCAATTGAATTTAACCCCAGAAAATTATCTATCCTTTGCCGGACACTATTAAACTTGGCCAGCAACAGCTGAAACCACTGATTTGCGGTATTGCTATTTTAGCAATTGAATCTTACCCCAGAAAATTATCTATCCTTTGCCGGACACTATTAAACTTGGCCAGCCATAGCTGAAACCACTGATTTGCCGTATTGCTATTTTGGCAATTGAATTTCACCCCAGAACAAAAGATATCCTTTGCTGGACACTATTAAACTTAGCCAGCGACAGCTGAAACCACTTGTTTATAGTATTGCTATTTGGCAATAGAATTTCACCCCAGAAAAATATATCCTTTGACGGAAACTATTAAACTTGGCCAGCTACAGCTGAAACCACTGATTTGCGGTATTGCAATTTTGGCAATTAAATCTCACCCCAGAACAAAATATATCCTCTGCAGGACACTATTAAACTTTGCGAGACACAGCTTAAAGCACTGATTTACAGTATTACTATTTTGGCAATAGAATTTCACCCCAGAACAAAATATATAATTTGCTGGACATTGTTAAACTTGACCATCCACAGCTGAAGCCACTGAATTACGGTATTGCTATTTTAGCAATTGAATTTCCCCCAAGAAAATTATCTATCCTTTGCCGGACACTATTAAACTTGGCCAGCCACTGCTGGGAAACCAGATTTAAGGTATTGCTATTTTGGCAATTGAATTTCACCTCAGAAAAAAATATATCCTTTGCCGGACACTATTAAATTTGGCCAACAGCAGCTGAAACCACTGATTTACGGTATTGCTATTTTGGCAATTGAATTTAACCCCAGAAAAAAATATATCCTTTGCCGGACACTATTAAACTTGGCCAGCCACAGCTGAAACCACTGATTTACAGTATTGCTATTTTGGCAATTGAATATCATCCCAGAAAATTATCTATCCTTTGCCGGACACAATTAAATTTTGCTACTCACAGCTGAAACCACTGATTTACGGTATTGCTATTTTGGCAATTAAATTTCACCCCAGAAAAACATAAATCCTTTGCCGGACACTATTAACCGCTACAGGACCGCCTAACGCAGGGATGCGTCCTGCGGGCGGTCCTGTAGCTCTGAGATGACGCGTCGAGATGTCCTGTTCACAGAGAAGCGCGGCTCGGCAGTTAGGCTACAGCCTGCCAGCGATGATCCATCGCTGGCAGGCTGTAGATGCGAATAAAATCGCATGAAACAGCTATATCAGACGCTGTTTTGTGAACAGCGTCTGATATAGCTGCTACCTGGTCCTCTGGTGGTCCCATTTGCTGGGATCGACCACCAGAGGACCAGGTAACACTGTAAAGTTGCACCAAACACTACACTAACCCCCCCACCCCCACCCTCACCTATTAACCCCTTGATCACCCCATCTAGACCCCCTGATCACCCCCTGTAATTGATCACACCTATTCAGACGCCCATATGTGTTTTATGGATCCGTGGATCCAATCCGCTGATCCGATCCGCAGATCCTCAAAACACGGACACCGGCAATGTGCTTTCCGCATTTTGCAGATCCGCACATTGCCAGAACTATATAGAAAATGCTTTTCTTGTCCGCAACTGCGGACAAGAATAGGACATGTTCTATATTTTTGCGGAACGGAAGTGCAGACTCGAAGCGCGGATCCGCAATTCCGATCCGAGCGGGACAAAATCTGTCCCCATAGAAATGAATGGGTCCGCAATTCCGTTCTGCAAACAGAATTTCGGACGTGTGAATGGGGCATAAGGGTCCCCATCACCGCCAGTTAGTTAGCTACTTGTTAGGTAGCTAGCGCCCAGCCCACCGCACCGCAGTCACTGATTTGGCAGAGATTTTTCATCCACATTGATCGATGCGAATGAAAAATCTGTGCCGTTCATTTTTTCTTTTTCAGCGCAGAGGCTGAACGGAAAAAAATCTCATTACCCGTATGCTCAATATACGGAGAATCGCAGAAACTCCTAATGCTGGCCATACGTGTAATGATTGCGGAGACCCTCAAATGCCAGGACAGTATAAATATCCCACATGTGACCCCATTTTAGAAAGAAGACACCCCAAGGTATTCCGTGAGGGGTATGGTGAGTTCATGAAAAATTTTATTTTTTGTCACAAGTTAGTGGAATACGAGACTGTAAAAAAAAAAAAAAAATTAATTTCCGCTATCTTGTGCCAATTTTTTTTTTTTCAGTGAACTCGCCATACCCCTCACAGAATACCTTGGGGTGTCTTCTTTCCACAATGGGGTCACTTGTGGGGTTTTTATACTGCCCTGGCATTTTAGGGGTCCTAAAGTGTGAGAATCCAAATGCGTAAAAATGGCCTGTGAAATCCTAAAGGTACTCATTGGAATTTCGGCCCCTTTGCTGATCTTGGCTGCAAAAGTGTCATCATGGATCGCAGTACTGGGAGAGTAGGGCAATGTGTTTTGGGGTGTATTTTTACATATACCCATACTGGGTGAGAGAAATATCCCTGTAAATTGACAACTTTGAATAAAAAAATGTAAAAAGTTGTCGTTTACAGCGATATTTCTCACACGCAGCATGGGTATATGTAATAATACACCCCAAAACACATTGCCCTACTTCTCCTGAGTACGGCGATACCACATGAGTGACACTTTTTTGCAGCCTGGGTGCGCAAAGGGGCCCTAAAACCAATGAGTACCTTTAGGATTTCAAGGGCCATTTTTATGCATTTGGATTCTCACGCTTTAGGGGCCCCTAAAATGCCAGGTGAGTATAAATAACCCACATGTTACCCCATTTTGGAAAGAAGACACCCCAAGGTATTCCGTGAGGGGCATGGTGAGTCCACAGAATTTTTATTTTTTGGCGGTGATAGGGGACCCTTATGCCCCATTCACACGTTAGCGGAAATTGAAATATTTTTTTTTTAATTTTGTTTTTTACAAAGTCTCATATTCCACTAACTTGTGACAAAAAATAAAATTTTACATGAACTCACCATACCCCTCACAGAATACCTTGGGGTGTCTTCTTTCCAAAATGGGGTCACATGTGGGGTATGTATACTGTCCTGGCATTTTAGGGGCCCCTAAAGCGTGAGAAGAAGTCTGGAATCCAAATGCGTAAAAATGCCCTGTGAAATCCTAAAGGTACTCATTGGTTTTAGGGCCCCTTTGCGCACCCAGGCTGCAAAAAAGTGCCACACATGTGGTATTGCCGTACTCAGGAGAAGAAGGGCAATGTGTTTTGGGGTGTATTTTTATATATACCCATACTTTGTGTGAAAAATATCTCTGTAAACGACAACTTTTAAAAAATTTTATACAAAGTTGACAATTTACAGAGATATTTCTCTCACCCAACATGGGTATATGTAAAAATACACCCTAAAACACACTGCCTTACTTCTGAGTACTGGCGATACCACATAAGTGACACTTTTTGCAGCCTGAGTGCAAAGGCCCAAATTCAAACGAGTACCTTTAGGTTTTACATGCGGGTCACAATTTAGCCCGCCCAAAATGCCAGAACAGTAAACACACCCCACAAATGACCCCATTTTCGAATGTAGACACCTCAAGGTATTCACTGAGGGGCATAGTGAGTCCGTCTGAGATTTTTTTTTTTTGCCAGAAGTTATCAGAAATTGAAACTTTTTTTTCTCCTCAGAAAGTGTCATTTTCCGCTAACTTGTGAAAAAAATGAAATGATACATGAACTCACCATGCCCCTCCGCGAATACTTTGGGGTGTCTTCTATCTAAAATAGTGTCATTTGGGGGTATTTATACTATCCTGACATTCTAGCACCTGAAGAAACATGACAGGTGCTCAGAAAGTCAGAGCTGCTTCAAAATGCGGAAATTCACTTTTTTGCACCATAGTTTGTAAATGCTATAACTTTTACCCAAACCAATAAATATACACTTATTGGACTTTTTTTTTTATCAAAGACATGTAGAACAATAAATTTAGAGAAAAATTTATATAGAAATGTAGTTTTTTTTGAAAAATTTTACAACAGAAAGTGAAAAATGTCATTTTTTTGCAAAAATGTCATTAAATTTGGATTAATGGCAAAAAAAGTAAAAATGTCAGCAACAATGAAATACCACCAAATGAAAGCTCTATTAGTGAGAAGAAAAGGAGGTAAAATTCATTTGGGTGGTAAGTTGCATGACGGAGCAATAAACGGTGAAAGTAGTGTAGTGCGGAATTGTAAAAAGTGGTCTGGTCATTAAGGGTGTTTAAGCTAGGGGGGCTGAAGCGGTTAAACTTGGCCAGCCACAGCTGAAACCACTGATTCACGGTATTGCTATTTTGGTAATAGAATTTCACCCAACAACAAAATGTATCCTTTGCCGGACAATATTAAACTTGGCCAGCCACAGCTGGAACACCAGATTTACGGTATTGCTATTTTGGCAATTGAATTTAACCCCAGAAAATTATCTATCCTTTGTCAGACACTATTAAACTTGGCCAGCAACAGCTGAAACCACTGATTTGCGGTATTGCTATTTTGGCAATTGAATTTTACCCCAGAAAATTATCTATCCTTTGCCGGACACTATTAAACTTGGCCAGCCATAGCTGAAACCACTGATTTGTCGTATTGCTATTTTGGCAATTGAATTTCACCCCAGAAAATTATCTATCCTTTGACGGACACTATTGAACTTGGCCAGACACTGCTGGGACACCAGATTTACGGTATTGCTATTTTGGCAATTGAATTTCACCCCAGAAAAAAATATATCCTTTGCCGGACACTATTAAACTTGGCCAGCCACTGCTGGGACACCAGATTTAGGGAATTGCTATTTTGGAAATTGAATTTCACCCCAGAACAAAATCTACCCTTTGACGGACACTATTAAACTTGGCCAGCCACAGCTGGAACACCAGATTTACGGTATTTCTATTTTTACAACCGAATTTCACCCCACAAGATAATATATCCTTTCACGGACACTATGAAACTTGTCCAGTCACAACTGGAACACCAGATTTATGGTATTTATATTTTTGCAACTGAATTTAATCCCAGAAAATAATATATCCTTTGTCAGACACTATTAAACTTGGCCAGCCACAGCTGAAACCACTGATTTACGGTATTGCTATTTTGTCAACTGAATTTCACCCCAGAACAAAATATATCCTTTGCCGGACACTATTAAACTTGGCCAGACACAGTTGGAACACCAGATTTACGGTATTGCTATATTTTGCAACTGAATTTCACCCCAGAGTGCCGCGGCTTCCTCTCCCTCCCGCCCTCGCTCTATGTATGTCGGAGTATGCAGCCGCTTAAGATGTCCTGTGAAAAGATGGTGCCCTGGTCCTAATGCTTGAAGCCTGGATCGGCCTGCAGCCTACAGCCCTCGGTTGGTGTGATGAGCGACATAGAAAATTGGCGAGGTGAATTAACATCATCATCACGACTGGTCCGGGCAAGGACGGACGGCCATTCTCCCTGATTGCTGCAGGTGTGCGGCGCGAGACGAGTACGTTGCGGGTAACGGCCCCTGGATTCACTTGTAGGTGTTGGGAGTCGAGATGGTGTGCCACCGGAGATAACACACGCTGAAGCAGAGGTTGGCGGAGACGTCCCAGTTTTGAATTAGACTCAACCGGGTGGTGAGATCCATGCTGTTTATTATATGAGCGTTCCGAGAAACCCCCTGGCCCTTTAAAAGAGCTGTGAATGGGGCAAAGCTACATATTACATACTTCAGCCGAGGGGGTTTATTTGTTCTCCGTAAGTGCTTAAGAAAGCGGGGTACAAGTTATAGTTTTCTCGGAAACTTACATAAGGGACCCCCGGAATAAGACTGTAGCTGGTCTACAAGTTAAAGTGGCTGTGTAGATTGACTCGGATTATTAGAACTTTCGCCTGTGGAAGGTTGAAGATAGTTAAAAGTCTGTCTTTTAGGAGCTGTGATATCTGCTGGTGCCTTAGGGGACATTGCTCTGTAAGACGCCTAGTTGGCACGGGTTCTGAAATATGCACATTGGGGACGTTTTTTTGTGCCTGAAGCTGCGATACAACAAGGAAAGACTGCGCTAAAATTGCTGTTTAAGACACTGTGATATATTGTTGAATGCTGACTATGCTCCTAGAAAAATTTTTTATTGGGCCTAAAACTTGTGCCTATGGACAGTGGGTGCGATAGGTGCTTGGAGTGTTTTTTTTTTTTTTTGTTTTTTTTGTTTTCCTCTTTTTTCTGTTCTTTCTAGCAACCGTTAATCATGTACTAGCAATTATTCACTAATAATTATGTATAATTATTTCCTATAAGGAAGCCAACTCTATGAATAATAACTACGGATCATGATATTTGATAGGATTAACTTTGGATTAACTTTGGAGATGATTGTTATGTATTGATGATCAGTGTTTAATAATTTGATAATTGAGGGGAGGGAATATATAAAGGGTTTAAATTGGTACCTGATACTGAGCTATTGCTGTACTGTGTAGATAATAAGGTAATGGTAATCACTGTTTAGCTATTTGAGTGACAGTTGCTGGAGAGGGGAAAGTGAGAGGTCTGGGGGTGGAGTATAAAGTAAGGGATGCCACCAAAAAACCAGCCACGTAAATCGACAGGCCCGGCCTCACCGAAAGGGGGCGGGGCTGGAAGCCCAGTCACAAAAATGGACAGGTTCCTGAAATCACCGCAGGCAAAAACAAGAAAGGGTGCGGACCTCAAGGGACTGGGAAAAGAAAAGGAGGTGGAAACAGTGGCTCAATATGAAAGTTCAGTAGACCTAGGCGGTGGCAATAGGATGGAGGCAATTGATGTAAAACTTGCGGAGATTTTGGGTGCCATACAACAATCTAACAAAGCGATGGTAGATTTGTCAGGAAAGGTGTCGGCAGTACAAGCGGAGACAACATTGATCAGGCAGGACATCAACAATGTTAGAGAGAAGGTTAAAGAACTGCAGGAGTCAACAGTAAGGTTAAACAAGGAAGTAGATAGTGTGGTCAGCAAAATGCAGAAAGTAGAGCTGGAGGTAGCGCACTTAAAGGAAAAGGTGATAACACTTGAGGACAGGTCAAGGAGATCTAATTTGAGGTTTATTGGGTTCCCAGAGGGATCCGAGGCTGGCAACGCCACTAACTTTATTCGGGAATGGATTACATCGGTCACAGAGATAGGTGTTCTATCAGCGGTTTTTGATATAGAACGGGTGCACAGAATTCCGGGGGGTAAGAGCATACCGGGTGCCACTCCTAGGGCAATTCTGGCGAAGTTTCTATCCCAACGCGACATAGATTCGCTCTTGCGTTGGAAGAGAAATGAGCAGGAGTTAACATATAATGGTAACTCGATTCAGATTTACCCGGACTTCTCCAGAGATACACAAATGAAAAGGAGAGAGTATAGTGAAGTGAAAAAGAGGTTGATATCCGCAAATATTAAATACTCTATGATGTTCCCTTCTAAACTACGGGTCATCTATGGAGGAAAGGTGCAATTTTTTAATAATCCTACTGAAGTCCTGAGTTGGTTGGAAAGAGAGGGTCTAGGATGATGCGGGAGTGGGGATGAGGGGGGGGAGGAAGTAGCAATTAGGAAGAGGTACGCAAACACTTAGTGGTTCGTACCAAATGGGGGGACGGGTGGGCGAGGGTCTTTGGGAGTGGGGGTGGGGAGGGCTGTGTGCCACGGTGACTAGATGGAGGAGGAAAGCTAAGCAGAGAGAGCTACTGTTTATACGATGCCGCTAACACATCATAGAATTTTCATGTGGAATGTAAGAGGATTGGGGGATCGAAAGAAAAGAGTTATTGTTAATGATATAGTTAATCGGCATTTACCAGCCATAATATGCTTAGTGGAAACACACTTTACGGAAGACTCGAAGTATATGTTTTCGAAAGGCTGGATGAAGATAGAACTACACTCGCGCTTTTCATCATATGCAAGGGGTGTTAGTGTGTTTGTACACAGAAACATGAATTTCACACTCATCGGAAGAAAGATAGATAAGGAGGGACGATATATTTTTATGCATGGAAGATTGGGCGATATGATATGTATCCTGGCCTTTGTTTATATCCCCCCTCCATTCACTGTTAAGGTATTTGTTGAGCTAATGGAATATATAAATAATAAGGATAACTGCCCAATATTCTTGATAGGTGACGTGAATGAGGTGATGGATGTGATAAGAGATAGAAGCTCAGCTAATAGTATAGGTAGGCAGGAAACAAAGCAAGGAACTCTATTGAATAGGGTATGCAAAGAATTAGGATTATTGGATGCCTGGAGATATCTATACGGGGACAAAGTGGCTTTTTCCTGTTATTCGAGGTCATATGCCAGTAGATCCAGAATAGATTTGGTATTGATAAATGAGGAGATGCTGGATAAAGTAGTGGCCATGAAATATGAAACCGTCACCATATCAGATCATACCCCGGTTTTGGTACACATACGGGACAATCTGAGTTCAAGTGGGGGTAGATTGATGAGGATAAATGCACATTGGTTTAATGTAATTCGGGACATGCAGAAAATCGAGGCTGCTATAGTAGAGTTCTGGGAATTGAATATAGGTACGGCCCATGTGAACATGGTGTGGGATTCTCTCAAGGCGTTTATTCGTGGCTTACTATTTAAGCATATAGCTGAGGCAAAGAAGGAGTTTGGGAGAAAGGAAAGGGTACTTGAGCAAGAGGTGAGAAGGTGGCAAAATTGTGACAAGGAAATGGGAGATAAGAGTGAAAATCTATTAGAAAAAGCGGTAAATAGGTATAAGTTGTTTCTACAGGAGAAAGCTCAACAAAAAATCTTTTTCCAAGGGCAGAATAGGTTCTTGGAGGGAGGAAGATCGGGGCGTTTTTTAGCCAAGATTGTTGAAAATCAGAAGGGATGTACAAGAATCTCAACTATAAGATCTCCAGGAGAGGTACTCCTATCGGATAAAAACGAGATAGCTCAAGAATTTGTCACTCATTATACACAACTATATAGTTCCGAAGGAGAAGGAAAGGAGCTGGCTATTAATTCTTTTTTGGAGAAAATTGAAATCCCCATCCTTAATGAGGAAGATAGAGAGAAATTAAACCAACCGATACAGTTAGCGGAGCTGGAATTGGCCCTCAAATCAACACAGGAAACACTGCTGCGGGTTCGGATGGATTGCCATTTGAACTTTACAGAAGGTTTGGTGGAATTTTGCTGCCACTATTGATGCAGGTTCTTAACTCAGCTTGGGGTGGAGGGGTTCTCCCCCCCTCAATGTCTGAAGCAATTATTACTCTAATTTTGAAAAAAGATAAGGAAGAAACGGACATTCGGGCATACCGACCAATATCTCTGCTAAATGCAGATTACAAAATATACGCTAAGGTATTGGCCAATCGGCTTAAACCTTTAATTAACAAATTAATACATATAGATCAAACTGGTTTTATACCAGGGAGATCATCTCAGATGAGCATTCGGAGAACATTGGTGGGCGTGCAGGCGGGAGAGGGGGAAGACCGCTCCATTCTGTCACTAGACGCATCGCAGTGGAGCGGGAGTGGAGCGGGAGTTTTTGTGGCAGACGATGCGTAAGATGAACCTGGGTGATAACTTTATTAGTTGGACGAGGTTATTATACTGCGCCCCGATCGCCAGGATTTCCATTAATGGAAATAAAACTCTGCCAGTACCACTATTAAGGGGGACTAGGCAGGGATGCCCTCTTTCCCCCCTGCTGTTTGCTATTTTCTTGGAGCCACTAGCCTGTATTATAAGGGAAGATGCAGCTATAGCAGGTTTTGGACGGAGAGGGGTTCTCGATAAAATAAATCTTTATGCGGAGGACGTATTGCTGTTCCTGAGGGATGGATATAAGATCTTGCAGCATGTGATTACATCTATTAATGAATATGGATATAATTCGGGATATAAAATAAATTGGGAGAAAACAGTTCTGCTTCCTCTTAGGAGACCCCCTAAAAGTAATCCCACGCAAGTTAAAATATTGTCATGCACAGATAAAATAGACTATCTTGGTGTCAAGATTGGAGCAGCGGAAGGAGATTACATCGTACATAATGTTACCCCACTACTTGAAATAGTGAAAAATAAGGTCCGGATATGGCAAAAATTACCATTCTCACGAGCAGATAGAGTGGCGTTGTTAAAGATGATATTACTACCGCAAATTTTATATAAGATCACACCGTGTGTAAACTGGATAGGAGATATGTTCTTTAAGAGATTAGAAAGTATTTTTAATGATCTGATCTGGGGAAGGAAAAAAGTCCGGCTAAAACAAAAATGGCTATGGTTCAGAATGGAGGAAGGTGGATTCTCACTGCCTTATGTTCAGGAGTATTTCTTGGCAGCACAGCTGGCTTGGTGGATGGGTATGGAGGAGGAGGAATTAGATCATTACTTAGGCTCAGTTAATAGGAACTACACAAAGATTTTCTCTAGACTTGAGATGGGGGATGTAGGTAGAATTAGGGATAAAAATTCGATTGGCTATACTATGCTGAAGGGATGGGGAAAAATTAAAGAAATACTGGGGATCACATATATATTAAATTGCACACCACTATGGCAAAATCTTAATTTAATGGAATTTGTTAAGATGGAGAATGTAGAATTCTGGATAAATCGAAATATATGTTGGGTTTCTCAAATAGTGCAGGGAGGTGAGATAAGAGGAATCGAATATATAATGGGACTAAATACGGGGTATATAGAGAGTTTCAAATATGCACAACTAAGACACGCTGTTAGTAAAATAAAGAGAGATCACTGTTTAGAGGTGAGACCACACGAGTTTATAGAATATTGTATGCAATTAAGCATGAAAGCTATTAGTATGTCTTTGATATATAAAAGGTTAGTGAGCAATCTCGAACACAAGATGAAATCTACAAAGGTGCGGGAGTGGGAGCGAGATCTTGGCCTAAGTAGTGGATTCAATTGGCATGAAATTTTTAAGAATGTAAAAATGTCTACCTCTTCTAATAATTTTAGGATGATTCATATCTTTTGGATATACCGTTTGTATTATTCACCTAAAGATTTGGCAAGATTTTATCGCAGGGATGATCTGGCTTGCAAAAGATGTGGGCAAAAGAAAGCACACTTCCTCCACGTAGTCTGGGAATGCCCAGTGGTGAGAAACTTTTGGTTTAAGGTAACAGAGGAGTTGAACTGTAGAACCCGATATAGGTTAAAATGGGATCAGCCATTAATATTGTTAGGGGTAGCATCACAATTTAAGAATGTAAAAAGTGAGGTGGTAAGGTTATGGTTGAAAGCTCTGGTAGTAGCAAGGGTAATAATTGTTAGAAAATGGGGATCACAGATTAGTCCGGAAATAAATGAATGGATAGCGTTAATGGATAAGGTGGCAATATATGAACAAAAAAGTGCTGGGAGCGCCAAACAGCGTGGCAGTGTAGCTAAAACCTGGGCCAGCTGGCACGTGTAAAAATAATTGCGTAACAGACAGTATGATTAACCTCTGATATGAGTTAGGGGGATCTAAGGTTCACCGTGGCACACAGTCCTAATGGGGTGGGGGATAAGGGTCTGGGGGGGAGAATAGAAGGATTAATTGGATTCTATATGATCAGTGGGTTAAAGGGTATATGCTATGTAAATGGATATTATGTTATGCTGATTTTGTATTTGGAAATAATATGGATTGGAATTACGAACCGAACTGTGTATTTATATAAGAATGGAAAAAATAAAGTATAAAAAAAATAAATAAATAATAATTTCACCCCAGAAAATTATCTATCCTTTGCCGGGCACTATAAAACTTGGCCAGCCACAGCTGGAACACCAGATTTATGGTATTTCTATGTTTGCAACTGAATTTCACACCTGAAAATAATATATCCTTTGGCGGACACTATGAAACTGGGCCAGCCACAGCTGGAACACCAGATTTACGGTATTGCTATTTTGGCAATTGAATTTCACCCCTCAAAATGATCTATCCTTTGCCGGACACTATTAAACTTGGCCAGCCACAGCTGAAACCATTGATTTGCGGTATTGCTCTTTTGGCAATTGAATTTCACCCCTGAAAATTATCTATCCTTTGCTGGACACTATTAAACTTGGCCAGCCACAGCTAAAACCACTAATTTGCGTTATTGCTATTTTGGCAATTGAATTTCATCCCAGAAAAAAATATATCCTTTGCCGGACACTATTAAACTTGGCCAGCCACTGCTGGGACACAAGATTTAGGTGATTGCTATTTTGGGGAAAAAATTTCACCCCAGAAAAATATATATCCTTTGCCGGACACTATTAAACTTGGCCAGCCACTGCTGGGACACCAGATTTAGGGGATTGCTATTTTGGAGTCGGGAAGGAATTTTTTTTTCCCCTTAAGTGAGGAAAATTGGCTTCTGCCTCACAGGGGTTTTTTGCCTTCCTCTGGATCAACTTGTAGGAAACAGGCCGAACTGGATGGACAAATGTCTTTTTTCGGTCTTATATACTATGTTACTATGTATGTTACTATGAATTTCAGCACAGAACAAAATATATCCTTTGCCGGACACTATTAAACTTGGCCAGCCACAGCTGGAACACCAGATTTACGGTATTACTATTTTTGCGACTGAATTTCACCACAGAACAAAATATATCCTTTGCTGGACACTATTAAACTTGGCCAGCGACAGCTGAAATCACAAATTTATGGTACTGCTATTTGGCAACAGAATTTCACCCCAGAAAAATATATATCCTTTGCCGGACACTATTAAACTTGGCCAGCCACTGCTGGGACACCAGATTTAGGGGATTGCTATTTTATCAATTGAATCTCACCCCAGAACATAATATATCCTCTGCCGAACAATCTTAAACTTGGCCAGCCACAGCAGAAACCACTGATTTACGGCATTGCTATTTTAGCAATTGAATTTCACACCAAAAAATTATTTATCCTTTGCCGGACACTTTTAAACTTGTCCAGTCACAGCTGGAACACAAGATTTACTGAATTTCTATTTTGGTAACTGAATTTTATCTCAGAAAATAATAAATCCTTTGAAGGACATTATTAAACTTGGCCAGCCACTTCTGAAACCACTGATTTATCGTATTGCTATTTTAGCAATTGAATTTCACACAAGAACAAAATATATCCTTTGCCGGGCACTATTAAACTTGGCCAGCCACTGCTGAAACCAATGATTTATGGTATTGCTATTTTGGCAATTGAATTTCACCCAAGAACAAAATATATCCTTTGCCGGGCACTAATAAACTTGAACAGCCACAGCTGGAACACCAGATTTATGGTATTTCTATTTTTGCAACTGAATTTCACACCTGAAAATAATATATCCTTTGACGGACACTATGAAACTGGGCCAGCCACAGCTGGAACACCAGATTTACGGTATTGCTATTTTGGCAATTGAATTTCACCCCAGAAAATGATCTATCCTTTGCCGGACACTATTAAACTTGGCCAGCCACAGCTGAAACCATTGATTTGCGGTATTGCTCTTTTGGCAATTGAATTTCACCCCTGAAAATTATCTATCCTTTGCTGGACACTATTAAACTTGGCCAGCCACAGCTAAAACCACTAATTTGCGTTATTGCTATTTTGGCAATTGAATTTCATCCCAGAAAAAAATATATCCTTTGCTGGACACTATTAAACTTGGCCAGCCACTGCTGGGACACCAGATTTAGGTGATTGCTATTTTGGGAAAAAAATTTCACCCCAGAAAAATATATATTCTTTTGCCGGACACTATTAAACTTGGCCAGCCACTGCTGGGACACCAGATTTAGGGGATTGCTATTTTGGCAATTGAATTTTAGCACAGAACAAAATATATCCTTTGCCGGACACTAATAAACTTGGCCAGCCACAGCTGGAACACCAGATTTACGGTATTACTATTTTTGCGACTGAATTTCACCCCAGAACAAAATATATCCTTTGCTGGACACTATTAAACTTGGCCAGCGACAGCTGAAATCATTTATTTATGGTATTGCTATTTGGCAACAGAATTTCACCCCAGAAAAATATATATCCTTTGCCGGACACTATTAAACTTGGCCAGCCACTGCTGGGACACCAGATTTAGGGGATTGCTATTTTATCAATTGAATCTCACCCCAGAACAAAATATATCCTCTGCCGGACAATCTTAAACTTGGCCAGCCACTGCAGAAACCACTGATTTACGCCATTGCTATTTTAGCAATTGAATTTTACACCAAAAAATTATTTATCCCTTGCCGGACACTTTTAAACTTGTCCAGTCACAGCTGGAACACAAGATTTACTGTATTTCTATTTTGGTAACTGAATTTTATCTCAGAAAATAATAAATCCTTTGAAGGACACTATTAAACTTGGCCAGCCACTTCTGAAACCACTGATTTATCGTATTGCTATTTTAGCAATTGAATTTCACACAAGAACAAAATATATCCTTTGCCGGGCACTATTAAACTTGGCCAGCCTCTGCTGAAACCAATGATTTATGGTATTGCTATTTTGGCAATTAAATTTCACCCAAGAACAAAATATATCCTTTGCCGGGCACTATTAAACTTGGACAGCCACAGCTGGAACACCAGATTTATGGTATTTCTATTTTTGCAACTGAATTTCACACCTGAAAATAATATATCCTTTGACCTACACTATGAAACTTGTCCAGTCACAACTGTAACACCAGATTTACGGTATTTCAAATTTTGCAACTGAATTTAACCCCAGAACAAAATATATCTTTTACCGGACACTATTAAACTTGGCCAGCCACAGCCGAAACCACTGATTTACGGTATTGCTATTTTGGCAATAGATTTTCACCCCAGAACAAAATATATCCTTTACTGGACACTATTAAACTTGGCCAGGAACAGCTGAAACCACTGATTTGCGTTATTGCTATTTTGGCAATTGAATTTCATCCCAGAAAAAAATATATCCTTTGCCGGACACTATTAAACTTGGCCAGCCACTGCTGGGACACCAGATTTAGGTGATTGCTATTTTGGCAATTGAATTTCAGCACAGAACAAAATATTTCCTCTGCCGAACACTATTAAACTTGGCCAGCCACAGCTGAAGCCAACTGATTTACGGTATTGCTATTTTAGCAATTGAATTTCACCCCAGAAAATAATTTATCCTTTGCCGGAAACTATTAAACTTGGCCAGCTCAAGCTGAAACACCAGATTTACGGTATTGCTATTTTGGCAATTGAATTTCACCCCAGAAAATTATCTATCCTTTGCTGGACACTATTAAACTTGGCCAGCCACAGCTGGAACACCAGATTTACGGTATTACTATTTTGGCAATTAAATTTCACCCCAGAACAAAATATATACTTTGCTGGACACTATTAAACTTGGCCAGCGACAGCTGAAATCACTTATTTATGGTATTGCTATTTGGCAACAGAATTTCACCACAGAAAAATATATATCCTTTGCCGGACACTGTTAAACTTGGCCAGCCACGGCTGGGACACCAGATTTAGGGGATTGACATTTTGGCAATTGAATTTCACCTCTGAACAAAATATATCCTCTGCCCGGACAGTCTTAAACTTGGCCAGCAACAGCTGAAAACACTGAGTTACGGTAGAGCTATTTTGGCAATTGAATTTTTCCCCAGAAAATTATCTATCCTTTGCCGGACACTATTAAACTTGGCCAGCCACTGCTGGGACACCAGATTTAGGGGATTGCTATTTTGGCAATTGAATTTCACCCCAGAACATGCCGGACACTAGTAACTTGGCCAGCCACAGCTAAAACCTCTGATTTACGGTATTGCTATTTTGGCAATTGAGTTTTACCGCAGAACAAAATATATCCTTTGCTGGACACTATTAAACTTGGCCAGCCACAGCAGGAACACCAGATTTACAGTATTTCTATTTTTGCAACTGAATTTAACCCCAGAAGAAAATATATCCTTTGCCGGACACTATTAAACTTGGCCAGCCACAGCTGAATCCACTGATTTACGGTATTTACGGATTTACGGTAATTTCAACACAGCTGAAACGACTGATTTGCCATATTGCTATTTTGTCAATTGAAATTCCTCCCAGAAAAACATATATTCTTTGTCGGACACTATTAAACTTGGCCAACCAATGCTGGGACACCAGATTGAGGGGATTGCTATTTTGGCAATTGAATTTAACCCCAGAACAAAATATATCCTTTGCCGGACACTATTAAACTTGGCCAGCCACAGCTGGAACACCAGATTTACGGTCTTTCTATTTTTGCAACTGAATTTCACCCCAGAAGAAAATATATCCTTTGCCGAACACTATTAAACTTGGCCAGCCACAGCTGAAACCACTGATTTACGGTATTGATATTTTGGCAATTGAATTTCACCCCAGAACAAAATATATCCTTTGCTGGACACTATGAAACTTGGCCAGCGACAGAGGAAATCACTTATTTTTGGTATTGCTATTTGGCAATAGAATTTAACCCCAGATAAAAATAAATCCTTTGCCGGACACTATTAAACTTGGCCAGCCACTGCTGGGACACCAGATTTCGGGGATTGCTATTTTGGCAATTGAAGTTCACCCCAGAACAAAATATATCCTCTGCCGAACACTATTAAAATTGGCCAGCCACAGCTGAAACCTCTGAGTTACGGTATTGCTATTTTAGCAATTAAATTTCACAACAGAAAATTATCAATCCTTTGCGGGACACTATTAAACTTAGCCAGCCACTGCTGGGACACCAGATTTACAGTATTGCTATTTTGGGAATTAAATTTCACCCAGAACAAAATATATCTTTTGCCGGAAACTAATAAACTTGGATAGCTACAGAAGAAACCACTGATTTATGGTATTGCTATTTTGGCAATTGAATTTCACCTCAGGAAAAATATATCCTTTGCCGGACACTATTAAATTTGGCCAGCCGCAGCTGAAACCACTGATTTACGGTATTGCTATTTTGGCAATTGAATTTTACCCCAGAACAAAATATATCCTCTGCCAGACACTATTAAATTTGGCCAGCCGCAGCTGAAACCACTGATTTACGGTATTGCTATTTTGGCAATTGAATTTTACCCCAGAAAATTATCTATCCTTTCCTGGACACTATTAAACTTGGCCAGCCACTGCTGGGACACCAGATATATGGTATTGCTATTTTGGCAATTGAATTTCACCCCAGATAAAAATATATTCTTTGCCGGACACTATTAAACTTGGCCAGCCACTGCTGGGACACAAGATTTAGGGGATTGCTATTTTGGCAATTGAATTTCACCCAAGAACAAAATATATCCTTTGCCGGACACTATTAAAATTGGCCAGCCATAGCTGAAACCACTGATTTACGGTATTGCTATTTTAGCAATTGAATTTCACCCCAGAAAATTATCTATCCTTTGTGGGACACTATTAATCTTGGCCAGCCACTGCTGGGACACCAGATTTACGGTATTGCTATTTTGGCAGTTAAATTTCACCCCAGAACAAAATATATCCTTTGCCGGAAACTATTAAACTTGGACAGCTACAGAAGAAACCACTGATTTATAGTAGTGCTATTTTGGCAATTGAATTTCACCTCAGAAAACATATATATCCTTTGCCGGACACTATTAAACTTGGCCAGCCACAGCTGGAACACCAGATTTACGGTCTTTCTATTGTTGCAATTGAATTTCACCCCAGAAGAAAATATATCCTTTGCCGAACACTATTAAACTTGGCCAGCCACAGCTGAAACCACTGATTTACGGTATTGCTATTTTGGCAATAGAATTTCACTCCAGATAAAAATATATCCTTTGCCGGACACTATTAAACTTGGCCAGCCACTGCTGGGACACCAGATTTCGGGGATTGCTATTTTGGCAATTGAAGTTCACCCCAGAACAAAATATATCCTCTGCCGATCACTATTAAAATTGGCCAGCCACAGCTGAAACCACTAAGTTACGGTATTGCTATTTTAGCAATTAAATTTCACAACAGAAAATTATCTATCCTTTGCGGGACACTATTAAACTTGGCCAGCCACTGCTGGGACACCAGATTTACAGTATTGCTATTTTGGGAATTAAATTTCACCCCAGAACAAAATATATCCTTTGCCGGAAACTAATAAACTTGGACAGCTACAGAAGAAACCACTGATTTATGGTATTGCTATTTTGGCAATTGAATTTCACCTCAGGAAAAATATATCCTTTGCCGAACACTATTAAATTTGGACAGCCGCAGCTGAAACCACTAATTTACGGTATTTCTATTTTGGCAATTGAATTTTACCCCAGAACAAAATATATCCTCTGCCAGACACTATTAAATTTGGCCAGCCGCAGCTGAAACCACTGATTTACGGTATTGCTATTTTGGCAATTGAATTTCACCCCAGATAAAAATATATTCTTTGCCGGACACTACTAAACTTGGCCAGCCACTTCTGGGACACCAGATTTAGGGGATTGCTATTTTGGCAATTAAATTTCACCAAAGAACAAAATATATCCTCTGCCGGACACTATGAAAATTGGCAAGCCATAGCTGAAACCACTGATTTACGGTATTGCTATTTTAGCAATTGAATTTCACCCCAGAAAATTATCTACAGTATCCTTTGTGGGACACTATTAATCTTGGCCAGCCACTGCTGGGACACCAGATTTACGGTATTGCTATTTTGGCAGTTAAATTTCACCCCAGAACAAAATATATCCTTTGCCGGACACTATTAATCTTGGCCAGCGACAGCTGAAATCACTTATTTATGGTATTGCTATTTGGCAATAGAATTTCATCCCAGAAAAATATATATCCTTTGCCGGACACTATTAAACTTGGCCAGCCACTGATGGAACACCAGATTTCGGGGATTGCTATTTTGGCAATTGAATTTCACCGCAGAACAAAATATATCCTTTGCTGGACACTATTAAACTTGGCCAGACACAGTTGAAACCACTGATTTACGGTATTGCTATTTTGGCAATTGAATTTCACAGCAGAACAAAATATATCATTTGCTGTACACTATTAAACTTGGACAGCTACAGAAGAAACCACTGATTTATGGTATTGCTATTTTGGCAATTGAATTTCACCTCAGAAAAAATATATCCTTTGCCGGACACTATTAAATTTGGCCAGCCGCAGCTGAAACCACTGATTTACGGTATTGCTATTTTGGTAATTGAATTTCATCCCAGAACAAAATATATCCTTTGCTGGACACTATTAAACTTGGCCAGCGACAGCTGAAATCACTTATTTTTGGTATGGCTATTTGGCAATGTAATTTCACCCCAGAAAAATATATATCCTTTGCCGGACACTAGTAAACTTGGCCAGCCACTGCTGGAACACCAGATTTCGGGGATTGCTATTTTGGCAATTGAATTTCTCCCCAGAAAAAAATATATCCTCTGACGGACACTATTAAAATTGGCTAGCCACAGCTGAAACCACTGATTTACGGTATTGCTATTTTAGCAAAAGATTTTAACCCCAGAAAATTATCTATCCTTTGCGGGACACTATTAAACTTGGCCAGCCACTACTTGGACACCAGATTTACGCTATTGCTATTTTGGCAATCAAATTTCACCCCAGAACAAAATATATCCTTTGCCGGAAACTATTAAACTTGGACAGCTAGAAAAGAAACCACTTATTTATGGTATTGCTATTTTGGCAATTGAATTTCACCGCAGAAAAAATATATCCTTTGCCGGACACTATTAAATTTGGCCAGCCGCAGCTGAAACCACTGATTTACGGTATTGTTATTTTGGTAATTGAATTTCCCACCAGAAAAAAATATATCCTTTGATGTTCACTATTAAACTTGGCCAGCCACAGCTGAAACCATTGATTTACGGTATTGCTATTTTGGCAATTGAATTTCACCCCAGAACAAAATATATCCTTTGCTGGACACTATTAAACTTGGCCAGCGACAGCTGAAATCACTTATTTATGGTATTGCTATCTGGCAATAGAATTTCACCCCAGAAAAATATATATCCTTTGCCGGACACTATTAAACTTGGCCAGCCACTGATGGAACACCAGATTTCCGGGATTGCTATTTTAGCAATTGAATTTCACCCCAGAAAAAAATATATCCTCTGCCGGACACTATTAAAATTGGCTAGCCACAGCTGAAACCACTGATTTATGGTATTGCTATTTTAGCAAAAGAATTTAACCCCAGAAAATTATCTATCCTTTGCGGGACACTATTAAACTTGGCCAGCCACTGCTGGGACACCAGATTTACGGTATTGCTATTTTGGCAATCAAATTTCATCCCAGAACAAAATATATCCTTTTCCGGAAACTATTAAACTTGGAACGCTAGAAATGAAACCACTGATTTATGGTATTGCTATTTTGGCAATTGAATTTCACCACATAAAAAAATATATCCTTTGCCGGACACTAATAAATTTGGCCAACAGCAGCTGAAACCACTGATTTACGGTATTGCTATTTTGGCAATTGAATTTCACCTCAGAAAAAATATATCCTTTGCCGGACACTATTAAATTTGGCCAGCCACAGCTGAAACCATTGATTTACGGTATTGCTATTTTGGCAATTGAATTTCACCCCAGAACAAAATATATCCTTTGCTGGACACTATTAAACTTGGCCAGCGACAGCTGAAATCACTTATTTATGGTATTGCTATCTGGCAATAGAATTTCACCCCAGAAAAATATATATACTTTGCCGGACACTATTAAACTTGGCCAGCCACTGCTGGAATTCCAGATTTCGGGGATTGCTATTTTGGCAATTGAATTTCACCCCAGAAAAAAATATATCCTCTGCCGGCCACTATTAAAATTGGCTAGCCACGGCTGAAACCACTGATTTATGGTATTGCTATTTTAGCAAAAGAATTTAACCCCAGAAAATTATCTATCCTTTGCGGGACACTATTAAATTTGGCCAGCCACAGCTGAAACCACTGATTTACGGTATTGCTATTTTGGCAATTGAATTTCACCCCAGAAAATTATCTATCCTTTGCCGGACACTATTAAATTTGGCCAGCCACAGCTGAAACCACTGATTTACGGTATTGCTATTTTGGCAATTGAATTTCACCCCAGAAAATTATCTATCCTTTGCCGGACACTATTAAATTTGGCCAGCCACAGCTGAAACCAGTGATTTACGGTATTGTTATTTTGCCAATTGAATTTCCCCCCAGAAAAAAATTTATCCTTTGCTGTTCACTATTAAATTTGGCTAGCCATAGCTGAAACCACTGATTTACGGTATTGCTATTTTGACAATAGAATTTCACCCCAGAACAAAATGTATCCTTTGTCGGACACTATTTCACTTGGCCAGCCCCAGCTGGAACACCACATTTACGGTATTACTATTTTGGCAATTGAATTTCACCCCAGAAAATAATGTATCCTTTTCAGGACACTATTAAACTTGTCCAGCCACAGCTGAAACTACTGATTTGCAGTATTGCTCTTTTGGCAATTGAATTTCACCTCAGAAAATTATCTATCCTTTGCCTGACACTATTAAACTTGGCCAGCCACAGCTGAAACCACTGATTTGCGGTATTGCTATTTTGACAATTGAATTTCACCCCAGAAAATTATCTATCCTTTGCCGGACACTATTAAATTTGGCCAGCCACTGACGGAACACCAGATTTAGGGGATTGCTATTTTGGCAATTGAATTTCATCCCAGAAAAAAATATATCCTTGGCAGGACACTATTAAACTTGGCCAGCCAATGCTGGGACACCAGATTTCGGGGATTGCTATTTTGGCAATTGAATTTCACCACAGAACAAAATATATCCTTTGCTGGACACTATTAAACTTGGCCAGCCACAGCTGAAACCACCGATTCCCTAGAAAATTATCTATCCTTTGTGGGAAACTATTAAACTTGGCCAGCCACAGCTGAAACCACTGATTTGCTGTATTGCTATTTTGACAATTGAATTTCACCCCAGAAAATTATCTATCCTTTGCCGGACACTATTAAATTTGGCCAGCCACTGACGGAACACCAGATTTAGGGGATTTCTATTTTGACAATCGAATTTCATCCCAGAAAAAAATGTATCCTTGGAGGGACACTATTAAACTTGGCCAGCCAATGCTGGGACACTAGATTTATGGTATTGCTATTTTGGCAATTGAATTTCACCTCAGAAAAAATATATCCTTTGCCGGACACTATTAAATTTGGCCAGCCGCAGCTGAAACCACTGATTTACGGTATTGCTATTTTGGCAATTGAATTTCACCCCAGAAAATGATCTATCCTTTGCTGGACACTATTAAACTTGAACAGCCAATGCTGGGACACCAGATTTAGGGATTTGCTATTTTGGCAATTGAATTTCAACCCAAAAGAAAATATATCCTCTGCCGGACACTATTAAACTTGGCCAGCGACAGCTGAAATCACTTATTTATGGTATTGCTATTTGGCAATAGAATTTCACCCCAGAAAAATATATATCCTTTGCCGGACACTATTAAACTTGGCCAGCCACTGCTGGAACACCAGATTTCGGGGATTGCTATTTTGGCAATTGAATTTCACCACAGACAAAAAATATATCCTTTGCTGGACACTATTAAACTTGGCCAGCCACAGCTGAAACCACTGATTTGCGGTATTGCTATTTTGACAATTGAATTTCACCCCAGAAAATTATCTATCCTTTGCCGGACACTATAAAATTTGGCCAGCCACTGACGGAGCACCAGATTTAGGGGATTGCTATTTTGGCAATTGAATTTCATCCCAGAAAAAAATATATCCTTGGCGGGACACTATTAAACTTGGCCAGCCAATGCTGGGACACCAGATTTATGGTATTGCTATTTTGGCAATTGAATTTCACCTCAGAAAAAATATATCCTTTGCCGGAAACTATTAAATTTGTCCAGCCGCAGCTGAAACCACTGATTTATGGTATTGCTATTTGGCAATATAATTTCACCCCAGAAAAATATATATCCTTTGCCGGACACTATTAAACTTGGCCAGCCACTGCTGGAACACCAGATTTCGGGGATTGCGATTTTGGCAATTGAATTTCACCGCAGAACAAAATATATCCTTTGCTGGACACTATTAAACTTGGCCAGACACAGCTGAAACCACTGATTTACGGTATTGCTATTTTGGCAATTGAATTTCACAGCAGAACAAAATATATCATTTGCTGTACACTATTAAACTTGGCCAGACACAGCTGAAACCACTGATTCCGCAGAAAATTATCTTTTCTTTGTGGGACACTATTAAACTTGGCCAGCCACTGCTGGGACACCAGATTTACGGTATTGCTATTTTGGCAATACAATTTCACCCCATAACAAAATATAACCTTTGCCGGAAACTATTAAACTTGGACAGCTACAGAAGAAACCACTGATTTATGGTATTGCTATTTTGGTAATTGAATTTCACCTCAGAAAAAATATATCCTTTGCCGGACACTATTAAATTTGGCCAGCCGCAGCTGAAACCACTGATTTACGGTATTGCTATTTTGGCAATTGAATTTAACCCCAGAACAAAATATATCCTTTGCTGGACACTATTAAACTTGGCCCGCGACAGCTGAAATCACTTATTTATGGTATTGCTATTTGGCCATAGAATTTCACCCCAGAAAAATATATATCCTTTGCCGGACACTATTAAACTTGGCCAGCCACTGCTGGAACACCAGATTTCGGGGATTGCTATTTTGGCAATTGAATTTCACCCCAGAAAAAATATATCCTCTGCCGGACACTATTAAAATTGGCTAGCCACAGCTTAAACCACTGATTTACGGTATTGCTATTTTAGCAAAAAAATTTAACCGCAGAAAATTATCTATCCTTTGCGGGACACTATTAAACTTGGCCAGCCACTGCTGGGACACCAGATTTACGGTATTGCTATTTTGGCAATCAAATTTCACCCCAGAACAAAATATATCCTTTTCCGGAAACTATTAAATTTGGACAGCTAGAAAAGAAACCACTGATTTATGGTATTGCTATTTTGGCAATTGAATTTCACCTCATAAAAAATATATCCTTTGCCGGACACTAATAAATTTGGCCAACAGCAGCTGAAACCACTGATTTATGGTATTGCTATGTTGGCAATTGAATTTCACCTCAGAAAAAATATATCCTTTGCCGGACACTATTAAACTTGGCCAGCCCCGGCTGGAACACCAGATTTATGTTATTGCTATTTTGGCAATTGAATTTCACCCCAGAAAATTATCTATCCTTTGCCGGACACTATTAAATTTGGCCAGCCGCAGCTGAAAACACTGATTTACGGTATTGCTATTTTGGCAATTGAATTTCACCCCAGAAAATTATCTATCCTTTGCCAGACACTATTAAACTTGGCCAGCCACTGATGGGACACTAGATTTACGGTATTGCTATTTTGGCAATTGAATTTCACCCCAGAAAAAAATATATCCTTTGCTGTTCACTATTAAACTTGGCCAGCCACAGTTGAAACCATTGATTTACGGTATTGCTATTTTGGCAATTGAATTTCACCCCAGAAAATTATCTATCCTTTGCCGAACACTATTAAACTTGTCCAGCTACAGCTGAAACCACTGATTTGCGGTAATGCTATTTTGGCAATTGAATTTCACCCCAGAAAATTATCTATCCTTTGCCAGACACTATTAAACTTGGCCAGCCACTGATGGGACACTAGATTTACGGTATTGCTATTTTGGCAATTGAATTTCACCCCAGAAAAAAATATATCCTTTGCTGTTCACTATTAAACTTGGCCAGCCACAGCTGAAACCATTGATTTACGGTATTGCTATTTTGGCAATTGAATTTCACCCCAGAACAAAATATATCCTTTGCTGTTCACTATTAAACTTGGCCAGCCACAGCTGAAACCATTGATTTACGGTATTGCTATTTTGGCAATTGAATTTCACCCCAGAACAAAATATATCCTTTGCTGGACACTATTAAACTTGGCCAGCGACAGCTGAAATCACTTATTTATGGTATTGCTATTTGGCAATAGAATTTCACCCCAGAAAAATATATATCCTTTGCCGGACACTATTAAACTTGGCCAACCACTGCTGGAACACCAGATTTCGGGGATTGCTATTTTGGCAATTGAATTTCACCCCAGAAGAAAATATATCCTCTGCCGGAGACTATTAAAATTGGCTAGCCACAGCTGAAACCACTGATTTACGGTATTGCTATTTTAGCAAAAGAATTTAACCCCAGAAAATTATCTATCCTTTGCGGGACACTATTAAACTTGGCCAGCCACTGCTGGGACACCAGATTTACGGTATTGCTATTTTGGCAATCAAATTTCACCCCAGAACAAAATATATCCTTTGCCGGAAACTATTAAACTTGGACAGCTAGAAAAGAAACCACTGATTTATGGTATTGCTATTTTGGCAATTGAATTTCACCTCAGAAAAAATATATCCTTTGACGGACACTATTAAATTTTGCCAGCCGCAGCTGAAAGCACTGATTTACGGTATTGCTATTTTGGTAATTGAATTTCACCTCAGAAAATTATCTATCCTTTGCCGGACACTATTAAATTTGGCCAGCCACAACTGAAACCACTGATTTACGGTATTGTTATTTTGGCAATTGAATTTCCCCCCAGAAAAAAATTATATCCTTTGCTGTTCACTATTAACCACTTCAGCCCCCCTAGCTTAAACACCCTTAATGACCAGGCCACTTTTTACAATTCCGCACTACACTATTTTCACCGTTTATTGCTCCGTCATGCAACTTACCACCCAAATGAATTTTACCTCCTTTTCTTCTCACTAATAGAGCTTTCATTTGGTGGTATTTCATTGCTGCTGACATTTTTACTTTTTTTGCTATTAATCAAAAATTACCGAAATTTTGCAAAAAAATGACATTTTCACTTTCTGTTGTAAAATTTTTCAAAAAAACTACATTTCTATATAAATTTTTCTCTAAATTTATTGTTCTACATGTCTTTGATAAAAAAATCCAATAAGTGTATATTTATTGGTTTGGGTAAAAGTTATAGCGTTTACAAACTATGGTGCAAAAAGTGAATTTCGGCATTTTGAAGCAGCTCTGACTTTCTGAGTGCCTGTCATGTTTCTTCAGGTGCTAGAATGTCAGGAAAGTATAAATACCCCCCAAATTACACCATTTTAGAAAGAAGACACCCCAAAGTATTCGCGGAGGGGCTTGGTGAGTTCATGCATCATTTCATTTTTTCACAAGTTAGCGGAAAATGACACTTTCTGAGAAAAAAAAAAAAGTTTCAATTTCTGATAACTTCTGGCAAAAAAAAAAAATCTCAGACGGACTCACTATGCCCCTCAGTGAATACCTTGGGGTGTCTACTTTCCGAAATGGGGTCATTTGTGGGGTGTGTTTACTGTTCTGGCATTTTGGGCGGGGCTAAATTGTGAGCCGCCATGTAAAACCTAAAAGTACTCGTTGGAATTTGGGCCTCTTTGCACCCAGGCTGCAAAAAGTGTCACTCATGTGGTATCGCCGTACTCAGGAGAAGTAGGGCAATGTGTTTTGGGGTGTATTTTTACATACACCCATGTTGGAGTGAGAGAAATATCTCTGTAAATTGTCAACTTTGTATAAAAATTTTTAAAAGTTGTCGTTTACAGAGATATTTTTCACACAAAGTATGGGTATATATAAAAATACACCCCAAAACACATTGCCCTACTCTCCTAGTACGGCGATACCACATGTGTGCCACTTTTTGCAGCCTGGTGCGCAAAGGCCTAAAACCAATGAGTACCTTTAGGATTTCACAGGGCATTTTTACGCATTTGGATTCCAGACTTCTTCTCACGCTTTAGGGGCCCCTAAAATGCCAGGGCAGCATAAATACCCCACATGTGACCCCATTTTGGAAAGAAGACACCCCAAGGTATTCTGTGAGGGGTATGGTGAGTTCATGTAAAATTTTATTTTTTGTCACAAGTTAGTGGAATATGAGACTTTGTAAAAAACAAAATTAAAAAAAACAAAAAAAAACAATTTCCGCTGACTTATGCCAAAAAATAAAAATTCTGTGGACTCACCATGCCCCTCACAGAATACCTACGGGTGTCTTCTTTCCAAAATGGGGTCACATGTGGGGTATTTATACTCACCTGGCATTTTAGGGGCCCCTAAAGTGTGAGAATCCAAATGCATAAAAATGGCCTGTGAAATCCTAAAGGTACTCATTGGTTTTAGGGCCCTTTGCGCACCCAGGCTGCAAAAGTGTCACACATGTGGTATCGCCGTACTCAGGAGAAGTAGGGCAATGTGTTTTGTGGTGTATTTTTACATATACCCATGCTGCGTGTGAAATATCGCTGTAAGCGACAACTTTTTAAATTTTTTATTCAAAGTTGTCAATTTACAGAGATATTTCTCTCACCCAGTAATGGGTATATGTAAATACACCCTAAACACATTGCCTACTTCTCTGAATGCGGCGATACCACATGGTGACACTTTTGCAGCCAAGATGCAAAGGGGCCCTAATTCCAATGAGTACCTTTAGGAGGGCATTTTACGCATTTTTCTTCTCACGCTTTAGGGCCCCTAAAATGCCAGGGCAGTATAAATACCCCACATGTGACCCCATTTTGGAAAGAAGACACCCCAAGGTAATCCGTGAGGGGCATGGCGAGTTCATAGAAGATTTTTTTGGCACAAGTTAGTGGAAATTGATTTTTATTGTTTTTCTCACAAAGTCTCCCTTTCCGCTAACTTTTGACAAAAAGTTTAATTTTTCATGGACTCATTATGCCCCTCAGCGAATACCTTGAGGTGTCTTCTTTCCAAAATGGGGTCACATGTGGGGTATTTATACTGCCCTGGCATTTTAGGGGCCCTAAAGCGTGAGAAGAAAATGCGTAAAAATGCCCTCATAAAGGTACTCATTGGTTTTAGGGCCCCTTTGCGCATCTTGGCTGCAAAAAGTGTCACTCATGTGGTATCGCCGTACTCAGGAGAAGTAGGGCAATGTGTTTTGGGGTGTATTTTTACATATACCCATGCTGGGTGAGAGAAATATCTCTGTAAATTGACAACTTTGAATAAAAAATTTAAAAAGTTGTCGTTTACAGCGATATTTCTCACACACAGCATGGGTATATATAAAATACACCCCAAAACACATTGCCCTACTTCTCCTGAGTACGGCGATACCACATGAGTGACACTTTTGCAGCCAAGATGCGCAAGGGCCTAAAACCAATGAGTACCTTTAGGATTTCACAGGACATTTTTACGCATTTGGATTTTCACGCTTTAGGACCCCTAAAATGCCAGGGCAGTATCAATACCACACAAGTGACACCATTGTGGAAAGAAGACACCCCAAGGTATTCCGTGAGGGGCATGGCGAGTTCACAGAAAAAAAATTTGGCACAAGTTAGCGGAAATGGTATTTTTTTTTTTTTTTTTTTACAGTCTCACATTCCACTAACTTGTGACAAAAAATAAAATTTTACATGAACTCACCATACCCCTCACGGAATACCTTGCGGTGTCTTCTTTCTAAAATGGGGTCACTTGTGAGGTTTTGTACTGCCCTGGCATTTTAGGGGTCTCCATAATCATTACACGTATGGCCAGAATTAGGAGTTTTTGCTATTCTCCTTATATTGACCATACGGGTAATGAGAATTTATTTTTCCGTTCAGCCTCTGCGCTGAAAGAAAAAAATGAACGTCATAGATTTTTCCATTCACATTGATCAATGTGGATGAAAAATCTCTAAAAAAATGTGCAAAAAAAAGAGTGAAAAGCTATAAAGCTGCGATCGCTAAGGGACCCTAAGGCCTCATTCAGCGTCCGCAATTCTGTTCCGCAAAATTTTGCGGAACAGAAATGTGGATACATTCAATTCTATGGGGACAGACTTTGTCCCGCTCGGATCCGTAATTGCGGATCCGTAATTGAAGATCGCAAAAGTATAGAACATGTCCTATTCTTGTCCGCAGTGCGGACAAGAAAAGGCATTTTCTATATAGTTCTGGCAATGTGCGGATCCGCAAAATGCGGAAAGCACATTGCTGGTGTCCGTGTTTTTGCGGATCCGCGGATTTGTGGATCCGTAAAACACATGCGGACATCTGAATGAGCCTTAAAGGGGTGATCAGTGACAGGGGGGTGACAGGGGGTGATCAGGGGGTGACATGGGAGATCAGGGGTTAATCAGTGACAGGGGGTGGTGGGTGGGGGTGGTGGGTGGGTGGGGCGGTGGGGGGGTTGTGTGGTGATTGGTGCACTTTGATATTTTTTCTCTGGTGGTCCCAAGCAAAGGGACCACCAGAGAAGCGGGCAGCAAGCAGATCAGACGCTGTTCACAGAACAACGTCTGATCTGCGATTTTTTCTGCCATATACAGCCTGCCAGCGCCGATCAGAGCTACAGGGCCGCCGCCAGGACGCAATCCTGCGTGCGGCGGTCCTGTAGCGGTTAAATTTGGCCAGCCATAGCTGAAACCACTGATTTACGGTATTGCTATTTTGACAATAGAATTTCACCCCAGAACAAAATGTATCATTTGTCGGACACTATTTAACTTGGCCAGCCCCAGCTAGAACACCAGATTTACGGTATTGCTTTTTTGGCAATTGAATTTCACCCCAGAAAATTATCTATCCTTTTCAGAACACTATTAAACTTGTCCAGCCACAGCTGAAACCACTGATTTGCGGTATTGCTCTTTTGGCAATTGAATTTCACCCCAGAAAATTATATATCCTTTGCCTGACACTATTAAACTTGGCCAGCCACAGCTTAAACCACTGATTTGCGGTATTGCTATTTTGACAATTGAATTTCACCCCAGAAAATTATCTATCCTTTGCCGGACACTATTAAATTTGGCCAGCCACTGACAGAACACCAGATTTAGGGGATTGCTATTTTGGCAATTGAATTTCATCCCAGAAAAAAATATATTCTTGGCGGGACACTATTAAACTTGGCCATCCAATGCTGGGACACCAGATTTATGGTATTGCTATTTTGGCAATTGAATTTCACCTCAGAAAAAATATATCCTTTGCGGAACACTATTAAATTTGGCCAGCCGCAGCTGAAACCACTGACTTACGGTATTGCTATTTTGGCAATTGAATTTCACCCCAGAAAATGATCTATCCTTTGCCGGACACTATTAAATTTGGCCAGCCACAGCTTAAACCACTGATTTACGGTATTGCTATTTTGGCAATAGAATTTCACCCCAGAACAAAATGTATCCTTTGTCGGACACTATTTAACTTGGCCAGCCCCAGCTGGAACACCAGATTAACGTTATTGCTATTTTGGCTATTGAATTTCACCCCAGAAAATTATCTATCCTTTGCCGGACACTATTAAATTTGGCCAGCCACTGATGGAACACCAGATTTAGGGGATTGCTATTTTGGCAATTGAATTTCATCCCAGAAAAATATATCCTTGGTGGACACTTTTAAACTTGGCCAGCCACTGCTAGGACACCAGATTTATGGCAGTGCTATTTTGGCAATTGAATTTCACCTCAAAAAAAATATATCCTTTGCCGGACACAATTAAATTTGGCCAGCCACAGCTGAAACCACTGATTTACGGTATTGCTATTTTGGCAATTGAATTTCACCTCAGAAAATTATCTATCCTTTGCCGGACACTATTAAATTTGGCCAGCCACAGCTGAAACCACTGATTTACGGTATTGCTATTTTGGCAATTGAATTTCACCCCAGAAAAATATATATTCTCTGCCGGACACTATTAAACTTGGCCAGCGACAGCTGAAATTACTTATTGATGGTATTGCTATTTGGCAATAGAATTTGGAACACCAGATTTCGGGGATTGCTATTTTGGCAATTGAATTTCACCACAGAACAAAATATATCCTTTGCTGGACACTATTAAACTTGGCCAGCAACAGCTGAAACCCCTGATTTATGGTATTGCTATTTTGGCAATTGAATTTCACCGTAGAACAAAATATATCCTTTGCGGGACACTATTAAACTTGGCTAGCCACAGCTGAAACCACTGATTTATGGTATTGCTATTTTGGCAATTGAATTTCACCCCAGAAAATGATCTATCCTTTGCCGGACACTATTAAATTTGGCCAGCCACAGCTTAAACCACTGATTTACGGTATTGCTATTTTGGCAATTGAATTTCATCCGAGAAAAAAATATATCCTTTGCCGGACACTATTGAACTTGACCAGCCACTGCTGAGACACCAGATTTAGGGGATTGCTATTTTGGCAATTGAATTTCACCCCAGAACAAAATATATCCTCTGCCGGACACTATTAAATTTGGCCAGCCGCAGCTGAAACCACTGATTTACGGCATTGCTATTTTGGCAATTAAATTTCACCCCAGAAAAATATATATTCTCTGCCGGACACTATTAAACTTGGCCAGCGACAGCTGAAATTACTTATTGATGGTATTGCTATTTGGCAATAGAATTTGGAACACCAGATTTCAGGGATTGCTATTTTGTCAATTGAATTTCACCGCAGAACAAAATATATCCTTTGCTGGACACTATTAAACTTGGCCAGCAACAGCTAAAACCCCTGATTTATGGTATTGCTATTTTGGCAATTGAATTTCACCGCAGAACAAAATATATCCTTTGCTGAAAAGTATTAAACTTGGCCAGCCACAGCTGAAACCACTGATTTACGGTATTGCTATTTTAGCAATTGAATTTCACCCCAGAAAATTATCTATCCTTTGCCGGTACACTATTAAACTTGGCCAGCCACTGCTGGGACACCAGATTTACGGTATTGCTATTTTGGCAATTGAGATTTCACCCCAGAACAAAATATATCCTTTGCCGGACACTATTAAACTTGGACAGCTACAGCATGAAATCATTGATTTATGGTATTGCTATTTTGGCAATTGAATTTCACCTCAGAAAAAATATATCATTTGTCGGACACTATTAAATTTGGCCAGCCACAGCTGAAACCACTGATTTACGGTATTGCTATTTTGGCAATATAATTTCACCCTAGAACAAAATGTATGCTTTGTTGGACACTATTTAACTTGGCCAGCCCCACCTGGAACACCAGATTTACGTTATTGCTATTTTGGCAATTGAATTTCACCCCAGAAATATATCTATCCTTTGCAGGACACTATTAAACTTGTCCAGCCACAGCTGAAACCACTGATTTGCGGTATTGCTCTTTTGGCAATTGAATTTAACCCCAGAAAATTATCTATCCTTTGCCTGACACTATTAAACTTGGCCAGCCACAGCTGAAACCACTGATTTGCGGTATTGCTATTTTGGCAATTGAATTTCACCCCAGAAAATTATCTCTCCTTTGCCGGACACTATTAAACTTTTCCAGCCACTGATGGGACACCAGATTTAGGGGATTGCTATTTTGGAAATTGAATTTCGCCCCAGAACAAAATATATTCTTTTTCCGGACACTATTAAACTTGGCTAGCCACTGCTGGGACACCAGATTTATGGTATTGCTATTTTGGCAATTAAATTTCACCTCAGAAAAAATATATCCTTTGCCGGACACTATTAAATTTGGCCAGCCACAGCTGAAACCACTGATTTACGGTATTGCTATTTTGGCAATGGAATTTCACCCCAGAAAATAATCTATCCTTTGCCGGACAATATAAAATTTGGCCAGCCACAGCTAAAACCACTGATTCACGGTTACTGCTATTTTGTCAATTGAATTTCATCCCAGAAAAAAATATATCCTTTGCCGGACACTATTAAACTTGACAAGCCACTGCTGGGACACCAGATTTAGGGGATTGCTATTTTAGCAATTGAATTTCGCCCCAGAACAAAATATATCCTGTGCCAGACAAAATTTAAATTGGCCAGCCGCAGCTGAAACCACTGATTTACGGTATTGCTATTTTGGCAATTGAATTTTACCCCAGAAAATTATCTATCCTTTGCCGGACACTATTAATCTTGGCCAGCCACTGATGGGACACCAGATTTACGGTATTGCTATTTTGGCAATTGAATTTCACCCCAGATAGAAATATATTCTTTGCCGGACATTATTAAACTTGGCCTGCCACTGCTGGGACACCAGATTTAGGGGATTGCTATTTTGGCAATTGAATTTCACCCCAGAACAAAATATATCCTCTGCCGGACACTATTAAACTTGACCAGCCACAGCTGAAACCACTGATTTACGGTATTGCTATTTTGGCAATTGAATTTCAACGCAGAACAAAATATATCCTTTACTGGACACTATTAAACTTGGCCAGCCAAAGCTGAAACCACTGATTTACGGTATTGCTATATTAGCAATTAAATTTCACCCCGGAAAATTATCTATCCTTTGTGGGACACTATTAAACTTGGCCAACCACTGCTGGGACACCAGATTGACGGTATTGCTATTTTGGCAATAAAATTTCACCCCAAAACAAAATATAACCTTTGCCGGAAACTATTAAACTTGGAAAGCTACAGAAGAAACCGCTGATTTATGGTATTGCTATTTTGGCAATTGAATTTCACCTCAGAAAAAATATATCATTTGCCGGACACTATTAAATTTGCCCAGCCACAGCTGAAACCACTGATTTACGGTATTGCTATTTTGGCAATTGAATTTCACCCCAGAAAAATATATATTCTCTGACGGACACTATTAAACTTGGCCAGCGACAGCTGAAATTACTTATTGATGGTATTGCTATTTGGCAATAGAATTTGGAACACCAGATTTCGGGGATTGCTATTTTGTCAATTGAATTTCACCGCAGAACAAAATATATCCTTTGCTGGACACTATTAAACTTGGCCAGCAACAGCTAAAACCCCTGATTTATGGTATTGCTATTTTGGCAATTGAATTTCACCGCAGAACAAAATATATCCTTTGCTGAAAAGTATTAAACTTGGCCAGCCACAGCTGAAACCACTGATTTACGGTATTGCTATTTTAGCAATTGAATTTCACCCCAGAAAATTATCTATCCTTTGTGGTACACTATTAAACTTGGCCAGCCACTGCTGGGGCACCAGATTTATGGTATTGCTATTTTGGCAATAAAATTTCACCCCAGAACAAAATATAACCTTTGCCGGAAACTATTAAACTTGGACGGCTACAGAATAAATCACTGATTTATGGTATTGCTATTTTGGCAATTGAATTTCACCCCAGAACAAAATATATCCTTTGCCGGAAACTAGTAAACTTGGACAGCTACAGAAGAAACCACTGATTAATGGCATTGCTATTTTGGCAATTGAATTTCACCTCAGAAAAAATATATCCTTTGCCAGACACTATTAAATTTGGCCAGCCATAGCTGAAACCACTGATTTACGTTATTGCTATTTTGGCAATAGAATTTCACCCCAGAACAAAATGTATCCTTTGTCGGACACTATTTAACTTGGCCAGCCCCAGCTGGAACACCAGATTAACGTTATTGCTATTTTGGCAATTGAATTTAACCCCAGAAAATGATCTATCCTTTGTAGGACACTATTAAACTTGGCCAGCCACAGCTGAAACCACTGATTTGCGGTATTGCTATTTTGGCAATAAAATTTCACTCCAGAACAAAATGTATCCTTTGTCGGACACTATTTAACTTGGCCAGCCCCAGCTGGAACACCAGATTAACGTTATTGCTATTTTGGCAATTGAATTTCACCCCAGAAAATTATCTATCCTTTGCCGGACACTATTAAATTTGGCCAGCCACTGATGGAACACCAGATTTAGGGGATTGCTATTTTGGCAATTGAATTTCATCCCAGAAAAAAATATCCTTGGTGGACACTTTTAAACTTGGCCAGCCACTGCTAGGACACCAGATTTATGGCAGTGCTATTTTGGCAATTGAATTTCACCTCAGAAAAAATATATCCTTTGCCGGACACTATTAAATTTGGCCAGCCACAGCTGAAACCACTGATTTACGGTATTGCTATTTTGGCAATTGAATTTCACCTCAGAAAATTATCTATCCTTTGCCGGACACTATTAAATTTGGCCAGCCACAGCTGAAACCACTGATTTACGGTATTGCTATTTTGGCAATTGAATTTCACCCCAGAAAAATATATATTCTCTGCCGGACACTATTAAACTTGGCCAGCGACAGCTGAAATTACTTATTGATGGTATTGCTATTTGGCAATAGAATTTGGAACACCAGATTTCAGGGATTGCTATTTTGTCAATTGAATTTCACCGCAGAACAAAATATATCCTTTGCTGGACACTATTAAACTTGGCCAGCAACAGCTAAAACCCCTGATTTATGGTATTGCTATTTTGGCAATTGAATTTCACCGCAGAACAAAATATATCCTTTGCTGGACACTATTAAACTTGGCCAGCAACAGCTAAAACCCCTGATTTATGGTATTGCTATTTTGGCAATTGAATTTCACCGCAGAACAAAATATATCCTTTGCTGAAAAGTATTAAACTTGGCCAGCCACAGCTGAAACCACTGATTTACGGTATTGCTATTTTAGCAATTGAATTTCACCCCAGAAAATTATCTATCCTTTGTGGTACACTATTAAACTTGGCCAGCCACTGCTGGGGCACCAGATTTACGGTATTGCTATTTTGGCAATAAAATTTCACCCCAGAACAAAATATAACCTTTGCCGGAAACTATTAAACTTGGACAGCTACAGAATAAATCATTGATTTATGGTATTGCTATTTTGGCAATTGAATTTCACCTCAGAAAAAATATATCATTTGTCGGACACTATTAAATTTGGCCAGCCACAGCTGAAACCACTGATTTACGGTATTGCTATTTTGGCAATATAATTTCACCCTAGAACAAAATGTATCCTTTGTTGGACACTATTTAACTTGGCCAGCCCCACCTGGAACACCAGATTTACGTTATTGCTATTTTGGCAATTGAATTTCACCCCAGAAAATTATCTATCCTTTGCAGGACACTATTAAACTTGTCCAGCCACAGCTGAAACCACTGATTTGCGGTATTGCTCTTTTGGCAATTGAATTTCACCCCAGAAAAATATCTATCCTTTGCCTGACACTATTAAACTTGGTCAGCCACAGCTGAAACCACTGATTTGTGGTATTGCTATTTTGGCAATTGAATTTCACCCCAGAAAATTATCTATCCTTTGCCGGACACTATTAAACTTTTCCAGCCACTGATGGGACACCAGATTTAGGGGATTGCTATTTTGGAAATTGAATTTCGCCCCAGAACAAAATATATTCTTTTTCCGGACACTATTAAACTTGGCTAGCCACTGCTGGGACACCAGATTTAAGGTATTGCTATTTTGGCAATTGAATTTCACCTCAGAAAAAATATATCCTTTGCCGGACACTATTAAATTTGGCCAGCCGCAGCTGAAACCACTGATTTACGGTATTGCTATTTTGGCAATGGAATTTCACCCCAGAAAATAATCTATCCTTTGCCGGACAATATAAAATTTGGCCAGCCACAGCTAAAACCACTGATTCACGGTTACTGCTATTTTGTCAATTGAATTTCATCCCAGAAAAAAATATATCCTTTGCCGGACACTATTAAACTTGACAAGCCACTGCTGGGACACCAGATTTAGGGGATTGCTATTTTAGCAATTGAATTTCGCCCCAGAACAAAATATATCCTGTGCCAGACAAAATTAAAATAGGCCAGCCGCAGCTGAAACCACTGATTTACGGTATTGCTATTTTGGCAATTGAATTTTACCCCAGAAAATTATCTATCCTTTGCCGGACACTATTAATCTTGGCCAGCCACTGATGGGACACCAGATTTACGGTATTGCTATTTTGGCAATTGAATTTCACCCCAGATAGAAATATATTCTTTGCCGGACATTATTAAACTTGGCCTGCCACTGCTGGGACACCAGATTTAGGGGATTGCTATTTTGGCAATTGAATTTCACCCCAGAACAAAATATATCCTCTGCCGGACACTATTAAACTTGGCCAGCCACAGCTGAAACCACTGATTTACGGTATTGCTATTTTGGCAATTGAATTTCAACGCAGAACAAAATATATCCTTTACTGGACACTCTTAAACTTGGCCAGCCAAAGCTGAAACCACTGATTTACGGTATTGCTATATTAGCAATTAAATTTCACCCCGGAAAATTATCTATCCTTTGTGGGACACTATTAAACTTGGCCAACCACTGCTGGGACACCAGATTGACGGTATTGCTATTTTGGCAATAAAATTTCACCCCAAAACAAAATATAACCTTTGCCGGAAACTATTAAACTTGGACAGCTACAGAAGAAACCGCTGATTTATGGTATTGCTATTTTGGCAATTGAATTTCACCTCAGAAAAAATATATCATTTGCCGGACACTATTAAATTTGCCCAGCCACAGCTGAAACCACTGATTTACGGTATTGCTATTTTGGCAATAGAACTTCACCCCAGAACAAAATGTATCCTTTGTCGGACACTATTTAACTTGGCCAGCCCCAGCTGGAACACCAGATTTACGGTATTGCTATCTTGGCAATTGAATTTAACCCCAGAAAATTATCTATCCTTTGCAGGACACTATTAAACTTGGCCAGCCCCAGCTGGAACACCAGATTTACATTATTGCTTTTTTGGCAATTGAATTTCACCCCAGAAAATTATCTACCCTTTGCCGAACACTATTAAACTTGTCCAGCCACAGCTGAAACCACTGATTTGCGGTATTGCTCTTTTGGCAATTGAATTTCACCCCAGAAAATTATCTATCCTTTGCCAGACACTATTAAACTTGGCCAGCCACTGATGGGACACTAGATTTACGGTATTGCTATTTTGGCAATTGAATTTCACCCCTGAAAAAAATATATACTTTGCTGTTCACTATTAAACTTAGCCAGCCACAGCTGAAACCATTGATTTACGGTATTGCTATTTTGGCAATTGAATTTCACCCCAGAACAAAATATATCCTTTGCTGGACACTATTAAACTTGGCCAGCGATAGCTGAAATCACTTATTTATGGTATTGCTATTTGGCAATAGAATTTCACCCCAGAAAAATATATATCCTTTGCCGGACACTATTAAACTTGGCCAGCCACAGCTGAAACCACTGATTTGCGGTATTGCTATTTTGGCAATTAAATTTCACCCCAGAAAATTATCTATCCTTTGCCGGACACTATTAAACTTTTTCAGCCACTGATGGGACACCAGATTTAGGGGATTGCTATTTTGGCAATTGTTTCGCCCCAAAACAAAATATATCCTTTTCCGGACACTATTAAACTTGGCCAGCCACTGCTGGGACACCAGATTTATGGTATTGCTATTTTGGCAATTGAATTTCACCTCAGAAAAAATATATACTTTGCCGGACACTATTAAATTTGGCCAGCCGCAGCTGAAACCACTGATTTATGGTATTGCTATTTTGGCAATTGAATTTCACCCCAGAAAATAATCTATCCTTTGCCGGACAATATTAAATTTGGCCAGCCACAGCTAAAACCACTGATTCACGGTACTGCTATTTTGTCAATTAAATTTCATCCCAGAAAAAAATATATCCTTTGCCGGAAACTATTAAACTTGACCAGCCACTGCTGGGACACCAGATTTAGGGGATTGCTATTTTAGAAATTGAATTTTAACCCAGAACAAAATATATCCTCTGCCGGACAATATTAAAATTGGCCAGCCGCTGCTGAAACCACTGATTTATGGTATTGCTATTTTGGCAATTGAATTTTATCCTAGAAAATTATCTATCCTTTGCCGGACACTATTAATCTTGGCCAGCCACTGCTGGGACACCAGATTTACGGTATTGCTATTTTGGCAAATTAATTTCACCCCAGATAGAAATATATTCTTTGCCGGACACTATTAAACTTGGCCTGCCACTGCTGGGACACCAGATTTAGGGGATTGCTATTTTGGCAATTGAATTTCACCCCAGAACAAATTATATCCTCTGCCGGACATTATTAAACTTGGCCAGCCACAGCTGAAACCACTGATTTACGGTATTGCTATTTTGGCAATTGAATTTCAACGCAGAACAAAATATAACCTTTACTGGACACTATTAAACTTGGCCAGCCAAAGCTAAAACCACTGATTTACGGTTTTGCTATATTAGCAATTGAATTTATCCCCGGAAAATTATCTATCCTTTGTGGGACACTATTAAACTTGGCCAGCCACTGCTGGGACACCAGATTGACGGTATTGCTATTTTGGCAATAAAGTTTCACCCCAGAACAAAATATAACCTTTGCCGGAAACTATTAAACTTGGACAGCTACAGAAGAAACCACTGATTTATGGTATTGCTATTTTGGCAATTGAATGTCACCTCAGAAAAAATATATCATTTGTCGGACACTATTAAATTTGGCAAGCCACAGCTGAAACCACTGATTTACGGTATTGCTATTTTGGCAATAGAACTTCACCCCAGAACAAAATGTATCCTTTGTCGGACACTATTTAACTTGGCCAGCCCCAGCTGGAACACCAGATTTACGGTATTGCTATCTTGGCAATTGAATTTAACCCCAGAAAATTATCTATCCTTTGCAGGACACTATTAAACTTGGCCAGCCCCAGCTGGAACACCAGATTTACATTATTGCTTTTTTGGCAATTTAATTTCACCAGAGAAAATTATCTACCCTTTGCCGGACACTATTAAACTTTTCCAGCCACAGTTGAAACCACTGATTTGCGTTATTGCTCTTTTGGCAGTTGAATTTCACCCCAGAAAATTATCTATCCTTTGCCAGACACTATTAAACTTGGCCAGCCACTGATGGGACACTAGATTTACGGTATTGCTATTTTGGCAATTGAATTTCACCCCAGAAAAAAATATATCCTTTGCTGTTCACTATTAACCCCTTAGTGACCACCCATACGTGTTTTTACGGCGGTCACTAAGGGGCCTTAGGCTGGGCTGCCGCGTTTTTACGGCGGCCCAGTCTAAGCGCTGCACGGGTCCCCCGTGCAGCTGGGAGCGCGGGCCCGGCTCTCACATGAGAGCCGCGACCCTGCTCTAACAGCCCGGACCGGCAGGAGTGCCGATCCGGGCTGTTTAACCCCTTACATGCCGGGTGCAATGGCGCCTGCGCATGTAAAGGGTTGACAGAGGGAGCTAACTCCCTCTGTCACCCATCAGCACCCCGCAGATGCGATCGCGGGGTGCTGATGGGCTGGGAAGCTCACCTTCCTTCCGGCAGGGCCCTGAGCCTGCCCTGAAGTATTCACCAGCAGGCTATGCCTCTCTGGCGTAGCCTGCTGGTCAAAGGTAGAATTGCACTGCATTTAAAATGTAATGCATTATAGATATAATGCATTACATTTTAAAAGCAATCAAAATACTGTATATTATAGTCCTCATGTGGGACTATTAAGTAGTAAAAAAATTAGAAAAAATACACATTTATTAAATAAAAAATTCCATGAAATATAAAAATATGCTTTTTTTCCATTGAAAACACGCTTTTCAATGAAAAAATTGCAAAAAAATTATCCCCACATGTTTGGTATTGCCGCGTCCGTAACAACCGGCACTACATAAATATTACATAAATTATCCCCTATAGTACACGCCGTTAAAAATAAATAAAAAAAAGCCCGAATTTCTAATCTATTCTTAATTTTCACAGAAAAAACGAAATAACAAGCGATGAAAAAGCGGAATTTACTAAAAATTATACCAATGAAAAATAGAAGTCGTCCCGCAAAAATCAAGCCCTCACACAACTCCATAGAAAAAAAATTAAAAGTTATGGGTCCTGGGAAGTGGCAATGCAAAATCATTTTTTTGTTAAAAAAGGAGTTTTATTGAAAAAAAGTAGTAAAACTTAAAAAAAACTATAAGTATTTGGTATCCCTGTAATCGTACTGACCCAGGGAATGAAAATATTATGTTACTTTTTCCGAATAATGAACACCGTAAAATTTATAATGTACAAACGCAGTGGCAGTAGTACTATTTTTCCCCTTCTCCCTCCCAGAAAGAGTTAATAAAAGTTAATAACATAGTTATGTGTACCCCAAAATGGCGCTATTAAAAACGACAACTTGTCCCGCAAAAAACAAGCCCTCATACTGCTATATAGACGGAAAAATAAAAAAATTATAGCTCTGGGAACGAGACCATGAAAAAAGGACGAAAAACGCTTGGTCATAAAGGCCCAAACAGGCTTGGTCACTAAGGGGTTAAACTTGGCCAGCCACAGCTGAAACCATTGATTTAAGGTATTGCTATTTTGGCAATTGAATTTCACCCCAGAACAAAATATATCCTTTGCTGGACACTTTTAAACTTGGCCAGTGACAGCTGAAATCACTTATTTATGGTATTGCTATTTGGCAATAGAATTTCACCCCAAAAAAATATATATCCTTTGCCGGACACTATTAAACTTGGCCAGCCACTGCTGGAACACCAGATTTCAGGGATTGCTATTTTGGCAATTGAATTTCACCCCAGAACAAAATATATCCTTTGCCGGAAACTATTAAACTTGGACAGCTAGAAAAGAAACCACTGATTTATGGTATTGCTATTTTGGCAGTTGAATTTCACCTCAGAAAAAATATATCCTTTGCCGGACACTATTAAATTTGGCCAGCCGCAGCTGAAACCACTGATTTACGGTATTGCTATTTTGGCAATTGAATTTCTCCCCAGAAAATTATCTATCCTTTGACGGACACTATTAAATTTGGCCAGCCACAGCTGAAACCACTGATTAACGGTATTGTTATTTTGGCAATTGAATTTCCCCCCAGAAAATTATCTATCCTTTGCCGGACACTATTAAACTTGTCCAGCCACGGCTGAAACCACTGATTTGCTGTATTGCTCTTTTGGCAATTTAATTTCACCCCAGAAAATTAGCTGTCCTTTGCCAGACACTATTAAACTTGGCCAGCCACAGCTGAAACCACTGATTTGCGGTATTGCTATTTTGGCAATAGAACTTCACCCCAGAACAAAATGTATCCTTTGTCGGACAATATTTAACTTGGCCAGCCCCAGCTGGAACACCAGATTTACGGTATTGCTATTTTGGCAATTGAATTTCACCCCAGAAAATTATCTATCCTTTGCAGGACACTATTAAACTTGGCCAGCCCCAGCTGGAACACCAGATTTACGTTATTGCTATTTTGGCAATTGAATTTCACCCCAGAAAATTATCTATCCTTTGCCGGACACTATTAAACTTGTCCAGTCACGGCTGAAACCACTGATTTGCGGTATTGCTCTTTTGGCAATTTAATTTCACCCCAGAAAATTAGCTGTCCTTTGCCAGACACTATTAAACTTGGCCAGCCACTGATGGGACACTAGATTTACGGTATTGCTATTTTGGCAATTGAATTTCACCCCAGAAAAAAATATATCCTTTGCTGTTCACTATTAAACTTGGCCAGCCACAGCTGAAACCATTGATTTACGGTATTGCTATTATGGCAATTGAATTTCACCCCAGAACAAAATATATCCTTTGCCGGACACTATTAAACTTGGCCAGCCCCAGCTGGAACACCAGATTTACGTTATTGCTATTTTGGCAATTGAATTTCACCACAGAAAATTATCTATCCTTTGCCGGACACTATTAAACTTGTCCAGCCACAGTTGAAACCACTGATTTGCGGTATTGCTATTTTGGCAATTGAATTTCACCTCAGAGAATTATCTATCCTTTGCCGGACACTATTAAACTTGGGCAGCAACTGCTGGGAGACCAGATTTACGGTATTGCTATTTTGGCAATTGAATTTCACCCCAGAAAAAATATATATATCCTTTGCCCGACACTATTAAACTTGGCCAGCCACTGATGGGACACCAGATTTAGGGGATTGCTTTTTTGGCAATTGAATTTCACCCCAGAACAAAATATATCCTTTGCCGGACACTATTAAACTTGGCCAGCCACAGCTTGAACACAAGATTTACAGTATTTCTATTTTTATAACTGAATTTCACCCCACAAAATAATATATCCTTTGACGGACACTATGAAACTTGTCCAGTCACATCTGGAATACCAGATTTACGGCATTTCTATTTTGGCAATTGAATTTCACCACAGAAAATTATCTATTCTTTGCCGGACACGATTAAACTTGGGCAGCCACTGCTGGAACACCATATTTACGGTATTGCTATTTTGGCAATTGAATTTCACCTCAGAAAATTATCTATCCTTTGCCGGACGCTATTAAACTTGGGCAGCCACTGCTGGAACTCCAGATTTAGTGGATTGCTATTTTGGCAATTGAATTTCACCCCAGATCAAAATATATCCTTTGCCGGACACTATTAAACTTGGCCAGCCACAGCTGGAACACCAGATTTACGGTATTTCTATTTTTATAACCGAATTTCACCCCACAAAAAATATATCCTTTGACGGACACTATGAAACTTGTCCAGTCACAGCTGGAACACCAGATTTACGGTATTTCTATTTTGGCAATTGAATTTCACCACAGAAAATTATCTATCCTTTGCCACACATATTTAAACTTGGCCAGCCACAGCTGAAACCACTGATTTGCGTAATTGCTATTTTGGCATTTGAATTTCACCACAGAAAATTATCTATTCTTTGCCTGACACTATTAAACTTGGGCAGCCACTGCTGGAACACCAGATTTACGGTATTGCTATTTTGGCAATTGAATTTCACCTCAGAAAATTATCTATCCTTTGCCGGACACTATTAAACTTGGCCAGCGACAGCTGGAACACAAGATTTACGGTATTTCTATTTTTATAACCGAATTTCACCCCGCAAAATAATATATCCTTTGACGGACACTATGAAACTTGTCCAGTCACAAATGGAACACCAGATTTACGGTATTTCTATTTTTGCAACTGAATTTCACCCCAGAAAATAATTTATCCGTTGCCAGACACTATTAAACTTGGCCAGCCACAGCTGAAACCACTGATTTACGTTATTGCTGTTTTGGCAACTGAATTTCACCCCAGAACCTTGGCCAGCCACAGCTGGAACACCAGATTTACGGTATTTCAATTTTTTCAACTGAATTTCACCCCACAAAATAATATATCCTTTCACTTACTGTCACCGCCTGTTCTGGGAGATGGTCGGTTCAGAAGTACCTCCCTGTCTTGTATATGAAGTTCTTTGTTTTGGTTTCAATTTGCTCAGTTCCTTTCTCTCCCTCAGCTGCCTCTTATCTTTGATTAATTGGTTTCCTTTATATTCTCTCCCTTACTGCTCCTCTTTGCGGTTTATATTACTTCCTGGATGAAGTGTGTGCTGCTCGAGGCTGTAGTTGTTTTGCTCTAAGATAATTGCATTCCGTTTACTTTGTGTTTTTTTTGCTGGCTTGATTCTAGGTGACCCTGACTCCCTCCATATTCAGTGCAGGGAGCCGGTGGCCATTCCCCTCACTACCATAGGCAATTCAGATGTCGTTCAGTTATAGGTGTGTGGGCATGTATCTGTCTACCACCGGGACTTGTACATCTGCACAGTAGTTTGGGAGAGTTCTTAGGGATTTATAGGGCCCTCCTATGTTTTCCTTAGTTTGGGATCAAGCCAGTCTGTGTTTGTTTATCATTTCCTGCTAACTGTCCTCCATCCTAGACATTATAAACCGCCATAACCGTCTCAAGCATGGATCCGGTTTCAGCCTTGATTGACCACATGCAAGGTCTTTCTCTGGAGGTAGCAGATCTCCATGAAACTGTTTCTCAGCTTCAGGTGACCGGTCCTGCTGGCGTTCATGGAGTTCGTTCCGAGCCTAAAATCTCTCTTCCGGATACATTTTCCGGGGGTAGTGAGAATTTTGTTTGTTTTAGAGAGGCTTTCAAACTCGATTTTCACTTACATCCTCATTCCTCTGGTGATGAGGAGCAGAGGGTGGGGATCATCATCTCGCTGCTCAGGGATAACGCTCAGTCTTGGGCCTTTTCGCTGCCGGCGGGGGCACGCTCCCTCCGATCGGTAGATGAATTTTTTATAGCCCTGGGTCAGATATATGATGATCCGGATCGTATTGCTCTGGCTGAATCTAAACTGCGTCTTTTATGCCAGGGTAAACAGTCTGCAGGGATATATTGTTCTGGTTGGAATGACGCTGCACTCCGAAGTCAATTTTGTCATGGTCTTTCTGAGAGATTAAAAGATGCATTTGCGTTTCGTGAGAGGCCAGTGTCTTTGGAGTCTGCCATGTCTCTAGCCGTTCGAATTGACAGGCGTCTAAGAGAGAGAGAGCAGACAACTCTTTCCTGTCATGTTCTGCCCAAGGACACTGGAGTTGTCTCATGCAGTGCGCAGGGGTCTCACTCTGTCTCTATACCCTCTGTGGAGGACCCCATGCATCTGGGTTTAGTTGCCTCTGATACTAGAGGATTCAGCCCTCAGAGGAGGGTATGTTTCTGTTGTGGAGGTATTAACCATTTGCCCTTCTAGGAGATTCATGGGGTTTCCTGAGGGTAATAAAAAGAAAAAGATGAAGAAACCCTCTAACAACTTTCTATTTGCTACAATTGGCAAGGTTAATGCAGAAATTGAAGATTTTCCGTTTGCTTGTAGTTCCCGTTTTCTCTTACCTGCCAGGGTGGTGCTAGACAGCAAGAACTTTGTTTGTGAGATTTTTGTTGATAGTGGAGCAGCTGTCAATCTCATTGATAGTCAATTTGCTACAACACATGGTTTCCAGGTGTGTACTTTGGAAAAAGCTATACCTGTTTTTGCTATCGATTCCGCTCCACTTACTAAAAAATCGTTAAAGGACATAGTTCACAATATCCGTTTGACTGTGGGTAACACTCATGTTAAGGTTGTGTCATGTTTTGTCTTAAGCGGATTACCTACTCCTCTAGTGTTGGGGCTACCCTGGCTCACTAAACATAACCCCACCATCGATTGGCAAGCAAGGCAAATAAATGGTTGGAGTGAGTTTTGCAGAGAGAATTGCCTCACGGCAACTCTAGCAGAGGTTTCTACCAAGACCATACTTTCTTTTCTCTCGGAATTTTCTGATGTGTTTTCCGAGAGTGGTGTCCAGGAGTTGCCCCCTCACCGGGAGTATGATTGTCCAATTAATCTCATTCCAGGCGCCAAGCTGCCTAAATCACGATTATACGATCTCTTTCAACCTGAGAGAGCAGCCATGCGTACTTATATCTCTGAGAGCCTGAGAAAGGGACATATCAGACCCTCGAAGTCACCTGTTGCCGCTGTTTTTTTTTTGGTTCTTTGTTAAAAAAAAAGATGGTTCTTTAAGACCTTGTCTGGATTTCAGGGAGCTTAACCGTATCACGATTCGTGACCCCTATCCGCTTCCTCTGATCCCGGATTTGTTTAACCAGATTGTGGGGGCTAAAGTTTTTTCTAAGTTGGATTTAAGAGGGGCATACAACCTTGTCAAGGTCAGGAAGGGGGACGAATGGAAGACTGCCTTCAATACCCCGGATAGAGATGAGCGAACACCTGGATGTTCGGGTTCGAGAGGTTCGGCCGAACTTCCGGAAAATGTCCGGGTTCGTGATCCGAACTCAACCCGAACTTCATCCCGAACCCGAACCCCATAGAAGTCAATGTGGACCCGAACTTTTGGGCACTAAAAAGGCTGTAAAAGACTCCCGGAAAGGGCTAGAGGGCTGCAAAAGGCAGCAAAATGTAGGTAAATCCCCTGCAAACAAATGTAGATAGGGAAATGATGAATTAACATAAAATAAAATAAAATTAACCAATATTAATTGGAGTTAGGTCCCATAGCACAGAATCAGGCTTCAAATCACCCACCAATGGAGAAGGTCGCTTACTGTTATTTCGACCCCAGCATCCAGACAAAGGAGAGAGGTCCCATAGCAGAGAATCTGGCATCATATCAACCACCACAGGAGAAGGCCACTTTCAGTGACTTAGGCCTTAGCACCCAGACAGAGGAGACATGTCAGATAGCACAAGCATTACATTTATACCATCCAGCACAGGAGAAGGCCACTTTTAGTTACTTTGACCCCTGCACCCAAAAGAGGAGAGAGGCCCCACAGCACATATTCAGGCATCATATCACCCACCACAGGAGTAGGCCACCATTTAGTTAATTTGACCCCTGCACCCATGTCAGCTGGTACAAGCATCAGTTTTACATCACCCAGCACAAGAGAAGGCCACTTTTAGAGACTTTGACCCCTGCACCCAGACGGAGGAGAGAGGTTTTCACAGCAGAGAATCAGGCATTTAGATCACCCACCACAGGAGTAGGCCATCATTTAATGGGACCCCGGCAACCATGTCAGATGGCACAAGCATCAGTTTCACATCACCCAGCACAGGAGAAGGCGACTTTGAGAGACTTTGACCCCTGCACCCAGACGGAGGAGAGAGGTTTCACAGCAGAGTATCAGACATTTAGATCACCCACCACAGGAGTAGGCCACCATTTAATGGGACCCCGGCAACCATGTCAGATGGCACAAGCATCAGTTTCACATCACCCAGCACAAGAGAAGGCGACTTTGAGAGACTTTGACCCCTGCACCCAGACGGAGGAGAGAGGTTTCACAGCAGAGAATCAGGCATTTAGATCACCCACCACAGGAGTAGGCCACCATTTAATGGGACCCCGGCAACCATGTCAGATGGCACAAGCATCAGTTTCACATCACCCAGCACAGGAGAAGGCGACTTTGAGAGACTTTGACCCCTGCACCCAGATGGAGGAGAGATGTTTCACAGCAGAGAATCAGGCATTTAGATCACCCACCACAGGAGTAGGCCACCATTTAATGGGACCCCGGCAACCATGTCAAATGGCACAAGCATCAGTTTTACATCACCCAGCACAGGAGAAGGCGACTTTGAGAGACTTTGACCCCTGCACCCAGATGGAGGAAAGAGGTTTCACAGCAGAGAATCAGGCATTTAGATCACCCACCACAGGAGTAGGCCACCATTTAATGGGACCCCGGCAACCATGTCAGATGGCACAAGCATCAGTTTTACATCACCCAGCACAGGAGAAGGCGACTTTGAGAGACTTTGACCCCTGCCCCCAGACGGAGTAGAGAGGTTTCACAGCAGACAATCAGGCATTTAGATCACCCACCACAGGAGTAGGCCACCATTTAATGGGACCCCGGCAACCATGTCAGATGGCACAAGCATCAGTTTTACATCACCCAGCACAGGAGAAGGTGACTTTGAGAGACTTTGACCCCTGCACCCAGACGGAGGAGAGAGGTTTCACAGCAGAGAATCAGGCATTTAGATCACCCACCACAGGAGTAGGCCATCATTTAATGGGACCACGGCAACCATGTCAGATGACACTTGTATCACATTTATATCACCCAGCACATGACAAAGCCACTTTCAGTGAGTTAGGCCTTAGCACCGACACAGAGGAGACAGGTCAGATAGCACAAGCATCAGTTTTAGATCAACCAACACAGGAGAAGGGCACTTTTAGAGACTTTGACCCCTGCAGCCACACGGAGGAGTGAGGTCCCACAGAAGAGATTCAGGCATTTATATCAGCCAGCACAGGAGAAGGCCGCTTTCAGTGACTTAGGCCTTAGCACCGACACAGAGGAGACAGGTGAGATAGCACAAGCATCAGTTTTACATCAACCACCACAGGAGAAGGGCACTTTTAGAGACTTTGACCCCTGCAGCCACACGGAGGAGAGAGCTCCCACAGCAGAGAATCAGGCATCATTTCAACCACCACAGGAGTAGGCCACCTTTTGTTTCTTTGACCCCTGCACCCAGAAAGAGGAGAGAGGTCCCACAGCAGAGATTCAGGCATTTATATCAGCCAGCACAGGAGAAGGCCGCTTTCAGTGACTTTGGCCCCCTGCACCCACACAAAGGAGACATGTCAGACAGCACAAGCATCAGTTTTACATCAACCACCACAGGAGAAGGGCACTTTTAGAGACTTTGACCCCTGCAGCCACACGGAGGAGAGAGCTCCCACAGCAGAGAATCAGGCATCATGTCAACCACCACAGGAGTAGGCCACCTTTTGTTTCTTTGACCCCTGCACCCAGAAAGAGGAGAGAGGTCCCACAGCAGAGATTCAGGCATTTATATCAGCCAGCACAGGAGAAGGCCGCTTTCAGTGACTTTGGCCCCCTGCACCCACACAAAGGAGACATGTCAGACAGCACAAGTATAACATTGATATCACACAGCACAGGAGAAGGACACTTTCATGTACTTTGGCCCCGGCACCCAGACAGACGGAAGGTTCATTCAACTCTGGGTTGCACCCCAAGATCCTACTTAATTTCAAAAATTGATTTTTCAATGAAGAAGTGGCCAGGAGTACAAGACAACATGGTTTAAGGCAGTTATTAAGGACTACTCTGCACAAGGGAGGGTCAGGTCTTGTGGGATCCATGCCTGGTTCATTTTTATAAACGTCAGCTTGTCCACCTTGGCTGCGGACAGGCGGCTGCGTTTGTCAGTAATGACACCCCCTGCCGTGCTGAATACACGTCTAGATAAAACGCTGGCCGCCGGGCAGGCCAGCACATCCAAGGCATAACATGCTAATTCTGGCCACGTGGACAATTTGGAAACCCAGAAGTTGAATGGGGCCGAACCATCCGTCAGTACGTGGAGTTGTGTGCAGACGTACTGTTCAACCATGTTAGTGAAATGTTGCCTCCTGCTAACACGTTCCGTATCAGGTGGTGGGGCAGTTAGCTGTGGCGTGGAGACAAAACTTTTCCACATTTCTGCCATGCTAACCCTGCCCTCAGAGGAGCTGGCCGTGACACTGCTGCGTGGGCGACCTCTAGCTCCTCCTCTGCCTTGGCCTTGGCCTTCCACCTGTTCCCCTGTGACAGTTGGGAATGCTCTCAGGAGCTCGTCTACCAGTGTGCGCTTGTACTCGCGCATCTTCCTATCACGCTCCAGTGCAGGAAGTAAAGTGGGCACATTGTCTTTGTACCGTGGATCCAGCAGGGTGGCCACCCAGTAGTCAGCACACGTTAAAATGTGGGCAACTCTGCTGTCATTGCGCAGGCACTGCAGCATGTAATCGCTCATGTGTGCCAGGCTCCCCAGAGGTAAGGACAAGCTGTCCTCTGTGGGAGGCGTATCGTCATCATCCTCTGTATCCCACCAGCCACACACCAGGGATGTGCCTGTGCTGTGCTGGGTGCCACCCCGCTGTAATCCTGCTTCATCCTCATCCTCCTCCACCTCCTCCTCATCCTCCTCGTCCTCCAGTAGTGGTCCCTGGCTGACCACATTTGTACCTGCCCTCTGCTGTTGCAAAAAACCTCCCTCTGAGCCACTTCTAACAGACTGGCCTGAAAGTGCTAAAAACGACCCGTCATCCTCCTCCTCCTCCTCCTGGCCCTGGCCCACCTCCTCTTCCATCATCGCCCTAAGCGTTTTCTCTAGGAGACATAGAATTGGTATCGTCACGCTGATAACAGTGTCATCGCCACTGGCCATGTTGGTGGCGTACTCTAAACAGCGCAACAGGGCACACAGGTCTCGCATGGAGGTCCAATCATTGGTGGTGAAGTGGTGCTGTTGCGCAGTGCGACTGACCCGTGCGTGCTGCAGCTGAAACTCCACTATGGCCTGCTGCTGCTCGCACAGTCTCTCCAGCATATGCAAGGTGGAGTTCCACCGGGTGGGCACGTCGCATATTAGGCGGTGAGCGGGAAGGCCGAAGTTCTGCTGTAGCGCTGACAGGTGAGCAGCGGCAGTATGTGAACGCCGGAAGCGCGCACAGACGGCCCGCACTTTATACAGCAGCTCTGACATGTCTGGGTAGTTGTGAATGAACTTTTGCACCACCAAATTCAGCACATGCGCCAGGCAAGGGATGTGCGTCAAACCGGCCAGTCCCAGAGCTGCCACGAGATTTCGCCCATTATCGCACACCACCAGGCCGGGCTTGAGGCCCACCGGCAGCAACCACTGGTCGGTCTGTTGTTCAATACCCCACGGTGTGGGGCCTGTCCGAAACATATGAGTTTCAGAATGGCCTGCTGACGTTTACCCCGGGCTGTGCTGAAGTTGGTGGTGAAGGTGTGTGGCTGACTGGATGAGCTGGTGGAAGCAGAGGAGGAGGAAGCCGAGTAGGAGGAGGAGGCTACAGGAGGCAAAGAATGATGCCCTGTGATCCTTGGCGGCGGAAGGACGTGTGCCAAGGAACTCTCCGCCTGGGGCCCAGCCGCCACTACATTTACCCAGTGTGCAGTTAGGGAGATATAGCGTCCCTGGCCGTGCTTACTGGTCCACGTATCTGTGGTTAGGTGGACCTTGCCACAAATGGCGTTGCGCAGTGCACACTTGATTTGTGCAGGGAAGGCACGGCTGTCTTGGAGAAGTAGTGGCGGCTGGGAACCACATACTGGGGGACAGCCATGGCCATCAGCTGTTTGCAGCTGTCTGTGTCCACCAGCCGGAATGACAACATTTTAAAGGCCAGTAGTTTAGAAATGCTGGCATTCAGGCCAAGGGCTCGAGGGTGACTAGGTGGGAATTTGCGCTTCCTCTCAAAGGTTTGAGAGATGGAGAGCTGAACGCTGGTGTGTGAAATAGTGGAGACGCTAGGTGACGGTGGCGGCGGTGGTGTCGGTGGCACATCCTCTGTTTGCTGCTCGGCAGGTGGCAACATTCCTCTCGAGGCGGAAGCCGAGGCAGCAGCGCTAGAGGGAGCAGGGGGAGCCTGAGCGGGTTCCTTGTTTTTAAGGTGTGTACTCCACTGCAGTTCATGCTTTGCATGTAGATGCCTGATCATGCAGTTGGTGCTCAGGTTAAGAACGTTAATGCCTCGCCTCAGGGTCTGATGGCACAGCGTGCAAACCACTCTGGTCTTGTCGTCAGCACATTGTTTGAAGAAGTGCCATGCCAGGGAACTCCTTGAAGATGCCTTTGGGGTGCTGGGTCCCTGTTGGCGCTGGCCAATAGCAGGCGAACTCTCTGGACGGCGGCTGTTCTGCTTTTGCCCCCTGCTCCCTCTTTGGCTTCGCTGTTGTCTCGGTCTCACCACTGCCTCTTCCTCTGAACTATTTAAGTCAGCGGCACGACCTTCAGTCCATGTGGGGTCTAAGACCTCATCGTCCTCTGCATCGTCTTCCACCCAGTCTTCCTCCCTGACCTCCTCCTGTTCAGTCTGCACACTGCAATAAGACGCGGCAGTGGGCACCAGTGTTTCGCCATCATCAGAGACTCGGTCACTCTGCTGTGGTGGTATTCCCATGTCCTCATCATCTGGATACATAAGTGGTTGTGCGTCAGTGCATGGAATGTCTTCCTCCGCTGGGGAAGGGCTAGGTGGATGCCCCTGGAAAACCGTGGGAGCAGAGTCTTCAAACAGAATAAGAGACTGCTGCATAACTTGAGGCTCAGCCAGTTTCCCTGATATGCATGGGGGTGATGTGACAGACTGATGGGCTTGGTTTTCAGGTGCCACCTGTGCGCTTTCCGCAGAAGACTGGGCGGAAGACAATGTGGTGAACGTGCTGGAAGCACTGTCGGCCACCCAATCGACTAATGCCTGTACCTGCTCAGGCCTTACCATCCTCATAACGGCATTGGCCCCACCAAATATCGCTGTAAATTCTGCCGGCTACTTGAGGGAGTTGGTTTACTACTTTGTGCGCCTGAGGCCGAACGGCCACGTCCTCTGCCAGCAACAGAGGCTCCACGGACACAACCACCACGACCGTGTCCTCGTCCCTTAATAGAATGTTTCCTCATTGTTGCGATTCAACTCGCACCACAATAAAATATATTATTTTTTAGCCCCAAAATTCCCACACTGGAAGATATAATTCCATTTTTTTTCCGGTATTAATTACAAGAAAACTGCTGCAAATTGGACACCAGAATTTTTAATATGCTAGTTTTGGTACATAGCTTCCCACACGGGGAGATATAATTCCTTTTTACAGGAGTAAAAACGTGAGGCCTACTGTTTCTGGTCTAACAAACACCAGATTGATTAAATTGGCCTTTTTTTCACCAAAATTACAACACTGGACAATGTAATGCCTTTTTGCGGTATTAATTACAAGAAGACTGCTGCTAATTGGACACCAGAATTTTTTAAATGCTAGTTTGTGTACATAAATTCCCACACTGGAAGATATAATTCCTTTTTCCGGTATTAATTACAAGAAAACTGCTGCAAATTGAACACCAGAATTTTTAATATGCTAGTTTTGGTACATAGATTACCACACGGGGAGATATAATTCCTTTTTACAGGAGTAAAAACGTGAGGCCTACTGTTTCTGGTCTAACAAACACCAGATTGATTAAATTGGCCTTTTTTTCACCAAAATTACAACACTGGACAATGTAATGCCTTTTTGCGGTATTAATTACAAGAAGACTGCTGCTAATTGGACACCAGAATTTTTAAAATGCTAGTTTGTGTACATAAATTCCCACACTGGAAGATATAATTCCTTTTTCCGGTATTAATTACAAGAAAACTGCTGCAAATTGGACACCAGAATTTTTAATATGCTAGTTTTGGTACATAGCTTCCCACATGGGGAGATATAATTCCTTTTTACAGGAGTAAAAACAGTGAGGCCTACTGTTTCTGGTCTAACAAACACCAGATTGATTAAATTGGCCTTTTTTTCACCAAAATTACAACACTGGACAATGTAATGCCTTTTTGCGGTATTAATTACAAGAAGACTGCTGCTAATTGGACACCAGAATTTTTAAAATGCTAGTTTGTGTACATAAATTCCCACACTGGAAGATATAATTCCTTTTTCCGGTATTAATTACAAGAAAACTGCTGCAAATTGGACACCAGAATTTTTAATATGCTAGTTTTGGTACATAGCTTCCCACACGGGGAGATATAATTCCTTTTTACAGGAGTAAAAACAGGAGGCCTACTGTTTCTGGTCTAACAAACATCAGATTGATTAAATTGGCCTTTTTTTCACCAAAATTACAACACTGGACAATGTAATGCCTTTTTGCGGTATTAATTACAAGAAGACTGCTGCTAATTGGACACCAGAATTTTTAAAATGCTAGTTTGTGTACATAAATTCCCACACTGGAAGATATAAATTCTTTTTCCGGTATTAATTACAAGAAAACTGCTGCAAATTGAACACCAGCATTTTTAATATGCTAGTTTTGGTACATAGCTTCCCACACGGGGAGATATAATTCCTTTTTACAGGAGTAAAAACGTGAGGCCTACTGTTTCTGGTCTAACAAACACCAGATTGATTAAATTGGCCTTTTTTTCACCAAAATTACAACACTGGACAATGTAATGCCTTTTTGCGGTATTAATTACAAGAAGACTGCTGCAAATTGGACACCAGAATTTTTAAAATGCTAGTTTGTGTACATAAATTCCCACACTGGAAGATATAATTCCTTTTTCCGGTATTAATTACAAGAAAACTGCTGCAAATTGGACACCAGAATTTTTAATATGCTAGTTTTGGTACATAGCTTCCCACATGGGGAGATATAATTCCTTTTTACAGGAGTAAAAACGTGAGGCCTACTGTTTCTGGTCTAACAAACACCAGATTGATTAAATTGGCCTTTTTTTCACCAAAATTACAACACTGGACAATGTAATGCCTTTATGCGGTATTAATTCCTTTTACAGGAGTAAAACGTGAGGCCTACTGTTTCTGGTGTAACTAACACCAGATTGATTAAATTGGCCTTTTTTCACCAAAATTACAACACTGGACAATGTAATGCCTTTTTCCGGTATTAATTCCTTTTACAGGAGTAAAAACGTGAGGCCTACTGTTTCTGGTGTAACTAACACCAGATTGATTAAATTGGCCTTTTTTTCACCAAAATTACAACACTGGACAATGTAATGCCTGTTTGCGGTATTAATTACAAGAAGACTGCTGCTAATTGGACACCAGAATTTTTAAAATGCTAGTTTGTGTACATAAATTCCCACACTGGAAGATATAATTCCTTTTTCCGGTATTAATTACAAGAAAACTGCTGCAAATTGGACACCAGAATTTTTAAAATGCTAGTTTTGGTACATAGATTCCCACACGGGGAGATATAATTTCTTTTTACAGGAGTAAAAACGTGAGGCCTACTGTATCTGGTGTAACTAACATCAGATTGATTAAATTGGCCTTTTTTTCACCAAAATTACAACACTGGACGATATAATGCCTTTTTGCGGTATTAATTGCAAGAGGACTGCTGGTATTTCAGAACACTGGAATTTTTAAAATGCTAGTTGTGCTAGATAAATTTCCCACACTGGGAGAAATATTGCCTAAGCATTTTTACAGTATTAATTACAACAGGAGTGCTTCTTCTGGTCTAACACCAGAATAATTTTATTATTACGGTGAAAGCTTTTTCTAATTTATATTTCTGGCACATAAAAAAAAAATATATTTCTGGCTGACAGTATTGGACTTGGCTGTAGTGGCACTGGCTAGCCTAGCTGGAACAGCACATTCATGGGATTTGCTATCCAAGTGGGTAACTTTCAGTTTCACCACTGATATATTAAATATCTTTGCAGTTAGTATGGGTGACACAAGCACAGCCAAACCCCTGATGTAGTATATCTTTGAAAAAATCGACTATTACATGAGATTAATGGACGTTGTGGCAGCTTTTGCTGTAGCACCACAAGTCCCAAAATGGCCGCCGCCTATCAGCCCAGTAACATGTGCCAGAAAACGGTCTGCCCAGCCAGAAAAAAAATTGAGTTTGACTGAGCAGCTGAATCGCTGTTGTTCTGATTCACAGGTGTAGATTTTTCACTTCTTTGGAGCTTTGGTTTAGACTCTGTGGCAGCTTGTGCTGGCGCACCACAAGTCCCAAAATGGCCACCGCCGGTCAGCCCAGTTACATGTGCCAGTAAAAATCGCTCTGGCCAGTCTCAACAAAATAGTGACTTTCAGTGAACAGCTCAGCGGAGTTGTTCTGATGCACAGGTGTAGAAAGGTAGATCATTCAATCACTTCTTTATCCCTGAATATCTCGCCCTCACAGAAGCTGCATCCTCTCCCTACACTAGTCAGAGCAGTGTGACGTGCGGCGCTACGTGACTCCAGCTTAAATAGAGGCTGGGTCACATGCTGCACTTGGCCAATCACAGCCATGCCATTAGTAGGCATGGCTGTGATGGGCTCTTAGGGCAAGAAGTAAAACGCTAGCTGATTGGCTGCTGTGCAGCCCTTCAGAAAGCGGGAAGTAATCGACGAACACCGGACCCGAACCCGAACTTTTTTGAAAATGTCCGTGTTCGGGTCCGTGTCACGGACACCCCAAAATTCGGTACGGACCCGAACGATTTTCGAACTGTTCGCTCAACACTAACCCCGGAGGCTCATTTTGAGAACTTGGTTATGCCCTTTGGTTTGATAAATGCTCCGGCCGTCTTCCAACATTTTGTGAACAGCATTTTCTATAATTTAATGGGGAAATTTGTACTAGTGTATCTAGATGACATTTTGATTTTTTCTCCTGATTTCAAGACTCGGGACCACCTATGTCAGGTCTTGCTGATTCTGCGGGAGAATGAATTGTACGCTAAACTGGAAAAATGTGTGTTTGCGGTTCCAGAGATTCAATTTCTTGGTTTTCTTCTCTCCGCTTCTGGTTTTCAGATGGACCCGGAGAAGGTCCGCGCCGTGCTTGATTGGGAGCTTGCTGAAAATCAGAAGGCGCTGATGCGCTTTTTGTGTTTTGCTAATTATTACAGAATGTTCATTTTGAATTATTCCCCTTTGTTAAGCCACTCACTGATATGACTAAAAAGGGGGTGGATTTTTCCTCATAGTCGGAAGAGCCGCTTTAAGCCTTTTCTAGTATTAAAGAGCGTCTTGCTTCTGCTCCCATTTTGGCACAACCTGATCTCTCTCTACCTTTTATTGTTGAGGTGGATGCCTCTGAGGTGGGGGTGGGCGCAGTCTTATCTCAGGATCCCTCTCCTGCTAAATTGCAATTGTGTGCTTTTTTCTTAAAAAAGCTCTCATCCGCAGAGAGAAATGACGATGTGGGAAATAGGGAGTTGTTGGCCATCAAATTGGCTTTTGAGGAATGGCGTCATTGGTTGGAGGGAGCCAGACACCCAATTACTGTGTTTACCGACCATAAAAATCTGGCCTATTTGGAATCTGCCAAGCGTCTGAACCCGAGACAGGCCAGATGGTCCTTGTTCTTTTCTAGGTTTAATTTTGTTATTACGTTCCGCCCTGGGGTAAAAATGTGAAGGTGGATGCCAAGTCACGTTGTTTTAAGGGAGGAGGGAACTTTGAGGACCCAGGTCCCATTTTGGCTGATGGGGTGGTCGTCTCTGCTCTTTATCCTGATTTGGAGGCAGAGGTTCAGGCAGCCCAGGCAGAGGCACCTGATCTTTGTCCTCCTGGGAGGTTATTTGTGCCGCTCACTTTGCGACACAAAGTTTTTAAGGAGCACCATGACAGTGTTCTTGCTGGGCACCCGGGGAGTAGTGCCACAGTGGATCTCATTGCTCACAGATTCTGGTGACCAGCTCTTCGTAAGACGGTTGGGGGGTTTGTGGCAGCCTGCGAGACCTGCGCTCGTACCAAGGTCCCTCATTCACGGCCATCGGGATCTCTCCTCCCGTTACCCATACCTTCCCGTCCTTGGACGCATCTGTCCATGGACTTCATTACGGACTTGACTCGCTCCTCGGGGAGGACTGTGATTCTGGTGGTAGTGGACCGTTTTAGCAAAATGGCGCATTTTTTTCCTTTTCCTGGGTTACCCAATGCTAAGACACTGGCACAAGCATTTGTTGATCATATTGTTAAATTCCATGGCATTCCTTCTGACATCGTTTCTGATAGGGGCACGCAATTTGTTTCCAGATTCTGGAAGGCCTTCTGTTCTCGCTTGGGGGTTCGGTTGTCGTTTTCTTCTGCTTTTCATCCGCAGTCGAATGGTCAGACCAAACGCGTCAATCAGAATCTGGAGACATATCTGCTCTGTTTTGTTGCGGAGAATCAGGAGAATTAGCGTTTTTTTTTGTCCCTTGCGGAGTTTGCTTTAAATAACTGTCGCAAGGACTCCTCTGATAAGTCACCATTTTTTGGTGCATATGGGTTTCATCCGCAGTTTGGGACATTCTCTGGAGAGGGCTCTTCTGGTTTACCTGATGAGGAGAGATTTACGGTATTGCTATTTTAGCAATTGAATTTCACCCCAGAAAAGTATCTATCCTTTGCCGGACACTATTAAACTTGGCCAGCCACTGCTGGGACACCAGATTTACGGTATTGCTATTTTGGCAATTGAATTTCACCCCAGAAAAAAAAAAAACCTTTGCCGGACACTATTAAACTAGGCCAGCCGCAGCTGAAACTACTGATTTATGGTATTGCTATTTAGGCAACGGATTTTCACCGAAGACCAAAATATGTCCTTTGCCGGACACTATTAAACTTGGCCAGCCACTGCTGGGACACCAGATTTACGGTATTGCTATTTTGGCAATTGAATTTCACCCCAGAACAAAATATATCCTTTGCTGTTCACTATTAAACTTGGCCAGCCACAGCTGAAACCATTGATTTACGGTATTGCTATTTTGGCAATTGAATTTCACCCCAGAACAAAATATATCCTTTGCTGGACACTATTAAACTTGGCCAGCGACAGCTGAAATCACTTATTTATGGTATTGCTATTTGGCAATAGAATTTCACCCCAGAAAAATATATATCCTTTGCCGGACACTATTAAACTTGGCCAGCCACTGCTGGAACACCAGATTTCGGGGATTGCTATTTTGGCAATTGAATTTCACCCCAGAAAAAAATATATCCTTTGCCGGAGACTATTAAAATTGGCCTGCCGCAGTTGAAACCACTGATTTATGGTATTGCTATTTTGGCAATTGATTTTCACCGAAGACCAAAATATGTTCTTTGCCGGACACTATTAAACTTGACCAGCCACTGCTGGGACAGCAGATTTAGGGGATTGCTATTTTCGCAATTGAATTTTACCACAGAAAAAAATCTATCCTTTGCCAGACAGTATTACACTTGGCTAGCCACAGCTGGAAGACCAGATTTAGGGGATCGCTATTTTGGCAATTGAATTTAACCCCTCAATAAAATATAGAAATTTCTATCCTGAGTTTCTAGTTGTGACAATAATCACAGCCAAGCCCCTGATGTAGGACATAGCAAAAAAAAAAAAAATAGTATTGATGGATTGATGGACTTGGTGACAGCTTGTGCTGGTGCACCACAAGACACAAAATGGCCGCTGATCACCCCAGAAAAAAGTGACAGAAAAACGCTCTGTGCATCCTAAAAACCAATGAGCAATTAACTAGCAGAAGTTGAATCATTCACCGCTGTAGAACGATCACTTCATTAGGTCTTTTTGCTGAGTTTTCCCTGTCTAATCTCGCCCTCACAGCAGCTGCGTCCTATCCCTACACTAATCAGAGCAGAGTGACGTACGGCGCTACGTGACTCCAGCTTAAATAGAGGCTGGGTCACATGCTGCACTTGGCCAATCACAGCATTGCCATTAGTAGGCATGGCTGTGATAGCTTCTTAGGGCAAGAAGTAAAACGCTAGCTGATTGGCTGCTGTGCAGCCCTTCAGAAAGCGGGTCAAAATCGCAGAACAATGAACCCAAATCCGAACTTTTTTTAAAATGTTCGGGTCCGGGTCCGTGTCCCGAACACCCCAAAATTCGGTACGAACCCGAACTATACAGTTCGGGTTCGCTCATCCCTACTTTTAAGAACTACTGTGCAATGGCGGATTATAATTGGGGCGTTTGCATCGGTCGTCCCAGGCCTGGCATCGCTGGAGGGCCCAGCGCCGACCCAAACACCCACATACTGCGGCAGGGCACAGGAGCGTATAGTTCCCTGCCCCGCTGCCTATCACCGCCATAGGCTTCAGGCCTAGTAGGCCTGAGGCCTATATGGTGGTATCAGCTGGGCGTGCACGATGACATCATCACGCGGCGCTCATGATGACGTCATTGTGCGCCTGTATAGTAGCATGCGTGCACGCTCTGATGTACACGCGCCTGCCACACCATTCAGCAAATTAATTAATGGATGGCAGTTGTGGGGGCAAATTAATGGATGGCAGTGTGGGGGCAAATTAATGGTTGGCAGCGTGGGGGCAAATTAATGGATAGCAGTTGTGGGGGCAAATTAATGGGTGGCAGTGTGGGGGCAAATTAATGGATGGCAGTATGGGGGCAAATTAATGAATGGATGGCAGTGTGGGGTCAAATTATTTAATGGATGGCAGTGTGGGGGCAAATTAATAGATGGCAGCGTGCAGCCAAGTTAATGGATGGCAGCGTAAGGGCAAATTAATGGATGGCAGCGTGGGGGCAAATTAATGGATGGCAGTGTGGGGGCAAATTAGTGGATGGCAGTTGTGGGGGCAAATTAATGGATGGCAGTGTGGGGGCAAATTAATGGTTGGCAGCGTAGGGGCAAATTAATGGATGGCAGTTGTGGGGGCAAATTAATGGATGGCAGTGTGGGGGCAAATTAATGGATGGCAGTGTGGGGGCAAATTAATGGATGGCAGCGTTGGGGGGAAATTAATGGATGGCAGTATGGGGCAAATTAATGGATGGCAGTATGGGGGCAAGTTAATGGATGACAGTTTGGGGGGCAAATTATGGATGGCAGCATGGTGGCAAATTATTGGTTGGCAGTATGGGGGCAAATTAATTAATGAATGGCAGTGTGGAGGAAAATGAATGGACGGCAGTCTGGAGGCAAATTAAGGGATGGCAGTATGGGGGAAAATTAATGAATGGATGGCAGTGTGGGGTCAAATAATTAATGGATAGCAGTGTTGGGGAAAATTAATTAATGGATGGGGGAAAATTAATTGATGGCAGTATGGGGGCAAATTAATGGATGACAGTGTGGGGGCAAAGTAATGGATGGCAGTATGATGGCAAATTAATGGATGGCAGTATGGGGGCAAATTAATGAATGGATGGCAGTGTGGGGGCAAATTAATGGATGGCAGTATGGGGGAAAATTAATGAATAGATGGCAGTGTTGGGGCAAATTTATTAATGGATGGCAGGATGGGGACAAATTAATGGATGACAGTGGGGGGGGGATTAATTAATGGATAGCAGTTATGGGGGCAAATTAATTAATGGATGGCAGTGTTGGGGCAAATTAATTAATGGATGGAAGTGTGGGGGCAAATTAATTAATGGATGGCAGTATGGGGCAAATTAATTAATGGATGGCAGTGTGGGGGCTCATAAATTAATGGATGGCAGTATGGGGGCAAATTAATTAATGGATGGCAGTGGGGGGGAAATTACTGTATGGGGGCAGTGTGTGGGAAATTACTAAATGGGGGCAGTGTGGGGGAAATTACTATATGGGGCGGTGTGGGGGAATTTACTATATGAGGGCAGTGTGGGGGAAATTACTATATGGGGCAGTGTGGGGGAAATTACTATATGGGGGCAGTGTGGGGAAATTTACTATATGGGGCAGTGTGGGGGATTATACTATATGGGGGAGTGTAGGGGGAAATTACTATATGGGGGAGTGTAGGGGGAAATTACTATATAGGGGAGTGTAGTAGGAAATTACTATATGGGGGCAGTGTGGGGAAAATTACGATATGGGGCAGTGTGGGGGATATTACTATATGGAGCAGTGTGGGGGAAATTACTATATGGGGCAGTGTGGGGGAAATTACTATATGGAGCAGTGTGGGGTAAATTACTGTATGGGGACAGTGTGGGGGAAATTACTATATGGGGCAGTGTGGGAGAAATTACTATATGGAGCAGTGTGTGGAAAATTACTATATGGGACAGTGTGGGGGAAATTACTATATGGAGCAGTGTGGGGGAAGTTACTCTATGGAGCAGTGTGGGGGAAATTAATTTATGGGGAGATTGTGAGGGGAAATTACTATATGGGGCAGTATGTGTGTGTGGGGATTACTATATGGGACAGTGTGAGGGAAATTACTATATGGGTAGTGTTAAGCGAACAGTTCGAGCATAGTTCGGGTTCGTACCGAATTTTGGGGTGTTCGGGACCCGGACCCGAACATTTTCAAAAAAGTTCGAGTTCGGGTCCATTGTTCGGCGATTTCTTCCCGCTTTCTGAAGGGCTGCACAGCAGCCAATCAGCTAGCGTTTTACTTCTTGCCCTAAAAAGCCATGGCATGGCTGTGATTTGCCAAATGCAGCATGTGACCCAGCCTCTATTTAAGCTGGAGTCATGTAGCGCCGCACATCACACTGCTCTGATTAGTGTAGGGAGAGGACGCAGCTACTGTGAGGGTGAGATTAGGCAGGGAAAAGTCAGCAAAAGCACCTAATGAAGTGATCGATCTACAGCTGTGAATCATTCAACTTCTGCTAGTTAATTGTTCACTGGTTTTTAGGCTGCACAGAGCGTTTTTCTGTCACTTTTTTCTTGGGTGATGGGCGGCCTTTTTGTGACTTATTGTGCACCAGCACAAGCTGCCACCAAATCCATCAATCCATCAGTACTAGGGTTTTTTTTTTTTTGCTATATCCTACATCAGGGACTTGGCTGTGCTTATTGTCACCCCTAGAAACTCATGATAGAAATTTCTATATTTTATTAAGGGGTTAAATTCAATTGTGGCTAGGCAAGTGTAATACTGTCTACTGTCTGGCAAATGAAAAGATTATTTTCTGTGGTGAAATTCAATTGCCAAAATAGCAATCCCCTAAATCTGGTGTCCCAGCAGTGGCTGGCAAAGTATAATAGTGTCCAGCAAAGGATATATTTTGTTCTGGGGTGAAATTCAATAGGCAAAACACTCAGTAACACTGACATGGAAAAGGATCTAGGAATTTAATAAATAACAAACTAAGCTGTAAAAACCAGTGTCAGGCAGCTGCTGCAAAGGCCAATAAGATAATGGGTTGCATCAAAAGGGGCATAGATGCCCGTGATGAAAATATAGTCTTACCACTTTATAAATCACTAGTCAGACCACACATGGAGTACTGTGTACAGTTCTGGGCTCCTGTGAACAAGGCAGACATAGCAGAGCTAGAGAGGGTTCAGAGGAGGGCAACTAAAGTAATAACTGGAATGGGGCAACTACAGTACCCTGAAAGATTATTAAAATGAGGGTTATTCCCTTTAGAAAAAAGACGACTGAGGGGAGATCTAATAACTATGTATAAATATATAAGGGGTCAGTACAGAGATCTCTCCCATCATCTATTTATCCCCAGGACTGTGACGAGGGGACATCCTCTGCGTCTAGAGGAAAGAAGGTTTGTACACAAACATAGAAAAGGGTTCTTCACGGTAAGAGCAGTGAGACTATGGAACTCTCTGCCTGAGGAGGTGGTGATGGTGAGTACAATAAAGGAATTCAAGAGGGGCCTGGATGTATTTCTGGAGCGTAATAATATTACAGGTTATAGCTACTAGAGATAGGTCGTTGATCCAGGGAGTTGTTCTGACTGCCTGATTGGAAACGGGAAGGAATTTTTTCCCCTTAAGTGGGGAAAATTGGCTCTACCTCACAGGGGTTTTTTGCCTTCCTCTGGATCAACTTGCAGGAAACAGGTCGAACTGGAAGGACAAATGTTTTTTTTCGGCCTTATATACTATGTTACTATGTTACTATGTTAAAATAGCAATACCGTAAATCAGTGGTTTCAGCTGTGGCTGGCCAAGTTTAATAGTGTCCCGCAAAGGATATATTTTGTTCTGGGGTGAAATTCAATTGCTAAAATAGCAATACCATAAATCAGTGGTTTCAGCTGTGGCTGCCCAAGTTTAATAGTGTACGGCAAAGGATATATTTTGTTATGTGGTGAAATTCAATTGCCAAAATAGCAATACCATAAATCAGTGATTTCAGCTGTGGCTGGCCAAGTCTAATAGTGTATGGCAAAGGATAGATTATTTTCTGTGGTGAAATTCTATTGCCAAAATAGCAATACCGTAAATCTGGTGTCCCAGCAGTGGCTGGCCAAGTATAATAGTGTCCGTCATAGGATATATTTTGTTCTGGGGTGAAATTCAATTGACAAAATAGCAATACCCTGAATCTGGTGTTCCAGCTGTTGCAGGCCAAGTGTTAATCTGTCCGTAAAAGGGTATATTATACTCAACGTGTATATACAAGTGCTGAGAGGGTCATCCTCAATAACTTCACACGCTACCGTGCATCTCCCATTGTATTTCTGTCCTTTAAAGGGTATATTACACAGTGTTAAAATACAATTGCTGATGGCATAATCCTACATATTTTTTCACACGCTACTGTGCATCTCCAAGTGTAAATCTGTCCATAAAAGGATACCTTTCATCCAGGGCTTAAATACTAGGCCTACAATTGATAGTCCCCTAAATCTGTGGTAACTGCTGTTCCTGGATTAGTGTAATACGGTATATAAATAGATAGCCAGAAAGTGTTAGGTGCCTGTAAAAAAAGGCCTGAATTTGAAATCAATAGATTGGGCCAAATATTTTTTTTTCTTATTGTGGTGCTTGGTGAGCGGTATCAATGAGGAAAACATTTAGTAAGGGATGCGGACGCGGTCGTGGTGGTGTTAGTGGACCCTCTGGTGCTGGGAGAGGACGTGGCCGTTCTGCCACAGCCACACGTCCTTGTGAACGAACTACCTCAGGTTCCAGTACCGGCCAGAATTTACAGCGATACTTGGTGGGGCCCAATGCGGTTCTAAGGATGGTAAGGCCTGAGCAAGTACAGGCGCTAGTCAATTGGGTGGCCGACAGTGGATCCAGCTCGTTCACAACATTATCTCCCACCCAGTCTTCTGCAGAAAGCGCACAGGTGGCGCCTGAAAACCAAGCCCATCAGTCTGTCACATCACCCCCACTCTCTCCTCTGTCTGGGTGCTGGGGCATAAATAACTGAATGTGGCCTTTTCCAGTGGTGGGTGATATGACGCCTTATTCCTTGCTGTGGGACCTCTCTCCTCTGTCTGGGTGCTGGGGCCTAAATAACTGAAAGTGGCCTTCTCCAGTGGTGGGTGGTATGAAGCCTGATTTTATGCTATGGGATCTCTCTCCTCTGTCTGGGTGCTGGGGCTGAAATAACAGAAAGTGACCTTCTCCATTGGTGGGTGACTTGAAGCCTGATTCTCTGCTATGGGACCTCTCTCCAATTGATATTGGTTATTTTTTATTTATTTTATTTTATTTCATTTTAATTCATTTCCCTATCCACATTTGTTTGCAGGGCATTTACTTACATTTTGCTGCCTTTTGCAGCCCTCTAGCCCTTTCCTGGACTATTTTTCATCCTTTTTAGTGCCCAAAAGTTCGGGTCCCCATTGACTTCAATGGGGTTCGGGTTCGGGATGAAGTTTGGGTCGGGTTCGGATCCCGAACCCGAACATTTTTGGGAAGTTCGGCCGAATTTCTCGAACCCGAACATCCAGGTGTTCGCTCAACTCTATATATGGGGCAGTGTGGGAGAAATTACTATATGGGGCAGTGTGTGGGAAATTACTATATGGGGCAGTGTGGGGGAAATTGCCAAATGGGGGCAGTGTGGGGGAAATTTCAATATGGAGGTAGAATGGGGGAAATTACTATATGGAGCAGTGTGTGAGAAATTACTATATGGGGCAGTGTGTGAGAAATTACTATATGGGGCAGTGTGGGAGAAATTACTATATGGGGGCAGTGTGTGGGAAATTACTATATGGGGGGCAGTGTGTGGGAATTTACTACATGGGGCAGTGTGGGGGAAATTACTATATTGGGTCAGTCTGGGGGAAATAATTATATGGGGGCAGTGTGAGGGACATTATTATATGGAGATAGAGTGGGGGAAATTACTAATGGGGCAGTGTGGGGGAGATTACTAAATGGGGGCAGTGTGGGGGAAATTACTCTATGGGGAAGTGTGGGGAAAATTACTTTATGGAGCAGTGTGAGAGAAATTACTATATGGGGGGAGTGTGAGGGGAAATTACTATATGGGGCAGTGTGTGTGTGGGATGGGGGCGATTACTATATGGGACAGTGTGAGGGAAATTACTATATGGGGCAGTGTGGGAGAAATTACTATATGGGGGCAGTGTGTGGGAAATTACCATATGGGGGGCAGTGTGTGGGAAATTACTATATGGGGCAGTGTGGGGAAAATTACTATATGGGGGCAGTGTGGGGGGAATTCATATTTGCAGGTAGATTGGGGGAAATTACTATATAGGGCAGTGTGGGGGAAATGACTATATGGGGAAGTGTGAGGGAAATTACTATATGGGGGCAGTGTGGGGGAAATTATGATATGGGGCAGTGTGAGGGAGATTACAATATGGAGGTAGAGTGGAGGAAATTACTATATGGGGCAGTGTGGGGGAGATAACTATATGGGGGCAGTGTGTGGGAAATTACTATATGGAGCAGTGTGGGGTAAATTAATATATGGGGGCAGTGTGAAGGAAAAATACTATATGGGGGTAGTGTGCGGTATTAGGAGACATTATTTTTGCGGATACTATACAGGGATTGTTACCTGGAGCACAATATAGGTTGTTATTATTACTAGGGGCACTCTAGGGGATATTATAACTGCAGTAAACACTACAGGGATCTTTGGGGTCATTTATCAAACTGTTGTAGTAGAACTGGCTTAGTTGTCCATAGCAACAGATTCCACCTTTCATTTTTGACAGCTCATCTGGAAAAGGAAAGGAGGACTCTGATTGGTTGCTTTGGGCAACTAAGCCAGTTCTAATTTACACCAGTTTGATAAATGACCTCAATTATGAGAAATCTAACGTGTCTGTGTAACAAACTCTGTTGAGATGAGATGCGGCTGAAAGAATTAGTCATGGCTGTCTGGGTCAAAAGGAGGAGAAAGAGGAAAGAGAAGATCTACATGACAGGAGAAGTCCCTGGATGTAGGAAGTATATGGAGCTGTATTCCCCGATATGTAGAGCTGGCTCACTACGGTGACCTACATCTCATCTTCTCCTCCAAGTCTTTATCATATTCATATGTATTTTAAATTTTCCAACTAAAATTTTAATTTGTCACCTGCAGTCCTATGTAACAGCCCAGATACCAGTGATAACTTTCTGTGTGCAGATAATGTTGTACATGTTCGCTGCAGTCCTATATAACACCCCACATAACACAATAATTCACTGTGTTATTTGGCTGTTACATAGGACTGCAGGTAACATCTATGACATCTGTACTCAGAGAGTTATGAGATGGTCAGGGTCAGACTTCTGGCAGCCCTGCCAATCAGCTGTTTGAGGAGACTGCAATGTTTCAGTGAGCGCCGCAGCCTTTTTTGCTCCTTACCAAGCACAGCGCTGCCCACTTGACAGCACTGCGCTTGGTATTGCAGCTCAGCCCCAATCACTGAGATAGGACAGAGCTGCAGCTAGGCCACGTGAATGATGAATGTGATGTCATATGGCCTAGAAAGAGACTGTGGCGCTCACAAAGCACCGCAGCCTCTTCATACAGAAAATAATCCTGAAACTTAAACTGGAGGGGGGAGGGGGGGCAAGTTGGGTAGACAGCCCTGGGCCTATCATGCACTTAATCCGCCCCTGCTACTGTGTGTGTGTGTGTGTGTGTTTTAGAGCATCAATCAATTTACCTGCTGCAGTCTCAGGGACAGTGCTTCAGAAGTGACAGATAGTGCAGGGAGAGACATTTGCTGTTTTTACTACCAAAAGCTTTTCAAAGACCCCAAATTCCTTTTTAGGACTACTATGTGTGTTTGACAGCAAGATATTTTTATTTTATACCTATTAGTGACATATACTGTAAATCATCTGCAGACTGTGTCTTTAATAATCTGGGCCACATATAGTGTCCATAGTGTGTGGTGTTCTGTAACCAATACTGTAGAACATCTGCAAACAGTGTCTGTATTACAAATTCCAATAATCTGGTAAACATCTAGTGTCCATAATATGTGGTGTTCTGTAACCAATACTGTAGAACATCTGCAAACAGTGTCTGTATTACAAATTCCAATAATCTGGGCCACATTTAGTGTCCATAATCTGTGGTGATCTGTAACCAATACTGTAGAAAATCTGCAAACATTGTCTGTATTACAAATTCCAATAATCTGGGCCACATCTAGTGTCCATAATCTGTGGTGTTCGGTAATCAATACTGTAGAACATCTGCAAACAGTGTCTGTTTTACAGGTTCCAATAATCTGGGCCACATCTAGTGTCCATAATCTTTGGTGTTCTGTAACCAATACTGTAGAACATCTGCAAACAGTGTCTGTATTACAAATTCCAATAATATGGGCCAAATATAGTGTCCATATTCTGTGGGTTTCTGTGACATATACTGTCCTGCATCCGAAAACAGTGTCTGTAGCGCAAATTTAAATAATCTGGGCCAAATATAGTGTTTATATTCTGTGGGTTTCTGTGACATATACTGTCCTGCATCCGAAAACAGTGTCTGTAGAGCAAATTTAAATAATCTGGGCCAAATATAGTGTCCATATTCTGTGGGTTTCTGTGACATATACTGTCCTGCATCCAAAAACATTGCCTGTAGCGCAAATTTAAATAATCTGGGCCTAATGTAGTGCCTATACAGTGTGTTTCTGTGACAAATTCTGTACTACATCAGAAAACAGTGTCTGTAGCGCAAATGTAAATAATTTTTGCCACATGGAAGACTAATGAATCCTTTGATGCATGTGTCTTTACAGAGGAAGATGTTCAAATAAATCACACCCAAAGCTATTAAAAGAGCTTAGAGGTGCACTAGCAAAACCATTAACAGATTTATTTACCAATCACTGGTAACAGGAGTCGTCCCGGAAGATTGGAACTTAGCAAGCGTTGTGCCAATTCACAAGAAAGGTAGTAGAGAGGAATCGGGCAACTATAGGCCAGTAAGCCTGACATCAATAGTGGGGAAATTAATGGAAACCATACTCAAGGAGAGGATTGTGGTACATCTAAAAACCCATGGGTTGATTGATGAAAAAAACAGCATGAGTTTAATTCAGGGAGATCATGTCAAACTAATCTTATTGACTTTTTTAATTGGGTGACTATATAATAGATGGCGGAGGTGCAGTAGACACGCTTATCGCTTATCTGGACTTTAGTAAGGCTTTTGATACTGTCCCACATAGAAGGCTTATCAATAAACTGCAGTCTTTGAGCTTGGGCTCACATATTCGTGAATGGATTAGGCAGTGGCTGAAGGACAGAAAACAGAGGGTTGTAGTCAATGGAGTATATTCAGACCATGGTATTGTTACCAGTGGGGTACCTCAGGGATCTGTTCTGGGACCTATATTGTTTAATATCTTTATCAGCAGAATTGCAGGAGGCCTTAATGGTAAGGTGTGTCTTTTTGCTGATGACACAAAGATTTGTAACAGGGTTTATGTTCCTAGAGGGTTACACCAAATGGAAAAGGATTTAGGAAGTAGAGGAATGGTCAAGAATCTGGCAACTAAAATTTAATGTCGATAAGTGCAAGATAATGCACCTGGGGCATAAAAACCCAAGAGCACAATATAAAATCAGTCATACAGTACTAACCTCAGTATCTAAGGAGAGGGATTTAGGGGTCATTATATCAGACGACTTAAGGGTGGGCAGACAATGTCATAGAGCAGCAGGTAATGCCAGCAGAATGCTTGGGTGTATAGGGAGAGGCATTAACAGTAGAAAGTGGGAAGTGCTCGTGCCGCTCTACAGAGCACTAGTGAGACCTCATTCGGAGTATTGTGTGCAGTACTGGAGACCATATCTGCAGAAGGATATTGAAACTTTGGAGAGAGTTCAGAGAAGAGCTACTAAACTAGTACATGGATTGCAGGACAAAACTTACCAGGAAAGGTTAAATGACCTTAACATGTCTAGCTTGGAAGCAAGAAGAGACAGAGAGGATATGATAGAAACTTTTAACCACTTCAGCCCCCCTAGCTTAAACACCCTTAATGACCAGGCCACTTTTTACAATTCTGCACTACGCTACTTTCACCGTTTTTTGCTCCGTCATGCAACTTACCACACAAATTAATTTTACCTCCTTTTCTTCTCACTAATAGAGCTTTCATTTGGTGGTATTTCATTGCTTCCGGAATTTTTACTTTTTTTGCTATTAATCAAAAATGACCGAAATTTTTGCAAAAAAATGACATTTTTCACTTTCTGTTGTAAAATTTAAAAAAAAACTACATTTCTATTAGTGTTGGGCGCGAATATTCGCGATGCGAATATTTCGCGCGAATATCGCATATTCGCGTTTTCGCGATTTTTTCGAATATCATGCCATAAATTCGATATTGCGAATATTCGCGTTGGTTAAATTAGATGATACACAATAAGTTCAAGAACTTCAGTTCACTTGTGTTGATAAATGAGTTTGAGTGACTCTGAGTTTCATTCATTTAAGGTGTTGTTTTGCATCAAGGCTCTTTTTCAAAGCCATAGCCAAAATCCTGCCTTTTTGCGATTTTCCGTATGCGATTTTTTGACAGCGATCGCGAATATCTAACACTTGCTGACATGCCTGCGCATTGACTTGAAAATTGAAATATTGCCTTTATGCGATTTTTTCCGTAATGCGATTTTTTCACACTCTTTGCGCTTGGTAGTCGCGATCGTCAACTTGCGAATACGAACATGCTGCGAGTGCGAATATATTCGAAAATTCGCATATTCGAATATATGTCGTCGTGTTTTCCTCTTCTTATTCTTATTCACCCCCAATCATTAGTTTCACTTTCAACAAGGCTTCATTTTATATCCATTCCTCGACCCCCGTCCCACTTCCCTCCCTTGTCTTTTTTTTGCGATTTTTCGTAATGCGATTTTTATTAAGCGATGCGATTTCTTCACGTGCTATTCTTGCGCATTGATTGACTTGACCATCCCGGCCATGAAAGTTAAAGTGTTTTTGCGATTTTTGCCATGCGATTTTTTTCCCGCTTGCGAGTTCGTAACGCTGCGAGTTGCGAATATATTCGAAAATTCGCATACACGAATATTCTATGCCTTGCACAGTATAAATTATCTAAATCTCAATTGGACCACAAGCTAGAAGCAGGCTGCTTGTAGCTTGTGGTGCAAATTAAATTGGTAGGGTGAGGTGAGACTTCCAATCATCACTTAATTATAAAGTTTACACTAATTTTAGTTCAGTTTGCGATTTTGTTTCGTAATGCGAATTTATGCGAATTTATGCGAATATATCATTTCCGTCAAAGTACATAGATCCCTCCCTTCTGTCTTTTTGTCCAATGAAAATGATGTACCTACAGTTGTCATAGGTTAGCAACCTCCCTAGCAACCAATAGGAAAGCTCCCCACCTCTTTACTATATAATATTCTTCCCAGCAGCCATTCTGTGCAGTTTTACTTGGAGTTGGTTGTGTTAGGAAGTGTGGGGAGATAACCATATGGGGGCAGTGTGTGGGAAATTACTATATGGAGCTAGTGTGTAAATTAACACACAAAGGTGTGAAGCGAAAAGGATACTATATGGGGGTAGTAAAAGGTATTAGGAGACATTATTTTTGCGGATACTATACAGGGATTGTTACCTGGAGCACAATATAGGTTGTTATTATTACTAGGGGCACCTCTAGGGATATTATAACTGCAGTAAACACTACAGGGATTTGGGGTCATTTATCAAACTGTGTAGGAACTGGCTTAGCTGTTCATAGCAACAGATCTCCACCTTTCATTTTGACAGCTCATCTGGAAAAGGAAAGGAGGACTCTGATTGGTTGCTTTGGGCAACTAAGCCAGTTCTAATTTACACCAGTTTGATAAATGACCTCATTATGAGAAATCTAACGTGTCTGTGTAACAAACTCTGTTGAGATGAGATGCGGCTGAAAGAATTAGTCATGGCTGTCTGGGTCAAAAGGAGGAGAAAGAGGAAAGAGAAGATCTACATGACAGGAGAAGTCCCTGGATGTGGAGGTATATGGAGCTGTATTCCCCGATATGTAGAGCTGGCTCACTACGGTGACCCACATCTCATCTTCTCCTCCAAGTCTTTATCATATTCATATGTATTTTAAATTTTCCAACTAAAATTTTAATTTGTCACCTGCAGTCCTATGTAACAGCCCAGATACCAGTGATAACTTTCTGTGTGCAGATAATGTTGTACATGATATGCTGCGAGTCCTATATAACACCCTCACATAACACAATAATTCACTGTGTTATTTGGCTGTTACATAGGACTGCAGGTAACATCTATGACATCTGTACTCAGAGAGTTATGAGATGGTCAGGGTCAGACTTCTGGCAGCCTGCCAATCAGCTGTTTGAGGAGACTGCAATGTTTCCAGTGAAGCGCCGCAGCCTTTTGTTTCCTCTCACCAAGCACGCGCTGCCCACTTGACAGCACTGCGCTGGTATTGCAGCTCAGCCCCAACCACTGAGATAGGACAGAGCTGCAGCTAGGCCACGTGAATGATGAATGTGATGTCATATGGCCTAGAAAGAGACTGTGGCGCCACAAGCACACGCAGCCCTCTTCATACAGAAAATAATCCTGAAACTTAAACTGGAGGGGGAGGGCAAGTTGGGTAGACAGCCCTGGGCCTATCATGCACTTAATCCGCCCCTGCTACATTTGTGTGTGTGTGTGTGTTTTAGAGCATCAATCAATTTACCTGCTTGCAGTCTCAGGGACAGTGCTTCAGAAGTGACAGATAGTGCAGGGAGAGACATTTGCTGTTTTTACTACCAAAAGCTTTTCAAAGACCCCAAATTCCTTTTAGGACTACTATGTGTGTTTGACAGCAAGATATTTTTATTTTATACCTATTAGTGACATATACTGTAAATCATCTGCAGACTGTGTCTTTAATAATCTGGGCCACATATAGTGTCCATAGTGTGTGGTGTTCTGTAACCAATACTGTAGAACATCTGCAAACAGTGTCTGTATTACAAATTCCAATAATCTGGTAAACATCTAGTGTCCATAATATGTGGTGTTCTGTAACCAATACTGTAGAACATCTGCAAACAGTGTCTGTATTACAAATTCCAATCATCTGGGCCACATTTAGTGTCCATAATCTGTGGTGATCTGTAACCAATACTGTAGAAAATCTGCAAACATTGTCTGTATTACAAATTCTAATAATCTGGGCCACATCTAGTGTCCATAATCTGTGGTGTTCGGTAATCAATACTGTAGAACATCTGCAAACAGTGTCTGTTTTACAGGTTCCAATAATCTGGGCCACATCTAGTGTCCATAATCTTTGGTGTTCTGTAACCAATACTGTAGAACATCTGCAAACAGTGTCTGTATTACAAATTCCAATAATATGGGCCAAATATAGTGTCCATATTCTGTGGGTTTCTGTGACATAACTGTCCTGCATCCGAAAAACAGTGTCTGTAGCGCCAAATTTAAATAATCTAGGCCAAATATAGTGTTTATATTCTGTGGGTTTCTGTGACATATACTGTCCTGCATCCGAAAACAGTGTCTGTAGAGCAAATTTAAATAATCTGGGCCAAATATAGTGTCCATATTCTGTGGGTTTCTGTGACATATACTGTCCTGTGCATCCAAAAACATTGCCTGTAGCGAAATTTAAATAATCTGGGCCTAATGTAGTGCCTATACAGTGTGTTTCTGTGACAAATTCCTGTACTACATCAGAAAACAGTGTCTGTGAGCGCTAAATGTAAATAATTTTTGCCACATGGAAGACTAATGAATCCTTTGATGCATGTGTCTTTACAGAGAGGAAGATGTTCAAATAAATCACACCCAAAGCTATTAAAAGAGCTTAGAGGTGCACTAGCAAAACCATTAACAGATTTATTTACCAATCACTGGTAACAGGAGTCGTCCCGGAAGATTGGAACTTAGCAAGCGTTGTGCCAATTCACAAGAAAGGTAGTAGAGAGGAATCGGGCAACTATAGGCCAGTAAGCCTGACATCAATAGTGGGGAAATTAATGGAAACCATACTCAAGGAGAGGATTGTGGTACATCTAAAAACCCATGGGTTGATTGATGAAAAAAACAGCATGAGTTTAATTCAGGGAGATCATGTCAAACTAATCTTATTGACTTTTTTAATTGGGTGACTATATAATAGATGGCGGAGGTGCAGTAGACACGCTATCGCTATCTGGACTTTTAGTAAGGCTTTTGATACTGTCCCACATAGAAGGCTTATCAATAAACTGCAGTCTTTGAGCTTGGGCTCACATATTCGTTGAATGGATTAGGCAGTGGCTGAAGGACAGAAAACAGAGGGTTGTAGTCAATGGAGTATATTCAGACCATGGTATTGTTACCAGTGGGGTACCTCAGGGATCTGTTCTGGGACCCATATTGTTTAATATCTTTATCAGCAGAATTGCAGAAGGCCTCAATGGTAAGGTGTGTCTTTTTGCTGATGACACAAAGATTTGTAACAGGGTTTATGTTCCTAGAGGGTTACACCAAATGGAAAAGGATTTAGGAAAACTAGAGGAATGGTCAAGAATCTGGCAACTAAAATTTAATGTCGATAAGTGCAAGATAATGCACCTGGGGCGTAAAACCCAAGAGCACAATATAAAATCAGTGATACAGTACTAACCTCAGTATCTGAGGAGAGGGATTTAGGGTCATTATATCAGACGACTCTAAAGGTGGGCAGACAATGTCATAGAGCAGCAGGTAATGCCAGCAGAATGCTTGGGTGTATAGGGAGAGGCATTAACAGTAGAAAGTGGGAAGTGCTCGTGCCGCTCTACAGAGCACTAGTGAGACCTCATTTGGAGTATTGTGTGCAGTACTGAGACCATATCTGCAGAAGGATATTGGAAACTTTGGAGAGAGTTCAGAGAAGAGCTACTAAACTAGTACATGGATTGCAGGACAAACTTACCAGGAAAGGTTAAATGACCTTAACATGTCTAGCTTGGAAGCAAGAAGAGACAGAGAGGATATGATAGAAACTTTTAACCACTTCAGCCCCCTAGCTTAAACACCCTTAATGACCAGGCCACTTTTTACAATTCTGCACTACGCTACTTTCACCGTTTTTTGCTCCGTCATGCAACTTACCACACAAATTAATTTTACCTCCTTTTCTTCTCACTAATAGAGCTTTCATTTGGTGGTATTTCATTGCTTCCGGAATTTTTACTTTTTTTGCTATTAATCAAAAATGACCGAAATTTTTGCAAAAAAATGACATTTTTCACTTTCTGTTGTAAAATTTAAAAAAACTACATTTCTATTAGTGTTGGGCGCGAATATTCGCGATGCGAATATTTCGCGCTGAATATCGTCATATTCGCGTGTTGCGATTTTTCGAATATCATGCCATAAATTCGATATTGCGAATATTCGCGTTGGTTAAATTAGATGATACACAATAAGTTCAAGAACTTCAGTTCACTTGTGTTGATAAATGAGTTTGAGTGACTCTGAGTTTCATTCATTTAAGGTGTTGTTTTGCATCAAGGCTCTTTTTCAAAGCCATAGCCAAAATCCTGCCTTTTTTGCGATTTTCCGTAATGCGATTTTTATTAAGCGATGCGAATATCTAACACTTGCTGACATGCCTGCGCATTGACTTGAAAATTGAAATATTGCCTTTATGCGATTTTTCCGTAATGCGATTTTTTTTCACACTCTTTGCGCTTGGTAGTCGCGATCGTCAACTTGCGAATACGAACATGCTGCGAATTGCGAATATATTCGAAAATTCGCATATTCGAATATATGTCGTCGTGTTTTCCTCTTCTTATTCTTATTCACCCCCAATCATTAGTTTCACTTTCAACAAGGCTTCATTTTATATCCATTCCTCGACCCCCCGTCCCCACTTCCCTCCCTTGTCTTTTTTTTTTTTTGCGATTTTTCGTAATGCGAATTTTATTAAGCGATGCGATTTCTTTCACACGCATTGATTGACTTGACCATCCCGGCCATGAAAGTTAAAGTGTTTTTGCGATTTTTGCCATGCGATTTTTTCCCGCTTGCGACTCGTAAACGCTGCGAATTGCGAATATATTCGAAAATTCGCATACACGAATATTCTATGCCTTGCACAGTATAAATTATCTAAATCTCTATTGGACCACAAGCTAGAAGCAGGCTGCTTGTAGCTTGTGGTGCAAATTAAATTGGTAGGGTGAGGTGAGACTTCCAATCATCACTTAATTATAAAGTTTACACTAATTTTAGTTCAGTTTGCGATTTTGTTTCGTAATGCGAATTTATGCGAATTTATGCGAATATATCATTTCCGTCAAAGTACATAGATCCCTCCCTTCTGTCTTTTTGTCCAATGAAAATGATGTACCTACAGTTGTCATAGGTTAGCAACCTCCCTAGCAACCAATAGGAAAGCTCCCCACCTCTTTACTATATAATATTCTTCCCAGCAGCCATTCTGTGCAGTTTTACTTGGAGTTGGTTGTGTTAGGAGCTAAAAACTGTGCTGTGCTTTGTGGTGTGGAATTGTGCTTTTTTAAAAGCAATATATTTCACAATCTAATTATTCATTCTATAGTGTAGGTTGTAGTAGTAGGGAGTGATTAGTGTAGATTGAGGGAGCTTAAGTTTAGTTATATTGTAGGCTTTAGTTTAGTTTAGTTTTAGTGTTTTAGTTAAGTGTGTTAGTGTATTTCCTTAGGTTATAATAGTTTAGTTTGTAGTATTTGTTTTGTGTCTGTCAGTGTCCGTGTTTTACGTTAGATAAAAAAAAAAAAGAAAAAAAAAGTTTATATAGGGTAGTTTTTCTTAGTCTAGTAGGTTTTGTGTCTGTCAGTGTCAGTGTCCGCGTCTTTTGTTAGTTGAAAAAAAAGAAAAAAAAAGAAAAAAAAAAGTTTATATAGGGTAGTTGTTAAATAGTTTAGTAGCTTTTGTTTCTGTCTGTGTCAGAGTCCGCGTCTTTTATTAGTTGAAAAAAAAAAAAGTTTATATAGGGTAGTTTTTCCTTAGTCTAGTAGGTTTTGTGTCTGTCAGTGTCAGTGTCCACGTCTTTTGTTAGTTGAAAGAAAAAAAAAACAAAAAAAAAGTTTATATAGGGTAGTTGTTCAATAGTTTAGTAGCTTTTGTGTCTGTCTGCGTCAGAGTCCGCGTCTTTTTCTTAGTTAAAAAAAAGAAAAAAACAAAAAAAAAAAGTTTATATAGGGTCGTTTTTTCCTTAGTCTAGTAGCTTTTGTGTTTGTCAGTGTCAGTGTCTGTGTCTTTTGTTAGCTAAAAAAAAAAAAAAAAAAAGTTTATATAGGGTAGTTTTTCCTTAGTCTACTAGGTTCTGTGTCTGTCTGCGTCAGTGTCCTTGTCTTCCTTTAGTTGGAAAAAAAAGAAAAAAAACAAAAAAAAGTTTATATAGGGTAGTTGTTGAATAGTTTATTTGCTTTTGTGTCTGTCTGCGTCAGAGTCTGCGTCTTTTCATAGTTGAAAAAAAAAAATTATATAGAGGTTAGGATTTATTAATTTATTGATTTAATTTATTGAATTCGTTTTTCATTTTAGCCCCAGATTCCCCATCCCAATAAAGTTTTCCCCAAATCCCACCCTTTTTTTTTTTTGTCTGTGACAGTAAGACCAATCTCTGACCAGTATGACATCACGCGGGCGTTCTGGAAGTCGTGGTAGGGAAGTTGGTTCCAGTGCCGGACCGCTGCCTGCACGGGACCGCTCCTCTACCCGCGGAGGTTCAAGTGTGGGGGCGTCCGACTAATCAGAGAGTTCTTTGGGCGTGGCAGCCGCCCAATTAGTTCTCAGGATGCCCAACAAGTTGTGGCTATGATGGCACAGTCCAGTGCCACAGAGTCCTCCGGCCCAGCCCCAACCAGCAGCAGCAGCATCTGCAGGGTTCCGCCTCCTGCAGAATCAACCCCCACCCCGAAAATTTATCACCTGATCTTTTTGTGGATGTTGATTTTGATATCTTTGGGCAGGCAACTCAGGAGGAACAGGAGGCAGAACTGCAGTTCAGTCCTCCCCATGGTCAGCAACTCTTGGAAGAGATGGAGGGGAGATGGTGCCAGTGACATCCCTTCCAATAGGTGCAGGTGGTGTTAGCCACATAACCCCTGTACCTAGTCAGACCCAGGCATCAGCGAGGGGACAGCAGAGCCCGGTCAGGGGCTCTATGTCAGCTGCTCCCTCTGTTCACCAAGGCTTGGCCCTGGGTCTGACACATCGGGGGATGAAGAGGAGGGTGACCAAGAATGGATGCCACCTCCCTTGTCAGGCATCAGCAGCACTGATGAGGAGGAAGGTCGGCACCGGAGGCAAACGGTGCGCCAGGTTACCAGTGAGTCTAGCAGCAGGGGCTCCACTGGTAATGTCAGCAGTAGGAGGCAGCAGCAGCAGCCACCTCCACCTGTGCGCACCGAGCCCGAACAGACGCAAGTGAGCACCAACCCATCTGACCGGCGGTCGGTGCATAAGTCGCCTGTTTGGGCTTACTTCACCCTGGCAGCTGATGATGTTACAGTAGCAATCTGTCAGCTATGCCGTGCCAGGGTGAAGAGAGGGAGGGTGGTGGCTCGGCTGGGTACTACAGCACTGAACCAGCACCTACGGGTCAACCACTGGCGGGAGTGGGAACAGATGAAGGGTGGTAGCAGCAGCGCCACCAGCAGTGTGCAGGGGACAGCAGCTCCTGCCACAGTACAGCAGCCCCCACAACAGATCCCCGTAAGTCATTCCCACTCCGCCACTCCCTCTCATAGAGGTACTGGGACCGGCAGCCATACCTCTGCCTCCACTGCACCCTCCTCTATCTCCTCCTCCACTGCCGTCCGGCGCCAGCCATCAGTTGCTGACGCTTTGAACGCACCGCGCCCTATGCCCCAGGGGACCGACGTGTGCGTTCACTCAATGGGCTCCTGGCAAGGGTTCTTGCCCAACATCTGCTCCCTTACAATCTTGTGGACAGCAATCCGTTCCGGCAGATGTTGGAGCAGGCACAACCCAGATGGCGTGTCCCCAGCCGCCATTACTTTGCCAGGACTGGCGTCCCTGCCCTATACCAGCACCTTGTGGAGAAAGTATGCCTGTCGCTGGATCATGCTGTCAGCGACAGGGTACATCTCACAATGGATGCTTGGACTAGCAGACATGGGCAGGGACGATACTTGAGTTTTACTGCCCATTGGGTGTCCCTCCGAGGCGCCGGGAGGGATCGGCGGCATCAGAGTTTGTGGTGCCGCCGCGGGGTGTCCAGGGAGAACTGCTGCTCTCCCACAAGCCACTGTCTCCACTGCTGCTGAGCCCCCAGTAAGCGTCCCTGTAACTATGCAAGTGTGGGGCACGTCCGTTGCCAGGCCGTGCTCCAGCTTGTGAGCTTGGGAGACAGGAGACACACTGGACCTGAAGTTCTGGCCGCACTTCAGGCTCAGGTCCAGAAGTGGCTGACACCCCGTAGGCTCCAGGCAGGTTTGGTTGTCTGTGACAACGGCAGCAACCTACTCGCCGCCCTTCAGGCTGGCAGTCTGACCCACGTGCCCTGCATGGCACATGTCCTCAACCTAGTGGTACAGAAGTTCCTCCGCACGCACTCCAGGTTTGAGTGACATTGTGTTAAGGGCACGTAGGATTGCCAGCCATTTCCGACGCTCCTCAACTGCCACCGCGTCCCTGTCCAGACTGCAGCGGGACAACAGCCTGCCCCTCACAGGCTGATTGTGGACAGTGTGACGCGGTGGAACTCAACCCTCCACATGCTGGAAAGGTTGTGGGAGCAGAGACGGGCGGTGAGGGAATACCTGCTGGACCTAGGCACTTCAGGGCCATCACACCCACTCCCTATGTCACTAATACGGAGTGGGGGCAGATACAGCAGGTCTGTCACGTGTTGGCCCCATTTGAGCAGGCGACAAACATGGTCAGCGGGGAGCACGTTGGACTCAATGACGTGCTCCCATTAGTGTTCCTGCTGGACAGGACACTCGATCGCCTGCTTGAAGCTGGGGAGAGTGCCTTGGTGGAGCAAGATGAGGCTGCCTTGCTCCACCAGGACCAGGCCCAGGACGTTGAGGAGGAGGAGGAGGATGACACAGTGGACGTCCAGGAGTTTGGGCCTGGTCAGGAGGGAGAGCCGGTGATGGGGGCACCGTTAGTCCGGGGTGGGGCAGCTCCAACCGGGAGCAGCAGCAACAGCAGCAGGAGGACCAAGAGGTCATGGTCCCGGGCAGCCATGACGAGTCACAGCGGGCTGTCCTCTTCCCCATGGCTGCCCACATGCTGCGATGCCTCAGGAGGGACCCCGGATCAAGAGTATTAAGGGGAGGGATGATTATTGGTTGGCCACCCTTTTAGACCCACGATGCAAGGGGAAACTGGAACAATTTATACCATCAAGTCGGGCGGCAGGCCCGGATGGAACAACTGCGGGCCTGTCTGATCAAGCCGCCTGGAGCAGACTACCCTCGGCCTCCAGCTCCAGTTTCCCCGCCCATCTCACCCAGCAGGTGGCTGGACCCAGCAGCACCAGCCGAGCAGGTGACCTAATGGGTGAGATGAGGCTGTTCTACCAGTCTGCGCGACTCCAGTACCAGCAGCAGCAGCAGCAGCAACCACCAGCGGCTGGCCCGCATGGTGGCAGACTACATGGGGTCCGTTGGTGCTTCAGACAGCATGAGCACTGACGACCCCATGGAGTACTGGGCTGCCAGACTGGACACCTGCCGTGAGCTCGCTCAGTATGCGCTGGAGTTATTGTCTGTCCCCCTCCAGCGTACTGTCTGAGCGGACATTCAGCGCGGCAGGTGGGGTGGTCACAGACAAGAGGACCCGTCTGTCCACTGACTCCGTGGACAGACTGACATTCATCAAAATGAACGAGTCCTGATCGGGTAGTACTGGGTCTCTCAGCTGTTTGCTCCAGGCCGTTGAAGGGTCCCTATGGATCCACAATAGAACCAGAGTGGCAAAAATATATATTAAAAGTTCCTTGAAATACACAATGTAACTAATTGTGGCAATTGTTGCTGCATAAATATTAAATCTATAAAAGAGATATGGTGAACTGCAGTATTAAAAAGATATACTGGAATGCTGTTTATAAATCAGCTAAGTCTTTCCTAAGGGCTCATGTACATGAAGGTTGTTGGCCTGTGGCCCGCGACATAGCGGGTGCGTTAAATATCACGGGCACTGGTCAGTTTCAGCAACCGCATCATCGGATGCGGGCATTTACTAGCCTGGGTCCGCAATCTGGTAGGTCGCGGTGCGGAACCTGGAGCAACTGAACCACACGGAAGCACTACATAGTACTTCCGTGGGTTTTCCTGTCTGTTCCTCCGCACCACAAAAAAATAGGAACTTGTTGAATAGTTCTGCATCCGTCCTGCGCCAGCCACATGGACGATGCCCATTCAGTGGGGACTGCAATTTGTAGTCCACAGCGCATGGAATGGGCGCTCACAAGTTTGTGTGCATGAGCCTTTAGACAACACCTATTAGACTGCAGTTCATATAATGTATGGCGGCTTTTGGACCTTGGAGGTTTTCCTATGGTTTCAAATGCAGATATATAGCCATGATTGTAAGGCCTAAGGCAGCTGTGACACCGCTGCTCACCGCTCCAGAAGTAATGTGCTGCTAGAATGGAAAGGAGATGGAATTATGCAGCACTGTGTTTCAGGCAAATCAGCTGTAAACCAGCCACAAATCAGTTTCAGACTCAATTAAATATCTATATCTCAGTGAATTTTCACTGCCACCAATATACTCAACATATGCAGTGCATAATACAGACTACACAGTACATGTGTCTGCCCAGCAGGGTTAGGGAAAATGATTCCAGATCATGCCTGCCAGGGTTTTTAGTATTTCTGTAGTGATTAATGTGATTATATAACCATCTAGCGGTGTTAAATTGTATTACACATAGTTACAAAGACTGCTGCATTGTGGGTGGTGCAAAGCATCCTGGGAAAAGAAGGCTCCAGTCTCCAGGACACATCATCAGAGCTGTCCTTCTGCATGTCTCCTTCTTAAACTCCACCATCCTTGTAAAAACATATCTGGTGAGAGATCTACCTTTGTTTCAGGGACATTATGTTATGCAGAGCTGTTCAGCTAGTTTTATTAGTCAGTCAAGGAATTGTTACTACTGTTAGGTGTTAGACATGCAATCTTATGTACAGGCAGCCATTTTACCATATGCTTCAGTGTTAATGTTATAGTACATGCTATCTATACTTTATATTTATGCTTGCTATTTGTATTCTTGTAGTTTTACCAAACAATTCTGTTTTGCCAATCAATCAAATATTCCTGTTTTACCAATAAACAGGTTGAGACTGCAAAGAACAGTTCTCTTGTTTGGAAGACAGGAATGGTTTATGCTGAATGTCAGACTGCACACTGTGTGAACGTGTATGAAGACAGAACAGTACGGTTCACAAAACAAGTGTGATTCCACCTTGATATCCTGCCCAAGATACCCCCAAAGTGTTTTGGCTACTTGTGATGTGATTAGTATTCATCCTAACAAGCCTTAATACTCACAGGAGTTTTATCCACTGGTAACCTTGCTGCCATCTCTCCAAGTGGCATTGGAACCTCATATGGCATATCACATATCATCACAATATCAATAAGTTTCACTCATGATAGCAGGTAACATGGCATACTTATACTTATATAAGTGTGGGGAGATATCTTGTCACCAGATTCTATGACTATCATAGTCTCTTGGTGACAGTTCACACACAACGGAAATAACGTAGCCAAACAAAAACAGTCCAACACAGGTTCAGTCACCTGGGAGGTGTAGGTGCAGGTTCGCACCACGCTGTCGGCCCAGCCGCAGGAGAATCCAGCTTCAGGTAGCCAGGAACACAACACCTCCTTACTGAGCTCTTCCCTCCAGGACAGAGAACTCCCAGCCCTGTTAGCAGCTCCAGGATAATCACACACCCCAGACACAGCTGCTGGCTGCGTTTTATATCCAGCCCAAAACATGGACTGGACCGTGGGGAGCAGCCACCCACCCTACTCTTTAGCTGCTCCCAGTAAGAGCCGGCCCGGATCGGCTTTGCAGCCATGCTATTTAACAAAGACAAAACAGCACTAGCTGCTGCAGACAAAAACCCGGCTCTCACCTCACCGAGGCCAGCAACCTCGGTGACACGTACCTGCCATCACATATGACACCTTGCACCTTACCACATACCCCCCTTTGTTCAGCCCTGGCGAGGTGAACACACGTGAGGCAGTGGACGCGGGACAGGGCATCTGCGTTGCCCTGCAAGCGGCCTGCCCTGTGTTCCACGGAAAACTTGAAATTTTGAAGAGATAGGAACCACCTGGTGACCCGAGCATTCCTCTCCTTGGCCTGACTCATCCATTTGAGGGGGAATGGTCGGTCACCAGACAGAACCTCCTCCTAACAGGTAGTAGCGGAGAGATTCGAGTGCCCACTTGATAGCCAGGCACTCCCTCTCCACTATACTATACCTGGACTCGGCGGGACTGAGCTTACGGCTCAGGAAGACAACGGGATGTTCTTCCCCGTTGACCTCCTGCGACAGTACCGCACCGAGGCCTACCTCCGAGGCGTCGGTCTGTACGACAAACTCCTTGTTGAAGTCGGGTGTCACCAAAACCGGGGACCCACACGGGCCGACTTCAACGCGGAGAAAGCCCTCACTCCATGGACTGGACCGTGGGAGCAGCCACCCACCCTACTCTTTAGCTGCTCCCAGTAAGAGCCGGCCGGATCGGCTTTGCAGCCATGCTATTTAACAAAGACAAAACAGCACTAGCTGCTGCAGACAAAACCCGGCTCTCACCTCACCGAGGCCAGCAACCTCGGTGACACGTACCTGCCATCACATATGACACCTTGCACCTTACCACACAGCCTACAGCAGGACATGGTGGGAGTTGTAGTTTTACAACAGCTGGAGGGCCGAGTTTGCCCATCCCTGTTCTAGTGCCTCTCAATAATACTCCCATATAGGTATTTGAAGCTGCATTTGCACAAATTGCATACAGTTTGTTTTGAAAATAGGATCTCACATTGCAGTTGGCAGTTTTGTTCTTGAAGTCTTTTACATTGTGTTATTTTGAACAAGCATGTTTTCCTTGCATTTTTGAAGCTACAGTATATTGAAAATATATACATAAAGGCTTATTGCACACGACCGTATGGTTTTGCGGTCAGCAAAAACAGATTCGCAAAAAAAACGGATGCCATCTGTGTGCATTCTGTTTTTTGCAGAACGGAACATCTGGCCCCTAATAGAACAGTACTATCCTTGTCCGTGATGCGGACAAGAATAGGACAAGTTCTATCTTTTAACGGAACGGAAAAACGGAAATAAAGAAACAGAATGCACACGGACACACTTCCGTTCTTTTTTTGCGGACCCATTGAAATGAATGGGTCCGTATCACGGACCGTATACTGAACGCAAAAAGCGGCCTGCACACTCGCAAAAAAAACCTTCATGTGCAAGAGGCCAAAGAATGCTGCATTTAGAAAAAAATTCACCTAAAAAATGCCATAAAGCAAAAGCTGTGTGCGTCATAATTCTCATACGTTAATACATATTTTCATGTAATATTGGTGGAGTGCTCCAGGCATATATTTCAAAATTGGCAATTTAATCTATAAAAATAAAATAAATAGAAATGGCATACAATACAAAACAGAATTAGGTAATGTCATAACAGTAAAAAAATATACATGGCATAATGGGTTAATTCCAGTCCACAAATAAGCTGCGGGCCCAGGATCTGATGGTAGTATGGATCCACAATAGAACCAGAGTGGCAAAAATATATATTAAGTCCTTGAAATATACAATGTAACTAATTGTGGCAATTGTTGTTGCATAAATATTAAATCTATAAAAGAGATATGGTGAACTGCAGTATTAAAAAGATATATGCTGAATGCTGTTTATAAATCAGCTAAGTCTTTCTAAGGGCTCATGTACATGAAGGTTGTTGGCCTGTGGCCCGCACATAACGGGTACGCAATATACGGGCACTGGTCGTTTGTGCACCGCATCACGGATGCGGGCCATTTACTTAAATGGGTCCGCAATCTGGTAGGTGCGGTGCGGAACTGAGGCACTGAACCACACGGAAGCACTACATAGTACTTCCGTGGGTTTTCTGTCTGTTCCTCCGCACCACAAAAAAATAGAACTTGTTGAATAGTTCTGCATCCGTCTGCGCCAGCCACATGGACGATGCCCATTCAGTGGGGACTGCAATTTGTAGTCCACAACGCATGGAATGGGCGTCACAAGTTTGTGTGCATGAGCCTTTAGACAACACCTATTAGACTGCAGTTCATATAATGTATGGCGGCTTTTGGACCTTGGAGGTTTTCCTATGGTTTCAAATGCAGATATATAGCCATGATTGTAAGGCTAAGGCAGCTGTGACACCGCTGCTTACCGCTCCAGAAGTAATGTGCTGCTAGAATGGAAAGGAGATGGAATTATGCAGCACTGTGTTTCAGGCAAATCAGCTGTAAACCAGCCACAAATCAGTTTCAGACCAATTAAATATCTATATTCAGTGAATTTTCACTGCCACCAATATACCAACATATGCAGTGCATAATACAGACTACACAGTACATGTTCTGCCCAGCAGGGTTAGGGAAAATGATTCCAGATCATGCCTGCCAGGGGTTTTGGTATTTCTGTAGTGATTAATGTGATTATATCACCATCTAGCGGTGTTAAATTGTATTACACATAGTTACAAAGACTGCTGCATTGTGGGTGGTGCAAAGCATCCTGGGAAAAAGAAGGCTCAGTCTCCAGGACACATCATCAGAGCTGTCCTTCTGCATGTCTCCTTCTTAAACTCCACCATCCTTGTAAAAACATATCTGGTGAGAGATCTACCTTTGTTTCAGGGACATTATGTTATGCAGAGCTGTTCAGCTAGTTTTATTAGTCAGTCAAGGAATTGTTACTACTGTTAGGTGTTAGACATGCAATCTTATGTACAGGCAGCCATTTTACCATATGCTTCAGTGTTAATGTTATAGTACATGCTATCTATACTTTATATTTATGCTTGCTATTTGTATTCTTGTAGTTTTACCAAACAATTCTGTTTTGCCAATCAATCAAATATTCCTGTTTTACCAATAAACAGGTTAGACTGCAAAGAACAGTTCTCTTGTTTGGAAGACAGGAATGGTTTATGCTGAATGTCAGACTGCACACTGTGTGAACGTGTATGAAGACAGAACAGTACGGTTCACAAAACAAGTGTGATTCCACCTTGATATCCTGCCCAAGATACCCCCAAAGTGTTTTGGCTACTTGTGATGTGATTAGTATTCATCCTAACAAGCCTTAATACTCACAGGGAGTTTTATCCACTGGTAACCTTGCTGCCATCTCTCAATGGCATTGGAACCTCATATGGCATATCACATATCATCACAATATCAATAAGTTTCATCATGATAGCAGGTAACATGGCATACTTATACTTATATAAGTGTGGGGAGATATCTTGTCACCAGATTCTATGACTATTATCTGAAGTAACACATGATAAGGATTCCAGATCTCTATTTTTTTATTCTTCTACTGTTCCCCATTCACCTGCTGTGTGTTAAAATACATTGGAATCTTTTTTTTTTTTTTTTTTAAAAAACAATTTGGACACCTTCTATTGTAGTACTACTCATGTATTGCTACATATAATAGTTCAAAACCCACAGGTTTCGGGTTTATGAAGGAAATGACTCCCAGATTGAGTACCAGAATGCCCCCCTGTTGTCCTAGGAGATAGTGGGACTTAATTTACCCATTGCTCGATCAGGGTACCACCTCTATGTGGATAACTACTATACAAGTCTAAAATTGTTTAAGTCCCTAAACTTCAGAGGTACTGTAGCCTGCGGCATAGTATGCAAAGATCAGAGAGGTCTCCCTAGATCCCTGATAGGGCAACCACTCAGAAAGGGCAACACTCCTCCATGAGAACATGCTGGGGGTTAAGTACTAGGACAAGAGGGATGTCCTTGTACTGACCACAGTTCCACAGTTCACAGGAACACCAGCTCTCCTGCCTGTGTGCAAGGTACCATAGTCACTACACTCAAACCAGGCTGCATCCTAGACTACAGCAGGCACATAAGAGGGGTTGATCTTTCAGATCAAGTTCTAAAACCGTACAGAGCCATGGGTAAAACTAAGGTGTAGTACAAAAAGCTGGCTGTGCACAGGTGGGACAGTACAATGCGTAATTGTTATATCGATCTACAGGCCAGACGGGAACATTTCTTCAGTTTCATGAGGTTGTAATCAAGTCCCGAAGTCAAGAAGGGGTGGGCCCCAGTACTTTAGGAAATAGAAATTTTGAAAATTTTAGCATTTTTCTAAATTTTAGGTACATTTTGGATTTTTTTATATAAATAAAGGTGGAACATAATGATTTAAATTTACCACTGTAAAGTGACACATGTCAGATTTGCAAAAGGTGCCTGGTCAGGAAGGTAAAAACTGGCCCTGGGTAGAAGAGGTTAAATGGGTTGTCCAGCCTTTATTAAGTTGATTGGCAGGGGTCAATGTTAGCGGTGCTCTGTAGCTCGGTGACAATTTTCAATAATGGAGCTATACAGAATTGCTGACCGTCGGAGACGTTTTGATGAAGTTGTCCTTTAATGTTTGTTTTCCCTTTTCATAGCAAATGCTAAACCAATTCCAACAACATGGAAGTTCTCAGTAATAACTCAGATGATATAATAAATGTCACAGTGTCAACAAATATGGTGTGTTGGCTTTAACCATAAATTTAGAGAGGAGCAGTAAAATCACAAGCTTGAAGAAATGTCCCTAAAATAATTTACTGTGGATTTATGTGATTTACTATGCAAACAACAGAATATATACTACTTTCTGGGGAAAGGCAGAATTTTAAATGTTATTGAATTTAGATTTTCATGGCCTAAAATAATCTTTGCACTCTGTCTCGTCAAGACAACGTTACAGGAAAGAAACTTCTTGGTAATTGTTTGCATTATGTTCTCCTTTGCTCGAAGGCAACAAGCTAAGATCAACCAGGGATTACTTTATTTGGTGGTGTGACAATGCTAAGAATCCGTACATCAAAATAGAATGTTTTCTTTCTTGCATTTCAGAAGTGACAGGTTGGCTATTGCATTGTTTAAGTGACAATGCCATCAGAATAAATTGATGATGTATGATCTTTTTATTGAACAAGAGCTTATATAAGTAGGAGGAATTGTGGCAACTGTGTGCATCCTAAAGAATTAACAGCATGATTTTTTATGCAATTTAATTCTACTATTAAATAATACAGATGAGCAAATTTCTCAAAATTGTTTTGGGTTTGATTTGATCAAAACAGCTTTCAGATTTGATTTGGTTCGAATAGACAGTTGTATTTATACTTTGAGATCTGTAGAGACCCTGAGGTACCCCTACAGTGGAAACCTCTATTTTGGAAACTACACCTGTCAAGAAATTTACTGAGGGGTTTGGTAAGTTCTTTAACCTCCCTGGTATTTCAAAGAATTTAGAAAAAATTCATTTCTTCCAATAAAATGTTATGGTAATAGGAGAAAAAGCATAAGAAATGTTGTTACTCAAAGGGGTTCTCTGGGAATTAATAAAATAAAATTACTGAAAATACTTAAATGTTACTTTATTATAACTATGTTCCCAATACTTTTCATTAGTTATAATGGCTCATTTTGTCTAGGGGGCAATCATCAGGAGAAACAAAATGGCTGCCATCCTATTCGTACACACAAAACCTGTCCTAATCACACAGCAGGACAAGTTACTTCAGAAGACTAAAGAGATGACTCATCCTCCCTCTGCTCTACTTGTAAGTGATTTTGATCCTGTATACAGCTGATAAGATCAACGAAGACCTAATGTGGTGATTTACGGGTTAATGTTGAGAAATGTAGAGGCTCTGGGATGAAATAATAATTAGAACCCCTAAGAAGGGACTCCATTTTGGAAAGAATGTCCCTCAAGGTATAAAGGGTAGAGTGAGCATTCTGACACTACAGATTTTTTGTCACAATTAATGTGCATTGTATGGTGTAAAATGAAAACTGTCTCTGACTTCTGTATGAGGAACCCTGCGGTCACTGACAGCGGGCTACCTGCCCCAGTAGCTGCACAATGAGCATGCAGTTGCAATCTCTGCACTGATGTTTTAAAATGGGTGGTCGGAAACTGGTTAACAACACACTGCACTGTCAGAATTTATTGTTTTTGCTGATAAAGAAATAGTCCAAAATAATCCCTTTTGGTGGGATCTTCTCTGAATTTTAAATTGTAAATAGCAGGATAGGTCATCAATATTGGGATCCAACTCCCGACATGCCTCTTCCCAATCAGTTGTTTGCTGTTTACCTGCTTACCGTCAACATCACAGCGGCAAGGTGTAACTGCATCTCCTCCATCCAACTCACTTCAATGGGAAGGAGCAGTTCTGTCTGCAGGCAGCAACATATAGAACAGGAGAAGCCCAACAGATTAATATATAGTTTTGTGGGAAAATATTCAGTAAAGTCCTGTGGGTGGTCCTACTCAGTGATGGCAGCCTTTTCTGTATGCTTAGTCATGCACAGTTACTGAGTGGCACCACCCACATGACATTGTCCATCCATTAAAAGAGTCAAGGTTTAAATAAATAAATTACATATTTTACTGAATCTTTTCCAACAACTATATATCAATCTGCCCAGTTCCTCCTGTACTATAACATGCTGCCTGCAGATTGCACTGCATTTCATGGTGACAAGTTTCTTTTAAAGAGCATCTAAAACCGTGTATGTTAGGATTTAACCTAATTGCTTGAGGTAAGGCATTCCAGAGAACTGGTAAAGTTTAGGAGCAGTCTTGGAGACAGTAGTGAGAG